>CM028136.1:71260000-72485000 GCA_016271365.2 Neoceratodus forsteri
ATGTTCTTAGTTCAGAGAAAGTCCAAGTCCAAGCCAAGGGAACCGAGAAAGAAAATAAGCTGAGGGACTGCATATTCAAAAAGTTTGGTAGCTTTCCTTGCTTTCACCAAGGAAAAACCACAGGATCCAATACAGTAGAATGACATACAATACAAACTGCTGTCCCACTGCAAAGTTTGTCCTAGTTGGATTACTCAGCATATATGAAGTAGTGAAAGCAGTACAGTCAAAAGAGATTAGTGGATGGGACAGTGAAAAGACCCAGGCAGAGTGGAAGCTGTAAATGTTCTCAGTGGCTGCAACTTTAATAGAAAACTGAAATTTCTAAATACGGCTGGCTGGAAATCTCAAAGCATTTTACTGTCAAGGCAGCAGGGATCCTGTCTTTCAGGGCCGAACAACAAACCAACCACAATTAATGCAAAATGCTTGACCACTGGCTCAGGCAGGTGAATCCACACTCTCCTTCCTGCCCCCAATCTGGGCTGGCTTCAACCGTTCAAAATTCAGCAGCTGGCTCTCAAACCGTCAGCATGGATCCTCAGTAATCTTGGCATCAGAAGAGGCGTCCTGCTTTTCAGCGCAATGCCACCAAAAGAAAACAGCTCCACTCTGGCTCAGCTTCTGCTCTAAAAGACATTTCCCTTTTCCATAACAGACAGGTGTAAGCTGGAATAAACATCAGAAGAGAAGCTCTGCTCTGCTCACAGTCACTGACTCCTGAAGTGAAACTCCGCTCCGCTTCAAAACACAGCGGACGATGCTGAGTTACAGCAAGCATATAATCTGTAAATCCACAGGAAAGGCACCAACTGGACTTAGTTTTAAAATAAAGTAAAAAAAAAAAAAAAAACTATTTTAAAATAAAATATCAGCTGCAGACTTGACTTTCAAATAAAATAAAAAAACTAACACTCCTAATGCTAACTCACTTGAGGCCCTAAACTAGTGTTCAGCTGCTACACTAAAACCACTCTGATAATAAATATTATAAAACCAATAAGTAAATTTAGATTTTCTTCCAAAACAACTGAAAATTAGCAAACATTTTTGAAGTAGTCCACAAAAGTTTGACTAATTTTAGCAGCTTAAACAGACAGCATGCCCAGCCTGGCGGCCATCTTTTCATTAAATTACCTCTGTTCTCTTCTACTCCTTACCTCAGTTCCACATGGAGAAAGTGCTGTCCCACAGTGTACAGTGGGATTCATACCAGTCAACTGTCCCACATTAGGAGGGGATGTTTCACATTTTGTCATAGTGGAGATCTACAGACCAACTTACACTAGTAGCGGCTATTAATGTCACAGAAGTACTAACGCTGCTAATAGTTCTACGATTAGGGTAGCACTAAGCGGTGAACCAGAGTAAAACTATTGTAGCATAGCACCAAGGTACACTCTGCCAGTTAGGCTACTTCAGGTTCATTGGTATGGTTGTAAGTTTTTTTTTAATCAATTTGTTTCAGTTGGGGGTGCTCCCCTCTGTGTTTTCCAGATTTAATACTGGGGGGTATGGGGGCAAAGCCGCTGACTTAAATAAATTGACAAACAAAACCTGTACACCACCATACCAACTAATCCCTAAGTAACGCTGCGCTATCAGTGTGTCAGTAGAGCTCCACTAACTCCTCTCATTTTACTCCTCAGAATCCAAAGTCCCACATGGAGTAGGTGCCATCCCACACTGTACAGTGGCATTAATACCTCTCAGCTCTTGACTCTCTCACATTAGGAGGGATGTCCTTCATTTCCTAGCTCCATGTCCCACATGGAGTAGGCACCATCCCACACTGTACAGTGGCATTAATACCTCTCAGCTCTTGATTCTCTCACATTAGGAGGGATGTCCTTCATTTCCTAGCTCAGTGTCCCACATGGAGTAGGTGCCATCCCACACTATACAGTGGCATTAATACCTCTCAGCTCTTGACTCTCTCACGTTAGGAGGGATGTCCTTCATTTCCTAGCTCAGTGTCCCACATGGAGTAGGTACCATCCCACACTGTACAGTGGCATTAATACCTCTCAGCTCCTGACTGTCTCACATTAGGAGGGATGTCCTTCATTCCCTAGCTCAGTACCCCACAGTCCCACATGGAGTAGGAGCCATCCCACATTGTACAGTGGGATTCACTGTCCTACTGTATTTCAGAAGAGATGTTCCTTATTTTACCACACCAAACTCCCTCCATCCCACATGAAGAAGATGCTGCTCCACATTGTACAGTACGTTAATGTCATCGGCTTAAATCAGTTGTTGTTCATCACACATGCCAGGTTTCTGAGTCATATTTTTTAAAATTCTGTGTATTATATTCTAAAATTCTGCAATGTTGTTTTCCATTATAAAATGGGTAAGAACAATGAAGCTTCGTGATTGGCTAACATGCCCTCCCAAATGTGCATTATGTCACCATAACGGCACACCTTGGGACTGGGACCTTTACATTTAAACTGACACGGTTTTATTCTTCTTATTATGAGGTCTCAAAAATATTTTTGTCTCCATTGTCACTTGTTGTGGTTTGGGAGATGAGTGGGGGGAGGGGGTTTGGGGGTTAATGTATTGTCATGTTTTCCCTAGTACTTGTGAGAGATGCAAACTGTGTTATAATGTTACCATGTATTTTGTAGTTCCCTCTATTGCATTATTACATTATGTATCTTTTATTATGTTTGAAACTTGAATAAAGATTATGACATTTTAAAAAAAAAGGACTGCGACCTGTTTACAGCCACATTACGCAATAAGCAAATCAATCCCCTTGCACAAAGGACCAGAACTGACCTACTACAGTAGAATCCCATTTATCTGAATCCTGCTTATCCAGAACTCCCTATCTACTGGGCAGCGATTGTGTCCCCCGCATTACATTCTAATCATGCCATGTCTACCACATCTACCAAGTAGATGTGTTGTCGATGCACTACTGATGTTGCAGTAGATGTTAATTAACTGTAATTGACAGTCAGTTTGCTACTGTAGGTAACTGCAGTGGTACAGGTACTGTCAATTACAGTTACTTATAGTCAGCTAGTGGCTACTTAAGAGTTTCTCCCTAGGTGTTTAGTCACTACGCTGTAGCATAGTACAGTACTGTACATCGAATAAAGCACACTGGCATTGTACAATCATGTCTAAATGAAAGAGGACTATACTGAACGTGTCTCAAAAGCTCTGAATAGTTGAGCGACTGGAGAGTGGCGTAAAAGCAGTTTGCCGGCAGCCGAATATGGGATCAGAAAGTTCACCATATTCGACATCAAGAAGGCAAAAGAAAAACTCAGAAGCCTTGCCTGCTCCATGGAATCCTCGTCCGGTGGTGATAGCCGCAAGAATATGCT
Source organism: Neoceratodus forsteri (assembly GCA_016271365.2). Classification (NCBI taxonomy): domain Eukaryota; kingdom Metazoa; phylum Chordata; order Ceratodontiformes; family Ceratodontidae; genus Neoceratodus; species Neoceratodus forsteri. The sequence goes on from CM028136.1 coordinate 71,263,348, forward strand.
GCCCTGCGCTGACGATGAAAGGGATTCTGCCATCTACATATGGTTTCTCCAAGAACGGGAGAAGGGTACTGCTATTTGGGCCTTTATTGAAAGAGAAGGCTTTGCAATTCCATCAGAAACTTGGCAACATGAACCCATTCATAGTGAGTGAGTGATGGATGGCTGGGCCGTTTCAAAAAACGACATGGCATCTGTCAACTCAGGCTGTGCAGTGAGAGATTAAGTGCAGCAGAAGAGGAGATTTCACCCTTTTTAGAAAAACTGACGGAAATCATTGTTAACGAGGGTCTCACGGCAGATCAAGTTTACAATGCTTTTGCATTCCGTTCTCTCTGATGACAATGAAGGGGTACCGCTGGCAGAAATCCTCAAGCATCTCATGTCTGCAACATCTCACGTCTGTAACACCGTACTGTATTTTACTATAGATTCCATTCATCCGAATGCCTGTTTATCCGAACATTACGGATGTCTCCCATGCCATTCGGATAAACGAGATTCTACTGTGTTATAAACATGGTTGCCACCTTTACTCACTAAAAACCTTCAGCCTGGCCCTAAACAGAAAATGCCCTTAAATTAAAAAACAAAAAAATTTATTAAATGTTTTTTTTCTCTGAACATCACCCCCTTCTTATATACATACACAAATTAAACAATGAACTACACTCAAGTTTTTTTAATGCTTGTTTGCCGACCATAAAAATTCCCTTGTTCTTTCCCTGCTTTCCAGGGAAATCTCTGCTGCTTCCCCTGTCACAGATAAAATTTAGGCCCAGGCTCTATGTGAGGCCTTTGTTGTGTGTGTGTGTGTCAGAGTTTGTGTTGTGTGTGTGTCAGAGTTTGTGGTGTGTGTGTGTGTGTGTGTGTTGTGTGTGTGTGTCAAAGTTTGTGGCGTGTGTGTGGTGTGTGTGTGTGGTGTGTGTGTGTGTCAGAGTTTGTGGAGTGTGTGTGTGTGTGTGTGTGTCAGAGTTTGTGGTGTGTGTGTTGTGTGTGTGTGTTGTGTGTGTGTCAGAGTTTGTGGTGTGTGTGTCAGAGTTTGTGGTGTGTGTTTGTGTGTGTCAGAGTTTGTGCTGTGTGTGTGTGTGTCAGAGTTTGTGGTGTGGTGTGTGTGTGTGTCTGTGTGTTGGTCGTGTGTGTGTGTCAGAGTTTGTGCTGTTTGTGGTGTGTGTCGCTCGTGTGTGTGTGTGTCAGAGTTTGTGGTGTGGTGTGTGTGTGCATGTATGTGTGTCGGTCATGTGTGTGTGTCAGAGTTTGTGCTGTGTGTGTGTGTGTGTGTGTGTGCACGCGTGTGTGGTGTGTGTGTGTGTGTATTGAAGTAATGGGAATATAATAACTGATGACCCCCTTTATCACACCGATAACCAGCGTGATCAAATGTCGTAATAACTGGGTATGACATCGTACTTGGTTATTACGGCGTCTGCAGTGCTCGTGCTTCACGTATATTATAATGGTGGGAAACATGCCACTCTGCAAGTCCCTGCACTAGTTATTATAAAAAGCTGAAACATAAGTGACTGTGGTTTTTTTTCACACACTTGGTGTATGATGACCACATAAACCTCTCGAGTTTCACTTTTGAGGTTTATGGGTCATTTTTATTTATTTATTTTATTTATTTATGTCTTTAGAAACATAGAAACATAGAAGTTGATGGAATATAAGGACTACAAGGCCCATTCAGTCTGCCCATTTCTTTTTCTATATTATGAATGTGCCATTGGCCTTTGCTCTGTCAATGGCCTATCTATTCATACTCATCTGTACTGCTCCCTTATGCCTATCCCATGCCTGTTTTTAGCCCTGCACTGTATTCATATCCATCACTTCCTGCGGTAAGCCGTTCCATGCATCCACCACCCTTTCTGTGAAAAAGAACTTCCTCATGTTACCCCTTACTAGGCCTCCCTCTAATCTCATGCTGTGTCCTCTTGTCCTGCTATTTTTCTTATATTGAAACATCTTAGACTCTTTCACCTTGTTAATGCCCTTAAGGTGTTTGAATGTTTCAATCATATCACCTCTCTCCCTCCTTTGCTCTAGCGTATACATATTGAGCTCAGTTAATCTGTCCTCATATGTTTTCTGATGCAGTCCCTGCACCATTTTGGTTGCCCTTCTCTGGACTGCCTCAGTTTGGTTAATGACTTGTTATTAAGCTCTTTTTTAATGTTTTCTTTTGCCTATGTAGAGGCCTATGTAGCTTAGCCTAACATGTTTGTACTCTCTTGATGTGGAACCTTTGTAAAACAGCCTTGGCTCAAAAGTACTTGTAATCCTAGACTACAATAAATAAATAAATAAAATGTCCTTGTGAAGGTGTGGCCTCCAGCACTGCACGCAGTACTCCAGATGGGGTCTTTGTTAACCGGGTAAGTGTGCTGATCCAAGAGACTGTTTTCAGACACGAACCGCGCCACAAGGTGGAACCAAGATAGTTCAACAGCCATAGATTTATACAGACAGTAGTAGCTATTACACAGTGATGAAAAATAGGTCAAAACATGAGTCAAATTACAAAACCTCAACATGAGGTTAATAGGGTTACAATGTAAACTGAGCTGAGGCAGCAGTAACAACTCAGATTACAGACGATAAATGGTACAAAAATAACAAGCAGTAACTTTTATAATTAGAAGCAAAACATCCGTTTCTCCTGAATGGCTGACAGACTAACAGACAGACTTGATAAGAAGACCTTGTAGGTCAAGGAGAAAGGAAACCAGAGACAGCTAGGAGGTCAAGATGGGATAGGACAGAGATATATATAGCACCTGGGGCAGTTTATGGGCACTACTTGTTGTCTAGGACACAATTGCATGGGGATTCAGATAGGAGCCAGGCTCTTAGGTTCATTTTGAAAGACAGGTGGGAGGGGGACAAGCAAATAGGCAGCGGGTAGACTGTTCCATAGGGTGGGGGCAGAGACTGAGAAAGCTTTAGTTCCCATTAAAGTGGAGACACGTGGTACTGCCAGGGGAGGGACTGAAGCACCTGGAGGCCGTCCAGTGAGTGAGCAATGGGGAATAGGGGACATCTGGTTGCACCTGAGTGCATTGTCCACAACATAGCCCATAGCATACTCAAAGCGACCTTGCAGAGGGAGCCACTCTAGGGACTGATAGAGTTAACAATGGTGGGTGGAGTAGGGGGCTTGAAGAATAAAGTGATAGATGGAGTTGTAAGTTGTGATTAGTCAAGAACGTAGGGCGGAGAACACAGAGGAATATATAGGGGAGCAGTAGTCAAGAAGGGGCAATAGGTTACCTTGTGCGATAGCAAGACGAGCTTCAGGGGACAGAAGCTGCTTATTACGGTAAGCAGCACCTAGTATTTGGTTTATTTTCTGCACAGTGTTGTTTATGTGGTCAGAGAAAGTTAGTGAGGGGTCATGGGTAACACCTAGGTACTTGAAAGAGGGGACATTTTCGAGAGGGGGCCCTACTGGGGTACATACCAGGAGGGAGGAAGTGGTTTTAGTGACCTTGGCAAGGAAAGGTTTTGAGCTGAAGAGCATAGCCTTTGTCTTTTTTTCATTGACTAGGAGCCTACTGGAGAGGAACCAATGAAGTGCAGAGACATAGTTACATGAGAGGGCGGATGAGATGGAATCAAGTGACTTATCGCTGTGACAGAGGACTAAGTCGTCTGCATAAAGAAGGGCATGACAGTTTAGGCTGTCAGCAGGGAGAGCATTGATGAACATGGAAAAAAGTAGCAGGCCAGGTATAGAACTCTAGGGGATTCCCGTATGGATAGGTAGGGTAGCAGAAAAGTCTTTACCTATTTGGACAGCCTGAGATCTGCTGGAGAGATAACTGCAGAACCACTCCATAGAATCAGGGGAGCAGCCAAACTGAAGTATTGTGGGATGTAGAAGATGGTGGTCAGCAAGGTCAAAGTCCTTAGATAGGTCCACAAACACTGCTCCAGTGGCATTAGGTAGGTCCACAAACACTGCTCCAGTGGCCTTAGAAAGGTCCACAAACACTGCTCCAGTGGCCTTAGGTCCACAAACACTGCTCCAGTGGCATTAGATAGGTCCACAAACACTGCTCCAGTGGCCTTAGATAGGTCCACAAACACTGCTCCAGTGGCCTTATATAGGTCCACAAACACTGCTCCAGTGGCCTTAGATAGGTCCACAAACACTGCTCCAGTGGCCTTAGATAGGTCCACAAACACTGCTCCAGTGGCCTTAGATAGGTCCACAAACACTGCTCCAGTGGCCTTAGATAGGTCCACAAACACTGCTCCAGTGGCCTTGCCCTTATCTATATTTGTTAGGATATGATCGGAGAAGAGGGCTAGTGTAGAGGAGGTACTGTGATGCTTCTGAAAACCATGCTGGAGGGGACATATTTATTTATTTAGTTTTTGTTTACCGGGTAAGTGCAGTAGCCAACATGATGACTATTTTCAGGCACGACCTGGGAGAGTACAGATCAAATACAGCAAACACAAGTACATTTCAAATACGGTAGAAAGCAAACAATACACTATTCAAAGTGGAGGGCAATGTGCATAGATACAAGAACAGTGTGGGGGTGGGTAAAATATCATGATTGGGGAGGGCAGCAACAACAAATTTCCTAGTAGAGAAACAATTTTACGGATGGGAAACAGTATAAGGAACTAGAGCAACAAAGTAGACATCATTGAACAAGCAACCAAGACAGATAGCAAGTGTCGAGGGGATAAAACAAGGGATAAACCATAATGTAATACAAGTAAGAATTCAGTATTGGGAAGAACTTAGCTATTGCAATTATCTCAGGAATAAAGTTGAGAGATAGAGGAAGAGGAGGAGGAGGTGGGCAGGAAGGAGAGAACAGTGATGTAGCAAAGTGATAAGAAGGTAAAAGAAGGGGATGGGACATGTACGGAGGTAGGAGAAGGATAATAGGGCATCGAGGGAGACAGGTATGACCAAGGCATCAGGTAGGAGGTTATATTTCTGTAGATGTTGCAATAGCTGGTGGTGGACGATTTTTTCCAATAATTTGTTGAGATGTGGAAGGAGTGAGATGGGTCTGTAGTTTTCGGGGGAGAGGAGATCACCTGCCTTGAAGACGGGTACCATGTGTGGATGCATAGGGAGAGGCATCACCAGTTGAAAACAGGAAGTTGTTATCCCTCTCTACAGACAGTTGGTATGACACCATTTAGAGTACTGCATGCAGTTCTGGAGACCCCATCTCCGTAAGGACATAGACAAGATGGAGGCGGTCCAGAGGAGGGCAACTAAAATGATGCAGGGTCTGCAATAGAAGCCATATGAGGAGAGACTGAAAGAGCTTAATATGTATACTCTCGAGGAAGGTGGGGGGGACATGATAGAAACATTCAAGTACCTCAAGGAAATCAACAAAGTCCAAGACCGGAGCATCTTTGAGAGAAAGAGATGTGCAAGAACAAGGGGGCACAGTTTGAAGATAGAGGTGGAACGGCTCAGGGGCAACATCAGAAAGTATTTTTTCACAGAGAAGGTGGTGGACATGTGGAACCATCTTCCTGAGGAGGTCGTGGGGTCAAAAACAGTTTGGGAATTTAAGAATGCATAGGACATACATAAGGCAATTACAGTGAATGGTAGGAGGAAGTAGGCTGTTGGCTATCTAGAATCTGCAGCTTATCCAATACATAGGAAATAGGTAGACTAGGTGGGCCAAGCGGTCTTTATCTGCTCAAAGTCAAAGTCTATGTGTGCAACTTTCCAAGCATCAGGCACAGTGGATGATGAGAGGGCCAGGTTAAATATGAAGGTAAGTGGTTTAACAATGCCTGGGGGGATAATCTTGAGAAAAATGGGGTAGAGTCCATCACTGCCAGGGCTGCCTCTGGCTGGCAAACTTTTTAGGAGCTTAGTAGTAACTATCTGCCCAATGACCCTGAAATAGAAAGGGCGTGGCAGGGTGTCATTTAAAGCATTGGGGACTCAGTCTGGTTGCTTCTTTAGGTTGGGGACAAGCTGAAGTGGAAGCTTACTGAGGTAAGAGAAAAGGTCAGTGAACATTTTATTGAGGGTATCTGCAATCATAACCGGGTCAGAGACAAAGCCCAAGGGGGATGAGAGTTGAGAAATTTGCCTGTTTTCCTTGGGGTTTAAGAGTGACCCTAAGGATGCCCAGAAAGTATGAGGATTACTAAGGGAAGCTTGTTGCTGGCCACGGTAAAATGTGCGCTTTAGGGAATTTGCCACCTGTTTGCAGGAATTGCACAGTTTTCCATACGCATTCCAGAGTTGTGGGAAGGGGGGTGATTTAAAGGCTCTCCATTAATGATCCCTGTCCTTCATTTATACCAGGAGATCCTTTGATAGCCAACAGTTTCTGCCCCCGCAATCCTCCTGTTTGTGAGGGGGAAATGTTTGTCCTGCAGTTTTCGGAGGGTAGCAGAGAGAGAAGCAACTGCAGTTGAGACGTCCTTGTGCAGATAGAGATCGTACCAGTTAATAGCCTCTGCATCCCTGAGGACAGGTGCAAGATCAGGGCCATTGAAATTTCTAAACAATAGATATTTAGGTGAGGGGACGATTTGCTTTGGAGCCCAAAACAATGTACGTTGGGGTATGGTCACCAGTAAAGTCGGACATAGTGCCCGCCTGGAGGATCTTGTCTACCTGGTTAGTGGCAATCCAGTCAATTGTGATGTGGTTTAAGGAGTGGGAGTTGTGCTTGTTGGGGAGGAAATGACTTGTTCCAAGAGATGCGTTTTTAGTAAGTTCACATATTCAGGCTGAGGAGCACCTAACCAGATAAGGTTAAAATCACTGAGAATGATGGTTTCTCTGGAACGGGAGAGACCACCTAAGCCATCAAGGAAGTTAGTTAGGCCTGGGATGCCTCCTGAGGGGGGGAGGAGGTTATAACAGAACCCAAAATGTATTTTTGGGATGCAACCAGGATAATCTCAGCCAGGAGCCGTTCACTTGGGGAGGAGGAAGTTGAGCAGCTGATGGAGGTGGCAGAGATATGGTCCTGAATATAAAGTGCAGATCCTCCACCCAGGTTTCTTCCTGGTCTGTCCAGTCGAAGGAGAGAGTAACCAGGGAGTCTATTGGCAGCATCAGTGTGGTAAGGTTTTTTTTTTTAACTTTCTTTCTTTAAGTTTTAAGTGTAACAGTGAAACATACAGACAATGACACTCATAAAAGTAAACAACAATAAATAAATGAATTGGTAAAAACATACATAAAGAGAATAAGTTAATAAAAGCTGGTTACTAGCCAACAAATTGATGCAGGTCTTTAAGTCTTGGCAATATTAAACACCTAGAATGCTGTACCTGGAGTAGGGGAGAGGATAAAAGGTAAAAGACATTGTAACCAATCAATTCAGCTGGAATATAATCACCATTTTACACTCATATATAGTATAGTTATCTGAGAATTACATAGAGGGCAGTCCTAACCCTTCCCAACTCCATATGTTATCGAATCATTTTTTGTGGCCTCTAAGGTACGAAGTCTGGCCTTTGCTCAGACGTGTACAGTATCCATTTCCTCCACCTCAATTCAAATTTCGGATAGCTTTTATTGAGGGTTGCTGTAAGTGCCTCTGTCCTATATATAGAAATCATTATATCTCGTCACTGTTCTATTGTTATTGTCTGATCTGTCAACCAATTTTTTGTTATAGTTTTCTGGGCTGCCAGTATAATTATCTTAACTAACTTCTCAGTTTGTGGGTTTCTATACCCAACTGGTACGTCCATAAAAAAACAGAGAGTGGGGGTCAGCTGGAGGGCAGGCCCAATAATCTCATGGAGAATTCTTTGTAAATCCAGCTCTGGTCAAGCCCATAAAACATGGACTAAGTCCACTGGGGATTGGTTACACCCTCTCCAGCATATTGGGGGTCACCCTGTTGTATATTTGGCCTGCACTGCAGGTGTCCGGGAAAATCTTATGAAAATCTTCCATGCAAACTCCTGCCACCCCACATCCGAAATTCCCCAATGTACCTTAGTCTGAGCCCTATCCCAGACTTAATAAATGATCTGTGTGTTTAAGTCTCGAGACCAGACATTTCTTATAGTCTGTGTTGTGTCTCCCTTGTAAGATAGGAGAGCCTTGCAGAGATATGATATAATGCTGGTCACAGGGGCTTTACCCTCTAAGGCTATTCTTATTAAAGTGATAAACTGGAGTGGGGGGGGGTTCCCAAGGAGTCCCGGTAAAAGAGTTTGGATATAATGTTTAATCTGAAAATACTTGAATCTATCCTGCCACGATATTCCATACGTCATGACCAGATCCTGGAGAGCCATGATTTCATCCCCATCAAGGAAATGACACACCAGGAATAGACCTTTTTCCTCCCCTCTATGGAAGCCCGCGTCCCATTTGGCTGGGGCAAAAGATTCCAAATAAGGGATCGCTGCCAGGAGAGATCTCCAGGGCCTAGAAGCCTTCTCATTTAAGATCTCATACCAGACCTGGAGAGTATAGTCTGTGTATGGGTTCCTGGCCCCTCCAAGTGTTGGGCTCCTCCGTCTGGCGAGGACGGTTTCTGGCAGATTCACAGTTTTACCCTCACTAATCTCCAGTTCTTTCCATTTAGTTGTATACCCAGCTGTTAGCCAATAAAATATGGTTTTAAGGTGAGCTGCCATATGATAAAGTTTAGTGTGGTAAGGTTTTAACCAGGTCTCAGAGAGGCCTAGCACATGAGGCTGATACAGGGACACCCAAGCCTCAAGCTCTGGGAGCTTAGATGGGAGGCTACAGTTATTTTGGTGGGTGACCCTGAGTCCAGCTTGTTTTACCCAGATGTTGTCAGAGTGGTCAATATGTATATTTGTGGGGCCCGGGTTTGTTTCTATGTCACCGGCAAGGATCAAGAGGGAAGGAGGGGAGGGGCCAGGAAGGGAGTTGGATAGAGATGGAGTGAACAAACTGGCCAAGCAAACGACACTCGTAGTTAGACAATAGAACATGCATGACTGAGGGTGAAAATGTTAGTACGTAGCTAATCACTGTATGTGGGGTGTTGGAGGGATTTAGGGTGGTAGAGGAGTATTACAAGCTTTGCTGATCAATAGCGAGTATAGAGGCTGAGAAATCAGTTACCAATAGCAGGCCAACCATGGTGGCTATTTAGAGAGTAGTCAGGAGTATATTCATTTTCATACTATCCTAGCAAGAGGTGACAGAAGAGGAAGTGTTTCCTGGTCTAGCAGCTTGGTTTAAAGTGCCAGTCGAGCAGGCAGCAGCTGATTTAAAGTGCCTGGCAAGCAGGGCAGATGAGGGAGTACTGTTTACGGTCACCTTGTCCTGGGTAAACAAAGTACCTAAGGTGGTATGAGATATTTAAGAAGTAAGGCAATTGTAGGCACAGGCAAGCCCCAAGAGAAAAATTATTATGGCAGCTTGGAGCAGGGACTTAAGTCACTGTAGGGATATCAGGGGAAATATTTAGATAGCAAGGTTAAGGAGCTTAAAATTACAGTGTTTAGTGCTGGGAAAAGGAGTTAAGGGGAGGGAAGAAGGGAAAATGGCACAGCAGCAAAAACATACTTAAAATGGATTACAGCACTTTAAGAGGTGTGGACAAATTGGGAGAGGCTCAGATAGAGGTAGGGAGCAGGCTAAGCAAGAGCATTTAAATGGTGTTGAGGTGGGGAAGGGTGTGCAGGCACAAAAATTGGAGCAGGAAGTCAGTAGGCAGCTATGAAGAGCTCGGAAGTCAGTAGGCAGCTATGAAGAGCTCAGAAGTTAGTAGGCAGCTTTGAAGAGCTCAGAAGTCAGTAGGCAGCTATGAAGAGCTTGGAGAAATCAGCACTCCTAAGCTCAGTGTGCCCGAGATGGAACCGATAGGCCACAAGCACCCAGTCCACTAAGGGGTGGCCAATCAGAAGAGCGTGATCAAGCGCCGAAAGTTCTGGTTCTAAAAAAAAGCAGCAGAGGATTCAGTGATTACCTTCTCCCCAGACAGGAGCTTCAGGACCGGGAAGGATGGAGTAGCGGCGGGCACAGGACAGCAAGCCGCGCCGCCCTCAGCAGGCAGGGCACTCGATCAGGGGTGAGTTGGAGGTCTGGTCATTACACACTTGGGTGTGTTAAAAAACTTTATAACACAGTCACCTATTCAGTACTCTATAAAATAACAATATCATTATGTCATAGTTCATGTTCTATCATGTGACTGCTTTTCTCACAGTGTATTACGTGCCATCATTAAATGATTGCGGAAGCACATGCAACAGCATTCATGTTGTTACCATTATAGTAACCTTCAGCCTGACCCTAAACAAAAAATGCCCTTAAATTAAAAACAAAAAAATTTATTTAATGTTTTTTTTCTCTGAATATCACCCCCCTCTTATACACAGACACAAATGAAACAATGAACTATGCTCAAGTTTTTCTAATACTTGTTTGCTGACCATAAAAAATCCCTTGCTCTTTTCCTGCTTTCCAAGGAAATCTCTGCTGCTTCCCTGTCTGAATAAAATTTAGTTAGGATCTATGTGAGGCCTTTGTTGTGTGTGTGCCAGAGTTTGTGGTATGTGTGTCGTTTGTGGTGTGTGTGTCAGTGTTGTGTGTTGTGTGTGTGTGTGTGTGTCAGAGTTTGTGGTGTGTGGTGTGTGTGTGTGTGTGTGTCAGAGTTTGTGTGTGTGTGTGTCAGAGTTTGTGGTGTGATTGTGTGTGTGTGTGTGTGTGTGTGTGTGTATATGAAGTAATGGGAATATAATAACTGATGACCCCTTTATCACACTGATAACCAGCGTGATCAAATGTCGCATAGCTGGGTATGACATCGCATTTCGGTTATTACGGCAAGCCAGTGCTCGTGCTTCACGGTATTATAATGGTGGGAACATGCAACTCTGCAAGTCCGGCACTAGTTATTATAAAAAGCTGAAACATAAGTGACTGTGGGTTTTTTCCCACACTCAGAGTATGATGATCACATAAACCTCTCGAGTTTCGCTTTTGAGGTTTATGGGTCATTTTTATCTATCTATCTATCTATCTATCTATCTATCTATCTATCTATCTATCTATCTATCTATCTATTTATTTATGTCTTTGTTAACCGGGTAAGTGTGCTGATCCAGTGGACTGTTTTCGGACACGACCCGGGCCACAAGGTGGAACCAAGATAGTTCAACAGCCATAAATTTATACAGACAGTAGAAACTATTACACAGTGATGAAAAATAGGTCAAAACATGAGTTAAACATTTCTTGACAAAACCACAATAGGGGGTCAATAGGGGTACAATGTCAACTGAGCTGAGGCAGCAGTAATAACTCAGATTACAGAAGATAAATGGTACAAAAATAACAAGCAGTAAATTTTATAATCAGAAGCAAAACATGCATTTCTCCTGAACTGGCTGATAGACGTGATAAGAAGACCTTTTAGGTCAAGGAGAAAGGAAACCAGAGACAGCTAGGAGGTCAAGATGGGATAGGACAGAGATACATAGCACCTGGGGCAGTTTGTGGGCACTACTTGTTGTCTAGGACACAACTGCATGGGGATTCAGATAGGAGCCAGGCTCTTAGGTTCATTTTGAAAGACAGGTGGGAGGGGAACAAACAAACAGGCAGTGGGTAGACTGTTCCATAGGGTGGGGGCAGAGACTGAGAAAGCTTTAGTTCCCATTAAAGTGGAGACACGTGGTACTTCCAGGGGAGGGACTGAGGATACCCTGAGGTACCTGGAGACAGTCCTATGAGTGAGCAATGGGGAATAGGGGGACAACTGGTTGCACCTGAGTGCATTGTCCACAACACAGCCCATAGCATACTCAAAGTGACCTTGCAGAGGGAGCCACTCTCGGGACTGATAGAGTGAACAATGGTGGGTGGAGTAGGGGGCTTGAAGATTAAAGTAATAGATGAAGTTGTAAGTTGTGATTAGTCGAGAATGTAGGGCGAAGAACACAGAGGAATAGATAGGGGAGCAGTAGTCAAGAAGGGGCAATAGGTTATCTTGCGCGATAGCAAGACGAGCTTCAGGGGACAGAAGCTGCTTATTACGGTAAGCAGCACCTAGTATTTGGTTTATTTTCTGCACAGTGTTGTTTATGTGATCAGAGAAAGTTAGTGAGGGGTCAAGGGTAACAGGTACTAGAAAGAGGGGACATTTTCGATTGGGGATCCCCTGGGGTACATACCAGGAGGGAGGAAGTGGTTTTAGTGACCTTGGCAAGGAAAGGTTTTGAGCTGAAGAGCATAGCCTTTGTCTTTTATCATTGACTAGGAGCCTGCTGGAGAGGAACCTATGATGTGCAGAGGCACAGTTATGTGAGAGGGAGGATGAGATGGAATCAAGTGACTTATTGCTGTGACAGAGGACTAAGTCGTCTGCATAAAGAAGGGCATGACAGTTTAGGCTGTCAGCAGGGAGAGCATTGATGAACATGGAAAAAAGTAGCAGGCCAGGTATAGAACTCTAGGGGATTCCCGTATGGATAGGTAGGGTAGCAGAAAAGTCTTTACCTAGTTGGACAGCCTGAGATCTGCTGGAGAGATAACTGCAGAATCACTCCATAGAATCAGGGGAGCAGTCAAACTGAAGTATTGTGGGATGTAGCAGATGGTGGTCAGCAAGGTCAAAGACCTTAGACAGGTCCACAAACATTGCTCCAGTGGCCTTAGATAGGTCTACAAACACTGCTCCAGTGGCCTTAGATAGGTCCACAAACACTGCTCCAGTGGCCTTAGATAGGTCCACAAACACTGCTCCAGTGGCCTTGCCCTTATCCATATTTGTTAGGATATGATCAGAGAAGAGGGCTAGTGCAGAGGAAGTATGTGTGATTCTTCTGGAAACCATGCTGGAGGGGACATAGGAGGTTATATTTCTGTAGATGTTCCAATAGCTGGTAGTGGATGATTTTTTCAAATAATTTGTTGAGGTGTGGGAGAAGTGAAATGGGTCTATAGTTTTTGGGGGAGAGGGGATCACCTGCCTTGAAGACAGGTACCACATGTGGATGCATAGGGAAAGGCATCACCAGTTGAAAACAGGAAGTTTTTGTCCCTCTCTACAGACAGTTGGTGAGACCACATTAAGAGTACTGCATGCAGTTCTGGAGACCCCATCTCCGTAAGGACATAGACAAGATGGAGGCGGTCCAGAGGAGGGCAACTAAAAATGGTGCAGGGTCTGTAACAGAAGCCATATGAGGAGAGACTGAAAGAGCTTAATATGTATACTCTTGAGGAAAGGAGGGAGAGGGGGGACATGATAGAAACATTCAAGTACCTCAAGGGAATCAACAAAGTCCAAGACTGGAGCTTCTTTGAGAGAAAGAGATGTGCAAGAACAAGGGGGCACAGTTTGAAGATAGAGGGAGACGGCTCAGGGGCAACGTCAGAAAGTATTTTTTCTCAGAGAGGGTGGTGGACGCATGGAACCACCTTACTAAGGTGGTCGTGGGGTCAAAAACAGTTGGGGAATTCAAGAATGTATGGGACAGACATATGGTAATTATAGTGAATGGTAGGAGGAAGTAGGCTGTTGGTTAACCAGATTCTGCAGCTTATCCAATCCATAGGGAATGGGCAGACTAGGTGGGCCAAGTGGTCCTTATCTGCTCAAAGTTAAAGTCAAAGTCTATGTGTGCAACTTTCCATGCATCAGGCACAGTGGATGATGAGAGGGCCAGGTTAAATATGAAGGTAAATGGTTTAACAATGGCTGGGGAGATAATGTTGAGAAAATGGGGTAGAGTCCATCACTGCCAGGGCTGCCTCTGGCTGGTAAACTGTTTAGGAGCTTAGTAGTGACTCTGCCCAATGATCCTGAAATAGAAAGGGGGTGGCAGGGTGTTGTTTAAAGCATTGGGGACTCAGTCTGGTTGCTTCTTTAGGTCAGGGAGAGACTGAGGGGGAAGCTTACTGTGGTAAGAGAAAAGGTCAGTGAACATTTTATTGAGGGTATCTGCAATCACAACTGTGTCAGAGACAAAGCCCAAGGGGGATGGGAGTTGAGAAATTTGCTTGTTTTCCTTGGGGTTTATGGGTGACCCTTAGGATGCCCAGAAAGTATGAGGATTACTAAGGAAAGCTTGTTGCTGGGCATGGCAAAATGTGCGCTTTAGTGAATTTGCCACCTGTTTGCAGGAATTGCGCAGTTTTCTATACGCATTCCAGAGTTGTGGGAAGGGGGATGATTTAAAGGCTCTCCATTTACAATCCCTGTCCTTCATTCGTGCCAGGAGTTCCTGTGATAGTCATCGGTTTCTGCCCCCTCAATCCTCCTGGCTGTGAGGGGGAAATGTTTGTCCTGCAGTTTTCGGAGGGTAGCAGAGAGAGAAGCAACTGCAGTTGAGACGTCCTTGTGCAGACAGAGATCATACCAGTTAATAGCCTCCGCATCCCTGAGGACAGGTGAAAGATCAATTTCTAAACAACAGATATTTACATGGGGGATGATTTGCTTTGGAGCCCAAAACAATGTACATTGGGGTCTGGTCACTAGTAGAGTCGGACATACTGCCCACCTGGAGGATCATGTCTACCCAGTTAGTGGCAATCCAATCAATTGTGGTATGGTTTAAGGAGCGTGAGTTGTGCTTGTTGGGGAGGAAACGACATGTTCCAAGAGATGCGTTTTTAGTAAGTTCACATTCTCAGGCTGAGGAGCACCTAACCAGATAAGGTTAAAATCACTGAGAATGATGGTTTCTCTGGAATGAGAGAGACCACCTAAGCCATCAAGGAGATTAGTTAGGTCAGGGATGCCTCCTGTGGGGGGGGGGTTATAACAGCACCCAAGATGTATTTTTTGGATGCACCCAGGATAATCTCAGCTATGAGCCATTCACTTGGGGAGGAGGGAGTAGAGCAGCTGATGGAGGTGGCAGAGACATGGTCTTGAACATACAGTGCAGCTCCTCCACCCAGGTTTCTTCCTGGTCTGTCCAGTCGAAGAAGAGAGTAACCAGGGAGTTTATTGGCAGCATCAATGTGGTGAGTTTTTTTTTTAAACTTTCTTTATTTAAATTTTAAGTGTAACAGTGAGACATACAGACAATGACACTCATAAGAGTATGTCTTTGTTAACCGGGTAAGTGTGCTGATCCAGTGGACTGTTTCCGGACACGACCCGGGCCACAAGGTGGAGCCAACATAGTTCAACAGCCATACATTTATACAGACAGTAGAAGCTATTACACAGTGATGAAAAATAGGTCAAAACACGAGTCAAACATTTCCTGAGAAAACCTCAATATGGGGTCAATAGGGGTACAATGTCAATAAGTCAGATTACAGAGGATAAATGGTACAAAAATAACAAGCAGTAAATGTTATAATCAGAAGCAAAACATGCATTTCTCACTCATAGGACTGCCTCCAGGTACCTCAGGATATCCTCAGTCCCTCCCTTGGAAGTACCACGTGTCTCCGCTTTAATGGGAACTAAAGCTTTCTCAGTCTCTGCCCCCACCCTATGGAACAGTCTACCCGCTGCCTATTTGCTTGTTCCCCTCCCACCTGTCTTTCAAAATGAACCTAAGAGCCTGGCTCCTATCTGAATCCCCATGCAGTTGTGTCCTAGACAACAAGTAGTGCCCACAAACCACCCCAGGTGCTATGTATCTCTGTCCTATCCCATCTTGATCTCCTAGCTGTCTCTGGTTTCCTTTCTCCATGACCTGCAAGGTCTTCTTATCATGTCTGTCAGCCATCAATAAATAAATGAACTGGTAAAAACATACATGAAGAAAATAAGTTAATAAAAGTTGGTTACTAGCCAGTAAATTGATGCAGGTCTTTAAGTCTTGGCAATATCAAACACCTAGAATGCTGCACCTGGAGTAGGGGAGGGAATAAAAGTTAAAAAACATTGTAATCAATCAATTCAGCTGAATATAATCACTGTTTTACACTCATATATGGTATAGTTATCCGAGAAATACGTAGAGGGCAGTCCTAACCCATCCCAACTCTAGTGGTCTCTAAGGTACGAAGTCTGGCCTTTGCTCAGACGTGTACAGTATCCATTTTCTCCACCTCAATTCAAATTTCGGATAGCTTTTATTGAGGGTTGCTGTAGGTGCCTCTGTCCTATGTATAGAAATCATTATATCTCGCCACTGTTCTATCGTTATTCTCTTATCTGTCAACCAAATTTTTGTTATAGTTTTCTGGGCTGCCAGTATAATTATGTTAACCAACTTCTCAGTTTGTGGGTTTCTATACCCAACTGGTATGTCCATAAAAAAATAGAAAGTGGGGGTCAGCTGGAGGGCAGGCCCAATAATCTCATGGAGAACTCTTTGTAAATCCTGCTGAAAGATGTCCAGCTCTGGGCAAGTCCACAAAATATGGACTAAGTCCGCTGAGGATTGGTTACACCCTCTCCAGCATATTGGGGGTCACCCTGTTGTATATTTGGCTTGCACTGCAGGTGTCCTGGAAAATCTTATGAAAATCTTCCATGCAAACTCCTGCCACCCCACAGCCAAAATTCCCCAATGTACCTTAGTCTGAGCCCTATCCCAAACTTCATCAATGATCTGTGTGTTTAAGTCTCGAGACCAGGCATTTCTTATAGTCTGGGTTGTGTCTCCCTTGTAAGAAAGGAGAGCCCTGCAGAGATATGATATAATGCTGGTCAAAGGGGCTTTACCCTCTAAGGCTATTCTTATTAAAGTGATAAACTGGAGTGGGGGGATTCCCCCAGAGTCCCGGTAAAAGAGTTTGGATATAAACTTTAATCTGAAAATACTTGAATCTATTCTGCCAGGATATTCTGTATGTCGTGACCAGATCCTGGAGAGGCACAATTTCCTCCCCATCCAGGAAATGACACACCAGGAATAGGCCTTTTTCCTCCCATCTATGGAAGCCCGCGTCCCAATTGGCTGGGGCAAAAGATTCCAAATAAGGGATCGCTGCCAGAAGAGATCTCCAGGGCCTAGAAGCCTTCTCATTTAAGATCTCATACCAGACCTGGAGAGTATAGTCTGTGTATGGGCTCCTGGCCTCTCCAAGTGTAGGGGTCCTCCGTCTGGCGAGGAGGGTTTCTCACAGATTCACAATTTTACCCTCACTAATCTCCAGTTCTTTCCATTTAGCTATATACCCAGCTGTTAGCCAATAAAATATGGTTTTAAGGTGAGCTGCCATATGTTAAAGTTTAGTGTGGTAAGGTTTTAACAAGGTCTCAGAGAGGCCTAGCACATGAGGCTGATACAAGGACACCCAAGCCTCAAGCTCTGGGAGCTTAGATGGGAGGCTACAGTTATTTAGGTGGGTGACCCTGAGCCCAGCTTGTTTTACCCAGATGCTGTCAGAGTGGTCAATATGCATATTTGTGGGGCCTGGGTTTGTTTGTATGTCACCTGCAAGGATCAAGAGGGGGGGA
Source organism: Neoceratodus forsteri (assembly GCA_016271365.2). Classification (NCBI taxonomy): domain Eukaryota; kingdom Metazoa; phylum Chordata; order Ceratodontiformes; family Ceratodontidae; genus Neoceratodus; species Neoceratodus forsteri. Next base: position 71,280,687 of record CM028136.1, read on the forward strand.
GGGGTAGGGCCAGGAATGGAATTGGATAGAGATGGACTGAACAAATTGGCCAAGCAAATGACACTCATAGTTAGACAATAGAACAAGCATGACTGAGGGTGAAAATATCAGTACGTGGCTGATCACTGTATGTGGGGTGTTGGAGGGATTTAGGGTGGTAGAGGAGTATTACAAGCTTTGCTGATCAATAGCGAGTATAGAGGCAGAGAAATCAGTTACTGATAGCAGGCCAACCATGGTGGCTATTTAGAGAGTAGTCAGGAGTATATTCATTTTCATACTATCCTAGCAAGAGGTGACAGAGGAGGAAGTGTTTCCTGGTCTAGCAGCTTGGTTTAAAGTGCCAGTCGAGCAGGCAGCAGCTGATTTAAAGTGCTTGGCAAGCAGGGCAGATGAGGGAGTAGTGTTTACAGTCACCTTGTCCTGGCTAAACAAAGTACCTAAGGTGGTATGAGATATTTAAGAAGTAAGGGGATTGTAGGCACAGGCAAGCCCCAAGAGAAAACATATTATGGCAGCTAGGTAGCAGGGACTTAAGTCACTGTAGTGATATCAGGGGAAATATTTAGATAGCAAGGTTAAGGAGCTTAAAATTACAGTACTTAGTGCAGGAAAAAGGAGTTAAGGAGATGGAAGTAGGGAAAATGGCACAGTAGCAGAAACATATTTAAAATGGATTACATCACTTTAAGAGGTGTGGACAAATTGGGAGAGGCTCAGATAGAGGCAGGGAGCAGGCTAAGCAAGAGCATTTAAATGGTGTTGAGGTGGGGAAGGGTGAGCAGGTGCAAAAATTGGAGCAGGAAGTCACTAGGCAGCTATGAAGATCTCAGAAGTCAGTAGGCAGCTATGAAGAGATTGGAGAAATCAGCACTCCTAAGCTCAGTGTGCCCGAGATGGAACCGATTTTCCACAAGCACCCAGTCCACTGAAGGGTGGGCAATCGGAAGAGCGTGATGAAGCGCCGAAGGTTCCAGTTTTAAAAAAAAGCATCAGAGGATTCAGCGATTACCTTCTTCCCAGACAGGAGCTTCAGGACCGGGAAGGATGGGGTTGCAGCGGGCACAGGACAGCAAGCCGTGCCGCCCACAGCAGGCAGGGCACCCAATCGGGGTGAGTTGGAGGTCTGGTCATTGCACACTTGGGTGTGTAAAAAAACTTTATAACACAGTCACCTATTCAGTACTCTGTAAAACAGCAATATCATTATGTCCTAGTTCATGTTCTATCATGTGACTGCTTTTCTCACAGTGTATTATGTGCCATCATTCCATGGTGGTGGAAGCATATGCTTCAACATTCATGTTGTTACCATTATAGTAACCTTCAGCTAGGCCCTAAACAAAAAATGCCCTTAAATTAAAAACAAAAAAATGCATTAAATGTTTTTTTTCTCTGAACATCACCCCCTTCTTATACACATACACAAATTAAACAATGAACTACACTCAAGTTTTTTTAATGCTTGTTTGCCGACCATAAAAAATATCCCCTGCTCTTTCCCTGCTTTCCAGGGAAATCTCTGCTGCTTCCCCTGTCACAGATAAAATTTAGGCCCAGGTTCTATGTGAGGCCTTTGTTGTGTGTGTGTGTGTGTGTGTGTCTCAGAGCTTATGTTGTGTGTGTGTGTGTGTCAGAGTTTGTGGTGTGTGTGTGTGTGTGTATCGAAGTAATGGGAATATAATAACTGATGACCCCCTTTATCACACTGATAACCAGCGTGATCAAATGTCGTAATAGCTGGGTATGACATCGTACTTGGTTATTACGGCGTCTGTAGTGCTCGTGCTTCACGTGTATTATAATGGTGGGAAACATGCAACTGTGCAAGTCCCTGCACTAGTTATTATAAAAAGCTGAAACATAAGTGACTGTGGGTTTTTTCCCACACTCTGTGTGTGATGACCACATAAACCTCTCGTGTTTCGCTTTTGAGGTTTATGGGTCATTTTTTTCTATCTATCTATCTATCTATCTATCTATCTATCTATCTATCTATCTATCTATCTATTTTATTCATGTTTTTGTTAACTGGGTAAGTGTGCTGATCCAGTGGACTGTTTTCGGACATGACCCGGGTCACAAGGTGGAACCAAGATAGTTCAACAGCCATAAATTTATACAGACAGTAGAAGCTATTACACAGTGATGAAAATAGGTCAAAACATGAGTCAAACATTTCTTGAGAAAACCTCAATCTGGGGTCAATAGGGGTACGATGTCAACAACTCAGATTACAGAGGATAAATGGTACAAAAATAACAAGCAGTAAATTTTATAATCAGAAGCAAAACATGCATTTCTCCTGAACTGACTGACAGGCTTGATAAGAAGACCTTGTAGGTCAAGGAGAAAGGAAACCAGAGACAGCTAGGAGGTCAAAATGGGATAGGACAGAGATACGTAGCACCTGGGGCAGGTTGTGGGTACTACTTGTTGTCTAGGACACAACTGCATGGGGATTCAGATAGGAGCCAGGCTCTTAGGTTCATTTTGAATAATAGGTGGAAGGGGGACAAGCGAATAGGCAGTGGGTAGACTGTTCCATAGGGTGGGGGCAGAGACTGAGAAAGCTTTAGTTCCCATTAAAGTGGAGACACGTGGTACTTCCAGGGGAGGGACTGAGGATATCCTGAGGTACCTGGAGGCAGTCCTATGAGTGAGCAATGGGGAATAGGGGGACATCTGGTTGCACCTGAGCGCATTGTCCACAACACAGCCCATAGCATACTCAAAGCGACCTTGCAGAGGGAGCCACTCTAGGGACTGATAGAGTGAACAATGGTGGGTGGAGTAGGGGGCTTGAAGAATAAAGTGATAGATGGAGTTGTAAGTTCTGATTAGTCGAGAATGTAGGGTGGAGAACACAAACAAACAGATAGGGAGCAGTAGTCAAGAAGGGGCAATAGGTTACCTTGCACGATAGCAAGACGAGCTTCAGGGAACAGAAGCTGCTTAATATGGTAAGCAGCACCTAGTGTTTGGTTTATTTTCTGCACAGTGTTGTTTATGTGGTCAAAGAAAGTTAGTGAGGGGTCATGGGTAACACTTAGGTACTTGAAAGAGGGGACATTTTCGAGGGGGTTGGGGCCCGCTGGGATTCATACCAGGAGGGAGGAAGTGGTTTTAGTGACCTTGGCAAGGAAAGGTTTTGAGCTGAAGAGCATAGCCTTTGTCTTTTTTTCATTGACTAGGAGCCTACTGGGGAGGAACCAATGATGTGCAGAGGCATAGTTACATGAGAGGGTGGATGGGATGGAATCAAGTGACTTATCGCTGTGACAGAGGACTAAGTCATCTGCATAAAGAAGGGCGTGACAGTTTAGGCTGTCAGCAGGGAGAGCATTGATGAACATGGAAAAAACTAGCAGGCCAAGTACAGGACTCTAGGGGATTCCCGTATGGATAGGTAGGGTAGCAGAAAAGTCTTTACCTATTTGGACAGCCTGAGATCTGCCGGAGAGATAGCTGCAGAACCACTCCATAGAATCAGGGGAGCAGTCAAACTGAAGTATTGTGGAATGTAGAAGATGGTGGTCAACAAGGTCAAAGTCCTTAGATAGGTCCGCAAACACTGCTCCAGTGGTCTTGCCCTTATCCATATTTGTTAGGATATGATCGGAGAAGAGGGCTGGTGCAGAGGAAGTACTGTGATGCTTCTGGAAACCATGCTGGAGGGGACATAGGAGGTTATATTTCTGTAGATGTTCCAATTGCTGGTGGTGGATAATTTTTTCCAATAATTTGTTGAGGTGTGGGAGGAGTGAGATGGGTCTATAGTTATTGGGGGAGAGGGGATTACCTGCCTTGAAGACAGGTACCACGTGTGGATGCATAGGGAAAGGCATCACCAGTTGAAAACAGGAAGTTGTTATCCCTCTGTATAGACAGTTGGTGAGACCCCATTTAGAGTACTGCGTGCAGTTCTGGAGACCCCATCTCCATAAGGACATAGACAAGATGGAGGTACTCCAGAGGAGGGCAACTAAAATGGTGCAGGGTCTGCAACAAAACCCATATGAGGAGAAACTGAAGGAGCTTAATATGTATACTCTTGAGGAAAGGAGAGAGGGAAGGGACATGATAGAAACATTCAAGTACCTCAAGGGATTCAACAAAGACCAAGACCGGAGCATCTTTGAGAGAAAGAGATGTGCAAGAACAAGGGGGCACAGTTTGAAGATAGAGGGGGGATGGCTCAGGGGCAACATCAGAAAGTATTTTTTCACAGAGAGGGTGGTGGACGCATGGTACCACCTTCCTGAGGAGGTCACGGGGTCAAAAACAGTTGGGGAATTCAAGAATACTTGTGACAGACATAAGGCAATTATAGTGAATCATAGGAGGAAGTAGTCTGTTGGTTAACTAGAATCTGCAGCTTATCCAATACATAGGGAATGGGCTGACTAGGTGGGCCAAGTGGTCCTTATCTGCTCAAAGTTAAAGTCAAAGTCTATGTGTGCAACTTTCCATGCATCAGGCACAGTGGATGATGAGAGGGCCAGGTTAAATATGAAGGTAAGTGGTTTAACAATGGCTGGGGAGATAATCTTGAGAAAAATGGGGTAGAGTCCATCACTGCCAGGTCTGCCTCTGGCTAGTAAACTCTTTAGGAGGTTAGTAGTGACTCTCTGCCCAATGACCCTGAAATAGAAAGGGGGTGGCATTTAAAGCATTGGGGACTCAGTCTGGTTGCTTCTTTAGGTCGGGGAAAGGCTGAGGGAGAAACTTACTGAGGTAAGAGAAAAGGTCAGTGAACATTTTATTGAGGGTATCTGCAATCATAACCGGGTCAGAGACAAAGCCCAAAGGGGATGAGAGTTGAGAAATTTGCTTGTTTTCCTTGAGGTTTAGGAGTGACCCTAAAGATGCCCAGAAAGTACAAGGATTACTAAGGGAAGCTTGTTGCTGGCCATGGTAAAATGTGCGCTTTAGGGAATTTGCCACCTGTTTGCAGGAATTGCGCAGTTTTCTATACGTATTCCAGAGCTGTGGGAAGGGGGATGATTTAAAGGCTCTCCATTTACGATCCCTGTCCTTCATTTGTGCCAGGAGTTCCTTTGATAGTCAACAGTTTCTGACGCCCCCCCATCCTCCTGGTTATGAGGGGGAAATGTTTATCTTGCAGTTTTCGGAGGGTAGCAGAGAGAGAGAAGCAACTGCAGCTGAGATGTCCTTGTGCAGATAGAGGTCATACTAGTTAATAGCCTCCGCATCCCTGAGGACAGGTTCAAGATCAGGCAGTGGAAATTTCTAAACAACAGCTATTTAGGCTGGGGACAGTTTGCTTTGGAGCCCAAAATGATGTACCTTGGGGTATGGTCACCAGTAGAGTCAGACATAGTCACCACGTGGAAGATCATGTCTACCCGGTTAGTGGCAATCCAGTCAATTGTGGTGTAGTTTAAGGAGCTTGAGTTGTGCTTGTTAGGGAGAAAAACGACTTGTTCCAAGAGTTGCATTTTTAGTAAGTTCACATACTCAGGCTAAGGAGCACCTAACCAGTTACGGTTAAACTCACAGAGAATGATGTTTTTTCTGGAACAGAAGAAACCACCTAAGCCATCAAGGAAGTTAGTTAGGCCTGGGATGCCTCCTGGGGGGGGTGGTATAACATCACCCAAGATGTATTTTTTGGATGCATCCAGGATAATCTCAGCCGGGAGCCATTCACTTGGGGAGGAGGGAGTAGAGCAGCTGATGGAGGTGGCAAAGATATGTCCTGAACATACAGTGCAGCTCCTCCACCCAGGTTTCTTCCTGGACTGTCCAGTCGAAAGAGAGAGAGTAACCAGGGAGTTTATAGGCAGCATCAGTGTGGTAAGGTTTTTTTTTTTTTTTACTTTCTTTATTTAAGTTTTAAGTGTAACAGTGAAACATACAGACAATGACACTCATAAGAGTAAACAATAAATAAATGAATTGGTAAAAACATACATAAAGAGAATAAGTTAATAAAAGCTGGTTACTAGCCAATAAATTGATGCAGGTCTTTATGTCATGGTAATATCAAACACATAGAATGCTGTACCTGGAGTAGGGGAGAGGATAAAAGTTAAAAAACATTGTAATTAATCAATTCACCTGGAATATAATCACTATTTTACGCTCATGTATGGTATAGTTATCTAAGAAATACGTAGAGGGCAGTCCTAACCCTTCCCAACTCTATATGTTATCGAATCATTTTTTGTGGTCTCTAAGGTACGAAGTCTGGCCTTTGCTCAGACGTGTACAGTATCCATTTCCTCCTCCTCAATTCAAATTTCGGATAGCTTTTATTGGGGGTTGCTGTAAGTGCCTCCATCCTATATATAGAAATCATCCTATCTCCCCACTGTTCTACTGTTATTCTCTTATCTGTCAAGCAATTTTTTGTTATAGTTTTCTGGGCTGCCAGTATAATTATCTTAACTAACTTCTCAGTTTGTGGGTTTCTATACCCAACTGGTATGTCCATAAAAAAATAGAGAGTGGGGGTCAGCTGGAGGGCAGGCCCAATAATCTCATGGAGAACTCTATGTAAATCCTGCTGAAAGATGGCCAGCTCTGGGCAAGCCCACAAAATATGGACTAAGTCTGCTGGGGATTGGTTACACCCTCTCCAGCATATTGGGGGTCACCCTGTTCTATATTTGGCTTGCACTGCAGGTGTCCGGGAAAATCTTATGAAAATCTTCCATGCAAACTCCTGCCACCCCACAGCCAAAATTCCCCAATGTACCTTAGTCTGAGCCCTATCCCAGACTTAATCAATGATCTGTGTGTTTAAGTGTCGAGACCAGGCATTTCTTATAGTCTGGTTTGGGTTTCCCTTGTAAGAAAGGAGAGCCCTGCAGAGATATGATATAATGCTGGTCATAGGGGCTTTGCCCTTTAAGGCTATTCTTATTAAAGTGATAAACTGGAGCGGGGTGGTTCCCCCGGAGTCCCCGTAAAAGAGTTTGGATATAATCTTTAATCTGAGAATACTTGAATCTATTCTGCCAGGATATTCCGTATGTCGTGACCAGATCCTGGAGAGGCACAATTTCCTCCCCATCCAGGAAATGCCACACCGGGAACAGGCCTTTTTCCTCCCATTTACGGAAGTCCGCATCCCATTTGGCTGAGGCAAAAGATTCCAAATAAGGGATCGCTGCCAGAAGAGATCTCCAGGGCCTAGAAGCCTTCTCATTTAAGATCTCATACCAGACCTGGAGAGTATAGTCTGTGTATGGGCTCCTGGCCTCTCCAAGTGTAGGGGTCCTCCATCTGGCGAGGAGGGTTTCTCGCAGATTCACAGTTTTACCCTCACTAATCACCAGTTCTTTCCATTTAGTTATATACCCCGCTGTTAGTCAATAAAATATGGTTTTAAGGTGAGCTGCCGTAGATAAAGTTTAGTGTGGTAAGGTTTTAACCAGGTCTCAGAGAGGCCTAGCACATGAGGCTGATACAGAGACACCCAAGCCTCAAGCTCTGGGAGCTTAGATGGGAGGCTACAGTTATTTAGGTGGGTGACCCTGAGTCCACCTTGTTTTACCCAGATGCTGTCAGAGTGGTCAATATGTATATTTGTGGTGCCCGGATTTGTTTGTATGTCACCGGCAAGGATCAAGAGGGGAGGAGGGGTGGGGCCAGGAAGGGAATTGGATAGAGATGGAGTGAACAAATTGGCCAAGCAAATGACACTCATAGTTAGACAATAGAACAAGCATGACTGAGGGTGAAATTGTCAGTACCTGGCTGATCACTGTATGTGGGGTGCTGGAGGGATTTAGGGTGGTAGAGGAGTATTACAAGCTTTGCTGATCAATAGCGAGTATAAAGGCAGAGAAATCAGTTACCAATAGCAGGCCAACCATGGTGGCTATTTAGACAGTAGTCAGGAGTATATTCATTTCTCTACTATCCTAGCAAGAGGTGACAGAGAAGGAAGTGTTTCCTGGTCTAGCAGCTTAGTTTAAAGTGCCAGTCGAGCAGGCAGCAGCTGATTTAAAGTGCCTGGCAAGCAGGGCAGATGAGGGAGTACTGTTTACGGTCACCTTATCCTGGGTAAACGAAGTACCTAAGGTGGTATGAGATATTTTAGAAGTAAGGGGATTGTAGGCACAGGCAAGCCCCAAGAGAAAAAATATTAAAGCAGCTAGGTAGCAGGGACTTGGGTCACTGTAGGGATATCAGGGGAGATATTTAGATAGCGTTTTTTTTTTTTTTTTTTAATTTTCTCTTTATCCTCCTCCCTACTTGCAGCCCCCTCCTCTTCGGGAGACACCTATGGGCTTATCAGCCTTCGCTCACCTACCTGGAGCCGGTGCAGTCCATGCCCCATGGAGCCGTGGCTATACCTCCCAGGCGGGTGCAGGCGGGACACCCATCACCTGACGTTCGCTAATCTTTGTCGGCATGCTGTCTCCGGGCAGGTAGGGCATTGAAGGTGGGCCTGGTGCTCCGTCTACGGGAGACTGCAAGGGTTTTTCCTGGTGTTCTCGCGGCCAGGCCGATGACGCCAAGGCGCCAAGCCGACGCCTGGCACGCCGCTTCCTCTGTTGACATCGGGCTTGCTGTACCTCAGGTCTCCACCTGGGGTCAGACAAGCACCGAGCTCAGTACCCCTCCCGGAGAGGGCGAGCAGTCATGGGGCGCTCAGTCCTCCCTCCGGCTTGACCCTCCAGCTCCCCGCTCGGTTTCGAACCCGGCCGCGCGCTTAAAGCGAAATTGTTCCGCTATGCCGGGCGGTCAGCCTTCTAGATAGCAAGGTTAAGGAGCTTAAAATTACAGTACTTAGTGTAGTGAAAAGGAGTTAAGGGAGGGAGGAAGGAAAAATGGCACAGGGGCAGAAACATATTTAAAATGTATTACAGCACTTTAAGAGGTGTGGACAAATTGGGAGAGGCTCAGATAGAGGTAGGGAGTAGGCTAAGCAAGAGCATTTAAATGGTGTTGAGGTGGGGAAGGGTGAGCAGGCGCAAAAATTGGAGCAGGAAGTCACTAGGCAGCTTTGAAGAGCTCAGAAGTCAGTAGGTAGCTATGAAGAGCTTGGAGAAATCAGCACTCCTAAGCTCAGTGTGCCCGAGATGGAACTGATTGGCCACAAGCACCCAGTCCACTGAAGGGTGGCCAATCAGAAGAGCGTGATGAAGCGCCGAAGGTTCCGGTTTAAAAAAAAAGCATCAGAGGATTCAGCGATTACCTTCTCCCCAGACAGGAGCTTCAGGACCGGGAAGGATGGGGTAGCGGCGGGCACAGGACAGCAAGCCGCGCTGCCCACAGCAGGCAGGGCACTCAATCGGGGTGAGTTGAAGATCTGGTCATTACACACTTGGGTGTGTAAAAAAAACTTTATAACACAGTCACTTATTCAGTACTCTGTAAAACAGCAATATCATTATGTCCTAGTTCATGTTCTATCATGTGACTTATTTTCTCACAGTGTATTACATGCTATCATTACATGACTGCGGAAGCACATGCAACAGCATTCATGTTGTTACCATTATAGTAACCTTCAGCCTGACCCTAAACAAAAAATGCCCTTAAATTAAAAACAAAAGCATTTATTAAATGTTTTTTCTCTCTGAACATTACCCCCTTCTTTTACACAGACACAAATGAAACAATGAACTGTGCTAAAGTTTTTTCAATGCTTGTTTGCTGACCATAAAAATTCCCCTGCTCTTTCCCTGCTTTCCAAGGAAATCTCTGCTGCTTCCCCTGTCACAGATAAAATTTAGGCCCAGGATCTATGTGAGGCCTTTGTTGTGTGTGTGCCAGAGTTTGTGGTATGTGTGTGTCGTTTGTGGTGTGTGTGTCAGTGTTTTTGGTGTGTGTGGTGTGTGTGTGTGTGTGTTTCAGAGTTTGTTGTGTCTGTGTGTGTGTGAGTGTGTGTTGTGTGTCGTGTGTGTGTGTGTGTCAGTGTGTGTGTGTGTTTGTGTGTGTGTGTGTGTGTATCGAAGTAATGGGAATATAATAACTGATGCCCCCCTTTATCACACTGATAACCAGCGTGATCAAATGTCGTAATAACTGGGTATGACATCATACTTGGTTATTACGGCGTCTGCAGTGCTCGTGCTTCACGTATATTATAATGGTGGGAAACATGCAACTCTGCAAGTCCCTGCACTAGTTATAAAAAGCTGAAACATGAGTGACTGTGTTTTTTTTTCCCATACTCGGTGTACGATGATCACATAAACCTCTCGAGTTTCGCTTTTGAAGTTTATGGGTCATTTTCATTTATCTGTTTATCTATCTATCTATCTATCTATCTATCTATCTATCTATCTATCTATCTATCTATTTATTTATTTTATTTATTTATGTCTTTGTTAACCGGGTAAGTGTGCTGATCCAGTGGACTGTTTTCGGACACGACCCGGGCCGCAAGGTGGAACGAACATAGTTCAACAGCCATACATTTATACAGACAGTAGAAGCTATTACACAGTGATGAAAAATAGGTCAAAACATGAGTCAAACATTTCTTGAGAAAACCTTAATATGGGGTCAATAGGGGTACAATGTCAACAACTCAGATTACAGAGGCTAAATGGTACAAAAATAACAAGCAGTAAATTTTATAATCAGAAGCAAAACATGCATTTCTCCTGTACTGGCTGACAGACAGACAAACTTGATAAGAAGACCTTGTAGGTCAAGGAGAAAGGAGGATGAGAGTTGAGAAATTTGCTTGTTTTCCTTGGGGTTTATAAGTGACCCTTAGGATGCCCAGAAAGTACGAGGATTACTAAGGGAAGCTTGTTGCTGGCCATGGTAAAATGTGCACTTTAAGGAAATTGTCACCTGTTTGCAGGGATTGCGCAGTTTTCTATACGCATTCCAGATTTGTGGGAAGGGGGATGATTTAAAGGTTCTCCATTTACGATCCCTGTCCTTCATTTGTGCCAGGAGTTCCTTTGATAGTCAACGGTTTCTGCCCCCCCTCTAATCCTCATGGTTGTGAGGGGGAAATGTTTGTCCTGCAGTTTTCGGAGGGTAGCAGAGAGAGAAGCAACTGCAGCTGAGACGTCCTTGTGCAGACAGAGATCTTACCAGTTAATAGCCTCCGTATCCCTGAGGACAGGTGCAAGATCAGGGCAGTTGAAATTTCTAAACAACAGATATTTAGGTGGGGGATGATTTGCTTTGGAGCCCAAAACAATGTACGTTGGGGTATGGTCACCAGTAGAGTCGGACATAGTGCCCGCCTGGAGGATCATGTCTACCCGGTTAGTAGCAATCCAGTCAATTGTGGTATGGTTTAAGGAGCGTGAGTTGTGCTTGTTGGTGAGGAAATGACTTGTTCCAAGAGATGCGTTTTTAGTAAGTTCACATTCTCAGGCTGAGGAGCACCTAACCAGTTAAGGTCAAAATCACTGAGAATGATATTTTTTCTGGAACGGGAGAGACCACTTAAGCCATCAAGGAAGTTAGTTAGGCCTGGGATGCCTCCTGGGGGGGGGTGTATAACAGCACCCAAGATGTATTTTTTTAATGCACGCAGGATAATCTCAGCTGGGAGCCATTCACTTGGGGAGGAGGGAGTAGAGCAGCTGATGGAGGTGGCAGAGATATGGTCTTGAACATACAGTGCAGATCCTCCACCCAGGTTTCTTCCTGGTCTGTCCAGTGGAAGGAGAGAGTAACCAGGGAGTTTATTGGCAGCATCAGTGTGGTAAGGTTTTTTTTTTAAACTTTCTTTATTTAAGTTTTAAGTGTAACAGTGAAGCATACAGACAATGACACTCATAAGAGTAAACATCAATAAATAAATAAATGAATTGGTAAAAACATAGATAAAGAGAATAAGTTAATAAAAGTTGGTTACTAGCCAATAAATTGATGGAAGTCTTTAAGTCATGGCGATATCAAACACCTAGAATGCTGTACCTGGAGTAGGGGAGAGGATAAAAGGTAAAAAAACATTGTAATCAATCAATTCAGCTGGAATATAATCACCATTTTACACTCATATATGGTATAGTTATGTGAGAAATACGTAGAGGGCAGTCCTAACCCTTCCCAACTCTATATGTTATCGAATCATTTTTTGTGGTCTCTAAGATACGAAGTCTGGCCTTTGCTCAGACGTGTACAGTATCCATTTCCTCCCCCTCAATTCAAATTTCGGATAGCTTTTATTGAGGGTTGCTGTAAGTGCCTCGGTCATATATATAGAAATCATTATATCTCCCCACTGTTCTACTGTTATCCTCTTATCTGTCAACCAATTCTTTGTTATAGTTTTCTGGGCCGCCAGTATAATTATCTTAACTAACTTCTCAGTTTGTGGGTTTCTATACCCAACTGGTATGTCCATAAAAAAATAGAGAGTGGGGGTCAGCTGGAGGGTAGGCCCAATAATCTCATGGAGAACTCTATGTAAATCCTGCTGAAAGACAGCCAGCTCTGGGCAAGCCCACAAAATATGGACTAAGTCCGCTGGGGATTGGTTACACCCTCTCAAGCATATTGGGGGTCTCCCTGTTCTATATTTAGCCTGCACTGCAGGTGTCCAGAAAAATCTTATGAAAATCTTCCATGCAACCTCTTGCCACCTCACAGCTGAAATTCCCCAATGTACCTTAGTCTGAGCCCTATCCCAGACTTCATCAATGATCTGTGTGTTTAAGTCTCGAGACCAGGCATTTCTTATAGGCTGTGTTGTGTCTCCCTTGTAAGAAAGTAGAGCCCTGTAGAGATATGATATAATGTTGGTCATAGGGGCTTTACCCTCTAAGGCTATTCTTATTAAAGTGATAAACTGGGAGGGGGAAGTTCCCCCGGAGTCCCGGTAAAAGAGTTTGGATATAATGTTTAATCTGAAAATACTTGAATCTATCCTGCCTGGATATTCCGTTTGTCATGATCAGATCCTGGAGAGGCACAATTTCATCCCCATCCAGGAAATGCCACACCAGGAATAGGCCTTTTTCCTCACATCTATGGAAGGCTGGGGCAAATGATTCCAAATAAGGGATCGCTGCCAGGAGAGATCTCCAGGGCCTAGAAGCTTTCTCATTTAAGATCTCATGCCAGACCTGGAGAGTATAGTCTGTATATGGGCTCCTGGCCTCTCCAAGTATAGGGTCCTCTGTCTGGTGAGGGGGGTTTCTCACAGATTCACAATTTTACCCTCACTAATCTCCAGTTCTTTCCATTTAGCTATATTCCCTGCTGTTAGCCAATAACATATGGTTTTAAGGTGAGCTGCCATATGATAAAGTTTAGTGTGGTAAGGTTTTAACCAGATCTCAGAGAGGCCTAGCACATGAGGCTGATACAGGGACACCCAAGCCTCAAGCTCTTGGAGCTTAGATGGGAGGCTACAGTTATTTAGGTGGGTGACCCTGAGTCCAGCTTGTTTTACCCAGATGTTGTCAGAGTGGTTAATATGTATACTTGTGGGGCCTGGGTTTGTTTGTATGTCACCGGCAAGGATCAAGAGGGGAGGAGGGGTGGGGCCAGGAAGGGAGTTGGATAGAGATGGAGTGAACAAATTGGCCAAGCAAACGACACTCATAGTAAGACAATAGAACAGGCATGACTGAGGGTGAAAATGTCAGTACGTGGCTAATAACTGTATATGGGGTCTCGGAGGGATTTAGGGTGGTAGAGGAGTATTCCAAGCTTTACTGATCAATAACGAGTACAGAGGCAGAGAAATCAGTTACCAATAGCAGGCCAACCTTGGTGGCTATTTAGACAGTAGTCAGGAATATATTCATTTCTGTACTGTCCTAGCAAGAGGTGACAGAGGAGGAAGTGTTTCCTGGTCTAACAGCTTGGTTTAAAGTGCTAGGCGAGCAGGCAGCAGCTGATTTAAAGTGCCTGGCAAGCAGGGCAGATGAGGGCGTACTGTTTACGGTCACCTTGTCCTGAGTAAACAAAGTACCTAAGGTGGTATGAGTTATTTAAGAAGTAACACGATTGTAGGCACAGACAAGCCCCAAGAGACAAAATGTTATGGCAGCTAGGTAGCCGAGACTTAAGTCACTATAGTGATATCAGGGGAAATATTTAGATAGCAAGGTTATGTAGCTTGAAATTACAGTACTTAGTGGAGGGAAAAGGAGTTAAGGGGAGGGAAGAACGGAAAATGGCACAGTAGCAGAAACATATTCAAAATGGATTACATCACTTTAAGAGGTGTGGACAAATTGGGAGAGGCTCAAACAGAGGCAGGGAGCAGGTTAAGCAAGAGCATTTAAATGGTATTGAGGTGGGGAAGGGTGTGTAGCCACAAAAATTGGAGCAGGAAGTCACTAGGAAGCTATGAAGAGCTCGGAAGTCAGTAGGCAGCTATGAAGACTCAGAGAAATCAACACTCCTAAGCTCAGTGTGCCTGAGATGGAACCAATTGGCCACAACACCCAGTCCACTGAAGGGTGGCCAATCAGAAGAGTGTGGTCAAGCGCTGAAAGTTTCGGTTCTAAAAAAAAGCAGCAGAGGATTGAGTGATTACCTTCTACCCAGACAAAGCTTCAGGACCGGGAATGATGGGGTAGCGGTGGGCACAGGACAGCAAGCCGCGCCGCCCACAGCAGGCAGGGCACTTGATCAAGGGTGACTTGGAGATCTGGGGAAAGAGGTTAAAAATGCAAGCTTTAATAGGCAGAAAGTCAATCGGGGGGGTGGGGGGACACACAGAGGTCAGAGCAGCAAAGGGTAGAAGACAGAGGGAAAATAGGCAGAACAAAAGGACAATAGAGAGAGGGGTCCTAGAGATTTACAAATGAAAGGTGCAGAGCAGGGAAAAGGTTACAGCTGCTAAAGAGTGGTGATTAGACAGAGAGAGAGCAGAGAATGCAAACAAGTTCCAAGCAGTAACTAAATTGCATAAAGAGCCAGAAAAAAATCACCCCCCCAAGACACAGCAGCCCCCTTTAACAACCACAGCTGAGATCAATCAAATGGTCGAAATTAAGCTCGATAAAATGAAACAGTTTAAAATAGTACAGAAATAAATTGTAGACTTAATTAGGGTGAAGCTGTAAATTAAAACACTGGCTTAATACTGAACAGAGAAATTAGATTCAAAGGCTTAACATAAATGCAAGCTTCAGAAAGGCTTGAGATGAGCCCAAAAATTGGAGCAGGAAGTCAGTAGGCAGCTATGAAGAGCTCAGAGAAAACAGCACTCCTAAGCTCAGTGTGCCCGAGATGGAACCGATTAGCCACAAGCACCCAGTCCGCTGAAGGGTGGCCAATCAGGAGAAGAGCACGGTCAAGCACTGAAAGTTCCAGTTTTAAAAAAAGCAGCAGAGGATTTGGTGATTGCCTTCTCCCCAGACAGGAGCTTCAGGACTGGGAGGGAGGCGTGAGCGGTGGGCACAGGACAGCAAGCCACCCACAGCAGGCAGAGCACCCAATCAGGGGTGAGTTGGAGATCTTCTCCCCAGACAGGAGCTTCAGAACTGGGAGGGAGGGAGGGGCGTAGCGGCAGGCACAGGACAGCAAGCCGCGCTGCTCACAGCAGGCAGGGCACCCGATCAGGGGTGAGTTGGAGATCTGGTCATTACACACTTGGGTGTGTAAAAAAAACAAAACTTTATAACACAGTCACCAATGCAGTACTCTCTATAAAATAGCAATATCATTATGTCCTAGTTCATGTTCTATTATGTGACTGCTTTTCTCACAGTGTATTACGTGCCATCATTCCTTGGTGAGAGAAACACATGCATCAGCATTCATGTTGTGACTGTTATAGTTCTCTTTGTTTTATGAGTGTGTGATGACCATTCTACCAGTGGAATTGTGCAGCACTTCAAATTCCTCTATTCCTTGGTAAACAGTCCATCTCGTGAATGTGGGGAAAGAGTGAGGAAAACGAAACAAGGTGAGGAAGGGAGGCAATAACATAAATAAAGAGGGGGAATGTAGAAAAATTCATTAAAATGGGCAGAGGCAGATCTAAGCTGCTTAAAAACAGAGCTCAGAAGTTCATTAAAGCACATATATTCAAATCAGGTATAGGTGTACTTCTTCAGAAGAATTGTATAACCCCTTCCCCCAAACTGGCAGGTTCAATTGTTTTGAAAACATTTCCTCTAAAACTTCTGGTATTGGTTTGAAATGCAGATTAGCTAGTTAGCTTGTTTTATGTAAGAAATTAGTGCCGTACAGGGTTTCCATTGTCTTTCAGTGCTTTTTGCAAGGCCCCACCCCTTACTAGACTACAGACTATTTTTTGCCTTCAAAGTTGAAAGGCATATTTCAGTTAAAGGTCTTTCATTTTAAAGACGGTACAAATGTTGGTCAGAGAGACGGGGAAAGACATGGAACAAAGGAAGGGCAATGGATAGGGGTATAGGCAGGGAACTAAGGAAGGGTGACGGACAAGGGGTTAGGCAGGGAACTAAGGAAGAGTGATGGACAGGGGGATAGGCAGGGAACTAAGGAAGGGTGATGGACAGGAGGATAGGCAGGGAACTAAGGAAGGGTGATGGACAGGGAGATAGGCAGGGAACAAAGAAAGGGTGATAGACAGGGGGATAGGCAGGGAACAAAGGATGGGCAATGGACAGAGGGATAGACATGAAACAAAGGATGTGTGGGGGAACAGAGATTAAATGGGGAATAAAGGATGTGGGGAAAGAATGAGGAATCATTTCTTCAGAAGCTGTTCCCACAGAGTAACAGGTAATTCAGATGCGGAGAGGGGTAATTTAAGTTTAAACTAGTAAGCAAAGCTGCTACAGTTTTTTCTTTTGTTTCTGAACACTAATCTTTCGAACAATTGTAGGCAGAGGTGGGTGGTACAGACACAGAGGTTTGACATTTAGATGGACGTTATGAGTTGCATTGCAAAAAACCCACCGAAAGTAAAGCAAGGTAGCAATCGCAGAGGCCATGCACACTGCAGTGAGCTGCGCCTTTGCTGAACACTGCACCAGACTCACTGTCTACTGATGGAGGTCTAGAAGCAGCAGTTGGATGAAACCCGCTTGAACTGTGTGTATTCCCAGTCAGAGTTTCAAAGAGAAATGAAGGCGGATTCTGTTGGAATATCAGCAATGAACCAACTGAATACTCTTGCCCACTCTAGCAGAAGCACCACCATCCAGATAGTAGCTGGTATTTATATAACATAAAAATCTGGATAGTGGTGTGAACTGTATAGTACCACCATCCAGATATAACTGTATAGCACCACCATCTGAATATTAGTACTGTGTAGCACCACCATCTGGATAGTAGTTGGTACTGTATAGTACCACCATCTGGATAGTAGTTGGTACTGTGTAGCACCACCATCTGGATAGTAGTTGGTACTGTGTAGCACCACCACCACCTGGATAGTAGTTGGTACTGTGTAGTACCACCATCTGGATAGTAGTTGGTACTGTGTAGTACCACCATCTGGATAGTAGTTGGTACTGTATAGCACCACCATCTGGATAGTAGTTGGTACTGTGTAGTACCACCATCTGGATAGTAGTTGGTACTGTGTAGCACCACCATCTGGATAGTAGTTGGTACTGTGTAGCACCAACATCTGGATAGTAGTTGGTACTGTATAGTACCACCATCTGGATAGTAGTTGGTACTATGTAGCACCACGATCTGGATAGTAGTTGGTACTGTATACTATCTCTGGATAGTAGTTGGTACTGTATAGTACCACTATCTGGATAGTAGTTGGTACTGTACAGTACCACCATCTGGATAGTAGTCGGTACTGTATAGTACCACCATCTGGATAGTAGTTAGTACTGTATAGTACCATTATCTGGATAGTAGTTGGTACTGTATACTACTATCTGGATAGTAGTTGGTACTGTATAGTACCACCATCTGGATAGTAGTTGGTACTGTATAGTTCCGCCATCTGGATAGTAGTGGGTACTGTATAGTACCACCATCTGGATAGTAGTTGGTACTGAATAGTACCACCATCTGGATAGTAGTTGGTACTGTATAGTACCACCATCTGGATAGTAGTTGGTACTATATAGTACCACCATCTGGATAGTAGTGGGTACTGTATAGTACCACCATCAGGATAGTAGTTGGTCCTGTATAGTACTACTATCTGGATAGTAGTTGGTACTGTATAGTACCACCATCTGGATATTAGTTGGTACTGTATAGTACCACCATCTGGATAGTAGTGGGTACTGTATAGTACCACCATCTGGATTGTAATTGATACTGTATAGTACCACTATCTGGATAGTCATTGGTAGTATATAGTGCTACCATCCGGATGGTAGTTGGTACTGTGTAGTGCCATCATATGGCTAGTAGTTGGTAATGTATACTGCTACCGCATGGACAGTAAGTGGTAGTGTATAGTGCCACTATCTGGATAGCAGTTGGTACTGTATACTGCCATCATATGGCTAGTAGTTGGTAATGTATACTGCTACCACATGGACAGTAAGTGGTAGTGTATAGTGCCACTATCTGGATAGCAGTTGGTACTGTGTACTGCCACCTTGTGGATAGTAGTTGGTAGTATATAGTGCCACCATCTGGACAGTAGTTTGTACTGAATAGTGTCACCATACGGTAAGTAGGTTGGAATTGTATAATGCCACCGTATGGATAGCAAATGGTTGTATATAGTGCCACCATCTGGATAGCAGCTGGTATTGTATAGTACCAACATCTGGATAGTAGTTGGTACTGTATAGTACCATCATCTGAATGTTAGTACTGTGTAGCACCACCATCTGGATTGTAGTTGGTACTGTATAGTACCACCATCTGGACAGTAGTTGGTACTGTATAGTATCACCATCTGGATAGTAGTGGGTACTGTATAGTACCACCATCTGGATAGTAGTTGGTACTGTATAGTACCACCATCTGGATAGTAGTTGGTACTGTATAGTACCACCATCTGCATAGTAGTTGATACTGTATAGTACCACCATCAGGATAGCAGCTGGTATTGTATAGTACCAACATCTGGATAGTAGTTGGTACTGTATAGTACCATCATCTGAATGTTAGTACTGTGTAGCACCACCATCTGGATTGTAGTTGGTACTGTATAGTACCACCATCTGAACAGTAGTTGGTACTGTATAGTATCACCATCTGGATAGTAGTTGGTAGTATATAGTGCCACCATATGGTTAGTAGTTTGTACTGAATAGTGTCACCATACGGTTCGTAGTTGGTACTGTATAGTGCCACCATATGGATAGTAAATGGTAGTATATAGTGCCACCATCTGGACAGTAGTTTGTAATGAATAGTGTCACCATATGGTTAGTAGGTTGGAATTGTATAGTGCCACCATATGGATAGTAAATGGTAGTATATAGTGCCACCATCTGGATAGCAGCTGGTATTGTATAGTACCAACATCTGGATAGTAGTTGGTACTGTATAGTACTATCATCTGAATGTTAGTAGTGTGTAGCACCACCATCTGGATTGTAGTTGGTACTGTATAGTACCACCATCTGGACAGTAGTTGGTACTGTATAGTATCACCATCTGGATAGTAGTGGGTACTGTATAGTACCACCATCTGGATAGTAGTTGGTACTGTATAGTACCACTATCTGGATAGTCATTGGTAGTATATAGTGCTACCATCTGGATGGTAGTTGGTATAGTGCTACCACATGGATAGTAAGTGGTAGTGTATAGTGCCACTATCTGGATAGCAGTTGGTACTGTGTGCTGCCACCTTGTGGATAGTAATTGGTAGTATATAGTGCAACCATCTGGATAGTAGTTTGTACTGAATAGTGTCACCATACGGTTAGTAGTTGGTACTGTCTAGTGCCACTGTATGCATAGTAAATGGCAGTATATAGTGCCACCATCTGGATAGCAGTTGGTACTGTATAGTGCCACCCTCTGGATAGCAGCTGGTACTGTATAGTGCCACCATCTGCATAGCAGTTGGTGCTGTATAGTGCCACCATCTGGACAGCAGTTGGTACTGTATGCTGCCACCTTGTGGATAGTAGTTTGTAGTATATAGTGCCACCATCTGGATAGTAGTTTGTACTGAATAGTGTCACCATACAGTTAGTAGTTGGTACTGTATAGTGCCACCATATGGATAGTAAATGGCAGTATATAGTGCCACCCTCTGGATAGCAGCTGGTACTGTATAGTGCCACCATCTGGACAGCAGTTGGAACTGTATACTGCCACCTTGTGGATAGTAGTTGGTAGTATATAGTGCCACCATCTGGATAGTCGTTTGTACTGAATAGTGTCACCATACAGTTAGTAGTTGGTACTGTATAGTGCCACCATATGGATAGTAAATGGCAGTATATAGTGCCACCATCTGGATAATAAATGGTAGTATATAGTGCCGCCATCTGGATAGCAGCTGATACTGTATAGTACCGCCATCTGGATAGTAGTTGGTACTGTATAGTACCACCATGTAAATGTTAGTACTGTGTAGCACCACCATCTGGATAGTAGTTGGTACTATACAGTACCACCATCTCGATAGTAGTGGTACTGTATAGTGTCACCATCTGGATAGTAGTTGGTAATGCACAGTGCCACGATATGGATAGCAGCTGGTAGTATATAGTGCCACCGTACTGATAGTTGGCACTGTATAGTCAATAGGGAGAAGAGCAGGGAGAAAAAGGCAGTAAAGACTGGGATGGGGCTAAAAGGGGTAAGACCATCAAATAATTGAGGCAATGAGTACCAACGCTCGTAATCTGGGTAACAAGCTCCGTGAACTGGTGGCCCTGATGGAAGAGGGACACCTGGATATTGTGGCAGTCACAGAAACCTGATACACAGAGAACCATGACTGGGATGTCAACATACCAGGTTACACAATCTACAGGAGGGACAGGGAGGGTAGAAGAGGAGGAAGAATAACTCTCTATGTAAGGGAAGGGATCAAAGCAACAGAACTAAAGGGTAAACAGGGAGGAGAGGAGGAACTGTGGGTCACCCTAGAGATTGGAAATAGCACCACAATACACATGAGGGTTGTACACAGACCCCCATCTCAGGGGGAGGAAATGGCCAAGGAAATGATAGAAGGCAGGGGTGTAGCCAGGCATTTCAGACTTGTACACCAACCTGCCACACTGCTACCCCCTCTGCTACTGTTGTTCAAGCCTGCCCCCCCACGACTTGAGTCCAAGGTTCCTGGCTCCAGTCAGATGATTCCCACATTAGACCTGCTGTCTGTCTACGCTGCTAGTGTGGTGTTTACTGCCCACTGGTAGATGCCATTGACTGCACCATGAGTCCAAGACCACGGCAGAAATTTCTTCTCTCTTCCCCGCTGGTAGGCAGATTCACTCCACTTGCCACTCCACATGAAGTCTTCATTCTTTTAGCTGGCTCGGAGTCTGTTCTTCTGTCTGCTGCTCCTCAGTTCTTCTACTGCTTCTCTCACTCTCAGTACAGCTGAACTAATAGTATGGCTTCTAACTTTGCTGGGACATTTAAACTCACTGCCCCAGACTTGCCACACCCCCTACCAGATGCCGCAGCCAATCACTATGCAGGCAGGCCATGCGGACCTAATTGAGACCTTCAGCTTTAACATCTGTGGTCCATTCTGCCACCCCTCCACAAAAACAAAGCTGAAAGAGAAAAGAAAAAGCCTGCAAAGCCAAACAAAGGAATTTAAACTTGATGGACTAGAGAGGGCAGAGCAATGCTGGCCAGCTTGTTTGCTACCCCCTGCTAATAAACTTGGTATGCCATGGCTTACTTGGAGTATCAGTAGCTACGCCCTTGATAGAAGGCATCCTTAGGATGGTAGAAAAAGGGGAGATATTGTTGATGGGGGACCTGAATATGCCAGATGTTAACTGGAGCACCTTTGCTGCAGTCACATCTAAGAGCAGGGTCATTCACGATACCCTACAGGGTGCATGCCTCAGACAGCTAGTGTTGGAACCCACTCAGGAGGGAGCAATCTTAGGCCTGGTACTCTCAAACGGGGACAGAGAGAGAATCTCAGATCTAGAAGTGGGTAGCCATCTGGGAACAAGTGACCACCAAACAGTGTGGTTAATGATAAACACAGCTGCAGAGTCAAGCCATACAAAAGTGAGGGTACTGGACTTCAGGAGGACTGACTTTGTCAAAATGGTAGAGTGCTAGTGTTGCTCGGATAGTGCTTTTGTGGATCCTACCACTCTCTGTCAGATAGTGCTGAGTATCCCGACTTGGATCCCTACCAGATCTATGTGATAATGGCGACCATAAGGCTTAGCGATTGCTATTCACGAGCCCGAGATCGTCGAAGAAAATGTTATTAAGTACTCCCAACGCACAGCAAAAAGGGCACTGGGGACTTACATTTTAAATGTAAATGCAGGGCGGTGCTCTCTGCACCCCCACTTAAGGATTCTCAACCCAGGGTGGCGATGTCGGGGGGAATAAAAACATTTGGGCTGGTGCAACAAAAGGCACTCGCGCCGCCCCAAACCTGGTAAATTCATGCAGCCCAACCCTGTACCCACCCACTATGGCACCACCTCAGAATCCCTCCCTCCTGTCCCACCCCTCGCTTAATGTGCTTGTGCCCCTCATGTGCGTAGACATGTAGTGACAGGATGTCACTATTTTTGCGAACCTCCCCATCCAGTCGCCCACCTTCCCTGGTAGCCCCGATGACAGGCGCTGCGATTGAGTTGCCGATTTTGTAGGTGCCCAATCGCAGTCACTGAAGCCATGGGATACTGATCTGACCAGATATCCTGCCAAAGACAGATGCAGGATCCAGGGTCTGATAGTGATGGATCCCGATTAGGATCCAGCTTTCCTAGTTAGGATCCAAGGATCTTAGAGCAGATAGGATCTGGGGCCAGATAGTGATGGATCCAGGTTAGGATCGAGGTATCCTAGTTAGGATCCAAGGATCTTAGAGCAGATAGATAGGATCCGGGGCCAGACAGTGATGGATCCAGGTTAGGATTGAGGTATCCTGGTTGGTAGGATCCATGGTCAGATAGCACTCCTATCCGAACACAGCAACTATCCGGCCAAATTGGAGGTATCTGTCAGTATCCTGATTTCTAGGATACTATCTGAGCAACACTAGAGAGTGCCTCAGAAAAGCAAGAAGGAGGGACGGAGAAACAATGGGGAAACATCAAAACTGCCATCTCAGAGGCAACAAGCCTTTGTCTGAAGAAAAATAAACAAATCAAAATGAAAGAAAAAAACACTATGGTTCTCAAAAGAGG
The DNA here is from genome assembly GCA_016271365.2 of Neoceratodus forsteri. NCBI lineage: Eukaryota > Metazoa > Chordata > Ceratodontiformes > Ceratodontidae > Neoceratodus > Neoceratodus forsteri. The sequence continues at coordinate 71,303,831 of CM028136.1, forward strand.
TGGTGGTGAAGGTTAGGGAGAAAAAGATAGCATTCAGGAAGTATAAGGAAACACAGAAGGAGCAGGACAGAGAACTGTACCAGTTAAAACAGAAGGAAGTGAGGAAGGCAGTCAGAATAGCAAAGGCACAAACAGAGGAAAAGATAGCCAATTTGGTTAAGAAGGGGGGTAAAACCTTTTATAGGTACATTAGGGAGCGAAGAAAGACCAAGGGAGGGATAGTGAGGCTTAATAAAGGGGAGAGTGGGTGGGCAGAGAGTGACAGTGAAAATGTAGAGATGCCATAGGCACCGGGTTGCATGGGCCCGTGGGGCATGGGCCATGGGCCCCATCAATATTTGTTGAGCTGGGCTGAGCCCCAGCAATATTTTGCTATGCAGCTGCTTTTTTGCTTTTTTCCCCCTTGGCCCATTTAAATTGTTTGTGCACGTGGTGCATGCCCTGTGGTGCTGCCTGTGACCCTCGCCAGCATGATTCACCTGTCCCCCCTCCCACCATTTAATTTAGTGGCACCATGGTGGGAGCGCTGGCAATGGGCATTATTTAAAATTTGCGCCAAGGAGGTTTAGGTTTGTTTGAACACCCCCCCCCCCATGGTATGACTGCTACTGTCTGCTTCTGGTTGGTGGTGGCTGGTGGTGGCATTTTCCAATTAGCCAGCGTTACCACCTGTGATTGGTCACTGGAAGGATTTGTAGGTGCCATACGCGTGCGGGTGAATCGGTTGTGAAGCGAGGCAGTGAGAGAGAGAGAGAGAGGACAAGTTTGACGAGATCAACGAGGAGTCGTGAGGAGTCAAGGACTGGAGTCGGGAGGGACTGGGAGTGACCGAGCGAGTCATAGTCACACACACGGCGAGGCCAGGACGGGCGCCAGTGAGGCGCAAAAGGCAGCAGCACAGGCTCCAGCAACCTTTTTGGCTAAGAGGCAGCAGTGGGGGCTTGAGCTTCCGATCATTCGGTGGGCCTGCCCTGCTGCCTGCCTACAGATTTGGAGTCATAGTCACCCCAGGGCGGCTCGCGAGTCGCGGTGCGTCGGTGTGGGTCAGGTGTCAGTCGCCGGTTGCGAACTTGCTGTTGCCGGTTGGGAGAAGTGGAAGTCTGACTCTGGGACTGGGAGTGAAGAGAAGGAGAGAGAGAGAGAACAGCAGCAGGGCAGGCTGAGGCTCAGCGAGAGCCAGCAACAGCAATCTAGAGTCAGACTGGCTGCGGACAAGACGTGAGTGTCACTGGGTTGGTAACTGGGCCGCCTGGCTGCTGGTGTGTTGGACTGTCAACTAGATATGTTTTCTGCCAGGGAAAGCAGTGATCTTTACATCACACCTACCAGATAGAAAACACTCTAATGAACAAAAGGGAAAAAAATAATTCAGGAATAAAAAAATTGGAACTCCTACTTTTAAAAAATTCTTATAAAATTCTGGCTTCTATTTTTAGGTCCTAGTAGCTCTTTAAATGGAGTTACTTGGGATTTTATTGTGGATTATTCATTGGCAGAATGTGTGCATCACTAAGACTCACCTGTGGGATGACTCTGGCTCTGTGCTGGAGCTAGCAATCCCAGCCGGTTTCTTGGTGGGGGTGCACTGCCTGAAGTGAGCGTGTGAGAAGGGCAGGGTTGTTGTCTGTCCTTAATCAATACTCCAGTACACTACCTCCTTGATGGACAGACCACATTATATCAATGGGTAGATGTTAAATGTGTAGTTGGTACTGGGTGCTCAAAAGACCCTCCATTTCTGTTATCTTCCTGGGGAGGGGGTTAGTGAATATTCCTATCAGAGGGCATTGTGTGTAGTCCTGGACTTGGTTTGGAGTCACTGTTGCCCATTCAGAGCTCCCCATTCACCAACACACCCACCCAATGCTGTTGTTTACCATTCAGTCACAGCCAGTGCTCTTATTCGCCCACCCAGTGGTATTACTTACTCAGCCAGTGTTTTCACTCACTAATCCCTCCATGCCCCCACTGTCCCAGTCAGTCATCCACTCACACACTGACCCACCCACCCAGTGCTTTCAGAATCACTTGCATGCTCCACTAAGTTTTTGCTCACTCAGTGCCACCATACTTACGTACTCATCCATCTACCCACTCCGTCCCTCTCCCAGTTATACACCTACTTGCTCCTCTTTGTCATTTATCACATATGGGATGCAGCAGGAAGGGGAAGCCGTGCCGAGGTGCTCCAGTGGTCGGAGGAGGGGGGAGAGAGCTGACCTGACAGAGAGACAAAGGTTGTTTGACGTTCCCAGGCCTGAGGCTGGCTGGGAAGGACACTGCCACACTAGACCAGCTTTAAGCTTCACCTTGTAACCTTAAAATGATGTGCCCCTCTGGAATTGTTTTTAAGATGTCAAAAGCATGTAGAAACACACATGGGTGCTTTAATTTGGCTCTTCTTAATGATGCCAACTTTTTACAATGGTGCAATGCATCCAACAGACTATTGAAGGTAGAATAGAGGGGATGTATCCACATCATGTGGACACACAGCCAACATCCCCTTTGTCCTTCTGTTGGATACATATTGCTCCATAAAATTTTGCGTAATTAAGAAGAGCCAGATTAAAGCACCCATGTGTCTTTCTATATGCTTTTGAGATCCTGAGACAATTCCATAGGGACATACTTAGAGGTGGTGATAGGCAGACATCTTAGTTAATCATGCTGTCACTCTGCACTTTCTCCTCAAAGACATGTACAGAGAGAACAGATATCCACTGGTACTGACTGCTGGAGGTAGTGGTAGTGGTCAGAGATGTCAGCGAATTGTGGACCAGAAAACAGCAATGCTCTGTACTGCCTTGCACTGTTTCATAGAAATTAATGCTCTCTGAATGGGCATCCAGGGGTATCACTCCAAATGTATGGTAAGAGGTGTGTAGTCATGATATATCTGTGACTTGTGGCACAGGCAGATTCAGGGGTCTGATCCAGTGACCGTACTTTCAAAGTCTCCTCATTGGGAGACTCCCTGATTTGTTTGGCATCGTTGCAGTTCTGCAGAATCACCAAAATTAAAGAACAGACACTGGACTGAATGGGTCCAGCATTGCATTTCTGATATTCAGCTAGGCGGGATATGTAAGGATTCTGGTGGGCATAATTGGGCGCTCTCCCAGTGTTGCAATTATACTTCATGAGCTTTGGGTGGAGGGGGCCGAGGGTCTTACTTTTAAACTTGGCTTCCCACACCCACTGTCTTCCATTATAAGTCAATGGTACCAATGTTGTGAGCTCATGTCAGAGCTGTAGGTGCTGAGTCCTAAATATTCTCTGTAATGTAATTCCAAAACTGTGAGTCCCCTCAGTTGGGTACCTGCCACCTTAAAACTATGAAAAGATGTGCTTAAATCATCTGTTGTCTAATGTAAAGGGGTTTCTGGAAGAAATTATAATTCAGTAGTACCAGTAGAATGCAGATGTGACTATGCTGCACTCTCCGGGGGCTCTACTGATTTTCCAGGGAGGCTCCCTGGATCAGTTAGGCCCTGGCCCCTGGGCCCACACCCTGAGTCTCATTCGGATCCTATGAAATTCAAGGCATACCTCTCAACTGTCCCTGATTCAAGGGCTGTTCCTCCTTTTACCTCTCAAAATTGTCTGTCCCTCATCCATCCATCATAGAAAATGTATTGCCATCACAGAGAATCACAGAGAATCTGCTGTAAATTGACACATTAAAGGAGAACTCCACTGGATCTGCAGATAATTTTCCCAGTAGAACTTGCTGTAAGAACTAATTCCAATTTTGTTATTGTTTTTATCTTTACAAGCTTTTCAGTAACCATAGTGGGCATTTCTGATTTATACACTTTGGTGGTAAGTGGCCATTTGGAATTGTACAATGTAGCTAATGTACCTTCCAGCCACAGAGTGCTATAGTAGAACTTAAGTACATTGTGTGACTGTGAACAATGGAAGAGCAGAACAAGGGATACATTGCACATCATACACTTCTACAATGGTCCTGTTCAGCTGTGTGTGAATCAGAGACGCACATACTGGCCAGCATAACTAAACATCCCATAGAGATGGAACAAAGTAACAGAATTTGAACCAGTATTTAAAAATCTGCTTCTACTGCGAAACATGACTTGCAGGTTCACTTTAGTTCTCATTTACATCACACATTCATTATTTTTAAGACGCTAGTTAAAATAAATGTGTTACATGTAAAAACAATGGTTTCCACAGTATTCTGAGCTTCTGTCTCTATTTTGAGGATGTGTCCCTCATTCTGGTGGTCAGTATCCCTCATTGTCCCTCGTTTTGAGTGTCCGTGTCCCTTATTCCAGTGATAAAAGGTTGAGAGGTGTGTTTCCAGGTGGGCCTCCAGTACCAACTGTCCCCCCCCCTGTATGTCAGTCGGAACCAGTGCTGTCAACTGTATGGCTTGGGGGATGTTGACTTGCAAGCTCTCCCACACTGGCGGGGTCTTGGCAAACCGCATTTCTCCTTGGACAGTCATGTTGCCAATCACTATTGTGATCAGCGAGTTTGACAGTTCGACTTTGTCAATCACCATTAATTATGAGGATCTTGCTAGTTTACACTTTGTACTGGTGAATTGCCAAAAGAAAATACTCTGTGGTCCCGCCTGGATTTCAGACCATTAAGGCCACTGCACATTTTAATTCTGAGGTGTTAAGAGACATGATGAAAGAAGCTGTTGATTTAGGTTTTGTCTGTTTATGTGAGTTAGAAGGCTCTGCTCCCACCCCCAACCTCTTGTTTTTTTAACACAGGGGTGTGGGGGAAAGCCCCCTACTCAAATAAACAAAAAGAATGATAGTCCAATGTAGTGTACTGTAACTGAGGTTTTATCAGTTTATCTGTGCTGGAGGGCTCTGCCCCCAACACCCTGGGGGTATGGGGGATTGAAGCCCCCCAGCAACTCAAACTACAACAGAGATAACCGACAGCCTGCTGTGACACAGAGCATGCAGTGTTGTAAGGGGCCAAAGTAGAATAACTTCAGTGCTATGCTAATAGCAGAGTCCGAGGGGTAGTCCAATAATGCACACATTCACCAGTTATAGGTCATCCTACATGCTTCTGAATACAGTAGTATTTATTTGGGGCTGTGACCCAGTGCAGTAGAATTCACTGCGATTTTCAGGCCAGCACAGCTCATGTGCACAGTTCCACCCGACCTTATTTAAAAAGTTACTGCTGACTAATTAAAATGTGTAGTAGCCTGTCTGCCTGTTTTGTCCCCATTGGCTCTTTGAGTGGGAGAGGATGTTTTGGCCCTGTATTGTGTTTTCATTTCTGTTAAAGTAACTGTCTGTTCTGATGTGCTTCTATTGTCCATCGTACCTGATGTCCATTGTTGATTGGGCTTTTAAGGAGTATTTTCAATTTGTTTCTCATACCTGAGGCCAGGGGCTTAATCCCCAGACCCACATGCTACCACATAGGGGGCTCTGTTCCCATAGACTCCTGCTGGGGGGGCATTGACCTCTGACCCCTGGGCCAGGGGTTGGGTATTTGACCCCTGACCCCTGGGCCCCACCAAAAATTTTACAAACCTGGCTCCTATGAGGGCTGCTGAATGAATACTTCTGCTCAGTATTCACAAAAAAAGAGGAAGGGGAGGTACCTAATCCAATCAGTAGAAGTACTTGGGACGGGGGGGGGTCGATACCAGTCCTTTCACAGAAGAAAGGGTTCTGAAAGAACTCCTAAAACTGAAGGTGGACAAAGCAATGGGGCCTGATAGGATTCCCCCCAGAATTCTAAAAGAACTAAGAGGAGAACTAGTGATACCACTGACTACCCTTTTTAACAAACCATGGGAGGATGGTGTGGTACCCGAGGACTGGAGGAGGGTGGATGTGATTCCCCTTCACAAAAGTGGGAGCAAAGCAGAGGTAGGAAACTACAGACCTGTTAGCTTGACCTCAGTGGTAGGGACAATGATGGAATCACATCTGAAAGAAATAATTGTTGAGTACCTAGAGGCCAGTGGGGCACAGGACCCAAGGCAACATGGATTCACAGAGAGAAGGTCATGTCAGATGACTCTAATAGAGTTCTTTGACTGAGTGACCAAAGTAGTAGACCAGGGAGGGGCTGCGGACATGGCTTACCTAGACTTTAGGGAAAGGGAAAGGAAAGGGAAAATTGTTTAACCAGGAAAAGCACACTAAGCCAGAGTTTGTTTCCAGGTGCGACCTGGGAGCACAAGGAAGTTAAGTGACTTGCTCAGGGTCACAGAGTATGCAAGTGGAAGCTGTGGGATTCAAATCCAGGTCTGGTCTGCTGGATGTCAGTAGATTTGCAGCTCAGAGCCTTAGACCACTGCGCTATACTGCCTCAGCAAGGCATTTGACACAGTCCCACACAAAAGATTAATAAACAAATTAGCCAGCCTGGGAGTGGGTCCCAGGCTAGTAGCCTGGGTTAAAAATTAACTGGACAACAGGACACAAAGGGTAATAGTAAATGGAATCCACTCTGAAGAAAGAGGGGTTACTAGTGGGGTATATAGGGTTCAGTACTGGGTCTGGTCCTTTTTAATGTCTTTATAAGTGATATTACGGAGGGACTGGAAGGAAAAGTATGCCTCTTTGCAGACAACACAAAGATCTGCAACAGGTTGATACACAAGGGGGAGTGGAAAGGATGAGAAGGGACTTGGCAAGGTTGGAGGAATGGTCAGAAGTATGGCAGCTTACACTCAGTGCAAAGAAGTGCAAAGTAATGCACCTGGGAAACAAAAACCCAGGGGAAAAGTACACAATGGGTTGGGGGGGGAGAGGTATTAACAACAACAAAAATGGAAAGGAACCTCGGGGTAGTCATATCAGATGACCTAAAGGTAAGCAAGCAATGTGAGAAGGCAGTAAGGAGGGCTGACAGGATACTGGGATGTATAGGGAGAGGCATCATCAGCAGAAAACAGGAAGTTGTTATCCCCCTGTATAGACAGTTGGTGAGACCCCATCTGGAGTACTGCGTGTAGTTCTGGAGACCCCATCTCTGCAAGGACATAGACAGGATGGAGGCTGTCCAGAGGAGGGCAACTAAAATGGTGCAGGGTCTGCACCAGAAGCCATACGAAGACAGACTAAAGGAGCTTGATATGTATACCCTAGAAGAAAGGAGGGAGAGGGGGAACATGATAGAAACTTTCAAGTACATCAAGGGAACTAACAAAGACCAAGAGGATAGCATCTTTCAGAAAAAGAGATGTGCAAGAACAAGGGGGCACAATTTGAAGATAGAGAGGGGATGGCTCAGGGGCAATATGAGGAAGTATTTTTTCACAGATAGGGAGGTGGATGCATGGAACAGCCTTCCTGAGGAGGTTGTGGGGTCAAAAACAGTGGGGGAATTCAAGAATGCATGGGACAGACATAAGGCAATTATAGTGAAGGGTAGGAGGAAGTAGGCTGTTGGTTAACTAAAATCTACAGCTTATCCAATAGGTCGGGAATTGGGCAGACTAGGTGGGCCAAGCAATCGTTATCTGCCACCAAAGTCTATGTTTCTATGGTTTCACCATATGGATAGTAGTTGATAGTATATAGTGCCACCACCAAGATAGTAGTTGGTGCTGTATTGCGCCACCATATGGATAGTAGTTTGTATTGTATAGTACCACCACCTGGACAGTAGCTGGTATTATATAGTATAACCATTTAAATAGTAGTGGGTACTGTGTAGTACCACTATCCAGACATTAGCTAGTATTGTATAGCACCATCATCTGGACAGTAGCTGGTATTATATAGTATAACCATCTGAATAGTAGTGGGTACTGTGTAGTACCACCACCTGGATAGTAGTACTATATAGTACTGTACCACCACTGAGATAGTAGTTAGTACCATATAGCACCACCATCAGGATAGTACCTGGTACTGTACAGTAGTTGGTACTGTATAGTGCCACCATCCTGATGGTAGTTAGTACTATATAGTACCACTATCTGGATAGTAAATGGACTGTATAGTACCACCATCTGGATAGTAGTTGGTACTGTATAGTACCACCATCAGGATAGTACCTGGTACTGTACAGTAGTTGGTACTGTATAGTGCCACCATCCTGATGGTAGTTAGTACTATATAGTACCACTATCTGGATAGTAAATGGACTGTATAGTACCATCATCTGCATAGTAGTTGGTACTGTATAGTACCACCATCTGGATGATAGTTGGTACTGTATAGTACCACTATCCAGATAGTAGATGGACTGTATAGTACCACCCTCTGGATAGTAGTTAGTACTGTATAGTAGCACTATCTGGATAGTAAACAGACTGTATAGTACCACAATCCAGATAGTAGTTGGTATTGTGTAGTACCACCATCCACAAAGTAGTTGGTACTGTATAGTGCCACCATATGGATAGTAGCAGGTACTGTATAGTATCACAATCCAGATAGTAGTTGGTATTGTGTAGTACCACCATCCATAGAGTAGTTGGTACTGTATAGTGCCAACATCTGGATAGTAGCTGGTACTGTACAATGCCACAATTTGGACAGCAGTTAGTAGTATATAGTGTCACCATCTGGATGGAGGTTGGTACTGTATAGTGCCACTGTATGGATAGCAGCTAGTAGTATATAGTGCCACCATCTGGGCAGTAATTGGTACTGTATAGTGCCACCATATGGATAGTAGTTGGCACTGTATAGTGCCACCATACAGAAAGTAGGTAGTATATAGTGCCACCATCCAGATAGTAGTTGGTACTGTAAAATGCCAACATACAGACAGTAGTTGGTACTGTAAAATGCCACCATATAGATAGTAGTTGGTACTGTATAGTACCACCATCCAGTTAGTAACTGGCACTGCATAGTACCACCAACAAGATAATAGTTGGTACTGTATAGTGCCACCACATGGACAGTAGTTGGTGTCACAAACACACTCCGACGGTCAGGCCCTCTGCTTCCACAGTGCAAACCTCAGAGCGCAATAGTGTGATCAGGTAACAGACAGGGTAACCCTCCTGTCTGCTTTGGGTCTGAATCACCTTTAGTCTCAAGTTCTGGGGGAATTCAAACTGTGAACCTTATGCTAGCATACCCAATTACAGGCCCAGATCTGTACCCTCTTCGGGACTGCAGTACAATCTTTCATCAGGGGCACCCAGTCAGGTCTCCAAAATGAACCTTTAAAACTCTATAAGAGACCTTAGGTATATTCTTACCTTTTCCAAGCTTCATAACACCAGCAAGCCTTTTAACAGCTGTCAAACTTAACCCCATATACATCACATGCAAAAAGAAACTGAGAAGACACCCAGGCAGTATTTCAAAGAAATGGTTGTTTACTAAAACATGATAAAATGGTAAAATTAAACACAGCACAATATATCATACAGCTTACAATCTTGTAAAACAAAAAAGGAAGTTACAGACAAAACACTCCTACCACAAAGACTTAATTTTTTTCTATTACCATTCTAAGTGCTTTCCCAGTCAGAGTCTAACATCATATGTCACAATCCCATATACAATGTTTCATTTTTAACTCTATCTGTCCCCTCCCCCTTTTGATGAAGTCAGCTGAAACCTCCCTTAGATTATTTCTGACATGAGTGTCTCTGAGGACATGAGTCATTGCTTTGAAAAATCTGTACCTAGCCATTTCCCAAATATGACAGTCTTTAATTAAACATTTCTCTTTGAATTTAACAATCCCACACTCATGTCCCTTAGGCTGATTTCCTGTGCTAATGTGATCTGATGGATTTTATGACTCTTCACACACTTCTGCTATCAACCTGCCTTTTTCCTGCAGGAACCATAAAACTCACATTTAGTTTCAACTTCAAAAGCATGGGCAGGTCATAAAAAGGTAATAAAATACCTTTCTGTAAGGAAGCCTTCATTAACTGGCTCTTCTGGTCTGTTTTACAACATCTTGTGGTTTCAGCTACTGACCTTGAAAGTTAAAGGCCAAATGTCTCACATCCTGACATTTCATACACAGACCATTTATTTATAAGATAAATATCATACAGGTAACCAGAAGCAGGAGCAGTGTCACACTCCACCCCACCTAGACTGAATTTGGGGCTTATCCCTTGCATGGGATGAGCTCCACAAGTCAGTTCATTCCTCATATAGATGCGACAAGCCATCTGCATTTTGATTGATTGCTTCAGCCCTATGTGAGATTGTCATGTCATACTCTTGCAAGGCAAGACTCAATCGTAATAGTCTACCATTCGTTTTTCCCATTTTTGTCAGCCAAACCAGGGGGTTGTGGTCAGTTTATGCCTCAAAATGCTGCCCATAGAAGTATGTCTCTAACTTCTTTAGGGCCCACACTATGGCAAGACACTCTTTTTCCACAGTAGAGTATGCCTGCTCCCTGTGAAGTAACTTTTTACTTAGGTACACGATGGAGTGATCTTTCCCTTGGTTGGATATCTAACTCAGCACTGCCCCAATACCCACATCTGAGGCTTCAGTCTGAACTACAAAAGGTCTGCTGTAGTCTGGACTTGTCAATACAGGAGCACTGTACAGTGCTTCCTTCAGTCTGGTAAAGGCGTTTTCACAGGCTGGTTTTCAGGTAACTTTCTTAGGCATCCTTTTCTTTACCAGGTCAGATAGGGGAGCAACCAGGGCACTGTAATTGGGCACACATTTCCGATAGTACCCTGCTGTCCCTAGAAAACTTCTGACCTGCTTCTGTATATCTGGTCTGGAACATGCCTTGATCGCCTCTATTTTTACTTGGTTAGGATGGAGCTGTCCCTAGCCTATAACATGCCCAAGGTATGCCACTTCAGCCCTGGCAACCTGGCATTTCTGAGCTTTGACAGTGAGTCTGACCCTCTGTATCCTGCCCAGCACTTCCCTAAGGTGGGACAGGTGTTCCTCCCAGCTGGCACTAAAGATGGCAATATCATCCAGGTATGCCACAGCGTACTCCTCAGCACCATTGAACACCTGGTTCACCAACCTTTGGGAAGTGGCCGGGGTGTTCTTCATTCCGAAAGGCATTACTTTAAATTCAAATAACCCTATTGGAGTGATGAAGGCTGACCTCTCCCTAGCGCTGGCAGTTAACTCTACCCGCCAATATCACTTTGTCAGGTCAATAGTTATAAGGTAAGTTGCCTCTCCCAACTTGTCCAGAAGTTCATCCGTCCATGGCATCGGGTGGGCATCTGACTTTGTGACTGTATTCAGTCCACACAAAAATGAGTAGAGCCATCTGGCTTGGGAACAAGGATTACGGGTGAGTCTCAGGGGCTGTGGGATTTCTGGATTACCCCTAAATCCAGCATTTCCTCCACCTCTCTCCTAATGTCCTTTTGGACAGCCTCTGACACCCAATATGCTGTCCACCGTATGGGCGTCTGTGTCCCTGTCTCCACATCATGCATCACTAAGGGGGTTAGTCCAGGCTCCCTTACTTCCTGGATCTGGTCCGGGGCCAGCTGGGGTGACAATTTAACTGCCTCCACAGAGGACTTCCACTTGCTTTCTTCCAGCAAGTCCAGAAGAGGGTCTCCTTTGTCCGTCCCCTCCCCAGGACTACACACTGCAAACACCATGTCAGCCCTATTAGCATATGGCTTCATCATGTTGACATAGTACATTCTTTCTGTATGTCTTCTGTCAGGTAACTCTACGATACAGTTCATGTCATTTACCTTTCTGACTACTTTTTACGGTCCTGCCCACTCAGCCTGCAGCTTGTCTTTCCGGACCGGGATAAGGACCATGACTTCCTGACCCACCGTGTACAAGTGAGCTCTGGCTCTGTGGTCATACCACACTTTTGGTTTTTGTTAGGCAGCTGCCAGGTTGCTCTTGGCTGTCCCCATAAGCTCCTTCAGCCTTTCCCTAAACCTAAGGACATAATCCACTATGGGAGTTCCCTGGGTGGCGTGCTTGCCTTCCCAGTCCTCCCAGATCAAGTCTAGGGGCCCACGTACCCGGTGTCCATATAAAAGCTCAAAGGTGGAAAACCCTGTCGACTCTTGGGGCACCTCTCTGCATGCAAACAACAGGTGGGGAAGGTATTTCTCCCAGTCCCTCCCATGCTGTTCAGCAAACGCTTGGAGCATTGCCTTAAGGGTACCGTTAAATCTTTCCACAAGCCCATTGGCTTGCGGGTGATAAGGTGTTGTGCATCTCTGCACTATCCCAAACTTCTCCCACAAACATTTCATCAGGTCCTACATGAAGGAAACCTCTCAATCGGTGATAACCTCCTTCGGAAACCCAACATGGGAGAAAATCCCAAGTAAGGCATCTGCCACTTTATCTGTCCTCAGTGAGGATAGGGTGACTGCCTCTGGATACCAGGTGGCATAATCTACTACAGTCAGGATGAACCTCTTCCCAGAGGAGCTGGGGGTATTTAAAGGCCCCACAATATCCATTCCCACCCTCTGGAATGGCTTCTCCACTATGGGCAATGGAATTAGGATGGCTTGCGTTCTCTTACCAGCCTTTCCTATTTCTTGGCACCAGTGACAAGACCTGCAATACTCCTTCACCTGCTGGGTGAAGTTGGGCCAATAGACATTCTGGGCCAAATGCTGCATAGTGCAAGTGATTCCCAGATGACCAGACAAAGGAATATCGTGTGCAGTTCTGAGCAACTGTTCATGGTACCCCTGGGGAATGACAAGCTGCCTGCCTATCACCCCTCCCTCTGTCTTAGCATCCTGTGTATACATCAATCCATTTCCCCAACAAACCTTACGTTTCCCGTCAACTCCCTGTGCTCCATCAGAGTCTGCCCAAGCCCTCAGCTTCTCTAGACTAGGGTCACTTTTCTGAGCAGCTTCAAACTCCTTACACATTCCCAAGGCATGGGACAGGTCCCCTTCAGTATCTAAACCAGGGTCCCTAGCTCTAGTGTCAGGGCACTCAGGATCACTGTCATCCCTAACTCTCTGACAATGGATCACCCTTCCTTCCTCAGAGTAACCCTCTGTAGCTGTTTGGTTAACTGCTATTGGGGAAATTTTTACCCCCCTTTGATTAGTCTCCATATCAGGAGACCCAGGTTGGGGAACCAGCCTCCCAGTGGTTTACACAGCGGCTTCTATGGGGTACAGGGCACCACACTTTTCCTTTACCACTTAGCTGCAGGTAACTGCACACACCATCCCATTTGAGATTGTTGCCAATAATTACATCAACAGCTAAAGTTTCAGCTATGGCAACCTTTTGTACAGTCCCCCCCCGTCTCACCCCAGTCTAGAAGGACACTAGCAAGTGGCAAGGTTTTCTCCTCCCCAGTGAATCCTCGTACAGTTACAAATTGATTGGGTATACGCTGACCAGGCTGTACCAGATACCCTTTTACCAATGTCAGGGATGCCCCTGTGCCTCTTAACCCTTGTGCCTGCACACCATTCACAGTGACTGGGTGCATATGTTCACTCATGTTTACAGGCATGCTTTCAGGGACACTTCTTTCCTAGCACCACTTTGCGTATTGCTCGTCCTTTTGGGACACTGTCTGGCAATATGCCCAGTTTCTTTGCAAACCCAACATTCGTTTCTTTTCTCAGAAAAATCTTTTCTTTTTTTTTAAAACTCAGCTTTATTGTTTTGCCAAGACAATTAATTGACATACAGATATTGTGGCCATGACCCAAAGCTTACGTAAGTCTCTTTTTTTCCAAGTCCAACTATAGTCCCAGAAGTTGAAGTTCTGAAGGTAAGCCTCCTCATGTGACCACTATCGAAATGTTGCCTTGGCTGATTGTAGAATCACCAATGTCTGCTTGATTCAGAATACAAACATGAAATGAATAAACTGATAATAGACTACCCTTCAATAATGTTAAATTACCCATAGTATTTTGGCCTAGTCAGCACAGTAGTGGCCCAATACTAGCAAGCTGAATTGTTAAATAAATGGTTGTTGTTTCAGAGTGGTGAAACTAGAAGGGTAAATTCCTCCCGGGTACTAACAGGTACCCCTTTAAACTAAAAATGACTCAACTGGAGTGAAATACATTTAAAAAAAAAACACTACTAGGAAGCCATGCCATAATTCTAGAGTTTCTTGATTGGAACTATTGAAGTCAGAGGGCTGAATAGGGAGCCACCCAAGGGGTGTGCAGTGAAAAGAAAGTGGGGAGAGTCAGTTTCTCCCTGTACTTCCACCGATCATCCCGCCTCTCTCTCTCTTTTCATCTCTATCCCACAGAGAGTCCCACTGAAGCCATTGTTCCGTGTGCCTGTCCAAGGAGAGGCCAAGCCTGGCCGTGAGCTCCTCCATTCTCCTGATGCTTTCCACTCTACTTTTCCAAGCTACCAGTTCTGGGTGACGGGACTTCAACCATCTCCCTGTAATCTCCTCTAAAGCTGCAAGGCAGAGTATACTGCACAACTTTTTCATTGTGCATTACCTACCGCCGGGTGTCTACATCCCACTACTAGCACTTGAAAACTCAGGGGGACCTGTGTGCCTCAGCCCCTCTGTAGCACCCTGTGAATCTCCCTCCAATATTCCCTTATCATAGAGCAATCCCAAAAGATGTGGTAGTGGGTATCTGCCTGTCCACAACCCCTCCAACACAAATCTTTTCTTTGAAACCTGGGGCTAACTGGTTTCGGTGGAGGCAGTGAGGGTTTAGCTGCCCTGAAGGCACGCTTCTCCCTTTCTGTACTGCAACGCCCACCATTTTCACTCTCAGAGCAGGTCTGCTCTTGGCATAGTGGTCCAAGAGTTCAGCAGCCTCTTGCACTGTTTTGGGATCTCGGTCCTCCAGCCAGGTTTTCAGCTCTGCTGGGCATGCCCCCAAAAAACTCTCTAACAATACAGCATTTTCAATTTTATCTACAGAGTTTGCTTCAATTCCTTACCACCATTTTAAAAACTGATGTTGTTTCATGGCTAGCTCCTCATAGCTTATGTCAGGGCTTCTCCTGAACTTAAGGAATTTAGCTCTGTATGCTTCTGCAGTTAATTCATACTTTTTTAAAAGTTCAGCTTTAAGTTTGCTGTAATCTTTACTGTCCTCATTGTCCATTTAACCCAATGCATCCTAAGCTTTCCCGGTAAGTAGAGGGGATAGCTGGAAGCTCCAGAACCCTCTAGGAATATTTGCCTGAATACAAAGTTTTTCAAAGGAATTTAAAAAGGCATCCATATCTTCTCCCTCTTTAAATTCAGCAGTCAATTTGAAATTTAATTTGTAACCTAGTCCTGTAGTTCCAGTTAAACCCAGACCACTTGCCTGCTCTGGCACTGGTGGTTGGAGTCTTAGCTTCTCCAGTTCATGTTGCCTCTTGTGCTCACCCTCTTCACAGCCAGCTTCTCATTGTTCTTGCTCCCTCTTCTCCTTGCAGCTCACTGCTCTCGCTTCTCCTCTCTCTCGACTTCCCGCTTCCACTGTTCGAACTCCAGTTCCATCCTCCACAGTTCCATCTGTAACCTGATTGCTTCTGGCTCCAGAATGCTGGTGACCTTCCCCTGCTGCTGTGATCCTTGGCTTGCACTGGCCCTGCTGTCCTCCTCACCAGAACTGGACACTGCAATGGACCCTGGCCCCTCCATGCCCAAGGTTCGGTCCTTTTCAGTCATGGACTGTGACTTGACACTCTGGGCATTGGCAGCCATCAGAACATCCATGAAGTTCTGCTTGTTGGCTTTCCCCTCATACTGGACTCCTCTGTCCAGGGACAACTGCCTCAAGTAGTCTGCAGTGTACCCACTGTAGTTGGAAGCCATCTACTTCCCTAACTACGGCTACTCTAACTTGCACCTGAAAAAAAAATAAAACAAGTAGGAACTTTGACTGTAAGCAAAATGATATAGTTCTGTTTAACTTTTTAAAATAAATCATTGCCTTCTTTTGCAAGTAAGCTGTACAGTATTAAGCTGATATACTGAACTGTTAAAGCTTGTGTTACCAATATTTTAAATAGCACTGCTGCCAACCAAATCTGTCACAAATGCACTCCGCAGGTCAGGCACTCTGCTCCCACAGTGCCAACCTCAGAGCGCAATAGTGTGAACAAGTAACAGACAGGGTAACCCTCCTGTCTGTTTTGGGTCCAAATCACCTGTTAGCCTCAAGTTTTGGAGGGATTCAAACTGTGAACCTTATGCTAGCATACCCAATTACAGGCTCAGATATGTACCCTCTTCAGGACTGCAGTACCATCTTTTGCCAGGGGCATCCAGCCAGGTCTCCAAAAGGAACCCTTAAAACTCTATAAGAGACCTTGGGTATATTCTTACCTTTTCCAAGCTTAGTAACACCATAAATCCTTTTAACAGCTGTTAGACTTAACCCCATATACATTACATGCAAAAAGAAACTGAGAAGACATCCAGGCAGTATTTCAAATAAATGGTTGTTTACTAAAATATGATAAAATGGTAAAATTAAACACAGAAATATATATCATACAGATTACAATCTTGTAAAACAAAAAAGAAAGTTCCAAACAAAACATTCCTACCACAAATACTTAATTTCTTTCTATTACCTTTCTTGCTTTCCCAGTCAGAGTGTAGAATCATATGTCACAATCCCATATACAATGTTTCATTTTTAACTCTATCTGTCCCCACCCCCCTTTTGATGAGGTCAGCTAGAACCTCCCTTAGATAATTTCTGACGTAAGTGTCTCTGAGGATGTGAGTCATTGCTTTGAAAAATCTGTAACTAGCCATTTCCCAAATATGACGCTCTTTAATTAAACATTTCTCTTTGAACTTAACAATCCCACACTCATGTACCTTAGGTTGATTTCCTGTGCTAGTGTGATCTGAGGAATTTTTTGACTCTTCACACATTTCTACTTTCAACCTGCCTTTTTCCTGCAGGAACCATAGCACTCATATTTAGTTTCAACTTCAGAAGCATGGGCAGGTTATAAAAAGGTAATAAAATACCCTTCTGCAAGGAAGTCTTCATTAACTGGTTCTTCGGGTCTGTTTTACAGCATCCTGTGGTTTCAGCTACTGACCTTGAAAGTTAAAGGCCAAATCTCTCACATACTGATATTTCATACACAGACCATTTATTTATAAGATAAGTATACAGGTAACCAGAAGCAGGGGCAGAGCATCACAGTTGGCAGTATATAATTCCACCATCTGGATAGTGGATCATACTGTACAGTGTCACCATATGGATAGTATTTGGTAGTATATAGTGATACCATATGGCTAGAATTTGGTACTATACAGTGTTACCACATGGATAGTAGTTGGTACTATATAGTGCCACCATATGGATAGTAGTTGGTGGTATATAGTGCCACCATCTGGATAGTAGTTGGTAGTATATACTACCACCATCCAGACAGTAGTTGGTAGTTTATAGTGTCACCACCTGGCTACTAGTTGGTACTTTCTAGTGCTACCACATACAGAGTAGTTGGTACTATGTAGTGCCATGATCTGGATAGTAGTTGTTAGTATATAGTGCCACCATCCAGACAGTAGTTAGTAATTATAGTGTCACCATCTAGCTACTATTTGGTACTTTATAGTGCTACCACATAGAGAGTAGTTGGTACTATGTAGTGCCATGATCTGGATAGTAGTTGATAGTATATAGTGCCACCATCCAGATAGTTGTTGATACTGTATAGTGTCACCATACAGACAGTAGTTAGAAACATAGAAACATAGACTTTGATGGCAGATAAGGACCACTTTGCCCACCTAGTCTGCCTATTTCCCTACCTACTGGATAAGCTGCAGATCCTAGTTAACCAACAGCCTACTTCTTCCTACCCCTCACAAGAATTGCCTTATGTCTATCCCATGCATTCCCCCCACTGTTTTTGACCCCACAGCCTCCTCAGGAAGGCCATTCCATGCATCCACCACCCTCTCTGTGAAAAAATACTTCCTCACTTTACCCCTGAGCCGTCCCCCCTCTATCTTCAAATTGTGTCCCCTTGTTCTTGCACATCTCTTTTTCTTAAAGATGCTATCCTCTTGGACTTTGTTGACTCCCTTGTGGTGCTTAAAAGTTTCTATCATGTCCCCCTCTCCCTCCTTTCCTCAAGGGTATACATATTAAGCTCCTTTACTCTCTCGTCATACTCTTCTCTTCTCTTGCAGACCCTGCACCATTTTAGTTGCCCTCCTCTGCAACAGTTGGTAGTATATAGTGCCACCATTCAGATAATAGCTGGTACTGTATAGTGCAACCATATGGATAGTAGTTGGCACAGTATAGTGTCACCATATGAATAGTAGTTGGTACAGCATAGTACCACCATCCAGATAGTAGATGGTACTGTATAGTGCCACCATATGGATAGCAGTTAGTAGTCTATAGTGCCACCACATAGATAGTAGTTGGTGCTGTATAGTGCCATAATCCAGATGGTAGTTTGTAGTATATAGTGCCACCATCTGGACAGTAGCTGGTACTATATAGTGCTACTGCACGGATAGTAGTTGCTATTGTATAGTGCCACCATGTGGATAGTAGTTGGTAGTATACAGTACCACCACTTGGCTAGCAGTTGGTACTGTTCAGTGCCTTGATCCAGATAGTAATTGGTAGTATTTAGTGCCACCATCTGGATAGTAGCTGGTAATATATAGTGCCACCGTATGGATAGTAGTTGGTAGTATATAGTGCCAACATCTGGATAGCAGTTGATACTGCATAGTGCCACCATCTGGATAGTAGTTGGCACTGTATAGTGCCACTACATGGAGAGCAGCTGGTAGAATATAGTGCCACTATCCCAATAGTAGTTGGTACTGAATAGTGCCACTATATGGATAGTAGTTGGTAATATATAGTGCCACCATCTGGATAGAATTTGGTACTGTATAGTGCCACCATATGGAAAACAGCTGGTAGTATTTAGTGCCACCATCCCGGTAGTAGTTGGTACTGTATAGTGCCACTCTATGGATAGTAGCTGGTAACATATAATGCCACCATCTGGATAGCAGTTGGTAATAGAACGCTGTAGAGGATTTGAGGGGCTTAAATGTCTCCAGTGTAAGGAGAATGATTTTCTGAAAGCTAAAACTAATGAGCCTGAAATCTCCATTCAGCAGCTGAAAAACACGAACAATCAACTGAAGAGTGAGTCACAGAACTTTACTATGACCAGTACTAGCATTTCCATAAACTAATACTGCAAATAAAAAAACTGATGATTCCCTAAAGAGAGGAAGGGAAGAAGATAGCGATGAGGAATTAGAATGGGGCACTGTTACTTCTAAAAATAAAAACAAAAGTGGAAGGAGAGCAATGGAATTTAGTATTCCTCTACAAAATTCCTTTTCACCATTAGCAAATATGGAAGAAGTAGTCTCTGATCATATAGACATATGTAGTAAGGAAAGTAGTCAACCTAAGGAAGTACCTAACCCAAAGGAAAAGGTAACAAATGTTATAACGAATGCAACTCAAAAGAAGAAAACCACAGTTGTCACTGCACAGGCGCATACAAATGCAGCTACCAATAGTGAAGTACTACTACTCCTCAAGCCAAGAAAATCCAACCACCACTGACCAAACCACATCAGCAGTAGCTGCCTCAAGCATATCCACTGCTAGTTCCAATCCCGTTATCGATACAGATTTAATCGAGAGTGAGCCCATGGAGGCTGATCAAGCAGAGGATAGTGAAACAGCTACGGAAGCTAGGCAGGTGGTTGTTCTGGGGGACTCAGTCATTAAATACATGGACAGGTATACTGTATATGTAAACAAGATAAACAAAACAGGACATGCTCCAGCTTTAGAGGTGCCTGGATTAGGGACATTGAAAGGAAGGTGCCCAACATCTTGAAATACTCTGGCAGTAATGCGCTTGTGACAGTCCATGCTGGAACTAATGACATAAATACATTTACTACTGAAGATATCCAAAAACAGCTACATCTCCCTAGTTGACACCCTGGAAAAAAAGGGATGTGACATTTGTATTCCTGAAATTTTGCCAGTACTAAGGCCGGACACAAAAAACAAGAGAGGATTAAAAAAATTAATGAGTGGTTAAGGAAATGGGCATTGAAGAAAAAGATTACTTGCATCACTCATTGGGAAAGATTCAGCAACAATAATAGCATGTTTAATTGGGATGGACTACATCTAAGCAAAAAGCATAGCCATGCTCTAGGGAAAAGCCTTGCCTCTGCTATTGATAGGCATTTAAACTAGATAGGTTGGGGCAAGCAGGGCAGGATACTATAAACAAAACTTCAATCAATCATTCTAATGGTGGGGTATTATGTCTTCATTAGCAATGCAAGGAGTCTCAATACAATGAAACAGTGAACTTACAGCCATTATGATTGAAAAACAAATTAACATCGTAGCAATCACTGAAACTGGTAGGACGACACATTACTATGGTACAATAACATTCAAGGGTATACTCTCTATAATAAGAACAGAAAAACACAAAAAGGAGGTGGAGTATGGCTTTATATCAAAAACTCTCTGAAGGCTGAAGAACTGAATATTAACATGGACTTTGATATTGAGGGGTGCTGAATACAAGTTGAGCACCCTGATGGGAAAAAAACTAACCACTGGCAATTTCTATAGGCCCCCATCTGCTGATACTACATATAAAGAAACTGAATTTAGATTGGCACATGCAAAGGATAATATGAAGGTTTTTTATTCATATATAAACAGTAAAAGAGCAATCATAGTAATGGGGTGACCTGTGAGACAGTGTTCCTGTGAGACAGGCGCATTCCCCAGAGAGCAGTCCTTTCATTGAGCTGGTTGGAAACCTCATTGGTAGTTCAAGTGCTTGGGTGCTAATTTGGAAGAGGAAGTTGCCGAGACATTACCCCTGGCTATGGCGAGTCAGTGAAATTTACTAAGGGACCTGAAACTAGACGTTTACATTTTTAAAATCATTTTCAGGCTTCTCATATGAGAGGGGTTTGCACTTGAGCTACAAAAGCTTTTTTTTACTAAATTTTGGGTCCTTCAGACTCAGGGACATTGTGATCCCTCAAATTCCACTTCAATGGCACTAGGGGCTTAAAACACTCACCCCCTACATGAGCGCTTTATTGAACAATCATAGGGGGGTGACCTGTGAGATGGTGTTCCCGTGAGACAGGCGCCATCCCCAGAGAGCAGTCCTTTCATTGAGCTGGTTGGAAACCTCACTGGTAGTTTGAGTGCTTGGGTGCTAATTTGGAAGAGGAAGTTGCCGAGAAGTTACCCCTGGCAACAGCGAGTCAGTGAAATTTACTAAGGGACCTGAAACTAGAAGTTTACATTTTTAAAATCAATTGTAGGCTTCTCGTATGAGAGGGGTTTGCACTTGAGCTGCAAAAACTTTTTTTAACTAAATTTTGGGTCCTTCAGTCTCAGGCACATTGTGACCCCTCAAATTCCACTTCTGGGGCACTAGGGGCTTAAAACACTCACCCCTACATGAGCGGGGTGAGCGCGTGTGGGTCACGTGCCTTGCACGTGCTGAGACATGCGACAAGACACGTGCATCATGTGTTGTGCATGTCCTGCAGGGACTGCTGGGATTGGGACCATTGCAGTTTGATTTACAGACATACACATGAAGGTAGGAAGTAGCAGAAGTAGTTTTGTAGATTGAACCTGGGTACTATCACATATAAGGAATTGGGAAAACAAAGTGTGAACTACATAGAGTACAATATATATTAAAATAAACACTGAGAGGTTGCAGTTTAGTGGCACTAAGATACAAGGCATAGTAAATCATTTAGCTGTGTTTGAAAACAATATTCATTAATACAGCTAGTCACAGGATATGGTGGCAGAGATTAATGCCCTGGATATTTTGCTACTGATGGTACAAGAAGGCTCAATAAAAAAAAAAATATCCAATTTGTGATACGTTTACATTGAAACACACATCCCCACAAACCATGGATACATGTAATAAGTGTCAGATAATAATGACACTAAACGGTGAAAATATCAAACTAAAAACCAAATTAAAGAATATACAAGAGATTGTAAAAATTCAGACATTTGTTAACACATTAAAGCTGGTGGAATCTCAATTAGGTCATCAAAATACTACAGACCTTGGGGTGGGAGGAGAGAGAGACAGAAGCTGCAAATTATCAGCTATCAGATTTGTCTAACAGAAAAAGAACAAGGGGAGATAGGGAGGATATTTTAGAAGACAAAGATCAAGAAAACTGTAGTAAAAAAGGTAGAGAGGATGTCTCACTTTGGAAAAAAGTGACATATCGGAGAAAAAAGTAAAGCAAAAAGAACAATTTCAGATACCAATACAAAACAGATTCACTGAATTATCTAATCAAAATAAAGATAATGAAAATTTGACACCGGAATGTCTGATAATTGGAGATTCTTTTATTAAAATGATGGATCAGTCTATCAGACAAAATAATAAGAACACTACAACTGTTACAAGCCTCCCTGGTGCTCGAATACATGATGTTAAAAAAGTGTTCGAGAACATTAAATTACCATATAATTCCTCAATCATATTACATGCTGGTACAAACAATGTGGGTTATATGCACGAAAAATATATTTGTTATGAATTAATTGAAATAGGGACAATCATGAAGAAAAAAGGGTATAAGGCACCAATATCTGGAATTATTCCTATTCCTAGAGCCCATCCACAGAAAAAATTTCACTATTGAAAGGATTAACACTAGGCTTCAAAACTGGTATATAAGAGAAGGATTTACTTTTATAGATAATTGGACTATTTTTCAGGGGAAATGTGAACTGTATGGTACAGATGGTTATACACATGAATAGTCATGGGGCCATGTAATTAGCAAGTAGCCTGGAAAACACATTGAACCTGTTAGGATCAAATTGACTAATTGGTGAACATAACAGACTGAAACCCTCTGATATAAAAAACACTACAGTGAAAAAAAAATGGAAGCCTAAACAAAGATCATTTAGATATTCTTACATTTAATGCTAGGAGCTTGACTAATAAAAGCGATGAATTAAAGACCCTGTTAAGTGGGAACTCATATGACATAATAGCCATAACAGAAACTTGGTGGACAGAAAATAGTGAAATATGGGATAGACATTTGGCGGGTTATACATCATACTCAAAAAATAGAATAGGAAAGAGAGGGGGAGGGGTGGCTATGTTTGTAAAGAATACAATTAAATCTGTAGACATATCTAAAAAAAAAAGAACAATAGATTCAGAAACTGAAACTTTCTATCGGAGTCCCTCCTCAAAAACTGAGATCACTGAACTGTTCACAAAAGAGTTTTAAAAAGCAGGTAAAATGGCTGAATTTTTTGTCATGGGGATTTAAATTTCCCTAATATTGATTGGATAAATCAAAAATCAATAGGATCATAAGCAAAACAGTTTCTTAACTGCTGTAACAATTTAAATCTTGTTCAGTACTCTTAACTATCTACCAGAGGACAAAATATATTAGACATAGTATTGGGAACAGAATATCTATCAATACAGGATTGTGTCACTGGTCCCCCAGTTGGAAATAATAACCAAGAGTCAGTCACCTTTAAAATTAATTATAATTATGAAACTCACCAGGGTAGAACAAGGATTTATTTATATAATATGGTCAATGTAGAAGGAATAATAAATGAATTAAAAAAGCTGGACTGGGATTCACTGCTAATGAACAAGTCAGTACAAAATATATGGGAAATTATTAAAGAAATTATTTTGGTTCTAAGTGAAATCCATATTCTGCAGATTTTTAAGAATAAGAATACCCACAAGAATCCCATGTAGTTAAATAAAAATTTAAGAAAACTGATTAAAAAGAAAAATAAGTGTTACAAAAAGGTCCTGAAAAATAAGAATGAAAAGACATTTACTGCACTAAAAAAGGCACAACAGATTTGCAAAAAAGGTATAAAAACAGAAAAAAGAAAGGCAGAGGAACATTTAGCAAGTAAGGCCACTAAAGATAACTATAAGGCATTATCTGCTTATATTAAATCGTTAAAGAAACCCCAGAACCCTGTGGGACCCCTTATTGTGGAAGAGAAGACAGTGACATTAGATATAGATAGGGCCACTGCTTTCAACAGTTAATTTTGTCAAACTTATGGTACCAAATCCCACAGTAACCTGGTAGCTGTATGTCCCATAGGTGATCCAATACATTTTGAGTTAACAGAAATTAAAACGCGTATTAAGAAATTGAAACCAAACATGTCTCCAGGTCCGGATAAAATATCTGCAAAAATGCTACAAATGATGGCTGATTATATTGCCCATCCATTAAAAATATTATTTGAAAAATCAGTTATGACTGGCGAGATATCTAATGATTGGAAAATGGCTCATGTGATTCCCATCTATAAAAAGGGTGACAAGACTGATGTTAAAAATTACAGACCTATTAGTCTGACTAGTTTGATTTGTAAGATAATGGAAGGGGTTAATAAGGGACACTCTATTAGCTACAATTAATCTAAAAGACTTTAAATGACATGGCTTTAAAAAGGGAAGGAGTTGTGTTACAAACTTATTATGTTTCTATGAAAATGTAAGTAAATCCCTGGATAATGAGATACCTTGTGATGTGATTTTTTTAGACTTCAGCAGAGCCTTTGACATGACTCCACATGGTGCTATTATTGACAAACTTGAATTGCTGAATGCAAACCCATATATAATATGTTGGATAGAGGAGTGGATGTTGGACAGAAAACAGAGGGTCCAGATAAATGGACTACTGTTAGACACTGGTATAGTGATGAACGGGGTCCCACAGGGTTCTGTGCTGGGGCCTACGTTATTTCAAATATTTATTTCTAATTTGACAGATAATTTAAATGGCTGGGCCACAAAATATGCAGATGACACAAAAATTGGAGGGCCATATAGTACTCAGGTAGAAACAATGTATATTCAGCAAGATTTAGACAGTGTTACTAGTTGGGTAAAGAAACAGGGTATGATCTTTAACAAGGATAAGTATAGGGTAATGTATTTAGGGAAACATAACAGAAGAATAACATGTACAGTACACTATGTGGACAGTCATTACATTCTTGTTCATCTGAGAAGGATTTGGGGATATTATGTATCTAACAAATTAGATACAAATGATCAAACTCAAGAGGCTATTAAAAAATGTAATAACATCATATGGTCAATTAAGAGACACATAATGAGCTGGGATAGTAACATTATGATGCCCCAGTTTTGAGCACATGTGCGCCCACAGTTGGAATATTCATCCCTGATATGGTTTCCAGCATCAAAATCAGAAAGACAAAAATTAGGACAGGTACAAAGGAAATTTACTTAAAGTATTGAAGGTATGGAAGGTTTTGATTATCAAGAGAGATTACGTAAGGTAAATTTAATGTCTATTGAGACCAGAAGGGTAAGAGCAGATCTTCTTTTCATGTTTAACATTATGCAGGATTACAGGCTACTAAATGATTTTGGGATAGCCTTTAAGCAGAATGAATGTAACACTAGAGGATATCCTTTACAGTTAAAAGGTCAAAGGTATCAAACAAATAAAAGGAAATATTTTGACACTGCAAGAGTTATTAGCCCTTGGAACGCATTGCCTGAAAATATAATTATTAGTAAAAATAAGGTTATGTTTAAATCAAGACTTGATCAGTATTTGTTAAAAGTGAATATACCCAAATATTACCATTATTAGATATATACAATAGAAGCATATATGGGCAGATGTCTACTGGCTCCAAGTCATCCTCAGTTATGAACCTCAGTTACTATTGTTCCTTTAAAACAAAATGGCGGGGACTACAGTAAGCCTGATGATGTGGCATATTTATTTAATGAGTATTTCTGCTCAGTATATATTAAAAAAATGGCACTTCCAAATATCCAAATAGGGACATACTATGTAATGGACAGGATAATACTGGAATATTTAGCCCAACCACCATCAGGGAGAAACTATCAAGACTCGACTGTAACAAATCCCACGGACCAGCCAGGTTATATCCCAGAGTTTTAAAAGAACTGACAAAGGAAATAGCTGTTCCAATGACAATAATAACAAATGAAGCCATGGCTGAAGGAACTGTACCTAGCAACTGGAAAAAGGCAATAGTGGTCCCTATATATAAGAAAGGTAGTAAACACTCAACATCCAATTACTGACCTATTAGTTTAACATCTTTAATATGTAAAATTATAGAAGGAATAGTTAAAGCTGAAATCTTGGTGAACCTCAAGAAATGAGGATGTGTAGCTAAAACCCAACATGGTTTTACAAATAACAGAGGCTGTAATACAAATTTAGTAGGATTTTACAACCTAGTCACCAAATATCATGATCAAAATAAACCAGTGGATATAATTTTCTTTGATTTCCAAAAGGCATTTGACACCCTTCCACATGGGAGTATAATTGACACACGTTATGAGTTGGAAATCAATGTTAAAATAATGCATTGGATAGCTTCATGGCTCTCTGGCAGAACTGAGAGAGTTAGAGTAAATAGATCACTATCCGGTGAAGGGAATGCTACAAGTGGGATCCCCAAGGGATCGGTCCTGGAACCATTATTGTTTCACCTGCTTGTCCAGGACCTTCAAATAAAGGGAAGAAATACATTAGTCAAATCTGCTGATGATTTAAAGTTAGGAGGCACAGTCACCATTGTAGAGGAACAAGAAAGCATGAAAAAGATCTCACCTTTATTGTACAGTGGGCAGACAAAAACAGAATGAACTTCAGTCTGGAGAAGTGTATAGTCATGCACTGCGGGAAAAACAATCCTCAACAAAAATATCAGATTCATAATATGGAGTTAAACAAAGTGTAAGAATTTAGGGACCTTGGCATTACAATCTAAGGCCACATTTTGATTATTGTTCTAAAGTGTGGAGTCCAGGACTTAAAAGAGATATTGAGGTCCCGGAGAAAGCTCAGCGTAGGTATACCAGGCAAACAGGTAAATTAAGGATTACCCAATATAAAACTAGGTTACGCAAACTAAAGTTATGGCCACTAGAGAAAAGGAGACAAAGAGGAGACCTATTGACACTTTACAAACTATTGCAGGATGTAGAGTTGGTGAATAATCTCAGAATTACATATAAAGAAATTAATTATAATTTAAGGACACATAGTAAGCAAATTTATTAACCTGTTATCACAAGCGTACTCAGCAGGTCAGGCCCTCTGCTCCCACAGTGCCAACTCCGAGTGCAGTAATGTGAACAGGTAACAGACAGGGTAACCCTCCTGTCTGCTTTTGGGTCCGAATCACCTTTAGTCTCAAGTTCTGGGGGAATTCAAACTGTGAACCTTATGCTAGCATACCCAAGGTACAGGCTCAGATATGTACCCTATTTGGGGGATTGCAGTACAATCTTTCACCAGGGGCACCAAGCTAGGCTTCCAAAATGAACCCTTAAAACTCTATAAAAGTCCTTAGATATATTCTTACCTTTTCCCAGTTTGGTAACACCATCACGCTTTTGAACAGTTTTTGTCAATCTTAACTTTCTATACATCACATGCAAAAAGAACTGACAGACACACCCAGGCTGTGCATTTCAAATAAAGATTTACTAAAAGATGATAAAAATATGAAAAATGTAAACACAGAACAATATATCATAAAGCATACAATCACTTAAAAGAAAAGCAAAGAAATCTACAGAACAAACTCCTACCATACAGTTAGAGTCTTTTCTCTCTACTGTATTACCTCTTAGTGCTTATCAGAGAGCTGTCTCTCTACAGTCCCAAGATGGAATATCTTAAACAGTTCAGACACAGTATAATTTAAACTGTGTCTCTCCATAACCCTTCTGTGAGTCATCTAGCCCCTCCTTTTAGAATATAAAAAATACAAACAGGATGTCCTATCAGGAGCTATATTAAATAAGGTGACATCAGCAAAAACTCATTTACCAAATTATGAGTCTTTTGATCCGCCAGTTCCTTTTAAGTTTACAACCCTACAATTCTCTCACATGGGTGCAAGATATCTGGCAGGAATCAGCTTAATGATGTCCTATTTCTGAAGTCATAAAATGTATATTTAGCTTCTCAACTTCAAAGCATGTCATAAATAGGTCATAAAATGCAATATCTCAAGGAAGTTAATTACATTACACAGATCTGGTCAATTATACATCCTGTAGTTTTCACTGAAACCTGGGGGGAGGGAGGCACCCATGGAGCAGAGGCTGTCTTATGTGAGACAATCACATACTATATTTTTATATTACAAATAACATGAAATAATCATAACCAGCTGCCCAAGCATCATACCTGTATCAAGGACAAATATGAGAAATACTGCCTTCCTGCCTAGAGCAATCAGGCTATGGAACCAACTATCTGATGATATAGTTACACAAAAAACATTCTTGTACTTTTAAATCCACACGAGACTCTTACTTCAATGAGAGCAACCTATATACTTTCATCCACTGAATAGTGGGAATTGCAAAAATGGGCACACCAGCCTTCTGCTATCCTAAGTCCATACTATAAACCACAGCATAAAGAAAAAATAAACATTATCACAGAGCTAACTAATAAATTGGAGTTAATTCTGGTAGTGGAGCTAAAGTTACCAGGAACAAACTGGAATAACCTAACTACATGTAATAAAACTGAAACGTTCTTAGATATTTTCATCACTCTCAGCCTCGAACAAATGGTTTCTGAGCCAACAAGGGATAGGAACATTTTGGATATTGTGCACACCAATATCCCAACTGATATTAACAACATTGAAATAACCAAACTGCTCAGAAACAGTGACCAGAATAAGGTACTGTTTAATCTCAATACAAAAAAAAATATTTTACAAATACTGTAACATCAAATTTAGATTTAACTGTTCCAAAGGTGACTACTTCAAAATTAAAGCAGCGCTAAACAGATACAACTGGGAAGAACTTTTTTCAGGTCATGATACCAAAGAGTGCTGGACTATATTTAAGAAAATCATCTTCAAATTGGAAGAATTATATATAGCACCAAAGAAATTAGTAATAATAAAGGGAAAATACCCCAATGGTTTACGCATAAAATCACTAAGCAATTAAAAAAGAAAGAGAAAGTGTTTAGAAAAATGAAAAAAAAAAATGTGGAATCCATAGCATCTTATAGGTTAGAGGTTAAAAAACTAAGGTGATTATTAAAGAAGAAAGAATAAAATTAGAATTCAAACTATCAGTATCTAAAGGTCACACAACAGCATTTCATGCTTATGTTAATTCAAGTACATGTAATGATAATTCCATTGCATCGATTCTCAATAAAGGGATAGAGATTAACGATAAAACTGAGGTTGCTGATACAGTTAATGAATATTTTGGATCTGTTTTTATTAAAAAAATACCTTAATCAACTGCCAAACTTTAATCTGGATCAGTACACAGAAATTAGTCCAGGGGAAATTTAAATCAGCAATACTAACTTTAAAGAACAATGAGGGCAGGATTCACAAAACAGATGCACCGGCGCAAGTCAGAAATATGCCAGAAGCCAATTCAGAAACAGGGTGAAAGCGCCAGCCCAACCGAGATGTGCTGCGCTAAACAACATGCGCTATAGGTGCAATGTAATGACATGCAGAGCATATACAGGGGCGTACCCATGCATATACAGTACAACTCAATTCACAGAGCAGGACCAGGGTGCATCAATGGGGAAACTCCAGCGCAAAGCCAAGATGCGCCATAGAAAGATAAGTACAAAAGAAGGAGACTTATGTCCAGCACACCTGCAGGTTGTGAATGGAACGACCGCAGCAGCACACAGTCAGAGCCAGAGGGGAAGAGGAAACCAGAGAGAGGGAGAGACATAGCCAGCCAGCAACAAAGCCAGGCAGCAAACAACATCAGAGGGCCACACTTACAGTGGAAATGAACCTGGCAGCAGTCACCATAACTGGTGCAATGAGGAGGAGAAGGCAGGGTGCTGGAAGGCACAGCCCCATGGTGGTATCATGCCCAGCTGTCCTTTGAGCAGCTCACAGAGGTGGAGACAGTCGGGCAATACCACCTCAACAGGGCCATGCTAAGGCAGCTTTGTGAGCTGTGCCATGTTGGGATGCAGGCACCCACCGCACGAGGGCATGCCATCTCGGTGGAGACCAAGGTGACAAAGGTCATGTGCCTGCTCACCACGGGAACCTTCCAGAGGCCTACTGGGGACACCACTGGCATATCACTGGCCTCTACATCCCGCCTCCTCACACAGTTCCTCACCGCACTGCTACCGTATGCTTCGGAATACATCCATTTCCCCAGCACACAGGCAGAGCAGACAGAAGCCATGCAGGGATTCTACAGGGTGGCATGCATGCCAGGTGTCATAGGGGCCATCAACTGCCCCCATGTGGCAATATGCACACCACCTAGTGAGGAGGCCATCACATACGTAAATCGGAAGGGGTACCATTCTGTGAACTGCCAGGTGGTGTGCAATGCCACAGGGTGCATCACCAATGTCTGCGCCACACACTCTGGGAGCACACATGATGCATTCATATGGCACCAGTCAGCACCCTGCATGAGGTTCGAGGCCGGGGACATCCAAAATGGCCATCTGATAGGTACATGTGACAGGGCGCAACAGTGCAGAGTGGCACCATGTCCAGGACACATGATGTAGGCCGTGGGCAGTGTGAAGCAGGCGCATGGGCCCTGGGACAGCAGGGGGTGGGAAAGGGTACAACGGTGGACTTAGGGTGGCATGCAAGCGCGGTGCACCACATGACAGATGGGGGCATGCATGTGCTGCTGAGGTAGGGATGCAGGACTGCCAGGTATGTGGATGCATGGGTGGGAGAGCAGGACAGGGGCACACACCACAGATGGCAGGGATGAGGACAGGGTTCAAGCCACAGTGTACCCCAATGTACTAATGGAGACACATCTACCCCCACAGGTGACGCTGCATACCCCTGAGGCCCTGGCTCCTCACCCCCATCCAATGACCCAGAACAGTGGTAGAAGAATGCTACAATGAGGCACACATCGCGACACACGCCATCATTGAACATGTCTTCGGCATGCTGAAGATGTGATTCCGGTGCCTGTGTCGGTCAGGTGGTGCCCTACAGTACAGCCCTGAGAAGGCCTGTGGCATATTCCTGGCCTGTTGTGTGCTACAGAACATGGCCCATGAATGTGGGATACCTGTCAAGGCCAGTGAGGGCGACAGTTCTGGGGAGGAGGAGGGGGCAGACAGGACACCCACTCAGGTCTAGGGAGGTGCAGCCGGGCAGGGACGCAGGGATCCCAGGCTTGCAGAGAGGACGCGAGCATACCACATGAGTGTGGTGGAGGAACACTTCAGGCCCCAAAGGTGAGTGTGCAGGTATGTAGGTGTGCAGGTGTCAGCACTGCAGTGTAGGGACAGCATGATGTGGGAACAGTGGACACCAGACTGTGCACAGGGGTGCACACAGGTGCACGCATATGGTGGGGGCCACACAGACACACAGACACATGGGCACCATGCATGCATCACCTGAGCACCACCCAGACCATGCTGCAGACATCACAGGTCAGTGCATACTGTGGCCAGCACACGGGCACTGTAGGCACTGTAACACACTCATCATTCCCATGACACATGGCACTACAGCGGTATACACAGACACATTGGACAGCCTGTGCAGGTAGCACAGGGTGGTGCCAGGACAGCCGTGGGGCATTTGACCACCACACACACCGCCACTGGCACCACCCGCAGGGTGTCCGGTATGCACAGGTATGCAAACCCGCCACCACAGGCCTCTGGACATGGGAATCACAGGGTGGCCCCGTGGCCACCATGGACAAGTGAGTGGCCTCTGCCACAGCTGCTAGTGGTGGGGGTGCCACCACTGGCCAGAACGGGGAATCCCCAGTGACCCCGCAGGGGTGCTGAACTGAGACCATGAACAGGTGCCTACCTCCAATGCCCACCAGCTGAGCCAGGGACGGTGGATGTAGATGCCAGTGGTGATGGAGTCAGCAACAGGGGGTTCACCTGGCTCTGCCACCGGGGTGTATGGGACATGCTCCTGGGCATCTGACTGGATGCATGATGTCCACGGTATGCTGTGGATGCAGCCACAACCTCTGCAGTTGCTGCAATCTGCTCCAGAGCAGCGGTCATGCCCACCCGCATGATGCATGTCTCTGTCAGCATCTGAGCATGCCACGCCACTGTGAACTCATGCTCTTGGACCATAACAGCCCTGTGGCTCTAGAACTCCACATGGAGGGCCTCCTGACCCTCCACAGTCACCCGCATCAGGTCAAGGTAGGCCCCCATGTCATCGGCGGGTGATGCAGCATGGTGGTGTCACCGACATTCAGGGGATGGTTCAGCCTGACCAGGTGCATCCATGGGCATTGGATTCACCCTGGCAGGCTGCAACATGGGCAGCACATGGCTGGGCACTGCCACTGGCTGCCCATGGGTGGTGTCCTCCAGGGCCACTGGAGCGGGTGCATGCACACAGGTGCTCTGCCTGGATGACACTGATGTCACCAGCACTGCATTGGGCAGTGCTGCAGGGGACACAGCACCGACAGCCATGGGCAGCTGTGCTGCCACAGCATTGGAACCCAGCAAGTGGGAACATCAGTGGCACCCAGGGACCCATGCTCAGGCAACCCCGTGATGTGTGCACTGCCGTCAGCCATGTCAGCGGCGCTGGTGTCAGTCATACATGCGGCAGTGCCAATGCCCTCCCCCTGCAAGCCACTGGCGAGCATGAGGAGGACATCTGCAATGTCCAGCTCTTCATCTGGGTCAGCATCATACAACCTGGACAGGATCCCTAACCAAGCAATGTACACACAGGCTGTCCCACCATCACTGGTGTAGGGGCCCACAGGGCCCTCCATCACAGGGGCCATGACCAATGTTGCACAGGACGTGGATGGAGCAGGTGTGGAGTCATCCACAGTGGTGTAATCATCCCCATGGGATGGGCCCACATCATCACCTGTGAGGGCATCATGGTCAGCCATGGCCATGGCTACACCCTGGAGTCGTGATGGTGCTATGGAGAGAGGAAGGGAGACCATGGTTAATGCACAGGACACACATGTCACAGTGGTGAAACACAACTGAACACGGCAGTCCACACATTGCCAGGTCTGCACTCCTTTCCACAGCAGGGGCAGGACACGATGGCGATATGCAGCCCATGTCATGGTCATGCCTGCCACTGACCCACTGTGCACAATGCATAGCTTCAGCCTCACATGCCACATGGGTTCATAGTGGTCACGTGGCCTCAGGTGCTGTGGCCTAGCATCCACAACACCACGGGCCAGGACATGCCATGCCAGGGATGACCATCCCAGGGATGCTGTGCCCAAGTGTACAGTGACAGTGCACAGCATGAAGAGCCAGGTGTGCCCACCGTGGCACACGGATGTGCATGCCAGGCCAGGGTACACAGCTACTCACCATGCTGTGACGGGCTACCTCCCATCTGGAACCTGCCACCTGGGACACCTTGCACAGTTGTCCTGGACACATTGGTGGCCAGGAGGGCATCATTGGGGATGAGCCATTCCGCCATGCTGGATCTGCCCCCTGTCCACTGCAAGGGTGCCTGGATCCTGACACCTTCTCCTTGGCCCTCCGGCGACCATCATTCCAGTGCTAGTGGCACTCTTATACCATGTGGTTGTACGGTGCCACTGCATTCACCTGCCAGGCCATGTCCTCCCAGCCTTCTGCACATGCCATCTGGCTGCCTCCCCTGCCAGTGAGTATGTCCAGGTGTAATGGCATGCCTCGATGAGCACCTTTTCCTCATCCTTAGTGAAGTTTGGACACCGCCTGCTGGAGGCACCTGCATCTTCTGACATACTGTCTACTGTGGGGGGAAGAATCCATGTGTCAGTCACACCTGTGGGTATACATGTTCCCGCTCACGTTACCCTCAGTCTGTTGCCCCCCCATGGTCCATGCCACCATTGATCTGGACCGTGGTCCACGTGTGGGCAGCCTAGCACAGGTGGCCATGCACCATGGTACATGGTCCACGGGGGACACTGCACATGCCATGTGTGATACCCAGTCCACGGCTGGGGGAACAGTGTGGCTGCCCCAGGGGGAACACTGTGCTGTCTGCGATGGGCATGTCCTGGTACCTCTGCAGCATGTGTGCCGCCACCATGGTAACACATCCGTCCTGGGAGACACCCATGCGATGGCTGCAAGGCAGAGGGAGACTGACATGTGGCAACAGCCACGGTGTGGCTGGCAGCAGTGCGCAGCTTGGCGACGGTGACATCATGCCTGCACGTGCGCCACTGTGTGCCTCGGACCTACCTGTTGCATGTTGCTGCATCCACCACACATAGCTAGTGACACCCAGTCATACGTACCACCCCTGTGTACAGTGGACGTCCCATCTGTTCATGTCGTATGCCCTCCCTGTTCCACATTGCAATGCCTAGGCACACCAATGACCGTATCATTGCTCAGCAGACTTGTGTCGTACAGGCTGGGATGTGTACATACCGGTTCACATACAGCCATTGTGGACATGACAGGGAACAGTATATTGGTACCCTGAGCACCTTCTGTACTGCCCTGCCGCTGTATTCCATGTAATGGTCCTGAGTACCACATATTGGTTGTACTGGTCCCACACCTGGGGTTCTGGGGCATTGCCTGGTGTGCACACTCAGAGTCAGTCACCCCAGTGTATTCTGTTGCCCTATAAACATGGCTGTGTACTTACCCTCTAGGCACTGACTCCTCTCAGTGACCTGGTCTCAGCCTACTGAATTGGGAGCATTTATGGCTCGGGGCATGCAAATGAGGCCTGAGCCCCTGGTAATCAGATGCTAACTTGCTGAGTTCCCCATGCATGGTTGATGAGGCTGTTTTGGGAGCATTCTCTGTGAATTTCACAATTGCCCACAGCTCATCTCAATGTGCACGGAGCATCTGTGGGATGCACCAATGGCCCTACAGCACATCTCTGGCACATGCGCAAATCAGTAGGCACATTTACCTGTTTCAGGGGCATTGTGGAAGGTGCTTCTGTCACTCATGTGCA
Source organism: Neoceratodus forsteri (assembly GCA_016271365.2). NCBI lineage: Eukaryota > Metazoa > Chordata > Ceratodontiformes > Ceratodontidae > Neoceratodus > Neoceratodus forsteri. The sequence continues at coordinate 71,338,785 of CM028136.1, forward strand.
GTCACTGTGTCCAGTGGCACATCTTCCATGATGCACCATTCCACCGCTAACCCCATGCGCTGTTGCAGGCCTGCCGACCATGGTGCTGTGTACCCTATCGTGCAGTGTGTTCCACTATACACCATCCATGCTGCACTGTGCTTGCACTGCCCATGGATCATGCATGTTGTAGTTCACAGCACATGCCGTGCACAAGATGGTGCCCCCACGCTCATCACGCATGCATGAATGGTTCCTGGCCTTGCCACGCCATTGCAGAGTGCATTAAGCATGAGCGGGCACATTGCCTTTGACCTATTGTGCTTCATGCTCAGTGCACAATATGCTGCACATGCCTTAGTGCTTCACGTGGCGCGTAACAACCGCTCGACTGCACTTTGCCTGTTTACACCTTGCCGCTATCTGCACCCATTGTGTGATGCCTAGGACAGGGAGACAGATGCCTAGAGCCATAAGCTGGTCGCAGGTGGAGTTGCTACATCTGGTAGCACTGGTTATGTCTGTGGAGGGGCACCTGTTTGGCCAGGATGACCTCCATGAGCCCAGGGCCCAGGTGTGGGCCTCCTTAGCTACTCGGCTTGTGTGCCATATGGGGTTGCCATGTACATGGGATCAGTGCAGGCATCGGTATGGTGACCTCCAGAGGTGGGACCCAGAGAGGCTTGTGCATCTGCGGTGCCATGCACACAGGTTTCCACTGCCAAGACCAGGTAGGTGTTGTTCATCTATCTCCTTTTGTGGCGTGTGCTGGGTGTGTGTGTGTGTGTCACAGCCCTCATGAGGCACCCTCATAGGTCTCACAGCATCCTGCACACATCCTGCAGTGGGTGCACCTGTCTCATGCTGCCTTACCGTGTGTGCCATGGGGGGCTGGGCATGGTTGTGTCTGCCTGTGAGCCCTGGGTGCTTCATGGCTGGTCATCACTGTCTGCTACATGGCCACAGGCCAGTGAAGGGGGGCACTGTGGCACTGCATCCTGCACAGTGGCACTGGTCGCTCATGGTGCTGTCTGTTGTGTTTTGCATGACCAGATGCCAGGCAGCGGGCCATGGATGCAGCTGAGGTGCAGATGCAGAGGATCATGGGTGGCAGGCCTGGTGCCCTTCCAGGGGCAGGTGAGCACTGCATTCTGCTATTGCTGCATTTCAGATATGGTAGGGTCACTGGTGGGTGGAGGTGTTGTCCATGTTCAGGCCCTCAGTGTGTGTTCTTTCTGTCATTGCTGTAGGTCTCCAGGCTCCCCATGCTGTGGCTGGTGGCAGTGGTGCCCCTGTTGATGTGGACTGGAGGATACATTTGGCCATCCAGGAAGCCCTGCACCCACTTTCCAAGACTGTTCAGTACCTGTCAGCTGTCCTGCAGGGCATCTTGCTGCGGCTCTCAGTCTGTGGCCATGCCAGGGTGGTGCGTGGCAGGGCACGGCAATGCTAGTAGCCCCCTGCCTCTTCCTGGGGACTTCACATGTAGATAGTTATTGTTCACTGTTCACTGTTTCTGTCCCTTTCCTGCCCTCCTTCCCATCCCTGCATCTCCCAGTCCCCATCTGGTATTGTTGTTCTGCCTTGTTTTACATATGTGTTGTACAGATTTTATTCTTTTACTCTTTTATAAACATGTTTTTCTCAACACTTGTGTCCATGGGTGTGATTGTTCCAGCTCTGTGGTTGCTCCTTATGCCCTGTTGCCTGCTCCACTTGCTCTGCATAGCTCCCCTGTGTGGCTGCAAGGCATTCAGCTTGCCCTGGTGCATCACAGGTTGCACCGGCACATCTATGGTTGCTCCGTCATGTTTCACGGCAATTCACAGTGGTGTTGCGCTTGGAGCTTCCCACTGTGCATGCTTCTGTGAATGGCTGTGCTTGTTCTTGGCACTTCTGATTTGCGCCGATGCATTTGTGTTGTGCCAGGTGCACCCTCTTTGTGAATCCTGCCCTATATCTCCAGGATCTGATAATATGAATGCCTTCCTTATTGAATAAATGCTTGACCAACTATTGTGCCCCCTAACCATTATTTTTGACAAATCCTATAAGGATGGGGAAGTACCAGATGATTGGTGCTGAGTGATTATGGTACCTGTTCACAAAAAGGGAAAAAACCATCACCGTATCAGTCTCAGATCAACTGTGAATAAAATAATGGAAAAAATCCTAAAAAACAAAATTGTTCTTGAATTGGAAACATTTGGTGTCACGGATGAGTCACAACACATCTTCCTTAAGGGAAAATCATGTACCACCAATCTGGTCACCTTTTATGAAACCATAAGTAATAGTTTAGATAAGAACACTCCCATCAATGTTATTTATTTGGATTTTAAAAAAGCATTCAACCTTGTCACCCATGATTTACTAGTTAACAAAATGATCAAACCGGACTTTAGCAGTAACTTAGCAGCATGGGCCAGAGACTGGCTTCACAATAGATCTCAAAGTGTGAAGATAGGGGACATCATATCTAAGGAGAGTGAGGTGACTGGTGAGGTTCCTCAGGGCTCGGTACTTGGGCCTACCTTGTTTGGTATTTACATAAGTGATGTTCACCATGGAGTTTCCAACAAGCTCAGCAAATTTGCTAATACTAAATATATCCTCTGAAGTAGACACTGAAGAAAAAAATTGCAGTACTCAAGGTGGATTTGCTAATAATAGAAAATTGGGCAACAAATGATGAAATGTTTTTCAACTCAGACAGATGTTCAGTGGTTAACCCTGGTGTTAAAAATGTATTCACCAGTTATTCACTAAATGAAAACATCATTAACCCAGTTACTACAGAGAAAGATCTTGGCATTGTAGTAAATAACTTGCTTACATCTGTTGACCAGTGTAAAAAAGTGGCACAGGTTGGTAAACGTATTCTATGAGCTATAAAGAGGCCATTCATTACGAGAAATGAACATTGTATCTTACCTCTCTATGAATCATTTATTCACCCACACTGACTATGCTGTTTCATTTTGGGCCCCCTACCTCAAGAAAGATAAAAAAATTATAGAGGGAATGCAAAGAAGAATGACTAAACTAATACCTAGAGTTAGAAACCTACCATACGAAGATCAGTTGATCTCACTAGGCTTATATGATTTGCAATTGAGAAGGGATCACTGTGACTTACTTCTCTTATTTAAGATCCTAAGTGACAAACTGCTTATGAAAGAATGTAACATAATAATGACGGACAAACACGAAAACTTAAGATGTCACAACAAACAGATACGCACCCTGAAAGTCCTAACTAACAAGCAACAACATTACTTTACAGTTAGAGTACCTGAACTGTGGAATACACTGCCCTAGGATATTGTAAATATTACTAGTTTTAATAAATTTAAACTTGAAGTGGACAAGCTCCTGTTGGGATAGTTAATTACATTACCCCCCACAATGTGTGGGGAAGCTTGTCTCGAAGGGCCTAATGCCTTCTTCCACCTTTATACAACTGAGTAATACTGAGTAATGCATAGTACTACTATCCAGATAATGGCTGGTACTGTATAGTGCCACCATATGTTAGTAGTTGGTAGTATATAGTGCTACTATCCGTATAGCAGTTGGTACTGTATACTGCCACCATATGGACAGTGTTTGCCAGTATGTAAGGCCACCATCTGGATAGAAGCTGGTACTGTATACTGCCACCATCCAAATAATAGTTGGTACTGTAGAGTTTTAGTTTTACAGTATCTTCATAAAGAGTTTTTTGGCACTCTTTGTTTTAAAGAATGGCTAGTGTCACCAGCAAAGAGAATGACAGCTAGCTCCAACAGGCCTCAATTACACAATATTCCTGCCCCCAGATGTGAATGGTGTTATATTCTGGGTATACCTCCCTGACAGCAACACCATTACAGCGAACAACGTCGATACTGACAACATCAACAGTATGCTGTAATGGTGCGCCAGAGACCTGGTCATACTTTCTCCCAGTCCTGCACTCCCTCCTCAAATCAGCTCCGACTCAGGGTTGATTATATATAGTATGGGGTGTGGGGGGGCAGAGCCCCCTCAATAGAAACAGTGACCGGGTTCCCATATGGATTTAAGTCAACTACAACCTGCAGTCGATATAAATTCTGCCATTGCGATACTGGTCGATGAAACTGTTGCCGGACCAGCATCATGGAACGTATATTCTGCATTTGGCAAATGAGGATATCTGCATGGAAAAATGGATATTTATCCCCTACATTTCCCTTTGGGCCAAGACTTATTCTGGTTCTATTCTTCTGTGCTGGTGAGTGGCATCGCAGTCAGCTGGTATGCAACAAAGTGTAAACATCAGGGAAAGATAAAGCTGGTGCAATGTAAACATGATAGGTGACAACACTGTGTCATAAATATCCTAGTGAAAAATGCTGAAACAAAGCATCAGGATAGGACAAGGCTGTAACATATACATTAGGACAGGACAAGAGTGCAATATAAACATCTGGATAATACAAGGCTACAACATAAACATCAGGGTATGGCAAGGCTGCAATATAAACATCTGGGTATGGCAAGGCTGCAACATAAACATCAGGTTATGGCAAGGCTGCAGCATACATAAACATCTGGATAATGCAAGGCTGCGATATAAACATCAGGGTAAGACAAGGTTCCAACACCAATATCTGGGTAAGACAAGGTTTCAACATAAACATCTGGGTAAGGCACAGCTGCAACATACAGTAAACATTAGATGAAGACATGACTGCAATGTATTATGAACATCTGGGTAAGACAAGGCTGCAACATACACAGCTGGAGAAGGCAAGACTTCAGCATAAATATCTAGGAAAGGAAAGGCTGCTACATAAACATCAGGGGAAACTAACTACCAACATAAACATCAGGGAAAACAAGACTGCAATATAAACATCAGGTGAAGACAACACTGCAACATAAACAAAAGGGGAAGACAAGACTGCAATATAAACATCAAGTGAAGACAACACTGCAACATAAACATCAGGTGAAGACAGCACTGCAACATACACATCAGGTAAAGACAACACTGCAACATAAACAAAAGGGGAAGGCAAGACTGCAATATAAACAAAAGGGGAAGACACCACTGCAACATAAACAAGAGGGGAAGACAAGACTGCAATATAAACATCAGATGCAGACAACACTGCAACATAAACATCAAGTGAAGACAACACTGCAACATAAACATCAGGTGAAAACAACACTGCAACATAAACAAAAGGGGAAGACTAGACTGCAATATAAACATCAGATGAAGACAAGACTGCAACCAACATAAACAAAAGGGACGACAACACTGCAACATAAACATCAGTTGAAGAGAATACTGCAACATAAACAAAAGGGGAAGGCAAGACTGCAATATAAACATGAGGTGAAGACAACAGTGCAACATAAACATCAGGTGAAGACAACACTGCAATATAAACAAAAGGGGAAGGCAAGACTGCAATATAAACAAAAGGGGAACACAAGACTGCGATATAAACATCAGGGGAAGACAACATTGCAATATAAACATCAGGGGAAGACAACAGTGCAACATAAGCAAAAGGGGAAGACAAGATTGCAATATAAACATCAGGTGCAGACAACACTGCAACATAAAAAGGAGAAGACAACACTGCAACATAAAAAGGGGAAGGCAAGGCTGCAATATAAACATCAAGTGAAGACAACACTGCAACATAAACATCAGGTGAAGACAGCACTGCAACATAAACATCAGGTGAAGACAACACTGCAACATAAACAAAAGGGGAAGGCAAGACTGCAACATAAACAAGAGGGGAAGACAAGACTGCAATATAAATATCAGATGCAGACAACACTGCAACATAAACATCAAGTGAAGACAACACTGCAATATAAACATCAAGTGAAGACAACACTGCAACATAAACATCAGGTGAAGACAGCACTGCAACATACACATCAGGTAAAGACAACACTGCAACATAAACAAAAGGGGAAGGCAAGACTGCAATATAAACAAAAGGGGAAGACACCACTGCAACATAAACAAGAGGGAAGACAAGACTGCAATATAAACATCAGATGCAGACAACACTGCAACATAAACATCAAGTGAAGACAACACTGCAACATAAACATCAGGTGAAAACAACACTGCAACATAAACAAAAGGGGAAGACTAGACTGCAATATAAACATCAGATGAAGACAAGACTGCAACCAACATAAACAAAAGGGACGACAACACTGCAACATAAACATCAGTTGAAGAGAATACTGCAACATAAACAAAAGGGGAAGGCAAGACTGCAATATAAACATGAGGTGAAGACAACAGTGCAACATAAACATCAGGTGAAGACAACACTGCAATATAAACAAAAGGGGAAGGCAAGACTGCAATATAAACAAAAGGGGAACACAAGACTGCGAAATAAACATCAGGGGAAGACAACATTGCAATATAAACATCAGGGGAAGACAACAGTGCAACATAAGCAAAAGGGGAAGACAAGATTGCAATATAAACATCAGGTGCAGACAACACTGCAACATAAAAAAGGGAGAAGACAACACTGCAACATAAAAAGGGGGAAGGCAAGGCTGCAATATAAACATCAAGTGAAGACAGCACTGCAACATAAACATCAGGTGAAGACAGCACTGCAACATAAACATCAGGTGAAGACAACACTGCAACATAAACAAAAGGGGAAGGCAAGACTGCAACATAAACAAGAGGGGAAGACAAGACTGCAATATAAATATCAGATGCAGACAACACTGCAACATAAACATCAAGTGAAGACAACACTGCAATATAAACATCAGGTGAAGACAACACTGCAACATAAACATCAGGTGAAGACAACACTGCAACCAACATAAACATCAGGTGAAGACAACACTGCAACATAAACATCAGGTGAAGACAACACTGCAACATAAACATCACCTTATGGTGAAAACTTCAGCCTCCCATCGAGAATTCAAAAACTCGCTGTTCACCCACCTTCTAGCCTCTGGCCAATGCAAATGCTCTTAATTTGCTTTGTCCCACTGCAGGCTGTCGAGTCTGACCCTGAGTACTACACTAATGTTCTCCCATGCAATATGCTTGTCTAAGTGGCTATGAACCTTGATGTCTTTACTGTCCTCAGCTGTCTTATGGTTACCCTAATTGCTTTATTTTACATCCTTATTATGATCTATGCCTAAAATGTACCCTTATGTAACTATTACTGTGCTACCCAATGTATATCTTGTTTTGCTCCTGTACACCTATATTATGTCTGTGCATTTCAGCATATTGTAACCAATGTCCTGTGCTCTCCCGGGTCGTGCCTGAAAATAGGCAGGTCTGTTGCCTAGCGCACTTACCCGGTTACCAAAAGCTAATAAATAAATAAGTGAAGACAACACTGCAACATAAACATCAGGTGAAGACAACACTTCAACATAAACATCAGGTGAAGACAACACTGCAACCAACATAAACATCAGGTGAAGACAACACTGCAATATAAACATCAAGTGAAGACAACACTGCAACATAAACATCAGGTGAAGACAACACTGCAGCATGAACAAAAGGGAAAGGTAAGACTGAAATATGAACATCAAGTGAACGAAGGCTTCAGCATAAATATCTAGGCAAAACAAAGCTTCAGTATAAACATTTGAAGAATATAAGGCTGCAATATAAACATCTGAGGAAGACAAGGCTGCAACATAACATCAGGAGAAACTAATCAGCAACATAATCATCAGAGGGAACAATGCTGCAACATAAGCATTAGGGGAAGGTAAGGTTGCAGCATAAATACCAACTGAAGATAAGGCTGAAACATAAACATCTGGGGCAGACAAAGCAGCAGTGCAAACAGCTGGGGAAGGCAGGACTGCAATATAAACACAGCTGTAACATAAACTTCAGGAGAAAGCAAGGCTTCAACATAAACATATAGGAATACAAGGATGCAACATAAACATCAGATGAAGACCAAGCTGCAACACAAACATTATAGAAGTCATGGCTATACCATAAACCTCAAAGGAAAAGAATGCTGAAACATATGCATCGGGGTAGGAGAAGGTGGCAACATATACATCAGGGTAGGACAAGACTGAAATATAAACATCTGGATAAGACAAGGTTGCAACATAAACATCAGGGTATATCAAGACTGCAATATATACATCTGGGTAAGACACAGTTGCAACACAAACGTCTGGATAAGAAGGCTGCAACAAACAACTGGGTAAGGCACATCTGCAACATACAGTAAACAGATGAAAACAGGGTTGCAACATAAACAACTGGGGGAGGCAAGGCTGCAACAGAAACATCTGGTGAAGACAAGACTACAACATAAACAACAAGGGAAGGCAACACTACAACATTAATGTCTGTGGAAGACTAGACTAAAACATATATGTTTGGGGAAGACAAAGCTGGAACATAAATATCAGATGAAAATAAGTCTGAAAAATAAACATTTGGGGAAGTCATACCTGAAACATAAACATCCAGGGACGGCAAAGCAGCAACACAAACATCTGGAGAAGACAAGGCTACAGCATAAATATCAGGAGAAGGCAAGACTGCAAAATAAACATCTGGGGAATACAAGGTTGCAACATAAATATCAGGGAAAGAAGGCTGCAACATAAACCTCATGTGAAGACAGGCTACAGCATAAATATCTGGGCAATACAAGGTTGCAACATAAAAAGCTAGGTAAACAAGGCCACATAAACAGAGGAAAACAAGGCTGCAACATAAACATAAGAGGAAGACAAGGCTGCAACATAAACAGTAGGGGAATACATGGTTGTAACAAACATCAAGGAAATACAAGACTGCAACAAATGGTAATACAAGGTTGCAAAAAACATTAAAGGACTAGAATGTTGCAACAAACTTTGGGGCATACAAAGCTGCAACAAACATTAGGGGAATACAAGGTTACATAGATACATAGACAGTGTCGGCAGATAAGGGCCTATGGCCCACCCAGTCTGCCCATTTGAGCTTGTAAGTTCAGTTTGTTTTCCTAGAAGTCTGTTGCCCCTTACCCCTGACCCCAGAATTCCTTTATGTCTATCCCATGCATTCTTAAATCCCGTGATTGTTTCAGCCCCCACCACTTCCTCTGGCAGGGTGTTCCACTTGTCCACCACCTGTTCTGTGAAGAAATTCTTTTCTCATGTTTCCTCTGAATCGTCCTCCCTCCAACTTCATCCCATGCCTCTAGTCCTGGAACATCTTTTTCGCTTAAAATAGTGTTTTCCTGCACCCTGTTCCTCCCTGTAAGATACTTGTATGTCTCTATCATATCCCCTCTCTTCCTCTCCTCCAGGGAGTCATGTTCAGTTCCTTCAACCTGTCTTCATAGGACTTGTGATGCAATCCATGCACCATCTTTGTTGCTCCTCTGAACCTTCTTTACCCTGTCTATGTCCTTACGTAGGTATGGTCTCCAGAACTGTACACTGTACTCCAGGTGGGGGCTCACTAGTGTCTTGTATAGCAGAATTATGACCTCCCTTTTCCTGCTGGTGATGCCCCTGCCTATACATCCCAGCATCCTATTTGCTTTACCTGCGGCCTTGTCACACTGCTTCCCTACCTTGAGGTCATCAGAGATGATAACCCCAAGATCCCTTTCCTGCTTGGTGCATGCTATATCCTCACCCCCCAACTGATATATTGTGCCAGGGTTTTTGTGCCCCATATGCATTATCTTGCACTTCTTTGCATTGAATTTCAACTGCCAAACAGATGGGCATACAGGTTGCAACAAACATCACAAGGTTTCAACAAAAAGGGGCATACAAGGTTGCAAAAAACAGAGGAATACAAGGTTGCAACAAACATCAAGGGACTACAAGGTTACAACAAATGGGGGCATTCAAGGTTGCAACAAACAGAGGCATACAAGTTTGCAACGAACAGGGGCATACAGGTTGCAACAAACGGGCATACAAGGTTGCAATGAACAGGAGCATACAGGTTGTAACAGACAGGGGCATAGGCATACAGGTTGTAACAGACAGGGGCATACAAGTTGCAACAATTGGAAATACAAGGTTGCAACAGACAGGGGCATACAGGTTGCAACTAACATCAGGGGACTACACGGCTGCAACAAAAACAGGCATATAGGCTGCAACAAACATCGGGGGAATACAAAGCTGCAACAAACATGGGTAAACAAGGTGGCAGTAAACAGGGGCATACAAGGTTGCAACAAACATGAGGGGAAATACAAGGTTTTCACAATGCAGGTCATACTTCGATCTAACAGGAGCTGGAGGCAACTTGCCCATAAGGCTCCTCTCCAATAACCCTTATTGTCCATGAAGGTACTTCTCTAGTAGCCATATGTCAAGTTTTTTGTTGGATAAAGATTTACTCTTGCAAACTATTATATCTACAGGCAGCGAGTTCCAGGTCTTGACTATGCGGACAGAAAACCATGATCCCCTTTTAGTAGTATTATATCTACTATAGTTCAACTGTAAAGGGTGTCCACAGGTGTTGATATTGTCCTGTTTGTAATTAAAGTTAAGCTCTGTGAACAAATAAGGATAATTTATAACATCCCACATACACTATATAGCAAATCTCCCCTCATTCTTTTTGTCTTTTAATGACATAAAATTTAAATGTTCCAATCTCTCCTTATATTCAAGTCCTTCCAGGCCAGTTATGTGTTTTATGTATATTCTTTGCATTTTCTCTAGTCGTAAAATGTCGCATTTTTTACATGGGGACAAACACTGTGTGCAGTAATTCACATGTGGGCTAACATATGCGATGTAACGAGGGAGCAATACTGCCTGTTGCCTTGATTTTATATTATCGATGACAGACCAAATGATCTTGTTACATCTTCTAATTATCTCACTCGACTGCTTTGTACAGTCGAAATCTTTAGTGATGTAAACCCCTAGGTCTTTTTCATGATCTGTATCCAGCAGATGTTCCCCACATAGATAGTACCTACAGTTCATGTTACTGTATCCCAAGTGCATCACCCTACACTTATTCAGATTGAGCTTCATTCCCCATTTTACAGACCAGTCTGAGATTGAGTCCAGATCTCTCTGTAGCTTCAGACAGTTGAGAGTTGTAACGCATACTCCACCTAACTTCGTGTCATCCGCATACTTAGGTGACCAACAACTAATATTCTTTTTTAGGTCTGATATAAATATATAGAAAATGGAAGGGCCCAAAATGGGGCCCTGTGGCACTCCGCTGGTCACTGCTCCCTCCTCCGAAGCACATCCGTTTATCACCACATGCTGGGATCTCTCTGTCAGCCAGTTTGCAGTCCATTTTGCCCAGATATGATTGACCCCATTCAGCAAGAGTTTCTTTATAAGGGCTTTGTCTGGGACCAAATCAAATGCTCGACTGAAGTCGACATAAAAAACATCACAGCGATTTCTAATGTCCAGCTTTTAACTGACATTTTCGTAGAAGCATAGCAAATTTAATAGGCACAATCTTCCCTTTGTGAATCATGTTGTTCTTCATCAAGGTTACCTAATTCTGATTGCATTCTATTTTTTATAATTCTTTCTAAAACCTTGCATATGATTGAGGTGAGGTTTATGGGCCTATTGTTCTCAATGCTCTGTCTGCCTCCTTTTTTAAACAGTGGCGTAATACTCGTATTCCTCCAATCATTTGGTATATCACCCGTATGTATGCTCTTTTCAAATAATATTTTTAATGGGGATATTTGATGTTTTTTTCATTAATGCAGTCATGCCTCCATTAATATGATCCTGGCTTGCTGAACAGTCTGCCTTTATCCTATCAAGACTTTCTGTTATTTCCTTTTGTGTCTAGCATATATGGTTAGAATTATCTACTCAAAAGTCAGTATTTTTTATTTTTTTTATTTTAGTCTTTAGTAACCACTAACTAGGCACAAGTGCCTGTTTTCAGGGGCAACCTGGGAGCACTTTGCAGTTAAATGACTTGCTCAGAGTCACACAGTATGCAAGTGGAGGTTGTGAGAATCAAACTCAGGTCTGGTCTGCTGGATGTATCAAGCTCGTTCACACCTCGTCCCTCTAACCTCTAGGCCATACTGCCAGCCACATTCTTTACACTGTATTTACTGCAGAAATTGTTAACAATATCAGCCACTTGCTGAGGTGCCATTATAGTTTTGTCTTGATAAATAATAGGGCCAACTTTACATACTGGCTTTTTTAAAGAATTTATGTAGCTATAAAAAGCCTTCCCATTGTTTTTTGGTTTCTCTAGCTAGCTTTAATTCTGTATGTTTCTTTGCAGTTCTAATGGACAGTTTACACTTTTTTAATAATCTCTTGTATTTCTCCCAATATGCATTAGTTTGATGCCTTTTAAAAGCATGAAAAGATTTCTGTTTTTTATTTAGTAACTTAATTATATAGTTATCTAGCCATCAGGGTTTTCTCTTCTTATTCCCAGTTTTCTTGAATCTACTAATACACATATTACCAGTGTTAAGAATAATTGTTTTTATTCATAACCATGTATTCTCTGTTACAGTCCTTCAAAAGTTCTTCCCAGTTGATATTAGCTAGTATATTATTTATTATATTCATATCAGCTTTTCTAAAGTCATAAAAATATGAGTCATTTTTATAAACGGTAACTGTTAAATCAGTATTAAACTCAACTGAAAGATGGTCACTATTGCAAAGTGGCAGACCAGCATTGCAACTAGCGATATTCATATTGGAAGTACCTAACACAACGTCTAATATACTGTGGTCCCTTGTGGGCTCTGGGACATATTGCTACAGAGATAACTGTTCACAAGCTGATAAAGAGCTCTTACTAAGGGGTGAATGCAATACCCCTGGCCCAATCACTCTCATAAAAATTTAGGTCACCCATGAAAATAAGGTTGGTTACAACAAACGGGGCATACAAGGTTGCAATAAACAGGGGCATACAAGGTTGCAATGAACAGAGGCATACAAGGTTACAACAAAATGGGGGCATGCAAGGTTACAATAAACTGGGGGCATACCATACACAGTTACAACAAATGGGGGCATACAAGGTTACAACAAATGGGAGCATACAAGGTTACAATAAACATCAGAGGAATACATGATTGCAACAAAAAATGGGCATACAGATTGCAACAAACGGGAATACAAGATTGCAAAAAAAACAGGGGCATAAAGGCTGAAAAAAAATGGGCATACAAGGGTGCAACAAGCAGATGAATACAAGGTTGAAACAAAAAATGGGCATTCAGGTTGCAACAAACATCAGGGGGATGCAAGATTGTGACAAAAAATGGACATACAAGGTTGCAACAAACATCAGGGGAATAGAAGGTTACAAAAAAATGGGCATACAAGGTTGCAACAAACATCAGGGGACTGCAAGGTTGCAACAAAAAATGGGCATACAGGTTGCAGCAAACAGGGGAATGCAAGGTTGCAACAAAATATGGGCGTACAGGTTGCAACAAACATTAGCGGAATACAAGGTTGCAAAAAACAGGGGCATACAAGGCTGCAACAAATATCAGGTGAATACAAAGTTACGACAAACATATGAGGATTACAAGGTGTGACAAACAGGGGCATTCAAATTGCAACTGTTGCCCCCCTCTCTGTTGTCTAGGGCTATGAAAGATGGTAAAAGTCCATGGGGAGGGGGCACCCACAGCAGAAACTTTACTGAAATGGCTACATTGGTTACAGTTCATGGTCCAGGGGGTGCAGGTGTCTCTCCCAAGCTGGCTGGGGGCACAACTGGTTAAAAACACTGCCATTCATGCTAAATGGCTGCAGTCCACAACCAGTTGAATGAATAAAGAATCCATTTAATGTTAAACAAGAACCTGCTCCGATGAGCAAAAGTTGATCAAGGGGTTTAGCAGTACATCTCAGATCGATATGATCATAAAGAGTTGATACTTCCACTGGACTTCTATGGTCTCACAGACTTCTGGCAGCTTACTTGGGAATCGAATAAGATTTTACAGTCTGGAAGAGCTTTTCCCAGACTGAATAAGGTCTCACAGTCTGTTGCAACACGATTTTCCTTTCTTCCCTCTGGCAGCCCTCATATCTTCCCATTGCCTGAAACAGGTGCTTCCCACAGCTCAATCCCAAAGGTCTCTTAGGATCTGCTGACCACTCAAATTGAGGCTGCACACTTTCTTCAACCTCTATAACAAGGCCCTGTCCCTTGGGCCCCATTGGTGATTGCTCCCAAATTGTAGGCAACATGTTCTAAGGGGCCACACGTTGAACACTGCTTTATCCTCTAAAGCTGTACCCTGGAGCTGCTCCATGAAGGCCCTGCTTGCCACACGAACCCATTGGCAGGCTCTCTTCTCAAGCTTCCTTTTCTTCAATGGCGCTCTCTCTCTCTCCACCGGCAGGCATGGAGTTGAAGGTTTGCTCCATCGCCCTGGGGCTTTGTTGGCTTTCACTTCTCCTGGTGCCATAACCCTGCAGCCATAGGCTAAAGTGGGCAATCACCCCCACCCAGCCCTAACATGCTCTCCACCTGGCTTTCTTTCCTTCCTTCTCTCCTGGGGCAACTGTCTCTCTCTTGACTGGCCCAGTTGAAAGCATTCTCCAGGACCCTGGAAATCCTGGGTTCTCCCCATTGACTCTAGACTCCATAGTTGCAGCCCAGGACCAGAGAGGACAAACGGCCTGCCCGGCCTGGTTTCTCTCGTTCCCCCTATGAACTCTCTTGCAGTGTAATGGGGCTCTCCCTACTCCTGCCAAAACTCCCAATATATACCCCCACACACTCAGGGAAGAGGGTTTAACCCTGTGAACACTGGAAGAAATTTACTCTTAAGCCCTACAGGGTACAAATACTGTACACTCCTGAAGGGAGGTGTTACACAACAAACATCAGGGGACTACAAGGCTGCAACAAACAGGGGCATAAAAGATTGAAACAAACATCAGGGTCCCAATATTCAAAAGTTTGCGTAGGCACAAAAAGGTCTTTGCCTGCACAAGCCAGGGTTTGTGCTGGATCCCCATATTCAAAAGGGGCTGTTGTGTGAGCAAAGAGGGTTAGCACCCACACAAAACATAATGTATGCATGTGGACAATGGGAGGAGCGTGGTCATGAATATGCACACTACCCCATATTCAGCGGCATTGTACTGTGCAAAAGGATTTAGCAGGGTCTTTTGGTGGAGTGAAAATACTGCCAAACAAAATCCTGGCTTAACTCCAGGCAACCCTAGCAGCTGCTGGAGGTAATGCAGCCACCAAGGTTGTTGGCCACTGTGGGAGCACAACTGCCCCATGTGTCCCTGGCACCCTCCCGCCAAATGCCGGACCATTATGTAGACAATAATGTCCCTGGTGGTAGTGGTGTCCCCCCCCCAATCACTGGCCCCACCATATACAGTGTCATCCCTGGTGGTAGTGGTGTCCCCCTCCAGTCACTAGCTATGTCATATACAGTATCATCCTGGGTGGTAGTGGTGTCCTTCTCCAATCACCAGCCCCACCATATACAGTATCATCCCTGGTGGTATTGGTGCCCCCCAATCACTGGCCCCACCGTATACAGTATCATTCCTGGTGGTAGTGGTGCTCCCCTCCGATCGCTAGCTATGTCATATACAGTATCATCCCTGGTGGTAGTGGTGTCCTTCTCCAATTGCCAGCCCCACCATATACAGTATCATCCCTGGTGGTAGTGGTGTCCACCTCCAATCACCAGCCTCACCATATACAGTATCATCCCTGGTGGTAGTGGTGTCCACCTCCAATCACCAGCCCCACCATATACAGTATCATCCCTGGTGGTAGTGGTGTCCACCTCCAATCACCAGCCCCACCATATACAGTATCATCCCTGGTGGTAGTGGTGTCCACCTCCAATCACCAGCCCCACCATATACAGTATAATTCCTGGTGGTAGTGGTGTCCACCTCCAATCACCAGCCCCACCATATACAGTATCATCCCTGGTGGTAGTGGTGTCCACCTCCAATCACCAGCCCCACCATATACAGTATCATCCCTGGTGGTAGTGGTGTCCACCTCCAATCACCAGCCCCACCATATACAGTATCATCCCTGGTGGTAGTGGTGTCCACCTTCAATCACCAACCCCACCATATACAGTATCATCCCTGGTGGTATTGGTGCCCCCCAATCACCGGCCCCACTGTATACAGTATCATTCCTGGTGGTAGTGGTGCTCCCCTCCGATCGCTAGCTATGTCATATACAGTATCATCCCTGGTGGTAGTGGTGTCCACCTCCAATCACCAGCCCCACCATATACAGTATCATCCCTGGTGGTAGTGGTGTCCACCTCCAATCACCAGCCCCACCATATACAGTATCATCCCTAGTGGTAGTGGTGTCCACCTTCAATCACCAACCCCACCATATACAGTATCATCCCTGGTGGTGGTGGTGCCCAAACCAATTGCCAACCCCACCATATACAGTATCATCCCTGGTGGTAGTGATGTCCACCTCCAATCACCAACCCCACCATATACAGTATCATCCCTGGTGGTAGTGGTGTCCACCTCCAATCACCAGCCCCACCATATACAGTTTCATCCCTGGTGGTAGTGGTGTCCCCCCCCAATCACAAGTCCCACTGTATACAGTATTATCCCTGGTGGTAGTGGTGCCCCCTCTCCAGTCACTAGCTATGTCATATGCAGTATCATCTCTGATGGCAGTGGTGTCGCCCCACTCACTAGCCTGTATACAGTATCATCCCTGGTGATAGTGTTGCCCCCTCCCAGTTGCCAGCCCCACTGTATTCAGTACCATCCCTGGTGGTAGCGATTGTACCCTCACCTGATCGCCATCCCCATCATATACCATATCATCCCTCGTGGTAGTGGTGCCCCCCGATTGCTAGCTTTGCCACATACAATATCATTCCTGTTGGGAGTGGTGTCCAGATCCCAATCGCTAGCCCCACCATATATAGTATCATCCCTTGTGGTAGTGGTGCCCTCCCAAATCACCAGCCCCACTGTATACAGTATCATCCTGGGTGGTAGTGGTGCCCCCCGATTGCTAGTCCTGTTGTATACAATATCATCATTGGTGGTAGTGGTGTCCCCCCTAATTGCTAGCTTTGCCATGTACAGTATCATCCCTGGTGGCAGTGGTGTCCCCCCCAATTGCCAGCCCCACTGTTTACTGTATCAACCCTGGTGGTAGTGGTGTCCCACCCCCGATCGCCAACCCCATCGTATATAGTATCATTCCTGGTGATAGTGGTGCCCCCCCCACCAACGCCAGCCCCACCGTATACAGTATCATCCCTGGTGGTAGTGGTGTCCCCCCCGATCACAGGCCCCACCTTATACAGTATCATCCCTAGTGGTAGTGGTGTCCACCTTCAATCACCAACCCCACCATATACAGTATCATCCCTGGTGGTGGTGGTGCCCAAACCAATTGCCAACCCCACCATATACAGTATCATCCCTGGTGGTAGTGATGTCCACCTCCAATCACCAACCCCACCATATACAGTATCATCCCTGGTGGTAGTGGTGTCCCCCCCGATCACAGGCCCCACCTTATACAGTATCATTCCTGGTGGTAGTGGTGCCCCCCTCCGATCGCTAGCTATGTCATATACAATATCATCCCTGGTGGTAGTAGTGTCCTTCTCCAATTGCCAGCCCCACCATATACAGTATTATCCCTGGTGGTAGTGGTGTCCACCTCCAATCACCAGCCCCACCATATACAGTATAATTCCTGGTGGTAGTGGTGTCCACCTCCA
The DNA here is from genome assembly GCA_016271365.2 of Neoceratodus forsteri. NCBI lineage: Eukaryota > Metazoa > Chordata > Ceratodontiformes > Ceratodontidae > Neoceratodus > Neoceratodus forsteri. The sequence continues at coordinate 71,356,523 of CM028136.1, forward strand.
ATCACCAGCCCCACCATATACAGTATCATCCCTGGTGGTAGTGGTGTCCACCTTCAATCACCAACCCTACCATATACAGTATCATCCCTGGTGGTGGTGGTGCCAAAACCAATTGCCAACCCCACCATATACAGTATCATCCCTGGTGGTAGTGATGTCAACCTCCAATCACCAACCCCACCATATACAGTATCATCCCTGGTGGTGGTGGTGCTCAAACCAATTGCCAGCCTCACCATATACAGTATCATCCCTGGTGGTGGTGGTGTCCACCTCCAGTCACCAGCCCCACTAATCACCAGCCCCACCATATACAGTTTCATCCCTGTTGGTAGTGGTGCCCCCCCCCAATCGCCAGCCCCACCATTTACAGTATCATCCCTGGTGGTAGTGGTGTCCCCTTCTTCAGTCACTAGCTATGCCATATACAGTATCATCTCTGATGGCAGTGGTGTTCCCCCACTCACTAGCCTGTATACAGTATCATCCCTGGTGATAGTGTTGCCCCCTTCCAGTTGCCAGCCCCATTGTATACAGTACCATCCCTGGTGGTAGCGATTGTACCCTCCTCTGATCGCCATCCCCATCATATACCATATCATCCCTCGTGGTAGTGGTGCCCCCCGATTGCTAGCTTTGCCATATACAATATCATTCCTGGTGGGAGTGGTGTCCCGACCCCAATCGCTAGCCCCACCATATATAGTATCATCCCTTGTGGTAGTGGTGCCCTCCCAAATCACCAGCCCCACTGTATACAGTATCATCCTGGGTGGTAGTGGTGCCCCCCTGATTGCTAGTCCTGTTGTATACAATATCATCCTAGGTGGTAGTGGTGTCCCCCCAATTGCTAGCTTTGCCATGTACAGTATCATCCCTGGTGGCAGTGGTGTCCCCCCCAATTGCCAGCCCCACTGTTTACTTTATCAACCCTAGTGGTAGTGGTGTCCCACCCCCGATCTCCAACCCCATCATATATAGTATCATTCCTGGTGATAGTGGTGCCCCCCCCACCATTGCCAGCCCCACCGTATACAGTATCATCCCTGGTGGTAGTGCTGTCCCCCCTTGATTGCTAGCCCTGCTGTATACAGTATGATTCCTGGTGGTAGTGCTGTCCTCCCGTGATTGCTAGCCCTGCCATATACAGTATCATCCCTGGTGGTAGTGATGTACTCCCTAGTCTCCAGCCCTGTCATACACTGTATCATCTCTGGTGGTAGTGCTATCCCCCCTTGATTGCTAGCCCTGTTGTATACAGTATCATTCCTGGTGGTAATGGTGTTGCACCCCCACCTGATCACCAGCCCCACCATATACAGTATCTTCCCTGGTGGTAGTGGTGTCCCCCCAATCATCAGCCCTGTCGTATACAGTATCACCCCTGGTGGTAGTGCTGTCCCCCCAGTTGCCAGCCCCACAATAAACAGTATCATTCCTGGTCTAAGTGGTATCCCTCCCAAGAAATGTCAACCCCACCATATACAGTATCATCCTGTGGTAGAGGTGCCTCCAATCACCAGCTCCATCATATGCAGTACTGTCCCTGTAAGAAGTGGCACTGATCACCAGCCCCACCATATACAGTATCATCCTGGTGGTATTGTTGTCCCCCTGTCCCCCCACCAATCTCCAGCCCCACCATATACAGTATCATTCCTGGTGGAGTGGTGTCCCCTCCGATTGCCAGCCTCACCATATACAGTATCATCCCTGGTGGTAGTGGTGTCTCCCAGTCACCAGCCCCACCATATACAGTATCATCCATGGTGGTAATGGTGTCCCCCCTCCGATAGACAGCCCCACCATATACAGTATCATCCCTGGTGGTAGTGGTGCTCCCCCCCAGTTTGATAGCCCTGCCATATACAGTGTCATCTCTGGTGGTAGTGATGTCTCCCCGATTGCCAGCCCCACCATACATAAGTTTATCCCTGGTACTAGTGGTGTCCCCCCCCTCTCTGATTGTCAGTCCTGCAGTACAAAATGCACCTCCCTGGCATCCAGTGGTCCCCCCACAGCACTGGGCATACCCCCTCACACCTCAGCACACCAGCCTCGGGACACACGGGTTATCAGCACAGCCCTGTTTCACAGCTCCTTAGCTGGCTGCTGTATGTCCAGGCAGAGTATGCCTCACTACCAGGACAGGGTGACATGTCCTGTCCTATAAACAAGGGGTGCGCTCCCGACCTGTACGTATGGCGGCCAACTAAGGAGGTATGAGGAGGGCTGTGCCAGTCACTGTATGCTCTCGTGGCACTGCAGGTAATGCTATGATAAGAAGAAGAAGAAGAATCAGCATTTATATAGCACTTTTCATACATCCAAAGCACTTTACAAGCAATGCTAGACTGGTAGTGAAGTGACTGAATGTGTGGTGGCAGCCATATCGCACATCATCACCCACACACAGCCTGGATAATTGCATGAACCAGTTTATGGGAAGGGGAATGTTGGCCAGGACACTGGGAATGTTCCCTACTCTTTTGCGAAGAGTGCCCTGGGTTCTTTTACTTCCGCCTGACACCCACCAGACAACAACACCAGGTTGGGCAGAAGGGACCCTGTTTAACGCCTCATCCGCTGACGGCACACCCCAGCAGTACAGCACCTACTGCACTCTCGGGATGCCAGTGATTTTAGGGTGCAAGTCTAACCTCGTGTGGGACAAGAACCCACGACCTTCTAGTCCAGAGGCGGATGTGCTACCAACTGAGCCACACATATGCCCCACACATAATTGTGGGGCATATGCCTGGTACTGCAGGGGAGGGGAACCACTGGACACCTGAGAGCTTTTTTTTGTACTGCCAGGCTGGCAATCAGAGGGGGAACAGCCACTACCACCAGGAATTATACTCTACATGGCGGGCTAGTGATGGGGGCACCACTACCACCAGGGATAAACCTATGTTGTATTTTATTTATTTATTTTTTGAAATGTTTCACCAGAAAGGCACACTGAACAACAAGTTGTTCATCTCCCGGTGCGACTGGTACAATTGAATAAAGAATTAGACATACAGTTTAACATTTAACATATCCGAGAAATTAAACATTCAATTACATTTATAACAAGACATACAGTTAAAAAATATCATAAATCATCATACAATTGCATTAGTGACATACATACAGATAAATATATCATACCTGTGGAATATACACTTAATTACAAGTGGCATATCTGAGGAACATAGTACAGAAATGTAATGTAGTCTTGGAGCCAACTCCTTGCAGGAGTGGATCATGGTTAAGAGGCAGATTATTTAGCAATTATTGAATGAATGAGGTGCAGTGAGGGGACATCAAGGAGGGTAGAGGGGTAGACAGGGGAAACCAGCTGGGGGAAGGAGAGAATAAAGATGGGGGGAACATTATTGGAGAAAAGTGAGAAAAAAATCAGTTGTGAAGGGCAAATTAAGACAGGGCTATTGCAATCTGGGAGCACCTCAGACAGAACAAAAAGTGCAAATTATTAGCTCAAGTGAACTAATTCCTTTGATTGAAGGGGTAGAGAGGGGGTCAGGAGAGATGTGGGGGTAAGGCATAGGGAAGGACGAGTCATACCTGGAACTGGCCCCTTCAGAGTGCGGAGATTGCTGCCAGTGGCGGAATGAGGTGAGGACTTAGAATAAGGGGCAGGAGTAGGCAAGGATAAGTTGGGTAGAGATAGTAGAAGGAATGGTAAAGGGAAGGAGGAGGAGGGTGGGAGAAACTTGCCTAAGACTAGGCCTCTTCAGGATGCTGAGAACCCTGCCAGAGAGCAGAGTCAGATGAGGACGAGTTAGGTAGAGAGGATGGAGGGGAAAGGGGAGGGAAGGAAGAGTCATTTCCCAGTGCTGGACCCCTCCAGGATGCTGAAAACCCTGCCAGGGGGCAGAACTATGTGAGAACTAGTTGGGAAGAGAGAAAAGAAAGGATGAAGGGAAAAGAGGGAAGAGGAGGAAAGAGGAGGGAAAGAAGAAGCTTGCCTAAGACTAGGCCACTCCAGGATGCTGAGAATCCTGCCAGAGCACAAAATCAGGTGAGGACTAGTTGGGTAGAAAGGATAAAGGGGGAGGGGGGAGTGAAGGAAGAGTAATTGCCCAGTGCTGGGCCCCTCCAGGATGTAGAGAACTCTGCCAGGGGATAGAATTAGGTGAGGACAAGTTGGGCAGAGGGAATAGGGAGGATAGAAGAGGAAAGGAAAAAAGGAGGGAGGGAAGAAACTTACCTGAGAGTAGACATCACTAGGGTGCTAAGAATCCCAATAGAGGGCAGATTTAGATAAGGACAAGTTGGGTAGAAAGGAAAGAGGGGAAGGGGAGGGGAAAGAGGAGGCTTGCCCCATGCTAGACCCCTCCAGGGTGCTGAGAACCCTGTCAGAGGTCAAAACTAAGCAGGTGTAAGTTGGTAATGGAAAAAAGGTTCGGGGTAGGAGTGAGAGGGTAAGCGGTGAATGGAGAGGAAAGCGTGCTGAGAAGCAGGCTCAGGGGAGGAGGAAGGTTTAATAGAGGATGTGAGTCATGGAGAGGAGCAGAGGTATAAGAGAATGGTTAAGGAGGGTTAAAGCAGGAGCAGTTAGATGAGAGAAAGTTATGTAAGACAGAGGCAATGGAGTATGAGAAGGAGGAGTGCTGTATCTGGGGGGGGAGGGAGTTCCAGATTTGCGGGAAACGATGGGTAAAGCCTGACTGATCGATGAGAATGGTTTGATGTGGGACCAACAAAGCGCGAGTGTCAGAGGATCTGAGGGAGTGGGGGGGGGGAGAGTGATCATGAGAGGTAGAAGGGAAGTTCCCCTAACCAAAATTTAGAAGTGGTAAGCGGGGAAAGGGACAGGGCATGGTAAAGGTCACAGTGATGAGTGCATGATGGAGCATCAAGGGCAAATTGACAGAAGGAGTTAAAGACTGTGTCCAATCTGATTAGGGAAGATTTGGGAATGGCACCATAGACTACATCACAGTAGTCAAAATTGGGGAGGATCATCTTCTGGACTGGTTCGTGCTGCGCTGTAGGAGGGATGCAACTACGGTTCCCGAATAAGGCACCAAGCTTGGAGCACAGTTTTTTCAGGATGGCGTCAATGTGGTCAAAGAAGATGAGTTGTTGGTCCAACCAAACCCCAAGGTATCTGAATGAGGAGATGTCCTCCAGGATTGTCCCATCCCAGAAGTGTATACATCCCTGGTGCTAGTGGTCCCCCCCGTTTGGTTGCCAGCCCCACTGTACATAGGTTTATCCCTGGTAGTAGTGTATGGCAGGGCTGGTGATCAGAGAGGTCGTCACTACTACAGAGCTGATACTGTGAATGGTGGGGCTAGGGATCGAAGGGAGGAACACCACTACTACCAGGGATAAACCTATGTACAGTGGGGCTGGCGATCAAAGGGGGGGACCACTAGCACCAGGAATGTATACACCTCTGGGATGGGGCAATTGGGGAGGGCAGTGCTGCATGAACCTGCCTCACTACTCATGCAAATGAGACCATAATAGGCATGCATATGGCCCCTTAGTGTCTAGCATACCCAATGGGCTCATTTGCATGGGTCCCTTTGAATACTGCAAATAGCACTCCGGCGCTATCCATTCTGGCAGCATACTTCAGGAGCCTTGTCAGGACAGCACTAAGTGGCTTAGTGCTGGGCCAACATGGCAGTATATTCAGTCGATTAGCACCAGTGTCCTAGTTGACTGAATATAGCATCTTTGGGCACCCGGGCAAGCGCAAGGTACAGTGAAAGTTTTGCGCTTCACTTTGCATGTCTTTGAAAATCAGGCCCTAGGTGCATACAAGGTTGCAACAAACAGGGGCATATATGGTTGCAACAAACATCAGGGGCATACAATGTTGCCACAGACAGGGGTATACAGGTTGCAATACATATCCGGGAATATGGCTAAATGTGGACAAGTGTGTCAGAGTCTGAGGGAGTGTAGCAGGCTTCCTATACTCCTGTGATCGCACTTTAGTCATTCATGGGGCTGTGTCAACCTGTCCGAGGGTGAGGTAAAGGAATGGACATTTGGAGCTGAAACTGCAAGTTTCCACATCTGGTCATGAGTTTCTGCCCAGCTATTGTTGGATGTGTCTAACGTGCTGCTTGTCTGCTGCCTGAAACGGACTGCTTCCTATGTTGCCCTGCTGCTTTATAAGATTGCTCCCAATTTTTACCTGCACTAAATTGCTGCTATTACTGGAATTGTGCATGCCAATGTATATCCGAACTAATTTGCTGCTGCCACTGTGAATGTATTTTGTCACCTGCCACTGGGAAGTCTGTTCCAAATGTGTGACTGTGAGGTTGTAAGCTCCCGACTGGTTTCTAGCCCTCAAATTGCTCTTTCCTTTCCCCTTGAAACTCGCTCCAGTGACACTGGTGTTGCTTCAGCAACAGTCAACTTTGACTTATGTACCTGCCCTGTCAGAGCTACTCATCACCCTCCGCTGATTGGTGGTGGCAGCCCAGTTGGCGGGTGTGTAGGTTTTAAATTCAGTTCATTCTGTACTAGACGCAGCAGCATCTGACATGGCAGCGTCATGCGCCTAAGTGCAGACAGGCGTGTCAGAGTCTGAGGGAACAGAGGTCCAGATACTAGAAGTGCTGTGTGATTTGTCCTAATTCCTCACAGTTTTAAACATTTTAAAATGGTCAGAAGCAGGGTACTGGTGTCTGTTCATCCAGGCACACAGCACTCCAGCAAAAGAACAGAAGTAACCAACCCCCTGATGAAGGCTATCCGCCAAAGCGCTGGGGTTTGGGTGAGAGCGCAAGTCTCAAATAAATGCAATTTTGCCGATACTTTTTGATTACTTCTGTTATTTTGCTGGAGTGCTGTGTGCCTGGATAAGCTTGTATTCTTGGGTTTGCAACCCTTCATGCAGCTCCAGCCCCCTTGTTGATACGCAGCAGCAGTTCTGTGGATCTCTTGCTTGTGTTTGTTAGTTTTGTCATATTATTATTACTATTATGTGTGCATATTGTATCCATGTATGCAATTTTACCTGATATGGCGGGGGGGGGGGCATAATGGTTCTGATTTTACTATGTCCAGTTTAGTGGCTTATGGGTATTGTTAAGGACTTGATGTTTTTATTCTAATGGGTGAAAAAAAGTTGTTTTATTTGTGTGGTGTATCTTTATTGCCCCTCTCTAGACACATTTATTGGCAAGGTCGAGGGAAAGCTGGGTTTCTATTGAAGCTGTTTTTTTCTTTCCAGCTTCTTTTATGTGCTGTTGAGCTGACTCCTGGGCCTCGGGATATGGTTACTGAGATTGCTTCCCCCACTATTTCCTGGTATGCAACACATGCTTTGAAATTAATTCATTTAAACATACGGAGTTTATTACCTAAATTAGCAGAAATTTAGAACATAGCTTACTCCTACAACCCAGATTTAATAATGGTTTCTGAAACTTAGCTGAAACCTGCTGTAGGTGACCATTTGTGTGGAATCCCTGGGTATTGTATGATTAGGTCTGACAGAAACGGAAATAAAAAAGGAGGAGGAGTAGCTTTTTATTTTAAAGATCATCTACAGGCCTCAGTTGTTTTATGTGGCAAGGACAATGAATGCCTGAATGACTGGTTATTAATACGGTTAGTGCTAGGTGGTTGCAAATATATTCATATATGTGGTCTTTATAATCCCCCTGACTGTGGCATTACTGGTTTGGAAAATATGCTGGATAATATATCCATATATTTGGTTGGCTCTGATTTTGTTATGCTAGATGAATCAAATTTGAATTGGGCACTGTCTGATAGTTTAGGTTTAGAGAATCTGTTGCAGTCTATTTCTTTGACACAACTTATTGATGAACTTACTATGTTAAATACTGTCTCTGGTAATCACACGATTCTGGACTGGGTGGTCACTGGTAACCCTCGGAAGGTATTGCTGGCTGGGATGCTTCCTGACTCTGCCAGTGATCTTCAAGCCATTTTCGGTGTGCTTACTTTTAAGTGTCCTCAAGTTCCCTCGTGTTTTTTGCAATATAGAAATTTTAAGCAAATTGACTTTCCTGCTTTGCATGCTAAGTTATCTGAAATAGATTGGACTTTTTCTGGATTGCACACCAGATCCTGAGATTGCCTTAGATTTTTTCTGTAAGGCATTGGTTCCTCTGCAGGATTTATTTTGCCCTATATGGAAAATTCGAGTTGGAGGGGAGAACAAAAGCTGGCTAACACCTGAAATCGAGGGTTGGATGACGGCTAAGGACTTAGCCTGGTCTAATCTTAAGAATCGCCGTCTCGTTTTTTAATGGATTGGTATAGATTCCTTCGGAATAAGGTGTCTAACTTAGTGAAGGATGCTAAAAGGGTCTTTTATAGGAAAAACTTTGAAGATAATCTATCGAATTCAAAGTCCTTCTGGCAATCTGTGAACCAATGTTTGTCCCCTAAGGAAAAGTGCGCTATACGATCTTTGATTATTTCCAATGGTGTAGCAACTGATCGTATTGAAACTACTAACCTATTTGGTTTCAAATTTTCGGATCTATCCAGCTATTTTATTAGTGGGCAAATAACATTTGCTAAGAATATTCCTCACCAAACTTCTAGGCCCGGTTTTTTTTTCATTATGTTTTCCAGAATCAAATTATCAAATTATTATCGACAATATCCAATAAATACAGTGATTGTGGAGAGGGTTTAGACAGTCGTTTCATCAGGTTAATAGCACCTTATATTGCTGGCCCCCTCTGCATAATTTTTAACTGAAAGTTTGATTTTTGGTTCCTTCCCCTCTCAGTGGAAATGCACAAGAGTGGTACCTATTCCCAAGAAACCTGGGGCTAATGGCTTAGACAATTTTCATCCAATTTCTATTCTTAGCCCTTTGAATAAAATTCTTGAAAAAATTGTTAAACAAATCATTACTTATTTACAAAAGCATGAAATTTTGTGTCCTCAACAACACGGCTTTCAGCCAAATCATAGTACTGAGACTGTCTTGGTCAGGTTCACTGGTGCTGCCCTCAGTGACTTTGATAATGGCCTTATGTTGGGGCGGTGTTCGTGGACCTGACCGAGGCATTCAACCTTATTAATCATTCTCTATTATGTTTTAGATTAGGTGAATTGGGTTTCTCCAGCAAAGTGGTGCATTGGTTTAGGGACTATTTACTAAATCATTCTTTTTATGTTTCTATAGATATGACTGTTTCTTCTACTTATTCTGTTCTCTCTGGTGTTCCCCAAGATTCTGTCTTGGGCCCTCTTTTGTTTTCTTTGTTTGTTAACCCCATACCCTCTATTTGCTCTTCTTGTGAAAGTCTACCTTATGCTGACGATTTAGTTCTTCATTTTCAATCTAATTCTATATTGTCATTAGCTGCTGCTTTAGAAAAAGATTTTCTCTCCTTATGTTGCCGGTTTGGGCAGAATGCACTTGTTCTGAATTCTTCCAAAACCAAGGCCATGTTGTTCAGGACTTCTCCTTTACTGTGTAATAATCCCAGTTTAACTATATATGGTATAAACGGGACTTCTTTGGAGTAGGTATTTGAATTTAAATATCATGGGGATTTGCTTGACCCTGGTTTGACTTTTCAAGCTCAAGTTAAAACCATTTGCTGGAAGGTTAGCCAGAAATTGGGTGTTATTTATAAAATGAAACTGTATTTTACTTTGGAAACTAGGAGAGCTATAGCTGTCAGGGTGCTCTTACCTCATCTTGATTATGTTGGGAGCTTATTAATTGTCGGTAAGAGAAACTCGGGGTTTATCAATTGTGTATAATAATATTTGTCACTTTGTATTGGATACTTCCTTTCTGATGGGTCATTGTTTATTCTATTCTTCCCTTGATTGGCTCCCCTCTGAGTACTGGTTTTACATATTATTTTTGTTATTTAGTTTTTAAATCTCTTTTTTGACCTGAGTCATTTCCTTTAACTGATTTGTTAAGTATTCAATATTTTTCTTTGAATCTAAGATTTTTCAGGGGTAATCTTCTTTTAACTAAGAACTCTTCAATAAAAGTTGGTAATCGAGCCTTTTCAGCCTCAGCACCTGTTTTATGGAATAGTTTGCCTGAGGACCTTGGAACTCTCTGTTCTTTTGACTGTTTTAAAAGAAAATTAAAGAATGGTTGCAAACTATGAATGATTGTAAATGTTTTTAATAGGTTGTTTATTATTTGTATTTTGTATTTAATGGTTTATTATGTGTATGGGTTAGACCTGAAAAGGAGCTTGTCCCAGTGTCCTTACCTGGTTAACAAAATAAAAACAAACAAACAAATACAAGGTTTCAACAAAAACCAGGGGACTACAGGGTTGCAACAAATATCAGGGGAATACAAGGTGCAGCAATCATCAGGGGAAGACAAAGCTGCAACATAAACATCTGGAGAAAACAAGGCAACAACATAAGCATCTGGTGAAGTCTCCATTACAATATAAACATCAGGGGAATACAATGCTGCAAGATAATCATCAGTGGAAAAGTAGTTCTAACAAATATCAGGGGAATACAAAGTTGCAACAAACATCAGGAAATATAAGGTTGCAAAAAACACCAGGGGAATACAAGACCGCAACAAACATTAGGGAAATTCAAGGTTGTAACAAACATCAGGGAGTAAAAAGCTGTAATGAACAGGGGAATAGAAGGCTGTAATAAACATCAGCGGACTACAAGGTTGCAACAAACATTAGGGGACTACAATATTGCAACATAAACATCTGGGGAAGACAAGGCTGCAACGTTAACATCAGGAGAGGATAAGGTTGCAGCATTAACATTAGGATAGGACAAAGCTGCAACATTAACATCAGAAGAGGGCAGGGCTGCAACATTAACATCAGAGGAAGGCAGGGCTGCAACATTAACATCAGAGGAAGGCAGGGCTGCAACATTAACATCAGAGGAAGGCAGGGCTGCAATATTAACATCAGAAGAGGGCAAGGCTGCAACATTAACATCAGAGGAAGGCAGGGCTGCATTATGAATATGCATTAGTAAAAATAATTGCACAGTGCTGTTGCAGTAAGAAACAATATATTTCTGGGCAGAGCTGATCTGGCAGGTGATGGCATGTGTTTAGAGCATTAGATCTCCACATGCATTGCTGCATTAAAGTGACCCAGTATGCTGTGTATAGACACACCTCTCTGTACCACATTAAAACAGGTACTGTATATCTACACACAGCATAGATATACCTCTCTGTACCACAGTAAAACAGAGGTACTGTACATCTACACACAGCATAGATACACCTCTCTGTACCACATTAAAACAGGTACTGTATATCTACACACAGCATAGATATACCTCTCTGTACCACAGTAAAACAGAGGTACTGTACATCTACACACAGCATAGATACACCTCTCTGTACCACATTAAAACAGAGGTACTGTACATCTACACACAGCATAGATACACCTCTCTGTACCACATTAAAACAGAGGTACTGTACATCTACACACAGCATAGATACACCTCTCTGTACCACATTAAAACAGAGGTACTGTACATCTACACACAGCACAAATGTACCTCTCTGTACCACAGTAAAACAGAGGTACTGTACATCTACACACAGCATAGATACACCTCTCTGTACCACAGTAAACAGAGGTACTGTACATCTACACACATCATAGATATACCTCTCTGTACCACAGTAAAACAGAGGTACTGTACATCTACACACAGCATAGATACACCTCTCTGTACCACATTAAAACAGGTACTGTATATCTACACACAGCATAGATATACCTCTCTGTACCACAGTAAAACAGAGGTACTGTACATCTACACACAGCATAGATACACCTCTCTGTACCACATTAAAACAGAGGTACTGTACATCTACACACAGCATAGATACACCTCTCTGTACCACATTAAAACAGAGGTACTGTACATCTACACACAGCATAGATACACCTCTCTGTACCACATTAAAACAGAGGTACTGTACATCTACACACAGCATAGATACACCTCTCTGTACCACAGTAAAACAGAGGTACTGTACATCTACACACAGCACAGATGTACCTCTCTGTACCACATTAAAACAGGGGTACTGTACATCTACACACAGCACAGATGTACCTCTCTGTACCACATTAAAACAGGGGTACTGTACATCTACACACAGCACAGATGTACCTCTCTGTACCACATTAAAACAGGGGTACTGTACATCTACACACAGCACAGATATACCTCTCTGTACCACATTAAAACAGAGGTACTGTACATCTACACACAGCATAGATACACCTCTCTGTACCACATTAAAGCAGAGGTCTCTCAGTTTACCCTTCAGAATCCCTCCTGATGGGGAATGTGCTGTCCCATACTGTGCAGTGGGATTCATACTGTATCTCTCAACTATCCCACATTAGGAGGGATGTCCCTCATTTGATCCCTTAGAACCCCTCTGTCCCATGGGGAGAAGGTACTGCCCCACACTATACAGTGGGATTCACACCTTTCAACTGTCTCACATTAGGAGGGATGACCCTCTTTTTACCCCTCAGAGCCCCTCTGTCCCATGGGGAGAAGGTACTGCCCCACACTATACAGTGGGAGTCACACCTTTCAACTTCTCCCATTAGGACTGCTGTCCCTCATTTTACCCCTCAGAATGCCTCTATCCCATATGGAGAAGGTACTGCCCTACACTGTACAGTGGAATTCATGCCTCTCAACTGTCTCACATTAGGAGGGATGACCCTCATATTACCCCTCAGAGCCTCTCTGTCCCATGTGAAGAAGGTACTGCCCCACACTGTACAGTGGGAGTTACACCTTTCAACTGTCTCCCATTATGAGGGATGTTCTTCATTTTACCCCTCAGATCCCCTCTGTCCCACATGGAGAAGATGCTGTCCCACAGTGTACACTGGGATTCATACCTCTCAACTGTCCCACATTAAGAGGGATGTCCCTCATTTTACCCTTCAGAGCCCCATTGTCCCACATGGAGAAGGTGTTGTCCCACACTGTACAGAGGGATAATCACACCTATCAACTATCCCTCTTCTCCTTGAGAGCCTTTGCAAGAGGAACACAACCCCCCCCCCAAGTGCTAGCAAGCAGCACTTGCAAGCAGGGCTCACACTTCACTTTGGGAGCCCTTGCAGAAGAACACCCCAGTGCTAGCAAGCAGCACTTGTAAAGCAGGCTCAAATTTCACCGCAGAACCCTTGCAAGAGGAACACAACCCCCCATGCTAGCAAGCAGCGTTTGTAAGTATGGCTTACACTTCATCTCAGGAGCAGTTACAAGAGGAAAGCAGCCCCCAAGCACTAGCAAGCAGGGCTCACACTTCACTTTGGGAGCCTCTTGCAAGAGGAACACAGCCCCACCCCGTGCTAGCAAGCAGCGCTTGTAAGCAGGGCTCACACTTCACCTTGGGAGCCCTTGCAAGATGAACGCAGCCCCACCACCACTGGGAAGCAGAGCTTGTAAGCAGGGCTCACACTTCACCTCGGGAGCCCTTGCAAGATGAACGCAGCCCCACCAGCACTGGCAAGCAGAGCTTGTAAGCAGGTAACCATCAAAAAAACTTGGACTGAACTTCTACCAGCTGTTCCTGAACCCCAGCCGATGAAGTACAGATTTATTGACACCTTAATTTTATTTGTCGGCTAAGGTGTTCTGTTGGCAGCCATAATTATTTTCTTACTGAAACTCGTATTTCTTGTAGGTTTAAGTATTTTCTACCTGCAATCTGATGTCTGCTGTTTGTAACCTCAGCCTTGGATTGCTCTTGTGAAAGGAGATGCTATTCTCTTCGAGATTCCCTGAGGCCGATTCCATCTTCTGCACTAGTGGTCTGGTGCTGAGCGCAGTCAGCCGCAGGGTGCATTCCAGCCTGCCCTCAAGAGCAAGATTCCAGGTACGCTTCAGGAAAGCAGCTCTAGTCCAGCTTGCTAGCCGTGAACCCAGTTGGTGGATAGTGCCTGAAATTATAGGCAGATTCAGCACTCCGTCTCTCCCTGACTGGTTTCAGCTCCTGGAGATTTGAATTGCTTGGCACAGTCCCCTGGAGCTCATCTGTCTGCTGCCTAAATTTATTTTTTCCTAACCTCTGCAACTAAATCTGTGATGTGTCTTGTGCCCACTGCTGAATTTGAATTGTTAGTGTAGGGAACTACAACCCCCTTCCCCCCCCATTTGCAGTTTATTCTGATCTAACACTAAAGGCATCTTATTTTTCCTATTAATTCTCCAACCTTGCCTCTGCCTTTTCCTGTTCTAATCACTGTTATGCCCTGCCTTGTTCTCATTTTTAGCATATTGTACTCTGAAGGGAAAAAAAAACTACTCCACAGCGGCAGTCACCCTCTCTGAAAGTCAGTTATTCCCCTTACCCAGCCAATAGAAATAGCAATAGGCACCACGGCTATCACACTCAGCTTACCCATGGTTACCTTTCTTGCTCTGCCCACTTCCAACCCTGCCCCCCTACCCTCTACCCTGAGCCCCACCCCTCTCTACTGCTGCACAGCAACCAACCCCCCCACCCTGGACACCCCTATTTTTCCACGGCACCCACCTCCAACCAATGCCCCTCCCCTGGACACACTGGGCCCACCCTTCCTTGCCATACCTACCCTCCGCACCCTACCCATCCCTTGTACCCCCACTAGTAGGACCTCGCCTCGGTACCTGGTTAAGGGTCCTGGTCACCACAGACCGCTCATAAGATTAATTGCTCCACTCCTTCTGCTCTCCAGGAACATACACCCCAACCCCGGGCCATTGCCAACTAGTCACCCCACACCCCACTCTAGTACTGGCCTCAGCGTTGCATCCATGAATATTTGCAGCCTCCTAAAAAAATCCGCCGCTCTCCAGTGCTGGGCTGTACAACACCGTCCTGATGTTATAGCACTAGTCAAGACCTGGCTCTCAAGAAAAACTCCCGACTCGGTTATCTCCTTCCCTGGCTACACTCTGTTCAGGGAAGACCATATAGGCAAACGTGGTGGCGGGTGTGTAGTCTTTATGTGTGACTCACTTTTAGGCCATGCTCTTCCTGCCCCTAAGCTCGGTTTTCGTGCCCAAGCCCTCACCCTCAAGGTTACCCCCCTGACCCAACCAGGGGCCCTCTTTTCTTCACAGTCTCTTACATATCCCTGAGGGACCAGGGACCAGCTGTCCACTCCCTCATTGATTACCTCACCACACTCCCACACAAGGCGGAGCAGCTCATCTTAGGTGACCTTAGTGTCAATTGGCTGAGTACCACTGCCCCCCCCCCCGTATCAGGGAATCCTTCGCTGCCCTAGATATGACCCAACTAGTTACCTCACCCACTAGATTTAACTGGTCAGGTGGCTCTAGCACCCTCCTAGATGTAATCCTGTTGAACCGCCCCCATAAAATCAGGGATATTAATGTACTACCAGACTCTCTTAGTGACCACTCTCCTGTCCTCTGCCACTGGTCATCCTCCATACCAAAACCAGTGTCCCAGGTCACCTTGTGCCGGCGCTTTCACCCCGGGGGTCTCAGAAAGCTAAAAACGCACCTAGCCCAGCTTGACTGGTCTCCAATCCTACTCACAATGGATGTTGACTCTGCCCTAGCCTATTTCTCCAATGCCTTCATCAAGGCCTGTGACCTTTTCTCCCCCCTGACCAGAATCCATACCAAAAAACACAGTGCCCCATGGATCTCCCCATCCCTCATCCAAATACTGAAACAAAGAGATAATCTTTGGCATATTGCTGTCGAGACAGGCAAACTGGTTGACAGACAAGCATATGATGCAGCACGTAATAAGTGCACCTGGGCTATAAGGCAGGCTAAGGCCAAATATTATCAAACCACCCTTGAATCCACTTGGGGCTTATTCCGTGCTTTTCTGGGACAATATGAAAGCGCTCAATGGAAAGACCCGCTCCCCCCCCACTATCACTATTCTCCATAGATGGTACCATCACTACTGATCCTCCCCGCATAGCTGAGTGCCACAATATGGCTTTCTCAGATCTAAGCTCTGTCCTCCCCAACTACTTTTTCGACCCTATCCCTGCCTCCACCCCCATCTTGGATCCCCCCCTTTCTACCTGCATGCCATATCACACCTTGAAGCCAGGCCTCATCTGCACAAAGCCTTAGCTAACAACAACCCCAGCTGTGATCCCCTGGACTCCAGGATTCTCTGATTAGTCCTAGATACTGTACTAGCCCCTCTCACCAACCTTTTAAACCGGTCACTACGTCTTGGTCAATTTCCTAGTGCCTGGAAAATTGCAGAAATCACCCCTATCCATAAGAGTGGAGATAGAACCTCCCCTAACAATTTCAGGCCCATCTCCATTCTCCCCCTCTCTCCAAAGCACTAGAAAGAATAGTGGCCATTCAGCTCTCCGAGTATCTGGCCATATACGACCTGCTGTGTCCGGAACAACATGAATTCTGCCCTGGACTCAGCACCACTACAGCCCTCCTGGAGTTCTCCCAACACCTCCACTCTGCTCTCGACTCTGGTCATGTTGCGAGTGCAGTGTTCATTGACCTCTACAAGGCCTTTGACACTGTCTGTCACCCTCTTCTACTTGACTCCCTCCACCAACTTGGCTTCTCCCCTGGCCCACTGGCTTGGTTCACCAGTTACCTCTCTGCCAGATCACAGCGCGTGAAGGTAAATGGCACCCTGTCCAATACCCTGCCCATTTGCTCAGGGTTCCCCCAGGGTTCCATCCTGGGCCCATTCTGTTCAGCCTATTTCTCAATACCCTCCCCAGCTCCTGCTCGGGCAGTATGGCACTCTATGCTGATGGTGCGTTTCTCCTTGCCTCCCACCCTGATCCCGCACCTCTACAGGAATCCCTGCAGCACACATTCAGCCAAGCCAAAAAGTGGTTCCTTGACCACCGGCTGGTCATTAACCTCAAAAACAACCAAATCTGTGCTTTTTTCGCATCACCAGAATAAGGCCAAAAATGCCCCCCTCTGCAGTCTCCCTAGTAATGCTCACCCTCTCGAGCAGGTGTCATCCTACAAGTACCTGGGCATCACCTTCGACTCGGCTCTTACATTCCACACCCACATCAATACCCTGTCCTCAGCCATAAACTCTCAGATTAGCCTTCTCTATCGCCACAGAGATTGCCTCCCCCAAACCGCTCTCTGAAACATAGAAACATAGAATTTGACGGCAGATAAGGACCGCTTGGCCCACCCAGTCTGCCCACTTCCCTGCCTACTGGATAAGCTGCAGATCCTAGTTAACCAGCAGCCTACTTCTTCCTACCCCCACCCCCTAGAATTGCCTTATGACTGTCCCATGCAGGCTTGAATTCCCCCACTGTTTTTGACTCCACAACCTCCTCCGGAAGGCCATTCCATGCATCCACAACCCTCTCTGTGAAAAAATACTTCCTTATATTACCTCTGAGCCACCCCCCCATCTTCAAATTGTGCCCCCTTGTTATTAAACACCTGTTTTTCTGAAAGATGCTACCCTCTTGGACTTTGTTGATTCCCTTGAGGTACTTGAAAGTTTCTATCATGTCCCCCCTCTCCCTCCTTTCCTCGAGGCTATACATATTAAGCTCCTTTCATCTCTCTTCATATGTCTTCCGGTGCAGACCCTGCACCATTTTAAGTTGCCCTCCTCTGGACAGCTTCCATCCTGTCTATGTCTTTGCGGAGATTGGGTCTCCAGAACTGCACACAGTACTCCAGATGGGGTCTCACCAGCTGTCTGTACAGAGGGATAATAACTTCTTGTTTTCTACTGGTGATGCCTCTCCCTATGCATCCCTATGCATCCCAGTATCCCCCCAGCCCTCCTTGCTGCCCTCTCACATTGCCTGCCCATCTTTAGGTCATCTGATATGACTACCCCCAGGTCCCTTTCCATTTTTGTTGTTGTTAGTATCTCACCCCCCATTGTGTACTCTTCCCCTGGGTTTTGTTTCCCAGGTGCATTACCTGCACTTCTTAGCATTGAATCTAAGCTGCCATACATTTGACCGTTCCTCTAACCTTGCCAAGTCCCTTCTCATCCTTTCCACCCCACCCTGTGCATCAGCTCTGTTGCAGATCTTTGTGTCATCTGCAAAGAGACATACTTTTCCTTCCAGTCCCTCTGCAATGTGCTTAATAAAGACATTGAAGAGGACCGGTCCTAATACTGAACCCTGCGGTACCCCACTAGTAACCCCCCTTTCTTCTGAGTGGACTCCATTTACTATTACCCTCTGAGTCCTATTCTCCAGCCAGTTCTTTACCCAGGCTGTCATCTTGGGACCCACTCCCAGGCTGGCTAACTTGTATATCAATCTTTTGTGTGGGACTGTGTCAAATGTCAGTCAATATTGTGAGCAGGAGGGAGTTGAGCCATGTGGGGGTGCGGTAGTGGAAGGACCTAAGGAGGTCTTGGTACGGGGCACCAGAAAGGTGGCCTTAACTGAGCTATGGGTGGCAATGGATGGGGATGCAAGCCAGAGGGGTGTGGTGACACCTGGGGGGGAGAGTCCTAGCAGGGGTTTTTTGGAAAGCAAAATTGTTCCCTATAAAGTCGCTTTCTGTAACCACCTCTTTGGTGCCCGAAACTGTAGTTGCCCTTAATCAACCCAATGTTGGGATCCCTCCCTGTTTCTTGCCCATAGCCTTGACAATGTCCATTGGACTACTCCCCCCCCTTTTTTTTCTCTTTTCCTTACCCCTGTTCCTCCTCCCCCCACCCTTCCACTTAGGTATTTTCCCGGTACGACCAGGGTTGTGACTTCTACTATTGTTATACTTTATACGATTGCTATTTACTGCATGTAACTTTATCCCGTAAACCCCTGGTATATTGTGTTCTTTTTGTTATCTGTATTGCATCTGTATGTTACCATTGTTGTATCTCACACTGTAACCATGTCTACCCTCCCTGCGATGAGGTGCCTTTGTAAATGAGTCCCTGACGGAAAGGTTGTAAATCTGACTTTCAAAGTAAATAAATAAATAAATAAATAGTAGAGGGAGAAGGAGTTTCTTTCCAGGCTCATACCTGTATCATTGTTTTTCAGCATGGTGGGGAACCTGTATTCCATGGCGTTCTCTCTGGTGGAGCCTCTGAATACTGCAGATGTGCACTAGGTCCACCCTCCCATGCTCCCTCACCAGTTCACTGAAGTAGGCTGGGGCTTTTTGTTTTTGAACTCCCCACCCAGACCTAGGTCTGCTAACCTATTCTCCCCCTCTGTTTCTGTCCACAGGGCTCACACTTCACCTTGGGAGCCTTTGTAAGAAGAACACAGCCCCCAAGCACTAGCAAACAGCACTTGTATGTGAAGTAAGTAAACACTTCATTACCTGGTTAGACCTTCAATGCTGCATGTCACCTACCCACCCACCCCGGATGTTCCTTGCTTTATTGGATCCTGCTGATCACGTGACTGGTCAGGTGACTGTCCCTCCTACCTGCCTCCCCCTGTCCAGCTCTATTTTTCTTCCCTTATCTGCCTCTCTACCACACTCCACTCCCTCTTTCCTGTACCAGGAATTGAACCCTGGACCCCCCACACCAATGGCAGGTGTTAAACCCATTCGCCATCCTGCCTGGCCTATTTTCAGTATGTCTCCTGACCCTGTTATACTCCATCGTGACCTAGCTAAGGCCCTTACATGGGCTCCTCCCCATCGCATCCATGGAGCCTCGCACCAGACTTCTATTGTCTTCTTTGTTTCTGCTCCTGGCCATCCCCTCCTTCCCTTCCCCCACTCTGCACCCACCTACCTCCCACCTGCTGCTCCCTTATAGTAACCCCCTGCCCCTACTGGGCATGAGGCACCCTACCACCCTCCAAACTTCCACTGTCCGAGTCCACACTCAGTATACCCCCCAATCTACCCTCCCATACTTCTAGTATCTCATATCCTCTTTCTGCCTATACCCACCACTGCTACCAAGCCTTCACTCAGTCAGCTGCTACGTAAACCCAAGCTTATTAAATACATACTATGTAGGCATGCCTTCCTGCTACTACTCCTCTCCAGCAACATACATCCTAACCCAGGTCCCAGCCCACTCCTTCGTCCTTCCACCCACCACTCCAGAGGACTCAAGCTTGCCTCAGTAAACATCTGTAGCCTGTTGCAGAAACTCTACCTTCTTCAAGCCTGGACAGTTCAGCGCAAACCCGATGTCCTTGTAGTAGTTGAAACATGGCTCACCCCCAAAAAACCTGACTCTGCTGTTGCCCTAGATATCTACACACTTTTTAGGAAAATAGGTTAGGGAAAGGGGTGGGGCTGTGCCATTTATCTCTAGACTCGCTACTTGGTCAGGTACTCCTCCCAAATCTCTGGTAACTCGGCACAGGCCTTCACTTTCAAAATTTCAATTGGGAATAAGGGTAAGTCTCTCAGTTATGGCCATATACATTCCTCTCCAGAACACTAAGCTCAGATTCAATTCCATTCTTGACTGTGTTTTTAAACTACCCGACTGGACCGAGGTGATCTTACTGGGTGACTTTAACATTAACTGGTTGGCCCCGGCAGCTGCTCCACATAGGGATGCTGGAGCTGCTGCTTTACACTTATCTCAGGTCGTACCCTCACCCACCAGGATCAACTACAGGATGGGCACCAGTACCCTGATAGACCTCATCCTCTCCAACCTTCCTGAGAGACTCTCCATTGTAATGGTCCTACCTGATTCCCTAAGTGATCTCTCACCTATTCTTTGCAACTGGTCAAACCGCTCCCCAAAAATCCTTACTAAGATATCATACCAGCACGCCCTTAAAAGAGGTATGTTGACACAGTTCCAGTCCTACCTTCATCATTGCGACTGGTCCCACATTAACACCACCACTTATGTTGACAATGCCCTTGCTTATTTCATCTCAACCTTCAACTCTGCCTGTGACATTTTTGCTCCTTACTCCAAACGTATTGTCAAAGGCTCTAGTAATCTCTGGATCACCCCCACACTCCTAAATCTTATGGCCATGTGGGACAATCTCTGGTACAAGGCCCACGTGTCTGGTCTCTCTGTGGACTGGCAATGAGATCGTGCTGCTAGGAACTTGTGTACACGAGATATTCATCTTGCCAAAGCTGACCATTTCAAAGCTTCCTTCTCCTCCACCTGGGGAAATGGAAGAAAGTTTTGGGATAATATAAAGGATCTGACTGGAAAACCCATTGCCTCACTCCCCCATGCTAAATATTAATGGCACCGCTACCCAGGACAGACTGCTCATTGCTGACACCTTTAACTCTGCCTTTACAGATCTTTAGTGGTTTTCTTCCTCCAGATTTCTTCAACAACACCACCAGCCCCCCACTAACTCCTACCCCTGTTGATATTCCCCCTGTAAGCAATAATACCCGACAGGGTGGGCAGTATTGGGAAATACCGGACCACCCAGAGGTGTGATGAGGCCCGACGCCGCAGGCCCATCCTGGAGGGTACTATTGTGCTTAGAAAATGGGCTGTAAGTTACACTGCAGTTTAAATTAAGTAAAAGTTTAAAAAGAAGTATAATAAATGTTTTAAAAAAATAATAAATCTACATTTTTCTTGTAAAGTAGTCCCTCTACTGCTATACTTGGATAGTAGAAGGCACTGCTGTTTGGGACACAATGTTTTTTGTTTGTATGCGTTTGTGAAAGCACTGTCACCAACTCAAACCCTTCGCGCCCCCTCCCCCCCGCCATGGTTGTACAGAAAGTGAAACGGGCTGATACAAGACAGGTGAGTAGAATAAAAAATCAGAAGAGAAACAGGTTGCTACAGCTGCGAATTCAGAAGCAAAGAAACATTGGAGGCTATAATAGGAACCGAGTTCAGACTGGTTAAAATCATTCAAACCATACTGCTGAGAATCAAACCACTGTCCCCTTGTCCACAACATTAATCAAACAGTCCCTAGCCCCTCCTGCTAATGATCAGCAGTAATAGAAATGATCAAGTCAGGCAAGACAGAAAGTAATTATACTAACATACTAACATACTAACATGCCAGCAGAATAGGCTTATCGGTCTTTCATGTCTGCTCGTTTGGTCAGCCCCCACCCTGGGTGCTGACCTTGCTGCCCCCCTCGCCTTCTCTGGCTTCTCCCTTCCCAGTTCCAGATATTCTTGCAGCAGTGGATTTTGCTTCCAGAACCCTTCCCCTGTACCTGTCCCACCCCCTCTTGAACCCCTCCACTGTCTCTGCCTCCACCAGCCCCCTAGGCAGTGCATTCCATGGCTCCACCACCCTCTCAGTGAAGTAGCACCTCCTCCTTTCTCCCCTGAATCTTCCCCCCTCCAGCTTCCACCTATGCCCTCTAGTGGCCCCCTCCTCCTTCCTTCGAAGCACCCTGACTGTTCCTCCCCTATTTACCCTCTTCATGTACCTGAAGACCTCTATCATGTCCCCCCGGTCCCTTCTCTCTTCCAATGTGTACATATTTAGCTCTTCGAGCCTCTCCTCATAGGTCCTGTCCCCCAAGCCCCAATTCATTTTGGTTGCCCTCCTCTGGACCCTCTCCAGGAGGTTAATGTCCCTCTTTAAGTGTGGCCTCCAAAACTGCATGCAGTACTCAAGGTGCGGCCTCACCAAGCAGTTATACAGAGGGAGTATCACTTTCCTCCTTCTGGAGGTGATCGCCCTAGCGATGCATCCCAGCATCCTGTTGGCCTTGGCTGCTGCCCTCCTACAAGTCTCAGAGTTGTTCATCTTGACATCCACCACCACCCCCAGGTCCCGCTCAGCCATTGAGACTTGTAGCATTTCCCCAGGGTGTACACTTGGCCCAGGTTTCTGGCCCCCAGATGGAGTACCTTGCATTTTCCTGCATTAAACCTCAGCTTCCACTTTCTAGACCATCTTTCCAGAGCCTCCAGGTCCCCCTGTAGGGCCACCCTCCCCTCCTCCCCATCCACCACAGCCCCCAGTTTCGAGTCATCCGCAAAGAGACTCATCTCACTCCTGATTCCTGTCCTTATGTCAGAGACGTGGGCATTGAACAGAAGGGCCCCAAGGACTGATCCCTGTGGGACCCCACTAATGATCCTCCTTGGGATAAGACTATCCCGCCAACTACGACCCTCTGGGTCCGGTCCTGAGCCAATTCCTATCCATCTGATCATCTGTTTCCCCACCCCATTTCTCCCAGCTTATCCAACAGGCCGCGTGAGGAACAGAGTCAAATGCCTTGCTTGAAATCTAGAAAGAGGACGCCCACTGGTCTACCCAGGTCCAAGGCACTCGCCACCCGTCATAGAACTCACCAGGTTTGTCTGACATGATTTCCCGGATGAATCCATGCTGTCTATCGTCCAGGCACCCTGACTTATCCAGATCCCCAGCCTCTCCCTTGACAAGGCCCTCCATCACCTTGCCCACCACCGATGTCAGGCTGACAGGCCTGTAGTTCTCTGCCACCCCTTGATCCCCCTTGTGGATAGGCACTATATCACCACCTTCCAGTCCTGGGGCACCCACCCTGTCCTCAGAGATGGTGAAAAGCTCCGCCAGGGTTTTGCCAGGACATCCATAAGTTCCTTCCAGCACTCTGGGATGTAATTTATCCAGCTCAGTGCTTTCTCCGTCTTAAGGGGCTGACGGCTTCCCTCACTCTCTCTGCTGTGATTTCCACTTCTGGTACCTCTTCTCCTGCTTATCCCTCCCCTCCTGCCAGTGATGCCTCCCCAGACCCGCCGATCGGTAAGGGTCCCCCCCTCCTCAGTATCAGATGTGGAGCATTGTTTACTTTGTGGGGGAAAAAAGGCAACAGAAAGTCACGTTCAGTGTACTCTGCCTTCCATACCTTGTGCACATTTGGACCCGATGAGAAGCATTTACATGCGGAGTTGATAGCATTGCGATCGCCGGTTGGAAAAGGCAGTCACAAATCAGGAGCATCAAAGACAGCTGCAGATGTACAGTAGACGTCTTTTTGTATATAGTGGCACAATGAGCAGGGGAAACTGATGACAGAGGGATGGGTAGACATTTGGATGTAATGGCTTTCACAGTGGTCAGGTAACCACGAGAGCCAACTGTACAGTAAGTCGCAGTGACGTGGCAGTCAGCAATCCTTTACTAAGGAAGCTGCTACTGCTGCATACTAAGGGAGGGCAGGAGCATTTTTGAGTGTCCTACAGAACAACAGGAGAGAGAACATAGTTCTTTTCTGCAGTGATAAGTGAGGACAGCAGAGATCGATGTGTGGCTTCTTGTTGTAGCTGGCAATGAGTTATGGAGTCTTGGTAGGACAGTATCTCGCTAAGCGAGAGAAAAAATGGCGGGCATTTTCAAATTGAATGCATGCTGTCAACCAATGGGCAAGCAGGGTGAGCACAAAGATACTTGAATGGGTGAAGGGGCACTTGTGCTGGAACTTTTTATTTGCTGGGTATCTATTGAAAGTTGATGTACCCCCTTGGCAGGGGTACCAGCCAATCAGAGCCCAGCAAATAAAAAGCCCATTTTCTAATTTCAATTTAGGACTGTTACCTGCAGAGAAGCCAAATTCTATCTAACCCGAGTCCTGGGGAGGTCCAGATTTAGTGGTGACTCCCTGGACCTGAAGTTACTTCTACTGGCCCTTGACACAGTTCTCTCCCCCTCACTATAACTTTTAATCTCTCCCTCTGTCTAGGCCAATTCTCTTCACAGTGGAAGTCCATGGTGGTTACCCCATATTTAAAAGTGGTGACAGAACCTCCTGCAGTAACTATCGCCCTATATCTATCCTCCCCGCCTATCTCCAAAGACCTTGAATGGTTTATCTCTGACCAATTGTCTGAGTACCTTGCAAAATATAATCCACTGTGCCACCAGCAGCATGGCCTCTGGAAGGGTCATAGTACTACCTCTGCCTTCCTGGAGTTCACTGACTTTATACAAAAAGCACTTGACCGTGGTCATTTAGTAGGGTCTGTGTATATAGACCTTACTAAAGCCTTTGACATGGTTAATCATGCTCTCCTCATTGCATCCCTCTCTTCCTTGAGCCTCTCACATGATGCCATTGCTTGGTTCTCCAACTACCTTAGTGAGAGGACTCAGAGACTGAAAATCTTGGACACTCTTTCCTCCAGCCAGCCGGTACGCTCTGGTGTTCCCAAGGGTCAATGCTTGGGCCGCTCCTCTTCTGTCTCTTCCTCAATTCTCTCCCCACAGCATGCTCCAGCCATCTGCTTCTGTATGTAGATGATGCTGTTGTCTACTCCAGTCACCCCAGTCCCTCCCTCCTGGAAAGCAATCTTCAGGTTTCCTTTACTGAAACTGAATCGTGGTTCTTCCACCACAAACTTATTTTAATCTACAAAAAATCTAAAGCTATGCTGTTTGCTAACCCTCAGAACAAAAATAAAGGTCAGCCGCTAATGATGCTCAACAACCAACGCCAGTCACTAGAACAGGTCTGCAGTTTCAAATACCTAGGTATTACCCTTGACCCCTCCCTCTCCTTCCATGAACATGTCAATCTGGTCTTTAAAGCAGTTAATACCAGAATTGGTCTCCTTTATTGTCACAAGTCATGCATGACATCTGATGTTCTCCAACTGGCTGTAACAAGTTCAGCACTGCCCGCAATCGACTATGGTATCGTCATCTATGACTCCTCAGCTGAAACTTTGTTACACAGAGAAAAAAGGTTGCACTCAAAAAAGCTTGTTGCCTTTTTGTGGGACGGCACAGGCTCACCCACACATGTGACCTATACAATCAAGAGAACTTGCTTAACTTCTAGGGCAGACTTCACTACTAAACTAGCTTACTGGCAAAAAACATTACTCTGGGCCTGTCCCCACCCTCAGCTCTGCACCTTCTTACTCCTATTCTGACTCCCTGAGCAACCAGAAGCTCCACCAAGACCTCCTACCAGGTCCTGCACTGCAGGAAAGCCTTGGGGCAGCGTGCTTTCATGTATGGGGCCCCCATCTGGATCAATGACCTGCCTACTGAGGTCTTCTCTGAATCAAAGTTTAGCCCCTTTAAACTCACACTTAGGCAGCATCTCCTGTGACTGCCCTTAGTCCCTCCCTCTTCCTGCCATCCTGCTGGGTCTGCTTACTTCTATGATTTCTTGGCCTGACAATATCATTTTAGATAGCTCCATCCCTCTCACCCCCTAGCCTCCTTTCCCTCTTCTCCCATCCTCTTACCCCCCTTCACCCCTCCTCCTCCCTACCACCTTGGCCTTCTGACCTAACTAGGGAACCCATTGAGGTCACCTGCTACTAGGGTTTCACTATTACTTGGGCAGTGTTTGTCCATTCACATGTAGACTAACCCATTGTACTGTGTAGTGTACGTTTCATCACTCAGGCACTTTGCTCCCAAACCTGCTGTCTTATACTACACTTACTTTGGTATTGTGATGCTTATCCCCTACTAAGATGTATCTTCAATTTCGTATGGTACCCACTGCAATAGACATCTATTTTTCTCACAGCTGTTGGGGGGGAGCCAGTGCTCTTGCGGGGGTGGGACGGGGACTTTGTGGGTGGGAAAAATGAAGTGGAAAATTGTCTGTGTAGTTTCTACTGTCTTCCATTTTTTCCTGTGTCCATTTGTTTTCCCTTACCCCTCCCTCCTAATAAATCAGAGATTTGTGCATTTTACAATTCATGTTCATGGCTATTGGACTGTGTGCATTTCTGTTGTGTGGGAAGAAGTTAGAGGTGTGTGGGAGAGAAAATAATACTTGTTCCTGGGGGCAGGTTAGGGCCACATTGGGTAACCTTTATATATACCCCTGCCCCAGGTGGAGGCCCCTAATTCTGTTCTTTGTACTCTGTGTCCGTGTGCTGTACCCAAAAGAACCCAGGCCAACCTCAAGGTGGGTCGGTTAGAAGCCAGCCCGGTGGTGCTGAGGGTTGAGGCACTGGATGCCACACTTCACACTATGCCAGCTACCTGGGTTCAAGAATGGACTCAGGTTATCGGGGGTCAGTAGGGGCTGGAGAGGACTGAGCATCCAGAGGACTGCTCCTCTCCTGGGGGAGGGTGGATCATAGCTTCCATAGTGCAGCAGCTCCAAGTGATGACTGGGGGCATTGCCACTTACAGCAGCACGCTTCGGGGTATGAGGGCGACAGCAGACATCCTTCGGGTGGGTGCAGGAGTGCACCCACTGCACCCTAGACATCATTGCATGTCTGTGCCCTCGGGAACCAAGAAAACAGGAAAATTCCTGGCACCCGAACAGGTGATGGCAAGATCCGTGGTACGGCACTCACGCTCAATGCCGGGCCTTTCTAACCAGCCTCTGGCTTTCCCCTCTGGCTACCTACTAGATTCTAGATTAAGTGCTAGAGGAGTGACGGCCCTGCCTCGGGGGGCTCAGAGCCAGGGGGTTGGTCGGAGTGAATGGGGTCTGGCTGGAGGTCCTCAGTGGAGCGGAAGAAAGTAGTGACCCAGTATTCTCACCTGAGAGAAGGTCTAAGGGGTCAGTGCTGAGGGGGCATAAATAAAGTTAAAAAAAAAGTGGGTCAGTTGGTGAGGGGGTGCGGACCGAGCATATACAGACCCTCCCTTACACTCTCCTGCCATCTAAGCAGCTGCAGGGCTCTCAGATCTACATGGATTCCTGTATTTTACAGGGATTTTGAGCCATCTACAGAGAAATTATTCCTATAGACTTGTATTGGTTTTACAAGAAAACAAGCAATTTGGATTCCACAGATAAACAATGTACTATAAGTTACAGGAATCTACAGGTAAACTGCCCTGTAGTTACAGGGAAATGCCACATCAGTCTGGGAGCACTGCAGCTGCAACCACCAACACTGGGTACATAGGAACACAGGAAATGCTAGATGGAAACAAACTGAGGGAGGCCATCATGTTCATCTCCTACCATCCAAGCAGCCCCCAATATTGGGTACATAGGAACACAGGAAATGTTAGATGGAACAGACTGGGGGGGGTGGGACCATCATGTTCCTCTCCTGCTATCCAGACAGCTGCAGCCCCCAACAATGGGTACAGAAGAACACAGGAAATGTTAGATGGAAACAAACTGAAGCAGGTCCGTTGTGTTAATCTCCTGCTATCCGGGCAGCTGCAGCCCCCAACATTGGTTACATAGGAAATGTTAAATGAAAACAGTCTGGAGGGGGTCCAATGTGTTCATCTCCTGCCATCTGGGCAGCTGCAGCACCCAACATTGGGTACCTAGGAACAAAGGAAATGTTAGATGAAAACAGACCGGGGTCCATCATGTTCATCCCCTGCCATCCAGACAGATGCAGCCCCAAACATCGGGTACATAAGAACACAGGAAATGTTAGATGTAAACAAACTGGTGGGGGGGCATGGTCCTCTACCATACAGACATCTGCAGCCCCCAACATTGAGTACATTTGAACATACGAAATCCTATATATAAACAGACTGGTGGGATACATTGTGTTCCTCTCTACCTGTTTCCCTTCCTTTAATGGGACCACTTCACACATCTTTACTCAGGATGGGGCCCTCACATCCAAGGGCTCCTATGGCCATACGACTGCAACTCTATGGTACCCACCTAGGTTTAGGTCTTCTATGGGCCAGAGCTTCAGCATACCTCCACAGCAGAGTCCAGCTCCTCGGAAGTGACTAATCATCCTTTCTCTAAAAGTGAGGCCTTCAGCTTGAGGTCACTTTAGTCATGCATTGTCAGCTCTGTGACCCCTTTTAGGATGATCATTCCATTAGAAGGATAAGAATATAGAAATATAAACTTTGACAGCAGATAAGGACCTCTTGGCCCACCTGGTCTGCCCATTTCCCTATCTACAGGATAAGCTGCAGATCCTAGCTAACCAACAGCCTATTTCTTCCTACCCCCCACAAGAATTGCGTTATGTCTGTCCCATGCATTCTTGAATTCTCCCACAGTTTTAGACCCCACAACCTCCTCAGGAAGGCTGTTCCATGCATCCACCACCCTCTCTGTGAAAAAAAATACTTCCTCACATTGCCCCAGAACCGTTCCCCCTTCCATCTTCAAATTGGGTCCCCTTGTTCTTGCACATCTCTTTTTCTAAAAGATGCTACCCTCTTGGACTTTGTTGGTTCCACCGAGGTACTTGAAAGTTTCTATCAAGTCCCCCCACTCCCTCCTTTCCTCAGGGTATACATATTAAGCACCTTTAGTCTCTCCTCATATGGCTTCTCTTGCAGACCTTGCACTATTTTAGCTGCCCTCCTCTGGATGGAGCAAGTTCAGAAATTCTCAACAGTTTGTCACTTTCCTTTCCCTTCCTTTGAGTGTACAAAAACTCAGTCTATTTGAGTTTCCCAATTCTCCTGTTCTCTTCTTCACATCTATGTTCTGTGGTGTGTCATGGGTCCAAATTCAATCCCCAAAGGTTCAACGGTTGTTGCAGCTTCCATTTTACACTGGGATTTCAAAAATTAACACATACCTTGGAGGGTTGGTGACCTAAATCCTTGAATTCTCAGAAGTTTCTTCTGTGTTTTTTCCCCCATCATGTTGTTTTTTTTTTTTTTTTAGTTCCTGTCTCTTTGACGAGTTGGGACACAGATGGTGACTTTTTTTCATTCAGTTCAGCACTGTGGCCTTCCCTCACTCCTAAGTGGAAGACAGTGTCCTGATGCCTTTTCTTTACTTTCAGCTCTGACTTTTGGGTGTCTTCCCATAAACCAGCAGTGTAAGTGGGCAGGTGGAGGAAAGAGATTTTTAGTCACTGTTTGGGACCCTTTGAGACTTGTCTTTAAATTTGTAACAGGAAATGTGGGGAACTGAGCTCTGGAAGTTGATCTTGGAGGTGAGTAGATTAAGAAAGCCCTTTGATGCTGCTACTTGGGTGCTGACGATCTGTGTTCGGGAGCAAACTCGTGGGGTTGGAGAGTTTGCCTGGGGAAGGGGACTGATCATCCATGGGAGTGCTCTGTTCCTCCTGGAGTGGGGAGACATGGAACGCAGCATATGCCTGATCCCTAGCAGAGGCTAGAGGGAAAGCTGTCTGGTGCTGCCAGACATGTATGGCGGTGTGGTGGCTGTCAACATACATCTAGCAAGATTGTGTGCCATGTGCAATGATGGCATTGCACGTCCGCACCTCCTGGGGAGAACACAGGAAACTCCAGGCTAGTAGGATTACATCAGTCATCTGCAGTCCCACACCCAGCTATCCAGGCACTGCCCCATGAAACAAGATCTTGTTCAATGGCAGAGGTTGGGGAACCCCTCCAACCTTGCCGGGGGGATAAGTCCTGAGGGTGGAATTGGGAAGGAAAGCCCTGGAAGATACTGGGATGTTGGGGCTGGGATGACCAGTAGAAGAGAGCCAGTCACATGGGAAAGAAAAAGATTAACAAAAAAAAAAAAAAAGCTGTGTGAATCAGGTGTATGATTGGTGGTGGGAGGCTTAGTGCCTTCTAACAAGAGCACTATAAAAGACTCCCTTGCCCGGCATGTTCTTTCATGCTTGCGTTCCATCATGTGAGTGGAAGAGTGCAGGAGTGGGACATCTGTTTTAGTCGTCAGCAAGCGTCCGTAGATAGTCTGTAGGAGACTCTGCAAGAGGAACACCAGGTCAAGGTAGAACATAACACACTACTGTGTTCTGGTATACTGAAACAGTCAGTGTATGGGCAGGTAGCTACAGATAGTGTGCTAACATCTGCTGGGTAAGGACTAGTGGGCACCAGGATAAAGTAGGTATGGGTAGGAAGGTTGAAAAGGGAAATTAGGGGACACCCTGTCTAAGGTAGGGTAATAAATAAGATTCAAGCAAGGGAGAAAGAAGTAGTAGACACCCAGAGAATGTTATGCACAGGTAGGTGGGTTACAAAAAGGGAAAAAAGGGACACCCTATTTTGGGTAAGGTACCAAATACATTTCAAACAACCAAAGGGAGAAGTAGGAATTCAGTGAGCATAGAAAGGAGGCAGTAAGGTACAGGGGACTTTCAACAGGCACTATAGTGAAAGAACTTAACCTTGTTTCTCCACTTCCCTTTCTGCTCTAGTTGTTCCCCCCCTCCTCCCCTCCTCACTGGATTCTACCCTCACATCTTGGTATACCCAGTGCTGCACTTTTTACCCTCTCACCACCCTTCCTACATTCCTTCTCCCCCCCTACCCTTTTCCCTCTCCCTATGACTCTGGCACTTCTTATCTGTTGTCTATTTTCTCTGACAAATGCCGCTGGCTGCGTTGTTACAATGCTACCCTTGAACTGTATTATTCTGTACTCTGTTTGCAATGTCCACATTGTTGTAATGTCTGTCTTGATGTTCCCCATAATTTGTATTTCTCTGACGTGGAACCTTTGTAAAAGAGCCATGGCTCAAAGGTATTTGTAATCCTAGACTTGATAAATAAAAAAAAAAAAAATAAAGGAACAAGTATGGGAGTGGTGAAGTGCAATAGGTGTGGAGTCATAGTCTTTTGGGACACTTTCTGGAGACTAAAGTGCTGCCCATCTGCACTCACCTCTCTGGGTTGAGGGCAGAGGTTGCTGAACTCTGTGCTGAACTGGTAAGGGTACAAAGAACCTTCTGCCCCCCCCTCCCGTTGGGCCACTAAGATTGCCACTGCTATTCCAGAGGATGTCTAGATGGAAACAGAGTGATTGGATCATGGTAGGCTCTGGGAGGGTTTGGGTGCTGGGAAGGGTACACACTCCTCAGCCTGTGCCACTGCAGAATTCCTTCACCATACTGGCAGGATGGAACAGCTGGCAGGAGGCACTCATAGCAGTGAGAAGGGGTTGTAATTCTGATTTCCTAAATAAATAAATAGGAGTCTCCAGTAGGGGAATACCCAAGGAGGGAAGAAGAGGCCACCGGCTGAAGAGGAAGCACCTGCTGGTGAAGGACTCTGTTGTTAGGGGGACAGACTTGGGAATGAGTGGAGGAAGGAAGAGGGAGGTGAAGTGCCTGAGAGGTGCTTCAGTTTGGAAAGATGACTAGCGGATCCAGAGGATCGCTAGGGAGGCAGGACATGGGAGGAAGCTAGATATCATTGTCCACCTGGGGGCAAATGACCTGGCAAGGGATGGGTAGGGGTGGTGCAGGACAATTTCAGGGAGCTGGGGAGGAACATCAAGCAGGTGGCACACATGGTGGCTTTTGCCGATGTGCTACCTATATACGACTAGGGAGAGGAAAGGACACTCTGCAACAGGGATTTTAACAATTGGTTGAAGGCATAGTTCATGAAGGAAGGAAGGCTTCAGCTACACTGGAGACTGGGGGCCACTTGGGAAGATCTGGGCCTCTATAAGGGAGATGACCTGCATCCTTCCAAGGGATAGGGCCACAGTCCTTGGTGGGTGGTTTTACTGTTACTTGAAAGAGCATCTGAGCTAGCCGAGGGGGGGGCTGTAAAATTAAGGGAACAATTGCCCCCAGATGACAAAGCAACAGGGAAGGAGGGCACAAGATGATGAGACTCCCCCAGGGCAGAGGTGAAAGAAGACAGGGGTGGAGACAAGGCAGAGGACAAGGGGATTATAAATCAGGAAAGCAAGAACAGAGGAGTAAAGGAGAAAGATAACACAGAAGGTAACAAGGGAAGAGGGAGGTCAGGGGGAGCTTCATGGAACAGCACAGACAAGGAGGGGCAGACATCAGGAAAACAGCCAGGGAGGGAGAGAGGGAGGGAGGGAGGAAGCATGGTATAGAGAACCACGAGCACCAATGCAAAGAGTCTGAGAAATAAAATTCTGGACCTGGAGGCCATCATGGGGGAGACTAGCCTGGATTTGGTGTCCATAACTGAATCATGGTGCATGGACAATCAGGACTGGGACATGACCATACCAGGCTACTCTCTGTTAAGGAGAAATGAGGGGGGGAGCGGATGTTCTATATGTGAGGGAGGTAATAAAGGCATGGAAATACAGGGGCACCCAGAGGAAGAGGAAAAACTAAGGGTGTGGTGTCTTATCCTGGAGACAGATACTGGGGCTGCTACATGTACAGGGATGGTATACAGACCTCCAGCTCAGGGAGAGGAGTTGGATAAGACACTTGGAGAAGCCATAATCAAGATGGTAAGGGAGTGGTTCTGCTAATTGGTGGCTTCATTCTTCCAGACATGGCTTGAGCCTTGCAACTGCAGCCTTGGCAAGGAGCAGGGCCAACCTTGACTCCCTACAAGGGGCATTTCTCAGGTAGCTACTCAATGAACAAACTAGGAATGGGGCAGGGCTGGACGTGGTGCTTACAAACAGGTACAGCACTGTGGATGTCACTTTGGGCAGTCCTGTAGTTACCAGTGATCACCATACAGTGTGGCTTAGCATTAAGATGAGAATGAAAGCCAACCACATGAGAACGAGGGTCTTGGACTTTAGGAGGGTGGATTTTAAAGAAATGGGAGACTGCCTCAGAAACTGCCTCATGGGGAAGGGGGATTGCCAAGGAAGGGTAGAGGTACAGTGGGGAAAAAGTAAGGGAAGGCATAAGTAAGGCAACCAGTCTCGGTGTGAATAAAATGATTAAAAACAGAAGGACAGAGAGAATAGTATGGTTCTCTAGAGAAGTGGTCAAGGCAGTGAAGGGAAAAAATGGGGCATTCAGAAGGTGTAAGGAAATGCAGAGAAAGGAAGACAGGAAGGGGTACCAAGTAAAAATACAGGGAAGCAGGAAAGGCTGTGAAGGTAGAAGAGATGTAGACAGAGGAAAGGATTGCCAAGTGAGTAGCTAAAGGGGATAAGACTTTCTTCAGCTACGTAAGTGAGAAGAGGAAGGCAAGGGGAGGGATAGTAAGGATAAGGTGGAGGAACAGTGGGCAAAACTAAAAATGGCCATAGGGAAGGCAGCAAACCTGTGCATCAGGCAAGTGAGCAAAAGCAAGAGGGAAAATAGACCACTGTGGTTCTCAAAAGAGTGGCACAAAAGGTACTAAAAGGGTAGCATTCAGAAGGTATAAGGAGATGCAGAGGAAGAAGGATAGGGAGGTTTATTAGGGAAATAGAAGGAAGCAGGGAGAGCAGTAAGAAGCACGAAAGTGCAAGCTGAAGATGGACTAGCCCAGGTGGTAACAAAGAGAGACAAGACATTTTTCAGGTATGTAAGCAAAAGAAGGAAGACTGGGGTGGAATCATAAGATTAATAAATAAGGGGAAATTGTTCGGGGGGGGGGGCAGCTAAATGCAGGCAACCTGAACAAATACTTCAGTTCCATGTTCTGAGTAGAAGGAGAAGGGGAGGGGCCACGAAAAAGTAACAGGAGCATTGGAGGGAGGAAGATGGGCCATAGTTTATTTTCAGATGAGTGTGTCCTGAAGGGACTCACTAATATGAAAGTGGACAAAGCAACCTGGTCCAGATGGAGTGCATCCAAGGGTATCAAGGGAGCTCAGTGAGGTGCTGGCTTCACCTCTGACAGTCTTATTTAACTGCTCATTGAAAACAAGAATGGTTCTGGAGGGCAGATGTAGTTCCACTTCCCAAAAGTGGTAGCAGGGAAGATGTTGGCAATTATAGGCCAGTCAGCCTGACATCAATGGTGGGAAAGTTAATGGAATCACTGCTGAAGGATAGCATTGTGGAATATCTTGAATCCAATGGGTTACAAGACCGAGGCAGCACGGATTCATGGTGTGTGTGTGTGGGAGGAGGTCATGTCAAACAAAGCTGATAGAGTTCTTTGATTGAGTGACCAAGGAATTGAAACAGGGTGGAGCAGTGTACGTGGCCTACCTTGATTTCAGCAAAGCTTTCAACACTGTTCCTCATAAGAGGCTAGTAAGCAAGCTGGGTAGCTTAGGAGTGAGTCCAAGGGTGGTAAACTGGATAAGAGATGGGTTAGGGGATAGGCAGCAGAGGGTGGTGGTAAATGGAGTCACTCAGAGAAAAGGAGGTTGACCAGCAGGGTGCCTCAGGGATCAGTGCAGGGACTGGTCCTCTTTAATGTCTTTGTAAGTGACATCGCAGAGGAGCTGGAAGTCCGGTCTGCCTCTTTGTGGATGACACCAAAATCTGCAATAGGGTGGACACTGGGGGGTGTGGAAAGGATAAGCAGAGACCTGAGAAAACCCAAGGGTGGCCAAGGGTATGGTAGCTGGGTTTCAGTGTGAAGAAAAGTAAAGTAAATTTGAGGGCTGTAGAAACCCAGGGAATATCAACTGCTTGACCCTAAGTTAAAAATTGCTGCCCAGTAATTATTTACTTATAATGGGAGTTATAGACAGAGCCCTAACAGCTCTGAAGTTAGTTCCAGTAACTCATACAACACTGATATTTACTTATAATGGGGGTTACAGATAGAGACACAGCAACTCTGAAGTGTGTTTCAATGACTCACACAACACTGATATTTACTTATAATGGGGGTTATAGACAGAGCCCTAACAGCTCTGAAGTTCGTTCCAGTGACTCACACAATACTGATATTTACTTATAATGGGGGTTATAGATAGAGACACAGCAACTCTGAAGTGAGTTACAGTAATTCATACAACACTGATATTTATTTACCATCCCGCCAGGGCAGTGATAATGCTACCACTTACAGCACCGACAACCATGGTTCAGGAATGAGCCCAGGGTTTTGGGGGGTCAACTTTGGAGGAGGATTGAGCATCCATCGAACAGCTGTCCTTCTCCAAGGTGGGAGTATGTGGCACTCCAGCAATAGTCTGTCTCCTACCAATGGGTGGGGGCCAATGCTCCAATAGATCACAGCAGCCTCAGAATTGTTGGAGTGGTGATGGGTTACTCCAGTCTCCCAAAGTATACTGTAGGTGTGTCCATGATTCATGGAGGGGGGCTGGAGAAGACCACCAGGGACAGTATAGGCTACATCCTCGATGTTCTCAGGGAGACAAAAATAGATCTGGAAAAAAAAAACACTGATATTTCCTTATAATGGGAAGAGGATGTTAGTACCTTAACAGGGCCTCAATATTCTTGCATGACAAGCTGGCGATTTAATTGTTCTCGTGTTCTCTGTGTGCTTGATGACCCCTTATTCTGGTTCCCTAGATGCATGAAGCCTTGGTAACAAAATGGATGATCTCCAAGCATTGTTTGCAGAAAAGAAGGTGGACATTTCGGCAGTCACAGAAACTTTGGCTACACCAAACCATGACTGAGGTCTCTGGATCCCTGGGTATAAGTTGTGCAGAAGGGACAGGGGAGTAGGGAAGGGGGGGTGTTATACGTGAGGGAAGGAATAATCTGTATGATGGAAAAGGTAGAGGAGGGGAAGGTAGAGGTGCTATGGGTGCAGTTGCAATCCACTAGGGGAAAGAAAGTAATGTTGGGGGGGGGGGGGTTAAAAACTGCCTAACCTGGAGGAGGAAACAGATAGGGAGTTAGGGTCCTTAATCAGGGTGGCTGCTGGCAATGGTGAGATGATAACTGCAGTGGACTTTAATCTGTCCAACGTGAACTAGAAAATTCTTGTGACTACCTGTGCCAGGACTACTTAATTGTGGATGCCATGAGTGGATTCCTGACTAAGGTGTCACGGCACCCACCAGTGGGGGGGCAGTCCTTGAGCTGGTACTGATAAATGGGAACCATGTTTAGACATCCAGGTTGAGAACTTCTTGGGAGGGAGTGATCCCTGTACAGTGTGGTTTAGGTTGGACATTGGGAGGCAGAAGCCTAACACAAAGACAAGGGTCCTCAACTTCAAAAGGATGGACTTCAGGAAGATGGGGGAATCTGCTAAAGGATCACCTGGCTATCCTCATTGAATGGACAGGATGGATCAGAAGTGGTCCATCAAAGAAGGGATCATGGGAACCACAAATGAATGTGTCAGGCTAAAGGGTAACAGCTCTAGGGCCAATGCACCTAGCTGATTCAGCAGAGTGGTAGCCCAAGCAGACAGGGATAAAAGGGATGCTTACAGGATGTTTTGTAAGACCCAAGGAAATGAGGATAGGGAGAAGTATCAAATAAAGCCAAGGAAGAAGGGACAGTAGTCTGGTTAGTCAAAGCCAGGAAGGAACTGCAGCTAGTGTAAGGGATTACGGAAGTGGGGCAAAGTCTTTTTAAGCACATAGGGACAGGAAAGACAGTATCATACGATTAAATAGAGGTGAAGGCTGGGTAGAAGATAGTGGGAGCAAGTCAGATGTATTGAATGATTATTTCTGCTCAGCCTTTAGAAAGGAGAGGGATGACCCAGTATCTCAGGGGAGGGGGCTGGGGGTAGGGAGTGCACAGAAGGAAAGATCAGAGAAGACAAGAAGAAAGGATTATTGTTCCTCAGGTAGATGAATCCCCAAGCCTGGATGGTATCCATCCCAGGGTGCTGAGGGAACTAGCAGCGGAACTGGCAAGCCCCCTTGTGGACCAGTTCACTGGAATTGGGGGTTGTACCACTGGACTGGAGAATGGAGAATGGGGTGCTGCTCCATAAAAGTGGGCCCAGGGGTGAGCCGGGCAACTACAAAATGGTCAGCCTACCCTCAATAGTGGGTAAGTTCATGGAGACAAACCAAAAAAAAGACTGGTGGGTTTCCTGGAAGAAAACTGTCTCCAGGACAAGAGACAGCACAGGTTCATGGTTGGGAGACCCTGCCAAACACACCTGATTGATTTCTTTTACCAGGTGAGTGAAACGGTGAACAAGGGCCACATTATTGATATTCTTTACTTGGACTTCAGCAAGGCCTTTGACTCTGTGCCCCATGGGAAGTAGATCAGAAACCTGGAGGATCCAGGGGTCGGGGAGAAACACTCTGGATGGGTGGCAAACTGGCAGGATTCAGAGGGTGGTATTGGGAGGTAGCTCTGAGGTTCTAGGGAAGTCACCAACAGGGTCTCACAGGGTTCGGTGCTTGGTCTGGTGCTATTTAATGTCTTCATTAATGACACTGGAGATGGCATAAAAGGCAAGATTTGCCTGTTTGTGGATGACACCAATCTCTGTGTGAGTAGAAGGGATACAGGACATAACGGGTGATCTGGCCAAGCTCGAGAGGTGGTCTGGAATATGGCAGCTATGGTTCAATGCAAAGAAGTGCAAGGTCATGCACACTGGAGCCAAAAACCCGAGGATGGAGTACAGTCTGTGAGGGGTCCTGGTAACCAAGTCCAAGGAAGAAAAAGGCCTGGGATTGATGATCACTAGCAACCTGAAACACTCCTCACACTGCAGGGAGGGAGGGAGCAGCAAAACCCAACAGAAAACCGGGCTGCAGTGTCAGGGGGATCAGTTGCAAGCAAGAGGAAGACATACTGCTGCTATACAGATCACTGGTGCATCCACACCTGGCGTATAGTGTGCAATACTGGCATCCTTACCTGAAAAAGGACATTAACCTGCCAGAGGAGGAAGACTAAAATGGCTGAAGGTCAGCAGGACAGGTTATATGAGGAGACGCTGGAGGACCTGAAGATGGGAGGGAGATGTGATTGACAGCTTTAAGTACATGAAGGGTATTAATAACGTAACCCCCTAGGTGGCACTATTCTAAGGGCTACTACACCTGCCTGTGTGGCTATGCACAGGCTGAGGGGCCTGAGTTCTGTGAACTGGTGCCTCCACACAGAGGAATGGTATTGGGGTAGCTTAACTGCTCTGGTATAGCCCTCTGGGATGCTATTACCACCCCCCCACCCCACCTAGTGGCCCAGTGCCTTGGCTTGAACAGTCATCACTTGCAGTATTCACCATACAGTTTTCTCCCCACATTAACAATATGCTCACAAGCTTACCACTTACCGAGATCTGGGCTTCTGTAAGACCTCCAGGAAACCCCTGCAAAACAACAGAAATGGGCATGCACATTCAAAAATATCCCAAACACTGCATCAGTTAGACCTCCAGTAAAACATGCGTGAGGCAGTATAACATTGAAACAGCAATCAGACTTATTTAGGGGAAGCATAACAAGGGAGGGGAAAATCTGGTTAAATGATTTGGGCATTTCTGGGTTGAGCCAGGATACTGGCATGCATAGAGTCCCACTTTGCAGTCCCAAAAATATTCTGAGTACCCAGATGGAAAAACAGGCTAGACTAAGCGGTGCCCAGGGTTGCAGCTGTTGTTGGGACCCTTGATGGAAAAAGAAATGATAACTGGCCATGCACAACTGAATTATTTGTATTCCGGGGGTGAATGGCCCAGTCTCTTGAACCCCTAAACCAATGGTGAAGTTGAACTCAAGTGGTACCACAATGATAATTTAAATATGTTGCAGGGAGCTACCTTGATTGCCACTCACTGTACCCAGACCAAAAAGATGATCCGATGAAATGAGACCTGGCTCAGATGTTTCGTGAAGCTGAAGGATGACTTCCCTCGTGGTCCTCATCAAGAAGTTGGTCGGGTGACGCAGGAACAAATGGCTGGATGCTTAACTGATTCAACACGTGCCAAAACATGCAAACTGGACATCCCAAACTGACCTGCAGCGCAAACACTTCAGCAAACTATGCACATTTATATATAAGGCTTGTCCTTCTCTGGTCCTTCCAGGCAAGTTACGGGCTGATCCTCTTCTGTTGGCTTGCAGACCGGATCCCCTGCTGCTGTGAGCTGCAGCTGCACCGACTGGACACTTTGGACCTGCGGACTAAACGGCCAAAACAGTCTAGGCCTACCAGGCCTAACCTCAGAGCTGGCTGTCTCCCCAGAGGTACACACACTGAACTCCCGTGCAAATCTGACCTTTTTGAGCAGTTACCCCCTTTTATATGGAACTTGGATCCAGAAATCTTATTGACTGACAAAACTGTCCTGAGCAGTTCCAATACTTTAACTGGTCCACCTTCTGGCACCTAGTAAAGTTCCTCCTGTTTTCCCCATGAACTTTTATTGATCCTCCACAAGCCTCTGGTTAAAGGTCCAGGTCTCTGATTGGCTGCAGGGCCGCACAATGGTGGCTAAAACAGAGCCCCACACGTACATTTCTCTGCAGTCCCAAGATTAGAGTTCTGGTGCAGTCAGAATAAACATTATATTTACACATTTTCGCTTTTATGTTATAGGCTCAGCATTTCCCTCCTGCACACAATTATTTATTTGAATTAGCTGTGCTCCATTTTTGAGTCACTACCTTTTAAATATAGTGCCCCTGGAAAACACAGCAGTGGCTCATTAATATTTATTAAGGGCTTCACTGCCTTGACCTTTGCCCTTTAGCTTCTGAGCTGTTGCCCAGAGGCAGCGCTTCAGGTGTCTGCCTATTTATTTAAAACACTTTTGGGGCTTTTTCTGGTATCTCCGGTGCCTTTTAACCAAATACCGGCACTCGGGAACCACAGAAACACCTCCAGGATTTTGACCACAACAGGCGGTCTGATAAGCAGTGCATCCTCTTGGTGGTGTGAGCAGTGACTCAAAGTAAACATGCCAACCACTTGCAAACACCTTGGGAGCCCAGTGGGGCTCATATAAACACAGGGGCTGGCTCGGAAAGCCTCGGCTGTGGCGGTGACCAAGGGGAATATTGGGAGGATGCCCGAGGTGGCAGGAAAATTGGAGGAGTCCAGGTAAGCCACCCCTGAAGGGGGTTTACAGTAAGGTGAATAAGGGGAGCCACTTCAGTCTCAGTGGCAATAAAACTACAAGGGGACATTTCCTTATACTGGACGGTGGAAGGGTCAGGAGAGCGTTTAGGAGGCATTTCTTCACAGGGATGGTGATTACAGGGTGGAACAAGGTCCTGGAGGGGGTGGTCACACTGGAGACGGTGGAGGACTTCAAAAGAGGGTGGGACATGGTAATGGGGAAGGTCAGAGTCAAGGAGTAGTGGACAGTAAGGGGGGGTAAGAGTTTGAGATGGGGCAGAGCCCTTAGTTGCTGCTAAGGACCCTGAAACACGAGCAGACTTGATAGCCTGCTAGACCCTTTTCTGCTGGCAATTTTTATACGTTCACATGTTGGTATGTTGAACACAAGTCCCACAGTAGGTAAACTCAGCTGAGGTACACTCCTTCATCAGAGGAAAGTTGAGCCTATACCTCATCATGACCTGTTAACTTAAATAACAAGAGGTTTTGTTCCGATGTAAGCATCATCCTTGCTGTTAGAGGGTAACTCAGTGCTGTGGACGGTTGGGGATGCGGCCGCACCACTGCACATGATGTCAGCACTCTCTTTTATAACAGGAAGATACCAGTCAGACCTGAAATCAGGGAGGTTGCTTGTGATTATTTCAATACCACAGACTCGAAACCAAGAACATTTATCTCAGTCTACAGCTGATACATGCCTTCTTCACTCTAGCCAGTCACATGACAGATTTACGATTTTTACTCAGTTTGATGATAACAATCAAACCAGAGCAATGCATAAAAGCTCAGAATGTCGAACAGTGGAAAATGTTGCTTCTTTATGACCAAACAAGATAAAAAAAAAATCACTTTGCTCCAGATCACTCGATTTAGTACACATTTTCTGCGAGTTATGTTTGTCTTGATCAAGAGTTTTGTTCTTTTATTCACTTTAAACTGTAATTTACACATAGAGTACATGATTCTAGACTGTGAATTACAAGGGTATAATTCCTTGGCTCTGCAATGCCAGTTCGACAACTAACTTGTAGACTGATATCACAGCACCAGGCTCCCTGTCAACCGTGATTTGCAATCAACAGGGAGCCACACACATCCGAGTGTGTTTTTTCTTCAGGGGGGCTTTTCCCCGAACCCCCCACACGGGGGGCTCTGCCCCCCACATGCCCCACAATTTTAGATTCCAACTCCAAGTTAGAGTTGGTTTGGGAGGGGGTGCAGGATGGGGGAAAGTGTTGCTGGGTCCTGGGCAGATGGCTACAGTACAGCGCAGTGGTTTAAGGCTCTGAGCTGCAAATCTGGTGACATCCAGCAGACCAGACCTGGGTTTGAATCCCACAGCTTCCACTCCCATACTGTGTGACCCTGAGCAAGTCACTTAACTTCCTTGTGCTCCCAGGTCACACCTGTAAAAAAGCTTTCAGCTTAGTGTACTACTCCTGGTTAAACAACTAAATAAAATAAAAAAATAAATAAAAAACGTTGCTATTGTCGGTAGCGATGTATGTCGCTGTAGAAGTGTCACTGTATGGGGGGCATATTTAATTGCTTTGAGGGGTTTTGGAGACCTGTTAAACCACAAGAGAGAAATGGAATTATACCCTTGAGAATTCAGTTGGTTATTTTTCATTTGTGTAAACACCCTTTGGGAGCTTACTAGTTAACTTCAGTTACTAAGTGCAATTCAATTCAATTCAAGTTTATTGTAGGAAAACTCCATTAAGCAAGCTCATTGACAAGGAGATCCTAGTACAAGACAGGTGTACAGCAACAGGCTTACAAAATAAAAGGAACATACTTTGAATAAGACTATGAGTTTCATACATCACAATGTACAATCACAGTAAAAACAGGTCCAGGCGATAAGATAGAGCAGCAATTAGGCAATTTACATAATGCAACAATGCGACAATCTGCGGTAGGTTGCATTAGACAATGGGTGTAGTACATCACAACATACTATCGCAGTGAAAACAGGTCCTGGCAACAAGACAGTGTAATAGTGAGGCAAATTAAATGATGCAAGACTGAGGCAATCTGTGATAGGATGTAGAGAAGGAATGCAGCAGAGGGAGGGGACAGGACAGGAGTGAGTAAGGATGTGAAATAGTCAGTTAATAGGGAGGGCAGTGCTACAGGAGAAGATAGGGGACTTAGGCAGCAATAGGATAACACATGAGACAGGGCTAGAGGGCAAGGTTAGAGGAAAGGGTTGGGGGAGAAGAGGGATTCAGAGAGAGAAGCCCTCAGGCATTTGCAAGGGTCCTTGAAGAATCTTGAGGCGAGCGTCTTGAAGAAACTAATAGTGACCAGGCCGGTGAGCTTGAATACCATTTGAATGCTGTTCCAAGCCACAGGGAGAGAATGGGATATAGCTCCATTGCCAAGGGAGGTTCTAGTTCTGGGGATATCCGGGAGGAGGAGGAGGAGGAAGAGAAAGACTTCCAAAGGGAATAAGCACGTGTGAAATGTGGAAGAGAGAGGAAATATAGTCTGGGAGTTTATTATGCAATGCTTTGGGCGTCCATGTACCAAGGTGGAGCAGTCTTCTAGTGGCTAGGGACGTCAACCCAGCAGTAGAATATAGGTCACAGTGATGGGTCCTGGGAAACGCAGTAGTAATAAAATGAAGGGCACGGTGGAAGAGGACATTGAGCCTGTGGAGGCTGGTAGCCGAAGTACAGTTGTATATTATATCACCATAGTCTAAGAGTGGGAAGAATGTTGCCTGGACGAGTCTGAATCTGACCTCGGGTGGGAAGAGGGTTCTATGTTTAAAAAAGAAGCCTAGTCTGGCTTCAAGCTTGGCGGATAGATTATCAATGTGGGTGCTGAAGGACTGGTTGTTGTCGAACC
Source organism: Neoceratodus forsteri (assembly GCA_016271365.2). Classification (NCBI taxonomy): domain Eukaryota; kingdom Metazoa; phylum Chordata; order Ceratodontiformes; family Ceratodontidae; genus Neoceratodus; species Neoceratodus forsteri. The sequence continues at coordinate 71,399,757 of CM028136.1, forward strand.
AGACTCCTAGGTATTTGAACTTGTGCAGTTAGGCTGGTTGTTAAGTGTAGCTGGGCAGGAAGAGCTGGTTAGGTCTGGGATGTGTGCTTCCTTGCTGACTGCAGGTGGGGCCCATTTCAGAGGGTATAAATAGGAGAGAAATTATTTTTCTGGAGAATTCTGAAAGAAAGACCCAGGGAGAGGAGTTGAGGGGGTAGGGGCCGGGGTGGGCCGCTTGCCACCCTGGCCCTCCTCCCTCGAAGACCCTCATAATGAAGAAGTGGTGGTTTGGGCAATAGTGTGAGGGGAGCAATGGAGCAGAAAGAGGGGCCTGGTCGGTACAATTTGGGAGCCGAAGCCTGGGGAGCAAGAAAATGAATGAGGCCTGTCATGTGACCTTCAGCACCATGGTGGGGTAAGCATCGATAGGGCCCAATGTTGCAAGTAGTCTCACCTGCGGGTGAGTTTAGCCATGAGGGTTGGTGTGTTTCTTGTGTTCAGGCCTGCTCTGGCAGTGTGGGCTTGGGGCGTGGTCCAGAAGTGGCGGCCTGGACTGTTGTGGTGTGGTGGTGGCAGCGCTACCCCATTTCCCCTGGCCGGTGGCTGTTACAGCGTTGGGACCCTCCGATTGTTCATCCTGTGGAGGCATGAAAAGGTCCTTTTGGGGAACAGATGATTGGGACCTGAGCTGGGGTGGCAGACTTTCCAAGTGCTCCATGTGGCACGAGCAGCTTTCCCCAAGGTGAAGACAGTCCAGAAATTGAAAACACTGCATGAGCAGAGATGCTGTTGGTTTAAGGGCCAGAATAGATACTAGGGGAGCCATTCTAGGCACATGGCATCAGCAACTGGGTGCTTGGAAGGTTTTCCTTGGTTCGATTCCTGCTAGGAACATCATGTTTGTGACTGGATAAGACCTGAAAGTATTGAAATTGCTCCAAGTACAGTAATCTGCCCCCCACCAGCGGAGAAAGTGTAGAGAAAGATCCTGTATGGAAAGGGACTGGGACAGTAGAAACTTCTCATGCTGTCAGAGTCCCTAAGTATGCCCAGTTTGAGAGTAATGCTAGTGAGATAAATAAAGTGCCTGTGAATTGGGAATAGGAATGAATAGCATTGAGAATGAAAGTGCTGCTAAGCATAGTTACCTCTATGTGGGGCCTGCTTCGGCCCTCTAACTTGTTGCTGCCAGGAATGTGGCCTTGACAGCTCAAGGGATTACTGCATGAATTAATTCAGTCTGTTGGTAAAAGAGACTGTTGCAGGATTTTGGTGTCCGCATGTGGATGCCCCCACTGAATATGTTACCCTCACGCTCCACGGAGTGACTGTTCCTGCTTATTAACCATTCATTAAATGGGATCCCCTGTTTTCTGCAGTTTTGGTGTTTGCCTCATTTATTGAAGAAACTGTTTTGCTGTTAAAAGAAACTTGCCTCCATGGCCAGCCACTAGCGTATTCCAGGGTTGATTCCCAGAGAACCATCCCGCCATCCAGGAGAGCGTTGAGAGGCCTGCCTGGTGAAGACTGCCTACAAAGTCCGCCGGGTGAAGTTGGCAAGGCCAGGCAGGGGAAGGTTTGTGTCATCCTACCAGTACACCGTCTCTGCATTGTTCTGTCAGCCTGGAGCACCCCAGATGGAGCTAATCCATCACCTGCAACACCTGAGGGAATCCAGGTACTGTGTTTTCCTGTTATTATTTCTGGACTGTTTTCTTGGGTTGTACTTTGCTCACCCCCTCCCCCTTTTGGGTGACACATCCCTAAATGAAAGTCAAGAGACCTGTTGCAACCTAAAATTTTCCCCCTATTTTCCATAAACCCACCCTGACCCACCACACGTACTATATTTAAAGCTACCAACAGTCCCTATTTTCCCACGACAGTCCCTATTTTAGGCAACATGTCCCAGTGTCCCCACAAGTTTGCAAAATGTCACTTTTGTTCCTTTTTTTGCCTACTTGTCCCAGTTTTGTTCCTTTTTTTTTTTGCTGACTGCTAATCCATGAGTGACAGTTATTTCAGCACCACTGTGGCACTGCCCAGGCTGGACTGCAGTTTGCAACTTCAACCCCTGTGCCTGTGTTGCACTGCAAGCATGTCAGTGGCAGCACAGTAAAGCATGTTCCTTCCTGTTAGATTAGACTAGGTAATAGTGCAAACAAGTACATGTGGATGTCTGTCTGCTAGCAGCTTAGAGGGACTCCAGACAGAGAAGAGACCAGCAGCAGGGATCTAAGGTACCCAAACCTGATCAGCTGTAGGGAAGTGTGTGAAAACAATCTGGTGTGGTGGTGGGAGTCACTGAATTTGCTCAGTAAATGAGGTGAGTGTAAGTGGGTTGGATGGGACTGTCAGGAGGAACAATACATGCAGCTCGAATGTCTGATCACAATTTAACGTAGGTTTGCTTCTAATGAACTTTCTGTACATCATGGTTTGGAATTTGCTGCAGCAGAATGATGTATTGTTTTAATCTGGATGTTTGTTACTGGTGTTACTGTGGGGCGGCATGGCCAGAGCAAGCAGCAAAATGTAACTGATTGTGTGCAGCGTTGTCTGCGGTGGTGCCCATAGAAGTGATACAGTGGTGGTGGGGGAGTGGGGGCTCATGGTCAAGATGGACTGTCCCAGTTTTAGGAGTTGGAAAGTTGGTATCTTTAACCTATATTTCATGAAAAATCTTCTTTTGTTTTCTGGTTCAAAAAGAGACTTACTTTTCTTTATTTGTGGTGTAGTCCTGCTTGCGAAAAGCCATTGTGCTGTGAGTCACCTGAGCAGCACTCACAGCGCAATGATGGTTTTACAAACAGGACTGCACCATGAATTAAAGAAAAGTGCATCTCCTTTTGAACTGGGCAACAAAACGATTTTTCACAAAAATGCATGTGGTGTGTCAGGGTGGATTTGTAAGCAACACGAAATGGCAGGGTGCTGGTTATGTAAGCAACAGCACATGACCGGGTAGTGTTCATCACAGTTTTGACCCACACCCCAGGTGCTTAGTAAGGAAAACGGTGGTTGCACTGAGTGTTTCTGCACCTGGGCAGTGCATTTAAACCATGACCCCCCCCTCGTGTCTTGTTACACTTATAAAATGAGTTCCATATTGAAATATTAAAAAACTTAAAAAAAAACAGACATCTCAAAAATTTAGTATAAACTTGTTTTAATGGTGGTTCACTGGTTCAGCTGAATATGGCCTTTCACGCTCTCAGTTCCAGATAAACTACTACCCTTTTTGGGGTACCATGGGCATGGAACTCTCTCGAGAAGGATTCCCCAACCCCCCCAAGAGGTGCCACAGCTGTGAGGTTCCTTCATTAAAGCATCCTTAAGGAAACACGGAAACACAGAATTTGTTAGTAGAAAAGGACCATTTGGCCCACCCAGTCTGCTTAGATGGTACCTGCTTCGTCTGTCTCCACTGACCCTAATTGGTCTCCGGTGAACCTTTCTCCTCCCGGCCTATTTATCAATATTCTCCTATGTCTATCTCATGCATGCTTGAAGTCCCCTACTGTTTTTGGCTCCACCCTTTCGGCTGGCATCTACCACTTTTTCAGTGAAGTAGTACTTCCCCACATCCCTGTTAAATGCCACCCCTCACCCCCAGTTTCATTGCATGCCTTCTGGTCCTGGTTCTCTTTCTCATTTAAAGAGACTCCCCTCCTGCACCCTGTTTACTCCTGCAATGTACTTGTGGGTCTCTATCATGTCCCCTCTTGCTCTCCTCTCTTCCAGGGTGCACATGTTGAGATCCCTCAGTCTCTCTTCACAGGGATTTTTTTTAATATATATTTTCTCATTCCTCTATGGCTGGGGAGGTGTTACCAATGGTTCCTTCCTAAATCCAGTCCAGCCCCACAGCCCCTTGCTCCACCCAAACCCCAAGCTCTACCCTTTCGGTACCTACACAGAGATCTTTACCATGGCAGGCACACACCAGAGCTACCACTGCAGGATCTTGGGGGGTGGGTCCTGATCCAAGGAGCATCCAGGGAAGGAGTTGGGTGGCACCACACAGCCTGCCATTATACAGCCCGTTGAGGTATTTTTTCCTTTTTCTACCCCTACGTGCGATCGTGCAATGACGTCAACATGCTGAACGTGGACGTCCATCGTGCGCATCTCCCACATGCTCCCAGCGTCGGTGGTACCTTTGGTCACCACTATAGGCCACTACTGCACCGGGATACCCCCAGATCCCACCCAACTGCCATGCTCTTGACCACTTCTTGAGTTTCCCAAGATTCCTACACATTCTCTCCACTCCCTCCTGAGTGTCTACTCTATTACAGACTTTGGTGTCATCTGTAAAAAAAGCATACCTTCCCTTCCAGTTCTTCTGTAATGCTGCTTATGAAGACATTGAAGAGAACCGGTCCCAGTACTAAGCCGTGTGTCACACCACTGGCCACTCTCCCATCATTAGAGTGAGTGACGTTAACCACCACCTTCTGTCTCCTATCCATTAACCAGTTTCTAACCCAGTTCACCACTTTGGATTCCACCCCTAGGCTGCTCAATTTCTTTATCACCCTCCTGTGCAGTGCAGTACAGTGTTGAAGGCCTTGCTAAAGTCCAGATAGGTGGTGCACATTCATGTCAATGTTCTCCACAGAAAGCAGCATAAAGGATGAGGTAGAGATGCCACTCAGTGTGGCTGCTGGTGTAGCATCTTTTAACTTTTGGTGAAACATTCTCGTGTGGAGGCAGAGTTTTAAAGGCTAAAACGGATGGATAACTGAGTAAGTTACAAAATATAAAAGTAAATGGAAATGATTTCTGAGCTCTTACCCTAGCAAATATGTTATAAATTTACAAATTAAATGTAATGTCTATTCGTTGATTTAGGTCATTCTCCCTGAGAAAGCCCCAAATCAATGGATGAAACATTGGAATGAAAGGTTTGCCAGTTTTTTTCTTGTGAAGATCTGAATAAATTATTCAAGAAATGAAGTGCTAAAATCTTTTTGAAGTCTAGTTTCTCGTAAAGAGATCCACTAATTTAAGCATCTGCACCACATGTTGTGGTGCCTTACCTCTGCGAAAGGTGGATTGTATATTTCTGATAAAAATTCTTTGTCATATTAACAAGTGGAAGGGATCATAAAATTGTCCCCAGCCAATCCCTTCCACTTCCCAGTTCTGGGAGCTGCCTAAGACCCACCCCTGTGCTCAGACACGTAATGACGTGTGTCCATTAAAGTCTATGGGGGTAAATTTGAAAATGTTTTTATATATCGTGACAGTCGTTTCGTGATTAACCAAGGGCACCGGGTGATTGACAAGCGCTTGTTAGTCACCCAGTGCCCTTGGTTAATCACAAACATTTCATTATGATATATAAAAAACATTTCAAAAGTTGCCCCCATAGACTTTAATGGAAGCAACGTCCTGCCTCTCCTAGGCAAGACGCATTCTGTGCCTGAGCACAGGGGTGGGTCTTAGGCAGCTCCCAGAACCGGGAAGTGGAAGGGATCAGCTGGGGATAATTTTATGATCCCTTCCACTTTTTAATATGTCAAAGAATTATTATCAGAAATATACAGTCTGCCTTTTGCAGAGGTAAGGCACCATAACATGTGGTGCAAATAATTAAATTAGTGGATCTCTTTAAATTTGTGATCATGTCTGGCTACACACCTGGAGCACTGAACTTTTAATAGGGCTATTAGGTTATTGGGATATTGGAAACATGCTGGTTTGTGTAAAGTCCAGATAGGCCATGTCCACTGCCCTCCCTTGATCTACTTCTCAGGTCACCAGTTGAAGAAACTAATCAGATTTGTCTGGCATGATCTTTTCTTTCCATGAATCCATACAGCCTGTGGTTTGCGCCCATTGGAGTCAAGATACTCTACCAACCTTTCCTTTAACAGGGTTCCCATTCATTTCTTCACCGTTGAGGTGAGACTGACAAGCCAGTAGTAGCTAGCTTCCTCCCTTCTACTGCTCTTCCACAGACGTACCACGCCTACTCTCCACCAGTCCTCCGGAACCACACCTGTTTCCAGAGAGCTGTTAAATATGGCCATCAGTGGTGCAGCTAGCACATCCCCGAGTTCCTTTAGTATCCTTGGGTGTATTCCATCCAGTCCCACAGCCTTGTCCACTTTCAGAGCTGCAAGTTCCTTCAGAACTTATTCTTCTGAAAATGGACTTGTGTCTACCCATCCCTTTTCTCCAGCTGCTCCCTAGCAGTCCGTCTCCCCCCTTCCACTGTCAAGACTGAGCAGAAGTACTTGCTCAGGATGCCTGCATTTTCTTGGTCCTCTTCTGCGGAGCCCCCTCCCCCACCAACCTCCTTCTAGAAATATAGAATTTGCTGGCAGATAAAGACTGCTTGGCCTGCCTAGTCTGATAATTTTTCCTTGCCTGTAGTATCACTGCAGATCCTGCTTAATCTCTGGCCCATTCACCCCCCTTCCCTTTCCCTAAGATTCCCTTAAGCCTATCCCATGCATTCTCGAACCCTACAACTGTTTTGGCCCCCACTAACTCCACTGGAAGGCTGTTCCGGGAGTCCACCACACTCTTTCTGTGAAGTACTTCATCACATCTCTCCAGGATCTACCCCTCTCCAGCTTCTTATTGTGCCCCCTTATTCTTGAGCACCTTTTCTTCTGAAAAATACTCCCCCCCTGTACCTTATTTACCCTGTTAGGTATTTAAAGGTCTCTTATCATATCTCCCCTCTCCCTCCTCTCTTCCAGGGTGTACATATTTAGGTCATTAAATCTCTCCTCGTAGGGCTTCTGCTGCAGACTCTGCACCATTTTAGTTGCCCTCTGCTGGACCACCCCTGACTCTATGTCCTTCCAGAGATGTGTTCTTCACAACTGGACACAGAACTGTCGGTGAGGTCTTACGAGTGATCCACACAGTGGCAATATCGCCTCCCTGTTTCTGCTGGTGATACCCCACTCTATGCACCCCAGTATCCCACTAGCCCCCCCAACTGTCTTGTTGCACTGTCTGGCCACCTCAGGTCATCCAAGATGATTACCCCAGGTCTCTCATTCCTGCCTAATGGGCATCAGTAACACTCTTCTCATTTTGTACTCTACCCTGCAGTGGCATAGCCTGGTTGGCATGGGCCCTAGTGCAAGGAATGAAAGGGGTCCTGGCCCCCCTCCCTCCGTGTAGGGTTAAAAAAAGGGTACACTCTCAGTCACCTAGGGAAGTGGCCTTTTCCATGCTTTTTGCCTGTTTCTTTCTTTTAAAAATAGCAATACTGACTATTGTTTCTTTCTGGGCTCCCTTACACAACAGCTACAGTCAGACTAAGTGACAGACAGTGCAAGTGCACTGTGCACAGGCACACACACACACACACACACACACACACGCACACCAGTCAGCCCTGCCTTCCCCCCCAAAGATTTATCTCCTTTCAGTATCTCTCTCTCCCTGCCCAAGTCTTTTTTATTCTTTTTTTTAGTTTTTTGCTTTGTTTTTTTTCTTTTAAAATAAAAACGCTGTGCTGTATTGAGTCGTCGTCTCTGACCCGGACTCACTACTAGTTCAAGTGCAGCACCTGCCCTCAGCCCTGGCTTTGCCTTTTTCCCCATGATGACAATCTCCTTCTCCTCCCTCCCTTTTCACTTTCTTTTTTTTTTGCAAAATGAAAAACCCTATGTTTTCCTTTTCCCCCACAACCCCCCAAAGCCCACACAATATGTGGTGGTGGGTGAGGTGGTGGCAGTGATGTGGGCGCTAACGGTTTGATTTAGAGAATTACTGAGAACTCTGAAAACCTGCCTAGTCATCCTGGGAATGACACTTTTTGTTCTTCTTCTTTCAAAGTGCCTGCGTGAGACGTGTCCTCTTTCCTATCCATCTCCTGCCATCCCCAAATCACCGCCGTGGCCATTGGTCAGGACTAAATGGCAAGCAGTCTCCTATTCGCTGCCTCACCTGTCAGTCCTGACTGGTCACTCAGGAATGCACAGCATGCATTGGGCATATTTGGAAATCATCGGCAGCTCCTCGGTTTGGCTCCCAAGTCCCTGCTCCCCTATGTGGTGTGTTTTCACCAGCTCTGAGTCCTATCACATGGTGTCACTCAGGACAGGTTGCACGGCGGGCACATGGGTGTCAGGATGGTCTGCTAGCAGCATGGTGCACCTGCCTGCAGTGCCCTGCATGATTGTGGCTACAACTGGGCCCCTCCAGCTCTGGTGCCCTGGTGCAGTTGCACCACCTGCACACTCCATTGCTATGCCCCAGTTTCCTATGACAACCAGCTGGTTGTTATGAGATTCACATGCTACAATTGTCCTATCCATGCCGTGAGCATAAATCCATTGACAGTGAGTGAAAAAAAAAACCAAAAAAAAACGGCATCAGCATTTCAATTTAAATCCGCTCTTACTTGGCAAGTGCTGCAAGTCTGTTCTGGGTCTTGCCGTTTCATGGATTATTTAAATAAAGTGTTCTTCCACTCGGTTCACGCCAGTAAAATCTGTACTTTAACTGTTTTTTTTTTCATCTATTCTGAATTCCCGAAAGTGTTTTCCCGACTATGCTGAATCCCAGTTCTTTACAGGCTGTTGTGAACTCATATAGAAGGTCAGAAATGTTCTTTTATAAATTGTTTGGGTTGCTGTAGTATGTTGTTCAACTAATTAAAAACTCTGCAGTTCGAAAAATCCGTCATCTATCCCTTTGAAGTTTAGTAATGCACTTTGCGCACTAATCTTTTAATCTTTGATGGTACAAGAACTCCACAGCGAAAAAATTGCTGCCAAGCAATTATACAAAATAAATCATGAGGAGGTGCCTTCTCTTGAATTGAATGCAAATCCTCATTGAGTGATACCTGAATAAACCCCTTAAGCTGTGCTTGCGGTGTTTCTGTAGCATCACTCGACTCGGGTGTGCGTTCAATTCTCGTATCAACCACCTCCTCATAAATTAATCTCTATATATCAGTGCTGTATGAGTTTCTGGAACTTACTTGGAGTTGCTGGGGCTCTGTCTATAACCCCAATATAAGTAAATATCAGTGTTGTATGAGTTACTGGAACTCACTTCAGAGTTGCTGGGGCTCTGTCTATAACCCCCATTATAAGTAAATATCAGTGTTGTATGAGTTATTGTAATTCACTTCAGATTTGCTGGAGCTCTGTCTATAACCCCCATTATATATATAGAATAATACATGGGTAGGTGTGTTTAGCGAGAATGTTATACACACCCGAGGTGTGTGATGCTTCATAAACACCGAGAGCGAAGCTCAGGGGGGTTTATAATAGCATCACATGTCAAGGGTGTGTATAAAATTCAAGTTTTTTCCCACACCTACACATATGTTATTTTTATGGCTGTGGGTGGAGCCTACAGCCATATTGCTGTCTGTAGCTGGAAAAATGGAATACCGTATAACACATTTTTGGAATTTTCAGTGTATCCTTCTACACCTACAAATCACTATGCCACTTGAAATAAAATACGTCCTTCTTTCTGTTTAGAATAATGGAGACAGAACTCCAAGCTGCTTATCAGATGGCCATTAGGAAACTGAAACAGCTTGTTAAGTACTGGTTGCCTATTAAACTGGAAATTTGTTTACCCCCTTTGAAATGCAACAGCTTGCACATTTAAATACTTAGTATTCAAACATTTTCTTGCTACTAGCTTCAGTTGGGCAGGAATTGCCTTTCAAGAAAGATTCATATCTCATAAATGTCACCCTTTCCAGCAGCGAAAGATTTACACTGTTTTTTTAACCTCTTAAGACGCTATCTGATAAGTACTGTCTCAAACATATGCCAGATCTTCTGTGAACTATCCGGGCTAAATATATAGCAATTAGCAGGTATTTTTACTATGCTGTTTGGGAAAAAAATATATTGAGCTACAGCACACACACACACTCCCCATCCTCATGGCCACAACATTCAAAACTGTTTGTTTATGTCAGTGAACACAGTGAAGTTCAGTTTAGAGTAGATTTCCTTTAAATATTTTGTATCCTGGATAGTGCTGGGGAGATGCTACATCTCATTCTCATAGGGATCTTTATTTACACATTTTTGCACTGTATTTACTCAAGATGTCCCAGATTAGATGCAGTATCTTGTTTTCAGTGGGGTCATGATTTTCCCATGTTTATAATGTATTTATTCAGGCTACCTAATCCAGGTGTAAAATATTGTTTTCAGTGTGTTCTGATTTTACGTAATGCAGCATATTATTGTGTAGGTGTAGAGCCCCACTGAAAATAAGATGCCAGATCTTCTGTGAACTATCCAGGCTAAATATGTAGCAATCAGCAGGCATATTCTAGGAAAACACATTGTAAAAATGTGTAAAAGGAAGACCACATTGAAACTACCACTCAGTGGATCTGCAATGTGCAAATTCATTAGAAATAAGGGGTAAAAGCATCCCAAAAACTCTCCACAGCCATATCATCTCTGACCAGAGTTTGTTTGTAATTGCTGGGGAGTGTTTTCTCACTTACATCATTCCACTAAAACAAGTTACAGTTTGGTCAGTATGTGGAGCTGCCATTTAAAGCATGACAGTAGAAGCTGCATTAGTGTTTAATCACGCCCCTCCCCCCAAACTGGTTTGAGAAGTTGTTTACTGTATCTTTTCTGCAACTGCAACTCCCACCCCCAGCCCATCATACACTGACACTAGATACAGTGGCAATGCTATGTCAGATGTGGTCAGCCTTACTTTCCCATTTTTTCTTGTTGGAGATTGCTATCCCACTCTTCTTGAAGAAAGATGAGTCTGTAGTGCTGGGAGGTAAAGACATAATCTGCCCTGTAAATCTAATCGATCCTCGTCAAAATGTTTAAGGAAGTATGGTGACAAAGCTGACTTGAAGTAATGTTAATGGGCGAGGAGCAGTGTGCGCATGCGTGGAGTGAGAGAAACCTGGCTCATGTTCACCGTTATAACCCGTGGGTTGTAATGGCAAATTATAACTGTGTTTCTCTATGGGAGAAAATGCTCCCCAGCTTATTATAAGTAAATATCAGTTTTGTACGAGTTACTGGAACTCACTTCCGAGTTGCTGGGGCTCTGTATATAATACCAATTATAAGTAAATATCAGTGTTGTATGAGTTATTGCAGCTCACATCTAACCTGTGGAGGCTCTGCCTATAGCCCCCATATAAGAAAATGTCAGTGTACTATGAATTAAGGAGCAAATTGCATGTGGAATACTTCTTCTTACAGAAGCTAACACCGTGTGTAGCTGCCTTAAGATTCCTCAACATTATGGAGACTAACCAAGATTCCTTTGGTGTGGAATTGCTTGGGACCACCTATCATGACCTCCTGTGAATGATCTCTTACTGTGAATGGCAGAGGGTTGCCTCAGAATCTGTTGTTGCTGGCACTTTAGTCTTGTCTTGTGGTACCCCATATAGCTCACTGGCAAACAGAAAGGAAACTTTGTTAACAGACTTGCCTGAGCTACAAACAGACCTTTTCCCTGGTCTGATCTGGCCTTTTTGAAACTGACGCTGAGTCCTTGAATTTATAAAACAGCGGTGCCGGCAGAAACAGCAAAATAAAAACAATCCAAATCAGGAAACACACATCTCAGGCAATCCCGGCAATCAGAACTCCCACTTTTCTGAGAACAGCCAATACACTGCTGGAAGAGATCAGGCAAGGAAGGCCCTTGGTTCATGTGATGTCCGGCTGTGCAGTCCAACCATGTGGTTGTAAAGTCACTCAGATATGGAGGCAGATGGGCTCTAGTGCAGAGAGCACCTGCCTGGGAACCAGGAGGTCAAACATTCAGACTTCACCTGTGCCAAATACACACTGTCTGACCTTGAGCAAGTCACTGAACCATCTACTACTCCAATGTACCCAGCTGCAGAATTGGGTAAAAGCAGGACTCCTCGAAAAACATACAATGCATCATAGCTGGGCTATCCTGAGTAAATTAATAAAAAAATATTAACATAAAACCAAAACGTGAATCTGGAATGCTTTGTGAAAAACTACCTCCATCAAGATATTACTTGATCAGTTAATTAATTAATTATGGATGCTGAGGAAGTGCATTTTAGTACTGTGTGCTAAGATATATGTATTAGTGCCCTGTGTTGAGGGTATAAATATTAATGTTGTGAGCTGAGGTGTATATATTAGTGCCCTGTGCTGTTGGGGTAAATATTAATGCTGTGAGATGAGGTGCATATATTACTGCCCTATGCTGTGGGGGTAAATATTAATGTTGTGAGCTGAGATGAATATATTAGTGCCCTGTGCTGTGGGGGTAAATATTAATGCTGTGAGCTGAGGTGAATATATTAGTGCCCTGTGCTGTGGGGGCTAAATATTAATGCTGTGAGCTGAGGTGCGTATATATATATATATATATATATATTAGTACCCTGTGCTGAGGGTGTAAATATTAATGCTGTGGGCTGAGGTGTATATATTAAAGCCCTGTGTTGTGGGGGGGAGGATATTAATGCTGTGAGCTGAGGTGTATATATTAGTGCCCTATGCTGTGGGGGTAAATATTAATGCTGTGAGCTGAGGTGTATAAATTAGTGCCCTGTGCTGTGGGGGTAAATATTAATGCTGTGAGCTGAGGTGCGTATATATATTAGTAGCCTGTGCTGAGGGGGTAAATATTAATGCTGTGGGCTGAGGTGTATATATTAAAGCCCTGGGCTGTGGGGGGGAGGATATTAATACTGTGAGCTGAGGTGTATATATTAGTGCCCTATGCTGTGGGGGTAAATATTAATGCTGTGAGCTGAAGTGTATATATTAGTGCCCTATGCTGTGGGTGTAATTGTTAAAGCTGTGAGCTGAGGTGCATATATTAGTGCCCTATGCTGTGGGGGTAAATATTAATGCTGTGAGCTGAGGTGTATATAATACTGCCCTACGGTGTGGGGGTAAATATTAATGCTGTGAGATGAGGTGTATATACAGTATTAGTGCCCTATGCTGTGGGGATAAATATTAATGCTGTGAGCTGAGGTGCGTATATATATTAGTACCCTGTGCTGAGGGGGTAAATATTAATGCTGTGGGCTGAGGTGTATATATTAAAGCCCTGTGCTGTGGGGGGGAGGATATTAATACTGTGAGCTGAGGTGTATATATTAGTGCCCTATGCTGTGGGGGTAAATATTAATGCTGTGAGCTGAAGTGTATATATTAGTGCCCTATGCTGTGGGGGTAAATATTAATGCTGTGAGCTGAGGTGTATATACAGTATTAGTGCCCCATGCTGTGGGGGAAAATATTAATACTGTGAGCTGAGGTGTATATATTACTGCCCTATGCTGTGAGGGTAAATATTAATGCTGTGAGCTGAGGTGTATATACAGTATTACTGCCCTATGCTGTGGGGGTAAATATTAATGCTGTGAGCTGAGGTGTATATATTACTGCCCTATGCTGTGGGGGTAAATATTAATGCTGTGGGCTGGAGTGTATATATTACTGCCCTATGGTGTGGGGGTAAATATTAATGCTGTGAGCTGAGGTGTATATACAGTATTAGAGCCCTATGCTGTGGGGGTAAATATTAATGCTGTGAGCTGAGGTGTATATATTACTGCCCTGTGCTGTGGGGGTAAATATTAATGTTGTGAGCTGAGGTGAATATATTAGTGCCCTATGATGTGGGGGTAAATATTAATGCTGTGAGCTGAGGTGTATATATTAGTGCCCTATGCTGTGGGGGCAAATAGTAATGCTGTGGGCTGAGGTGTACATATTAGTGCTCTGCACTGAGGGGTTAAATATTAATGCTGTGAGCTGAGGTGCATATATCAGTGTCCTGCACTGTTGGGGTAAATATTAATGCTGTGAGCTGAGGTGTATATATAAGTGCCCTGTGATGAGGGAGTAAATATTAATGCTGTCAGCTATGGTGTATATGTTAGTGCCCTGTGCTGTGGGGGTACATATTAATGCTGCAGGCTGAGGTGTATATATTAGTGCCCTATGCTGTGGGGTAAATATTAATGCTGTGAGCTGAAGTGTATATATTAGTGCCCTATGCTGTGAGGGTAAATATTAATGGTATGAGCAGAGGTGTATGTATCAGTACCCTGCACTGCAGTGGGAAATATTAATGCTGTACGCTGAGGTGTATATATTAGTGCCCTGTGCTGTGAGGGGTAAATGTTAATGCTGTGAGATGAGGTGTACATATTAGTACCCTGTGCTGTGGGGGAATATTAATGCTGTAAGATGAGGTGTATATATTAGTGCCCTGTGCTGCGGGGGGAAATATTAATGCTGTAAGATGAGGTGTATATATTAGTGCCCTGTGCTGTGGGGGGTAAATATTAATGCTGTGAGCAGAGGTGTATATATTAGTACCCTGCACTGAGGGGGTAAATATTAATGCTGTGGGCTGAGGGGTATATATTAGTACCCTGCACTGAGTTGGGAAATATTAATGCTATGAGCTGAGGTGTATATATTAGTGTCCTGTGCTATGGGAGGTAAATATTAATGCTGTAAGATAAGGTATATATATTACTGCCCTATGCTGTGGGGGTAAATATTAATGCTGTGAGCTGAAGTGTATATATTAGTGCCCTATGCTGTGGGGGTAATTGTTAAAGCTGTGAGCTGAGGTGTATATATTAGTGCCCTATGCTGTGGGGGTAAATATTAAAGCTGTGAGCTGATGTGTATATACAGTATTAGTGCCTTATGCTGTTGGGGGAAATATTAATGCTGTGAGCTGAGGTGTATATATTACTGCCCTATGCTGTGGGGGTAAATATTAATGCTGTGAGCTGAGGTGTATATACGATATTAGTGCCCTATGCTGTGGGGGTAAATATTAATGCTGTGAGCTGAAGCGTATATATTACTGCCCTATGCTGTGGGGGTAAATATTAATGCTGTGAGCTGAGGTGTATATACAGTATTAGTGCCCTATGCTGTGGGGGTAAATATTAATGCTGTGAGCTGAGGTGTATATATTACTGCCCTGTGCTGTGGGGGTAAATATTAATGTTGTGAGCTGAGGTGAATATATTAGTGCCCTATGATGTAGGGGTAAATATTAATGCTGTGAGCTGAGGTGTATATATTACTGCCCTATATTGTTGGGGGTAAATATTAATGCTGTGAGCTGAGGTGTATATATTAGTGCCCTGTGCTGTGGGGCTAAATATTAATGCTGTGAGCTGAGGTGTATATATTAGTGCCCTGCACTGTGAGGGTAAATATTAATGCTATGGGCTGAGGTATATACTGTATATTAGTGCCCTATGCTGTGGGGGTAAATATTAATGCTGTGAGCTGAGGTGTATATATTAGTGCCCTATGCTGTGGGGGTAAATAGTAATGCTGTGGGCTGAGGTGTACATATTAGTGCTCAGCACTGAGGGGGTAAATATTAATGCTGTGAGCTGAGGTGCATATATCAGTGTCCTGCACTGTGGGGGTAAATATTAATGCTGTGAGCTGAGGTGTATATATAAGTGCCCTGTGATGAGGGAGTAAATATTAATGCTGTCAGCTATGGTGTATATATTAGTGCCCTGTGCTGTGGGGGTACATATTAATGCTGCAGGCTGAGGTGTATATATTAGTGCCCTATGCTGTGGGGTAAATATTAATGCTGTGAGCTGAAGTGTATATATTAGTGCCCTGCTGTGAGGGTAAATATTAATGGTATGAGCAGATGTGTATGTATCAGTACCCTGCACTGCAGTGGGAAATATTAATGCTGTACGCTGAGGTGTATATATATTAGTGCCCTGTGCTGTGAGGGGTAAATGTTAATGCTGTGAGATGAGGTGTATATATTAGTACCCTGTGCTGTGGGGGGGAAATATTAATGTTGTAAGATGAGGTGTATATATTAGTGCCCTGTGCTATGGGAGGTAAATATTAATGCTGTAAGATGAGGTGTATATATTACTGCCCTATGATATGGGGGTAAATATTAATGCTGTGAGCTGAGGTGTATATATTAGTGTCCTGTGCTATGGGAAGAAAATATTAATGCTGTAAGATGAGGTGTATATATTAGTGCCCTGTGCTGTGGGGGTAAATATTAATGCTGTGGGCTGAGGTGTATATATTAGTACTCTACACTGAGTTGGAAAATATTAATGCTATGAGCTGAGGTGTATATATTAGTGTCCTGTGCTATGGGAGGTAAATATTAATGCTGTGGGCTGGAGTGTATATATTAGTGTCCTGTGCCATGGGGGGGTAAATATTAATGCGATGAAATGAGGTGTATATATTAGTGCCCTGTGCTGTGTGGGGGTAAATATTAATGCTCTGAGATGAGGTGCATATATTAATACCCTGCACTGAGGGGATAAATATTAATGCTGTGGGCTGGAGTGTATATATCACTGCCCTATGCTGTGGGGGTAAATATTAATGCTGTGAGCTGAGGTGTATATATTAGTGTCCAGTGCTATGGGAGGTAAATATTAATGCTGTGAGATGAGGTGTATATATATTAGTGTCCTGTCCCTTGGGGGGGGTAAATATTAATGCGGTGAAATGAGGTGTATATATTAGTGCCCTGTGCTGTGTGGGGGTAAATATTAATGCTCTAAGATGAGGTGCATATATTAATACCCTGCACTGAGGGGATAAATATCAATGCTGTGGGCTGGAGTGTATATATTAGTGCCCTATGGTGTGGGGGTAAATATTAATGCTGTGAGCTGAGGTGTATATATTAGTGTCCTGTGCTATGGGAGGTAAATATTAATGCTGTGAGATGAGGTGTGTACATTAGTGCCCTGTGCTATGGGAGGTAAATATTAATTATGTGAGCTGATGTGTATATATTAGTGTCCCGTGCCGTAGGGGGTAAATATTAATGTGGTGAAATGAGGTGTATATATTAGTGCTCTGTGCTGTGTCGGGGTAAATATTAATGCTCTGAGATGAGGTGCAAATATTAATACCCAGCACTGAGGGGATAAATATTAATGCTGTGGGCTGGAGTGTATATATTAGTGCCCTATGGTGTGGGGGTAAATATTAATGCAGTGAGCTGAGGTGTATATACAGTATTAGTGCCCTATGCTGTGGGGGTAAATATTAATGCTGTGAGCTGAGGTGTATAAATTACTGCCCTATGCTGTGGGGGTAACTATTAATGCTGTGAGCTGAGGTGTATATACAGTATTAGTGCCCTATGCTGTGGGGGGAAATATTAATGCTGTGAGCTGAGGTGTATATATTACTGCCCTGTGCTGTGGGGGTAAATATTAATGTTGTGAGCTGAGGTAAATATATTAGTGCCCTATGATGTGGGGGTAAATATTAATGCTGTGAGCTGAGGTGTATATATTACTGCCAGATGTTGTGGGGGTAAATATTAATGCTCTGAGCTGAGGTGTATATATTAGTGCCCTGCACTGTGAGGGTAAATATTAATGCTGTGAGCTGAGGTGTATATACAGTATTAGTGCCCTATGCTGTGGAGGTAAATATTAATGCTGTGAGCTGGAGTGTATATATTACTGCCCTATGGTGTGGGGGTAAATATTAATGCTGTGAGCTGAGGTGTATATATTACTGTCCTATGCTGTGGGGGTAAATATTAATGCTGTGAGCTGAGGTGTACATACAGTATTAGTGCCCTATGCTGTGGGGGTAAATATTAATGCTGTGAGCTGAGATGTATATATTACTGCCCTATGCTGTGGGGGTAAATATTAATGTTGTGAGCTGAGGTTAATATATTAGTGCCCTATGATGTGGGGGTAAATATTAATGCTGTGAGCTGAGGTGTATATATTAGTGCCCTATGATGTGGGGGTAAATATTAATGCTGTGAGCTGAGGTTTATATATTACTGCCCTAGGTTGTGGGGGTAAATATTAGTGCTGTGAGTTGAGGTGCATGTATTAGTGCCCTGTGCTGTGGGGGTAAATATTAATGCTGTGAGCTGAGGTGTATATATTAGTGCCCTGCTCTGTGAGGGTAAATATTAATGTTGTGGGCTGAGGTATATACTGTATATTAGTGCCCTATACTGTGGGGGTAAATATTAATGCTGTGAACTGAGGTGTATATATTAGTGCCCTATGCTGTGGGGGTAAATAGTAATGCTGTGGGCTGAGGTGTACCTATTAGTGCTCTGCACTGTGGGGGTAAATATTAATGCTGTGAGCTGAGGTGCATATATAAGTGCCCTGTGATGAGGGAGTAAATGTTAATGCTGTCAGCTTTGGTGTATATATTAGTGCCCTGTGCTGTGGGGGTACATATTAATGATGCAGGCTGAGGTGTATATATTAGTGCCCTATGCTGTGGGGTAAATATTAATGCTGTGAGCTGAAGTGTTTATATTAGTACCCTATGCTGTGAAGGTAAATATTAATGGCATGAGCAGAGGTGTATGTATCAATACCCTGCACTGCAGTGGGAAATATTAATGCTATACGCTGATGTGTATATTTTAGTGCCCTGTGCTGTGGGGGGGGGGGGAATATTAATGCTGTAAGATGAGGTGTATATATTAGTGCCCTGTGCTGTGGGGAGAAAATATTAATGCTGTAAGATGAGGTGTATATATTAGTGCCCTGTGCTGTGGGGGCTAAATATTAATGCTGGTAGCTGAGGTGTATATATTAGTGCCCTGTGCTGTGGGGATACATATTAATGCTGCAGGCTGATGTATATTTATTAGTGCCCTATGCTGTGGGGTAAATATTAATGCTGTGGGCTGAGGGGTATAAATTAGTACCCTGCACTGAGTTGGGAAATTTTAATGCTATGAGCTGAGGTGTATATATTAGTGTCCTGTGCTATGGGAGGTAAATATTAATGCTGTAAGATGAGGTGTATATATTAGTGTCCTGTGCTATGGGAGGAAAATATTACTGCTGTAAGATGAGGTGTATATATTAATGCCCTGTGCTGTGGGGGGTAAATATTAATGCTGTGAGCTGAGGTGTATATATTAGTACCCTGCACTGAGGGGGTAAATATTAATGCTGTGAGCTGAGGTGTATATATTAGTACCCTGCACTGAGTTGGAAAATATTAATGCCATGAGCTGAGGTGTATATATTAGTGTCCTGTGCTATGGGAGGTAAATATTAATGCTGTAAGATGAGGTGTATACTGTATGTTACTGCCCTATGCTGTGGGGGTAAATATTAATGCTGTGAGCTGAGGTGTATATATTAGTGTCCTGTGCTATGGGAGGTAAATATTAATTCTGTGAGCTGATGTGTATATATTAGTATCCTGTGCAGTGGGGGGTTAAATATTAATGCAGCGAAATGAGGTGTATATATTAATGCCCTGTGCTGTGTTGGGGTAAATATTAATGCTCTGAGATGAGGTGCATATATTAATACCCTGCACTGAGGGGATAAATATTAATGCTGTGGGCTGGAGTGTATATATTACTGCCCTATGCTGTGGGGGTAAATATTAATGCTGTGAGCTGAGGTGTATATATTAGTGTCCTGTGCTATGGGAGGTAAATATTAATGCTGTGAGATGAGGTGTATATATTAGTGCCCTGTGCTATGGGAGGTAAATATTAATTATGTGAGCTGATGTGTATATATTAGTGCCCTGTGTCGTGGGGGGGGGTAAATATTAATGTGGTGAAATGAGGTGTATATATTACTGCCCTGTGCTGTGGGGGGGTTAATATTAATGCTCTGAGATGAGGTGCATATATTAGTACCCTGCACTGAGGGGATAAATATTAATGCTGTGGGCTGGAGTGTATATATTACTGCCCTATACTGTGGGGGTAAATATTAATGCTGTGAGCTGAGGTGTATATATAGTATTAGTGCCCTATGCTGTGGGGGGAAATATTAATGCTGTGAGCTGAGGTGTATATATTACTGCCATGTGCTTTGGGGGTAAATATTAATGTTGTGAGCTTAGGTAAATATATTAGTGCCCTATGATGTGGGGTTAAATATTAATGCTGTGAGCTGAGGTGTATATATTAGTGCCCTATGCTGTGGGGGTAAATATTAATGCTGTGAGCTGAGGTGAATATATTAGTGCCCTATGTTGTGGGGGTAAATAGTAATGCTGTGAGCTGAGGTGTATATTAGTGCCCTATGCTGTGGGGGTAAATATTAATGCTGTGAGCTGAGGTGATATATTAGTGCCCTATGCTGTGGGGTAATATTAATGCTGTGAGCTGAGGTATATATTATAGTGCCCTTGCTGTGAGGGTAATATTAATGCTGTGAGCTGAGGTTATACAGTATATTAGTGCCCTGCTGTGAGGGTAAATATTAATGCTGTGAGCTGAGGTGTATATATTAGTGCCCTATGCTGTAGGGGTAAATAATGCTAATGCTGGGGTGTATATATAGTGTCCTGCACTGAGGGGTAAATATTAATGCTGTGAGCTGAGTGTATATATAAGTGCCCTGTGATGAGGAGGTAAATATTAATGCTGTCAGCTTATGGTGTATATGTTAGTGCCCTGTGCTGTGGGGGTACATATTAATGCTGCAGGCTGAGGTATATATATTAGTGCCCTATGCTGTGGGGTAAATATTAATGCTGTGAGCTGAGGTGTATATATTAGTGCCCTATGCTGTGAGGGTAAATATTAATGGTATGAGCAGAGGTGTATGTATCAGTACCCTGCACTGCAGTGGGAAATATTAATGCTGTACGCTGAGGTGTATATATTAGTGCCCTGTGCTGTGAGGGGTAAATGTTAATGCTGTGAGATGAGGTGTATATATTAGTACCCTGTGCTGTGGGGGGGAAATACTAATGCTGTTAGCTGAGGTGTATATATTAGTACCCTGCACTGAGGGGGTAAATATTAATGCTGTGGGCTGAGGTGTATATATTAGTAGCTTGCACTGAGTTGGGAAATATTAATACTATGAGCTGAGGTGTATATATTAGTGTCCTGTGCTATGGGAGGTAAATATTAATGCTGTAAGATGAGGTGTATATATTACTGCCCTATGCTGTGGGGGTAAATATTAATGCTGTGCTCTGAGGTGTATGTATTAGTGTCCTGTGCTATGGGAGGTAAATATTAATTATGTGAGCTTATGTGTATATATTAGTGTCCTGTGCTGTGGGGGGGGGGGGTTAAATATTAATGTGGTGAAATGAGGTGTATATATTAGTGCCCTGTGCTGTGTGGAGGTAAATATTAATGCTCTGAGATGAGGTGCATATATTAATACCCTGCACTGAGGGGATAAATATTAATGCTCTGGGCTGGAGTGTATATATTACTGCCCTATGCTGTGGGGGTAAATATTAATGCTGTGAACTGAGGTGTATATATTAGTGTCCTGTGCTATGGGAGGTAAATATTAATGCGGTGAAATGAGGTGTATATAATAGTGCCCTGTGCTGTGTGGGGGTAAATATTAATGCTCTGAGATGAGATGCATATATTAATACCCTGCACTGAGGGGATAAATATTAATGCTGTGGGCTGGAGTGTATATATTAGTGCCCTATGGTGTGGGGGTAAATATTAATGCTGTGAGCTGAGGTGTATATACAGTATTAGTGCCCTATGCTGTGGGGGTAAATATCAATGCTGTGAGCTGAGGTGCATATATTACTGCTCTATGCTGTGGGGGTAAATATTAATGCTGCAAGCTGAGGTCTATATATTAATGCCCTATGGTGTGGGAGTAAATATTAATGCTGTGAGCTGAGGCGTATATACAGTATTAGTGCCCTATGCTGTAGGAGTAAATATCAATGCTGTGAGCTGAGGTGCATATATTACTGCTCTATGCTGTGGGGGTAAATATTAATGCTGCAAGCTGAAGTGTATATATTAGTGCCCTGCACTGAAGGGGTAAATATGAATGCTGTGAGCTGTGGTGTATATATTAGTGCCCTAAGCTGTGGGGGTAAATATTAATGCTGTGAGCTGAGGTGTATATATTAGTGCCCTATGCTGTGGGGGTAAATATTAATGCTCTGAGCTGAGGTGTATATATTAGTGCCCTATGCTGTGGGGGTAAATATTAATGCTGTGAGATGAGGTGTATATATTAGTGCTCTCCACTGAGGGTGTAAATATTAATGCTGTGAGCTGAAGTGTATATATTAGTGCCCTATGCTGTGGGGGTAAATATTAATGGTGTGAGCTGAGGTTTATGTATTAGTACCCTGCACTGAGTTGGGAAATATTAATGCTGTGAGCTGAGGTGTATATATTAGTACTCTGCACTGAGCTGGGAAATATTAATGCTGTGAGCTGAGATGTATATATTAGTGCCCTGCACTGAGGGGGTAAATATTAATGCTGTGAGCTGAGGTGTATATATTAGTGCCTCTGCACTGAGGGGGTAAATATTAATGCTGTGAGCTGAGGTGTATATATTAGTACCCTACACTGTGAGGGTAAATATTAATGCTGTGAGCTGAGGTGTATATATTAGTACTCTGCACTGAGCTGGGAAATATTAATGCTGTGAGCTGAGATGTATATATTAGTGCCCTGCACTGAGGGGGTAAATATTAATGCTGTGAGCTGAGGTGTATATATTAGTGCCTCTGCACTGAGGGGGTAAATATTAATGCTGTGAGCTGAGGTGTATATATTAGTACCCTACACTGTGAGGGTAAATATTAATGCTGTGAGCTAAGGTGTATATATTAGTGCCCTATGCTGTGGGGGTAATTGTTAAAGCTGTGAGCTGAAATGTATATATTAGTACCCTATGCTGTGGGGGTAATTGTTAAAGGTGTGAGCTGAAATCTATATATTAGTGCCCTATGCTCTGGGGGTAAATATTATTGCTGTGAGCTGAGGTGTATATATTAGTACCCTGCACTGAGTTGGGAAATATTAATGCTGTGAGCTGAGGTGTATATATTAGTGCCCTGTACTGAGGGTGTAAATATTAATGCTGTGAGCTGAAGTGTATATATTAGTGCCCTATGCTGTGGGGGTAAATATTAATGCTATGAGCTGAGGTGTATATATTAGTACCCTGCACTGAGCTGGGAAATATTAATGCTGTGAGCTGAGGTGTATATATTAGTGCTCTGCACTGAGGGGGTGAATATTAATGCTGTGAGCTGAGGTGTATATATTAGTACCCTGCACTGAGTTGGGAAATATTAATGCTGTTAGCTGAGGTGTATATATTACTGCCCTGCACTGAGTTGGGAAATATTAATGCTGTGAGCTGAGGTGTATACTGTATATTAGTGCCCTATGCTGTGGGGTTAAATATTACTGCTGTGAGCTGAAGTGTATATATTAGTGCCCTATGCTCTGGGGGTAAATATTAATGGTGTGAGCTGAGGTTTATATATTATAACCCTGCACTGAGTTGGGAAATATTAATGCTGTGAGCTGAGGTGTATATATTAGTGACCTGCACTGAGGGGGTAAATATTAATGCTGTGAGCTGTGGTGTATATATTAGTGCTCTGAGTTGAGGGAGTTAATACTGTGAGATGAGGTGTATATATTAGTGCTCTGCACTGAGGGGGTAAATATTAATGCTGTGAGCTGTGGTGTATATATTGGTGCCCTGTGCTGTGGGGGGTAAATATTAATGCTGTGAGATGAGGTGTATATATTGGTGCCGTATGCTGTGGGTGTAAATATTATTGCTGTGAGCTTACGTGTATATATTAGCGCCCTGTGCTGAGGGATAAATATTAATGCTGTGAGCTGAGGTGTACATATCAGTGCCCTGTGCTTGGGTAGTATATATTAGTGCTCTCTGCTGAGGAGTTTATCTCATTGCCCTGTGACTAAGAGTAAGTACAGTTGAGCCCACCAGGTTGCTGAGTAACAGGAAACAAAGCATTTTCAATGGCAGTTAATCCCCTTTGTCGGGCAGTAACAAGAGGCACTACATTACATTCTGGTAGGTTCTACTGTATTACTGCCCTGTGCTGAGGGACATATATGTGTGCTGAGTGCTTAGGGGTATATAGTATACAGGTGCCCTGTGCTGAGGATGTAAATGTCAGTGCCTTGTGCGTAAGAGTATATATTGGTGCCATGTGCTAAAGGGAATATAGTAGTGCCCCATGCTGAGGAGGTAAATATTATGCCCTGTGCAGTGGGTATTTTAGTGCCCTATGTTGGTGGGTAAATATTGGTGCCCTGTTTTGAGTGGGTTTATATTAGTGTCCTCTGTTGTGGGGAGAATATTGGTACCCTGTTCTGTGGTTATATATTAGTGGTCTAGGGTGACAGGACACGTATATCAGCATCCTATGCTGAGTAAACATATATTACTGCACTCTTCTAGGAGGTGAAATATCAGTGACCTGTGCTGAGGGGTATATATTGATGCCCTGTGCTAAGTGGGTAACTGTTTGTCCTATTTTCTGATGCGGTATAGATAAACACTGTCTGCTAAGGGGGAATATATTAGTGCTTCGTGTTAAGCAATATTTATTAGTGACCTCTGCCGGGAAGTTAAATATTAGCCCCAAGTTCTTTGGGGTTATATATTAGTGTCTTCTGCTGAGGGTAAATATCAGTGGCCTGTGCTGAGGGGGTAAATATTAATGTCCTCCACTGAAGGCAAGGCAAAGCAAAATTTAGTTTTCAATGCACCCAATCCCAGAGGCTCTGGGCGCTGTACAACAATAGCAGCTAATAGTAGCTAACCCTAAAACCACAAACATATACATATCTAAAATACTAACAATTAAACCATATAATATAGAATGATTAAAATACAATATAAGAGGCAGTTTCAGAACTAAATATTACTAAACAGTGTCCGGGAAAGCTTGGATAAACAGAAGGGCCTTGAGGTGGGCCTTAAATACCTCAGCTGAGGGGGCCTCCCTTACAGATGGTGGAAGCGAATTCCACAGGACAGGGCCGGTGATACTAAAAGGTCTATCTCCAACAGTCTTAAGCCTCGTCCTGGGAATTGCAAGGAGGAATGGAGGGAGTGGGCCGAGACAGCGGGTGTTAGAAGGCCCAGCCCATGTAGATCCTTAAAGGTGAGCAAGCCCACCTTAAAGGGGATCCTCCATCTGACTGGCAGTCAGTGCAGTTCCCGCAGCACCGAGGTGATGTGGCAGTATCTAGGTTGCCCCATCAACAAGCTGGCAGCTGCATTCTGTACTAGCTGCAGCCTGCGGAGGAAGGGGTACTTATAAGTGCAATATGCTGAAAGTATATGTCAGAGCCCTGTGCTGAGGGGGTTAAATTAATTACCAGTACAGAAAGAGTATATACTAGTACCCTCTGCTCTGGGGTGAATTTGTTTATTTTATTTAAAATGTGTTGACCAGGAGAGGAACTCTGAGCTGGAACTCATTTCCAGGTGCAACTCCTGGGAGGGTAGGAGGTGGTGTTACAATATAAGAAGAAATATTAATACTTTGTGCAAGGGGTTATATATTAGTTCCCTGTGTTTTTGGAGTAGATAGTTTTGCACCAGAGAGGGTATATATTAGTACCCTCCAAAAAGGGGTTACATTTAAGTGCTCTGTGCTAAATGGTATGTATTAATGCTCTCTGCTGAGATATATATATTAGTGCTCTGTGCAGAGGAAGTATATACAAGTGCCTTGTGCAGAGGAGGAAAAAATTAGTGCCTGGTGCAGAGGAGGTATACATTGGTGCACTGTGCAGAAGAGGTATATGTACATGCCCTGTGCAGGGGTGATATATATTAATGCCCTGTGCAGAGGAGGTATATATATTAGTGCTCAGTCCAAATGAAGCATATGTAAGTGTGCTGTGCAGAGGATATATATATATTAGTTCCCTGTGCAGAGGAGGTACTATATATTAGTGCTCTGTGCAGAGGAGGTATATATGAGTGTTTTGTGCAGAGGAGGTATATATTAGTGTCCTGTGCAGAGGATGTATATATATTAATGCTTTGTGCACAGGAGGTATATATAAGTGCCCTGTCCAGAGGAGATATATATTAGTGGCCTGTGTATGGGATGTATCTTTAAGTGCCCTCTGCAGAGGAGATATTTTTTAGCACTCTGTGCAGATGAGGTATATATTAGTGATTTGTGCAGACGATGTATATATAAGAGCATTATGCAAAAGAGGTACAAATTAGTGCCTTGTGTACGGGTGGTATATATTAGTGTTCTGTGCAGAGGAGATATTTATATGTGCCTTGTGCAGTGGAGGTATATATTATTGCCCTGTGCACAGGAGGTATATAGTAGTGTTCTGTGCAAATGATATCTGTCTGTCTGTGTGTCTATCTATCTCTCTCTCTCTCTCTCTAAGTGCCCTGTGCAGAAGAGTAATGTAACAGCCCCCTGACTCACCTGGGCTGTTCCAGAGCTCTCGAGTCTTACCTGGACACGCTTCTGAGGGGGCTGGCCTGAGTTCACTAGTGGACAAGTTGCATAGGATTAGAATGGAGTGGTGCCTCTACCTGAGTTAGTGATATTGGATACCTGTTGAATAAATTGCAAGTTACCACCCTCCAGGGAAATACGATAACGACCCCCACAGTATCTTCCCCACACAGTGACAGTATGTGCTCTACACAAAAAAACATATTACCAAATTGTGACATAAACTAGCTTTCTGTTTATTAGAGGGAGGAGGAAAGAGAAGTAAAACAGCTGCACAGCAAAACTGACAGCACACAATTTTCTGCCCCACAAAGTCCCACACCTCCCACCTGTGTGTGTGCCTGACTTTCCTCAAAATGGCCACTAAAATACAGTGAGTTTGTTGCCATGTATACCGCAGAGGAGGTGCTGAGATGCTGGGAGGGTAACAGTCTTTGAACATGAAGAAAAATAATTTTGTTGGGGCCCGGTAACTTGTAAACACACAGAACTTTAAATTTTCTGCCTGGGCCAGCTTGAAGCTTGGTGCAGTCCTGCCCAAGGTTTAACCTTCTTTTTCTGACTAGCTGGCAAGCTAAGTTAGGAACTCCTCTGAGCCGCAGCCCCGAGGTACTTATAGTTCTGGAGCAGGGGGTCTCACAGGTTTGGCTCACACGGTACTGTTGTGGTATCTAGAATGACTGGTGGTGCACCAAGGTTGCAAGTTGCGAACAGATTGCAGCTGGTCTTCACCTGTCAGGGCTTTCAAATATTTGCCTCTGAGGCCTTTGCAAGTGCTATTCACCTGACAGGCCTCTTGACGTCTTCCTCTCCACCAGTCTCCTCATTGGTCTGGGGGATGGGCAGGCTGGGTGTCCCCTAGACTTTATGCCTGGTACACTGCATTTCTGGAACACAGCTGCTACAGGGCTTTGGCTCTGTCTCTAACACCAGTACAGCTTCTCTGGAACAAACACTGGCTTTGGCTATGTCACTAGCCCCAATCATACAACTTTTTTGGCAGAAACAGTCAAGCAGGTTCAAACATGAGTCCCTCTGAGGGGGAAAACAATTGCTCAGACAGCTCACCTTCTATATTTTCAAGCCACAACTTTCACTCTCGAGATCCAGGCTGCAAACCTCTGTCCTTTTGGGCTGCCACTTCACAGTCTCTACTTTCAGGCTGAAATTCACTGGTCGTTGCTTACAGCAGTGGGGCTGAGTCTTTGTTCCAGGGAAATTAGGCTGTAGATCACATCTCTCTCTCCTGCCACCACGGGTATTGAACAGGTGCTCAATCTTTTGTTCCCTTTTGTGGCCAGAAAGGCCGAATAGCTGTAGGAGCAGGCCTTTGGGTTAGGAAGCTCCAACACAGTTTCACTGCCTCTATCCCTTGGATCCTCTAAAAATGAATCTCCCTTTGGTGAGCAAAACAGTCCTTTTCATAATTTTTGAGCTCTCCCACTCTGATTGGCTGATTAGTTCCCAGGCAATTTTTGGTGCCCTCTTGCATTTTCCAGTGGCCCCCTTGCTGCAGGAATCCTATGGGGGCCATCATTTTTGTTTACATTTGCTTCCTTAAATTGTAGGCCATAAAATTTACTATACAGCCCATCCTATGGGCAGAAAACCTCCCTAAGATGCCTGGAGGATTGCCCAGAAGCCAAAAACTGGATTGGCCGAAAGTAAACAAACGTGGCAGCACTGAACTATTCTGCGCATGTGTGGCCACTAGTGTTAAAGGAGCCACGGCTCCAAAAGTGCATTTGGCCAGTCGGCCATGATAAACAAGGATCCCTGACGAAATAAGTTACTACAACAAGAGAGCTATTGGATGTACAAGTTACAATGTTTGAAGCCAAGGGTGTTAAATGATCACTGAGACCATAAACCACACTTACGATGCTTTTTCCTTTGGCAGTTCAATGTTTCTTGAAAATAGCATAGTGACTCTTAAATTTAAACTTCTGGTATCCTTGTGATGCCTGTGTCTGAACTTCCTCCCCCCGAGCCTGTTACAACTTCCCATTATTTACCCTTTGTGGTGCTTCACCCTTTGTTGTGTTTTTTCCTCTCCTCCCCCCACACTTTCTCATCCCTGTGTTTCAATGTTAGCATCAAACTTATACTGTTCAGTTTTCACTGTCTGCCACTTTGATTGCTCAAAGCGGACTTGAGCAGACTTTTTCCTTACTTTGAAATGTGGTTTGCAGTGTTAATTTTCAGCAAGGACCGTTAGGCTGTGCCTTATTAAAAATTAAAAAATATTACAAATTTATTCAGGATGTCTACTTTTAATAAAGAAGTATGAGTTAGGACTGTTAATGTAATTAATGCAAATGTAACTGTGAATGAAACATTCCAGTTCACTTCTTTCACTGCTAATTATGAGATGTTAGCTTGCTTTGAGTTTGGCAGTCACGATACCAATAAGATATATTCCTATCACCTGTATTTAATTTGCCCTTCTCTCTGTATGTAATTGTTGATTGTGTATTCATTGGGGTATTGAAATGTGACAGTTTCTTTCCCAGGCCATGTCCCCTGATCAGGGGTCTGTTTACTCGAAGCACCGGGGCTAGTCTGTGGGTGTTAGCCACCTGTTTAAATTTTGTATCCAGGACATCATTAAACAGATTTCTACTGAGCCAGTTTGTTTGAAGCTTTTGTTTGACAGCATTCCAGCGCAGAGCTTTTCTGCTTGACTGAGTGGTGAATATATATAAGTGCCCTGTGCAGAGGAGATATATATTTGTGCCCTCTGCAGAGGAGGTATATATTAGTGTTCTGTGCAGTGGAGGTATATATTGGTGATCTGTGCAGAGGAGGTAAATATTAGTGTTATGTGAAGGGGAGGTATATATTGGTGGTCTGTATAGAGGAGGTAAATATTAGTGTTATGTGCAGGGGAGGTATATATTAGTGCTCTGTGCAAAGGAGATATATAAGTGCTTTGTGCAGAGGAGGTATATGTAGGTGCCCTGTGTAGAGGAGATTTTATATATATATATATATTTATACAACGTATGTTTAGGGATAAAAGCCAGTATAAAAAGTGATATCTAACATACTAACATACTAAAATGCCAGCAGAATAGGCCTAACGGTCTTTCGTGTCTGCTCGTTTGGTCAGCCCCCACCCTGGGTGCTGACCTTGCTGTCCCCCTCGCCTTCTCTGGCTTCCCTTCCCAGTTCCGGATATTCTTGCTGCATCGGATTTTGCTTCCAGAACCCTTCCCCTGTACCTGTCCCACCCCCTCTTGAACCCCTCCACTGTCTCTTTCTCCACCAGCCCCCGAGGCAGTGCATTCCATGGCTCTACCACCCTCTCAGTGAAGTAGCACCTCCTCCTTTCTCCCCTGAATCTTCCCCCCTCCAGCTTCCACCCATGCCCTCTAGTGGCCCCTTCCTCCTTCCTTTGAAGCACCCTGACTGTTCCTCCCCTATTTACCCTCTTCATGTACCTGAAGACCTCTATCATGTCCCCGGTCCCTTCTCTCTTCCAATGTGTACATATTTAGCTCTTTGAGCCTCTCCTCATAGGTCCTGTCCCCAAGCCCCAAATCATTTTGTTGCCTTCCTCTGGACCCTCTCCAGGAGGTTAAGTCCTCTTAAGTGTGGCCTCCAAAACTGCACGCAGTACTCAAGGTGCGGCCTCACCAAGCAGTTATCACAGAGGGAGTATCACTTCCTCCTCTGGAGGTGATCCCCAGCGATGCATCCAGCATCCTGTTGGCTTCTGGCTGCTGCCCTCCTACAAGTCTCAGAGTTGTTCATCTTGACATCCACCACCACCTCCAGGTGCCTCTCAGCCATCGAAATTGCAGATTTCCCCAGGGTGTACACTTGGCCTGGGTTTCTGCCCCCAGGTGGGAGTACCCTTGCATTTCCTGCATTGAACCTCAGCTTCCACTTTCTAGACCATCTTTCCAGAGCCTCCAGGTCCTCCTGTAGGGCCACCCTCCCTCCCCCCATCCACCACTGCCCCAGTTTCGAGTCATCTGCAAAGAGACTCATCTCACCCTGATTCCTGTCCTTATGTCAGATACATAGGCGTTAAACGAAGGCTCATGACTGATCCCTGTGGGACCCCACTAATGACCCTCCTGGGGATGAGACTATCCCACAACCACAACCTCTGGGTCCGGGTCCTGGAGCCAATTGCTATCCATCTGATCATCTGGTTCCCACCCCATTTCTCCCAGCTTATCCAACAGGCCCACGTGAGGAACAGAGTCAAATGCCTTGCTGAAGTCTAGAAAGAGGACATTCACTGGTCTACTCAGGTCCAAGGCACTTGTCACCCAGTCATAGAACTCCACCAGGTTTGTCTGACATGATTTCCCCGGGATGAATCCATGCTGTCTATCGTCCAGGCACCCTGACTTATCCAGATCCCCCTAGCCTCTCCTTG
The DNA here is from genome assembly GCA_016271365.2 of Neoceratodus forsteri. NCBI lineage: Eukaryota > Metazoa > Chordata > Ceratodontiformes > Ceratodontidae > Neoceratodus > Neoceratodus forsteri. The sequence goes on from CM028136.1 coordinate 71,430,375, forward strand.
ACAATGCCCTCCATCACCTTGCCCACCACCGATGTCAGGCTGACAGGCCTGTAGTTCCCTGCCACCTCCCTTTGATCCCCTTGTGATAGGGCACTATATGCGCCACCTTCCAGTCTTGGGGCACCCACCTGTCCTCAGAGAGATGGTGAAAGCTCTGCCAGGTTTTCGCCAGACATCCGCAAGTTCCTTCAGCACTCTGGGATGTAATTTATCCGCCCCGGTGCTTTCTCCGCCTTAAGGGAGCTGAGGGCTTCCTCACTCTCTGCTGTGATTTACTTCCGGTACCTCTTCTCCTGCTTAGCCCTCCCCACCTGCCAGTGGTGCCTCCTCTCCCCAGACCTGCCAATCGGGTAAGGGTCCCTCCTCAGTATCTCTGTCTCCTCCCATGCATGATGCAGCCCCATTTTCCTGGTGAAAACGGAGGTGAAGTACTCATTTAGTACCTCAGCCTGCTCCCCGGTCTTGTGCCCATCTCTCCCTGATTTAATCCTGCTAATCTGTCCCTTCACCCTTCATCTTTCCCCAATGTATCTAAAGAACCCCTTGTTCCCTCTCCTATTTTCCTGGCCAGGTTCTGCTCCTTCCTTGCCTTAGCCGCCCTCACCACTCTAGTGGCCTTCTAGCCATCAGCTCTGACTCCCCCGATCCCTTCACCCTTGAGCACTTGAATTGCTTATAGGCTGCTTTCTTCCGCCAAGACCACCTCCTGGACCTCCCTGGTCCACCAACAGGGTTTTTGGCCCCACCAGATTTTCATCTTCTCTTGCACAGGTGCTGGTAGCATCCTGCACCCCTCTCCTGATGATTTCCCACCTACTATCAAAGGCTCCATGTCTGACCCATCCCATCCAAGTGCTCCTTAAGGAGCCTTCCCATTTGCTTAAAATCCCTGAAGTCGGTTACTCTGCCTTGTGCAGCCTTCACCCTCCTAGGTTCAGGCAGAACCAGACTGTGGCATGGTCACTCCCGCCAATGGGTCCTTACCTCCAGGCTCTCAATCTGGTCACTGTCTGCCAGGACCACATCCAGTACCCATGCCTCCCTGGTCAGTTCCTCACCTGCTGAGTTAGGAACGCCTTGAAAGACATCCAACAACCTCTGTTCCCTGGTCACAGAGGATGTCATAGTCTCCAGTCTGTTCCTGGCATGTTTAGTACCCCAACACCACCACCGTTCCTCTGCCTAGTCTGCAGTGTCTCCTAACATCTGCCACCAGACTGTCCTCCAGCTCCTCCGCCAGGGCAGGAGGTCTATACACCACTCCTATTTTTACTCTCTTGCCCCCCCCTTGTTATCAAGGTGACCCAAATCGCCTCCACTGTTCCCTCTGCCTCCTCTACTCCCCCTATGCCAAGGCAGTTTTTGACTATCATTGCTACCCCTCCTCCCCTTCCCTCCCCCCTGTCCTTCCTGAACATAGTGTATCCCTCCAGGTTCAGGTCCCAGTCATGTCTTGCAGTGGCCCAAGTCTCAGTGACCACTGCCACATCCACTGCTCCCTCAGTTAACATCACCTGGAGCTCAGGCATTTTATTGCCCAAGCTTCTGGCATTTAGCAGGACTACCTTCCACCCTTTCCTATAGTTCCATTTCCCCTGCTCGTGTTCCCATGGGGATTCTGTTTTCCCCTGGTTTGCACTTTGCCAGTTGACCTTTTCCTGCAATCCTCCTGGTCCCCAGGGGTGGAGACAGAGTCCTCCTTTATCGGTACCCCTGACAGCCTTTTTCTCCCATCCCACCCCTTCACAAGTTTAAACCCCACTTTTCACCAATGAACCCCTATTTTCAACTTAAGGATTCCCTCCTCCAAATTGAGATGTAGTCTATCTCAGCATACAGCCTCTATCCTCCCAGGTCTCCCCAATCCCCATCAACCCATACCCTCTGGCCTCACACCACTCCCTGAGCCACTGGTTTATCTCCCTAATTTTCCTTTGTGTTCTCCACTAGCCCTTGGCACTGCAGGATTTCTGGGAAGGAAACTGCATCCTATGTCATGACAGACCCTGGCAGTTCCCTGAATCTGCTCTGTATCTCTAGCTCGCTATTTCTTCAATGTCATTTGTACCCAGGTGGACCAGTATGTCTGGGGAACCCCACAATCCTTTGCCAGCTGATATACCCGTGCTTAGCCCTTGTGCACCGTTGAGTCCAGGGAAGCATTTTGTTCTAACTGCCAGGCTTCTCCTCCCTATCCCATTTGATACCCCTGATCATAGAATCTCCCCAGCAGGAGCACTTGACCACTCCTTTCCTCCATTCCCCTTCCATGTCCCTCATCCTTTCTACAGCGCCCTCCACCCAGCTGGCTCCTTGTTCCTCCCTATCTGGGTGCCACATGCCACCCCTCCTATTTACCATGACCACCCCTCCCTCCAATCCTATGCCTCCTCCTCCTGAGTATCCTTCTGCTTGCTAACTCCCTCACTGCTCGAACTGCTCCTTCTCCCCATCTGCCAAACCAGCCTGACTCATCCTCCTTCCTTCCTGTCTCCATTTAGTTCCTCCTTGCTCGTCGTGCTCCCCGGCCTAAACCCTCAGCTCCCTTTACTGAATCCTTCTTGTACTTCTGGTCCTTCTCCTTACCTTTCCTCCCAACTGGTCCTTCTCCTTGCGCTTTCCTCCCTCTTCCCTGCCCCTCCTGCTCTGATTCACTGCTCCCCATTCTCCTGCATTCCAGGTCCCCTGTTCTTTCTGCTATCTGGCCCCTGCCTCCTGCCTCCCACTCCTTCCGCTCTAACCACCTCTGTCGTGGGCTACATCACCCCCTCATCCTTGAGCAGAAGAAGAGAATTGAAGGGTTACTGAGTGTAAGGTCTGATCCACCTCCCCGCCTTTGTTTCCTTCTGTCCAGCCCCGGCCATCTGCCTACTTCCCTGAGAATGTTGTCCTCCGTCCCCCTTTGTGAGGGTCCCAGTTACCTGCCTGCTTCCTTGGTAGTGTCCTTTGACCCCTGTGCCAGGGTCCCTATGTGACCCCTGAGTATTCTCCTGCACCCTTTCCCTATGCCCCACCCCAGTGCTTGGTGCAACTCTGTGGGAGATTTCCAGCCCCTTCCCAACCATACCACCCACCTTCCCCAGCTTTCTCCTAATCCCCGCAACCTCCTCCTAAGCTGTGCTAGCTGGTAGCACACTGGGCAACCACCGAACTTCCAAGCCCAGTCCAGTATCGGGCTGCTCCACACCCTGTGCACCCACCACCCTCCCAAAGATGCCGGCCCTAATGATGTGTGGTTCCATCCCTTCCAATAGGTTTCCTTGGGTGAGCCACCAGGTTCCCCCTAGTCCAAGATACCCCTACTGCCTAATCAGGTCACCCAGTAATCTTAGAGACAGTCCCACTGTACACCAGTAACCCTGTTACTAGGTGCAGTACAACACATTAAACTTATAAGGAAATGAACAACTCCTAAGCTCCTCTCTCCTAGCCTTTAAATCCAACCCCAGTGGCTAGAACTACATGAGCTGCACCTGCAGCCTTTTCCTCCAATTGCAGGGGCAGGGTTCCCCCATAAATTCAAGAGATCGCCTGGGGAGGGAGGGTCCTGGGCAGACACCCGACTCGAGAGAGAGTGTATCAGCCCTGTGTCTCCCCTCCAAGCCCAGCAGCCAAAGAACCAGGCCCAAGCAAATCCCACCAAATAGGTTTTAAATCAGAAGAAATAGGCTTCTACCAAAGCAGCCTGTTACACAGTGAAACATCCACAAAATTAGCCCCACTTACAGCCACCAAATCAGTTTACAAACATCCAGCATCCCCCAAAACAATACCCTGCTAGCCCCTTAGAAGTAAGAAAGAAAAGAACTAACCTACCAAGTAAAATCCACAAGAACCCTGTGAAAACAACAACAGCAGCAGCTACTGTCCTGGAACACAACTGATCCTGTCCCCTTCCAGTTCTTTCTGAGAAGACAAAGCAGCTAACACCTCAACCTGATTCAGCTCTGCCTCCAGTCAATTGGTTGAGTGAGACCTGGCCAGACCATTAACACCCCTCCCCCACTATGAACTAACCTTTACAGCTAATGGAGTCAGCACAAGGAATCAAAATTCAAGTCAAAGCCCCCAAAATATGTTTGCTGCCAAAGGAAACAGGTCTCCAATTTAATCAGCTTCACTAACAACACATCAAAATAGGCTTGAAATTAACAGATATAGGTATCCAATTCAAATAACCAACTCCAAGCAAATCCCACCAAATAGGTTTTAAATCAGAAGAAATAGGCCTCTACCAGCGCAGCCTGTTACACAGTGAAACATCCACAAAATGAGCCCCACTTACAGCCACCAAATCAGTTTACAAACATCCAGCAGCCCCCAAAACAATACCCTGCTAGCCCCTTAGAAGTAAGAAAGAAAAGAACTAACCTACCAAGTAAAATCCACAAGAACCCTGTGAAAACAACAACAGCAGCAGCTACTGTCCTGGAACACAACTGATCCTGTCCCCAGTAGCCCAGTGAAGATATACTTGATATCTTCATGTTCCTATACGTCATCGTGTATCTTGCAAACTCCTATACGTCATCATAATTCCAGCACTTTCACTTTCCCTGCTATCCACACACCCATCATGCGACTCTCTCTACCCCTTGCCCCCCTCCCCCAATGCAGCTCCGACTTATCTGTTAAATTATCTGGTTGATCCTGCCATAATTTTTGAATAAATATTTATTTTAATACTTATCTGGTTGATCCTGCCACTTTTAACACTTTCACTTTCCCCTTAAATGCAGCGTGTCGGAGCGCTATTCACACTCGTGGATGGCATAGTTCCAAACATTTTTGAGGAGGCACCCTGAATTGTAAAAGACAGAAAACGCTGTACTTTATGCACAGCTTACTGTTATTTCTTCCAAAAGAAGCTGCGGAGTACACACAGACCACAGCGAGTGAGTGAGTGAGAGGCTTCTGAACTGCTGAGAGAAACGCGAGTGTGTGTTATATTGCAAGGACCATCACCTGTATGTGTCCCATTGCATTGAAAGGGGCATGTAGAGCACTGTGTTGGGGGTGGGTAAACATATGTTGTATAAACAGAACATGACATAATGACTGAAGATATCATATTTATCTTCACTTAGGAATAATGACATCAAGATATCTCACTCTGGTCACCACTCGTGAGATATCATGATATCACCTGCCTCTCATGAAGATAAATATGATATCTTCAGTCAGGCCATGTCATATCCCATATATATATATATATATATATATATATATATTAGTGCCCTGAGCAGAGGAGGTATGTATTAGTGCTCAGTGCAGACGAGGTATATACAAATGCATTGTGCAGAGGATATATACATTAGTGCCTTGTGCAGAAGAGGTACATATAAGTGTTTTGTGCAGAGGAGGTATATATTAGTGCTCTGTGCAGAGGAGGTACATATAAGTGCCCTTTGTAGAGGATTTACATATTAGTGCCCTGTGCAGAGGAGGTATATATATAAGAGCATTGCGCAAAGGAGGTAAATATTATTGCACTGTGCAGAGGAGGTATGTATCAGTGCTCTGTGCAGAGGAAGTATATATAAATGCCCTGTGCAAAGGAGATGTATACTAGTGCTCTGTGCAGAGGAGGTACAAATAAGTGCCCTGTGCAGAGGAGTTACATATTATTGCTCTGTGCAGAGCAAGTATATATAAGAGCATTGTGCAAAGGAGCTACATATTATTGGACTGTGCAGAGGAACTATATATTAAAGCCCTGTGCAGAGGAGGTATATATAGGTGCCCTGTTCAGATGAGGTATATGTTAATGCTCTGTGCAAAGGATGTATATATTAGTGCTCTGTACAGAGGAGGTATAAATAAGTGCCCTGAGCAGAGGAGATATATGTTAGCACCTTGTACAGATGAGGTATACATTAGTGTTCTCTGCAGAGGAGGTATATATTGGTGGTCTGTGCAAAGGAGGTATATATTAGTGCCCTTTGTCAATGAGATTTATATTAGTGCCTTGTGCAGAGGATGTATATATTAGTGCTCTGTGCAGAGTATTTATATATAAGTGCCCTGTGCAGAAGAGATTCATATTAGTGCCCTGTGTGGATGAGGTACAGGTATATATATTAGTGATCTGTGAAGAGATGATATATATTAGTGCTCTGTGCAGAGGGGGTATATAGTGAAGCTCTTTGCAGAGGAGTTATATAAGAGAGCATTGTGCAAAGCAGGTACATATTAGTGCCTCTTGCAGAGTAGGTATATATTAGTGCTCTGTGCAGAGGAGGTATATAGTATTGCTCTGTGCAGATGAGGTATATATTAATGCCCTGTGCAGATGAGGTATATATATTAGTAGTCTGTGCAGAGGAGATATATACAAGTGCCTTGTGCAGAGGATATTTGTATTAGTGTCCTGTGCAGAGGAGATATATACAAGTGCCTTGTGCAGAGGATATTTGTATTAGTGCCCTGTGCAGAGGATATATATATTAGTGTCCTGTGCAGAGGAGGTATATATTAGCACTCTGTGCAAGGGGGGTATATAATGGTGCTTTGGGTAGAGGTGATAGAGTATATACTGTATAAGTGTCCTGTGCAGGTGAGATATATATTAATGGTCTGTGCAGAGGAGGTATATATTAGTGCATTGTGCAAAGGAAGTATACATTAGTGCTCTGTTCAAAAGAGGTATTTATTTATTATTTATTTAATTTATTTAAAGTTTATAATTGGGAAAAGCACACTGAGCCAAGGCTCGATTCCAGTTGCGACCCAGGGGATGGGGTTACAATAGGAATAATACAAAAGTTTTCAATTCAGATACATGAAGATAAAACAGAACGTACTGGAGTTGCATAAAACAATAAATACATTCAGTGCAATATTTACATAGCAAGATGTGGCAATAATAAACAAAGTCTAAATATAATATGGCTATAAATATCCAGTAATCTGATTGGCTGAGGAGCTTGGAGCCCAGTGCTGGTATCCCATGACGACAGCACTGGAAGAAGGTCCAGTAGCCTCTTCACAATAAAATCAATACTACCAGCCATTCCTGACTGCCATCACAAATGTGGCTGTCACCTTTACTCAATAAAAACCTTCAACTAGGCCCTAAAAATAAAACTGTATAAGTTTATAAACATAAGAAGTAAATGTTATTTGTCCTTACAATACTCTTGTTACACACATACATAACTTAAAAAATTAAGTACTACAGTACTTAGAATTGTAATATAGTGTACAGTAGAATGTTGTTCTGTATAGAATTCCATCCCTTTCAAAATGCTGTTCTAGCACAGTTCCAATGTCATGGAATGCTGTTCTACCCTTCTAGGGTTGAACAGCATTCTAGAACCTCTAAAGACTGCATGAGTCAGTTTCATTTTGAAAGCAAAAGAACTCACAAAACACATTTTTCACACAGTACTATACACTATAAAAAATACAGGATGAGCAACTGTGTGCAGAACCAGCGTGTTTTGCCACCTCGGGGTTCTGATTCACATGGACCTCTCGAGCTTCGCTCTCAGGGTCAGAGGGAATCAGAATCCCTCTGAGGCAGAACACACTGGTTCTGCATAGTTGTCCATCCTGTATTCTCTATTTATGGTATTTCTTTGCTGACCATGAAAAATCCACCTCCTATCCTCACCTGCTTACTAGGGAAATATGTGTTGTTTAAGCTGTTACAGATAAAACAATAGACTTGGTTCCATCTGAGGCCTTCTGTTGTGTGCTAGTGGGAGTAAACATTCTGCCAGCAGAACTGAGCAGAGGTTTGAATTCTTGCATTCTGTCTATAGTAAACATTCTACCTCTTGAATGTTGCTAAGACAGAAAATAAACAAGACAAAGAAAAGGGAGAAGAAAGAAAGGTGAGGGAATAGGTGAAGGGGGTGGGTTGGGGGAAATTAGAGGGCTTAAGAGCTAATTAAAATACATGAATTTTGCTGTACATAGTATTTAAACCTGAGATGGCATGTCAGTGCTGGGATGTGCTGGGACTGTTTTAAAAAAGTCATAAAAGGGTTTCTTTTTTGATTTGATGCATTTCTTCACCCCGTCCCCATCAAAAAAAAATCTTGGACCCATTTTGTAATCACAGTAAGACACTCCAGGGTGTACATTGTGGTGGGGTAGCAGCACTTCTCAGGGGGGTTGAAGTGAAGGCACTCAGCGATGCCTCATGACACACCCGAGGTGTTGCATTGTCCAACCACAACGCATACCTTGTTATGTCTTTTGTTTAATTGTTTTTTTCTGTTTGCTAGGACAGTCTTCACACCTATTAAAAAAAACAGCACATGGAATCACAGAAGATCATCATATAGATGCCTCTTCCGCAGCCCTATTGATCCCTATAGGGACACTAAATGGGACTGTCAGTATTAATGTGTTCAATTCTACAAAGTGTAAATGAAATAAAGCAGGAGTATAAAAAATATTGCTAAGCTCAAAGTAATAAAATTGGCTATAAAATAGTTAGTGTAACAATATGAAGGGATGCAGTAAAGCTCTTGAAGGGGCTATTTTATCTCTAGTTTATGTCTAAATTAATTATAATAAAGTTATAATTTCTGATGTGTTTCTTATGTTTATTGCTTAATCATGTAAGCCTTGTCGGATTTTTTATAGCCATATTATAATCAGAATAAGGCACTCCAGGGTGTGTGTCATCCCTGAGTAACGTCACATCTAGGGTGGTGGTGGAAGCACTCGGCCAGCAGCCTCATGCTTCAACCCACCCTAGGTGTGACGTTATTCAGCAACGACGCACTCCCTGTCATGCCTTATTGCTTAAATAGACAACATTTGCAGGATAATGAGCTGAATGGTGTTGTAGGAGTATCTAAAGGAAAGAGTTGGCAGAGCCTGGAAACTAGGTGGTGGGTGGAGAGGAGTGGGGGGATGAGGGATGTGCTTTAGTTGCCGTTTTATGGCGTGGAATGTGGAGGAGTCACAGAGGATGGTGGATAGCTGGTTCCAGAGGCGGGGAGACTGGTGGAGAAGGCTAAAACTCTGGTGGAGAAGTGATGGTGGGGGATTGAGAAGGTGTGTGGGTGGCTGGACCTCAATGAGTAGGGAGGGGCGGGGGCTGGAGAGAGGAGGGAAGAGAGATAATGTGGGAGGAGATTGAACTAATATTTGGAAATGAACATTAGGGAGTGGATGAATCTCTTGTGAGAAAGGGGTGAAGATTCAAGGAGGAGAGTAGAGGGCAGTGATGAGTTCGAGAGAGGACGTTAGTAGCTAAGTGGTAGAATGTATTAAGGTGGTGTTGAGATGGGAGAGAGAGGTTGCAGAGGCCAATGCGTAGATTATATCACAATAGCCAAAAATTGGGAGTACAGTTTTAGCTACTAGTACTTTGCGCAGGTGTAAAGGAAAGGAGTTTTTGTACGGTAAAGAGCTCTGAGCTTGGGACGAAGCTTGGTGCACATAGAGTCTATGTGTGATGAGAAATCAAGGTGTTGATCTAGCCACAGGCCTAGGTATCTGTAAGACATCACTGATTCAAGGGTGGATCAATCCAAAGAGGAGAATGAGGGGCTAGGTGGGAGCTTTGCCAGTCTTTGGGGTGTCCCAAAACCAGAGAGACCATTTTTTTGGTGTTTACTTTAATGCTGTTGTCTTGGAACCAGTGGAGGACCTTTGTGAAATCAGACTGGAGGGTGGAGAAAACAGTGTCTGGGGAGGGACCAGAGGCATAGATGATGGTATCATCTGCAAATAGGTGAATATTTATCTGTGGACAGGAATTGAGGAGGTTGTTAATGAAGACGGAGAAGAGAATTGGTCCTAGAATTGATCCTTGGGGGACTCCTGGAAGGATAGGAAGTGGGAGGGGGTGACACAGAGTTGCCCACTAAGACAGATTCCTGTCTATCATTGTGATATGAGCTGAACCAATTTATTAAGGTTGAAGCCAAACCTGTTGAGTGGCATTTTTGAAGGAGGAGTGGATGGGAGACTGAATTGAAGGCTTTTGTGAGGTCTATGAATATCACCATGATGATGTGACCACTGTCCATGGCAGACAGAATGGAGTTAGTGACATGGGGAAGGGAGGAGATCATTGAGTGGTTTCTGCAGAACCCGGACTGATAGTCAGATAAGAAGTTGGAGGATGAAAGGAAGTCAGACAGTCTAGACAGAACAAGGGACTCCTGTAGCTTGGCAAGTAAGGGGAGGAGGGATATGGGATGATAGTTGTTAGGGGTGGAAGAGTTCCCTCCTTTGGGAAGGGGGATTGTTTTGGCTAGCTTCTATTGTTCAGGAACAGCGTTTGTAGAAATGGAGAGCTTGAGTATGTGGGTGAGAGGAACAGTTATTTCAGGTGTGGAGAGGCATAATAATTTGGGGTGGAGCCCATCCAGGCTGGATTTGCTTGTGTTCAAGGAGTTTATGGCTTGGAGGACCTCAGTGGGGTAATGGGGGAAATGTGAAAACCATGAGGGAGAGGGGAGTAAGGAGAGTGGGGTGTCTGGGAGCATGCAGGAAGTAAAAAATGTGTCGAAAATGGAGGCCACGTCAGTTGGGTCAGAGATTAGTGACTCAGTGACTTTGTGAGAGGGGATTGTGGCTTGGGGGGGAGGGGTTTATTAGGGTTTTAATTATTGTCCAGAAGGATGAAGGGTTGGGCTGAAAGAGAGGTGTGACTTGATTTATTCAGTTTTAGCTAGCTGGATTGCTTTGGTGCGCTTGTTCCTGAGAGAGCGATATTGATGGAGGTTTGGGGTAGAATTGGAGGTTTTGTACAGGGACCAGGCATGATTTTGAGCTTTGCATAGGGCAATAATGTCGGGTGAGATCCATGGGAGGTGGAGGCGTCTTACCCGGGAGGTTCATAGAGGTGCATGAAAGTCCCAAATCCGAGTCAAGATGGTGTAGAAGTGTTGAAGGGCCACATTAACATCTCTAGCTAAGAATACGAGGGACCATTCTGCTGAGTGAAGGTCAGAAGAAGGGCATTAGGGGAAAGGTTCCTGAGTGAGCAGTAGGAGAAGTATTTGGGTGGAGAGTGGGGGAGTGAGAGGTGTGTCTTTCTGATACAGTAGGTGAAACAGTGGTTGCTAATAGCATCTGGCATGACACCAAATGCCGAGACTCAATGGAGGTGGGAGGAGAGGATCCAATCGAGCAGAGAATGGTTGAAGGAGTGGGTGTTGTAGCGAGTGGGCTCTGTGATTAATTGGGTGAGGTTGAGTGTTTCCACAGAGAGTTTTGTGTGAGTGGAGGAGGGGGAAAGGCAGTTGATGTTTATTTATTTTTATTTATTTATTTGTTTATTATTTTTCAGATTACAATACCTTTGAGCTAGAAGCTGATTTACAGAGGTTCCATGTCATTAAGATACAAAACAGATTTAGACGACATATAATTGTTTACACGCATAACATACAGATCTTTGGTAATTGTAGTAAGCAGTATTAAAACAGAGGGACAAGCAAAGACATAAAAGAACAGAGACATAGATGCTTATGGTGGTTAACAGTGCTTTAGATACAATCGCGAGGAGGGGGACATAAAGAAAATGATGGGATAACAAAGTGAAGAATATCTGCTGCACGGGCTTTGTCCTAGGCAAGTGGGATAGAGGTGAGGTGATGGAGGAGGGACAGGGTTGATAGGATGTGGGGGTAGGGTCCAAGTGCATGGGTTGTACAAATTTCCAGTGGCACACTGTGACTATTTCGGAATTGCAGTCACAACTACTGAGTGCTACAAGGTGAGAACGTAGTTTTGTTTTGAAGGGACCAAGCTTTGTTTCAGCCATTTCATCACATTGGAGAGCGTTGAGCCAGTTGGGTGCCCAGTACCCGAAGGGCTGATGACCTTGTGAGGTGTAGCGGAAGGGGTCTTTAAATGGATTGCAGTTAGATCCTCTTGTTTGTCTAGTGTTAGTGATTGGGCACAGTAGGCTCTGAACACCCATAGAAACAGAATTTAACAGCAGATAAGGACCGCTTGTCCCACCTAGTCTGTCCATTTCCCTACCTATTAGATAAGCTGCAGATCCTAGTTAACCAACAGCCTACTTCTTCCTAACCCCAACCAGAATTGCCTTATGTCTGTCCCATGCATTCTTGAATTCCCCCACTGTTTTTGACCCCACAACCTCCTCAGGAAGGCCGTTCCATGTGTCCACCACCCTCTCCATGAAAAAATACTTCCTCACGTTGCCCCAAGGCCCCCCCCAATCTTCAAATTGTGCCCCCTTGTTCTTGTACATGTCTTTTTCTGAAAGATGCTACACTCTTGGATTTTGTTGATTCCCTTGAGGTACTTGAAAGTTTCTATCATGTCCCCCCTCTCCCTCCTTTCCTCGAGGGTTTGCATATTAAGCTCCTATAGCCTTTCTTTGTATGGCTTCTGGTGCAGATCTTGCACCATTTTAGTTGCTCTCCTCTGGACTGCCTCCATCCTGTCTATGTCCTTGCAGAGATGGGGTCTCCAGAACTGCATGCAGTACTCCAGATGGGGTCTCACCAACTGTCTGTACAGAGGGGATAACAACTTCCTGTTTTCTACTGGTGATGCCTCTCACTATACATCCCAGTCTCCCCCAGCCCTCCTTACTGTCTTCTCACATTGCTTGCTTACTTTTAGGTCATCTGATATGACTACCCACAGGTCCCTTTCCATTTCTGTTGTTGTTAGTACCTCCCCCCCCCAATGTGTACTCTTCCCCTGGGTTTTTGTTTCCCAGGTGCATTACTTTACACTTCTTTGCATTGAATCTAAGCTGCCATACTTTTGACCATTCTTCCAACCATGCCAAGTCCCTTCTCATCCTTTCCACCCCTCCTTGTGTATTAACCCTGTTGGATATCTTTGTGTCATCTGCAATGAGGCATACTTTTCCTTCCAGTTCCTCTGCAATGTCACTTTATAAAAACATTAAAAAGGACTGGACCCAGTACTGAACCCTGCGATACCCTGCTAGTGATCCCCCTTTTCTTCGGAGTGGACTCTGTTTACTATTACCCTCTGTGTTCTGTTGTCTAGCCAATGTTTTACCCAGGCTACCACCCTGGGACCCACTCTCAGGCTGGCTAACTTGTTTATTAATCTTTAGCGTGGGACTGTGTCAAATGCCTTGCTAAAGTCTAGGTAGGCCACATCCACAGTCCCTCCCTAGTCTATTACTTTGATCACCCAGTCAAAGAAATTTAATAGATTCATCTGACATGACCTTCCCGCTATGAATCCATGCTGCCTTGGGTCCTGTGCCCCACTGGCCTCTAAGTACTCAACAATTCTGTCTTTCAGAAGTGATTCCATCATTTTCCCCACCACTAAGGTCAAACTAACAGGTCTGTAGTTTCCTGCCCATGCTTTGCTCCCACTTTTGTGAAGGGGAATCACATCTGCCCTCCTCCAGTCCTCAGGTACCACACCAACCTCCCATGATTTGTTAAAAAGGGTAGGGAAGGCTATTAGTTCCAAGGTAGACTTTTTGGCTAGCAGGCACACCTGGTATTGAAGCCTGCTATGCAGTTTGAGACACCCAGCTTGAGTATACAGGTCGCAAGTGTGAGTGAGATGATGTGCCCCTGGGACTAGCCTACAGGCTTTATTTAGGGCTATTTTGACCCTTTTTAGTGTGGAGTCTGTTGCTGCACCATATAATACTAGCCCATACTCTATTACTGATAAGACTGAGCTGGTTACTACAAGCCTCAGCACATCATTTGTCACACAGTGTTTGTGTCTATAGAGTTGGCCAATTTTGGAATTGGCAGCCTTAAGTACTTGATCGATGTGGAGTGAGAAGGTGAGGGAGCTGCCAAGTGTGATCCCTCAGGCATTTGAAACTTTGGACCATTTCTAAGGCTGTGTTATGGCTATTTTGGATTCTAAGCTAGTGAGACCTGTGCCTATTGTGGGAGGAGGTGAACAGCATAGTTTTGGGTTTCTTGTAATTTAATAGTAACTTAGAATTAAGGAACCAGGATTCTACGTCAGTAAAGTTTTGCTGCATTCGTTTTTCAAGGATTATGGGTCAGTGTTACTTGAGAAGAGCATCGCATCATCTGCGTACAAAAGAACTCTGTCTTGTCAGGTGAGTGGGAGGTGGTTTAAGAATAGGCTAAAGAGCAGGGGGCACAGGATTGATCCTTGAGGGACCCATGTGTGGACATTTCTATGATTAGAGAGGACATTGTGAAGTTTCACCTATGGGACTCTGTCTGTGAGGTAGCTTCGGAACCACGCCACAGAGTCAGTGGAGAGCCCTGTGCAGGTTAACTGGTCTAGTAAAAGTTCATAACTGACTGTGTTGCAGGCCTTGGTGAGATCAATGTAGCCCCACCAAAAGTCCCCAGTCTAAAGCATCATGGATGTAGCCGTTGAACTCGACCAGTGCAGTGGTTGTGCTATGTAATTTTCTGAACCTGTGCTGTTGCGGGCATTATAATTGCTATTTCTTTAAGTAGTCCACTAGTTGATCATAAACAAAGAGCTTGAGCACCTTAGAAGGGGGGAGGGTATGGAAATGGGGTGGTAGTTTGTATGGCTGGTCCTATTCCCACTTTTAAAGGCAGGTGTGACCACCACGGCTTTCCTGAGATGGGGGAATTTTGTGGTTCTTAGAGATAAATTTAGAATATTTAACAGCGAGAGTAACTCCTTGAGGGTGAGGACAATGAGTTTGTGGTCAAGTGTGTCCCCACTGGTTCTGGATTTTCCTAGTATTTGTTGCAGGTACTTTTTCACTTCATTTTTGAGATAATCTTAAGGTAGAAAGGAGGGACTGGCCTTGGGTGGGCTTGCATTGGAGTTGTTTTTATTGTCATTTGAGGATTCAAAAAAATTGGAGGAAGCACACTGCTAAGGTCTGTTAAGGCATTATTAAAAGTGTCAGCAATGGTTTTTGGGTCCTGGGTGATTGCACCCTCAATGTTGAGCACTGAAGGTAAAGTTTTATTAGGTTTTCTGGTTAGGGTCTTGATGTTGTCCCAGAACATATGGCTTTCGCCCAAGGAGTTGGACAGTTCATTTTTGACATGTTGACTTTTTGCAGAGCGAATTGCCCAGGTGAATTTATTTTGGGCCGTTTTGTAGTTTTGTATGTCAGTCTGG
This sequence comes from Neoceratodus forsteri, assembly GCA_016271365.2. Lineage (NCBI taxonomy): Eukaryota > Metazoa > Chordata > Ceratodontiformes > Ceratodontidae > Neoceratodus > Neoceratodus forsteri. The sequence goes on from CM028136.1 coordinate 71,445,423, forward strand.
GTCCAGTACCTCTTGTTTTATGCCACAGGTTATCTCTTAATTTCATTTGTTCAATGAGGGGAGGTTTGATCCAGGACTTGCTCGACCCTTTGACTTTATGTTTTGTATAAGGTGTGCAAACATCACATGCTGCACTAAAGATAGTTATGAAATGGTCAAGAGCTTTGTCTACATCATTTGATAAATCTATGGCTGACAAGTCTTGTTGACTAAGGTGAGCTTTTAATGAATGCAGTTGCCCTGTTTTTAGCACCCTTGTTGTGATTGTTTTTGCCGGGGATCTAGGTGCTTTATTTGACTAGGTACATAGAATTGGGTGGTGGTCACTGATGAAGTTGGGGAGGATGACAGTGTTTGTTATTCTATCTGGGCGATTGGTTATCAGCCAGTCCAGAAACGTACTGATCCCAGTTCGATAGTTCTGGTGGGGAATCCACCAACTGTACCAGGTTAATGGAGGAGATTGTGTCTTTGTAGGGTCCGCCTTGGGGGATAACCAGTTGATGTAAAAGTCCCCTACCATTAAGACCTCAGAGTTGAGGTGAAGGTTGTTAAGGTAGTCAAAAAACACCTTTAACCCACTAGCCTGCTCTTTAGGGGGGGACGTATACTGAGACTACTGTTAATCCTTTCCCATGTGTCCCAAGCAGTAATTTTACTGCTAACATTTGGACATTGATACTAGTGTTTAGGTGAGGGAGGATATGCCCCGGATGATGTCCTTGATGTAGATAACACAACCCTTCCCCACTTACTAAACCTATCTAGCTGAAAGGATGTATAACCTTCTAATTGAATTACCATTTCAGGAATCTTTGGTGTGAGACAGGTTTCAACTACTGACAACACGTCTGGTCTGGCCTGGGTAACCCAGCCCTGTAGTGAGTCAAATTTAGATGTAAGACTACACATATTGATGGAAGCAATTGTTAGTACACCTCGCTTGTTTATGGGCTCAGGCGCTTTTGGCGTGGGGCCAGGGTTAGGGTGAATGTTGCCAGATAAGAGCAGTAGTAACAACATGAGTCTTATTGCTTGATTGTTAAGGTGTTTTAGGGTCTGTAATTGTTTATGTTTGTTAGCACTGCCTATTGTGTTTTTGCCAGTGACTAAGGTCAGCTAGGTGACACAGGGAGGGAGAGGGTAGGTGATATGAACATGTTGGGGTGTCTGCCCATGCATGTACGACTTACAGCAGGAAACTTTGAGTACCGGGGCAGATGTACTCTTGCAGTGACACTCATAGTGAGACATAGTAGCTTTGCTGGTGGCAGCGTGCTGGATATTCCCAACCCCTGTATGGAATGGTAGCACTAGTAAAACAACAAAATGGAGCAAGATGTATTGGGACCTCATGATTTGTAATTTTGTGTTATGAGGCACGGTCTGAGCAGCCTTTCTGGATACCAACTCCTATCTGGGGGTGAGGGGGGTAGTTGAGAGTAGGATGAGGAGCAAGTGCTACAGATTCAGTGGTTAGAATTTTGGCTGGGGTGGTTGGTAGTTAGAGACCTAAGGTGGGGGGGGGTGCAGGGAGTCAAGATTTAGTGTGTTTTGTTTAATTTTAGTTAAGGGTGAATAAAGTTGTAAGCGTATCAGGGCTGCCAGGATAGTGCAGTGGTTAGAGACACAACCTTTGGTACAGAGGGTTGTCGGTTCATATCCTGCATCCACTAGAGAGAGGAGAGGAGTGGAGGAGATATACCAAATTCTGGAGGTTTTTACTAGAGGCAGAGGTGTAAACTAGGTTTAGCTGACTACAGTATAGGGGTGAAGGACTAGGAAATGGGGGATCATTAGCAACTCCTAGTGGAAGGAGATTATAACCTGCAAACTGGAAAATGGGTTCTTTGTAATCCTTTGTCACAGTGCCATGGTATGTCACGTGACCACAGCTCCCCAATAAAGGAAAGCACCACCCAGGGTGGGAGGGTGGTTGGTGGGCAGGGCATTTGCCACGTAGCAGCGATGGGCTAACACAGTAAATCAGCTGTGCTTGGTTGGGAAGGTATCTGCCTTTCAATCTTGCTGGCTGCTGCTGTTCCTGCTCTGTGGGAGTGTGGGATGTAAAATGTAGCACTGCAGCCTAGAGAACAGAATGAAAATAGGGCTTGAATGTGAATTAACTTATGTAAAACAAAGAAGGAGTCCAGAAGCTGGAACTAAGGAGAAGAGGGGGAGGAGGAAGGCTTAGCAGTACTGAGCATGTGCAAGCACAGACTGGAAAGCACGAATCAGGAGAGAGAAACAGAGGAACAATGGAGTCAGGTAAAACAGTGCTTCAAACTTAATTACTCAGGACATTAAGGCCACAGACTCTTCAAACGTAATCACAGTGCACAAAGAAGTGTGATGTTAAAGTTGCCTAACATGAATAGTTCACTGTTAGAGGAGGAGAAGGAGGTGATTATATTAATGATTGAGATAAGGAAGTTGGGGGTTATTTTTGGAGTGACATATAAGACACTTCTGTAAATGGGGTCTGTGAATGGGTGGGTGAGGTGTGCAAGGAGGGTTTCATAAGATTTGTGGACTGTTTTTTGGTAAAGATGGAGCAAAGGATGGTATTTTGGACATAAATGGCTACACCGCCACCTCTCTTGCCACGGTCCTGATGAGGGATAGTAAAACCTGGTAAGGCAAGGTAGGAGTCAGTGGTATGGGAGGAGAGCCAAGTTTCAGAGATGCAGAGACAATTCAGAGGGTTCTGGGATAGCCAGACTTTTAGTGAGTTGATTTTTGGGAAAAGACTTTGCGCATTGACATGGTAGATGTGGAAGCCTTCATAGGGATGGGAGCTTGGGGAGGAGGAGATTGGGCCCGGGTTAAGCTCGATGTCACCAGAGATTAGTAGGAGAAGAAGGAGAAGAGAGGGTAGGAGGCTTTTCGGGGTTGTGAAAGGAAGAGAGTGGGTATTGGCTCTAGGCAGATGTCGACGAGAGATGAGCAGGGAAATATGCTTCCAGAGGGGGACTGCAAGTAGTCCTGGGTGTGGGACAGTTGCTGAAAAGGATGAGACAGAGTGATACAGAGGGATAGGATGGGCATTGGGGGGTTGATTAGAGGCATAGTATCTCTTGGAAGAGAAGAAGTTGAGGGGCGTAAGGAAGAGAGAGGAATAGAAATAGAAAGCTAGTGAGGAGCGGCATTATAAGAGAGGGGAGCGGAGGTGGTCAGGGAGGAGGGATGAGGAGTTTTGTTGGGGTACGAGGTTCCTAGGAGCAGGTACTCCTGTGACAGAGCAACTGTCAGGCAGGGGACCGAAAGGCTCCTGGTGGGCAGAGTTGGGAAGAGGTGCAGTAATTAGACACCTTGATGGAAAAGTTACCATGGAAGAGACCAAGATGGGGGGGGGGAGAATGTGGTGTTGGACAGTAACAAGTTGACTGTGAAAAAACAAACGGGGGGGTATATATTTTTGCTGTGTGCAAGAGGGTATATATTAATGCTGTGTACAGAGGAGGTATATGTAAGTGCCCTGTGTAGATAAGGTATATATTAGTGCTCTGTGCCGAGGAGGTGAAATGTCTTTCTCCTTCACTGCTCCTACAGTCTGGAACTCTATCCCTATCTCGATCCATCAGGGTTCATCCTTTCATATCTTTAGGACGGTATATCGCACCTTCCTAAACTAGGTATTTGCACTTTACTGCCCCTAAGCTGCTGTAGATTGGATCCCCATTGCTATATTTGCACTATATTCCTACCAACTGATGTTACATTCTTATGAACATTGTTCTGTAGGTTAACTTTTGAACATAGAAATGTAGTGCATTCACTGAACATGGGACCCTGAATCTTGTTTGTGTTACATCCCAAACTATTTTCCCAGCACTTTATTCTTGTCCGTTATCAACTGAATCCTGTTTTTATTAACAGTTTTGCCTTAGCTGTTACTTTACTGTTGACTTCCTCTGTTATATTTTTCCCACATTGTGCCTAAAAATAGGCAACTGTTTTTTCTAGTGCACCTACCTGGTAAATAAAAATTAAATAAATATAAGTGCTCTGTGCAGATGAGGTATATATACATGTCCTGTGCAGATGAGAAATAGGTTAGTGCTCTGTGCAGATGAAGTACATGTTAGTGGTCTCTGCAGAGGGGGAATATATTAGTGCCCTGTGCAGAGTGGGTATATATAAGTGCTTTGTACAGAGGAGGTATAAATTAGTGCATTGTGCAGAAGAGGTACATATTAGTGCTCTATGCAGATGAAGGACATGTTAGTGGTCTGAGCGGAGACATATATATTAGTGCCCTGTGCAGATGAGGTATAGAAGTACATTGTGCAGAGGAGGTACATATTAGTGTCCTGTGCAGATGAGGTATATAAGTACATTGTGCAGAGGAGGTACATATTAGTGTCCTGTGCAGATGAGGTATATAAGTACATTGTGCAGAGGAGGTACATATTAGTGTCCTGTGCAGATGAGGTACATATTAGTGCTCTATGCAGATAAACTACATGTTAGTGGTCTGAGCAGAGATGTACATATTAGTGCCCTGTGCAGATGAAGTATATATAAGTGCCTTGTGCAGAGGAGGTACATATTAGTGTCCTGTGCAGAAGAGGTATATATAAGTGCCTTGGGCAGAGGAGGTACATATTAGTGTCCTGTGCAGATGAGGTATATATAAGTGCATTGTGCAGAGGAGGTACATATTGGTGTCCTGTGCAGATGAGGTATATATAAGTGCCTTGTGTAGAGGAGGTACATATTAGTGCTCTGTGCTGATGAAGTACGTTAGTGGTCTGTGCAGAGGGGGGATATATTAGTGCCCTGTGCAGAGGAGGTATATATAAGTGCCTCATGCAGAGGAGGTACATTTACATACTAACATGCTAACATACTAAAAGCCAGCAGAACAGGCCGGATAGTCTGTCGTGTCTGCTCAGTAGCCAGCCCCTAATGGGTGCTCGCTTTCCCTCCCCCTCCAGCCCAAGAGAGGGCCATCTTCAGCTTCAGTTTACCATTGTACCTATCCCACCCCCTCTTGAAGCCCTCCACTGTGCCTCCTCCACCAGACTCCTGGGCAGTGCATTCCATGGCCCCACCACCCTCTCAGTGAAGTCATGTCTCCTGTGTTCCCCCTGTAATTTCTCCCCTCCAGCCTCCACTCATGCCCCCTGGTTGTACCCCCCTTCTTTAGTCTGAACATTGCTTTTGGCTCCACCCCATTTATCCCTTTTACATATTTGAAGACCTCTATCATGTCCCCCCTGTCTCTCCTCCAGCGAGTACAGCCCAAGCTCTTCCAGCCTTTCTTCATAGATCCTCCCTCCCGTGCCCTGAATCATCCTGGTTGCCCTCCTCTGGACCCTCTCCAGCAGTGCTACATCCTTCTTGAGGTGAGGTCTCCAGAACTACACACAGTACTCGAGATGTGGCCTGACCAAGGCATTGTACAGAGGGAGGATCACCTCCCTTTTCCTGGACGTAATCCCCCTGGCTATGCAGCCCAGAATCCTGTTTGCTTTTGCTGCAGTTCTTCTGCAATTTTCAGTGTTATTCATTTTGGTGTCTACCACCACCCCCAGATCCCTTTCACTCATTATGGCTTGTAGTGTGACCCCCCCCCAGGGTGTATACATGGCCTAGGTTTCTGACCCCCAGATGCAGCACCCTACACTTCCCTGGATTAAACCTCAGTCCCCACCTCCTTGACCACCCCTCCAGGGTATCCAGGTCCCTCTGGACTGTCTCTCTCACTTTGTCCCCATCTGCCAGTGCTCTCAGTTTTGAGTCATCCGCAAAGAGGCTCATCCTACTCCTAACCTCCCTCCTCATATCTGAGACATAGGCATTGAAGAGGAGTGACCCCAATACCGAATCTTGGGGAACCCCACTGATGACCTTCCTAGGGGAGGAGACTATCCCACCAACTTCTACCCTCTGTATTTGCCCCGTTAGCTAATTTTCTACCCATCTGAGCAACTGTCCTCCCACCCCCATCCCCCCAGCTTTGTTAGCAACCCGATGTGGGATACAGAATCAAACGCCTTACTGAAATCCAGGTATAGGACATCCACTGGTCTATGTTGGTCCAGGGTCCCCATCACCCAGTCATAAAAATCTATGAGGTTGGTCTGACACGATCTCCTCGGAACTAAACCATACTGTTTGTCATCCAGGCGCCCCAACCTTTCCAGTTGCCTCCCGAGCCTCTCCTTGATAATGACCTCCATTATTTTGCCTACCACCGATGTTAGGCTGACAGGCCTGTAATTCCCCATCTCCTCCCTAGACCCCCCTTTGTGGATAGGCGCCACATGAGCCACCCATCCTGTCTGCAAAGGCATTAAGGAGTGCAGCCAGTGGAGCTGCTAGCTCATCCGCCAGTTCCTTCATAACCCTCAGATGCAGCCCATCCGGCCCCGGTGCCTTATCAGTTTTTAGCGTCCAAAGGGCCTCCCTCACCCTATCCACTGTGATTTCTCCCTCCCAGTCCACCCCCTCATTTAAGCACCCATCCCCTTTTAGACTTGGCCCGGCCTGTACCCCAGCCTCTTTTGGTCCTCTCGACTCCATCTGACCTCTCGACTCTGCTGTCTCCCCAACCCTCCCATCAGGCTGGATGGATCCCCTGTCTCCCTCCATAAATATCAAGGCAAAGTACTCATTTAGCACCTCTGCCTGATCCCCTGCCTCCTGAGCCCATCCCTCCTCAGTCCTAATCCTGCTAATCTGTGCCCTCCCTTTTCTCTTCTCCCTTATGTATCTATAGAATCCCTCCCCCTCCCGATATCCCTAGCCAGGTTTTGCTCCATCCTCTCCTTGGCTCCCCTCACCACTCTGGTGACCCTTCTAGCCATCAACTCGTACTCATCCCTCTCCCTGTCCCCCCTAGAGCGCTTAAAACGTGCATAGGCAGCCTTTTTATCCCTCACCGCCTCTTGCACCTCCCTGGTCCACCAACATGGCTTGTTGCCTCTACCATGCTTATGCCTTACCCTTGTACATGAGCTAGTAGCCTCCTGCACCCCTTTCTTAATGGTCTCCCACAAGCTACCAGCATCCATGTCTGGCCTAATCTTGTCCAGGCTCCCCTGTAGAATCCTGCCCATGACCATGAAGTCCACTCCCCTGAAGTCTACTACTACTGTATTAGTGCGGTTATCCCCCCCAGATACAGCAGAAACCAGACCATGGCGTGGTCGCCACCTGCCAGCGGGCTGCACACCTTCAGGCCCCTTATCTGGTCACTGTTTGCTAGGACAACATACAGTATCCTCCCCTCCCTAGTATGTTCCACCACCTGCTGTACCAGGAAGGCATCCTGAAACACATCCATCAATCTCTGTTCCCTGGCCACAGCGGATGTCATAGTGTTCCAGTCTGCCCCGGCATATTAAGGTCACCCATGACCAACACCCTACCCTTTCCACGGTCACAGTGCCCCTTGATGTTCTCAACTAGTTTGTCCTCCAGGGCCTCTTCCATCATGGGGGATCTGTACACCACCTTTATTTTTAATCTTTTACCTCCCCTCATTTGCAGGGTTACCCAAATCGCCTCCACCCCCCTACAGCCTCCTCCACTCCACTAACCACTATGTCATTTTTGACTATCAGCGCTACACCCCCTCCTCTTCCCTCTTCTTTATCCCTCCTGAATATTGCACAGCCCTCCAAGTTTAGGTCCCAATAATTTTTCTGAGGGGCCCATGTCTCAGTAATTGCCACCACATCCACTGATCCCTCAGCCAGCATCTCCTGGAGCTCGGGCATTTTGTTGCCCATGCTCCTGGTGTTGATCAGAACTATCTTCCACCCCGACCCCTCTCCCCTCTCCAGTCATCTCGGCCCTGCACAATCCCTATTTGCCCTTTCCTGCACAACTCTGGCTGGATTAGCTTCACAGTCACCTGCCCTCTTTTATGTTATTTATTTAGTTAAGATTAGGATTTACACCTTTGAGCTGGGGGACTCTTTTACAAAGGTTCCAAGTCAGTTTAACACAGGACAATACATATGGTGCAGGCAAGTTCACATGGACAACAAGACAGTGATAAACAGAGATCCAGATTAGGGTTGTCAGAACTAGTTCGAGCAAGATTCGAACCCATCTCGAACCCTGGTGTTCGAGTTCTAATTTAGGACTCGAACACTAGAGGGTTCGTAAAAGGGTTCGAATCTTTTCTGGTAAGCGCATCCCTCCCAAGTCCCGAATGCAAAACTTCAGTCCCCGATTGAAAAAAATCTTACTTCCGTGTTCCGTTCCCACATCCCGATGCAGTTCTTGTGGGGGGAGTCGGGACATTGTGAGATCGCGCCTGCGTAGTGTACCCTTGATCCCAGACTGGCAGCCAGTTACCGTCATCACCACCACCCTGACCAACTGCTCTGCGGTCATGTGGTGCTTACCAGCACAGTATTTAAGTCGCGCGTGAGTGACTGCGTTCAAAAGGAGACGGGAGTTGCATCATTCTGCTGTGCCCGAGATTACGTTGCAAGTTTTTGCGACGAGTCCGACTGCGATTCACGATGTGAGCGAACTCTTGGCTGGCATTTAAAAAAAAAGTGACGACTTGCTTTCCCTCCAGCTACTCACTGTAAAACAAAATAAAAAATCTAAAGTGTGGGTGGTGGACAGTGGACAACACTGGGTGAAAAGGAAAGGAAAGCAAGGGAGGGTAGGAAAAAACGGTGGGGTGAGGGTCTCTCTCACTGTGTGCCATGTGGGATATTATTAGCTGACTGCCTGCATTGGAATGCTTAGTTACTAGTTGCCAAACTAGGTACTATATTTGATGAATTTTCTGATCCTCAATATATCTGTCTAGTGGGATTTGGGAGACAGAGCACCCTGGCTAGGGGAGGGGTGAAGAAAATCAGATTTTGAGAGAAAACAAAGTTAAATGAGTGAATGTGAACAGTGAACTTTTACTGAATTGAATAAAATGTGTAAAGTCAAGTCCTACAACCAAGTATCAGGAGGATGACACTGCTGCTGTGTTCCTTCCTTTGACTGCACTATACCCTAGTTATTACAGTGTGTTTTGTGGTGGTATTATCCTGAAATACATTTTTTTAATGTTGGGAGGAGAGACAGAAACATCTCCTGTGATCAGGATTCAGGACCCTGCTGCTGTGTGCCCTTTGACTGCACTGTACCCTAGTACCCAGTGTGTGTTATCGTGAGAGACCCAGTGGCTAGTTTTCTGGTGGCATTATTCTTAAATACATGACAAGTTGTCAACGAAGCCTAAAAATATATTTCCCTGTTGGGAGGAAGACAGAAGCCCAGTGGCCAGTTTTGTAGTGGCATTGTCCTTAAATACATGACAGAAGCCTAAAAATATATTTCCCTGTTGGGATGAGAGACAGAAAATCTATTTCCTGGGTTTGTGTATGTAGCTCGCCTCTTGTGGTCAGCCCATCACCATGCTGCTGTGTGCCCTTGACTGCACTGTACCTTACCCAGTGTGTGTTACTGTGTGAAGCCCAGTGGGCAGTTGTGTGGTGACATTATCTTTAAATACACAACAGAAGTAAAAAATATATTTCCTGTTGGGAGAAGAGACAGAAAATCTCTTTCCTCGGTTTGTGTGTAACTCCGTCTCTTGTGGTCATTCCATAACCCTGCTGTTGTGCACCTTGACTGCCTTTGCCCAGCAGCCCAATCATTCTGTAAGCCTTGAACCTTTAGTTGCAAACTGTCATATTCTTCAATTACTTTCAGTCCACTGCATCACAGTGTCACATAGCCAAAATACAATTTTGGAGTTGTAGCCAGTGATCATAGATCACATTGCTTTCTTACACAGGAATTGTGTGGGTGTATTCCCTGCAGTATACTGGTTCTGTAATAGCTGACACCAAATATAGATGAAGCATCTAGTGCTGGTGTTGGAGCAGGGTGGTAGTGGTAATCCTGGTGCTAGCAAAATAAGCAAAATGTTTCACGTGATAAAAATTCAACAAACAGCAAAAGAGCAACAGTGAAGTGTGGTAAAGGGGGACCTTTTAAGAAAACCTGTACAGCTGCTGGGGTCACACGGAGAGGCACCATAAGGTATGTCATTCATGTTGTTAAGATCCCTGTGACTAGCAGCAATAATGCAAGTGACAGTGAGTCCCTCTCTGACTCAGACAGTAGCTCTTTGTCTCAGTCCGACACTGTTGTGTCTCGCGACGAATCATTACTTCCTCAACAAAGTGAAATGAGCAAGTCTGCTGACAATGAATCAGGTAGTGCACTTGCAAATACATCCAGCACTGTTGGCAATGAAAAGGACATATCCATTGAATCCACCACTTCTGTGTTGGCCAGCAATGAAAATCCATCAGAGTCTTCTGCCCACTCTTCTAGCACCAAGGAGCATGTCCCACTCCCAGGTTCTGTTAGGACAGGTGAAAAGACACAAACAGTCTTTAGCTATCTTCCCAGCACTCGAACAAAATCTGTCACATCTGAGGTGTGGAATTATTTCTCTGTCAGTAAAACTGATCCATGCAGAGCAATTTGTTCCCTGTGTAAACAGAGTGTAAGCCGTGGTAAAGTTGTGTCATGCCTTGGCACTACAGCTCTTAAACGCCATCTGAAAAGCATTCAGTTTTGCTTGATCATCCAAAACCCATGTCCTCCATCTTCCAGACCACACGTGAGAAGGGTCAGGAATCTGAAATGGATACTGAATTGTCTGAACTTGATGCGGGCAGAACTACTGCCAGCCCTAGGATCACTGTTACCACCAATGCCAGCACCATTAGTACCAGTTACACATCCAGTGATGGCACTGAATGTATAAGTCCTTGTCCACCATCTCTGCATCCATCTGCCCATCGAAGCACGGTGTATAATAAACCAGCAGGGACATGTTGTAAACAGCTAACACTGTCTCAGGCATTTGAAAGGAAGAATACCTTTACGAGAAATCATCCAAAGACCCTTCATCTTAATCACCGAATTGGTGAACTGTTAGCTAGAGCCCTTCTCCCATACTCTTTGGTAGAGCATGAGGATTTTAGGGAGCTCATGAGGTCATTAGCAGAGCCTCGTTACAATGTTCCTCATCGAAGGTACTTTTCCTATGTTGAAATACCAAACATTTATCAGGCTTTAAAAGCGACAGTGATGCTTGCACTTAAAACTGCGGAGGGTGGGGTTATTCATGTCACAACAGATATGTGGACCAGCAATCAAAACATAGATTACATGTCCCTTACCACTCATTGGGTCACATTTTCTTGTGCTTCTTCAAAAACAAAGACACCCCAAAAGATGGCGCTGCTGCATATAAAGAAGTTTGGGCAAAGTCATACTGCTGCAAACATCTTGCAGGAACTAAATGACCTCCTTGACAATGGGTTTATTCTCACGGTCTAAAATGTGGCTTCATAGTAAGTGACAATGGAGCCAACATCTTGAAAGCAGTACAGGATGGAGGATTTCTTGCTTCTTGCTTTGCACATTGCTTACACTTAATTGTCATGGGATTTCTCAGCAATGAAACACAAGTGGATGGTATGATTGCTGTTTGCAAAAAAATTGTGATTCACTTTTCACATTCAACCAAGGCTATACGGACATTGTCCAAACTGCAAAAAAAAAACACAAGCTGCCCCAGCAAAAGCTGATTCAAAATGTTTCCACTCATTGGAACTCAACACTTTATATGCTGCAGCGCCTCTTGGGGCAAAAGCAAGCTGTACATGAGTACTGCTCCAGTTACATTATTGGAGATGGCATTATGCTGTCTGTGCTGCAGTGGAAATTAATGGAGACAGTGTGCTGTATCCTAGCTCCTTTTGAGACAGCTACAAGGGACATGTCTTCTGAAGGCGCATCTGTGGGTCAGGTTATCCCACTCATAATGCTCATTTCACATCATCTTAGTGTTCTAAATCTACAAATAGAAAAAAGACAGATCTGAAGCGCAGACAACATGTCGCCTGTATCATGGGAATCTTGTAAAGAGAATGAGCGAGCGCTTCAAAACCAATGACAAATTAGTTGCAATGATGAAATCAAAACACTACATCCTTGCAACTCTCTTAGATCCCAGGTTCAAGGCTATACATCTTCCAAAAACAGATGATATAGAGCAGTACAAATGTATGTTGCTAGATGAGCTGCAGCACTCACAGGAGTCAAACACAGACACACACAGTACCCTCAGGTTGTCATCACCACAACATGCAGGTTCATCTTCACAAAGGGATATAGAACTGGAAAAGTCACCAAACATTAACAGTAGTTGTTCCACAACTGCCACTTCTTCAACCCTTAGTAGCAAGCTAAATCTGTGGCAAAACCTTTCCCAAATTGCTGCCATACCAGCTTATTCCTATTCCTCTTCTGAGCGGTCTCTGTCCATCATGGTAGACAGTTACCTGCAAGAACTGCCTATTCCTATTGATGCATGCCCTTTTGAATACTGGAGATCAAAAAAGTCAATTTGGACAGAGCTGTATGACGAAGCCTGTAAATATCTTGGTAGTCCTGCAACAAGTGTCTCTTCAGAACGCATGTTTAGTACAGCTGGCAATATTGTGACAGACACCAGAAATAGGTTGCTGCCAGAAAATGTACACACGTTAACTTTTATTAAAGTTAATAAGTCAAGATTTTCATATCCCTACAAGAGTATGCAAACTGATCCTGAAGTGATTGATGTTGTGGATGTTGATGGTGATGACAACTCAGATGGTGGTGGCTGGTAAATACTGTGTGGGATGGAGTCTCTCTGCACCAAAAAGAAACTTTACAGACTGTGATGACTTTGGTTGTCGCCTCTCCTTTCTCGATCTACTACCTTGACTATATACCCCCAAAACTTTCACCATTTCATGGCAAACTGCTTTGTAGCTAGGGTCTAAACTAAAGTCAACAAGTTTTATATACAGGGCAATTTTAACATCAGTGGAACAGGCCCAAATTTGGCATAAAAGGACACTGTCAGTCAATCCTTTCTGTATCATATTATTTATAGTTAAAGTTCAAACATATATTTTTGGATTTACCTTCTGTGACTTTGTCAGTATGGGCTGGGACAGAGACGGTCTATTTTTCAATTTTAAAGAGGACAAAACAATGAGTTCTAATTGGTAGCTGTTTATTATTTTTCAATTACAGAAATGTTAGCCATAAACGAAAAATGGATGCTAGTACATGGGTGAGGGTTGTGGGTTGGTTTTAACATGGGTGTAAGGGTGGCATGGGTGCTACTGCACAGATGAGGGTGGTGGAAGAAAAGTGGAATGGGTGATGGGGTGAAAGGTGGGTGTTGTTTTAGTTCTTTCATTTACAGATTCGTGATCAGCTGGGGATGGTGAGGAAAAAAATGATGACAGACCGAACCTACTGTACACATAATATATATTCTTATTAAATACATTGCAAACTGCTGCCACCTAGCACAATTGTCCTGTCCCCTTTAAAAAAAGAATAAAGGAATCAGAAATAAAAGAAAATCTGCATCAGCAGTTTTCACAGAATGTGACGTATCATAGTGTTTTTGCTTTATAAGTAGTGATAATTTGATACATAATGGGGTTGACAGACGCTGTCCCTTAAACATCACATGCCAACTGCTGCAGCTACATTAAATGTTCCTTAGTATGTGGTGAGGAAACCACTTTTTTTATTTATGTGACTGAAATACAGATTTTATTGAAGTATCAGCTGCAAAAATGCATCATCTTAGAATTTTTTGTATATATTACTTCAATTTGCCAACAAAAATGTTGGTATATTTATGCATTACCTTAGAAAATTGCATGCATTTTGCCAGCAACAATGACTGGCATATTTTTTTTATTCCAATGTCTTGACTGAATATGTTATGACATAATATGTTTTGTAACAGTTCCACATGTTGCTGCTGTAGTACTTGGCTTGACTTTGTTATAAAAGCTTTCTTTTAAACATAGCAACTTTTGGTTCACTCATTTAAAACAGAAAGCAGCAAATAGCTGAAATTAGGTAATATCAGTAATTTTTCTCCTAATTCATGACGATGAGTATATATAGCTGAGTACATAAATGGCTAATGTGCCTCTTTCTTTCACTAAGGAAATATGATGCAGATGCAGCAGGAAAACTTTTAACATATGGGTGGGTGGGTGGGCCTGTTACGTATTAAGTTGCTGACTTTAGCAAACAGAAGAAACCATAGATAAACCTAGTTGTATTCCTATCAATGTCACACAAGATAATTTCTCTCCCCCTTATATTGAACAGTTTTTTCTTTACCTGTATTTTATTACTATCTTCGTTACTGGCAGCACAATAAAAAAATAGGGTTCGAGTTCTAAAAAGTTCTAAAAAAGATTAGAACCCTAGAACTTTTTCAAAAGTTCTAGACTAGAACTAGAACCCAGAACTTCAGAGGGTTCTGACAACCCTAATCCAGATCATTGTCAGTTACAAAGTGCAAGAGGCATACAGCAGCATGACAATAGGTGCAGTACAAAGCTTGTTTGGTGCAGTACATATCTTAATTAAGAATACTTGAAATACATAACTGCAAGGTAGATAACAGCAGTAAGATATTGTGGTTTATAAAATGAGCCTCAAAATTTCTGTGTCCTGATTGGCTAAGAGGTACCTCTGGCCGTGTCCTTATCAGGACAAAATGTGCCAACCAGCACATCTTCAGCCCGTCAGGGAAGAGAACAACCGATATCATTGTGCCAACATCTCATGTTTACAATTTCAGCTTGCTTGATGTTCCCATCTTGCAACTGGTGCTCACCTCCTGCCGTCCTGAAACCTGCAGATGACCCCCCCCCAGGTCACAGCTGCATTTTAGGATCAGTTGAGTTTCGTAGGGAAAAAAAAATCCTAAAAATAATGGAACTAACCTCTTATAACATTTTCTGGTGGCCGGTAATCCACGGCTCGCTGATTCAGCTCTGTTCCTCTCTAAGTTCCTTTGATACCCCTCCATGCAGCTCTTATCTGTCCCTCAGTCCTCCACCCCTTGCCAAGCACCAATACTTTGCAACGGCAGTGCAAAGCAAAAGTTATGACTTTCAAAACCCCAAAACAGGAAACCGGTCGGTATGGCAGCCGGCACAGGACACGTTTGCTCAGACTCAGTCTGGCTGCTGGCAATCCGCTTCACCACCTCTCCACAACACAAACTCTTGACAGAAATGGCTGCTGCCACCGAAAAATGAAGAATCACACTGGAGATCCGCTCGTTCATTATATATTTTAAACATAATGTAAATAAAATAAAAAAACAATCAGAACACATCCTTTTGCTTTTTGAAACAAGTGCTCAGTTAGCCAGACACACTGAAATGTAAAGATGCTGTACAGTATAGCGGCTCAAGAGGGAAGGAGTTTCAAGGTGTGCAGCAAAAATACCCAGTCTGTCTGTGGCTGAGAGACAACAGGGTCCTAAGGTGAGCAGTAGGTGGAGGCGAGGGGGGCAGCGGGCAGTACTGACAACCAAGCTAAATACAGTCTAGTCTAGTACACAGGACAGTACATAGAGGGACTGTTTTTACCATTGCAACTAAATAAAGCTCTCTTATAAAACTCTTTTATTTATTTATTTATTTGAAAGTCGGATTTACAACCTTTGATTCACTGACTCATTTACAAAGACACCTCATCGCAGGGAGGGTAGACATGGTTAAAGTGTGAGGTACAACAGTGGTGACATATAGGTGCAGTACAGAAAAAATAAGAACACATTTACAACAGTGGTTTACAGATAAAGTTGCATACAGTAAGTTACAATTGCATAAAATATTACAATAACATTAAGTACAGCCCTGGGCGTACCAGGGAGGAATACATAGGTTGGGGGGGAAGGGGTGGGAAGGGGGTAGAAATAGCAGTCCAGAAGACATTGTCAAGGCTATGGGCCAGATGGGAGGGACCCCACCAATGAATTAATTAGGGGCAATTACAGCTGCAGGTGTCAAAGAGGTGGTTCCAGAGAGCCACTCTGAAGGGACCAATTTTGGTAAAATTAGTGACAGAGGGTGGGAGGGAGTTGAACCATGTGGGGGCGCGGTAGTGGAAGGACCTTTGGGCTAATGAGGTCTTAGTTCTGGGCACCTGAAAGGTGGCCTTAACTGAGCCATGGGTGGCAACAGATGGGGATGCACACCGCAGGGACGTGGTGACCCCTGAGGGAAGAGTCCTAGCAGGGATTTTATGGCAAGTAAGCAGGTTTGGTAGCATAGACGCTCCTCAAAGGTGAGCAGGTTGGTGGTGGAATAGAGCAGGCAAGTATGAGTGTGGTGGGATGTACTGGTCAGGAGCCTGCAGGCCTTGTTTGCTGAGGTCTGGATTTTGGCAAGGGCAGTATTGTTGGCCGCAGGGTAGATGTGTAGGCTATAGTCCACTAAAGACAGGATGGAGGATTTGATGGCAAGTTGGAGGGCGGTTTGGGGGAGGCAATCTCTGTGTTGATAGAGAAGGCCAATCCGAGAGTTTATAGCTGAGGACAGGGTATTGATGTGGGTGTGGAAGGTAAGAGCCGAGTCGAAGGTGACGCCCAGGTATTTGTAGGATGACACCTGCTTGAGAGGGTGTGAATTACTGGGGAGAATGCGGGGGGCGCATTTTTGACTTTATTCTGGTGATGGGAAAAAATCATAGATTTAGTCTTCTTGAGGCTAATGACCAGCCGATGGTCAAGGAACCACTTTTCGACTTGGTTGAATGTATGCTGCAGAGATTCCTGGAGTGATGTGGGGTCAGGGTGGGAGGCAAAGAGGACCGCATCATCAGCATAGAGGAGTATATTGCCTGAGCAGGAGCTAGAGAGAGTGTTTAGAAAGAGGCTGAACAGAACAGGGCCTAGGATGGAACCTTGGGGGACCCTGGAGCAAATGGGCAGGGTATTGGACAGGGTGCCATTTATCTTCACACGCTGGAATCTGGTAGAGAGGTAACTGGTGAATCAAGCAAGGGGGCCAGGGGTGAAGCCAAGATGGTGGAAAGTCGAGTAGAAGGGGGTGACAGACAGTGTCAAATGCCTTGGAGAGGTCAATGAACACTGCACCCGCAACGTGGCCAGAGTCGAGAGCAGAGTGGAGGTGCTGGGAGAACTCCAGGAGGGCTGTAGTGGTACTGTGTCCAGGGCAGAATCCATGTTGTTCCAGATACAATAGGTAGTATTTGGCCAGGTACTCGGAGAACTGAATGGCATCTATTTTTCCTAGTGCTTTGGAGAGTGGGGGAGAATGGGGATGGGCCTGAAATTGTTAGGAGAGGTCCGATCTCCACTCTTATGGATTAGGGTGATTTCTGCAATTTTCCAAGCACTTGGAAACTGACCGAGACATAGTGACTGGTTTAATAGGTCAGTGAGAGGGGCTAGTACATCATCCAAGACTAATCGGAGGATCCTGGAGTCTAGGGGATCACAGCTAGGGTTGTTGCTAGCTAAGGCTTTTTGCAGATATGTTCTGGCTTCAAGGGGGGGATATGGCATGCAAGTAGAAAGGGGGCAATCCAGGGTGGGGGGTGGAGGCAGGGATTGGGTTGAAAAAGTAGTTGGGGAGGACATAGCTTAGGTCAGAGAAAGCCATATTAAGGCACCCAGCTATGCAGGGAGGATCAGTAGTAATGGTACCGTCTATGGAAAGCGATGATGGTGGTGGTGGGGGGGTCTTCCCATTGAGCTCTTTCATATTGTCCCAGAAAGCATGGGATGAGCCCCAAGTGGATGCGAGGGTGGTTTGATAATATTCGGCTTTAGCCTGTTTTATAGCCCAGGTGCACTTATTACGTGCTGCATTATAGGCTTGTCTATCAGCCAATGTGCCTGACTTGACAGCAATATGTCAGAGATTATCTCTTTGTTTCAGTTTTTGGATAAGGGATGGGGAGATCCATGAGGGATTTTTTTTTGGTACGGATTCTGGTAAGCGGGGGTGAAATGGTCACAGGCCTTGGTGAAGGCACTGGTGAAATAGGCTAGAGCGGAGTCAATATCTGTCGCAAGTAGGATTGGGGACCAGTCAAGCTGAGCTAGGTGCATTTTTAGCTTTCGGAGACCCCCGGGGTGACCTGGGATACGGGTTTCAGTGTGGGGGATGACCAGTGACAGAGGACAGGAGAGTGGTCACTACGTGAGTCGGGTAGTACATTAATATCCACCGATTTTATGAGGGCAGTTCGACAGAATTACATCTAGGAGTGTGCTAGATCCACTTAACTGGTTGAATCTGGTAGGCGAGGTAACTACTTGGGTCATATCTAGGGCAGCGAAGGAGTCCCTGATATGTGAGGCAGTGGTACCCAGCCAGTTGACATTTAGGTCACCTAGGATGAGCTGCTCAGCCTTGTGTGGGAGTGTGGTGAGGTAATCAATGAGGGAATGGACAGCTGGTCCCTGGTCCCTTGGGGGTATGTATGAGACTTTGAAGAAAAGAGGGCCCCTGGCTGGGTCAGGGGAAACCTTTAGGGTGAGGGCTTGGGCACCAAAACTGAGCTTGGGGGCAGGGAGCGCATGGCTTAAAAGTGTGTCATGCATATAGACTGCACACCCGCCGCCACATTTGCCTATTCGGTCTTCCCTGAACAGAGTGTAGCCAGGGAGAGAGATAACAGAGTCGGGAGTTTTTTTCGGAGAGCCAGGTCTCGACTAGCGCTATAATATCAGGTCAGTGTTGTACAACCCAGCACTGGAGAGCGGCGGATTTTTTTAGGAGGCTGCAAATATTCATAGATGCAATGCAGAGGCCGGTTCCAGTGGGGGTGTGTGGGATGGCTGCTTGACAATGGCCCGGGGTTGGGGTGTATGTTCCCGGAGAGCAGAAGAAGTAGAGCAATTAATCTGATTAGCAGACTGTGGTGGCTAGAACCCTTAGCCAATACTGATGCAAGGTCCTAATAGTGGGGGTGCAGGGGATGGGTAGGGAGCGGAGGGTAGGTATGGCAAGGAAGGGTGGGACCAGGGTGTCTCAGAGGGGAAGGGGTGGGGTACTGGTTGGTAGTGGATGCTGTGGAGTAATAGGGGTGTCCAGGGTGGGGGGTTGGCTGCTGTGAGGTGGTTGAGAGGAGTGGGGTTCAGGATGGAGGGCAGGGGAGCAGGATGGGGCATGGGCTGAGCGAGAAAGGTAACTATGAGTAGGCTAAGTGTGATAGCCATGGTGCCTATTGCTATTTCCTTTTGGGGCATAAGGGGGATAACTGACCTTCAGTGAGGGTGACTGCCGCTGTGGAGAAGTGGTAGCGCTGCTGCCTTTGGTGTCAAGGGTACCAGGTTTGAATCCCCGGGGGGGTTGTGGGGGCCTTAGTATAGAGGCTGGCGGGCCTGGCTAGTGGGCTATGATAGACTGGAAAGGTGCTCAGAGGGGGGTGAAATAGCGACTCCTAGTGGCCGCCTGGGTACTTAAAAAGGCAGGGGGGAAATGAAAGGGGTAGGTGGTGGAGAGGTAGAAGAAAGGGGGAGCAGAGTAGGGTGAGGTGGGGTGGTGGTGAGAAGAGCAGGGAGATACTAGGCAGGAGACTGGGCAGTGGAGTAGCTAGGTGGTCAAGAGTGCCTGCAAGTAGAGACAAGGAGACATAGTGAGGTTGGCAAATGGGAAGGGAGCTCCAACTGGTGGCTGAGGAGTATAATCTGCAAATGGGAAAGTGGGGACTTAGTTCCAGAAGGTTACAGGAAGTCATGTGACAATAAGGAAATAAATTGAGGGTCGGGCTTGGGTGGAAGGTTGGCTGGGCGGGTGGGGCAGTCGGCGTGCTCAGTGCGTTGATGGGCTAACACCCACTACACAAAAGAAGTCAGCAGGGAGGACAGCCTTACCTATTAAGGCTCTCTGCAGTATCCCTTGCTCCCGATGGAGCTCTGTGTGCCCGGTGATGTTTGTGAGGTGGAGGGGGTATCCAGAGGCCTATATGGAGGGGAGAACAAAGGGGAGCATTAGTATGCAGTGGGAGGGTTTACCAGCACTGAGACCCCTACTGCGCATGCGCTAAGTGTTGTACTGGACTTTTATTCCTAACTTTTTCTATTTTGACAGCTTTTTATTCTACTTGGGGACCCATTTTATAAGCGCAGTAACACACTCCAAGGTGTGGGTTATCTCCTGATAAGAGCATGCCCAGGTGCATAAGGCACTCAGTGCAAGTGCCTTGTGCCTTATAACACACCTGGGTGTGCTCTTATCAGGAGATAACCCACACCTCGTTGTATGTTATTGCTTGCATAGTGTGTAGTATAATGCTTGTTTAGGTACTTGTGTGTTAAATAGGTGCAAGTTAAATAAAGCAGCAGCATAGTAGTAGCAGCAGTACATTCCATATAGATGTGGACCAGATAGTGTACATTCCATATAGACGCGGACCAGATAGTGTACATTCCATATAGACGCGGACCAGATAGTGTACATTCCATTACTACAGTACAAGTCACATTAAACTGTTCCATCAACTCACTGGTATAGAATTGTTTTTTTGTGATGCTACAGTAGTGGCAACTCAAACTGCTGAAGCTTTCAATTATTTTCCAACCATCCTTCACTGCCTATTCAGCTCACATGTAACTGTTTAGTGAAATGGCAGTAGCTGCATTTTCATGGCATTGTTTATAAATATCAAAGCATTCCTTTAGAGCATTGTTTATAAATATCATAGCATTCCTTATGAGCATTGTTTATAGATATCACAGCATTCCTTATGAGCATTGTTTAGAAACATCACAGCATTCCTTAAGAGTTGTTTAGTCTGCCTTCTGAAATGAAACTCATAAGCACTCAGCTGAAAATAAAGCTTATAGTCCTAACAGCTTGTTGCAAACCAATACTAAGCTTTAAATAATTCATCGAATTAAACCCTGCACAGATTAGGAAACTCATTGAACAATGCTACACCAGTGAGTTGAGGGAACAGTTTGATGTGACTTGTACTGTAGGTGGGTTGACTTAGGAGTAGCAGAACAAGAGATTTATCAGAGGCGCTGGTGGCTGACTTGGTAATGGGGGTGGTGGCAGCCAGAGATAGCTTTGTCAGGAGGAAGGGTAGCTGACGGGACAGCGATACACGTACATATTAGTGCCTTGTGAAGATGAAGTACATATTAATGGTCCGTGCAGAGGAGGAATATATTAGTGCCCTGTGCAGAGGAGGTACATTATATGTAAAAGCCTTGTACAGAGGAGGTACAGTATATATTAGCCCCTGAACAGGTGAGTTACATATTAGTGCTCTGTGCAGATGAGGTATATATAAGTGTCCCGTTCGGAGGAGGGATATATTAGGGCTCTGTGCAGGGGTAGTATATATAAGTGCCCTGTGATGAGGAGAGGCATATATTAGTGCCCTGTGCTGAGAGTAGGTACATATATTAGTGCCCTGTGCTGAGAGTAGGTATATATTAGTTCCCGGTGCTAAGGGGAGGAATATATTAGTGCCCTGTGCTGTGGGGGAAAATATATATATTTATACCATAGAGGTGAGAGCTTTCTCAGTAGAATATCCTGTGTTATTTCCACTGCAGTGAGGGTAAATCCTGATGACACGAGAGTGAGGATAAATGGCATTTATCCACACTCTGCTGATGTCACCAGAGTGAGGATATCTTCACTGCAGCTTGCATTCTAAATGAAACTGCTTCAGAAAACAGTTTCTCTTTCTCACTGAAGCTGCAACTTACTCACTTTGCTTCGCAAAACACTCATCTGTGTCCCATTGTGTTTCTAACACTCCTGGCCCATTGTTGTGCTGATCTCAGCTTTAAAACAACCTGAATTCTAAATGAAACTCCTTCACAAAACAGTTTCTCTTTCTCA
The DNA here is from genome assembly GCA_016271365.2 of Neoceratodus forsteri. Classification (NCBI taxonomy): domain Eukaryota; kingdom Metazoa; phylum Chordata; order Ceratodontiformes; family Ceratodontidae; genus Neoceratodus; species Neoceratodus forsteri. Next base: position 71,467,133 of record CM028136.1, read on the forward strand.
GTGCTACCTGCAACAGTTTCTCTTTCTCACTGAAACTTATAACTTACTCAATTAGCTTTGCAAAACACACCCACCTGTGTCCCATTGTGTTTCTGACTCCCAGTCCATTCAGAACAACACACACACACACACACTCACACCACACACAGAATGAGCAGAAAACACACAGAAACAGAAAAAATGTTCCTAAAGCTCTCACTCCCATGGTATAAATTGCACACATGGGCCCCGATATTCAGAGTTGCACCCGGCAATGGCGCATGTGGTGGCGCAACGCAACTGTGTTGCACTGGTGAAACTCAGGGATATATTCAAAGGAGATGAGCAATGGCGCATCTCCTCTGAATATATCAGGTAATGCGCACTGTGCAAACACCATGCGCTGGCACATCCCCAGACAGGGCTGAATGCCAGGAATGGGAACTGCGTCAGCGCACAGAGTTACGGTGTGCACAAATCCCTGATATTCAGCTGGCAGCATGCAAATGGGACCATAATGTATGCAAGGTGCAAATGGGGCCATTTGCATGTCACTATGGCCCCATTTGCATGAGTTGTGTAGGGCCAGCGAAATGCGCATGGCACCCTGCACAGCATGTGGAGCTGCCAGAGGGGGTCGAGTGGCCCTCCTCTCTGTAGCCACGATCACCATAAAATACCTGTCTAAATAGTCCCTGGTAGTCTAGTGGTATACCCCTCCCTCCCAGTAGCCTGATCACTGTCAAAGAACCACTAAATATGCCCTGGTAGTCTAGTGGCACCCTCCTCCTCCTCGTAGCCAGGATCACCAAATATAACAGAAAACTATATCCCTGGTAGTCTAGTGGTACCCCACCCCACCCATAACCCCGATCACCAGTAAACCCTATGGAATTAAATCTCTGGTGGTCCAGTGGCATTCCCACCCCCATCCACACAGGACCCCTGCCCACCCAGCTCCCCCCATCGCCGGTGGGCAGCAGCAAACCACCCGCACCACCCGGCAGCCCATGAATAACAGCTTACAGTATCAGCTTTGTAAGCCCATTGGACTCACCCCACTGTGGATCAATGGGCTTGCAGTACACACTGTAATAGTCATTCACAAATGACTTACTCAGGGTTACACAGTATGCAAGTGGGGCAGTGGGATTCAAACCCAGGTCTCCAGGTTTGCAGTTCAGAGCCTTAAACCACTGCACTATACTGCTCTCATGCTTTAGGACTAACTTCCTTCACACCTAGAACATACATGCCATCATCAGACGTACCAGGGCACGTGGAAATCACCTTCCTGGTGACCCCAGAACTGTTGACCCACCAATGCACTCAAGATCAGGCTTGGAAGGCTTACAAAACCTTACAACTGCAGAGTGCACTCCAGCTTTACCGTGGACTTCACAACTCCTGTACTAAGGCTATCAGGCTGCTAAGGCTGAATATTTCTAAACTACGTTCCAGTCTAACATAAACAAACCATCAAAATTCTGGGAAGTAGTCCATGCCTTATTTTTCCCCCTTTAACCCCGCAGTCGCCTCTCCTTAAAACAAGCATTTGTCAATGCTGAATGTTTGCTTCCTGGCATTGGCATTGGTAGTGTAGGAGTTACAGAGCTGCATAATAAGAATGGCAGTGAAGTATTGAACTGAAACCAACCCCACCAGCACCCTGCAGAGACTGACAGGCACTGGGGTGTGCCTTTGGGTCATCAGGCATAATGGCTATGCCATTTCACCACACCCTACCCTGCAAACACCGACAAGTGTCACGGTGTGCCTTGGGGTCTTTGGCCCTTATGCTCACCCCATTCCACAAGGAAATATGGTGAGATGGGTGTGGTATAGGAGAATGGGGTGAACTTTGGGGCCGAAGAGTCCAAGGCACACCTCGATGCCTGTCACTGGCTGCAGGGTGTGGGTGGAGGTGGAATGGTATGAGCATTACAGGCAACAATCCCAAGTCACACCCCTGATGCCTGGCAGTCTCTACAGGGTGGGACGTTATGGCCAGAAACCCTAATGCCCCAGGCGTTCATTGGTATTTTCAATCCCATTTTTTTACATGGGTTTTTTGTGATCCCCACCTCATGAACAGTGGCAATATCAGTTCGTTAGCGGAAAGCTGATTTTGCACAGTGACTACGCATTTGGCACAACAGGTGCGAAAACACATTTCTAACAGGATGTGAAAAATGACAGCAGTACTGTTCATGAGCAGGTGTAAAAAATGGCAATGTTGAAAATCTGGAGTAAAAATATAAAAAAACTGGTGAAGTCATGAGCGTGCGTAGAAACTGTGCAACGCACACCTGTAATGTAATTAGTTTGGGGATTGTTTACAGCAGGTTGTTAACACTAATGGGAGCCGTTTTCATAGACCTGTCAAAAGCGTTTGACACAGTCTCCCACACCCTGCTCCTAAATGCTCTTCGCCGCACTGGCCTGTCCCCAGGACCCATCGCTTGGTTCACAAGTTACCTCACAGATAGGTTCCAATGTGTGAAGATAAACAGCACCCTCACATCCACTCTACCAGTCCACTCAGTGGTCCCCCAGGGCTCCATCCTTGGCCCACTGCTATTCAGCATCTTCCTGAATACCCTGCCTAAGTCCTGTCCATGTAACCTTCTGCTCTACGCAGATGACGCAGTAATGTATACGTCCCACTCAGATCGCTCAATCCTTCAATCCTCCCTACAACTTGCCTTCAACCATGTTGAAAACTGGTTCACTGACCACAGACTCATGGTCAACATGAAAAAGACTAAATCAATGCTCTTTTCACATCTCCAGAGTAAGGACTACAATACCCAGCTGACAATCTTCTCCAAAACCCTCCTCCCACTTGAACAGGTCCACACCTATAAATATCTAGGCATTACATTCGATCCTAATCTATCATTCCACCAACATATTAGTAATTCTCCTCCGCCATAAATATACGACAGGACTACTGTACTGGCACAAAGCTGCCTACCTTCAGAGGCCGTACACATTGCCATTACCTCCTCTGTTCTCTCCCTTGTAGACTATGGGCTACCCATCTACTTGGCTGCTGACCAAACTACACTAAATAAAATCCACCTAGCCATTAATAAAGCCTGTAGGCTCCTTACTGGATCGGATAAGCGCACCCATTGCTGTACTCTGTATGCACTAACAAAAATCCTCACCCTAGATGAAAGAGTATGTTATCAAACATGTCTCCTTATTAAGAAAATACAGCTAGGCCTTACTCCAACCGGTGTCTCAGCCACCCTCCGCGCTGCACATACCTCAGCAAACACCCACGTGGCAGATAAATTAATGTGGGCTGTTCCCAGGGTCACAACCACGCTTGCACAATGGTCTTTCCTCTACAGAGCACCATGCTGGCACAATGATCTCCCCCGGGCCATCACCAATATACCCAGACTAGGCTCCTTCAAAACAGCCCATAAAAAACGCATAATCTCCACCCGTCACTGCCATTGTTCCTAAAATGTACTGGAATCTGCGTACGGACGGCGAGATTCTGGGTTAAAGAAATACTTATCCCACTGTTGCTACTATGTGGTAATGACAATATTAGCAACCCGACGGCTTGCACCACCTGCTAGCATATAGGCCATACCTATAATACTGAGTGTACTGTTTGTTGATGTTCACACGCCCTCAGGGCTTGTATAGCTACCCTACTGTATAGGACTAGCAGCACTGTTCATACCCTGTTATATTGTCTCCTTCCTCCACTGTAATATTGTACACTGCCTACTATTTGATATATATTGCTTATACACTGTCGTTATCTCACTGTAATATTGTATACTGCCTACCATTTGATATATATTGCTCATACACTGTCGTTATCTCACTGTAATATTGTATACTGCCTACTATTTGATATATATTGCTCATACACTGTCGTTGTCTCACTGTAATATTGTATACTGCCTACCATTTGATATATATTGCTCATACACTGTCGTTATCTCACTGTAATATTGTATACTGTCTACCATTTGATATATATTGCTCATACACTGTCGTTATCTCACTGTAATATTGTATACTGCCTACCATTTGATATATATTTCTCATACACTGTCGTTATCTCACTGTAATATTGTATACTGCCTACCATTTGATATATATTGCTCATACACTGTAGTTATCTCACTGTAATATTGTATAATTACTGCTTATTGTTATGTATTGTATCTTGACGTGGAGCCTTTGGAAATGAGTCACTGACTCGAAGGTTGTAATCCGAGATTCTCAATAAATAGAAAAAATAAACACCGGCATTTTGGGACCTCTGCTCATGAACAGTGTCACTGTGATTTTCTTAATCTGTCCCGAACACTGATTTCCCACAGCGACCACGCATTTCTGCACCAGAAGTGCGAAAACACATTTCAGCCAGGGTGTGAAAAATGACAGCTGTACTGTTCATAGGGAGGTGTGGAAAAATGCCAGTGTAGAAAATCTGGACTGAAAATATTACAAATTCGTGAACTTACGAAGGTGTATGGAAACTTCAATGCACGCTCGTAACACAGTCATTTTATGAACTTTTGTCACCAAATTTTTAACATAGACATTTTAAGACCTCTGCTCATGAACAGTCCCACTGTGATTTTCTTAATCTGTCCCACACATTGATTTTGCACACTGACCGCGCCATTGCGCGCTACATGTACGAAAACACATTTTGGTCGAGATGTGAAAAATGACAGCTGTACTGCTCATAAGGAGGTATGGTAAAATGGGAATGTTGAAAATCTGGAGTGAAAATATTAAAATTCGACAGTTACGGAGCATGGAACTAGCAGAATGCACGTCATGAAAACAGTCATTTTGGGAATTGTTTCATCAAATTTTCAACATAGGGTTTTGGCGGCCTACCTCATGAACTCTGGACACTGTCATTTCATTATCAGTCCTGAAAGGTGGTTCTGCACAGTGACTGCGAAATCACCTTTCGGGACTGAATAACAAAATGACAGTGACTGAGTTCATGAGGTGGGGCCCCAAGAACCCCATGTTGAAAATTTGGCGAAAAAATATGCACCAAAGTTGAAAAAACCCTATTTATGCCATTATACAGCTTACTGACATTTCTTCAGTTCGTGGTTGGCTTTGAAGAGTGCAGGTGTGTTCCCGGTCCATTGAAGATTGTTGCACTGGGCACCAGAGGTAAGTATGGGGTGGGGGTGTGTGGGGAGGTGGGTGCGTAGAGAGTGGGTGCGGGTTGGGGAGTGGGTCAAGACAGTCAGAGGGACCATTTTTTTTTTTACATGTGTCTTTTTTTAATTTTTAGAAGACGATGCAGGACTTTTGTCATGCTGGGGTGGGCTCCCAGCTTGGCAGCTGGAAGTTTATTTTTGGGGTGCAGTGGGGCCGGCCGAGTTGGGCACCCTGTTGGCCATATGGATGTTTGCCACGCTGGGTGGACTCCGTGTGGCAACTTCGTCGATGTTTTTGTCGGGGGGTTCAGTGGGAGCCGATGGGGATTGGGCACCCCGTTGCCATGCGGACTTTTGCCATGCTGGGGTGGGCTCCCAGCGTGGCACCTGTAATCTGGTTTTGAGGGGTAGTGGAGCTAATGGGGGTGGGCACCCGTCGGCCACATGGTGTGTGGGTGGGGGAGTGCATGAACAGCCTGAGGTGGGCTCCCAGTGTGCTCTCGTGTTTGTTCGGGAGGGAGGGAATAGATTGTCTGTGACAGTTCAGATGCAGTGCTAATGTGTGTTTGCATGCTGCGTTGGCAGATGCAAATTGCCTACACGTTACCACTTGTGGCGGTGTTTTCCTCAGTACTGTGCACCACTGCATCTGAACAGCTGTCATAGACAGCTCAGACATTCATTGGTGTGGTGCAGCTGTGCCTGCAAAAGCGAGCAGGGCATTGGAAGTGGGGGAGGCACACCTATGAAAACTCATATGGTGGCATTATGTTTCTTGCACATGCATGCAAGCAAACATAATAAATGGTTCCTTAATTTCAGATCCCCCTGTTGTAGTCATGGAATTTAACACTTACTTCACTTCCTGTGCCACATTCCTTCTATCTTCCCTTCCCCCTCCCTTCTCCATCTCCCCCAATTCAAACACTGTTTGGGACCCATTCTCATTCTCAAATGTCTCTTAGGCTGTAACCCTAGTAGACCTCTTTGCAATTAACCCCTCAAAGGGAGCCCACTGGATGGGCTCAATCCTAAACTATCATTCTTATCAGCCCCTGCAATCTCCTCACCACTAGCAGATCTACTAAACCTATCTTTCTCAACTGCTGTGGTTCTGAATGCCTAGAAATTTGCAGTTGTCCTTCCACTAACCAAAGCAGGTGACCCCTATATCTCAGGCAACTACCGCCCAATCTGTCTCTCTACTCCCAACCCTGGCCAAGCTTCATGAATACATAGTCCTTTTCCCAGCTCACTTCCTCTCCCTGAATCCTTCTTCTTCACACCTTTCCAGTCTGGGTTCTGGAAGGATCACTCCACCACCACCACTGATCAGGCTCACTGGCTCTATCCTGTCTGGGATGGATAGTGGCCAGATCACTTTTGCCATCTTTATCGATCTTGTTAAGGCCTTCAGTACTGTCTCACACCCTTTCCTTCTAACCAGCCTAACTTGGCAGGCCTATCAAACTCTGCTGTAAACTGGTTCTGGGCATATCTCGTTGGAAGGTCTCAATCGGTTAAAATTGCTGACTTCATATCCCCCAGCTCACAATTAATACCAGTGTGCTACAGTGTTCCGTGCTAGGTCCCATACTTTTCTTTATATTCCTAAATGACCTTCCCAGAGCCTGCACCACATCCTCCATCAATATGTTCACTGATGACACTGTCCTGTTCATCTCTGGGCAGTTTCCCACTAATGTAGCAACCAGACTCCAAGTAGACTTTGACAAAGTCCACCTCTTGCTTGCCTCACATCAACTGCTACTGAGTGCCAAGAAGACTGTCTCCATGACCTTTGGCACTAGGCAGATACTCTCTAGGCTCCCCACCATGCCTTCCTTCCACACCCTTGATGGGACTACACTTGAGGACACCTCCTCCTTTAGATACCTTGGGGTTTGGCTTGATCAACACCTCAACTTTTCTGCCCATGTGGATGCCATCCTGAAAAAAATTGAGTCCCAAGCTAGGTGCCCTGTACGGGAAGAAAATTATCGTCCCCATTTTTGAGTACTGCAGTGTAGTCCATAGTGCTGCTCCCAAGACCTCCTTATTCAGATTGGACACCCTTTTCAACTCCTCTCGCTTTGCTCTGGACTCTCCCCTCACCACCCATCACTGTGCCCTTTATCATTCCCTTGTCTTTCCTAGACAATTGGCACCTCACCCATTGTGCCAAGTTTATTTCCAAATTTTGGTTCGTCTCTCTTCCACCCTACCTCTCCTCCTCTATTAACATCCCCCCTTCTCACTTTCTCAGATCTCATGCTACGCACACTCAAGCTGTCCCTCGCCATGCTACCTCAGGAGGCCACTTCGCATTCTCGTACCATTTCCCCAAACTGTGGAAACAACTGCCACCTCAAATTAGACCTTCCTCCTCTCTGCACTCCCTCTCCACAGCCCTGCACAGCTTCCTCTCCCCGAACTGCTCCTGCTTTTAGCGTGTTCTATCCTCCCCCCTCTCATCTCACTCATACCTATCCCCAGACCCCTTCCCCTCTCATTTCACTCATCTCACTCATACCTATCCCCAGATCGCCTCCCCTATACTGCTTTATTCTGCTCCTTCCTACTGCTGATTACACGGGCATCTGTTGTATTGAGTTCCATGATTATTGTACATAATGTTACTGCTGTTTATACTGGCATCTATTGCATTGAGTTCCATGATTATTGTACATAAAGTTACTGCTGTTTGCACTGGCATCTGTTGTCTTGTGTTTCACGTTTATTGTACATAATGTTACTGCTGTTTGCACTGGCATCTGTTGCCTTGTGTTCCACGTTTACTGTACATAATGTTACTGCTGTTTGCTCTGGCATCTACTGTATTGTGTTCCACGATTACTGTACATAATGTTACTGCTGTTTGCACTGGCATCTATTGTATTGTGTTCCACGTTTACTGTACATAATGTTACTGCTGTTTGCACTGGCATCTACTGTATTGTGTTCCACGTTTACTGTACACAATGTTACTGCTGTTTGCACTGGCATCTACTGTATTGTGTTCCACGTTTACTGTACATAATGTTACTGCTGTTTGCACTGGCATCTACTGTATTGTGTTCCACGTTTACTGTACATAATGTTACTGCTGTTTGCACTGGCATCTACTGTATTGTGTTCCACGTTTACTGTACATAATGTTACTGCTGTTTGCACTGGCATCTACTGTATTGTGTTCCACGTGTACTGTACATAATGTTACTGCTGTTTGCACTGGCATCTACTGTATTGTGTTCCACGTTTACTGTACATAATGTTACTGCTGTTTGCACTGACATCTACTGTACCGTGTTTAGAGATGCAGCGAATTTTAAAGCCGCCGGTGAAGTGGACGCGAAGTGACCACTTCACATTGGCAGAGCACAATGCGAAGTGGCCACCATAAAGTGCTCACTTTGCCTTCTCATTATGGCTTCACGTTGTCATTCTGCCTTAACGCGAAGTAAGGCAAAGTGACAACAAATTAGCCAGCCCCCCACACATCACGTGGCTTACAGTACTGTAAGTCACATGCTTTAGCCAGGCAGGAAAGAAGTGAGTCAGAGAAGCAGTTACTTTCACTTTCTTCTTTGTAGTTGTAGAGGGAGGAGGCTTTTTTGGTGAGAGAGGACAGCAGTTTGTTTCCTAGTGATTTTGTGCAGAAAGAAAACTGCTTTTTTAAAAGCTACATCTTTATTTAGTTTTTGTATTGTGTTTGTGAATGTTTTTTGGTACTGAATTTTTTTTTTTGTATTTTATTTTGTTTTTTGTGTGTGTGTGTGACTGTGTGTGTGCGTGTCTGAGAGTGTGAGACTGAGTGCGGGTGAAGGTTAGGCGTCAGGACTCATTGATAGTCAGGGACTTGTGTATGATGGACCCTGGACAAGGAGAGTCTGTGGCCCATGGGTGTGGACAGAGGAGAGGAGTGTGCACATGTGGGGGTGGTTGGGTGTTACTGGACCACTCCTGACTGTTGGGTGTTGCTTCCCCACTGTGGAAGCAGCAGCAGCACCAGTGCCACCGGTGGCTGCTGTGCGTCCACCTACTCCGCCACTACTACCACCACCACCAGTAGCATCTGCAGGGGCTCCAGCAGCACCCCCTTCACCACCTCCACAGCCACAGGTAGAGCCCCAGGAAAATGTAGGTGGTCCAAGCAGTGTATCTGGTCCCCCCCACAGCTCCCCAGTGTGGGAGTTTTTTAACTGTGTGTGGGGGGAGACAGCACAATCATGGTTTGCCATGTGTGTGGTGTGCTGGTGTGCTGTGGCCCTCGGGTGACACATTTGGGGACCAGTGGCCAGCGCATGCACATGGCAAACCACCAACAGGTGGAGTGGCAGGCTGCCACTGAAGGGGCCAGGCGTTCACCTGCTGGCCCTTCTGTGGCAGTGGCCGAGGGTGCTGGTGGTGAAGTTGTGCCTTGCCGCCGCCGCAGCAGGAGGAGGGCTACTGCAGCAGCTGCTCCACCTCCACCACCACTACCACAAGCACCAGCACCACCCTCTCCATCACCACCACTACCTGGGTTTCCAGCTGCAGTGGACCCTGCCACAGTGCCTGCAACACAGGCCAACATTGCACTGGTGTGGGCGGCCCTTGAGGAGAGCAATGGGGGGGTGCTGTTGAGCAGCAGGTTGATCAAATCCATCAACAGCAGCTGCAAATAGTGACAATGCTGCACCTGCTGCTCGAACACCACGGCATCCCCCATTAAGGGATTTTTTTCTGGACCCTTCCCCCTCACTACTGTGCTGTACTGTTTTTGTGGGAGTGGGGTTGATGTTTAATATTAGACATGTTCCCTTCTGTTGTTGCAGTGCCTCAGTAATGTTGACTTTTTGTTTTGGAGTATTTGTGGACAAGCTGTTGTGAGCAGTGCAAGAATGATGTGTAAAATTGCATGTGTGCATTCAGTGTTGTCTCCTGTGTGTGTGTGTGACAGACATTGTGCAGCGTGTCGCAAACATATATTTCTGTTGCTGACTTGTTGCAGTGTTTATGCTATAAAGAATAGCGAGCTGAATAAGGTATATTTTATTGTCACCATCGTCATCAGTGGACTAAGTGATGCGATACTTTTTCAGAGATGTCTGGCCAGAGTGCACCTTAGTCACGTTATATACTATACTGCACACATAACTTTTAGGAGATCATGTGTTTTTTGTGCTGCGATCTCCGCAAAGTTATGTGTGTACTGTGAGTGACTGAGGTGCACAGTTACCCGATACCTCTGAAAAAATATATCACTTAGTCCGCTGGTGCTGATGGTATCAATAAAATATACATCAGGTATTCTTTGTCATCTTTATTCTTGATACTGCAACAAGTCTTACCATATATATGTTTGCATGAAGCTGGACAATGTATGCACACACAGGAAAGAACACTGACGGCACACATGCGGTTTAGCACATACTCTCAAGACGCTTCAATCTTCATGATGTTTGGCAAACACTTAACATCCTATCTATGGAGTACTACAAATGCTGAAACATTACTGAGGCTCTATAACTATTTTGCTTGTGAAATAGACATGAAAGAGATTCACCAACTTACAGCATTGCACCCGATATATGGGTGCCTTACTTCAAGGGGAATCTTTCTTGCTCCACATGTCCTTACATAGTGCAATACATTTCTGTGAAAACCGCCCGTAATTTCATTACAGTGTGTCATGTCACGGAGGAATTCCAGTTCATAAAAGCTGCCCAAATTCTGCCCCCCTTTCTCAGCAATATTAGGATGTGATGCCAGGGAGAGCGTGGGTACGTGTTCCATTATAGTGAATGTCCGATTGTCCAGCAGCTTTCTGAATGTTTCTTTGTTATAATGGTCAGTTTTTGGTGAAACTTGTGGGCATGTTTCCACTAAGAAGAGCCTTGTTAGTGGAAACCTGTCCACATTTCAGCACAAAGTGAACCTTATAACATAAAGAAACATTCAGATAGCTGCCAGACATTCACTATAGTGGAGCATGCACCTGCGCTCCCACTGGCATCACGTCCTGACGCTGATGAGAAAGGGGAATTGGTGGCTTTTTGAATGAGAATTTCGCGGACGTGACACACTGTAATGAAATTGGGTGGTTTTCTACAGAAATGTATTGCACTCATGTGGAGCAAGAAAGATTCCCTTGGAAGTAAGGTGCCCACATATTAGGTTAGGTGTAACACCATAACTACGTAACGTGGTGAATCTCTGTAAAGCCGTGGTTCTCAACAATCTGCTGAGAACTCTGACCTATATTTTTTAATGCTATGTTACAACTTCCTTTACTTACATCCTGACTCATATGATACTATAATTTCCAGTATTTGAGTCGGCTGTACTACCTTTGTTCATGTGTGAAATAATGAAAGGAGCATTCCTTTTAATATGGTGCTGACCAGGTCTTTGTCAGTATTTTCCGCTGCTTTTCTCCATCACATCATTAGTTATTATATACCACTTCTGTTGTAAATTAACAGTTATGCAGCAGGCAGTGTTTTATGACCCCACAGAACAATATTTCTTGAAAAGCAGCTGCAAATAAATACAAACCTGGTCAGAACAATATTGAAAGGTGTGCTAATTTTTTTTTCATACATGATAAAAAGTAGTCAACTAAGTAAAGCAGACAGAAATTGTGAAGAAAAGCATATCATTCAAGTCATGACTTGGAGGTAACTAGTGGCTGGTAATGTAAAGTAGCATAAAAAAAGGACAGTTCAAAATTGTCACCACATTCTTGCAATGCTGCTTTAATTGATAATGTCAGTATGACATCATGAGCTCACAATCGCACAACACACAAAATGCATCTGCCTTGTGTCCAGAAAATTGACAAGTGTTAACACAGTGAAATGGGAGCGTTTCAGCACATGCAGTGTTCCACAGAATAAAATGATGACCGTGAGTGAACTGTTGCTGGTCCAATGTGTGCTGCGATTTGAGCAAATGCAATGTGATCATCTCAACTGGATGGAAGGGTGCACTTTGTTTGTACACTAATAGTAGTCTTGGTGAGTTGATATATATTTGTGTATTTTGTAGTTGAGGGGGGTTGATATGGACATGTACTCATGGTATTGTTCTGTATCATAGGTCACAGATACTGTTGGTGTGCACATTCCAGTGCCCCGGGGGCAGTCAGACTCATGCTCAGTGGTGGCAGTGGCTAACATCAGTCCCAGTGGTGGTGGTGGTCCAGGGGTGGTCAGACTCCTGCTCAGTGGTGGCAGTGGCTAACATCAGTCTCGGTGTAGTGGTCTGGGGGACAGACAGACTCATGTTCAGTGGTGACAGTGACTAACATCAGTCCCAGTGGTGGTGGTCCGGGGGTGGCCTCATAATCAGCCTCAGTAGTGGCAGTGGCTAACATCAGTCCAGGTGGTGGTGGTGATCCGGCGCGGACAGACCCATGCTCAGTAGTGGCAGTGGCTAACATCATGATGGTGGTCTGGTGTGGCACACCGCCTTTTAACAACTTCAGTTAAAACCTGCCAACATTAACCACATCATCATCCTCATAAAAAAAAGCAGCCCTCACAGTCATCCATGTCTGAAGTCTGACCACTGGGAAATTCTTTCTTCATTGTGTTGTCATCTACGTCAGTGGTGGTCCGTTTCAGGCAGCCACTGCCAGTGCCACCAGGATGGTCCATTTCCACATCACCAAACCACCATGACTAGGCTGGGGTACAAATACCGAGGTTGCAGTCTGTGCTGGTATGTGCCTCTCATTCATTTTAATGAATGTTAGCAAACTAACATTTGCAGGAGACAGGTTTGTCCGATGATCCCTGACTATTGCACCTGCTGAGCTGAATACCCTCTCAACACTTACACTGGAGTGTGGGCATGTGAGGTACTTCAGTGCCACTGCAGTCAGCTCAGGCCATTCACTGACCTTTCCACTCCAGTACAAAAGAGGATCTTCAGTTATTTTCAGATGCCTGTTTTCAGATAAATATGACTCAACCATTCTCTGTGCAGGGTGCCATTTATCTTCACATGCTGGAATCTGGTAGAGAGGTAACTGGTGAATCAAGCAAGGGGGCCAGGGGAGAAGCCAAGATAGTGGAAAGTCGAGTAGAAGGGGGTGACAGACAGTGTCAAATGCCTTGGAGAGGTCAATGAACACTGCACCCGCAACGTGGCCAGAGTCGAGAGCAGAGTGGAGGTGCTGGGAGAACTCCAGGAGGGCTGTAGTGGTACTGTGTCCAGGGCAGAATCCATGTTGTTCCAGATACAATAGGTAATATTTGGCCAGGTACTCAGAGAACTGAATGGCATCTATTTTTCCTAGTGCTTTGGAGAGTGGGGGTAGAATGGGGATGGGTCTGAAATTGTTAGGAGAGGTCCGATCTCCACTCTTATGGATTAGGGTGATTTCTGCAATTTTCCAAGCACTTGGAAACTGACCGAGACATAGTGACTGGTTTAATAGGTCAGTGAGAGGGGCTAGTACATCATCCAAGACTAATCGGAGGATCCTGGAGTCTAGGGATCACAGCTAGGGTTGTTGCTAACTAGGCTTTTGCAGATATGTTCTGGCTTCAAGGGGGATATGACGCATAGTAGAAGGGGGAAATCCAGGGTGGGGGTGGAGGCAGGGATTGGGTTGAAAAAGTAGTTGGGGAGGACATAGCTTAGGTCAGAGAAAGCCATATTGAGGCACCCAGCTATGCAGAAAGGATCAGTAGTAACGGTACCGTCTATGGAAAGCTATGATGGTGGGGGGGGCCTTCCCATTGAGCTCTTTCATATTGTCCCAGAAAGCATGGGATGAGCCCCAAGTGGATGCAAGGGTGGTTTGATAATATTCGGCTTTAGCCTGTTTTATAGCCCAGGTGCACTTATTACATGCTGCATTATAGGCTTGTCTATTAGCCAATTTGCCTGACTCAACAGCAATATGTCAGAGATTATCTCTTTGTTTCAGTTTTTGGATAAGGGATGGGGAGATCCATGAGGCATTTTTTTTTTGGAACGGATTCTGGTAAGGGGGGTGAAATGGTCACAGGCCTTGGTGAAGGCACTGGTGAAATAGGTTAGAGCGGAGTCAATATCTGTCGCGAGTAGGATTGGGGACCAGTCAAGCTGAGCTAGGTGCATTTTTAGCTTTCGGAGACCCACGCGGTGACCTGGGATACGGGTTTCAGTGTGGGGATGACCAGTGACAGAGGACAGGAGAGTGGTCACTAAGTGAGTCAGGTAGTACATTAATATCCACTGATTTTATGAGGGCAGTTCGACAGAATTACATCTAGGAGTGTGCTAGATCCACTTAACTGGTTGAATCTGGTAGGCGAGGTAACTAATTGGGTCATATCTAGGGCAGCGAAGGAGTCCCTGATATGTGAAGCAGTGACATTTAGGTCACCTAGGATGAGCTGCTCAGCCTTGTGTGGGAGTGTGGTGAGGTAATCAATGAGGGAGTAGACAGCTGGTCCCTGGTCCCTTGAGGGTATGTATGAAACTTTGAAGAAAAGAGGGCCCCTGGCTGGGTCAGGGGAAACCTTTAGGGTGAGGGCTTGGGCACCAAAACTGAGCTTGGGGGCAGGGAGCACATGGCTTAAAAGTGTGTCATGCATATAGACTGCACACCCGCCGCCACATTTGTCTATTCGGTCTTCCCTGAACAGAGTGTAGCCAGGGAGAGAGATAACAGAGTCGGGAGTTATTTTTGGAGATCCAGGTCTCGACTAGCGCTATAATATCAGGTCAGTGTTGTACAACCCAGCACTGGAGAGTGGCAGATTTTTTTAGGAGGCTGCAAATATTCATAGATGCAATGCAGAGGCCGGTTCCAGCGGGGGGGTGTGGGATGGCTGCTTGACAATGGCCCGGGGTTGGGGTGTATGTTCCCAGAGAGCAGAAGAAGTAGAGCAATTAATCTGATTAGCAGAATATGGTGGCTAGAACCCTTAGCCAATACTGATGCAAGGTCCTAATAGTGGGGGTGCAGGTGATGGGTAGGGAGCGGAGGGTAGGTATGGCAAGGAAGGGGTGGGACCAGGGTGTCTCAGAGGGGGAAGGGGTGGGGGTACTGGTTGGTAGTGGATGCCGTGGAGTAATAGGGGTGTCCAGGGTGGGGGGGGTTGGCTGCTGTGAGGTGGTTGAGGGGAGTGGGGCTCAGGATGGAGGGCAGGGGAGCAGGATGGGGCATGGGCTGAGCGAGAAAGGTAACTATGAGTAGGCTAAGTGTGATAGCTGTGGTGCCTATTGCTATTTCCTTTTGGGGGCATAAGGGGGATAACTGACCTTCAGTGAGGGTGACTGCCGCTGTGGAGAAGTGGTAGCACTGCTGCCTTTGTTGCCAAGGGTACCAGGTTTGAATCCCCGGGGGGGTTGTGGGGGCCTTAGTATAGAGGCTGGCGGGCCTGGCTAGTGGGCTATGATAGACTGGAAAAGGTGCTCAGAGGGGGGTGAAATAGCGACTCCTAGTGGCCGCTGGGTACTTAAAAAGGCAGGGGGGAAATGAAAGGGGTAGGTGGTGGAGAGGTAGAAGAAAGGGGGAGCAGAGTAGGGTGAGGTGGGGTGGTGGTGAGAAGAGCAGGGAGATACTAGGCAGGAGACTGGGCAGTGGAGTAGCTAGGTGGTCAAGAGTGCCTGCAAGTAGTAGAGACAAGGGAGACATAGTGAGGTTGGCAAAATGGGAAGGGAGCTCCAACTGGTGGCTGAGGAGTATAATCTGCAAATGGGAAAGTGGGGACTTAGTTCCAGAAGGTTACAGGAAGTCATGTGACAATAAGGAAATAAATTGAGGGTCGGGCTTGGGTGGAAGGTTGGCTGGGGCGGGTGGGGCAGTTGACGTGCTCAGCGCATTGACGGGCTAACACCCCATACACAAAAGAAGCCAGCAGGGAGGACAGCCTTACCTATTAAGGCTCTCTGCAGTATCCCTTGCTCCCGATGGAGCTCTGTGTGCCCGGTGATGTTTGTGAGGTGGAGGGGGGATCCAGAGGCCTATATGGAGGGGAGAACAAAGGGGAGCATTAGTATGCAGTGGGAGGGTTTACCAGCACTGAGACCCCTACTGCGCATGCGCCAAGTGTTGTACTGGACTTTTATTCCTAACTTTTCTATTTTGACAGCTTTTTATTCTACTTGAGGACCCATTTTATAAGCACAATGCACACTCCAGGTGTGGGTTATCTCCTGATAAGAAGCATGCCCAGGTGCATAAGGCACTCAGTGCAAGTGCCTTGTGCCTTATAACACACCTGGGTGTGCTCTTATCAGGAGATAACCCACACCTCGTTGTATGTTATTGCTTGCATAGTGTGTAGTATAATGCTTGTTTAGGTACTTGTGTGTTAAATAGGTGCAAGTTAAATAAAGCAGCAGCATAGTAGTAGCAGCGGTACATTCCATACAGATGTGGACCAGATAGTGTACATTCCATATAGACGCGGACCAGATAGTGTACAATCCATATAGATGTGGACCAGATAGTGTGCATTCCATTACTACAGTACAAGTCACATTAAACTGTTCCATCAACTCACTGGTATAGAATTGTTTTTTTGTGATGCTACGGTAGTGGCAACTCAAACTGCTGAAGCTTTCAATTATTTTCCAACCATCCTTCACTGCCTATTCAGCTCACATGTAACTGTTTAGTGAAATGGCAGTAGCTGCATTTTAATGGCATTGTTTATAAATATCAAAGCATTCCTTTAGAGCATTGTTTATAAATATCATAGCATTCCTTATGAGCATTGTTTATAGATATCACAGCATTCCTTATGAGCATTGTTTAGAAACATCACAGCATTCCTTAAGAGTTGTTTAGTCTGCCTTCTGAAATGAAACTCATAAGCACTCAGCTGAAAATAAAGCTATAGTCCTAACAGCTTGTTGCAAACCAATACTAAGCTTTAAATAATTCATTGAATTAAACCCTGCACAGATTAGGAAACTCATTGAACAATGCTACACCAGTGAGTTGAGGGAACAGTTTGATGTGACTTGTACTGTAGGTGGGTTGACTTAGGAGTAGCAGAACAAGAGATTTATCAGAGGCGCTGGTGGCTGACTTGGTAATGGGGTGGTGGCAGCCAGAGATAGCTTTGTCAGGAGGAAGGGTAGCTGACGGGACAGCGATACGTACATATTAGTGCCTTGTGAAGATGAAGTACATATTAATGGTCCGTGCAGAGGAGGAATATATTAGTGCCCTGTGCAGAGGAGGTTCATTATATGTAAAAGCCTTGTACAGAGGAGGTACAGTATATATTAGTCCCTGAACAGGTGAGTTACATATTAGTGCTCTGTGCAGATGAGGTATATATAAGTGTCCCGTGTGGAGGAGGGATATATTAGGGCTCTGTGCAGAGGTAGTATATATAAGTGCCCTGTGATGAGGAAAGGCATATATTAGTGCCCTGTGCTGAGAGTAGGTACATATATTAGTACCCTGTGCTGAGAGTAGGTATATATTAGTTCCCAGTGCTAAGGGGAGGAATATATTAGTGCCCTGTGCTGTGGGGGAAAATATATATATTTATACCATAGAGGTGAGAGCTTTCTCAGTAGAATATCCTGTGTTATTTCCACTGCAGTGAGGGTAAATCCTGATGACACGAGAGTGAGGATAAATGGCATTTATCCACACTCTGCTGATGTCACCAGAGTGAGGATATCTTCATTGCAGCTTGCATTCTAAATGAAACTGCTTCAGAAAACAGTTTCTCTTTCTCACTGAAGCTGCAACTTCCTCACTTTGCTTTGCAAAACACTCATCTGTGTCCCATTGTGTTTTTAGCACTCCTGGCCCATTATTGTGCTGATCTCAGCTTCAAAATAACCTGAATTCTAAATGAAACTCCTTCACAAAACAGTTTCTCTTTCTCAGTGCTACCTGCAACAGATTCTCTTTCTCACTGAAACTTATAACTTACTCAATTAGCTTTGCAAAACACACCCACCTGTGTCCCATTGTGTTTCTGACTCCCAGTCCATTCAGAACAACACACACACACACACACACACACACACACACACACACACACACACACACACTCACACGACACACAGAATGAGCAGAAAACACACAGAAACAGAAAAAATGTTCCTAAAGCTCTCACTCCCATGGTATAAATTGCACACATGGGCCCCGATATTCAGAGTTGCAGCCGGCAATGGCGCATGTGGTGGCGCAACGCAACTGTGTTGCACTGGTGAAACTCAGGGATATATTCAAAGGAGATGAGTAATGGCGCATCTCCTCTGAATATATCAGGTAATACACTGTGCAAACACCATGCTAGCATCCCGACGGGGCTGGATACCAGGAATGGGAACTCGTCAGCGCACAGAGTTACGGTGTCACAAATCCTGATATTCAGCTGGCAGCATGCAAGTAGGACCATAATGTATGCAAGGTGCAAATGGGGCCATTTGCATGTCACTATGGCCCCATTTGCATGAGTTGTGTAGGGCCAGCGAAATGCGCATGGCACCCTGCACAGCATGTGGAGCTGCCAGAGGGGGTCTAGTGGCCCTCCTCTCTGTAGCCACGATCACCATAAAATACCTGTCTAAATAGTCCCTGGTAGTCTAGTGGTATACCCCTCCCTCCCCATAGCCTGATCGCTGTCAAAGAACCACTAAATATGCCCTGGTAGTCTAGTGGCACCCTCCTCCCTCCTCGTAGCCAGGATCACCAAATATAACAGAAAACTATATCCCTGGTAGTCTAGTGGTACCCCACCCCACCCATAACCCCGATCACCAGTAAACCCTATGGAATTAAATCTCTGGTGGTCCAGTGGCATTCCCAACCCCCCATCCACACAGGATCCCCTGCCCACCCAGCTCCCCCCATCATCGGTGGGCAGCAGCAAACCCACCCGCATACCGCCCGGCAGCCCGCCGAATAACAGCTTACAGTATCAGCTGTAAGCCCATTGGACCACACTGTGGATCAATGGGCTTGCAGTACACACTGTAATAGTCATTCACAAATGACTTACTCAGGGTTACACAGTATGCAAGTGGGGGCTGTGGGATTCAAACCCAGGTCTCCAGGTTTGCAGTTCAGAACCTTAAACCACTGCACTATACTGCCTCCTCATGCTTTAGGACTAACTTCCTTCACACCTAGAACATACATGCCATCATCAGACGTACCAGGGTACGTGGAAATCACCTTCCCTGGGTGACCCCAGAACTGTTGGCCCACCAATGCACTCAAGATCAGGCTTGGAAGGCTTACAAAACCTTACAACTGCAGAGTGCACTCCAGCTTTACCGTGGACTTCACAACTCCTGTACTAAGGCTATCAGGCTGCTAAGGCTGAATATTTCCAAACTATGTTCCAGTCTAACATAAACAAACCATCAAAATTCTGGGAAGTAGTCCATGTCTTATTTTCCCCCCATTAACCCCGCCGTCGCCTCTCCTTAAAACAAGCATTTGTCAATGCCGAATGTTTGCTTCCTGGCATTGGCATTGGTAGTGTAGGAGTTACAGAGCTGCATAATAAGAATGGCAGTGAAGTATTGAACTGAAACCAACCCCACCAGCACCCTGCAGAGACTGACAGGCACTGGGGTGTGCCTTTGGGTCATCAGGCATAATGGCTATGCCATTTCACCACACCCTACCCTGCAAACACCGACAAGTGTCACGGTGTGCCTTGGGGTCTTTGGCCCTTATGCTCACCCCATTCCACAAGGAAATATGGTGAGATGGGTGTGGTATAGGAGAATGGGGTGAACTTTGGGGCCGAAGAGTCCAAGGCACACCTCGATGCCTGTCACTGGCTGCAGGGTGTGGGTGGAGGTGGAATGGTATGAGCATTACAGGCAACAATCCCAAGTCACACCCCTGATGCCTGGCAGTCTCTACAGGGTGGGACGTTATGGCCAGAAACCCTAATGCCCCAGGCGTTCATTGGTATTTTCAATCCCATTTTTTTACATGGGTTTTTTGTGATCCCCACCTCATGAACAGTGGCAATATCAGTTCGTTAGCGGAAAGCTGATTTTGCACAGTGACTACGCATTTGGCACAACAGGTGCGAAAACACATTTCTAACAGGATGTGAAAAATGACAGCAGTACTGTTCATGAGCAGGTGTAAAAAATGGCAATGTTGAAAATCTGGAGTAAAAATATTAAAAAACTGGTGAAGTCATAAGCGTGCGTAGAAACTGTGCAACGCACACCTGTAATGTAATTAGTTTGGGGATTGTTTATAGCAGATTGTTAACACTAATAGAAGCCGTTTTCATAGACCTGTCAAAAGCGTTTGACACAGTCTCCCACACTCTGCTGCTAAATGCTCTTCGCCGCACCGACCTGTCCCCAGGACCCATTGCTTGGTTCACAAGTTACCTCACAGATAGGTCCCAATGTGTGAAGATAAACAGCACCCTCACATCCACTCTACCAGTCCACTCAGTGGTCCCCCAGGGCTCCATCCTTGGCCCACTGCTATTCAGCATCTTCCTGAATACCCTGCCTAAGTCCTGTCCATGTAACCTTCTGCTCTATGCAGATGACGCAGTAATGTATACCTCCCACTCAGATCCCACAATCCTTCAATCCTCCCTACAACTTGCCTTCAACCATGTTGAAAACTGATTCACTGACCACAGACTCGTGGTCAACATGAAAAAGACTTAATGCTCTTTTCACATCGCCAGAGTAAGGACTACAATACCCAGCTGACAATCTTCTCCAAAACCCTCCTCCCACTTGAACAGGTCCACACCTATAAATATCTAGGCATTACATTCGATCCTAATCTATCATTCCACCAACATATTAGTAATCTCTCCTCCGCCATAAATATACGTACAGGACTACAGTACTGGCACAAAGCCTGCCTACCTTCAGAGGCCCTACACATTGCCATTACCTCCTCTGTTCTCTCCCTTGTAGACTATGGGCTACCCATCTACTTGGCTGCTGACCAAACTGCACTAAATAAAATCCACCTAGCCATTAATAAATCCTGTAGGCTCCTTACTGGAGCGGGTAAGCGCACACATTGCTGTACTCTGTATGCACTAACAAAAATCCTCACCCTAGACGAAAGAGTATGTTATCAAACATGTCCCCTTATTAAGAAAATACAGCTAGGCCTTACTCCCACTGGTGTCTTAGCCACCCTCTGTGCTGCACATACCTCAGCAAACACCCACGTGGCAGATAAATTAATGTGGGCTGTTCCCAGGGTCACAACCACACTTGCACAACGGTCTTTCCTTTACAGAGCACCATGCTGGTACAATGATCTCCCCCGGGCCATCACCACTATACCCAGACTAGGCTCCTTCAAAACAGCCCTTAAAAACCGCATAATCTCCACCCGTCACTGCCATTGTTCCTAAAATGTGCTGGAATCTGCCTACGGACGGCGAGATTCTGGGTTAAAGAAATACTTATCCCACTGTTACTACTATGTGGTAATGACAATGTTGGCCACCCAATGGCTTGCACTGCCTGCTAGCATATAGGCCATACCATAATACTGAGTGTACTGTTTGTTGATGTTCACACGCTCCCTCAGGGCTTGTATAGCTACCCTACTGTATAGGACTAGCAGCACTGTTCATACCGTTATATTGTCTCCTTCCTCCACTGTAATATTGTACACTGCCTACTATTTGGTATATATCGCTCATACACTGTTGTTATCTCACTGTAATATTGTATACTGCCTACTATTTGGTATATATCGCTCACACACTGTCGTTCTCTCACTGTAATATTGTATACTGCCTACTATTTGATATATATCGCTCATACACTGTCGTTGTCGCACTGTAATATTGTATACTGCCTACTATTTTTATATATCGCTCATACACTGTCGTTATCTCACTGTAATATTGTATACTGCCTACTATTTGGTATATATCGCTCATACACTGTCGTTATCTCACTGTAATATTGTATACTGCCTACTATTTGGTATATATCGCTCATACACTGTCGTTATCTCACTGTAATATTGTACACTGCCTACTATTTGGTATATATCGCTCATACACTGTCGTTATCTCACTGTAATATTGTTTAATTACTGCTTATTGTTATGTATTGTACGTGGAGCCTTTGGAAATGAGTCACTGACTTGAAGGTTGCAATCTGAGATTCTGAATAAATAAAAAAAATAAACACGGGCATTTTGGGACCTTTGCTCATGAACAGTGTCGCTGTGATTTTCTTAATCTGTCCTGAACACTGATTTCCCACAGCGACCACGCATTTCTGCACCAGAAGTGTGAAAACACATTTCAGCCAGGGTGTGAAAAATGACAACTGTACTGTTCATATGGAGGTGTGGAAAAATGCCAGTGTAGAAAATCTGGACTGAAAATATTACACATTCGTGAACTTACTAGGGTGCGTGGAAACTGTGCAATGCACAATTGTAACACAGTCATTTTATGGACTTTTGCCACCAAATTTTTAACATAGACATCTTAAGACCTCTGCTCATGAACAGTGTCACTGTGATTTTCTTAATCTGTCCCACACATTGATTTTGCACACCGACTGCGCCATTGCATGCTACAAACGCGAAAACACATTTTGGGAGAGATGTGAAAAATGACAGCTGTACTGTTCATAAGGAGGTATGGTAAAATGGGAATGTTGAAAATCTGGAGTTAAAATATTAAAAATTCGCAAAGTTACGAGCGTGCATAGGAACTGCTCAACGTATGCTTGTAAAAGTATTTTTTGGGAATTTTTTCATCAAATTTTCAACATAGGGTTTTGGGGGGCCTACCTCATGAACTCTGACACCGTAATTTTGTCACTCGGTCCCGAAAGGTGGTTTTGTACAGTGACTACGAAATCACCTTTCGGGACTGAATAACAAACTGACAGTGACTGAGTTCATGAGGTGGGGCTGCAAGAATCCCATGTTGAAAATTTGGTGAAAAAATTCCCCAAAATGGCCGCGATATGCACCAAAATTGAAAATATCCTGTTTATGCCATTATACAGCTTACCAGCATTTCTTCAGTTCGCGGTCGACTTTGAAGAGTGCAGACGTGTTCCCGGTCCACAGAAGATTGTCGCGCTGGGCTCTGGAGGTAAGTATGGGGTGGGGGTGCTAGGGGAGGTGGGAACGTAGAGGGTGGGAAAGGGCTGGGGAAGGGTCAAGACAGTCCATGAGGGACCATTTTTTTTTTTTTACAGGTGTTTTTTTTTATTTTTAGAAGACGAAGTGGGACTTTTGCCATGCTGGGGTGGGCTCCCAGTGTGGCAGCTGGAAGTTTATTTTTTTGGGGGTGCATTGGGGCCGGCGAGTTGGGCACCCCTGTTGCTCTGGACGTTTACCACACTGGGGTGGGCTCCCAGCATGGCTACTGAAAGTCTATGTTTTTGTGGGGGGTTCAGTGGAGCCGATGGGGATTGGGCACCCCGTTGCCATCTGGGACTTTTGCCATGCTGGAGTGGGCTCCCAGTGTGGCACCTGGTAATCTGGTTTGGGGGGGCAGTGGAGCCGATAGGGGATTGAGCATCCCGTTGGCCATATGGTGAGTGTGGGTGGGGGGAGTGCATGAGCACTCTGAGGTGGGCTCCTAGTGTGCTACGTGTTTGTTCGGGAGGGAGGGAAGATGAATTGTCTGTGACAGTTCAGATGCAGTGCTAATGTGTATGCAATTTGCATGCTGCCGATGGCAGTATGCAAATTGCCTACACGTTACCACTTGTGGAGGTGTTTTCCTCAGAACTGTACACCACTGCATCTGAATGGCTGTCATAGACAGCTCAGACATTCATTGGCGTGGTGCAGCTGTGCCTGCAAAAGCGAGCAGGGCATTGGAAGTGGGGGAGGCACACCTATGAAAACTCATATGGTGGCATTATGTTTCTTGCATATGCGTGCAAGCAAACATAATAAATGGTTCCTTCATTTCAGATCCCCTATTGTAGCCATGGAATTTAACACTTACTTCACTTCCTGTGCCACATTCCTTCTATCTTCCCTTCCCCCTCCCTTCTCCATCTCCCCCAATTCAAACACTGTTTGGGACTCATTCTCATTCTCAAATGTCTCTTAGGCTGAAACCCTAGTAGCCCTTCTTGCAATTAACCCCTCAAAAGGGAGCCCACTGGATGGTCTCAATCTTAAACTACCATTCTTATCAGCCCCTGCAATCTCCTCACACTAGCAGATCTACTAAACCTATCTTTCTCAACTGCTGTGGTTCTGAATGCCTAGAAATTTGCAGTTGTCCTTCCACTAACCAAAGCAGGTGACCCCTATATCTCAGGCAACTACCGCCCAATCTGTCTCTACTCCCAACCCTGGCCAAGCTTCATGAATACATAGTCCTTTCCCAGCTCACTTCCTCTCTCCCTGAATCCTTCTTCTTCACACCTTTCCAGTCTGGGTTCTGGAAGGATCACTCCACCACCACCTCACTCATCAGGCTCACTGGCTCTATCCTGTCTGGGATGGATAGTGGCCAGATCACTTTTGCCATCTTTATCGATCTTGTTAAGGCCTTCAGTACTGTCTCACACCCCCTTCTTCTAACCAGCCTAACCTCGGCAGGCCTATCAAACTCTGCTGTAAACTGGTTCTGGGCATATCTCGTTGGAAGGTCTCAATCGGTTAAAATTGCTGACTTCATATCCCCCCACTCACAATTAATACCAGTGTGCTGCAGTGTTCTGTGCTAGGTCCCATACTTTTCTTTATATTCCTAAATGACCTTCCCACAGCCTGTACCACATCCTTCATCAATATGTTCACTGACGGCACTGCCCTGCTCATCTCTGGGCAGTTTCTCACTAATGTAGCAGCCAGACTCCAAGTAGACTTTGACAAAGTCCACCTCTGGCTTGCCTCACATCAACTGCTACTGAATGCCAAGAAGACTGTTTCCATGACCTTTGGCACTAGGCAGATACTCTCTAGGCTCCCCACCATGCCTCCCTTCCACACCCTTGATGGAACTACACTTGAGGACACCTCCTCCTTTAGATACCTTGGGGTTTGGCTTGATCAACACCTCTACTTTTCTGTCCATGTGGATGTCATCCTGAAAAAATTGAGTCCCAAACTTGGTGCCCTGTACGGGTAGAAAATGATTGTCCCCATTTTTGAGTACTGCAATGTAGTCCATAGTGTTGCTCCCAAGACCTCCTTAACCAGATTGGACACTCTTTTCAACTCTTGTTGCTTTGCTCTGGACTCTCCCCTCAGCACCCATCACTGTGCCCTTTATCATTCCCTTGCCTTTCCTAGATAATTTTTATTTCCAAATGTTGGTTCGGCTCTCTTCCATCCTACCTCTCCTCTTCCTCCATTACCATCCCCCTTCTCACTTTCTCAGATCTCATGCTATGCACACTCAAGCTGTCCCTTGCCATGCTACCTCAGCTGGCCAGTTCACATTCTCATACCATTTCCACAAACTATGGAAACAACTGCCACCTCAAATTAGACATTCTTCCTCCTCACACTCCCTCTCCACAGCCCTGCACAGCTTCCTCTCTCCGAACTGCTCCTGCTTCTAGTGTGTTCTATCCTCCCCCCTCTCATCTCACTCATACCTATCCCCAGAGCTCCTCCCCTCTCATCTCACTCATCTCACTCATACCTATCCCCAGATCCCCTCCCCTATACTGCTTTATTCTGTTCCTCCCTATTGCTGTTTTCGCTGGCATCTATTGCGTTGGGTTCCGCGTTTACAGTACATGGTGTTACTGCTGTTGGCGCTGGCATCTATTGCGTTGGGTTCCACGTTTACAGTACATGGTGTTACTGCTATTGGCGCTGGCATCTATTGCGTTGGGTTCCATGTTTGTCATACATAGTGGTACTGCTGTTGACGCTGGCATCTATTGCGTTGAGTTCCACGTTTGCTGTACATGGTGGTACTGCTGTTGGCGCTGGCATCTACAGCGTTGAGTTCCACGCTTGCCGCACATGGTGGTACTGCTGTTGGTACTGGCATCTACTGCACTGAGTTCCACACTTGCCACACGTAATGGTACTGCTGTTGGCACTGGCATCTACTGCACTGAGTTCCACGCTTGCCGTACATTACGTTACTGCTGTTGGTGCTGGCATCTACTGCACTGAGTTCCACGATTGCCGTACATTACGTTACTGCTGTTGGTGCTGGCATCTACTGCACTGAGTTCCACGATTGTCGCACATAATGGTACTGCTGTTGGCGCTGGCATCTACTGCACTGAGTTCCACGATTGCCACACATAATGGTACTGCTGTTGGCACTGGCATCTACTGCACTGAGTTCCACGATTACTGTACATAACGTTACTACTGTGTGCACTGGCATCTACTGCACTGTGTTCCACGTTTATTGTACATAACGTTACTGCTGTGTGCACTGGCATCTATTGTACTGAGTTCTACGTTTATTGTACATAACGTTACTGCTGTGTGCACTGGCATCTACTGTATTGTGTTCCATGTTTATTGTACATAGCGTTACTGCTGTTTGCACTGGCATCTATTGTATTGAGTTCCATGTTTACTGTACATAACGTTACTGCTGTTTACAATGGCATCTACTGTATTGTGTTCCACGTTTATTGTACATAATGTTACTGCTGTTTGCACTAGCATCTATTGTGTTGTGTTCCATGATTATTGTACCATGTTTAGAGATACAGCAAATTTTAAATCCACTGGAAAGTGGATGCGAAGTGACCACTTCAAGTTGGCAGAGCACAATGCGAAGTGGCCACCATAAAGTGCTCACTTTGCCTTTTCATTATGGCTTCACGTTGTCATTCTGCCTTAATGCGAAGTAAGACGAAGTGACAACAAAATAGGCAGCCCCCTGCGCATCACATGGCTGACAGTACTGTAAGTCACATGCTTTAGCCAGGCAGGAAGGAAGTGAGTCAGAGAAGCAGTTACTTTCACCTTCTCCTTTGTAGTTGTAGAGTGAGGAGGCTTTTTTGATGTGAGAGGTGTGCAGTTTGTTTCCCAGTGATTTTGTGCAAAAAAGAAATCTGCTTTTTTAAAAGCTACACCTTTATTTCGTTTTTGTATTGTGCTTGTGAATGTTTTTTTGGTACTGAATTTTTTTTTTGTATTTTGTTTTGTGTGTGTGTGTGTGTGTGTGTGTGTGTGTGTGACTGTGTGTGTGCATGTCTGAGACAGTGAGACTGAGTGTGGGTGAAGGTTAGGCATCGGGACTCGTTGATAGTCAGGGACTTGTGTGCGATGGACCCTGGACAAGGAGAGTCTGTGGCCTGTGGGCGTGGGCAGAGGAGAGGAGTGTGCACGTGTGGGGGTGGTTGGGTGTTACTAGACCACTCCCAACTCTTGGGTTTTGCTTCCCCCTGTGGAAGCAGCAGCAGCACCAGTGCCACCGGTGGTGGGGCATCCACCTACTCCGCCACTTCCACCACCACCAGTAGCAGCTGCAGGGGCTCCAGCAGCACCCCCTCCACCACCTCCACAGCCACAGGTGGAGCTCTAGGTAAATGTAGGTGGTCCAAGCAGTATATGTGGTCCCCCCAACATCTACCCAGTGTGGGAGTTTTCTAACTGTGTGGGGGGAGACAGCACAAATATGGTTTGCCATCTGTGTAGTGTGTTGGTGTGCCATGGCCCCTGGGAGACACATTTGGGACCAGTGGCCAGTGCATGCACTTGGCAAGCCACCACCAGGTGGCGTGGCAGGCTGCCACCGACGGGACCAGGCATCCACCTGCTGGCCCTTCTGTAGCAGTGGCTGAGGGTGCTGGGGGTGAAGTTGTGCCTCGTCGCTGCAGCAGGAAGAGGAGGGAAACTGCAGCAGCTGCTCCACCACCACCACCACCACCATAGCCACCAGCACCACCCCCACCACCACTACCTGTGTTTCCAGATGCAGTGGACCCCACCACAGTGCCTGTAACACCGGCCGACATTGCACTGGTATGGGCAGCCCTCGAGGAGAACAATGAGAGGGGGTAGTGCTGTGCAGCAGAAAGTTGATCAAATCCATCAACAGCAGCTGCAAATAGTGACAATGCTGCACCTGCTGCTCGAACACCTTGGCATCCCCCATTAAGGGATTGTTTTCTGGACCCCTCACCCCTCCACAGATGTGCAGATGTGCTGTACTGTTTTGTGTTTTTTTTTGTTGTTTAATATTGGACATGTTCCCTTCTGTTGTTGCAGTGCCTCAGTACTGTTGACTTTTTGTTTTGGAGTATCTGTGGACAAGCTGTTGTGAGCAGTGCAAGTATGATGTGTAAAACTGCTTGTGTGCAGTCAGTGTTGTCTCCTGTGTATGTGTGTGTGACATCAGACATTGTGCAGCATGCTGCAAACATATATTGCTGTTGCTGACTTGTTGCAGTGTTTATGCTATAAAGAATACCAAGCAGAATAAGGCATATTTTATTGTCACCATCATCATCAGTGGACTAAGTGATACGATACTTTTTCAGAGGTGTCTGGCCAGAGTCCACCTTAGTCACATTATATACTATACTGCACACATAACTTTTAGGACAGCATGTGTTTTTTTTGTGCTATGATCTCCACAAAGTCATGTGTGCACTGTGAGTGACTGAGGTGCACAGTGACCCGATACCTCTGAAAAAATATATATCACTTAGTCTGCTGGTGCTGATGGTACCAATGAAATTTAAATCAGTTATTGTTTGTTATCTTTATTCTTGATACTGCAACAAGTCTTACCATATATATGTTTGCATGAAGCTGGACAATGTATGCACACACAGGAAAGAGCAGTGATGGCACACATGCGGTTTAGCACAACATACTTGCACTGCTCAGTCTTCGTGCTGTTTGCGAAACACTTAAAATCCGATTCACAAGTCCCGACACAAAGTAAACATTACTGAGGCTCTATACCTATTTTGCTTGTGAAATAGACATGAAAGAGATTCACCAACTTACTGCATTGCACCCGATATATGGGTCCCTTACTTCCAGGGAAATCTTTCTTGCTCCACATGTCCTTACATAGTGCAAAACATTTCTGTGAAAACCGCCCGTAATTTCATTACAGTGTGTCATGTCACGGAGGAATTCCAGTTCATAAAAGCTGCCCAAATTCTGCCCCCCGTCCTCAGCAACATTAGGACGTGATGCCAGGGAGAACGTGGGTGCGTGCTCCGTTATAGTGAATGTCCAATTGTCTGGCAGCTTTCCGAAAGTTTCTTTATGTTATAATGGTCAGTTTGTGGTGAAACTTGTGGGCAAGTTTCCAGTAAGAAGAGCCTTGTTAGTGGAAACCTGCCCACATTTCACCACAAAGTGAACCTTATAACATAAAGAAACATTTGGACAGCTGCTGGACATTCACTATAGTGGAGCACGCACCTTCGCTCCCCCTGGCATTATGTCCTAACATTGCTGAGAAAGGGGTGCAGAATTTCGGTGGCTTTTCTGAATGGGAATTCCTCCATGACATGACACGTTGTAATGAAATTACGGGTGGTTTTCACATAAATGTATTGCACTATGTGGAGCAAGAAAGATTCCCCTGGAAGTAAGGTGCCCACATATTAGGTTAGGTGTAACACCATAACTACAAAATGTGGTGAATCTCTGTAAAGCAGCAGTTCTCAACAATCTGTTGAGAACTCTGACCTATATTTTTTAATGCTATGTTACAACTTCCTTTACTTACATCCTGACTCATATGATACTATAATTTCCAGTAGTTGAGGCTGCTGTACTACCTTTTTCATGTATGAAATAATGAAAGGAGCATTCCCTTTAAACTGATGCTGACCAGGTCTTTGTCATTGTTTTCCTCTGCTTTTCTCCATCACATCAGTTAGTTGTTATATATCACTTCTGTTGTTAATTAACAGTTATGCAGCAGGCAGTGTTTTATGACCCCACAGAACAATATTTCTTGAAAAGCAGCTGCAAATAAATACAAACCTGCTCAGAACAATATTGAAAGGTGTGCTAATTTTTTTTTCATACATGACAAAAAGTAGTCAACTAAGTAAAGCAGACAGTACTTGTGAAAAGTAGTGTACCATTCAAGTCATGACTTGGAGGTAACTAGTGGCTGGCAATGTAAAGTAGCATAAAAAAAGTACAGTTTAGAATTGTCACCACATTCTTGCAATGCTGCTTCAATTGATAATGTCAGTATGACATCATGAGCTCACAATCACACAACACTCAAAATGCATCCGCCTTGTGTCCAGAAAATTGACAAGTGATAACAAAGTGAAATGGGATTATTTCAGCACATACAAAGTCCCACAGAATTAATGGCACACTCAGTCATGCTCACAGTGGTGGCACAGAGTCCCCAGATTATTTCTGCATGCCCACAATGCATCTGCCTTGTGTCCAGAAAATTGACAAGTGGTGACAAAGTGAAATGGAAGCATTTCAGCCCATACAAAGTTCCTCAGAATAAAATGATGACCATGAGTAAACTGTTGCTGGTCCAATGTGTGCTGCGATTTGAGCAAATGCAGTGTGATCATCTCAACTGAATGGAAGAGTGCCCTTTGTCTGTACACTAATAGTAGCCTTGGTGAGTTGATATACATACATATATATATATATATATATATATATTTGTGTATTTTGTAGGTGAGCGGGGTTGTTATGGACATGTACTCATGGTATTGTTCTGTATCACAGGTCACAGATACTGTTGGTGTGCACATTCCAGTGCTCCGGGGGCGGTCAGACTCCTGCTCAGTGGTGACAGTGGCTAACATCAGTCTCGGTGGTAGTGGTCTGGGGGGCAGACAGACTCAGGCTCAGTGGTGGCAGTTGCTGACATCAGTCCCAGTGGTGGTGGTCTAGGGGCAGTCATACTCAGGTTCAGTGGTGGTAGTTGCTGACATCAGTCCCAGTGGTGGTGGTCTAGGGACAGACAGACTCATGCTTAGTGGTGGTAATGGCTAACATCAGTCCCAGTGGTGGTGGTCTGGGGGTGGTCAGACTCAGCCTCAGTGGTGGCAGTGGCTAACATCAGTCCCAGTGGTGGTGGTTCGGGGGTGGTCAGACTCAGCCTCAGTGGTGGCAGTAGCTAACATCAGTCTCGGTGGTGGTGGTGGTCCGCGGGCGGATAGACCCTTGCTCAGTGGTGGCAGTGGCTAACATCATGGTGGTGATCCGGTGTGGCACACCGCCTTTTAACAACTTCAGTTAAATCCTGCCAACATTAATCACATGATCATTCTCATAAAAAAAAACTGCCCTCACAGTCATCCATGTGTGAATTCTGACCACCGGGAAATTCTTTCTCCACTGTGTCATCATCTACGTCAGAGGTAGGCCGTTTTATGCTGTCACTGCCAGTGCCACCAGGATGGTCCATTTCCACATCACCAAAACTACCATGACTAGGCCGGGGTACGAATACCGAGGTTTCAGTCTGTGCTGGTATGTGCCTCTCATTCATTTTAATGAATGTTAGCAAACTAACATTTGCAGGAGACAGGTTTGTCCGACGATCCCTGACTATTGCACATGCTGAGCTGAATACCCTCTCGACACTTACACAGGAGGGTGGGCATGTGAGGTACTTCAATGCCACTGCAGTCATCTCTGGCCATTCACTGACCTTTCCACTCCAGTACAAAAGAGGATCTTCAGTTATTGTCAGATGCCTGTTTTCAGACAAAGATGACTCAACCATTTATCGAGTATCACTAAACTCGTTTAGTAAAATTCACAAGTGCTCAGACTCAGGCCACTCTTGTCTTATTATGTGCACTGCATATTTTATTTCACCACATTGCTATGAGCATTCTTTTAACAACCTTCTTCCTTTGCATTCTGGATACAGGACACATTTATTCAAATAGTGGAATGTACTTCTTTTGTGTCTTATTTAACATCTTTTTTTCTAAAGACATTTGATAGAGTTATTAAAGACAACCAAAATAAATTGTGTCCCTGCATGACTCTGTTTTAGTGATGGTACAATTTAAATTCAGAAAAGTTACTTATCGTAAGCCTCCGGTGAAAAGTTTATTCTTTGTTGTTTGTTCTTGGCTCCACTGCCTATTCCATTAGCGTGCTGCAGGTCAAATGTTCCCCATTTCTCTATTCTGACCACGCCAAAATTTGGGAATTTGTACCTCTCTCTGGCTGGTCTTCTTATAATACTGAAACAGCATATCTGTCATGACCCGCACGTTTGCACCGCGCTAAACTCACACGCTGAAAATTCCATCTGCTTGGTTTCACCGCCATTCCGCCATCCTCATGGCTTCTTCTATCTCCACCTTTCTTCCAGGTGCTCACCATGTGATGTAAAGCTGACGTTTTGAAGGGTTGCCCCTCCTTCCTCAGAGCTGAATGCCTACCTTGATTCATTCTGTCTCTTACACAGTGTATTTTGACCTTCACCTTTTTTACTTGGCCTCTTTATTTTCAGTCCTCTTACAACGTTGTTAACTTCCTTCTCATAAATCATTTGAACTTACATTATTTCTGTATGTTCATATACCATGTTATTCATTCAATTTTCAACAGATAACCTTTTGCAACTTTCTTGACCTTCTTATGTTATTTTCATTTCAAATGTATTAACATTTCTTTTTATATTGTTTCCTATATTGGCCCCCCATTTCTTTCAGAATACTTTGTTTCATTATAAATAATTCTGAAATCCATGATCATCATTCAAGCTTTTTGGCTGCATCATTTGTAATTCATGAATCCAGTATGCCTGTCTATTCTTAATTCTTTGATGTTTCCTCCTCTTACAATTAAAACCACGTGTTCTATGCCCAAATATTTTAAAGAAGCTATGGAACCATGACCTGCCTCGTCATAATGTTTTGCCATTGCATATTTGTGTTTTTTCATTCTTATGGCTGTCTTATGCTCACTTATACTTTGTTTAAAAGTTGTCTTTTGGTCTGTCCTGTATATACTATTCCACATGGACAGGTAAGCATGTAAATTACTTGTTCCGTGTTACAGTTGATGAAACCTTTAATTTTGTATTTTTTCCCCAATTGTGGGTGATTAAATATTTTTGTTTTTTGTGTGCCACTACGTTGGTCACAACTGCCACATTTATAGTTTCCATCCGGTAAATCTGGCATCCATCCAGGTTTTATTTTTTAATTTTTTCTCCATAAACAATATATTTACAATCACATCTTTTAAGCGTCTTCCTTTTGTGTACACCATTCTTGGTCCTTTTCTCACTACTTCATTCAAACTTTCATCCATTTCTAAAATGTTTCAGTGTTTTCTAATACTTTTGCAGACATCACTATATTACTCATTGTATGTTGTACAAAACCCCACGTTTTCATCCTTTAAATAATTTATATCACCTGTCTTCAACAAATCATCTCAAATTTTTCTTTTCACTTTTTCAACTGCTGATACCAAAATTCCTGGTGGATAACCTCTTGTAATTAATCTTTGGCGAGTCTCTGCCATTGTTACTTCTAATTCACTCTCTTCACTACAATTTCTTTTAATTCTCTTTAGTTGTCCTAGAGGTATGTTTATTTGGGTATAACGTGAAGTATAAAAGAGTATTTCTGTCAGTCTCTTTTCAACAGATTTTCATTTCTATTTTTCTCTTTTTGATGTACACAGTTAAATCTAAAAAGTTTATTGAGACTTTGCTGTGCTCAGCTGTGAACCTTAGGTTTTCATCACATTCATTAATATATCTCAAAAATTCTTCAAGATCTTTTTCTGTTTTTTTCCCATACAATTATAACATCATCCACAAATCTTTTCCATTTCTTAATATTTGGCAACCATTTATTCTTTGTTATATTCCAAACACATTTTTCTTCCCAGTCTCCTATGTAAATATTTGCTAAAGATGGGGCAAATGTGGTTCCCATGGCTGTTCCATGAATTTGTTGATAAAATGTTCGGCCAAATATAAAACAGTTATTTTTCAACACAAAATCTGCCAATTACATTATAAATTATGTCGGAGGTGCTATGTTTTTTTGTCTTTCTTGCAGTTTTCTTTGTATGCAGTCTATACCTTTCTTGTGTGGAATATTATTGTAAATTTTTTTGATGTCACAAGTCTCTACTATAGAGTTTTCTGTTACTTCCACATCTTTTAATTGGTTTAATACGTCCTTTGTGTCTGCTATATATGATTTCATATTTTTTGCAACTGGTTTTAAGAAAAAATCTATGTACTTGGAAAGAGGTTCTGTGCTTGACCCTAAACTACTGACTATGGGGCTGCCCGGAGGTTTGTTCTTACTTTTATGTACTTTCGGAAGTAAATATATTACTGGTTTCTTGGAGTAATCCAGGACTAGAAATTATGTCTCTATGTCTATTATCCAGTTTTTCCTTTTTGCTTCTAAAATCATTTTTGTAATATTTATTTGTATTTCCTCTGTTGGATCTTTAGTTAATTTTCTGTAATATTTTTCATCTTCCAACTCTTGCTCAGTGGTGGCAGTAGCTAACATCAGTCCCGGTGGTGGTGGTCTGGGGGGCAGACAGACTCCTGCTCAGTGGTGGCAGTGGCTAACATCAGTCCTGGTGGTAGTGGTATGGGGCAGACAGACTCAGGCTCATACTCAGTGGTGGCAGCGGCTAACATCAGTCCCAGTGGTGGTGGTGGTGGTCCAGGGGTGGTCAGACTCCTGCTCAGTGGTGGCAGCGGCTAGCATCAGTCCTGGTGGTAGTGGTCTGGGGCAGACAGACTCGATTCATGCTCAGTGGTGGCAGCGGCTAACATCAGTCCCGGTGGTGGTGGTGGTCCAGGGGCAGTCAGACTCCTACTCAGTGGTGGCAGTGGCTAACATCAGTCCTGGTGGTAGTGGTCTGGGGGGCAGACAGACTCAGACTCCTGCTCAGTGGTGGCAGTGGCTAACATCAGTCCCGGTGGTGGTGGTGGTTCGGGGGTAGTCAGACTCCTGCTCAGTGGTGGCAGTGGCTAACATCAGTCTCGGTGGTAGTGGTCTGGGGGGGCAGACAGACTCAGACTCAGTGGTGGCAGTGGCTAACATCAGTCCCAGTGGTGGTAGTCTGGGTGGTCAGACTCCTGCTCAGTGGTGGCAGTGGCTAACATCAGTCCTGGTGGTGGTGGTCTGGGGGTGCGGACAGACTCAGGCTGAGTGGTGGCAGTGGCTAACATCAGTCCCAGTGGTAGTGGTCCGGGGGTAGTCAGACTCATGCTCAGTGGTGGCAGTGGCTAACATTAGTCCCAGTGGTGGTGGTCCGGGGTGGCACACCACCTTTTAACAACTTCAGTTAAAACCTGCCAACATTAACCACATGATCATCCTCATAAAGAAAACTGCCCTCACAGTCATCTATGTCTGAAGTCTGCCCACTAGGAAATTCTTTCTCCATTGTGTCATCATCTACGTCAGTGGTAGGCCATTTCATGCTGCTACTGCCAGTGCCACCAGGATGGTCCATTTCTACATCACCAAAACCATGACTAGGCCGGGGTACGAATACCGAGACTGCAGTCTGTGCTGGTATGTGCCTTTCATTCATTTTAATGAATGTTAGCAAACTAACATTTTCAGGAGACAGGTTTGTCTGATGATCCCTGACTATAGGAAGGCAGTATAGCACAGTGGTCTAAGGCTCTGAGCTGCAAATCTGGTGACATCCAGCAGACCAGACCTGGGTTTGAATCCCACAGCTTCCACTTGCATACTGTGTGACCCTGAGAAAGTCACTTAACCTCCTTGTGCTCCCAGGTTGCTCCTGTAAAAAAGCTTTCAGCTTAGTGTGCTATACCTGGTTAAACAACTAAATAAAAAAAATAAAATTAAAAAAAAAATATTGCACCTGCTGAGCTGAATACCCTCTCAACACTTACCCTGGAGGGTGGGCATGTGAGGTACTTCAGTGACACTGCAGTGAGCTCTGACCATTCACTGACCTTTCTACTCCAGTACAAAAGAGGATCTTCAGTTATTGTCAGATGCCTGTTTTCAGACAAATATGACTCAACCATTCTCTGTGCCGCAGTCCAGTGGTTGATGCATCATCCTCTTATCCCGAATCTTTTATTTCACAAATACCCACTTGGGACAAAGCCTCCCAAAGCGGGTTGATGCCAGTCACTTTGGATGACAGACCACCTGGAACTGCAGTCCCCTTTCCCTTGCAGGATATGCTTGATGGTCCTCCAAGTACACCTTCAACCGGATTATGCTGCTGAGGTTTGCACACCTTGGCACGTGACTTCTGTGCCCCATGAACCAAGCGCACCAGTTGACCACTGATATTTTTTACCTGTTCAGTCCCTCCCTCCAGTACTAATGCAATTCCATGTTTGTATCGCGGGTCCAGCATTGTTGCTATGGCAAAGCTGTCACTATGCTGAATGCTCACAATGTGACAATTCTGGTTGAATACTGTCAGCATGTGTTGCAGCAACATACTGCTAGCACTGTCTTTGGCAACATCAAGACCATGCTGTACATTCACCAATATCTGCCTCAGCACCTGCAGCAGTGGAATTGATTGGCTAATGGA
Source organism: Neoceratodus forsteri (assembly GCA_016271365.2). Lineage (NCBI taxonomy): Eukaryota > Metazoa > Chordata > Ceratodontiformes > Ceratodontidae > Neoceratodus > Neoceratodus forsteri. The sequence goes on from CM028136.1 coordinate 71,503,676, forward strand.
GGCAGAATCTCCACTCACTGCCTGTGTGGCATGTTCAAAAGGCCGCAAAATTGTTATTACATAGTCCATGAGGCGCCACTGTTCAGTCCTCATAGTCATGGAGACCCCAGAACTGTCACGGCTAGTGTGCATCACAAGATATTCTGAGATGGCTTTGTAGAGTTCATGCAACCTCTCTGCCATGTATAAAGTGGAGTTCCATTGGCTGACAACTTCCAGTTTCAAGCGGTGCTGAGGCAGGCTGTTTTGTATCTGCAACTGCTGCAGTTGGTCATGGGCCTTTCCAGATCGTGAAAAGTAAGAACAGATACGTCATGCAATGTTCAGCATTTCCTTTACATCAAGGTGCTGCAGAAACTCCTGCACCACAAGATTTAAACAATGGACCATGCATGGAACACGAAAGAAGTCGCAATTCGTGATGCATTTCACCACGTTTGACCCATAGTCACTTGCTAAGAACCCAGCTCTCAGGAACAGGGGGTTTAGCCACTTGTCAATTTCAGTCAGTACCACGTACAACATGTTCTCACTAATGTGTGAACAAGTCACATTGTGCATAGCAATCACTGCATGCTGTCGAATTCCTGGAAGATTGCTGCCATGACACTCCACCTTACTGCACTGATTATTCACACTACCAACATCACAAACAACCCCCAGCAACTGCACCCAGTGTGCAGTTATACACAAATATGAACTCCCCGCTATTTTGCCACTTGTCCACATATCCATACTTCAATGGATGAATGGAGAGGAGGAATCTTAAAGTGCATGTTTTATTGAGTCAGACACAGTGCGGAACAACTCGGGGACAGCACAAGTCGAAAAGTATGTCCTGGATGGAACTTTCCATTTTGGACAGGCGCGGGCAGCAAACTGCCAGAACCCAGAATTCTCCACAAAGGAGAAGTGCAAAAGATCAATTGCCAGCATTTCAGTTACAGCAGCATTAAGTCCATTTGACACTGTATGATTGGGGGGGGGTACTTCAGCTTATGCACAAAAACACTCTGTAATGTGGGCTGACTTAAACATTTTACATGGGGTGTGATGACAAATGGTTATGCTCTGTGATGAATGGCATTGGCAGGGAGTGTAGATGTTTGATGAAGACGGTTGCACAGGTGATGATGACAAACCCAGAAATGCAGTTATTTTGCCAGATTTGCCAACCGGGGTTGATGTACCACTTGCACTAGACATCCTGTATTCACCAACACCAACACCACCAAACTGCTACTCTCACCAGCACTGGACAACATTTCAAAGTCATTATGCTCCTCCACCTCATCATGCCTGCAGTAATCCTCTGCTTTTATTACCTCACTACTGCACACGTTTAATATCCTACTGGACTTAACAGTCATGGAAGGGGATAACGTGCTTGTTATGGTTGCTGATGAGGGTGAACGCCCCACTGTGGTATTAGCTGCCAGCTTGTGCTGGGTCCACAGTACCACGTGCCTGTTCTTAAGATGTGTATGCTGTTCTCCTGTGCTCAGATGGCTCCACTTTTTACCTTGACTCACACGCACAAGGTAAACCTGGCAGATTGCAACTGACTCATCATTTGCATCTTAAACAAAAAAATCCCAAACAAGGGATTGTGATGCTCTACTTTTAACATGTCCATGATGCTGCTTATTTAACTATGTTCTTTTAAGCACTGAAGTGGGGGGGGGGCACGTGATGTTTCTGGCACTGCACACCTGGACTGCAACTGACCACCATGACTACCTATCATTATTCAGTCATCATCATCAACTAAAACTGGTAAATCACAAGTTTTTAAGGGGGAGAATTCCTGCAAACAGACTCAGACACAGCCACTTTTAATTTATTTTTCTCCGGTTCCTAACTGGGGTCAATTACATCATCATCATATTCATCAACATCACACACATCCACATCTTCTGCTTTTATGCTAACATGTGGACTGCATGTTGCAACAACAGCAACATCATCATCATCATCACATTCATCATCAGCATCTACACCACCATCACCTGATACTTTTTCACCACACTGTGAATCACTGCATGGAAAATGGGTGACATTAGCCGCCACGGTGGACGGAATATCACATTGTGTGCTATCGTTGACATGATTATCAGAATCCTCAGGTTCAGTTACTGGGCTGTTACTGGGAAGTATGACATCATCTATGCTGCCACTCACTTGCACTGCTTCACACTCCACTATATTTTTGGATATGGTACACTGGTCAGAATTCGAACTTGAGGCACCAGTACTAATACTACCACCACCACTAACACCACTAATGCTAACACCACCAGCTGGGAAAACATCATCTCCTCCCACTGTGAGTGAAGCTACTGATTGGGCTGTAAAAAACATTGCAGGAGAAATACCTTTCCTCACATCAGCAATGCACTTCCACGTCTGCATACTACCATGCCCACAGACCATCTTACTGGCAGCAGTGCCATGATGAGAACCAGCTTTGCTTGCATGTCTCTTTTTTTTAAAAAATTTTATTTATAAAAGAGCCATCGGAGTGAGGAGAGCTCTGTATAGTCAGATAATCAATGACATCTCATTCAGTTACAATATAATACATGTACACATAGCTTGGGAACAATCCATGTTCCAATTAATAAAGTCACCACGTTATACAGTGAAACTAACCATCTGTAGTCATTGTGTTTTAACCCTTAAGTTCTATTCCTGTAATTCACTCAATTTTAAGTGAGGATGCTTATTCACCCCCTCCTTTATTTTTAGACCCCTACTCAGTCCAGCGCCAGAGGAACTCCGTTCCATCTGCTATAATCAGTGCCCTCAGTACATGTGGTTATCTAAAAGAGTGGAAACCATTCTTTCTCCAAGGCCCTTTTCAGGGGGGACCAAATCTTATCATATTTGTCCAATCGTCCCAAAACTTTATATTGGATATGTTCTAGCTTCATATTGCTTAGGAGGGTATTTGCCCACTGAGCGATAGTAGGCATGGCCTGAGCCATCCAATTTTGTGCCAAAACCTGCTTGCCTACTACTATTGCCAGCCTTCTCAGAGGATGCGAGGCCACTGACTGACCCCCTACATTTCTTGGTACTCCGAGAAAAATGTCCACAGGGTCTAATTGAACTTTACTCTCCAAAACCTTATTTGAGATATGATTTATCTCATTCCAGTACACTCCCACTTTTGGGCACACCCAAACCATGTGGTAAAAGATACATCTCTGAGCACCGTATTTTGGGCATTGATCTGAAATTTGGGGGTTAATCTTATGTGCCAAAGCAGGAGTATAGTAGATTCTATGCACAATATTATAATTAATTATTCACAGTCTGTTGTTTACAAAAACAGCTTTGCTGCTCCGCAGGGCCAAATTCCAGTCCCCTCCTGCTAATTTGTCCACACCCAAGCCCCTTTCCCAACTGTCTTTTAATTTGTGCAGCTTATCTGGCTGTGCTCCCAACAAAGCTTTGTATAACACAGACAGTAGTCTCACACCCTCATGTTTTTTACGGTGTTGAAACATTTCTTCCAAAGGTGTTCTGCTCAAAGAAGGTCCCCCCCCATCCCATTTAACTTAATCATCCTAGATCTTATTATTACATAGGTAAGGTAATGTGATGGATGAATATCAAATGTTTGTCTCAACTTAGAGAAACTGGAGAAGGTCTCACCACTGAATAAATGGGACAGTAGAAAGAGACACTTCCTCTCCCACTGCCTCAGAGCGTGTTTGATGGGGGGCTCTCCATCCCTCCACAAACTAAACACGATGGACCCCTCTGGTGATATACCTCCTTTATCTCCATCAGCTGTGAAGCCCTCTCCCAGGCTTTAATCATACATTTGGTGAATGGATGCTTAGGCTTCTGTCCATCTCCTTCCCTCAATCCTGACGGGAGGAGACATAAAGCATAGGGGGAGCACATCTTAGATTGTGACTCCATAGTAACCCAAGCTCTCGCTCTTCCTACTATTTCCTGGCAATCCATGATAAATGTTAATTGAGCTGCTAAAGCATATAATTTCAAATTGGGGAGTGTCAGGCTCCCTCTGTGCATTGGCTGCCACAACACCTCCTTCCTAATCCTGGGTCTCCGATTTGCCCAAATTAAGGAAGTAATAGATCCCTCAAGGGACTTGAGGCAGCCCTATGGAGGCATAATAGGAAGGGTCTGGAAAAGGTAGAGACACTGAGGTAGAATTTGCATTTTTACTAGGTTTACTCTTCCCAGCAAGGACAAGGGGAGTGACTTCCATCCACTAAATTGTTCCTTAATTTTTGTTGCTAATGGACTGTAATTGATATATCCCACATCCGCTATTCTACACGGTAGCAGTATTCCCAGATATTTAATTACTGTTCTAGGAGTAATGTCAATGCCACTTATCTGCATGGACTCTCCACCATCAGCCAGAGGAAGCCATTCGCTCTTGTTCCAGTTGATCTTATGACCTGAGATGGGACCATATTCCCTGAACAGGGAAGTCAAGGCAGCCATTGCTCTTGCTGGGTCAGCTAGGAATAACAGTGCATCATCTGCAAAGAGAGAGATGATACGGTCCTCTCCATTCACCCTATAACCTTCTATTTCCTGATGATGTCTAATGGCTGACAACAAGACCTCAATAGTCAACACATATATCAGTGGTGAAAGGGGGCACCCCGTCTCGTCCCTCTATGGAGTCGAAGGGGGGGTGATAAAGTATTATTTGTAAGAATTTGTGCCCATGAGGATTGATACAACCACTCCACCCACTGTCTGAAGACCAGGTGCAGACCAAACTTTCTTAATACTGCAAACATAAACGGCCATTCGACCCTGTCAAAGGCCTTTTCTGCATCTAATGAAAGGAGGCCTCCACGCATTTTCTTTCCTCTGGACCCCTGCCAAATAATATTCAATACCCGTCTTAAATTATGTCTTGCTCACCTCCCCTTAACAAAGCCCCCCCGATCATGATGGATGATCTGTGGTAGAACCCCCTCCAACCTCCTTGCCAATTGTGCTGGGACCCCCTCCAACCTCCTTGCCAATTGTGCTGGGACCCCCTCCAACCTCCTTGCCAATTGTGCTGGGACCACCTCCAACCTCCTTGCCAATTGTGCTGGGACCCTCCAACCTCCTTGCCAATTGTGCTGGGACCCCCTCCAACCTCCTTGCCAATTGTGCTGGGACCCCCTCCAACCTCCTTGCCAATATTTTTGCTATGATCTTATAGTCAGCATTTAATAAGGATATTGGGCAATATGAATTACATTTTTTGGGGTCCTTGTCCAGTTTGGGTAAAATTGTAATAATAGCTAACTGCTGAGTGGCGTCAGCCCCCCTTCCTTCAATACTGCCCTCACTATACGTTGAAAGAACTGGCCCAGATCATTCCAAGATTTCTTGTAGAATTCCATGGGCAGACCATCAGGCCCCGGAGCTCTACCAGACCTAATCGCCCTGATTGTCTCCTTAATCTCCTGCTCTTGAAGGTCTTGTCCCAGCCTCTCATTTATCTGAGTGGGTATCTTAGGGAGGGGTATATTTTCTAGGAAACTATCTAAATTTGTCCCTTGAGGGAATTCAGGTGTATACAACTTTTCATAGAAGGATATGAAAATTATATTTATCTCTCAAGCTGAAGAAGCACATTTCCCTTTCTCATTTTCTATTGTTAAGATTGTTCTTTCTGTTCTTTGTTTTTTAATTAGCTAGGCATTCCATCTCCCCGACTTGTCTCCCTCAAAATACTGTCCCACTTTTGACATTAGACATCTCTTTCTATATGCTTACAGCACAATTGATTGTATACCCCCTTTATACTCTTCAATTCCACCAGATCCTCAGGTGACTGGCTACCCATAATCTGCTTTTCCAACCTCAGTATATTAGCTTCTAATTCATTCTCCCTTCATTTTTCTTTTTTGCCTTTAAAGGCAGCATATGAGATAGTCTTCCCCCTTACGAAACTTCCAGGGCCTCCCAAGTAGTTATTGCTGAGGTGTCTTCCACTTTATTATTTTCAAGGAACTCCTTTAGCTTCCTGGACATTTGTTGCATGTATTAGGGGTCTATCAGTAATGTGGGATCCATTCTCCATTGTCGCATCCCTCCCTCATCTGTCTCTCTCTCCAATTCTAAGTATAGTGGAGCATGGTCTGATACTATGATAGGACCATATTCTATCTCCCTTACACACCCCAAGAAGGCAGGAAAAGCCAGAAAATAATCTAGTCTTGTATAGATCTTGTGAGCACAGGAGTAAAAAGCGAATTCCTCTATATCTGGGTGTTTAAATCTCCACAGTTCCTGTAAGGCCCTTTCCTCCGCCAATCTCAGGAGGGCTTCCACACTCCTGGGGAACTCCTGAATCTGGGTTTAGAGTGGTCAAGGAGTGGGTCCCAATAGGTGTTATAATCACCCCCTATGACCAATTTATCCAGGAACACTAGCAGCATGATCGCCAGGTGTTCAAAAAATTCTAGACAATCAAATGTAGGCCCATGCAAGGACCCCAGGACTAGCAATTCCTCCTCCACTGTAGCCTTCACTATAACATACCTTCCCTGACTGTCTCTCTGAGTTGCATGAATTTGAACCCCGACCCCCGGTCTGAACTATACACATGGTCCTCTGGCCTTGGACATGAAACAATATGCTATCAACGTGCCTCCCAATTTTTTTTCTATTCACTTAATCTCATCACATGTTAAATGCAATTCTTGTAGCATCACAATATCTGCATTCTTTTTCTTGATATATGCACATACATGCTTCTGTTTCACTGCAGTTTTTAAGCCATTTACATTCCAAGATAACACTTTTAAACTAGCCATACAGTGGCATCAGGTATATTCCTAGGTCTGGGATATCCCAAGAACATTGCATTACCGCTACCCCTAGCCCCCTCGCAGCACCCGACTCTTGTTCTTTTTTATTTTTCCTCCCATTCAACAGATCTCCCCCTCCCCACCCCTTCTCATCTGTAACATTTCAGAGAGGTTCCCCACAAAAAAAGACACGGAAAAGATAAAAGAAGAAAAGAAAGAAAAGGAAAAAGATAAAGGCCTGCACAACAGCACTTACTTAGCCTACTAGAAAAAAACTAAGCCCCTAGTGACAGGAATCTAGCCAGGTAGTATCAGGTTTTTTAAGTCCCCACCTAGCTTCCCCCTTCCCCCCAGGTGTACCTCTAATTAAAACCACCTTTACTCTTGTGGAATGGCCTGCTGGCCAAACCGTCATTTTCTTCTCCATAAAGCCAGGTGGCGGTGCCAACTGCCCCTGCCCAGGACCCCCCAACTTCAAAACTTAAAATGCATTCTCCCACAACCCCCTTGTCCAGATAAGTTAAATATCTAAATCTGGGTTGACCGTGAACACTTTGGGGACCCCCCCCCAGAGAACCTCCGGAATGAAGAGTCCAACAGGAGTGGGCAGGCCCCCACACATAATTTAGTTTCCAGTCCTTATATTGCTCATACGTCCTGTCATTCTCCAAGTGTTACATTTCGTTTTTACTCCCAGAGTCACGTGAAGACACCTCTCGCTTCATCTGAAGGGGGTGACCAGCTTAAAACTGGTCTCCTGCGCTGGCCCACGCCCACCCCACCTGGAATACAAGCAAAAATAAAAGCAACCGAATCCCCTCCCCTCCGGGACATATGTTGTGTACACAAATTCAGGGAAAACCCACTCACTAGTTGATATCCTGCACACATTCCTTACCCACATCATCTCCCCGCTGATGAAAACAAGCTAAGAGAATAGGTTTATATCCCCTTATTAATTTGTTTAAACTTGCCCTTGATTCTGTAGTCTGGTATAAACAAGGCAGAAAATACGACATCCTCCGGGACCCAAGTGTAGCAACCAGAACAAAATTCAGTAGCTACAGGTGGAGCATCATAGAGACCCTCTAGACCCCATAACTAATGTCATGGGAGGTGGGGAAGGCCGGCCGCTCCAACTATTATAGGCCTCGTAAGAGTTACAGAACAGACTGAGAAATAGCTCCTCGCCCCCCTGTATGAACATCCCACCTTGATGCTGCCCTGTACATACATAGATCAACTTATTGCACCATTAGTGTGCAGAGATAGGCAGGACAGATTTTCAGCTCCCCCTCGACCACATTCTACTAATCAGACCACTATTGTAGCATGGTGCTGTAAAAGTATAAATAAGTGAACTAAAGATTTGTCCCAGCAAATAACAGAGAGTCATTAGGTATCACTTTAGTCTCTGTAATGTCACTCTGGTTCACCTCCATAGAGGAAAAGAAACAAAAGGGTCCTGCTCGGAGCTAGAGTAGGAGGGAAAATGAGGACGGCCACCCGCTCTAGCCTTGATAGGCCTCCTAGGAGTTATGGAGCAGGCTGAGAAATAGACTCCACTCCCCCCCAACCCTCCTCCCTCTATATGGATCCTGCATAGTATTGAGTGACAAGGATAGAAGTACTAATAAGTTAATCCAGGTCCAAAGTAAAGTTCTCTCATCTGCATCTTCTTGTTGCTTCGATTCATGTTCAGTGTACTGCATTGCCGCGTCCGGTTTTGTAAACACCTTTGGTGTAGCACCTTTTCTCCTTATGATCAGTTGAGCAGGGTAGACAAGTGCAAAGGGCCACTCCAATTGATGTAACCTCCTCTTTACAGCCACAAATGCATTCTGGTCTGTTTGTACCGACTGTGAAAAGTCTTGAGATGTATTAACAGTTTGGGAGCCTTCTCTAATGGGGCCCCGCCTTTCTGTCTTGATATCTCAGAAATTTTACAATGATGTGATGAGGCCTTTCATTTGGAGGTAGTCATCGACCAGGAGTTCTATGTGCCCGCTATATCTCCAAGGAGCATTCCTCTGGCAAATTCAACTTTGCTCTCAGCCATGACTGGCAAAAAGTTATGCAGTCTCTGCCTTCCACCCCTTAAGCCATGCCCACTATTCATACATTTGTTCGCCTCTCCTTATTTTCATGGTTGTCCAATATTGCTTTTAATTTCTCTATTTCAGTCATTGCTGCTTGCAATTGGGGGCTCCACTGATTATAACGGTCCTCTTGCATACAAATCCTTTCTTTAACCTCCGTTAAATGAGCTGAGTGTTGTTCCACTGTCTTCCCCAAATTGTTTACTGTTGTTTGCAGGAGAGCCAACTGCGCCAATGCATTTTTGAATACAACATCCATTTTACTAGTCAGGTCATATTTCAAATCGCTGAATAACTTTTCTAGTAACAGAAATTGCGGGCTATACACAATGTCTTCCACAGTTCCTGCTGAAGTTGTTGCAGCTCCATTTCCAGCATTCTCTCCTCATGGTGGCAAAGCCTCCAGGCCCAGATCTTTAAACCCATTGTTGGTGCTTTTAAATGGAAGTTTCCCCTGTTTTTTCTACATTTTTGGTGGCATAACTGTTTTCTCTACCAAGTCCCACGATTTTTTCTCTCATTATGTCCTGGGGTCACAGGAAAAAGTGAGATTCCTGACAGTTTAGGCTCAGAGCTCCAGAACTAAGCAGCCATTCTGGATGCCGGCATGGCCACATCCCCGCTTGCATGTCTCTTTTCGGACATTTTGGGGGATCAACAACAATATTATAAACAAGTTTAGATTTTGTTACATTCACTCTCTGATTGGGGGGACGCTGGATGTGAAGCCAAGAAAACAACTGTGGCTTCAGCAACAAATAGAGACTGTCACTCAATGAAAACAACTTCAGTAATCAGTGGTGCTGATGAGGTCACAAACAATCCAATCTGGTAAAAAATTATTTTTGCCAGTGGGGGTTGGGGGGAGCACTGACTGTAGATTTTTACGGCAGTACAAGCAGCAAAACAAAGAACAGATACCACGATTGAAGTACAAAATCAGGCAGCTGCAGTGGATAGCAGGTTCACACTGCTGTGCCTGCAATTACACTAGTCTGTGGCACAATAAAAGGTACATTATTTGATGTCTCACAACGCCAAACACACACACACACATACACACACACACACACACGCAGAATAGTTTGTCTTCAATGGTGAATGAGTAATGTGTAGCAAATTGAAAAGTGCAGTAATAGGCCATGTATCATAATGTAAACAACTGGAAATTATGAACTGCTGCACCAGATCCACACAACACACAAGCAGCAAGAAAATGTCAACAATTACTGACAATATTACTGTGTGTACATTAACACAATCAGTCATAGAACAAAAATATAACCAAAAAACAAAGAAATCACTATTTCTCCAACTTAAATCTACCTACACCATAGATATGCCCTTCCCCCAAAGCACACTTTCACTGTCTTTCATACACACACTCAATGTTGTACATTAATGTTCAAAATCCACACAAAACCAAAAAAGCTCAATGATATGAGCACAGGAGGGTTTCCTACATTCCCGAACTAAAGTCTGAGCCCAAAAAAACCCCGCAAAAATGCTTTTTTAACAGCTTTTAGAAGGTTTCAATCACAGACAGCTCTCAGAGCACACTGTCTCCAGCTGCTTCCTACACACACTACCCCAAATGGAGGCTGTGCAGATCAATATAGAGCGCATGTGACCTGCAATCCCAAGAATCACTGCAAAATTCACCTTCAGAGCTCAAAAACAAGGCTAAGTGAGGTGAAGTGTGTTGTTTTCAATGCACTTTGCCTTAAGATTTTGTTGAGTAGTGGTCTGGGAAGGCGGAGTAATGTGAAGTCATTGCTCTCAATACACTTTGCATTACTGATTAAGTAAATGTGAAGTACTCCACTTCGCATTGCAGAGCACTCCACGAATCCGCCTTTACTCCACGAATCACTTCACGGAGCAGATTAAGCCCACTTCAACCACCACTAACCGTGTTCCATGTTTATTGTACATAATGTTACTGCTGTTTTCACTGGCATCTATTGTATTGTGTTCCATGCTTATTGTACATAATGTTACTGCTGTTTGCACTGGTGTCTATTGTATTGTGTTTCACGTTTATTGTACATAATGTTACTGCTGTTTGCACTGGCATCTATTGTATTGTGTTCCGTGTTTATTGTACATAATGTTACTGCTGTTTGCACTGGCATCTATTGTATTGTGTTCTGTGTTTATTGTACATAATGTTACTGCTGTTCGCACTGGCATCTATTGTATTGTGTTTCACGTTTACTTTATATCCTGTTACTGCTGTTTACACTGGCATCTATTGTATTGTGTTCCATATTTATTGTACATAATGTTACTGCTGTTTGCACTGGCATCTATTGTATTGTGTTTCACATTTATTGTACATAATGTTACTGCTGTTTGCACTGGCGTCTATTGCATTGTGTTCCGTGTTTATTGTACATAATGTTACTGCTGTTTGCACTGGCGTCTATCGTACTGAGTACCATGTTTATTGTATATAATGTTACTTCTGTTTGCACTGGCGTCTATTGTACTGAGTTCCATGTGTATTGTACATAATGTTACTGCTGTTTGCACTGGCGTCTATTGTATTGAGTTCCATGTTTTTTGTACATAATGTTACTGCTGTTTGCACTGGCATCTGTTGTATTGAGTTCCACATTTACTGTATGTACTGTTACTGCTGTTTGCACTGGCATCTGTTGTATTGAGTTCTACGCTTACTGTACATAATGTTACTGCTGTTTGCACTGGCATCTGTTGTATTGTGTTCCACGTTTACTGTATGTACTGTTACTGCTGTTTGCACTGGCATCTATTGTATTGAGTTCCACGCTTACTGTACATACTGTTATTGCTGTTTGCACTGGCATCTATTGTATTGAGTTCCACGCTTACTGTACATACTGTTACTGCTGTGTGCACTGGCATCTATTGTATTGAGTGCCATGCTTACTGTACATAATGTTACTGCTGTTTGCACTGGCATCTATTGTATTGTGTTCCACGCTTATTGTGCATACTATTACTGCTGTGTGCACTGGCATCTATTGTATTGTGTTCCATGCTTGTTGTACATACTGTTACTGCTGTGTGCACTGGCATCTATTGTATTGAGTTCCACACTTACTGAACATACTGTTACTGCTGTTTGCACTGGCATCTATTGAATTGAGTTCCACGTTTATTGTACATAATGTTACTGCTGTTTGCACTGGCATCTATTGTATTGAGTTCCATGATTATTGTACTTAATGTTACTGCTGTTTGCACTGGCATCTATTATATTGAGTTCCACGCTTACTGTACATACTGTGACTGCTGTTTAAACTGGCGTCTATTGTATTGCATGTGTTTTACCCCATGTTCCCTCCTCCCCTATGATGCACCAGGAGATGAGCACGTTATTGCTCAGTGTGCCTTTCCTAGTGAAACTTTTCAATAAATAAATAAATAAAATAATTACCAATTTCTTGTGTTATAGTCCCCAAGTGCTAGAATCTCTGCCTCTGGATTATTCATATTAATGCCCAGGATTATATTTCTTAAATTTTCCCATATTGATTCTTTGTAAGCACTTGAGGTTGAGGGAGAAATATAACTATTTATTAAAATTATTTTGAAAGCACTTGTAACAAGCATAACATTTTGTGTTAAGAGAATTTTAGATACCCTGTCTACTACTCCAAGACCACCCATCCTTCTTCCATACCGACTGATTTTATTTTTTGGTATATGGAACAACTTGCATCCATTAAGAAAAATGGACATTTTTGTCTTTGTGCCATGTTTCCTGGAAATAAACCCTTTCCAATCTTCATCATTCAACTTATTTTCTAAGCCAGCAATATTCCAATATTTCATATAATGAAGTTTTTTTTTAACCAGGAGAGACACACTAAGCTGAAAGCTTCTTTACTGGTGCGACCTGGGAGTATAAGGAAGTGAAGTGACTTGCTCAGGGTCACACAGTATGTAAGCGGGAGGCTGTGGGATTCATACCTAGGTCTCCAGATTTGCAGTTCAGAACCTTAAACCACTGCACTATACTGCCTCCTACTGTACATATTTTCTTAAACTTTTTTAGAGTTGGTTGTATTTAACTTGTTGCCAGATATATGTAAGACTGGGGACAAGTTTATACTCACTGCACTTTCGTTGATGAGGAGTCACTTCTCATAGCCAGCTATTTTCCTTAGTCTATCTACAAATTTGGTGGAATCTGAATTTGTTTTTTTTGTTTTTGTTGGTACTTCCCCCCTACAGTCAACCCATATCTGGCATACCCCAGCTCCCAGACCCTCTTCCCCAGTCATACCCCTATGGCTTGGCCCCTTGGTGGGGTGGCGGTGAGCTCTCCTTACTCACCACCAAGTCCAGAGTCACTCTTCTGGGGGGTGACACCTCTGGAGCTGAGTGTGTCCTGGCATGGCCATCAAGCAGCACAGCTGCATTTTTTTACCTTTTTCTGTTATTCCTTGGGGGTGGAGTGTGCAATTACACCTGCGGAGGCAATGCACATGCTCCTATGTGTGCTCTTCCAGGTGTCTACCACATCGCACGTCCACCTTGTCAGCATTGGCTTGCTGCCCCCCAGCCTCTGCTAAGGGCCAGGCATTCACTGACTACTGGTGCTCCCCTCCTCGGAGAAGGAGAACAGTGCCTGGGATGCTCGATCCTTCTCCTCCCCTGTCAACCCGCGGTGGCCCACGCTTATTCCCGAACACAGGTCGCCGATGTGGTGCAAAGTGTGGCATCCAGTGCCTCACCCCTCAGTGCCACTGGACCAGCTGGAGTCTGCATTCTGGTTTGCCTCAGCACTTTTTGGGTGCGAGTCTAAGATGTGATTCAAGGAGATGTATCCCATGGCATCCAGAACCTCCTGTTTCTTCAGGATTTGCTCAGCCATAATTTCTCCCCTTATTAATAAATCCAACTGGGTGTTCTCATTACATCCTTTAACCTCTAAAAAGTGTTCTTTCTGTATGGGTATTTGTAAAGTATTTCTGAATAAATTCAATAATACACCTGTTATAGAGTGGTAATCTTCCTTTTCTGTGACTGGCATGCCAAATAAAATAGGGCTTTTACAGTTTGTCACGTACTTTTTTAAAAGGATAGATATTGAACTGATCTAAGTTGGGGAAAAGATTTTGAATGCCTATTTGCCAAACAGCTGAGCATTTATAAATATATAATTGGGTAGCCTAGGTGACATCATCCTTAGGTCAATTATTAGACCCCAGTTATTGGTTATTACTTTTGCATCTTTGATGTCTGTTGAAGATAGCGTAATTCAATTTCTAAAGTGTCTGCTATCAGTTATGCTCTACTATAGATCATATTACCTTCACTGAATATAATCCAGTTTTCCGGGCCTATAAATCTAAGGACCGAGAACTGCATTTCTTTTGTAGTTTGGGTATTTTTTGAATGCTCTCCTGAGTTTGTTTCTAATGCAGTGTCATCTATTTCTAAGTAGGTACTTGCCATTTCTTTCTCTTCTTCTCACTTCACTTTTTTTATTGGTCGACAAAGAGTCATTACAAAGTCTGGATACAATTAAAATACAACCATAATCCATACAAAAAATAAACATAAACACAATATTGTGCAACCATTCAGCACAGCTTTTATACTTCATTAATTAAAGCTATACCTCTTAGTTCTGATTGCTGTGAACAAAAGTAAAACTAAAAAAAGATCTTACTTTTTTTCACAAAGGATCGTAAGGCCCTGGAATATGCTTCCCTTGGATGCCATTATTAGTGGCAGTAAGGCTACTTTCAAAAATAGTCTTGACGTTTGTATGAAATCCAATAAATCACTACAACACCATATGTAAGCCTGAAGCACTGCGGGCGTTTTAGCCTTCTGCTTCAAAAAGCATCTTAGTATGATTCTTAGTATGGCTTAGTAATATTGCACATACTTTCCATATAAAACTTATTCTAATCATTTAATATATTATTTCTTATAATCTTAGGCTATTAAGAAATTTTGCTAGTTTTCTTAAAACTAAATGTTTCGTAGAGTTAAATAACTCATTTATAATTTCATCGGGGGAAGGACCAGTGAAGCCATAATCTGTCCAAGCTAAAACTTTCTTCTTTTTTCATATTTAGGGCAGAATAATATTATGTGTTAAAGGTCTTCCTCTGTCCACAATCTACATAATCAATGCGGGTTATTTATATTTTGCTGTTTTTGTGAAAAATCTATGTAATTTGATGTATAGAGCTCTATTCAGTATCTAGTTAGAAGTCTTCTCTCTTCAGGGTTGTCCAATATTCTAAAGTATTCTGCTATTGAATGTTGGACTTTTAACCTCTTGGACCACCTAAATTGCTTCAGTTGCGATATCCTTATTTGGTCTGTTGTTACCATTATATAGTTGACTCTTAGTTTAACAATCTGTTTTATCTCTATAATTGGCTTAATAAATATCTCAGACAGAAGATGGCCTAAACCAAAAGTAAGGATATATTTATTTATATAGTTTATAATCAGAGACATAAAACCCCTCATTTCATAATCTAGAACCTCTTCCAAACATATCTGTGGAAGCTTATGTTCAGGCCACAAAAAGAGTTTCATTATGAATAAAATCCTTTCCTCAATAACTAAGGCATCCAGTGGTAGCTGGCCCAATTCCCTACGTACAATTTCTGCAGGGACTGATTTTGGAAGACGTAGAATATATCTATGAATTTTATGAATTAGAATTTGTAAGGGTCATAAATTCTCATCATTGGCCCATATTTCTGAACTGTATAATGTACTGGTTTGACCTTAGCATTAATTAACTTCATTAACCCTATAATTGACCCATTCCCTACTTTATTATTAAATCTTTTAAATGTGTTCATAGATGTTATAGATTTTGTTTTAAGGTATTCAGTGTGCTTCTTCCAACTAGTATTCTCTGCCAACCTTAATCCAAGATAGTCATATGCTTTGTCAGTTTTGATTTTATCTTTCTCAATTAATGATGAGGGTGTTGTTTTGTCCCTGTTAATTACCAGTTTTTCAGTAATGCAGTTCCCATTGAAACATTTTGACTTATAATGTAAACCTATAAATGATGTTGATATAAGAATCAAATCATCAGCATACACAAGCCAAGGTATGCTTTTAGTAAACATTTTTGGAGAATGAAAGTCTGTGTGATCCATGTCCCCCATTATTGAGTTTATATAGATATTAAACAAAGTTGGGGTCAGAATACACCCTTGTCTGACCCCACATTTGATTTTAATCATCGAAGTGAGGTTTCCCAGTTGATCATATTGTACCTTTGCCCAAATTCGATCTCTTGGGAATCTGTTTCTCCTTTACCTATCTCTCTTCTTTTCTTTGAGATGTCTTTAGACTTCTTTCCATGTGAACATTTGTTAGTTCCAAGCTGTTCTGTTTGTGCTTGATCAATATGACTCTATGCATGACATTTTTCAGATAGGAGCTTCACCTCTTTTTCTAGTTGATTAAGGTAGTTAATTAGTTTTTGTGAACAGCGATGCTTATACTGGCATATATTTGTACCTGAGTTATTACTTACTTCACTCTGATTTCTTTCTTTCTGTTTTATAACTTTATGGGCACTTCTTTCCTTTTCATTTGTTAATTGGTTATTTTTTGAACTTCTTGTCCCTTTTTGACATTAACTTTTTTATTTTGCCCCTTGTTTGAACATTGTCCCCCTTTATTTTCTTTGTTTCTTTCTTTGTTTTTTTCCTTGGGAGAATCAGGAATCCTTATGGGACTAAAGTCAGGTCTAATGGATACCCCCATTTCACTATTATTAATTACTATTGAAGAACTTGGTTCTGATAGAAAACGTGATCCCAATTTTCTATTAATTGAATCTATTTTTGCTCCATTAGTAGCAATGTCTCATCTTGCGGAATCCAAGTTGTTTGTTATAATTATTAGTTACATCAGAATCAAGTTAACTGTTGCTTGATTCTTTAATAGGCTAATTAAATCTTCATTCCTACATTGTGGTATATACACTAAGTTATTATTTGTAACGTTCCTTTTCCTATTCCTTCCTACATGCTACTTTTCTTTATATTCTGAATGACTGCCAAATTTGAAAGAATTTCTCATACGGGATGTTCCCAATGATTTTAACCCTTGCATTTCGTACTGCAGCTCATTTCTTACTTCCCTCAAATTAGAGTGATATCTTCTATAAAATGCCTCAATGTTTGAGTCTCCTAAAAAAACTGAATTTTTACAATTTATAGAAATAAGAGGTGACATAAGATTATTATCTAAGTTCTGGAGTGCCTTTACACTGCAGTCACCACATTCTTTGGTCTGGGAAGGGGAAACGATTAACACTTCTGGTACACTCTGGGATCTACCTGTCACTTCCTGATACTGTTCTTCATCTGGGAGCTCTTTGAGGTTTACAGAGTGGCTGCCTTGATTTGGGCTATGTTTTCTTCCTCCTTCATTTATGAAAATGGGAAGAGAACTACAGTTTTTTTTTTGTTTTTGTGCCAGCTCTTTTGCCCCATGGGGGTTCTGCTCACTACCCACCATCTCCTGGCTTGCCCCCCAGGGTGGGATCATGGGAGTGGGACCCTTCCAGCAGACCATGGTCTCAATGGGATTGGTTGCAGAAGTGGGGGCCATTATTATTAGCTGGCATTTTTGTAGCTATTTTTTCCTGGGGGCAGGGAGATGCAATTATGCCAGCATACACCTCACCCCCCATGTGTGGTGCCAGCCACAGTGGGACCCCCAGCCTCCGCCAGAGGTCCACTTTGCACTAAACACTCTTCCCCCTCCCCCCAGAGAAGGACAGCAGTCCCTTGGATGCTCAGTCCTTCTTTCCCTAGCCAGCCCTCTGACACCTGAATCTGTCTCTGAACCCAGGATGTCAGCATGACAGATGGACAACTTGCCACTGTGCCAGCAGGCCAGTGAGAACTACAAGTTTTAATTTAGGGCTTGAAGTAAATCCAGATAGGGTTTTTTTAGTGTGATCAGTGATTTCTGCTTATATAGTTATTTTTTTCTATAGTAGTTTTTTACTCCAGTTTGTTCATTGGGGTGACTAATCAGTATTTGTTTATCTTTGTAAATGGGTTAAACCATTCTCAAATCTTTGCGGTCCCTTAAACCTATTAGATACACTAATCAAACACCCTGGGCCGGATATTCAAACTGCACTATTTTGTGGCACGAGCCCTTGCGTTGCACAAAATAGTTGCGAAGGGGTGTGGCAAGAGTGATATTCAAAGGAGTTGCACCTTGAGCAACTCCTTTGAATATCACCCCCAGTCACAGCCACTGTGCATGGCGCAGTGGAACTTGTGCCACTGCAAGTGGTCAGAGTGATGCATCCAACTTGCAGTGGCGCAAGTACCATTGCGCCATGCGCAAATGTCCAATATTCAAAAGGTGACATGCAAATGGGGCCATAATTCATGCAAGGCACAGGGAGGTCCATTTGCATCTGATTATGGCCCCATTTGCATGCCATTAGCATGCAGGTGTGCTGATCCCTGAGGACTTGCACCTGGCGCCCTGCCAGGCAGCAGCCATTGGGGACCGATGCCCCCTGCAGCCTGATCACGGGCAAAAGAGTAATAAATCCCCACCACCACCCCCACTGGCCCAATCACTGGCAACAGTAGAAAGGTCCCCCCTCCCCCGACTGGCCCGATAGCAGGCATAGCTGATATACCCCCCACCAACCCGATCATGGGCAGCAAAGTGTTCCCCTCCCAAATGGATCCCTGGTGGTCCAGTGGACTGATAAGCCTGATCATGGGCAGCAAATGTATAAGCACAACCCCCCCTCCTCCCGAATATATCTCTGGTGGTTCAGTGGACTGATAAGCCCGATCGTGGGCAGCAAATGTATAAGCACAACCCCCTCCTCCCGAATATATCCCTGGTGGTCCAGTGGACTGATAAGCCCGATCGCGGGCTGTAGATAGTTAAAACACATCCCCCCAAGAACACATCCCTGGTGATCAAGTGTCCCCCCACCCCACCCACCCATGAAGCCTACCACCCGCTCCCCCTGCAGCCGATGGGCAACAGCATCCCACCCGCCTGCTGCCCCGCCGCCCGCTGACTGACTGCCCGGTAGAGCTGCATGCCCATTGGTGCAGAGCAAGGGCCAATGGGCATGCAGACTATACCATACAAGGCAGTCCAGATTTGTGAATGAATGGAGCCAGTGGGGGGTTGGGGGGACATTTTACACTTTTGCCTGCAATGGGGCTGCAGGGGGGCACAGGGAGTGGGTTGAGGGCCAGCCACAGGTGGCAGCTGCTGTGTTGTGCTCTGCAATGTGGCAGATCACCTGTGGGTGGCCCTTAACTTGATAATTTTTTGGGGGCTCAAAGTTGTGCAGGCGCAGGTTGGGGGTTGTGCCTGCACAACTCTGCACAGCCCGGCTGAATATCGGGCTGTGAAGTTTATGCATGGTTCCTCCCCCTCCAGTTCAGCATGCATTCGTTTGCATTGCGCTGTTGCTCAGCATGTTTTCAGTGGCGCAACTGCCTCCTGCTGAATATCGCAGAATGGAGCAATTTCAGACTTGCGCAGGTGCAACCTTATTGCGCATGGCACAACCCTTTTGAATATCTGGCCCCTTGTCAGCCCAGTGGGTGGGTTAAATAATTAGTGAACACTCTTACCAAGTGAACCAATAAACAGACTGATTATTTTTCCAATAGTTAACAATAGTTCTGTAGGAAAGTTCAAGTTATACTGTAGTTACTGTCCTAAAATGGTTCCACCACTGTTCTATGCTGAGAATGTATTTTTTTTCCGGATCTAGCTATATCAAGTCAAATGGGTACAAAATAAAGGCAAGATAGAGGAAACCAGCTAGATCAAGCTAGGTCTCCCTTCCTTTTCCTTGCAGTCTTGATGATGTAAATAGACTTATAGAAAAAAGACCCGCAATTCCTATGATACGTTCTCATGGAAGATATGGAAAAAATTTTATTACTGATCCACCTGTGAGAAGCCTCCTTGGATCGAAGCATACAAAGATGCCAGTATATATTCCGAACAGTTCAATTAATTTGCTTAATTTGTCCTGGTATATCTTCAGGCCAGACTGTTCCTTCTCCAATCCTTCATCTTGTAGCAATAATTCTGCCAGCAAGACAATGAGGAGCGAAGAACATTTTCCAAATATGGTAGCCAGAAGGCAAGGCCTTGAGAGGGAATTCAAACAAAAACAGAGTAACAATAACAAGAGCCAGATAAAGACCAAGCAGGAAATCGAGCACCGTTCAAAAATCCAAGTACGAATAATGAAGTATTATATTGCTGAATAAGGTGCAGGTTAGGATATAAGATATAACAAATATAACAAAAATCGAATTGTTGTTTGTAACAACCAGCTCTGAAGATTAAATCCAATTAAGTTTTAAACTAGGTGAGAACATCAGCTAGGCCAATATAAATCCTTAAACGTGTTTCTTATAACATGATTTGGTAAGTTCAATAAGTATATAGAAACCAGTATCAAAAGGTAGACAGATACAAATTAAACCTTCTGACTTTACTCACATGAGCTTGGTCCAAATAAGGGATGTTATTGTACGTGAGACTCCAGGCAGTTAAATATTTCAAATGGAGCACTACTTCCAAGGACTGCGGCTATAGCTTCTGGCAGCCTTACTGCAGCTGGCCAGGAAATATAAAAAAAAAATGTTCAGAGTTTGCAAACCATCATTAAGCAATCTGCTTGTGGATGCTTTATATAAAAACGAGAAACAAATGCTGTGCAAAACACAGTTAAAAGCTTGCAGGTACACAGGAAAGCTCCAACAGGGAGTCCAAATGATGCTGCACTGTCTTAACCTTCCAGCTGCTGGCATGCTGCAGAAAGCAAACTGGCGATTATGTTTGCCGAATGCCAGCGCATGCGCTATAAATCAGTAGGTCATCTGACCAATCTGACTAATGGCGCTAAATTTGAACTAAAATAGACTACATTTGCTCAGTGTTTAAAGTATACATATAATATCAATGTATTATATCATACATTCCATCTCCCTTAATTCCTAATACTGGTTTAACCTGCTGCCCTCTTACTTCTCCAAGAAGCTAACACCTGCACTCTCCTCACCCTACACTCTAGGCTCTAGGGATTCCTGCTCATTCTCACTCCCTAAACCATCCTCTACTGCTGGCAAATCCACACTCACCTATAGGCTCCCCTCACTATGGAACACTCAACCACCTCTCCTACATAACTCACATTTTCACAATTCTATTAACTCCCAGCTACACTGCTTGCCTCCCCCCACCTACTCCTGACTCTTAGTCAACAAGTAGCACATCTTTCACCTCTCCACCTCACTTAGCTCAATATCTTCTTTTCCTACCGCTAATCAGTCCTAAATTCTCCATGCACCTTTCTAAAGCATTCCATATGACAAATGTTTTGGAGCTAATCAATGTGTTCTCCTATACGCCTACCAGCCATATCCTGTATATAACTCTGAATATACCTCCATTTGCCACTGTTTGTAAATAATCCAAGAGCTTTGCTTCATATGTATCTGTTGTGCTCTTTGCACTATAACTCACCAATTGCTAAGCATTTCCAATGTATATTTCTGTACCACGTATTATTATTGTATTATGGTAATTCTCTGTGTACTTCCCTGCTGTCCCTTCCACCAGGTCACACCTGGAAATAAACCTTGGCTCAGCATGCCTTTCCCAGTTGCCAAATGTTTAAATAAAAAAATTAAAAAAAAAATCTACAAAAATGTCGAAACATAGATTCTCACATAAAATAAATGGAACTTGATTGCAAACGAGTAAAACCACAAGTGTGAATAAAGTATACACAGTAAGGGAGAGTTTAAGCAAGCGATAACATATGACAAGGTGTGTGGATTATCTCCTGATAAGAGCACACCCAGGTATGTTATGAGGCATGATATGCTTGCGCTGAGTGCCTTATGCACCTGGACATGCTCTTATCAGGAGATAACCCACACCTCTGAGTGCTTTATTGCGCTTTTATAAAATGGACATTCAAAATCCATGAATCTGATTGGCTACTATATGCTCTGACCCGTGTCCTTATTAGATGATATAGTAGCCAATTGGCACTAGCCTCCACTCCCGAGCCCCACAACAAGAACTAATCAGTGAGCTGTGCCAACCATTAAGAAAAACACAGACTGGCACTGCTCACAGCACAGTAGCAACAGTGTTCACTAAAGCCGAGTACCAATGTGTAAACCTGCACCACAAAATAGAAGGCAGTTTCCAGTGGTCACCACACTAATCATTCGGCTGCAATTATTAAAATCCCCAAAATCACAAGCAAAAAACCTTTTTGAGACAGACAAGCAAGCAATAATACATGACAGGGTGGGTAGTATTGGGCAACACTGGACTGCCCAGGGGTGTAATGAGGCCTGATGCCGCAGACAGTGGGCCTTATAGCCCTTGGAAGGTCTATTATTGCCCATACCGCCTACTCTGGAGGGTATTATCGTGCTTAGAAAATGGGCTAACTGTGACATTTTTATATGGCATTTAATAAAATTTAAAAGAAATTAAGAAAATACAGTAAAAGTGAGGTTTCAGTATTTTTACTGTAAAAGAGTCCATCCATTTTTGTGGTGTTAAAGCTCCTGCTGCTCCCCCACACAGTGCCATTCTCTTGTTTCGCTCCCCCCTTCTATTCTGCTATCTCCAGGCCACTACTCTTTCTCACTGTCATTAAACTTCCTTCAAAAAATGTGTTCTGTGTTTTTGGGGGCTGCCCAGTTTGGAGGACTCAGACAAGCTGCTGTGTTAGTAGTGGATGGCAGACTGGATTTTCGAGAGGTCCGGAGACTTTGCAAGCGGTTCGGCGTGTGACCTTGTTGAACCAGGAAGTGACGATCAGAGAGAGCGGCTCTTTTAATTATTTATTGTTGTATTACAGTGCTGTTTATTCTTTTTTTTATTTGGCGCCAGTAATTACTCTTATCAGCAGAGATGTTATAGGTCTTTACTGTTTCGGCTTGTTTGCATAATGCTGGCCGACCAGCAGAACGGAATGTGTGTGCAGGAGAGAGAGAGATGGAGTGGCAGTGGCATGCTTACAAGTAAAAACTAAAATGTGGGAAACATTTTCATGGGGGGTAAAGTTGAGAGGTGGGGAAGTTATTTTCTAAGCTATTACACAGGTGAGAAAGTGAGTCGGAAGGCATGAATTGGGCAGTGTTGGAGGAGGCAAGATCTCTCACTAAGCGAGAGAAAAAACGGCAGCAATTTTTAATTGTTTTAAGTTCCATTGGCCAATCAGGAAGTAGGGTAGGCACTAGGATAGTGAAGTGGCTTGGCATAGCTGGGACTTTTTCTGTACAGGGCTCTCACTGCTAGCTAATGTTCCCCTGCAAGCCAATCAGATTTCCTAGCTTTTGTAGTCCATTTTCTAATTTATAATGAACCCTACTTTTATTTTTATTTTCCCCAGCTGCCGTTTCTCCAGTTGTCCATTTTACCCCCTGCCATTTTAACTCCCTATACAGTCCCATCTTGTAAACACACTCCTCTGAAAAAAATTAGTGCCACACTATTTAAAATGTTACAATATCTTTATTTTTCTAACCTTTTCCTCTGCCAGCTGCTGAGGGTAGAAACACAGGAAGCAAGTCGGTACACCGAGCGTGACCTTCAGAAAAGCAGACCGAGCTTGACCGTGTGTTGCCATAGCAACGCTCCATCTGGCTTCCACATAATTTAAACCAAATTGACTTCCAGACACAGAGCAAAGTAAAAAAAAAAAAGACAGAAAAACAGACAAAGCAAATGCTTTTTAAATGTGTCTGTGTGTGTGGTGGTGGTGGTGGTGGGAATGACAAGAAACATTGCAGTAAATACAACTCCCGAAACCAATGAAAAAGACGGTCGCTCCTGCTGACCCCAAAACTGGGTGGGCAAAAGAAGATATATTTACCCCCCAAAAAAGGGATTCTGTTTCTGTGTATGCCTGAGTAGGTTTGGAGTAGAGACACAAACAACACCACCCTGTAGAAACTATTAATTCAAATCTTCTATTTCATGACAATGACAGGGACTACCTTTTCTTTTTCAGTACTAATATTGACTTTTTTTCTTTATTTATTTGATGAATAAATGGTAAATGAGTGCATACAAAATTAAAATGAGGAAATTAAAATTAAATTAAAATGAGAAAATGTCTCAGGTAGGTTTAAGGAAAACAAAATTTACTAAAAATAAAAATAGTAAATAAATACTGTACATAAAACAGAGCATACATACATTAAGATTAAAGGCAGAAAGAAACAGACAATTACAAAACAAAGTATGAACATACAAAATTTGCCAGCAGATAAAGGCCTAGAGGTCTATCAAGTCTGCTCGAATGTGCAGCTGGCACCCCTTATTCTGCAGCTGCCTCTCCCTTCCACCCTTCCCCTTCATTAACCCTCCCCCTTGTCCTGTCCCATCCTCATTTGAAGCAGTCCACTATTCTACTGCATACCACTTCAGCAGGTAACGCCTTCTGCCAGCTACCACCCTCTCTGTAAAAAAGTATCTTCTCGTCTCCCTCCTGAACCTTCCCCCCTCTAGTCTCATATCATGGGCCCTGAGTGTCCCTCCCCTCCCTTACTTTGAACAGCTCCTCTGTACCAGTCTTGTTTATTCCTTTCATGTATTTAAAGGTTTCAATCATGTCAACCCTGTCTCTCCTCTCCTCCAGTGAGTACATGTTCAACTCCTTCAACCTCCTTTCGTATGATAAGTCCCCTAGCCCCTTGATCATCTTTGTCGCTCTGCGCTGCACCCCCTCCAGTAACTTAATGTCCCTCTTCAGATATGGATGCCAGCACTGCACGCAGTAATCCAGGTGTGGTCTAACTAATGACCTATACAGTGGCAGAATCACCTCCTCCCTCCTTGAGGATATACCCCTTGCAATACAACCCAGAATTTTGTTGGCCTTTGCAGCTGTCTTCCTACATTGTGCTGAGTTGTTCATTGACCCTGTAATGAGCACCCCCAGATCCTTCTCCTCCTCTATCTGAGCTAGTTGCATTCCCCCCAGCTGGTAACTCCTCCTTGGGTTCTTCACCCCAAAATGCAGCACCTTGCACTTTTTGGCATTAAAGCCCAGTTTCCAGGTGTCTGACCAGGTTTCAGGCTTTGCCAGATCATCCTGCAACCCCTGCCATCCCCCTAGGTCATCCACCACTGCACCTACCTTGGTATCATCAGCAAACAGACTGATCTTGCTCTTGATGTCCAATGATATGTCTGCAATGAATATTCCAAACAACACTGGTCCCAATATCAAGCCCTGTGGAACACTGCTCGTCACTACCCTTGGGGATGAGAGCTCCCCACCCACCACCACCCTCTGTTGCCTTCCCTGAAACCAGTTCCATGCCCATCTAACCAGCTTTGCACCTGCCCCGTGTCTTCTAACTTACTTCTCAGCCTCCCATGTGGCACCAAGTCTAATGCATTGCTGAAGCCCAGATACAGGACATCTAATGCATGGCCCCTGTCCAGTTGCCTAGTTTCCCAGTTATAGAACTCCACCAGGCTGGTTTGGCAGGATCTGCCATGTATGAAGCCATGCTGTCTGCTGTCCTATAGTTCTTTGGCCTCCAGAAGGGCCATCAACTTCTCCTTCAGGATAGTCTCCATCAGCTTACCTATGATGGATGTGAGGCTCACCAGTCTGTAGTTCCCTGGTTCATCCTGTGGGCCACTGTTGTGGAAGGGCACCACATAAGCCATCCTCCAATCCAATAAAATAGGTCTGCCAAAGGTCCCACAAGGACCTCTGCCAGCTTCTCCAGTACCCTGGGGTGGATGCCATCTGGACCTGGCACCTTGTCCACCCTCAGTGCCTTCAAACCCTCCAGAACTCTGACTCCATGATTTCCCCATCTCTCTCCCCTCCCCCCTGTTTCTGCCATTCCTCTCCCCTTGGGTATCACCCCCCCTTCTCCTTTGTAAATATTGAGCAGAAGTCATCATTTAGTGCCTCTGCCTTATCACACCCTGCTTCCACCCAACCCCCCTTCCTAATCCTTACTATGTGGTCCTTACAGCTCCTTTTCTCCCTGATGTACCTAAAGAAGTCCTTCTCCCCCTTCTTAATGCCTTGTGCCAGCCTGAGCTCCGTAGATGCATTGGCTCTCCTTACTGCCCATGTCACTTCCTTCGATTCCTTCAGGCACTCCTCCCTGTCCTCCACCCTCCCTGTTTTCTTGTACCTCCCAAAGGTAGATCTTTTTCTTCCTTACCTTTTCCATTATCTCCTTGCTCACTCAGCTCGATTTCTTAGACATATCCTTCTTGCTCTGGGCCTTGCTGCAGGTTCTGGTTGCCTCCACCTTCCCCAGCTTTATGAGCTCCCACCTCTGGTTAGCACCCATACTAGGTTGAATTCTGGCCAGGTACCCTTTTACTACTTCCCCCATCCTCCCAAAGTCAGACCTCCTGTGCCAGATCCTACTCCTTCCTTGCTTTGTAACTGAATTAACTAATTCTAACTCAGTTTTCAGTTGGCAAAGGGTTTGTGCTGTTGTTACCTATCTTGGCAGAAGTGGTATCTCTTGAGTCCAGGAACAAAGTGTCCATTTATATTTATTTATTTGATTAACATTTGATGAATGGCCTGTCATTCACAAAGTTGTAAATGACAGCTCACAGTACACATTGCAAGCCCATTGATCAATAGGGTCAACCAAGGGGCTTACAGGCATACTGTACGCTATCAGTTACTGACAGCTTAGTCAGCAGTTTGCAGGTGGGCTGCGCTGCCCACTGTCTTATGCACATGCTGGCACGGGGGAGTAGGGTGGTGGGGTGCCTGAGTGGTTAGGGGGTCCACTGGACCACCAGGGATGATTTGGACCATTGTTGGACTATGCAATTGGGTCAGGGAAGGGTGGAGGATACCACTAGACTACCATGGATTGTGGACAGGGTTCTATATTATGGAGATATGGGCGGGGGGTCCACTAGACTACCAGGGATTGTGGACAGATGTCCATATTATGGGAATACAGGCAAAGAGGGGGGCATCTCAGGTCTGCTGGAGTAGGCAGGCTGCCATGCTGCTGTCTGCAGTACAGCAGCCTGCCTGTGGGTAGACACCCACGTAAGTCTACTGTTTGTGGACTTATCTTTTGGAGGTGCATCTTCAGACTTGTTCCAGAGATGCACCTCCAATGTGGGTTGTGAATAGGGCTGTGCCCTATATGCATGGGCATGCCCCTTGCACTCCCCCTCCAGATGCACCGCATACCATTATGGGTGGTGTGCGAATTACTGCCCTTTCAGAATCACAAATGGGCACATGTCCGGGATGCGCCGGAGCATCTCTTCTGTGAATCTCCCCTCATAATCTTTATCCCTTGGAGTTCATCTGCCTACTTCAAGTCACATTCCTCTGTTGGGACATCACATTCTGTTGCCATTGGAGTAGCAGTGATGTCACAAGCAGAGCATCATGATCGTAGGTAGGGAGAAAGTAGCAGGACTAGATGAACTCTTCAGGAACAAATGTTTTCATGCAAATTACCTCAGTAATAAATAATGTAGAGGAGAAATACAGAGTGGGATGGGAAATACAAACTTAATAGTCTATAGTTATTATGTTTTGTTAAAGTTCTCCTGAAGGTGCCAACTGCTCTTAAGCTAGACTGCCTTAAAACACATTAAAATTAGATGGGAAAAGATGGAGTACCATCTCGAGATGGCAGCACATTTGTCATAATGGCATTCCTGATCTCGAGCTGATTCCACTGATGTTGGTCTTTGAATGATGTTAGTGAAAGTTAGCTCTCAGCTGAGATTGGGACAAAACCCAAAGTTATTTATAGCAGCTGATGGACAACAAACAGTCACTTGAATAAATGTCTGATGTGAAAACAACAAACCAGGAAAGCGTACATAATTGGTTTTAAATGAGAAACATTATTGAACAATCCCAAAACAAGGCCGATATTTGTGTTTTTTATGCCAGAGGGTTTGGCATCAGAGCTGTCAGAGGAGGACTCATTTTCTCTGCTGTAGCTTCGGCTGCAGAGAGGAGGCACCATTGTCTCCAATTTCCTTGAATGGTGCTGTTTTCTTTTCCTAGATGACCCTCTGCCTTTTTACAAAATGTCAGTACTTGGGGATCTTTAGTTGGGTCTGCAGGCAGCATGCGCGAAGAGCCAGTTAGCTTCTCTCATTTTGGTAGACTGGGGTTTGCTGTTGTATCCATGGAGTAGGCCTCAAGGAGCCGAGCCTGGATTAGCCAGTCTAGTGAGAGGAGGCACCACAGAATGGCCACAGAATCAACAGTTGCTTTTCCGCAGGAAATATGACATCCTACCACAGAATGTAGGTCCACTTTGCTGCAGTAAACATGGGGCCCTGGATTTACAGTATCTGGAATCATTCCACAAGGATTTGCTTACAAGCTTTGTGAATGGTGCATGTCTCACTTCTACTTGAAACAAGCATTTGTCAATGCCGAATGTTGCTTGCTTCTATGTGCTGTTTAGGTATTTGGAAGTCATTGGAGTGCAAATATTGAAAATTTACGAACTTACGAGCGTGCGTAGGAACTGCGCAATGCACGCTCGTAGAACAGTCATTTTTAGGAATTTTTTCACCAAATTTTCAACATTGCCATTTTAAGATCTCTGCTCATGAACAGTGGCACTGTGATTTTCTTAATGTGTCCCATACACTGAGTTCACACACTGACTGCGCCATTGTGCGCTACATGGGTGGAAACATGTTTTGGGCAGGATGTGAAAAATGACAGCTGTACTGCTCATGAGGATGTGTGGTAAAATGGCAATGTTGAAAATCTGGAGTGAAAATATTGAAATTCATAAACTTACAAGCGCATGAGGAACTGCCGCAACACACACTCGTAAAACAGTCATTTTTAGGAATTTTTCACCACATTTTCAACACAGCCATTTTAAGACCTCTGCTCATGAACAGTGTCACTGTGATTTTCTTAATGTGTCCCATACATTGATTTTGCACACCGACTGCGCCATTCTTCGCTACATGGGCGGAAACACATTTTGGGTGAGATGTGAAAAATGACAGCTGTACTACTCATAAGAAGGTGTGGTAAAATGGCAATGTTGAAAATCTGGAGTGAAAATATTGAAATTTCAAACTTACAAGCCTGCATAGGAACTGCGCAACGACGCCAAGAAACAGTCATTTTGGAATTTTGGCACCAATTTTCAACATGGGTTTTGGACCTTTCTCATGAATGATAAACATTGTCAGGCGGTATTCAGCCTGAAGGGCATTTCACAGTCACTGCGTGAAATCACCCTTTGGGGCCCCGGTCAACGCCATGACAGTGACATCATTCATGAGAAGGGTCCCAAAACCCCATGTTGAAAAATGTGGTGCAAAATTCCCAAATGCCTGAGATATGCAACAAAGTTGAAACCCCTATCTAGCCCATTATACAGCTTACCGCATTTCCTCAGTTCGCCGGCCTGCTTTGAAGAGTGCAGACGTGTTCCTGGTCCACTGAAGATCATCGCTGGAGTCTGGAGGTATGTATGGGGTGGGGGTGGGAGGCTGGATGCAGTGGGTGGGTGCGGTTGTGGGAGGGGTATTGGGAGATGCGCTGCTGGACAGTTTTTGTTTTACAGGTTAAAAAAAGACATCGTGACTGTTTGCCACACTGGGGTGGACTCCCAGCATGGCACAAGGACGTTGGAGTTCAGCCGGCGGGGATTGGGCACCCGTCGACCATGGTATTTTGCCACACTGGGGTGTGCTCCCAGCGTGGCACTTACTACTGGGGGACGTAGCTCAGTCGATGGGGATTGGGCACTCGTCGGCTATACAGTGCGTGCAGGGTGCGACGCTCGCGGGTGGGGAGTTGCCGTAGCAGCCGAGATCTTATCGGTGCTCACCAAGCATAGTTCCTTCCTTCAGGGAGGCTACTGCATTTTGGAGCGGTCTACACAGCTCCAAAATGCATTGGCTTACAGGGGCCACGCCTGCCAGCACACTGACTGAATTGGAGGAAGAGGCGACACACCTCCGAAATCTCCGATGATGGCACTATGTTTCTTGCACATGCATGCAAGCAAAATAAAAATGAAGACCCTCTGGCATGTTCTGCTTATAGACCAATTTCTTTGCTAAACGTTGATTACACAATATTGACTAAACTGCCTGCAAATGGGCTGCAACAGGTCATTCAGCATTTAGTAGGAAAGGAACAGGTGGGCTTCATGAGAGGTAGAAATTCATCAGATAACCTACGGGGACTTTTTTCATTATTTGGGCCTCTAAGAAATCTAGTACACTATCCAGAATCCTTCCATTAGACACTGCATCTGATAACTTAGAATGGCCTTATGTTTTAAGAAATACTGGAAAAATATAATTTTGAACCACATTTATGCAAATAGGTTGATATCTTATATAACCAACACAAAGCTACTCTAGTAACAAATGGCATGATA
Organism: Neoceratodus forsteri; assembly: GCA_016271365.2. Lineage (NCBI taxonomy): Eukaryota > Metazoa > Chordata > Ceratodontiformes > Ceratodontidae > Neoceratodus > Neoceratodus forsteri. The sequence goes on from CM028136.1 coordinate 71,534,021, forward strand.
TCAGAGTCCTTCAGCCTGGAAAGGGGCACAAGACAAGGATGCTCACTTCTCTCCTTCCCTTTATTTTATCAGTAGTGCTACAAATTCATAAAATAGTATATTCTACAAACATCCATGGCATTGAAGTTGGGTTTAAACCTCACAAAGTCCTCACATTTCTGGAATACTTGTTTTTAAATTTTAACATTAATTATGTTTTTCAGTTACCAAGTTACAACCTATTTTGGAAAGTGTTGGCACTGTTTCAGGCTTACAAGTTAATTAGGGGTAAGGATGAAGGTCTAATGCTTGTTATAACAAAAATTTGAGGAATGTAGACTACCTCAGTTGCAATTTCCTGGGCAGTAGAATTCTTGATATATTTAGATATGTCAATACATAACTCCATTGGTACAATTGTAGAATCTGACCTCTCTACCATACTTTTGGACACTGAGAAAGATGTAAAAGGTTGAACAAAATTACACTTATTATTATGGGGGAAATAAACTCCATTAAGATTATAATTTCACCATTGTTATAATATTGCTGTTTCTCCCTGGCCGAACTCAGGCATGCTAGTACCATTCTATTCCATCCTGCCACTGTCCTCGACCAGCTACCACCTCCCCTGGTATTAACTTGATCAAGAGACTTCTATAGATTCCCCCAGTGGTGGAGCCAGGAAGGGGAGGCTGTCTTCCTTCCGGCTGTAGAATAATCCAGTATGGATCGGTGGTCCGTGTGGAGGTGGGGATCAGGGTGGGTGAGCAGAACATCATGGATCTCCGAGTCAGTCTTTTCCACTTTTCTGTCCCACAGTCCCCTGCCACAGTGGCACATGAACGTGTGTGCATGGAGACATGCACGTGCCATGGAACTGTGGACCATCCTCCACTTCACCGTTCGTACACTGGCACTACTTACAAGCCTCCACGTGGTGGCAGCCAAGGGCTGAATTGTCATGCCTCACCATCTCAGGAGAGGAGAGCAGTCCTTTGGATGCTCAGTCCTTACCCCCCACCCCAGAGTCCCCCTCCAGTAACCCAAGCTTATTGCTGAACTTGGGTCATCGGTGTGGCAGAAGCCCTCCACACTATGGTCTGGCACCAAACTTTATGTACTAAATAATCTTCCCCCTTACAAAGGTATAAAATGGTTTAAGAAAATGAGAAACTGATTTCTAAATTCCTTCCCATCCCTGGATACTCTATATTCAGGCAGGACAGGGTTTCCAAACGAGGTGGGGGCTGTGCCATCTACCTGAGGAATTCCTATCTGGGTCAAGTCTTCCCATTCTCAAACAATAAACCACCCTCGCAGGTTCTCGCTATTAAAGTTCTACTCGGGGCGCACAACAAGGAGTTCACCATTGCCTCTGTGTACCTACCCCCTAAAGATCAGCACAATGGATTTGCAAGCATATTGGAAAGCCTACAGGGATTACACCATAACTCTGAACTCATAGTACTAGGTGACTTCAACATAAATTGGCTATCACTGGAGGCCAGTAACTACAAGGATGCTGTCACATCACAGAACCTCACCCAGCTTGTTACCACCCCCACCAGATGCAACTACAGGACAGGGTCGCGAACACTTCTGGACTGGATCCTAACTAATCACCCTGAACGATCTCAAAGTCTCAGTGCCCCTGATGGGATCAGTGACCACTCACCGTCACATGTACCTGGACAAACAAATTCATTAAGCCCTCCTAAAATAATCCACACCAGAGTGTTAAATCAGGGTACCTTGAGCTACTAAAGACACACCTAAGCCACCTGGACTGGACCCAATCGACTCTGCCATTGATGTAAACCAAGCCTTAGACCTTTTCATCAGCCACTTCACTGTGGCCTGCAATATCTTTGCACCTCTCAAAAAGCTGAAGGTCAGGGGCAGAGCTAACCCTTGGATAACCCCCGATCTAATCACTTTACTCAAACATAGGGATCATCTCTGGCACTGTGCCCATGCAACATCCAAACCTGGGGATATTCATAAATATAAAGCTGCCAGAAATGAGTGCATGCGGGCAGTTAGGAGAGCCAAAAGCAAATACTTCAAGGAAACTCTCTCCAACTCCTGGGGTGATGGAAAAAAATTTTGGAGTAACTTGAAAGACCTTACAGGCAAGGACCCTAAGCCACCACCTACCATGCTAAACATAAATGGAACACCAACAACTGACCTGTACACCATCACCAACACCTTTAACAATGCATTTTCCAACTTGGATAGTGTCCTCCCTTCTAATTTCTTTGATGCCCCCTCTGGTAGCAACCCTCCTGCAACTACTCCGCTCCTACACCCTGCCCCACAATTCTACTTCAAGGAGATCCCAGTACATGAAGCCAGAACCTATATTCAGAAGGCCATTCACAATGCAGGCTACAGCGGTGACTCCCTTGACCTGAAGTTGTTAGCACTTGTCCTTGAAGAAGTCCTTGAATCCTTGACAAAGGTCCTCAATCTATCACTAAGGATGTCCCAGTTCCCATCTCGCTGGAAACAGGCGACCACCACACCAGTACACAAAAGTGGAGACAAATCACTGCACTCCAACTACAGACCTATCTCCATCCTCCTCCATTGTCTAAGGCCCTGGGTGCATCGCCTCAGACCAATTAGTCAAGTACCTGGAAAATCGACATCCAGTGTCCTGAGCAACATGGTTTCGAAAAGGGCACAGTATCACCACTGCACTATTAGAATTCACAGGCTTCATCCATACCACACTTGATCAAGGAAACTGTGTAGGGCAGTATTCATTGACCTTACGAAGCCTTTGATACTGTGAACCACCCACTCCTACTCAAGCAATTATCAAACATTGGGCTCTCAATGAAGCACTGCTGGTTTCAAGCTACCTTGGGGAGAGGGTCCAGCGGGTTAGGATTGCTGGTGTTACCTCGGAAGAAAAGCCAGTCCTTTCAGGGGTCCCACAGGGGTCCATCCTGGGGCCACTACTCTTCAGCCTCTTCCTCAACGACCTTCCCAGTGTCTGTCACCAGAAATTACTGCTTTACACCAAGGACGCAGTCATGTTCACCAACCACCAAAATGCAGAGCTCCTCGAGAAACAATTACAGCTTGAATTATGCGTCAAGAATGGTTCAAGTCACACAAACTGGTCATGAACTACAGCAAAACAAAGGTTATGACCTTCTACAACACCAGGAGCAAGTACAAATCCCGTGACCTCACCATCCTAAACCAAACAGGGACCTTACTTGAACACGTTCCTGATTTTGAATACCTAGGTGTCACATTGGACAGCTCACTGTCCTACCATCAGCACATATATTCTGTCGCCAAAGCCGCCAACATCCGTATAGGCCTGCTCTACAGGCACAAACACTGCATGACTCCTGACACTCTCCGGTTGGCTATCAACAACTCTGTCACCTCCATCATCGATTATGGGCTAGCAATTTATGGCTCTGCCTCCGCCTCTGCCCTCCGCAGAATTACAGTTGCACTCAACAAAGCATGCAGGCAGCTAACTGGGGCTGATCTACTTACACACACTTGCGACCTGTACACTCGGGCAGGATGGCTACCTCTCATCAGCCGGATACAGTATCAAACCTGCCTCTTAGCCAAAAAAGTCCTCCTCGGAGTCATGCCCCCGGGCATTGAAAAGCTACTTATTGACCACCACAGCACCCAGAGAACTAGAAGTTCACAACAACTAACCTTTCTTGTCCCAGATGCGGACTACCATGGGCCAGAGGGTCTTTGCCCACAGAGCACCACAGTGGTACAATACTCTCAACAAAGAACTCTTACTGCTGCTGCTCTGGCCCTTTTTAAGACAACTCGATTTATCTCATTTCAAGTAACTAGTCACAGGACTGCTCTCGCCTAATCAGGGGCCTCCACCGATCACTGCTGCCTCCACTTCAGTCTTGAAAGCTCTCTCCCCACCTTGCCTCCATCTACCTGCCACCCCTTGCCCTCTCCTCTCTCCTGGGGAATTTCCTGACTTTATCCCTACTCTCTCTCTCTCTCTCTCTCTCCCTCCCCTCCCTCCTCCCCTTTAGAGCTCTTACCTCACCTCTACCTCTGACAATGGCCTTCCTGTCTGCATACCTCCTTCCTCTCACCTGCAGTGCTTATTTCCAAGATTGCCCTTGGCTGGTTATGTCATGCTACCTAACATTTGGCACATTTTGAATTACTGGAATTTCCTAAGCCTCAGTCTCTTACTTCTTGTTATTGTGTAACTATGTATTATTATGTTGACCTTTGTATGTATGTATACCCCCCATTCCTTCGACGTGGAACCTTTGTAAATGAGCAGTTCCTGCTCAAAGGTATTTGTAATCCTAGATTTCAATAAAATAAAATAAAATAAAAAAAATTCCTTTGGGACAATAAGAACCCTAGGCTGAGACTAGCTAAACTGAGGGTATCCCATGAAGTTGGTGGATTTGGATTACCTAGGTGGCAGGGTTACCACTGGTCATTTCTTCTGGAGGAAATCTCCTTTTGGTTTAATTCTGTGGACACTGGAGAACTTTCCTTATGCTGGTTATTGAAGATAATTTAGTCAAACCCTTATCAATCACTAATCTTCTTTTTACACTTATTCCTTCACATTTGGGAAACCATCCTGCCATACTTAACTCAGTTTGGCTTTGGAAAAAAATAAAATGAAACAAAACAACTACTCTGTTAAGCCTCAACTCACTCCCACTTCAATATTGTTCCTGATGGAATTCCCCTTTAATAAGATGTAATAATAAACAACTAAAAGACATAGGATGGGACAAAATGGGTGTTAAAAAGCTACAGGACAGGCCAGCCCAGTGGCATGGAGGGCTGAGGCATCATACCTTATCTCCTGCCATGGCGGCAACCCGTGTTCATGGTGTGAGCGGATCGGCAGGGGTCAGTGGGGAAGGGAGAGGACTGAGCATCTGGAGGACAGCTCTCCTCTCCTGGGGAGGGATGGCTGATAGTCCCACTGAATGACCACCCCCAGGTGGAGGTATAGGGGTGGTGTGGGTTGGGGACTTCAATGGAATGGAGGGTGCCACGGGACCATGTAACGTGCACCTCCATGCACACACGATGACATCTGCGCCCTGACAATGGGGAAGAAGGGAGGAAAAATGGAAAAACACCTTGTAATGGCAGGATGAAGATCAACCCCCCACAGGCTCCACACCGGTGGCTGGGAGTCAATCCTACAAGCCAAGGGATAGTACAAAGTAAGACCCACCGGAGGAGTCGGGTGATAGGGCTGGAGGGGTCAATCAGATGCGGACTGCTGTGAGGAGGGGAGTATAAAGTATAAATAAGAAAAAGGTACAGGACTAACTCTGTCCTCCCCTCCCCTTTGAGGAAGTTAAGTTGAAATAGTAAGTTCAGAAACATCATTTTTGGTTCTGTCTTTAGGTTAGAGTAGCTATCTAATATAACCAATCCAGAATGGACACAGATTTTGAAAGTAGCTAAAATGAGGAGGGGAGTGAGTCTCATTCAAAGGATAATTTCAGACTCGGATGCATCCATTATTAATTCTGCTAAATCTAAATTAGAAGGTGAATTAGATAGTCAAGCCTCCCCTGAATCAATGAGTGAATTAGCTGTAGAATGAATGACAAAGAGAACCAATCTGAAGAGATCTGGAACTCTTATTTATACTTCTTAAGTAAATCGGATCTAAAGGTACCTTGAAGGGTGCAGGAATATTCCTCCTTCTATCAGGAATGAGGCTGGAAGGTTGATATGTGGATTACAATATGTTATGAAAAATTATATGGGAATTCCATTAGAAGTAAAATAAAACTGATTATGAAATTAGTCTAAAGAATCCAGTAACATGATTGACTTCGGAGTTCGAACCCCCATGCTGATATCCCAGCACAACCACACTGGAAGAAGATCCAGTCAGCTGCCTTGACTGTTTAACCTTAAAATCACTACACTGTCACCACTGGACCTGAAATGCCCACATTTATCAAGTAAAGCCCAGTTCTGAGTCAGCACATCTGGTCTGTGCTGTTCATCTTTAAATAAATGAACAGCTTCTCTGTTTTACACCTTTTTCTTTTTCTCAGGTTACTATCTCTGCTGCTGCTCCGCTGTTATTTCACCTCCGGCTCCATTTGATGGCCGCAGAGTAAAGCTGTGATGACAAATGCACATTAATTCAACACTCTCTCTCCCACCTCACGAAAGGAACACCAATCATCCAGCTGCCAATCACAACAATAGACACGTTGCTGGTCTCAAATGGAAACTGCCATCACGCCACTGCTCCAAAATGGAAACTGTCAAGTAACCACCCCCCAAAAAATGGGAGCTTACCTTTTGCCCATTTACCTGTTGCTCCTGTCTGCCTCCCAGTGACTGTGGGGTCCCCCAGTCTTGTCCCCGCATTGCTGCCATGGCTCCAGGCCCAGAGGTGTGTCCTGAGTCCCAGTACAGCTCCTCCCTTTGTTCTTTGCCCTCCAGGAGCTCGCAAACTAGGATCGTGAGCCACCAGCATGTTAGGCCAGCTGGTAGTCTCACTCAGGCACCAGGAATTTGCTCGTGATCCGGACCACAACTGTGGTCCAATGGTAGCTCCGCTGATAGTCCCGGTCCCCATGTGATGCTGGGCGGTGGCCAGTGACTTGGATGACTCGGAGGGAGCCGCTAGTTTAATAAAATACAAAGTGCTGCATGCGCTAAAGGTTCCTGACCTAGCATCTTGAATATTGATGAGATTAACATTAATATTCATGAGCGGGTCCACATGTCAGGGAGCTGCACATTTCGGGGGGTTGCTGCCAAAATTAAGAATGTAAATAAAGGTGTCTACATGCAACACCCCCATGGACAATTTGGAGCTAATGCATAAAGGGGGAACTGATGTAAATAATTAAATCTACTGGCTGCACCAGAAGTTAACATTGGGACTCAGATGGATATGCCTGCATTCTGCAAGGTGGTCTAAATAGTGACGGCAGCGACAGGCTCAGGACTGAAATAAAATGTTAAATCCAGGGGGCACAAAAATGGTTATTGAACTGTGGGCCAAGTAAATAAATAAACTAATTTGTCTGGCTGCACCAGGACTTTTATTTTGGACTGTGTTAATCTACAAAGGGTCTATGTGCTCAGTAGCTATTTCTGTGCAGCAACAGCCAATCAGAAAACAGGGATTTCTAGGAAGGAGTGCTGGGACAATTCCAGAGACTTGTGGGACTTTACCCAGTGCTTGTGGGGGAAAAGCAGGGACCTAAGTCAGGCGTCAAAACCTAGAGGCTATTGTGCATCGAGTGAGGCTATTGAACATTCATTGTGTGGGCTGACAAGCCGGTGCTGTCAATTAGTGTGGGAGCAACTAGTAGATTCAGCCAATTGGGAGGCTCAGAAGGACTCCATAAAAGACAGTGTTTTCCAAGCTGAGTGTGTGTTCCAGCGTGGGCCCCCCACCGAGGTGGAGGATCAGGACCTTTGCTCCAAAATGAGCCTAGTGATCCAGTGCAAGCCCACCCACAGGGAAGGGGAATTTTCCCTGCCAGAGAGACAAGTGGCTGCAGGCAATAGAAGTCACTAGCCAGGGGGTTTCCAGAGAATGTCCTCCATGGCTGGCCAGCACCTTTCCACATTTTAGGAAAACGTGGGCATCCTGAACCTTCAACTGTGAGAGAGCTGGTATGCACGTTCTATCTTAGCAGTGAGAGTGCTGAAGAAAGCCTGAAACCTCAGAGAAAAGAAAGACATTTCTGCAAGTAATCTCAGTGAGTAAACTGTGTCTAACAAGTACAAGTCTGAGAAAGTCTGCAAGTGGCAGAGAAGCCCAGCAGGTTTAGAATGTAACTGTCTGTCTGCGCCCTAGTTCAACCAAAGCATAGAAAGGGTGGACATCTGCTTAGTGACCAGAGAAGGGTCCTGTTCAGGTATATAAATGTGTCTGATTTGAGTAGTGCCACAGGATTGAATGGAGAGTTCCCTGACCACGTGGAATATCTACGGACAGTACCTAGTGGGCCAGTAACTGTCTGTATGTCTAGCTGGGAGCTGCAAACACCAGCAAGAGCCACAAAGGACTGTGTTGGTGTATTTGTGAGCCTGAGAGAGCTACTAAGAACTGTTTTACTACCAAATAGCATGTTGTACTCCTAGAGAGCTACAGAAACCAGTTGCTTCCAAGTGATGTGTCTGAGTCTGAAAGGATCTGAAGTTTAAGCTTCGCCAACAAGTAAAGCCTGCTAAAGAATGGGGAACCATGCTTCAAGCTGTCAAGTTCAAGTTAATTCAAATGGTAGTGAGCCGTGCCTCCGGCTTAGTCAAGTACAAGTATGTTTCAAGTGGTGAGAGAGTCAAGTTGCAGGTGTTGTCTGGCTTTATGCAGTAGGTACAATCTATGCTCCTGAGTTGATGAAAATGGACTGTGATAGTCTGGATCACCCTGGCCTCAAGGAAACAACCCATGCCAAAAAGACTGTGTCCTGTGATCTGCTTTGGGAACTGTTGCCGGGGCTCTGTGTGTGCACTCTGCTGTGCAGGGTGTGGGTGCTCATCCCCAAAGTGCTTGTGAGTGTGCTACGGTCATAAAGTTCTCACTCAACTACCAAAGGGTGATGTCTGCCATGTGGGGCACATGGGAAAGGAACTGTGCCTACTTAATGTAATGTATAAAATGGGGCTTGACTTTTCTGTGCCCTGATTGGCTGAGAGGTACCTCTGGCTGTGTCCTTATCAGACAATAATGTGCCAACCGGCATCTCTTCAGACAGTCAGGATGCAGAACTACAAATATCATTGTGCCAGTGCCAAGCAAATTTGCTTGGTTGCTGACCCGCAGAACAGACCTCGCTAGCCATCGCCAATGGGCAGTGCACACTAATCCCCCCCCCAGCCAAGTGCAAAACTGCAATTTGGAATCCACAATAGTGTCACAAAAATACATTTTGAAAAATAACCTCACACTACTGTGTCCTGTCTGCAACATGAATGAGCCCCAAGAAAACAAATACCTTTTAATTGTAGCTCTCACTCCCACTACTCCGCAGTCCGCCTATGGCGAAGTACCAGACAGCATTACAGGTACCTTGACTCTGCATTTTTGTCCACCATCTACACTCTCTGAACTCCACTCCTCATCATTACTCTGTTCGACAGCCCATAAAAATACAAAATTCCCTAGCTGTAATGGCACCACAGGAAAAAAACTTGCCGCTTGAAATACACGAACTGGAAACTGCTCTCTACGGCAGTCATCAAGGGACACGCTTGCTCACAATTAAGCGGGCCGGTACCTGCAAAAAATAAACAAAAGTAAAATAAAGCAAAGAAATAAAACAAGTGTTCTGGAACTTCTGGAGCTGGGAGGACAGACAGACACCACAGCAGAAACCGCTCTTTAGGGCGCCCACTAAGGCACACGGTGGATCACAGTCAAGGTTTCTGATGATTACAACTGAAAAATAAAACTGTAAAATAAAAAGAAGTGTTTTTCTTTTTGGCCAGCTACACAGTTGGGACAAGAAAAACACCAATACCCTGTAGTGCCTGGATGATATATAGCCGGAAAGTGTACACTGCAGTTGGGATTATTTTTTCTATATTCTGCATGTTTACTACTTTTGTATGATACTTCATTAAATAACTTTTTTCTTTTACTAGGTGGGTTTATGAAGGGAGGATCCATTTTATAAGTGTAATAACACACTCTGAGGTGTCGCTTATCTCCTGATAAAAGCACGCCCAGGTGCATAAGGCACTCAGCACAAGTGCCTCGTGCCTTATAACACACCTGTGTGTGTGCTCTTATCAGGAGATAACCCACACCTTATCGTGTGTTATTGCTTACTTCTAAAACAAATAAATGTGCTGATTAAATGAATGTGCTGAATGCAATGCAAGGCATTGTAGATTAGGCCTGGGACACAGTCTGGTAGCATGCCCCTTAGAGCACTGTCATATGCATTTCCCCGAGGGATACAGCTTAGACATGGGTCTGAAATGTGCCGGCCTGGGTCCCAGCCTGGTCTATCCAGAGAGTGATTTCAGCCTAGAGAGGGGCACTGCCAGTGAATCAAAGAGTGTTGTTTCCATCTGCAAATGCTACACTATCCTGCATTTGGTTTAAGCATCCCGGCTGTAGGCCTTTGCCAGCCTCCTTGTCTCCAGAGCCAGAGTTTCCACCTGCTGTAATCACCCTAAAATTTTATCTATGATCTAACTGTGACTAGCCGATAATGACTTCTGATCTGTGAGTATACAGGGCCCATGCTCTGCATCAAATCTAAAGGGGGCATGTACATAGTTAAAGGGTTTACATAGACTGGGCCATCCGGACATGGATACAATTGCTTTAAGTTTTACAAGTGTGTTGCATATGTTAATCTGCTTGCTTTCTTTAAGTTCCCCAACTAGCCGGCCAATGTACAGCTGCTCCGGATGACAGGCCTGCACCTTTAGGAACTGTTAGTTATTGGGTACCCAGGTTAATGTGGAAGATTGTGGGGTTTTACTCAGTATGGGGATCTGGTATTGTGTGTGTAAATATGTGGATGCTTTTTAATGCAGCTACACAGATAGCCAGGGACCTGACTATCTCAGAGGTTGGTGGGTGGATCAGTAATTATTGCCGGAGCGAAAATGCAAAATGATTATTGTGATGTTATGGCAATTCAAAATGAAAACAATCAATCTAATTAATTGTATTACAGATCGAGGGAGCGCTCCTAATCAATCCGAGCACCCCTTTCCCCTACGCGTGAAGCACTCTTATTCTGTGACGAGCATCTCACGCACAGATGCCCTGGAAACGGGCACGTTCTGGGAAGTTTTTTTTCTAAATATATTATTGATTGCTCTCAATCAATAATATATTAATATGTCCCCCATCGCCACTTGTTGCTGAGAAGAAGTGGTTTTATTTGCCTTCAGCTTGAGCCAAAACAGCTCAGCTTCACGTCGCTGTTCTCGCTCAGCGGAAGGCGCATGAAACCACTCATTTTCAGCAATGATTGGCTCCGGGGGATGCATTAACATATAAATAGCCTGATCGCTATTCCATTTTATCCCTTGCTAGCCCTTCCCCATGTAAATAAACTTGCTGTTGTTGCTTTTGCATAACCCTGTCTCATCAGCATATTATTATAGAGAGTAAATAATTCCAAAATGTGTTAAAATGTGGGGAAATATTATTGTGTCATGCCTGGGGAGGTTTTATAGTGATATGGGTGGGTACAACATCCCAGAGGGTTGTACCAGGTTAAGACTAGCCCACTTAAAGCTAAACTCTGGGTGGACGCACTGTGCAATATGTTATTCTTGGAAACGTACCCATTTAAAGTAAATTTTAGGAACCCAGACCTCTCAGCCTTGTTCAGGTCTGCAAGGCAGGGGTAGTAGCCCTTGGTATAATGGCACCAGAGTTACAGTCAAGGTGCACACCACCCACCCAAATACTAACAACACATGCCACAATTCAAAACTCAGAGTGTGGCTTTTTCTCACATGAGGCAGGCAAGACAGAAACTGCACAGATGCATGCCGTTCACCCTGATGCGAACATCGACCACCACAACCACATAGAAACTGCCACAATTAAACCACCAAATGCGGTTCTTTCTCAAATGAGGCGGGCCAGGTGAACTAGTACTAAGCACGTGCTGAAACTATGTACCAATAACATCATCTGCTGGCTAAAGTCCAATATATTGGAACCTCTACAGGGATACTTTTTCCCCCTTTTTTTCTCTCCTTGTTTTCTTTTCAAGTAATTTAAATAAAAAAACTTAAAAAAAAAATAATATATCTATTACAACTAAAACAGACCCATTTCACAATTGCAATAAGGCACTCCAGGGTGAGTGTAGTGCTGGGAATAACAGCACTTATTGGGTAGTAGAAACACCGACCTTATGTTTCATGTTCAACCCATCCAATGTGTGACACAGCACAACACACACCCTGTCATGACTTATATTGCTTAATTATGAAATGGGTCTAAACAATCCAGTAACCTGATTGGCTGAGGAGATCAGAACTCCATGCTGATATCCCAACACAATCACACTGAAGAAGATCCAGTCAGCTGTCTTGACTGTTTACCCTTAAAATCACTACACTGTCACCACTGGAGCCTGAAATGCCCACATTTATCAAGTAATTAAGTAAAGCTCAGTCCTGAGTCAGCACATCTGGTCTGTGCTGTTCATCTTTAAATAAATGAACAGCTTCTCTGTTTTACACCTTTTCCTTTTTCTCAGGTTACTACCTCTGCTGCTGCTCCGCTGCTGTTTCACTTCTGACTCTATTTGGTGGCCGGAGAGTAAAGCTATGCTGACAAACGCACATTAATTCAACCCTCTCCCTCCCACCTCTCGAAAGGAATACCAACCATCCAGCTGCCGATCACAGCAATATACATGCAGCCACTCCCAAATGGAAACTGTCATGGTGCACACCACCCACTCACCCAGATACTAACAGCATGTACCACAATTCAAAACTCAGAGCATGGCTTTTTGTCACATGAGGCAGGCAAGACAGAAACTGCACAGATGCGTGCTGTTCACCTTGATACTAACATCGACCACCATAACCACATAGAAACTGTCGATGATCACCTTAAGGGCATAAACAAGGTGAAAGAGTCTAACATGTTTAAATATAAGAAAAATAGCAGGACAAGAGGACACAGCATGAGATTAGAGGGAGGCCGATTAAGGGGGAATGTGAGGAAATTCTTTTTCACAGAAAGGGTGGTAGATGCATGGAATGGCTTACCACAAGAAGTGGTGGCTATGAATACAGTGCAGGGCTTCAAACAGGCATGGGATAGGCATAAGGGAGCAATACAAATGACTATGAATAGATAGGTCACTGACAGAGCAAAGGCCGATGGCACATTTATAAGGTAGAAAAAGAAATGGGCAGACTGGATGGGCCTTGCGGTCCTTATCTGCCGTCAACTTCTATGTTTCTATGTTTCTATGATTAAAACTTCCAAGCATAGTTCTTTCTCAAATTAGTACCACCTTGAGTGCTGTGTCTCCCACCTTGAGTACTGTGTCACCCACCTTGACTACTGTGTTCCCCACCTTGAGTACTGTGTCCCCCATCTTGAGTACTGTCTCCCACCTTGAGTACTCTGTCTCCCACCTTGAGTAATGTGTCCCCCACCTTGAGTACTGTGTCTCCCACCTTGAGTACTGTGTCTTTCACCTTGAGTACTGTGTTCCCCACCTTGAGTACTGTGTCTCCCACCTTGAATACTGTGTCTTTCACCTTGAGTACTGTGTCCCCCACCTTGAGTACTGTGTCCCCCACCTTGAGCACTGCGTTCCCCACCTTGAGTACTGTGTTCCCCACCTTGAGTACTGTGTCTCCCACCCTGAGTACTGTGTTCCCCACCTTGAGTACTGTGTTCCCCACCTTGAGTACTGTGTCCCCCACCTTGAGCACTGCGTTCCCCACCTTGAGTACTGTGTCTCCCACCTTGAGTACTGTGTCTCCCACCTTGAGTACTGTGTTCCCCACCTTGAGTACTGTGTCTCCCACCTTGAGTACTGTGTTCCTCACCTTGAATACTGTGTCTCCCACCTTGAGTACTGTGTTCCCCACCTTGAGTACTGTGTCTCCCACCTTGAGTACTGTGTTCCCCACCTAGAGTACTGTGTCCAGTTCTGGAGACCACATGTCAGGAAGGACACAGAATAGAGGCGGTTCAGAGGAGGGCTACCAAAATGGTGCAGGGTCTGCATCAATAGCCCTAGGAGGAGAGGCTAAAGGAGCTAAATATGTACACCATGGAGGAGAGGAGGGAGAAGGTTTTTTAGAGATCTTTAAATACCTCACAGCGATTTATAAGGTACAGGAGGGGGTGTATTTTTCAGAGGAAAAGATGCTCTATAACAAGGGACATGCTATGAAGCTGGAGGCGGTAAATTCAGGAGGAGTGAGAGAAAGTATATCTTCACAGAAAGGGTGGTGGATACCTGGAGCAGCCTTCCAGCAGAGACAGAAGGGTAGAAGCAGTGGTGGGGTTCAAAAATGCCTGAGATAAGCACAAGGGAATCAGGGTTGCACCATAGATCAAGTAGGGTCTGCAGAAAAAAGGAAAAAAATGAAGGTTAAACGAATGGTCAGACTGGGTGGTCCCAGCAGGCCTTATCTGCTGTCACATTCTATGTTTCTAGGAGGCAGACCAGCCAAACTAGCACTAGGCATATGCTGAAGCCATGTAGCAACCGTGTCACCTGCAAGCTAAACTCCAATATATTACAACCTCGACAGGACTACTTTTTTCTTTTTTTTTTTCTCCTTTCTTTTTCTACCAATTTAAATAAAAAAAACGTAAAAAAATATATCTAGTAAAACTAAAAGTAACAGCCAGCCTGGTGGCTTGGAGGGCTGCGGCATCCTGCCTAACCTCCTGCCATGCTGATGACCTGTGTTTGCGGTGCCAATGATTCGCCAGGGGTGCCAATGATTCGCAAGGGGGAGGAGAAGGATCAAGCATCCTAGGGACTGCTCTCCTTCTCTGGAGAGGGGGATGAACAGTGGCCAGTGCTTGCCTGGCCCCCAGTGGAGGCTGGTGGCTGGTGCACTGATCCTCTTCATAATCATAATAAGGCACTCCAGAGTTTGGGTTGTGCTGGCATACCAGCACTTATTGGGTGTTGGAAGCATTAGGCCTTAAGCCTCATACTTCAATCCACCCAATGTGTTCCGTTATCCCAGCACAATGCACACCCTGTGATGTCTTATTGCTTAAATAGAAACTAACAACCAAAGGAATAGTACTAGACATTAGATGTGTAATTGTTAATTAAAGTACAGTGATAGATAACATAGTTTTAAACTGTATTAAATTACGTTATTGTCTTTGATTTAAGAAAAGATACTGTATGACCCTTGCTTATGTATATATGTTAGTCCTCTTCATGTCCTTGTTATTTTATTGAAAACCAATACAAATTTATGAAGCAAAAAAAGATCACCCCTGAATTATGGTCCTCACTTTGGGAAAATGCTTATTGCAGCAGTAAAGAGACTCGGCACCATCATTATTATTCAAATGGGTCATCCTAACCTGATTACATGCTGAGGTGTAATTCGTCTCAAACGAACCTTTCATACATGTTATAGTTTTGTGCAGATACTTTCTGTGTTTGGAAAGAAATTCATCTCTCCAGCCAGAATATACAGTATAAGGCACAGGCTTTCCCTTTGGCTCACTGATTTTTAGGGCTGTGGACGGAGCTTACAGCCCTTCCGTCATCCTTCAGACTACAGCTCTAAAACGGCTTTTCGTGGAACTCCCTTTTTAGACATTTGGATGTATTCTTCCACAGCTGCAAAGTAGTGCACCCCCACTCTGATTTTTGCTATTTGCTGCATATAAAATAAGTTTTAAACATAACTCCTGAAGCCTTGGTCCTGCACTCGTGGTAAAATTATTTATTATACTAGTATCCAATAACTGCCCAATTTTTGTAGTGGCAGTGTATTGCATCTTTAAACTATGAATAAAACTTCTTATTCTAATGTAAAGTAAGAGGAATCTCAAACCCACTCTTTTTTAGGATGAGTCTATACTGTAATAGTTACATGAGCTCCTATCTGATTGTAGTCATGGATACCCAGCTCTGGCTAGCTTAAATATTCCAAGAATGTGAGCTAGCCACCCCCCCTACTCCTGGATTTGAGTAACAGAAGGGTCTAATATCACCTTAAAGAAACTAAAATGGAGTCTCATCTTTATTCCCACAGAAATCTCATTTGCCATACAGTATGGGCAAAGAGATGCTTAGGAAACAGAGATTTTTTTCTTTTAAGCATTAAAGCCAGATGCCTTGTCTTAAGATTTAATTAACTAATACAGTTTGTTTTGCTCTTAGGAACTTATGCAAACAGTACTCCTAACAAGATATTAGTCCCATATAAAAATCATATCAAATAATAATAATAATTAAAAATCAATTATTGATAATAAAAATAAAATGTTTGGAGTAGGGAGGTTGTTTATTGCATGGATCTGGAATCTGTGTACTGGAGTTTGTTTGTTTACAGTTTATAAATGTAATTTAATAAATATATATATATATATATATTTTTTTTTTCCTTTGGTAACCAGGTAAGGCCATCTCGGTATAGGTGCTTTTTTCTAGGGACAACCCAGGAACACTGGAGAGATTAAGTGACTTAGTCAGAACCAGACAGTATGGAAATGAAGGGCGTGGGAATCAAACCCATATCTGAATGCTGGATGTACAAAGCCCATTTATAGCTCATTACTCTAACCTCTAGGGTATACTGCCAGCCCCATAAATAGTGAACAATTTAGACTGTGCTGTTAATATCCCAAAGGAGAACTGCCATGAATCAACAAACATGCATTTTTGTAGAAGTATATGTTATGTTTTAAAATATCAGTTGTCATTTTGTTACTGCTTAATCTTAACTGGCCTTTTTGGTAAATTCAGTGGGTGTTTCTGATTCACACACTGCTGGCATTGACTATTTTAGAACAGTATGATCTTGTCAAGAACTTACATTGTTGGTACAATGCATCTGTGTTCTAATTTAGAATTCTTATAATAATAATAATTAAACATCAATTATTGATAATAAAAATAAAATGTTTGGAGTAGGGAGGTTGTTTATTGCATGGATCTGGAATCGGTGTACTGGAGTTTGTTTGTTTGCAGTTTATAAATGTAATTTAATAAATATATATATATATATATATATATTTTTTTTTTTTTTTATTTTTGGTAACCAGGTAAGACCAACTAGGCACGGGTGCTTGTTTCTAGGGACAACCCAGGAACACTAGGGAGATTAAGTGACTTAATCAGAACCAACCAGTATAGAAATGGAGGTTGTGGGAATCAAACCCATGTCTGAATGCTGGATGTACAAAGCCCATTTATAGCTCATTACGCAGACCTCTCGCTATACTGCCAGCCCCATAAATAGTGAACAATTTAGACTATGGCCTGGATATTCAAAAGGGTTGTGCATGGCGCAACAGTGTTGCACCATGCGCAACCCACTGATGCACCCGGCGTGATATTCAAATAGGGATTGTGCCTGGCACAAATCCCCATGCGCCAGAGCGCATAAGTGATGTATGCAGTGCAGGAAGGGAGGTGTGCCTATGCATACTCTGCACATCCTGATATTCAGCCCAGGATGTGCTGAGTCCATGCAAGCGCAACTCCTACTTGCACTGCACACAGGTGAGCCAACAAAAAAAGGAACAAGGGATGGCCACCCACAGGTGAGCTGCCATATTGCAGGGTGCAACATGGCAGCTGCCACCTGTGGGTGGCCACCCGAGCTCCAGTGCACCTCCGTGGTGGTGCCCCCCATGTCTGATCATGGACATCTGTTTAAAAAATAACGTCCTATATCCCTGGTGGTCCAGTGGACCGCTGTCAGCCTGATCGTGGACATTTGTATTAAAAATATTCATGTAATATATCCCTGGTGGTTCAGTGGACCGCTGTCAGCCCGATTGCAGGCTTAAGTATATAAATATTCATATCCTATATCCCTGGTGGTCCAGTGGACCACTTGCAGCCCGATCACGTGCATTTGTATTAAAATAATTAAGTCCAATATCCCTGGTGATCCAGTGATCTGCTCGACGCATCGCGGGCATTTGTATTGAAAGTAAAGTTCATTATCCCTGGTGGTTCAGCAGTACCCCCTTCATTCCACTGAGCCCCACAGCCCCGCTCGCGCCCCGGTCAGTGGTGTGGTGGCAGCCCTCACCTGTCTGCCGCCCGCCGACTGACACCGTAGGTAGGGCTGTCACCCATTGATCCACAGCATGAGCCAATGGGCGCGCAGCCCATACCGTACTACACAGTCCAGGTACATGAATGGATCCATTCACATATCTGGAATGTGTAGTATGGTATGGTATGGGCTGCACGGCCGTTGGCTCACGCTGTGGACCAATGGGCATACAGCCCTACCTACGGTGTCAGTCAGCGGGCAGTGGGGTGGCAGGCTGGTGGGGTGCTGCTGCCCGCCACTGACCGGGGAAGAGCGGGGCAGTGGGGCTCAGTGGGCAGATGAGGAGGGGGGTACCACTGGACCACCAGGGGATATTGGACTTTATTTTTTTGATACAAATGCCCACGATCAGGCTGTGAGTGGTCCACTGGACCACCATGGATATTGGACTTAATTATTTTAATACAAATTCCCGCGATCGGGCTGCAAGCAGTCCACTGGACCACCAGAGATAGTGGACTTATTTATTTTAATACAAATGCCCGTGATCAGGCTGCGAGCGGTCCACTGGACCACCAGGGATATAGGACATGAATATTTATGTACTTAAACCCGCAATCGGGCTGACAGCAGTCTACTGGACCACCAGGGATATAGGATGTGAATATTTTTATACTTAAGCCCGCGATGGGGCTGACAGTGGTCCACTGGACCACCAGGGATATAGGACATGAATATTTTTATACTTAAGCCCGCAATCGGGCTGACAGCTGTCCACTGGACCACCAGGGATATGGGACATGAATATTTTTATACTTAAGCCCGTGATCGGGTTGACAGCAGTCCACTGGACCACCAGGGATATGGGGCATTATTTAACTGTACATATGCCCGCGATCGGACAGAGGGGTGCATTGCCGCCATGTGCAGGTGGTGTCGGTACCCGACGTCTGCTGCCTGGCAGGGTGCCAGGTGCAAGTTGCAGGGGATCAGTGCACCTGCATGCAAATGGGGCCATAATGACATGCTAATGGCCCCATTTGCACCTTGCATACATTATGGCCCCATTTGCATGTGCACTTTTGAATGTCGCGGTTGTTGCACCTAGCGCACTGGAACTTGCGCTAGCGCATCCCCCTATTCCACTCTGGCCACTTGTGCTGGTGCAGTGCCACTGCGCCATGCGCACTGCGGGTGGCCAGGGTGCGATATTCAACACTGCTGAGCCATGGCGCAGCTCCGTTGACTATCGCCCAGTCAACACCCCTGTGCAGCCAAGTTGCACTGTGCCCAGGCTTGCACCACAGCCTGTCGCAGTCTGAATATCTGGGCCCATGCTGTTAATATCTCAAAGGAGAACTGCCATGAATCAACAAACATGCATTTTTGTAGAAGTATATGTTATATTTTAAAATACCAGTTGTCATTTTGTTACTGCTTAATCTTAACTGGCCTTTTGGTAAATTCAGTGAGTGGTTCTGATTCACACACTGCTGGCACTTAATCAATATACCATGACAGGGAGTGGGTATATTGGTGGATTTACCAAGCCTGGTGTGGTTTGGTCACGAGGCGCAGCTGAGTGATTTAACCACACCAGAAGTGGTAAATCCACCCATATACCCACTCCCTGTCATGGTATATTGTTATTATACAATGTTAAACTTGTTGTTTTTGTTTTTATAGTGATATAAACCTTTTACAGTGGGTATACTGGAGGATTTATCATGGTCATGTGATGTGTTTGACCAATGAGGTTACAGGATTTTCATACCCCATTGTATAATGACCATTTTAGAACAGTATGATCTTGTTAAGAACTTACATTGTTGGTACTATGCATCTGTGTTCTAATTTATAATTCTTATAATAATTAAAAATCAATTATTATTGATAAAAATAAAATGTTTAGAGTAGGGAGGTTGTTTATTGCATGGATCTGGAATCGGTGTACTGGAGTTTGTTTGTTTGCAGTTTATAAATGTAATTTAATAAATATATATATATTTTTTTGGTAACCAGGTAAGACCAACTAGGTATAGGTGCTTGTTTCTAGGGACAACCCAGGAACACTAGGGAGATTAAGTGACCTAATCAGAGCCAAACAGTATAGAAATGGATGGTGTGGGAATCAAACCCATGTCTGAATGCTGGATGTACAAAGCCCATTTATAGTTCATTATTCAAACCTCTAGGCTATACTGCCATCCCCATAAATAGTGAACAGGTTAGACTGTCCGGTTAATATCTCAAAGGAGAACTGCCTTGAATCAACAAACATGCATTTTTGTAGAAGTAGATGTTATTTTTTTAAAATACCAGTTCTCATTTTGTTACTGCTTAATCGTAACTGGTGCTGTTGGCATTGACCATTTCAGTACAGTATGATCTTGTCAAGAACTTACATTGTTGGTACAATGCATCTGTGTTCTAATTTAGAATTCTTAGGTTCATGGGGACATAAACAACATCATACAATTCTTAGATGGCACTTTGCAGCAGCGTGTAACCCTTAAATATCCAATGTATTAACTAAAAGGCCAACAAAAATGGGGTAGAAACAGAAGGGGACCCACTATAAGAAAAAAAGCTTCTACAGGAAACATTACTCACAGGTTGAGTGCAGATCTCCTTTAACTAAGCTTGTAGAGAATGTCAGGTATTTTATCCAAATGGTAAGGAACTCTGTTTACAGGGATTTGGAGCCATCTACAGGGAAATTCTTCCCGTAGACTTGCATTAGTTATACAGGAAAACAGATGAATTTGGCTTCCACTGGAAATAATGTAATCTACAGGAAAATTGCCCTGCAGTTACAGTAAAAAGGCAAACTTAATCTAGGAACAGACACACACACACACACACCAGCAGCATTTACTCTGACTAAATAAATTCAAGAGGACGGATTTAGCAGCATGGCAGTTTTTGATGATTGTGACTAAACAGCACTATATGACACCAACAAGCAAATAACTTTGGTCATTTGGTAGCTCTTCACATCCCTATTGGCTCTGGCTAGAGCTTGTTATTCTAGGTGACACAACTAAATTATTTCATTTTGAGAACGTTCACCAGACATGAATATTGTCAGCCTCACTAGCCTTTAAAAGACGCATTCTTAAACATCGGAAAGTTGTAAACCTCCTACATAGAAAGACAGAATGTGTCAGCAGAAAAAGACTGGTGGGCCCATCTAGCCTGCTCTATTTTCCCTGCTAATTACTATGCCATGGACTATATTTAGTCACAGGTGTTCCTCCCTCCTCTCTTACCTCTACTAATTATACCCATGTGCCAATTCCATGTATGTATGAAGCTCCCCACTATCTTCGCACCTACTACCTCTTCTAGCAGGCTGTTCCAGGCATTCACGGTTCTTTCTGTGAAGAAGTATTTCCTCACATCCCTGTTAAACTCCCTCCAGCTTCATAGCAAGCCCCTGTGTTCTGGTGCTCCTCCACCAGTGAAAGAGACGCCATGTCTGCACCTCAGTCACCCCCGTGAGGTACTTATGGGTCTCAGTCATGTCCCCTCTCACTCTTCTGTCCTCTAGGGAGTATGTGTTGAGCTCCCACAGCCTCTCCTCATATCATTTGCTACATGCACTCCTGCACCATTTTGGTATCCCTCATCTGGACTGCTTCTAACATGTTGATGTCCTTGCATAGGTGTAACCTCCAGAACTGGGTACAGTACTCCAGGTGGAGTGTAACAAGTGAGCGATACAGAGGCAACACCACCCCCTTTCCCCTGCTAGAAATCCACCTCCATATGTACCCCAGAATCCGGTTAGCTTTGCCTATTGCTCTGCCACCATGAGGTCATCAGATATGATTACCCCAAGGTCCCTCTCTTGTGTGGTAACTATAAGTACCTCTCCCGTTCTTATACACAGCCCTTGGGTTTCCCCACCCCCATGTGCATGGCTTTGCACTTTGTGGCATTGAAACCCAGCTACCACTCCCTAGACCACATAGATAGATGGATAAAATGTTATTTTTCTACAGGAAAAATACAAGTTATTAGGGAAAAGAAATCCCTGTTTGCAAGACTGTCCTGTGTATCTCACAAATTAGTTGCTATATAAAAACACTTAGTTGTACATTACAAGATACAGTACTACATTGTTACAACATGGCTCAGAAAACACTGACTACACAAACTGTAATTGTAACATGGCATTAATGAAACAACAGGCAGAAAGATAAGTAATTGGTGCAAACACATCACATGGGGATCTTGGAACGTGCATTAATTCTTAGATATGCATGGTTCTGTAATGCTAACAGTGACCACAAGAAAAAAATGTAGAAACTTGGTGCACCCCACCCACCCACCCACCCTGTGGACACAATAGATCGTGCAACACTCATAGTAAAACTGAATGAAAAGAAAGATGGAGAATTTAATTAGTACCTTTTCGATCTGTGCAGTAATGCGCCTTACAGCATATGTTGACAAATATAGCAATGTGCCCCTACCTCATAGAAGCTCGAAGTCAGGAGAGCGCTGGAAAGCAAAATGCCGGGAGGAGTGCAGGTAGATGTAAGTGGGCCATCATGCATGATCTCAGAAGGCGTCAGTGATCCTTCTCTTGTTGCGTTGCAGAAATGAGTGGTAGAGTGAGTGAGAAGAGAAATGTATAACAAAGAAACAGTAATATGTTAAGAAAGGTAGCATATATCAATAAAAGTGTTTAAAAATAATGAGTGCTCCATAAAGTTAATTGTTGTCAGTGTTTCTCTGTATAAGTACCGTGCCGTTGTATGCAAATCTGTACTGTTTCCCACAATGCATATGTAATGTGTTACAGTTTCAAACAAATGAAGTGGAAATTTATGCACCGCTCGTAAAAAAGTTTAAAACACTACTGTAGGTTATAAAGAGTGCAAGGAATGAAACCACCATTTGTAACAAAGTAATGATTGTATTCATAAGTATATAAATAAGTATGGTTCCAGAAACCAAGTTGTTCGTTGTGAAATAGAACTGTATTGATATAAAAAACATGAAGAAGAAACAATTTGTCTGCTTTAATTTGCACAATTGCTATCAAAAAATATAACAAAACTAGTACCATACAAGCCATGTTACAAGCTCATTAAGCCACGAGAAAGGAGGCATTTACAAGGAATCAATGCATGGTTGGGTAGTTGGAGCGCTCGGCCTTCGGCTTCATGCACCAACCCCCCCCCCCGCAACCATGCATTAATTCTTGTAAATGCCTCCTTCCTCATGGCTTAATGTTTACATATACATCTAACTAAAAACACCAGTAACAGTTATAGACAAGAGGAAAACAATTTTACACAGCAATTATGAATTATCTGTATAAAGAAATTGTGCATACTGGAAAAGGCAAACTGTTTCAGTGTGGCCCTGTCCACACTACCAGTATGGTGACATTACAGATGAGTTGAACCATTACAAATCTTTGTAAAAATGGTTTGCGTCCGCATCTGTATTGTTACCAGCACCAATCTTGAAACCGATCTCAAGCCCTGTTCTCGTGTGGTGTTGAGCTCGGAATGGGTAATGTTTTTCAGCCTGGAATGTTACCGGTGGCAGTGTGGAAGCATGACTGTGTAGCTCCAGCACTGCCCTCGGTGCAGCACGAACTGCATTATGGGACAGGGAGCCAACCGTCCTGGTCACACTGCCCGGTGAGTGGACGGACTGTAACGGTTTCTAAAATGGTTCACAGGTAATGCAGATGCAGTGTAACGTTACCTGTTTGAACCATTTTGGAAACGTTATGGATTTTTGGGTGGTAGTGTGGACAGGGCCTAAGTTGCAGCCTGATACCATAATTTCTTTTTCACTGAATTTTGTTTTACATCTGGGAACACTGACTTTGTTTATATGTACTGATCTGGTTAATTTGGGCACGTAGTTTTTGTCTTTGTTAAAGACTACTCGTAATGGTTAGGATTTTGTATATAACTCTTGTGTAAAAGTTTCAGCCAAACTTTTGTACTCTGGGCAGTCAGTGTTTGCCAATTTAATGTAGACAGCAACACACAATGGTGTGTGCTGTAATTACATTTCTGCATGTACCTAGCTAGTTTGAAGTACAACCTATCCACCTTGTCTTGCATTTTTTTATTTGCTGTTTGATATATTTGTGTTTCCGTATTCTAAAGAGGACAGTATTAGTTGTTCTGCAATTTGTTTTCCTGGCCAACTTGTTTAAGCACTTTGTGATACATCGTAGGGTGCCTATCTTTTTATTTGTTGTACTAATGAGTAGAGTGATATGTTCATTAAAAGTTAGTCCTGCCCTGAAGGTTACACCTAAATAACGGTGTGGCGAGATAAGGCCATACCTTATTATTCTGGGCATGTTTTATATATTTCTTTTGTGAGAAATGCATCAGATGCCGGGGCGGCCCAATGTAAGTGCAAGGGATCATGGGTACAGACCATGGGCTGTGTAGACTGATGTGATTTTCTGGTTACTACAGGAAAAAACTGTTTTCTGCTAGGAGAGGCTAGAGTTAATTAAATTATTTAAAAGGAAACAAAATAAATAATTAAACAGAGCTGGCCAGCTGGCAGGTCCATTTGTGTCTCAATGGACCCCAGCACATCTGGTGCCTCCTCATCTACCTTTCCTTTGTTTTCAGAGGGCTACCTCAGCTAATCTTGTTACCAGTTGAATGGGATACCATTTATGTAGATAGCTGCCTTTAGTGTTGATTAATGACAACTGCCTTCCAGCAGGAAGGCTAGGATGTCCCCCCAGAATACTGGTTCTGACTGGTTGAGCCCTGAGTTTTTTTTTATTATTACATATTCAGAACTGCATATCTGTGTTTTATAATAAAATACTGAAATCTGATTGGTTGCATAGCCATAGAAACAGAATGCTAGCCAACCACAGGGCAAGCCACTATCCACTGGCCCTGCCCTTTTGCAACCCTTTACAACTAGGATGCAGTGGGGTATCTGAGTCTTTTTAGTTTTCAAGCTTGTAGCCTTTTGCATTTTGGGACCCTGCCTGTCTGTCTGCTTAGCAGAGCAGAGACAATTTATTTTCAAGAAATTCTCCTGGACTACCAAGAAACAAGATCTTCAACTGCCACTTCTAAGGACTCTGCACTTAAAAATTCATCCACTAAGGACATGAGGTAGACTTTAAATCTCAGAGTTTTAATGTGTAGGTTTTTTATGTATATTTTCCATTTTGTTTTCAATACCGTGTAACCAATGTCTAAAAGTATTTGTCTTTATGTTATTTACTGCATTCATTAAGTTAACTAGTAAAGCATTTGGCTTATTTTAAGAATATTTCTGCCTATGTCTGTTGTGTGGGTTGCCTTGGTAAGAGTTGTTCAAATGATACCATGCCTGTGTGACTATTTTAAGGCCTAACACTACCAAAAGTGAAGTGTCGCTAGGGACTTCATGTTGAAAGGAGGGAAGGAAATACATGGGGTCTCAAGAGGAGCTGGGGGGGGTTGAACTGAGTGCTGCATTTCTGGGGAAAGACACAGTAATAGGGTGTATAGGGCCCCCTGAAGCCTATACACACCTGTGGCTTTCTGGTTCATGGTGCAGTGGTGGGGAGAGTTCTACCCCAGGAACAAGGACTCAGGCCTGTATTTATATCCCCTTGCATGGAGAAAGGATATCCCTAACCCCATCCCCCCATCACAAGAGGGACTCACTGTGACACAAAGAATCTCGCCCCACGGGAGTGGATTTTGTGACAAACGATATTCATTTACTTGCTCCATTTCATTGATTTGTATTTGCAATTGAGATTTATTTTTAGGTCCGAAGTGAAATAATCTTGTTTTTTGAGATTCATTTTAAGCTTTGATCTGGAGAACCATTCCCACACTCTATCAAAGTCCACCTATAATTTATTTTCAAGTTCCAACTCATTTTCCCCTGTAGCAATAAGTGTTGTGTCATCTGCAGACAATCGTATTGCAGAAAACTTTGCCACCTGGAGGAGGTCATTGTTAAAAAGAAGAAACAAGAGGAGCCCCAATATAGACCCTTGAGGTCCTCCTTGAATTACACTTCTTAGGATGGAAAGAGCAGGGGAAATCGATACCCTCTGGGAGCATTTCTTTTAGTAAGACTGAATCCAGTCCCAGGGGCCATTGACTATCCCCAGTACTCTAAGTTTATCTAGTAGCAGGGAGTGGTCCACAAAATCAGAAGCCTTACATTTATAAAAAATGACCACAGTTTCCAGTCTGGAGTCCTAAGCAGAAGAAATCAAGTCATTAAATTCCAGCAAGGCTGTAGTTGTTGAATAGCCCCTTGCGGAATCCAGACTGGGAAGGTGTCAGTAAAACTAAACATATCTAGATATTTGGACAGTTGCAAATGTACAAATGTCTCCAAACATTTTGACAATACTGATAGTAATGCAATGGGTTGGTAATTTCCTGGATCAGAGGTGTCCCCACTTTTATAAATGGGGACTACCTTCCTTTCCTTCCAAATTGAAGGAAATCAAATTGTGGTTAATCTCCAGTTGAAAATGTACGTGATAGTTGGGGCTATATATTCAGCTGCCATTTTTTAAAAAAAATGCCCTCAATTATGTCCAGACCACCTGATTTATGTATATCAATTCCTTTTAAACTCTTACAGACCTCAGACATTTTTAATACCCTGAAACAAAAAGGAGGAGGTAAAGGCGTATTTTCCTTATCCGTACAATTTAAGTCCTAATTTTTAAAAGAGTCACTAATCTCTGAACCAGGTAGTTTAACAAAATAAGCATTGAGAATGTTTGATATTGCAGCTGGATCTTTTATCAAATTACCATCATACGTTAATTGCATTTCCTTCTGTGGTCCTTCATTGCTTGGGCTAGGTAAACTATTAATTATTTGCCAAAATTTACTAGGATCATTACTTTTTTCAATTTTTTGTTTGTGATATTTGACTTTAGCATTCTTTATCATTTCCTCATACTCGTTCTGCTTAGATTTAAATAATTCACCATCTTTTTCCTGTTTTGTTGTTCTTGCTAACTTCCAAATTCTGTTTTTTATCTTAATCTTTTTCAGTATTTTTTTTATTAATCAATTAGACCACTCCTTTACTTTTCCCCAATTCCTTTGTATTCTCTTCTTGCAGATTTTTGTGTCATCTGCAAGGAGGCACACAATTCCCTAGTTCCTCAGCAATGTCACTTATAAGGAAATTGAAGAGGACAGGATCCAGTACTGATCCCTGTGGTACTCCACTGGTCATGCTCTCATCCTCCGAGTGACTACCATTTACTATGACCCTCTGCCTCCAATCCTTCAATCAGTTAGACACCCAGTTCACCACCTTCTCCCCCACCCTCAGGCTGCTACATTTCTTTATTAGCCTCTTGTGTGGTACAGTGTCAAAGCCTTACTGCAGTCATAACAGGCCACATCCACTGCTCTCCCTTGATCCACTGCCCTAGTTACCCAGACAAATAAATCTGTGAGGTGAATAAGAGAGTGGGCTTTATTTATAGAAATAAAAATTGTTTTGATTCAGAAACATAAAATCTAATCAGAAAAGTACATATTTTACCACCTATACATTATGGTGATATTCTGTAAGACAAGACAACTAGTGAACGGTTGTCTAGACTGGACATACTATTAAATAGGTTATAGAAACATAGAAACATAGAATTTGATGGCAGATAAGGACCGCTTGGCCCACCTAGTCTGCCCATTTTCCTACCTAACAGATAAGCTGCAGATCCTAATTAACCAACAGCTTACTTTCTCCTACCCCCACTAGGACTGCCTTATGTCTGTCCCACGCATTCTTGAATTCCCCCACTGTTCTTGACTCCATGACCTCCTCAGGAGGCTGTTCCATGCATCCACAACCTCTCTCTGTGAAAAAATACTTCCTCACATTACCTCTGAGCTGTCCCCTCTATCTTCAAATTGTGCCCTTGTTGCTGCACATCTCTTTTCTGAAAGATGCCACCCTCTTGGACTTTGTTGATTCCTTGAGGTACTTGAAGTTTCTATCATGTCTCTCTCTCCCTCCTTTCCTCAAGGGTATACATATTAAGCTCCTTTAGTCTTTCTTCGTATGTCTTCTGGTGCAGACCCTGCACCATTTTGGTTGCCTTCCTCAGGACAGCCTCCACTCTGTCTATGTCTTTGTGGAGATGGGGTCTCCAGAACTGCACACAGTACTCCAGATGGGGTTTCACCAACTGTCTGTACAGAGGGATAACAACTTCCTGTTTTCTACTATTGATGCCTCTCCCTGTGCATCACAATATTCCCCCAGCCTTCCTTACTGCCTTCTCACATTGCTTGCCCACCTTTAGGTCATCTGATATAATTACCCCCAGGTCCCTTTCCATTGTTAGTGTTGTCAGTATCTCACCCCCCATTGTGTACTCTTGCCCTGGGTTTTTGTTTCCCAGGTGCATTACCTTGCACTTCTTTGCATTGAATCTGAGCTGCTATACATTTGACCATTCCTCCAACCTTGCCAAGTCCCTTCTCATCCTTTCCACTCCATCTGGTGTATCAACCCTGTTGCAGATCTTTGTGTCATCTGCAAAGAGACATACTTTTCCTTCTAGTTCCTCTGCAATGTCACTTATAAAGACATTAAAATGGACCGGTCCCAGTACTGAACCCTGCGGTACCCCGCTAGTAACCCTCCTTTCTTCACTGTGGACTCCATTTACTACTACCCTTTGCGTCCTGTTGTCTAGCCAATTTTTATCCAGGCTACCACCTTGGGACTCACTCCAAGGCTGGCTAACTTGTGTATTAATCTTTTGTGTGGGACTCTATCAAATGCCTTGCTAAAATCTAGGTAAGCCATGTCCATAGCCCCTCCCTGGTCTACTACTTTGGTCACCCAGTCAAAGAAATCTATTAGATTTGTCTGACACGACCTTCCCATCGTGAATCTATGCTGCCTTGGGTTCTGTGCCCCACTGGCCTCTAGGTACTCAACAATTCTTTCCGTCAGAAGTGATTTCATCATTTTACCTACCACTGAGGTCAAACTAACTGGTCTGTAGTTACCTGCCTCTGTCCTGCTCCCACTTTTGTGAAGAGGAATCACATCCGCCCTCCTCCAGTCCTCAGGTACCACCCCATCCTCCCATGATTTGTTAAAGAGAGTAGTCAGCGGTGTCATTTGTTCTACCCTTAGTTCTTTTAGAATTCTTGGGTGAATCCCATCAGACCCCATTGCTTTGTCCACCTTCAATTTTATTAGTTCTTTCAGAACCCTTTCTTCTGTAAATGGACTGGTATCGACCCTCGTCTTCAGAGTGTTTCTCTTGTTTGGTTTAGGTACCTCCCCCTCCTCTTCCTTTGTGAATACTGAGCAGAAATATTCGTTCAGTATCCCTGCTTTTTCATTGTCACCCTCTACTCACATTCCCTCCCCTTTATTAAGCCTCAGTATCCCTCCTTTGGTCTTTCTTCACTCCCTAATGTACCTATAAAAGGTCTTATCCCCTTCTTAACAGAGTTGGCTATCCTTTCCTTGGTTTGGGCCTTTGCTATTCTGACTGCCTTCCCAGCCTCTTTCTGCTTTAACTGATAAAGTTCTCTGTCCTTCTCCTTCTGTGTTTCCTTATAGTTCCTAAATGCTATCCTTTTCTCCTTAACCTTCCCTGCCACCTCTTTTGAGAACCGTAGTGTTTTTTTCCTTCGTTGTGTTTTGTTGATTTGCTTTACACAAAGGCTTGTTGCCTCTGTGATGGCAGTTTTGATTACTCTCCATTGTTCCTCCACCCCTTCTTCTTGCCTGTTTGCTAGTGCTTTTCTGAGGCACTCTCTCATTTTCCCAAAGTCAGCCCTCCTAAAGTCCAATGCTCTTGCTTTTGTATGGCTTGATTGTATGGCTGTGTTTATCGTGAATCACACTGTTTGGTGGTTGCTTGTTCCTAGATGGCTACCCACTTCTAAATCTGAGATTCTTTCTCCGTACCCATTTGAGAGTACCAGGTCTAAGATTGCTCCCTCCCGAGTGGGTTCCAGTACTAGCTGTCTGAGGCATGCCCCCTGTAGGGCATCAAGAATGACCCTGCTCTTGGACGTGCCTGCAGCAAAGGTGCTCCAGTTAACATCTGGCATATTCAGGTCCCCCATCAACAATATCTCCCCTTTTTCTGCCATTCTAAGAAAGCCTTCTATCATTTCCTTGTCCTTTCCCTCCCGCTGAGATGGGGGTCTGTATACAACCCCCATGAAGATTGTGGTGCCATTTTCTGTCTCCAGGGTGACCCAGAGTGTCTCATCTGCTCCCTGTTTACTCTTTAGTTCTGTTGCTTTGATCCCTTCCTTTACATAAGAGCTACTCCTCCTCCTCTTTTACCCTCCCTGTCCCTCCTGTAGATTGTGTATCCTGGTATGCTGACATCCCAGTCATGGTTCTCTGTGTACCATGTTTCTGTGACTGCCACAATATCCAGGCAACCCTCTTCCATCAAGGCCACTAGTTCAGGGAGCTTGTTACACAGACTATGGGCATTGGTACTCATCACCCTCCACTTTTTGATAGCATTACTCCTTTTAGCCCCATTCCTGTCCTTACTGCCTTTGCCTTTTTTACATTTACTTCTGGCCTGCTCCCTAATAACTTCTCTACCTTGGTGTTTACCTCACTAATTACTGTTGTTTTTGGGGGGAGTCTGGGATTTCCCTGCTCCTTTTCAATGCCTCCCCCCTTGGCTAGTTTAAAT
The DNA here is from genome assembly GCA_016271365.2 of Neoceratodus forsteri. Classification (NCBI taxonomy): domain Eukaryota; kingdom Metazoa; phylum Chordata; order Ceratodontiformes; family Ceratodontidae; genus Neoceratodus; species Neoceratodus forsteri. Next base: position 71,564,400 of record CM028136.1, read on the forward strand.
ACTTGCCAATGAAGCATTTAAACCTCTCACCTAGGATCCTTTTCCCCCCTGGACAGATGCAGACCATCGCGCCAGTATAGGTCTGCATCCCTCCAGGTGGCTCCCCAATCCCAAATGAAGCCAAAACCCTGAGCTCCACACTAGTTTTTCAACCATTCATTGAATTCCCTGATGAGGAGTACCATAGCATCACCCTTGCCATAGACAGGCAGCACCTCCGAGAAGGTTACTGTATGCGCTACTTGTCTAAGGCCCCTCCCCAACTCTACAAACTCCTCTTGCACTGCTCTGATCCTGTTCCTAGCCAGGTCATTTGTCCCTACATGGACAATAACATCCAGATCCCTCCCTCGTGAAGCTGCTCCCACGATCCTGAGGATTCGCTTCCTGTCCCTCCAAGCCGTGGAACCAGGCAGGCACCTTACCTCCCTCTCCCCTTCCTCCCCATTTCTACCCCCCTAATGACTGAGTCCCCCACTAGGAGTTGTTTCCTTCCCCTGTGGGGTCTCATGCCACCCTCCTGTGGGTCTCCTTTGTGAAGGTTCCCAGCATCCTCCTTGGTCTCCACTGCAGGTGCCTCCATAGAGGAACCACTATCCACCAGAAGAGCAAATGAATTGTGAGGTACAGCTGGAGGGATGCAACTCTGTTCCACCACCCTCCTCCCTGAGCCCACCTGGTCCAGCCTCTCCTCTTTCTTGGCAACCTCTGAGGTAGTGGCATTGGCCTGGTGGTCCCTGGGTGGGGGAGGAGGTCTCACGATTCCTAGCCAGGTCAGCCTGGAGATGGGCAACCTCCTCCCTCAGACCAGAGAGGTGCCTGCAAATAGGGCAGCATCGCAGCCTTCAGAATGTCTCCCGGAACACTGCCGCCCTACAGCCATTGCACTGCACCACTCCTATCATGTCTTATTTTGTGTCCCCTCTCCTGTTTCTCTGGATGCTTACTCTCTCCTCTCCTTACAACTCTCACCCTTCCTGTTCTGGGACTGCAACTTCCTATCTTCTTCAGTAGCCTCCTTCTTCCTTGCTCAATATCAGACCACCAGCAGCTGGGGGGGAGTGAGCTACTTTTTTCCTTTAGGGTTGGCAAAACCAATGTTTCTCTATGATCCTTCCCTTCCTACTGCCAAACAGGAAGTTCCTGTTGACAGTCAAATCCAGTGGCTATAAAAGTAGAACTGGCTTAGGGTGGGTGGGATGGAGGGCAATTAGTAAGAAAAAAGGCTAGCAACAGGAAGTTGTAATTTGACTCACCTGCTTTTATAGTGTCTAAACCACACCCCCAATTAAGTTCTCTTTCCTACTACTGGTTTAGCAAAGTAAACTGATACAGAACCCTTCCCAGCTCAGAATACACACTGACTTTCTTTCTTTTCTTTCTTTTTTTTAAACCCTAAATAAGGCCCCTTCTACTTCTAATAAAGTATCTGTTTGCTTAAACTCAACAGACACTGACTCCTGCTAAGATATAAGTGTTAAATTAATAGGAAAATGTAGCTTCTTTTACTTAGCTGCTTTCTGCTCTACAAGCAAGGCTAGCAACAGGTTAGTCTGGCTAGGTTAGGCAGACTGGTGCTAAAATGCCGAAAATGTATGCATTATTGTGAGATGTAAAATAATTAGGATGGGTATCCTTACATGAAAGAAGGGAAATGCATAAGTGGTTATTTGCTTATAAAAGTGGGTGGGGTTATACTCCTACATACTTGAGTGACAGGTTAAGTTTTAGGAACACAGAACCTTCTTTGAGGAATTCTTGTGCTAGAGAAATGTTGGTTCCTTTTTTATAAAACTAAGCGTTCTCAATCTTGTTTTAGTTATGTTCCAGTTCTCTGGAACAGTCTCCCCCAAGAATTTAGGATACAAACCAGGAAACCCCCCTCAGTCCTTGCACTGAAAAAGTTTCTGTGGTCCTCGAAAATGTTTTAATTAACTGTGCTTATTGTGTTGTTCATACTGCTATTTACTGTATGCATGTGTACTGGATGCATGGAAGGTCAACACTGTAAATTAGTTTTATACTCAATGGTCTTAACCTTGAAATAAACATACAAACAAGTTTTGACATGACTTCCCTCCTGTGAAGGGGTGCTGCCGGTGATCCTGCAACCCATTTGTCTCCAGGTATTCCATCAGTCTCTCCTTCCACAGGGTATCCATTAATTTCCCCACCACTGATGTGAGACTGACTGGTCTGTAACTGTTGGCCTCCTCCCTGCTGCCACTCTTGTGCAGAGGGACCACATCGGCCCCCTTCAGTCCATTGGAACCAGCCCTGTCTCGAAAGAGGTGATAAACAGCATTGCCAGAGAGGTGGCTAGCACCATGCTCATCTCCTTTAGGCGATGGGACTGGATGGGATTCATCTAAAGGTCCTAAAGGACCTGAGCATGGTGCTGGCTACCCCTCTAACACCTCAGTGGAGATGGGGGGGGGAGTTCCAGTGGACTGGAGGAGGGCCAGTGTGGTCCCCCTGCACAAAAGTGGCAGTACAGAGGATGCTAGCAACTACAGACCAGTCAGTCTCACATCACAGTGGTGGGGAAGTTAATGGAGACACGACTGAAAGAGAGGCTCACGGAGCACCCGGAGGCAGAATGGCTGCAGGACAAGCAGCATGGTTTCATCGGAGGGAGGTCATGTCAAACTAATCTCATAGATTTCTTTGACTGCATTACCAGGGAGGTTGATCAAGGGAGAGCAGTGGATGTTGCCTATCTGGACTTCAGTAAGTCTTTCACTAAGATTCATTAAGATAGGGCTAAAGGAGCAGAAGGCGCAAGCCCATGTGGTGCTCCTATCTTTCACTCATGATAGACTAAGGAGTGTTTTGCTGACATGAATTTGTCTAATTTATTTTTGAATATTTCATCTGATTCGCTAATAACTACATTGGTGGGTAATGAGTTTCATGGTTTAATTACTCTTTGTGAAAAAAAGTTTCGGCACTGTGCCACACAGGAGGTTAGCTAAGAAACTAAGCAGTTTGGGGGTGAGGGAAAAAGTGATAAGCTGGGTATCAAACTGGTTAAGGGATAGAGGCAAAGGGTAGTATTAAATGTTAGCCACTCAGGTGATAGAGTGACTAGTAGGGTGCCACAGGGTTCAGTGCTGGGTCTGGTCCTCTTCAATGTCTTCATAAACGATATTGTGGAGAAGCTTGAGGATAAGATGTGTTTTTTTCGGATGTTGCAAAAATCTGCAACAGGTTTGACACTCAGAAAGAGGTGAACAGAATGCATAGGGATCTGAAGAAACTAGAAGAATGGTCTGGGGGGAACATCTGAGTTTCAATGCCAAAAAGTGCTAGGTTATGCACTTAGGACTGCAGAATCCAGGGGCTGTGTATAAGATGGGGGAGTGGAGCTTACAGTCACCAAACAAAAGAGAGACCTAGGAGTCATCACCTCTATGACCTCAAGTTAGCTGGGCAGTGTGCCAAAGCAGTGGGAAAGGCTAGCAGGAGGCTGGGGTGCGTTGAGAGAGGGATTTCTAGCAGGAGGAAGGAGGTGGTACTGCCGCTGTATCACTCACTGTTGAGGCCCCACCTGAAATACTGTGTCCAGTTCTGGAGGCCACACCTCTGCAAGGACATTGAAAGAGTGGAAGTGATACAGAGGAGGGCAACCAAAATGGTGAGGGGATTGCACTAGAAGTCTTATGAATGCTGCAGGAACTCAACATGTAGTCCCTGGAAGAGAGGAGAGCTAGAGGGGACATGATTGAAACCTACAAGTACCTCACCAGAGTGAACAAGGTGCAAGTGGAGGGTTTATTTCAAGAGAAAGGAAGGCACTAGAACAGGGGGGCATGCGATGAAGCTAAGAGGGGGATGTTTAAGAGAGCTATGCGGTAATACTTCTTCATGGAAAGGGTAGTGGATGATTGGAACAGCCTGCCAGAGGAGGTAGTGGGGCAAAGACTGTGGGGAGCTTCATGCATGTGTAGAATAGGTACAGGAGCATATTAGGTAGAGGAACGGGGAAGGGCATGACACCTATGATCAGCTAGGGTTTGTGGTGATGGACTAGGCAGGGACAAGGGGCAGACTGGATGGGCCTAAAGGTTCTTTTCTGCTGAAAAGATCTGTTTCTGTGCTTCTTTAGAACCCTTGGATGAAGAGGGAGGCAGTATAGCGCAGTAGTTTAAGGCTCTGAGCTGCAAATCTGGTGACATCCAGCAGACCAGACCTGGGTTTGAATCCCACAGCTTCCACTTACGTATTGTGTGACCCTGAGCAAGTCACTTAACTTCCCTGTGGTCCCAGGTCACACCTGTGAAAAAGCTTTCAGCTTGGTGTGCTACTCCTGGTTAAAATAACTGAAAAAAAAATCCCATCCAGCCCCATCGTCTTGTTTTAATTTAGGGCTTCCAACCCCCGGCAGACTCTCTCTCCTCCATAAATAGACATGTGTCCACCCCCCCCCCAGTGCCTGTTAACAGCTCATCTCCCCTCTTTTACTGAGAAGACCGAGCAGAAGTATTCATTTAAAATTTTAGGTTTCCACTCTGCATAGTGCCCCCCCCCGGTCTTCTGATCCTCACTATACCACCCCTTGCCTTCCTCTCTTTGGTCACGCACCTGAAGAAAGTCTTAGTCCCATTCTTGACCCCTTGGCAATCCTCTCCTCAGTTTGAGACTTTGCTGACCTTACCCTCCTTCCTGGCTCCCTTTGTTATGTTTGCCCTTGCACAAAGTGAACATATTGGAAGTGTAAACAACCCCTTCCTGGTGTCTCGTGCCCCCCCCCGCAACACTGGGCACCCTCCCCACTGACCTTATTAGTATCCATGGTGCTGCGGGTGCATATGGCTACCAGCACAGCCCTCCTCACACCTCCTTGGCTGGCCGCCATGTATCCAGGCATGGAACGTACCTCTGATTTACAGGACAGGGTGGCTCACTCTGTTCTATAATAAGAGCTTTTACTCTACCTGGACATATGGTGGCTGGCCAGGAGGTGCGAGGAGGGCTGTGCCAGATGCCGTATGCACTGTAGATACCAATAAGGTCAGTAGGGGGGTGCCTGGGGCCATGGGGGGGACACTGGATGACAGGGAGGGGTTCTTTTTACTTCTAGGCTGGTGATTGGGGGGACACTACCACCAAGGACAAAACATTTTCCATCGGAGCTGGGATCAGAGGGAGGGGGAACCACAAGTACCAGGGATTTTAATTATTCCTATGGGGCTGGGATTGGAGGGAAGGAGGGGCCCATTAGCACCAGGGATAGCTACAGCTATGCTGGCCTGAAGGGGTGGTGCCACGCTACCTGGCTCTGCTACCCATGCAAATGGGCCCATCATGTGCATGCAAATGGCCCCTTAGTGCCTTGCATGCCCAATGGGCTCATTTGCATGGGTAAGTTTTAAAATTGCCAATAGCACTCTGGAGCTATCAGCTATTAAGGTCAACTCTGGGACCCATGTCGGGGTGGTGCTACCTGACGTAGCACTGCTCTGGCATGGTGCTACATTCAGTTGGGTAGCACTTGGCTGAATATAGCATCCTGGGACCCCTGGGCAATTGCAGAGTGCAGCACAAACATTTGCACTGTGCTTTGCGCCTATCAGAACATCAGGCCCTTAGAATCCTTTCTTAACCTGTGAAGATTAACTTTATAACGATGTTGAGTTAAGAATTTGTTTGAAACCTTTAATTGTAAAACTAGACTATGTAAAGAGTGTCATCTAAGTATTTTGCAATAATTACAATAATCATCTGTTGTGTTTTGCTGTGTGACTTGAGTTCACTTATTCTCTTTTTTGTTAACATGTAATTTTGTAACAAAATTATTGTTTTCCTGTTATTATGTACTGAAATATGGTTGTTATATAGAATTTGACGGCATATAAGGACCGCTTGTCCCACCCAGTCTGCCCATTTCCCTACCTAATGGATAAGCTGCAGATCCTAGTTAACCAGCAGCCTACTTCTTCCTACCCCCACCCCCTAGAATTGCCTTATGACTGTCCCATGCATGCTTGAATTCCACCACTGTTTTTGACTCCACAACCTCCTCCGGAAGGCCGTTCCATGCATCCACAACCCTCTCTGTGAAAAAATACTTCCTTAAATTACCTCTGAGCCACCCCCACTTCTATCTTCAAATTGTGCCCCCTTGTTCTTGCACACCTCTTTTTTTGAAAGATGCTACCCTCTTGGACTTTGTCCATTCCCTTGAGGTACTTGAAAGTTTCTGTCATGTCCCCCCCTCCCTCCTTTCCTCGAGGCTATACATATTAGGCTCCTTAAGTCTCTCTGCATATGTCTTCCGGTGCAGACCCTGCACCATTTGAGTTGCCCTCCTCTGGACAGCCTCCATCCTGTCTATGTCTTTGCGGAGATTGGGTCTCCAGAACTGCACACAGTACTCCAGATGGGGTCTGACCAGCTGTCTATACAGAGGCATAATAACTTTCTGTTTTCTACTGGTGATGCCTCTCCCTATGCATCCCAGCATCCCCTCAGCCCTCCTTGCTGCCCTCTCACATTACTTGCCCACCTTTAGGTCATCTGATATGACTACCCCCAGGTCCCTTTCCATTTTTGTTGTTGTTAGTATCTCACCCCCATTGTGTACTCTTCCCTGGTTTTTGTTTCTCAGGTGCATTACCTTGCACTTTAGCATTGAATCTAAGCTGCCATACATTTGACCATTCCTCTAACCTTGCCAAGTCCCTTCTCATCCTTTCCACCCCACCTTGTGCATCAACTCTGTTGCAGATCTTTGTGTCATCTGCAAAGAAAATACTTTCCTTCCAGTCCCTCTGCAATGTCACTTATAAAGACATTGAAGAGGACCGGTCCTAATACCGAACCCTGTGGTACCCCACTAGTAACCCCCCTTTCTTCAGAGTGGACTCCATTTACTATTTCTCTCTGTGTCCTATTCTCCAGCCAATTCTTTACCCAGGCTGTCATCTTGGGACCCACTCCCAGGCTGGCTAACTTGTATATTAATCTTTTGTGTGGGACTGTGTCAAATGCCTTGCTAAAGTCTAGGTAGGCCATGTCCACAGTCGCTCCCTGATCTACTACTTTGGTCACCCAGTCAAAGAAATCTATCAGATTTGTCTGGCATGCCCTTCCTGCTGTGAATCCATGCTGCCTTGGGTCCTGTGCCCCTCTGGCCTCTAGATACTCGACAATTCTTTCCTTTAGAATTGATTCCATCATTTTCCCTACCACTGAGGTTAAACTAACAGGTCTGCCTAGCTTCCACTTTTGTGAAGGGGAATCACATCTGCCCTCCTCCAGTCCTCGGGTACCACCACATCCTCCCATGATTTGTTAAAGAGGGTAGTCAGTGGTGTCACTAGTTCTACCCTTAGTTCTTTTAGAATTCTGGGATGAATCCCATCAGGCCCCATTGCTTTGTCCACCTTCAATTTTAAGAGTTCTTTCAGAGCCCTTTCTTCTGTAAATGGGCTGGTATCAACTTCTGTATCCAGAGAGTGTTTCTACTGTTTGTTTTAGATACCTCCCTCCTCATTTGTAAATACTGAGCAAAATATTTGTTTAGTATCTCTGCCTTTTCACAGTCACCCTCTGCCCACCCTCCCTCCCTTTATTAAGCCTCACTATCCCTCCCTTGGTCTTCCTTCGCTCCCTGATGTACCTATAAAAGGTTTTATCCCCCTTCTTAACTGAGTTGGCTATCTTTTCCTCGGTTTGGGCCTTTGCTGTTCTGACTGCCTTCCCAGCTTCCATTTGCTTTAACTGATACAGTTCTCTGTCCTGCTCCTTCTGTGATTCCTTGTACTTCCTGAAAGCTTTCTTTTTCTCTTGAACCTTCACTGACATTTCCTTTGAGAACCATAGTGGTTTCTTACATCGTTTCATTTTGTTTATTTGCTTCACACAAAGGCTTGTTACCTCTGTGATGGCAGTTTTTATTATTTCCCATTGTTCTTCCACCCCTCCTTCCTGCCCATTTGCTAGTGCATTCCTTAGGCACTCATCCATTTTGGCAAAGTCAGCCCTCCTAAAGTCCAGTACTTTTGCCTTTGTATGGCTTGACTCTATTGCTGTGTTTATTGTGAACCATACTCTTCGATGGTCGCTAGTTCCCAGATGGCTACCCACTTCTACATCTGTGATCCTCTCTTCATCTCCATTTGAGAGAACCAGGTCTAAGATTGCTCCCTCTCGAATGGGCTCCAATACTAGTTGTCTAAGGCATGCCCCCTGTAGGGCATCTAGAATAACCCCACTCTTGAAGTGGCTGCTGCAACTGCACTCCAGTTAACATCTGGCATATTCAGATCACCCATCAGCAATATCTCCATTTTTCTGCCATTCTAAGTATACTTTCTATCATTTCCTTGTCCATTTCTTCCCCCTGAGAAGGGGGTCTGTATACAACCCCTGTACGGATTGTGGTGCCATTGCCAGTCTCCAAATTTACCCACAGTGCTTCTTCTCCCTGTTTACCCTTTTGTTCTGTTGGTTTGATTCCTTCCCTTATGTAAAGAGCTACTCCTCCTCCTCTTTTACCCTCCCTGTCCCTCCAGTATGTAGTGTATGTAACCTCTCACCCCTGCCTTTTTGTCAAAACGACAGGTGGCATGCTGTTGAAGCTGACAGCAGTACCTGGTGGGGACCTGGGTTCGGGGAGGATGAGGTTACTCGGCACAGGGGGACCTAAGTTTGACTACTCTGCACAGGGACACCCAAGTAAATCCGAACACAGGAAGCAATAACTGTAATGTCCAGAACCAGGAATGGGATTCTTCAGTGTGGCTTTTATTCACATGCTAGCTGAACAAAACAAAGCATAGATGGACCCCCATGGGGCTACATTTCCTGGTAATGCAGATTAGAGACTACAGAACACTTTATCACCATTTTCAGCCTTCAGGCTCTGGACCCACCAGGCACACAGCCCGGACTTGCATGCAGCTTTGGGTACACAGCCCGACTTGTACACACTTGGGTTTTTTCCCCACGGTCCATTGGAAGAATGAACCAATTGTCCTGTCGTGGCTCCCCACACCACTTAGAGTCAGTGACTCCTAGAGAGAATTTTTCCTTTCTTGTTGTGGCTCTCCACACCACTTAGAGTCCGCGACTCCTAGAGAGAATTCTTCCTTACTTGTTGAGACTCCCCATCTCATAAAGAGAATTTTTCCTTACTTGTTGTGGCTCCCCACACCACTTAGAGTCCGTGACTCTGAGAGAGATTTTCCCTTTTGCAACCCCACGTCTGGGTACTTCCCCCATCACTGGCCAAGTACATGAGGCAAAGTAGCAACCACAGCAGAAATCCATAGAGGTGGACCTAGTTACTAAAGATGGGGGGTTCGCCCACCTCCAGCTCCCACAGCCCATACCTGGCCATTTTCCTGGGAAAACTGAACCACTCCTTTGCTGAACTTCTAAATGTAGATTAAAGGGTAGATGATCTGGGTGCATCTCCTCTACATATTACTTGAATCACACAACACTCTAGCATTTGACACTACTTTACTTGTTTGGCCCAGTCCTATAGGCTTCCCAAAATGTAGCTCAATCCCTAGATTTCCACACATGTCCCAGGGTGAAGAAAACATTTTGCCTTCTCAGTCAGAGCCGACACTCACCCTTTAGTTGCAGGTGCCCCACAGGCGACTCACAAATCTTCCAACTTTCAGAATAAATGAAGAACTAAACAGGCAGCTTTTCTTCCAACTTGGCAGAATTAAGGGGATTGCCCCAGGAATCTGCTAGGGATCTTTACATCCCCCCCGGAGGGAGGGGGCACTGAGACCCGAACAGCGGTCTCCATCATTTGAGCACACCTTCACTTACTGAAAACAAACTGGACACTGACTACTACACTTTGAAAACTCCCAACGTTCTATCTAACTCCCTCTGCTGCAGATTCCAATGTGGCTTACGCAGCTGCGAAAGTTCTATTGGTGATGTCATCCCTCAGTCTCAGCTGAGACTGAGAACAGAGTGAGACAATGTGAAACCCATTTAACTGGAGTTTCACAAGCTGCCTTCCCTGCCTACCATTAGATCTTACTGGGATTCTAGTAACTCCGGGTAACAAGGGGGTTACATGTATCCTGGTATGTTTACGTCCCAGTCATGGTTTTGTGTGTACCATGTTTCTGTGACTGCCACGATATCCAGATGTTCCTCCTCCAACAAGGCCACTAATTCAGGAAGCTTGCTACTCAGACTATGGGCATTGGTACTCATTGCTCACCATTTTTTGATGACTTTACCTTCTGTTGCAGCATCCCCCACTGATCTTTCTACCTCGGTCTTTCTCATTTAGTACCCTGTTTTGTAGGGAGAGGCTGGGATTTTCCTGTTGCTTATCAGTGCCTCCCACTTGACTAGTTTAAAAGCTTGCCAATGAAGCATTTAAACCGATTGCTCAAAAGACTTGTTCCCTTCCTGGACAGATGCAGACCATCCTGCCAGTATAGGCTCGTGTCCCTCCAGGTGGAACCCCAGTCCCCATATGTGATGAAATTCAATAAAAAATTCTATTGCAAAAAGAAAGTGCAAATGTATGTTTGGGGAGCGGTGCTGCTGCAGGAATAATTTGTGTAAGCGGTGGGGAATTAAAAGTAAGAAGAATGGACATGTGGGAAAAAGTGGCATGAGTGGGAGTTTATTTACACAGATACATAGACGCTGACATCTGAAAAAGGCTCTTGACTCTTCAGTCTATTCTGTCTTGCCCTAGAGTCAATTGTTCCCTTTTTCACAGTCCCTGTCTCTAACTTTCTCCAGCCCCCTTTACCCCCCCACTCTCTCCCTCCATCCTTCTACTACTGTTTCAAAGACTGCATTGTGAATAGGTAGAATCTGGAGGAGATTACTTACCAAACTGGCTTATATGAGATGTAGGTCTTGTTGATTGTCAGGTGAACTGTGTGATGATGTATCCAAGTGAAAAATAAAAGAGTCAAGTGAAACATAGATCATTTCTTTTCAAGATGGGCCATTAAAGAGATCCACCAAGATAACAGTTTGCAGCCCCAACGCCTGCTATGTTGTCAGCGTACCTCCACAGCATGGTGGTAGTATGTTGATGGCAACAAATAATCCAGTCATTAAAACACAGTTTCACTCTTAAACTTTAATTAACCAGGTCCCAAGGACTTCCCGGCTCTAAGTGCCGCCCATGTCCCTCCCCCGCGCTCACTGGCGTGATGATGAGATGCTAGGGAGAGTGCAGGGGCACACCCCATTATAGTCAACAGGTGGCAGCTTTTGGATCATTTTTAAATATTATAACGGCCACTTGGAAATGAAACGTGGGCACCGGTCAACTAACAAGGGCCTTGTTAGTTGACCGGTGCCCATAATTATGCTGCAAGCATGCTGTGGAGGTACGCTGACAACATGGCAGGTGGGGGCTGAGACTGGCAGGGCTCTTTAACTTCTACAAATGCTCCTCAGCCACTGAAAATAACAGAAGTATTTACACTGCTTAAAATCCAGATATGTTGTGTAAGGCATAACACACGACAGCATGAGTGATAAGCACTCTGATATACATATGCCTTTGGTGTGTTGTAAGGCACAAGGCAAAGCTGAGTGCCTTCAACCCCCCCCAAGAAGTGTGTAAATCAGAGCGTGCCTACACACCTTGAAGTGTGTTATCACACTAATCAAATGGGTGCAAAATTGATACATGATGGAAAAACAGATGAAAAACCTGCAAATGTGTGGTTGTTGGAGAATAATGCATGGCCATATGATGTGTTTGCACTAATGGTAGAACATTATTTTTCTTACCTAGTTTATGAATACATGTTTATGTTTTACCTAGTTTATGAATACAACAGGAGTGGGGGATAAAAATACGCAATAAAAGTAATTGTTTAACTAATGACAATAGTAACAGAAAGCTATCAAAAATATGTTGCTGTTACTGTTGTCCAAATGGATATCATGAAAGTTAGAATCATCACAATAGAATACTCAACCAATCAGAGAGTAGCTTTCAGAATGCTGAAGACATCACCACTGCCTTGTGTAGCACTGCAGGCAGCAGTGGAAACCAAGGAGAAAACATTAATTCTTCAGATAAACAGCAGATTTAAAAGTTGTTTTTTCCACCCTCCCAGTTGACCCTCCATCTGACAAACACCCTAGCCCTGTCAACCCGCCATCCACCGGGATGCCAATATCTTCCCCTAGGACTTGCCCCTCCCCCCGGTGGGGTTCTCTATGCCCTGCTGCAGAATGGATTCAGTTCAGCTTGGCATGGCCAGCTGGTTGGGTGTGGGGCCTTCAGGTTCTTGTTGTCATGTTGCCACTGGACTCTTATTTTCCAGTGGTTTTCATTCCAAGGGAGGCACAACATGCAATGACATCACAGGGCATGCCACACACTCCCACATGATGTGTGCCAATGTCTGCCTTGCCTCCTGACTTTCTTAGATACATACATAGATACATAGACAGTGTCGGCAGATAAGGGCCTATGGCCCACCCAGTCTGCCAATTTAAGTTTGTAAGTTCAGTTTATGTTTTCCAAGAAGTCTGTTGCCCTTTACTCCTGACCTCCAGAATTCCTTTATGTCTATCCCATGCATTCTTAAATCCCGTGATTGTTTCAGCCCCCACCACTTCCTCTGGCAGGGTGTTCCACTTGTCCACCACCCGTTCTGTGAAGAAATTCTTCCTCACGTTTCCTCTGAATCGTCCTCCCTCCAACTTCATGCCATGCCCTCTAGTCCTGGAACATCTTTTTCGCTTAAAATAGTGCATTCCTGCACCCTGTTCCTCCCTGTAAGATACTTGTATGTCTCTATCATATCCCCTCTCTCCCTCCTCTCCTCCAGAGAGTACATGTTCAGTGCCTTCAACCTGTCCTCATAGGACTTGTGATGCAATCCATGCACCATCTTTGTTGCCCTCCTCTGAACCTTCTCTACCCTGTCTATGTCCTTACGTAGGTAAGGTCTCCAGAACTGCACAGTGTACTCCAGGTGCAGCCTCACTAGTGTCTTATATAGTGGAATTATGACCTCCCTTTTCCTGCTGGTGATGCCCCTGCCTATGCATCCCAGCATCCTATTCTTCACCTGCTGCCTTGTCACACTGTTTCCCTGCCTTGAGGTCATCAGAGATGATTACCCCAAGATCCCTTTCCTGCTTGGTGCATGCTATATCCTCACCCCCCAACTGATATATTGTGCCAGGGTTTTTGTGCCCCATATGCATTGTCTTGCACTTCTTTGCATTGAATTTCAACTGCCAAACCCCTGACCATTCTTCAAGTTTCTGCAGGTCCCTTCTCATTCTGTCTACACCCTCTGGTGTGATCCGGGCTGCCTTTCCCCAGCTTCTGCCTGGGGCCAGGCAAGCTTTGGCTCTGCCCCCCCCCGAGGAGGAGAGCAATCCCATGGATGCTCGATCCTTCTCCCCCAGGTAGATCTGCCCACAGCCCATATTCACTTCTGAACCTGGGTTTTTGACGTCACAGACAGTAGTGTTACTGCTGCGCTGGCAGACTGGCCAGCAGATTTAAAAGTTAAACTAAAATAGTACACTGACATTGAATAAGTCAAAAATGTAATGGTCTTTCTCAAGATATGTGGTTTCTGATCACTTACGAGGGTCAGCACTATTGATAACTCACTTGTGGCACTTAGAAACATAGAATCTGACAGTAAATAAGAGCTGCTTGTCCCACCCAGTCTGTCCTTTTTGTCCCTACCTACATTCTCACAGCAGACCCTACTTGATTTATAGTTCTTTCTTTCTCCTTCTGGCTTGTGGCTTTCCTGTTTAATGGCCTTGCCCCCACACTCTTGAAGATTAAACTGAACACTCTGAGTCAGACCTTTGCATATCCCCTGCATATATCTACAGCCACAGCACTGCTGCACTGATCTTTGCTGGTTGTCAGAGTAGCAGCTACCAGAAGCTGACCTGTAGCTGTGTAGTAACCAGGGAGTGGAAAGTTTAGTATGCTAGCTACAGCTACTCTGAGAAGGTGGGGGTGAACTGATTTCCAGTCGGAACAGATTACTGACACTTATAAAGAGCAGGCAGACTTGAAATCTCACTGCAGTCCAGAAGAACCTCATTCAGCACAAGTATCTTGGACTATTAAGTTGGAGGACATCAGAAGCCCAAAAATATAACCACTCACATCTGGGCCATGCAAGCCAACTTGAATTATGTTTATCCTCAGATCTTTTTGGTGGATGGGAGCCCAAATCCTCCTCCTCCTCCTCTTCCTCCACGTGTCCCCATCTCAGGATGGCCAATTCCAGCTGGCATGCAGAGGAAAAAGCGAAAAACGTGTACTACTCATTGTAGCACTGTGATCCTCATTCTCGTTCTGCTGGCACTGGCAGGTGTGGGACTAGGATGCTTTTACATTTTGGAGCTGCAAAAGGAACTGAAAGAGCTGAAGGAGGTACTTTGGTTTGGTTGTTTGTTTTGATGCAGGGAACAGCTACACATTTTCACCTGGCATGATGAATGTATTTTATTTCAAATGTGTAATTACTTTTTTTTTTTAATAACAGTTTACCTTGACTGGAAATTTCCTGCCAGCTTTTGAGAAGCGTGTTGGTAAGTGTTACTGGTTTAAAGCAACTTTTACAAAGGGCCACGTGTTTCTGATTAGGGAAGGAAGCTCAGACAGGTATTCTGGAATATTTACATTTGGAAAATGATGTGCATTGTCAGGGTGTGTCAGTTGGTAGAAGAGAGAAATAGAGTTGGAGAGAGGAGAGAGATGAAAGGAAAGTGGGAAGGAGGGGAGAGGGAGAGACAGAGGAAGGGAAATAGGGAGTGAGAGAGAGAGAGAGAGAGAGAGAAGGAAGGAAGAGGGAAATAGAGGGATGATGAGGTGAGAGAGATGGAGGGATTGAGAGAGAGAGACAGAAAGAGATGGAAAGAGGGAGAGATGGAGGGAAGAGGGAGCGCAGAAAGGATGGAGGGAGGGAAATAAAGGGAGGGGAGCGAGGGGGCCAGACAGAAAGAGAGAGAGAGAGAGAGAGATGGAAGGGAGTGAAAGGGAAATGGAGGGGAGAGAGGTGGTAGGGAAAAGAAAGGGTAGGGTTGTTGGGAGAGGGTGGGCATGAAAGAGACAGGGAGGGAGGGAGGATGAGAGGGAGGCAGAGGGAGAAGAAAAGAGGAAGAGAGGGATGTGAGAGAGGATGATGGAAGGATGAAGGGCAAGGGAATGGAGGGAGTTACAGAGAGACAGAAAGATGAGGGGAGAGGGTGAGGGTGAGGGAAGGAAGGGGACAGGGAGGGGTAAAGAGAGAGAGAGAGTGGAATAGGTTGGGAAGATAACTGTGAAAAAGAAAGATAGATGAAGGCAGAGTGACACAGACAGACAATAGCTAGATCACTAGATAGACAGACAGACAGACAGACAGATAGTCACATGGGCCAGAAGGCTATGATGACTTCAGAATACATATGTATAATGTTAGTATTATTAGCAGTTCTTGGATGTTTCACTGCCTTATGTATGTACTGTTTCCCTCTGCCCTCTCCCTCCAGGATGCACCTAGAATCGAACACTATTGCTCAGTGTGTCTTCCTGGTAAAACTTTTATATAAATAAATTAAATAAGTATGGCTAAGTTGTTAGTGCCTTTTCACATTTGGAACAAAAATATTTGGACTCCGGTCCTACACTTGGTGACTTGTGCTCATACCCAGTAATGGCTCTGAGCTACAAATCTGGAGACCTGGGTTTGAATCCCACAGCCCCCACTTGCATATACTGTGTGACCCTGAGCAAATCACTTAACTTCCCTGTGCTCCCAGGTTGCACCTGTAAAAAAGCTTTCAGCTTAGTGTGTTTCACCTGGTTAAACAATTGGGAAAAAAATGACTGGGGGAGGGGAGCTGTTCAGCTCTGGTGACCTGGGCTCATACCCAGTACTGACACTGCACAGTAGTAAGAGTGGGTGCCATTACATAAAAACATAGAAACATAGACTTTGATGGCAGATAATGACCAATTGGCCCACCCAGTCTGCCCATTTCCCTACCTATTGGATAAGCTACAGATTCTAGTTTACCAACAGCCTACTTCCTCCTACCCCCCACTATAATTGTGTTATGGCTGTCCCATGCATTCTTGAATTCCCCCACTATTTTTGATCCCACAACCTCCTCAGGAAGGCGGTTCCATGCATCCACCACCCTCTCTGTGAAAAAATATTTCCTCATGTTGTCCCTGAGCCATCCCCCCATTATCTTTGAATTGTGCCCCCTTGTTCTTGCACATCTCTTTTTCTGAAAGATGCTACCTTCTTGGACTTTGTTGATTCCCTTGAGGTACTTGAAAGTTTCTATCATGTCCTCCCGTCCCTCCTTTCCTCAAGGGTATACATGTTAAGCTCTCTTAGTCTCACCCGGGACTGTTCACCCCGGGACCTGGGCTTATAGCCAAAGCTAACACTACAGCCCAGTACTTGGGGGTATCCCATTCCAGGGAACTTGGACCCTACCCAACACTGACACCGAAGACTGTAAGCAAAAAGACTTAGCAAAGTAATTACTGTGATATTAGTAGTGCTGGCACCATAGTATAGAATACAATTTCAATGTTCTGTGTATAGCACCTTCCATACAGACTGTACCCTAAAGTGTTTAACAAAGTAATGAGTAAGATACTGGTAGTGCAGGAACTGCAGAACAGAACAGAATTTGAATTTAAAGAGCTGGCCACAACATTTCCAATTGCTGTGAAAAGCTGCACAGGTGAGCTACAGTGCTGCATACTACAGCAAGTCTATTGTTTTTAAAGCAAATTTAATCCAGTTAGCCTGATGTACCTAAAAGAGCCACCGCTGCTTTCAGAAGAACTCTGAAAAACGTGTTATTTGGACACAAACCTGCTTGTATTTCTCATTAGATCTGTATTTCTCAGCCCCATTATTTATTACTGAGGTCATATGCTTGAAAACAGGAAAGTTGTTCCTGGAGGGTTCATCAGCTCCTACTACTTCATCTCAACCTGATATCATAATGCTCTGCTCGTGACATCATAGTGATTCCCATGGCAACAGACTGTGATTTATTCCCATGACAACAGACTGTGATTTCACAACACAGCATTACAATTCCAAGTAGGGAATTAGTTGTAGAGGTGGATGAACTCTAAGGAATAAAAATCTTGTTTTTGTGGCCATTTTCTTAGTAAGAAATAATGGAGAGAAGAAATCTTTACAAGATATATGAAATACAAGCTGAATTGTGTCTAAGTGTTATGTTTCCCAAAGTTCCCCCAAAGGCGGCAGCAGCTCTTCAAGGCATGCTGTAGTAAAAGGGAACTTTTTGTATGGTTAGCACTGTGTCTAGCACTGTTAATACACGTTGTATCCCAAAGTTCCTTACAAAGAAGTAAATTAGTTACTTGTAGTGCAGGGACTGTAGAATAGAATAGAAAGGAATGGAATCGAATCGAATGGAACAGAATGGAACAGAACAGAACAATAGAATAGAATACAATTTAGATTTGGATAGTACCTTTCATACACACAGTATTCCAAAGTGCAGTGAGTTAGACACTGTTAGAAAATGGGCTTTTAATTTCCTGGTCTCTGATTGGTTGGTACCCCTGCCAGAGGGGTACATTAATTTTCAACAGATGACCAGGAAATTAAAAGTGCCATCCCCAGTGCCCCTTTACCCACAGTGATATCTCTGTGCCCATCCTGCTTTCCGATTGGCGAAAGCACCTAATTGACTTTCAAATCGCCGCCATTTTTCTGTCGCTAGCCAAAGAAAGTGCCCTCATTTACGATAATTCAGTGCTGCCAACTGCGGATAAAACCTCACACAATTTCCACTGAATAATAAAATAAAATTTCTGCCTTACAACTTGCTTTCCCTGCAGCGGACTGCTTGCACTGCTCATAATATCCTACTCGGTGCCGCTGTTGATGTCCTGCTCGGTACCGCCGCTGGTGTCCCGCTTCCGGTGCTGCAAATCTCCCCGTCACACTAAAATAAATGACAAGACTGAACTTCAGTAATAAAATAAAAAATAGCAGTCTGCCGAATCTTCCCCGTCACCGGGGGGCGGGGGGCATGACAAGCAACTCCAAATGCGATCGCACTGACAGCCGCTTTAGGAAAAAAAAACAGAAATTGCGATCGCACTGACAGCCGCTTCGGGAAAAAAAAAACAGAAAGCCTCTTGCCTGCTTATCGCGCTCCTGCTGCCCAGAATCCCCTCACTTGCGATCGCGCTTTTACTGCGGTCCAGTAAACGGGAGACAGTTAGGAGACAGTGTGTGTGTGTGTGTGTGTGTGTGTGTGTGTGTGTGTGTCTGTGTCTCAACTAACTATTCAGATTGGCATTCTTATAAAGCAGGCGGAGGAACTATTTTATTTCAAAATCTTCTAAAAAGTCATTTTTGTTAATTTCTTTTTTTTTTTTTTACAGTGCCATTTTCTAAGCACTAATAATACCCTCGGTGGGTGGTATAGGCAATACCGGACCTTCCAGGGCCTATAAGGCCCTCCGCCTGCGGCGTCAGGCCTCATTATGCCCCTGGGCGGTCCGGTATTGCCCAATACCGCCCACCCTCTCGGGTATTATTGCTTAAGTAATACAGAGACTCTAGAATGGAATAGAAATTGACTTTATGTTGTGCCCTTCATTCACAGTGTATCAAAAAAGTGCTTTACAAAGCAGTAAGTTAGTTACCGGTAGTGCAGGAACTATAGAAGAGAATTTGGATTTATATAATGTCTTTCATACACCCTATATCACAAAGTGCTTTACAAAGCAGTAAGCTAAATACCGGTAATGCAGGACCTACAGAATAGAATAGAATTTGGATTTATATAACGCTTTTCATACACCATGTATTGCAAAATGCTTTACAAAGCAGTGGGTTAGATACTGGTGTTGCAGGGGCTATAAAATAGAACAGAATAGAATTGTGGTTTATATAGTACATTTCATAACACTCTGAATCCCAAAGTGCTTTACAATGCAGCGAGTTAGATACTAGTAGTGCAGAGACTTTTAAAGAAAACAGAATTTGGATTTATATAATGTCATTCATACACACTGTATCCCAAAGTGCTTTTCAAAGCAATTGGTTATACTGGTGTTGCAGAGGGTTATAGAATTGAGCAGAGCAGAATTTGGGTTTATATAGCACATTTCATAACACACTGAATCCCAAAGTGCTTTACAAAACAGAAAGTTAGATACTAGTAGTGCAGGGACTGTAGAAAGAACAGCATTGGGATTTATATAATTTCTTCTGCAGCTTTTGTTAATTCTACTGTCAACATATTTGTAAGGACTGATGCATGATGATAACCACGGCTGTAACCTGCTCACACACCTGAAACTACTCTGTAACCCAAGTCTTTCTCTGTATGAACATATGTATTGTTATCCCGAGTCACCCCTGAAAAAGGGACATTTGGGACTCAGTGGGCCTACCTGGTCACCAAATTTTAAATAAATAAATATAATGCCTTTCATACACACTGTATCCCAAAGTGCTTTACAAAGCAATGAGCTGTCGGGCAGACTGGATGGAGGACTGCCCTTTTTCTGCTTTCACTGGCACTGCAGTTGTATGTAGTAGTAGTAGTAGTAGTAGTAAAATGTTTTATTCAATTGACAAGCAAAAGAATAGGAAGCTCAAATGAGACAAGCTCATTTCCAGTGAGGTCCTTAATACATACATTCATATTAACAACCTCATAAAAAAAATATATGTGAAAAGAGACCCAATATAAAAAATATTCGTATGTGACTTCTAAAAGGGAAAACAAGCCAGACTTTTACTTTTTGAATTTAGTTACAACAGGGAGGCTGTATAGCTCAGTGGGTGGTCCTCATAGCTGTGAACCTGGAGAGCCAGGTTTGAATCCTACCAACATCAATTATAAAGAGACTCAAAGCAAGTCACTAGATTTTTCTGGGCAGGACCTCTCTGTAACATCAGATTTCTCAGTTCAGGTTGACTCTCCTCTCTGCAGGACCGGAAATGTCTATGTTTCTACAAGGTAGATACTGATAGTGCAGGGGCTGCAGAATAGAATTTTTATCACATAGTGTCATTCATACATACACACCTGCTGTATCCCAAAGCACTTTACAATGCAGCAAGCTAGATACTGGCAGTGTAGGGACTATAGAAAACAGTTTGGATTTATATAGTCCTGTTCATCCACACTTGTATTCTAAAGTCCTTTACAATGCAATGAGTTATATACTGGCACTGCAGGGACTGTGGACTAGAATTACATTTGGATTCACATAGTGCCTTCTATACACATTGTGTCCCAAAGTACTTTACAATGCAAAGAGTTACATACTGGTAAGAATTCAGATTTATATAGTGCTGTTAGAATTTGAATTCATATGGTGCCTTTCATACACATGTGTTGTGTCCCAAAGTGCTTTACAAGCAATGAGTTAGCTACTGGTAGTACAGGGACTGTAGACTAGAATTTGAATTTATATAGTGCCTGTCATACACACGTGTTGTATCCCAAAGTGTTTTACAAAGCAATGAGTAGGACACTGGCAGTTCAAGGACTATAGAATAGAATAGAATTGGGATTTATATAGTGCCTTCTATACACACCGTATCCCAAAGTGCTTTACAAAGCAATGAGTTAGATATTGCCAGTGCAGGGACAGTAGACTAGAAAGTGGATGAGTAGCCACTCGTGATGCTGGCAACCTGGATTTGGGATTGGGCCCAGGCCAGTGCAGGGCCAGCTGGACAAGAAAGACATGACATTTTCCTCCTCTGGTGCTGGGGGGATGCCCAGTTCTGCCACACTGGCACCACACGTGACCCATGGCTGGTGCAGGCAAGGCAGAGTTACATGCATGCCAGAAGTGTGTTCACACTAAAGTCTCTGGGGAGGATGGAGCAATGGAAACTCCGGCCCAGTGGGATGACACACCTCTCTACTCTCTCGGGCTATGCGTCACCTGTTCACTAGTAGGAGGACTCTTTCTACTGAATTCAGTCACTGGAGATGGTGACACCACCTAGTCCCCGCTAGTGATGGGGGTGGGAGGGGAGCGTTGGAACAGGTGGAAATCTCTGGGGAACAGGATGTACAATGGGGCTAGGAAGGACACAAGCCAAAGTCTCTGGACAGCAGGGTATACAATGGGACCAGGAGGGGTGCAGGTCAAAATCTCTGGACAGCAGGGTGTACAGTTTTGAATGGAGGGGAGCAGGGTGTACAACGTGGCTGGGAACAGAGCAGATCAAATTCTCTGGAGAGCATGGAGGGGTGCAAGTGGAAGTCTCTGGGGAGTAGACCGTACAACATAACTTGGAGGCTATTCAGGGAAGGCAATGATTGGGGTCAGAGCTTGTGACTTGGGATAAAAATTAAATCAAACTGTATTTATTTATTTGAAAACTGGTAACTGGGAAAGACACACCGAGCCAAGGCTTGTTTCTGGGTAGAAGTTGAGGCAACAGTACAGGATAACAACGTATATAGCAAAAATGATACAGGCAAAAAGAGCCAATTAAATACAATCTTGAATAAAATCATCAGTGTCAACTGTTAGGTCTCAAGTATAAATAACAGAAGCACACAGTATAAAAATACAGACAGCAAAATAGAGGAGGCAAAAATAGCGCAACTAAATATATTTAACTAATGCACAGAGCAAACTGTCGCGCCTGCAACATAAATACCCTATGGGGTAATAAGCGAATGATACAATACAGTAAAATTTGGATTTATGTAGTTTGTTTCATACAAACTGGATCACAAAGTGTTTTCCAGTTCTGCAGAGAGGAGAGTCAACCTGAACTGAGAAATCTGATATTACAGAGAAGTCCTGCCCAGAAAAATCCAGTGACTTGCTTTGGGTCTCTTTATAATTGATGTTGGTGAGATTCAAACCTGGCTCTCCAGGTTCACAGCTATGAGGTCCACCCACTGAGCTATACATCCTCTGTGTTGTAACTAAATTCAGAAAGTAAAAGTCTGGCTTGTTTTCCCTTTTAGAAGTCACACACTACTGCAGTGCTCGTTGACTGAGAGCCCTAACCCACACCCCGTGCCACCTCTGCCACCTTGAAAACAACAGCTGTAGGAGACTTATCGGTCCCCCATGGATAGGAAAGCCTCCCTAGTTTGTACATTGCATCCAAAATGGAAGCGGATAGTGAGTAAGCACTTCTTGTAAGTACCTTGGGTCCCAGTTTCTTAGCATGTGTTGGGTGACATGACGTGCCCTCATTGATCAAGTCCCGGAATGGGTCACTTCTCAGGCTCCACACTAAATCCATGGAGCACTTATCCTTCAGCATTAAGACTGTATATTCCATGCTTCAAATTTATAATTTTGTAGATTGGTGGGGTCATTCTGAATTAACTGAATCTTGCTGGGTATGCAGTCCCCCCCCCCAAATCTGGACAATGTGATAAACATCACCCAGGATTTATCGTGACTTAAAGAGTCCCAGACACCATTAGAAAACTTGAAAAAAATGTGAGTTGTAGACACAATTCAGTTTATATTTCATATATTTTCTATAATTCTTTCCCTTTTTCTTTGTTACTGAGGACAGTTGTATGAAAGCGGATCACTATGAGATCCCGTACACTCTCCTCCTAAGGCTTCTCATACAACCCCTCACCATTTTAGCTGCCCTCCTCTGAACTGCCTCCACCCTGTTAATGTCCTTTCTGAGGAGTGGCCTCCAAAGCTGGAAATGGTACTCCAAGTGGGGTCTCACCAGTGAGCAAAACACAGGCAACACCACCTCCCTTCTCCTGCTGGAGATACCCCTCCCTGTGTACCCCAGCATCCCACTAGACCTACCCATTGCTTTGTCACACTGCCCTGCCCTTTGAGGTCCTCAGGTAGGATAACTCTAAGGTCCCTTTCCTGTTTCGTGACTGTTAATACCTCCCCCCATCCTATACCCAACTCCCGGGTTCCTATGCCCTAGTTGCATCATTTTGCACTTTTTAGCATTGAACCCCAACCGCTATGCTCCTGATCATTCCTTGACTTTCCTGAGATTCCTACGCATTCTCTCCGCCACATCCTGAGTGTCCACCTTGTTGCTGATTTGCAGGTTTGGTATTATCTGCAAAAGCATCGTCCTTCCAGTTCCACAATGTCGCTACGGAGACAGAGGCCAGTCCCAGGACTGAGCAGCACCCCCTGCTGGTCACTCTGCCATTATTACAGCGAGTGCCATGTACCACCACCCAGTCTCCTGTCAGTTAACCAGCTTTTAACCCATTTCACTAATCTGGATCTCACCCCTAGGCTGCTCAGTTTTTTCCCCTGTGCGGCACGGTGTTGATGGCCTTCCTAAAGTCCAGATAGGCCACATTCACTGCCCTCTACTGATCTATTTCCCTGGTTACCCACTCAAAGAAATCTATCAGATTCATTTGGTGTGTCCTCCCTCATGTGAACCCATGTGGCCTGTGGTCTTGCAGCCTATTGGATTCAAGACACTCTCCCAGTCTTTCTTTCTTTCAGTAGGGTTTCTATCAGTTTCCCCACCCCTGAAGAAAGACTGAGTGTCCTGTAGTTGCAAGCCTCCTCCCTGCTGTTGCAGTTATGTAGCAGGACCACATCAGCTTTCTTCCAATCCTTCAGAACCATGCCCGTTTCCAGTGAGCTGCTGAACAAGGCTGTCAGTGGTGCAGCTAGCACCTCCCCGAGTTACTTTAGTACCCTTGGGTGTGTCCCGTTCAGTCCAATAGCTTTCTCCAACTAAAGTGCTGCAAGTCCCTTCAGGACTCTTTCCTTTGGAAATGGACTTGTGTCCCCCCCCATCCTCTGTTTCTGCGACTCTCTGGTGGTCTGTTTCCCCCTCCCTCCACTGTGAAGACTGCACAGAAGTACCTGTTCAGGATGACAGCTTTTTCTTGGTCCTGTTCTGCACAGTCTCCCCATTCTGCTGTTCTAATCCTCACTATCCCTCCCCTTGCTTTCATCTTCTCACTTCTGTATCTGAAGAAAGTGTTATCCTCTTCATTAGCCCCTTTGGCTATCCTTTCCTCTGTGGGCACCTTTACTCCCCATAAGGCTTTCCCTTCTCCCCTTTGTTTTACTTGGTATACCTCCCTGTCCTCCTCCCTCTGTGTTTCCTTATACCTCTTGAAGGCCACCCCTTTTTTTCCTTCACCATCTTGGCCGCTGCCTTACGGAACCATAATGGTCTCTTTTTCCTTCTATGGTTACTCACTTCTTTCATTCAGAGTCCAGTTGCTTTAATTATGCCCTCCCTTATTTTTCCTCTGTCTACAACTACTCCTCCCTGGCAATCCTTCCCATGAGGCAGTTTCTGAGACAGCCTCACATTTCTTTAAAATCCACCTTCCTGAAGTCCCGAGCCCTCGTCCTTGTGTTGTTTGCCTCCATTCCTGTCTTCATGTTAAACCACAATGTACAGTAATAACACTGGTACCTACAGGACTGCCCAATGCGATGATGTCTGCAGTGCTGTCCCTGTTTATAAGTACCACATCCAGCACTACCCTGTCCCTAGTGGGTTCTTTGATTAACTGCCTGAGAAAAGTCCCTGGTAGGGAGTCAAGGATGGCACTGCTACTTGCTGAACCTCTGTTGGATGGCTCTACTCCATATCTAGCAGGTTGAAGTCATCAACTAGCAGCACATTCCCCTTACTTGCCATCCTAATGGTGGATTTTCCCAAGTGCCGTACCCAACGTGGCTTCCTGTGCTGCAGGTCTGTACACTACTCCAGTATGTGTAGCATCCCTAGCACCTGTCTCTGCCATGCCCCACAGCACCTCCAGCCCTTCCGTTCCCTCCAGGTGCCCCCGTACCTCCACGGCCTTGATTCCCTCCCTCACATATAGAACAACCCCTCCTCCCTGCCCTGCCCTGTCTCTCCGAAATATACAGTAGCCGGCCACATACCACTCATGGGGCTCAGTGCACCACGACTCCATGATGGCCACTAAATCCAGGTCAGCCTCAACCATGATGGCTTCCAGGTCTGGAATTCTGTTTCCAAGACTCTGTGCAGAAGGCTAAGCACAAGCTGTTGGCCCATCAAAACAGAGCACTGAGTTCTGTACCCAGGTAGTGACATAGTCAAAACTCCAAACTCCTGGCTCCATGAAGAGAGCGGCACATGGTGTTATTCCTTAAAGAATGTAATAGTACTGCGGGCAGTTTCTTATATCAGTGTTTCTTCAGGTACAGCTAGATATGACTATTCTGGGGGTATGACTATCATTTCTAACATCACAAAGAGCTACACATTAGCACACATTTCCTGTTCTGCTTAAGAGAAAGCTGAACTAAGCTTCAAGATATGATCAGTGCTACTTCATTCTAGGCCGGGGCATGTATACAATTAGCTGGACATGTGATTAAAATTGTTACCACAGGGGCTGAGCTGATCCTGTGGGGTTGGGGCTTTTCAAACGTTGAATGTGTGCAGTTTGCTTCTTTAGACTAATCTGTTCAAATGGTGAACCACTTGTTCCAGTGTTTCTCATTTTACATTGATACAGAAAGTTTCAAGGGATGTGACATAATGGCATTTTGTCTTTCTCCTTCTAGGACTTCTGAATATTACAGCTGAGAAAAAGGAAACCCGAAGAATTGCACATGTGACAGGTATGGCACGCCGAGCCCTAGACCCCACCTCTCAAGGGCTGTGCCTTACGCATAGCACTACACATTTAACCCCTAACCAATCCTCATTCTGCAAAGATATAGTGCTGTTCCACATAATGTTAGAGCTATATCAGGGCACACAAGCCAGCAAAACAATTGCACCAACTTTATAGAATCATTCTCTCAACATCTGTTGCCCATGGACTTTGTTCTTGTTGTTCTTTAAATTAAGAAGCACATTGGAGCCTTTTGCTTTGTGCTGTTTTTCAGTACAGGTTGTATTCTCCTGTCCAGCTGCTCCTATGTCAGGCTCCTGGCCGGCTGCCCCTACATTAGGTTCCTGGCTGGTTCCCCCTGCATCAGACTCTTAGCTGGATGTCCCTACATCAGGCTCCTGGCCAGCTACTCTTACATCAGGCTCCTGGCTGGCTGCCCCTACATCAGACTCCTGGCTGGCTGCCCCTACGTTAGGCTCCTGGCTGGCTGATCCTACGTTAGGTTCCTGGATGGATGTCCCTACATCAAGCTCCTGGCTGGCTGCCCCTACATCAAGCTCCTGGCTGGCTGCCCCTACGTCAGGCTCCTGGCTGGCTGCCCCTACGTCAGGCTCCTGGCTGGCTGATCCTACATTAGGTTCCTGGATGGATGTCCCTACATCAAGCTCCTGGCTGGCTGCCCCTACATCAGGCTCCTGGCTGGCTGCCCCTACATCAGGCTCCTGGCTGGCTGCACCTATGTTAGGTTCCTGGCTGGCTGCCCCTACGTCAGGCTCCTGGCTGGCTGCCCCTACGTCAGGCTCCTGGCTGGCTGCCCTTACGTCAGGCTCCTGGCTGGCTGATCCTACATTAGGTTCCTGGATGGATGTCCCTACATCAAGCTCCTGGCTGGCTGCCCCTACATCAGGCTCCTGGCTGGCTGCCCCTACATCAGGCTCCTGGCTGGCTGCACCTATGTTAGGTTCCTGGATGGATGTCCCTACATTAGGCTCCTGGCTGGCTGCTCCTACATCAGGATCCTGGTCAGCTGTCCCTATGTCAGGCTCTTTGCTAGCTGCTCCTATGTCAGGCTCCTGGCTGTCCTGTCTGCAAAAACAATTGACCTGCTGAAGGTCATGTAGTTAGTGATAATGGTGGGATTCAAACCTTGGTTTCTAGGATTACCACAATGTACTCTAATCACTAAGCTACCCTGTTGCCCAGGTACTCTGGTTGTTTCATGCCCCACCTGCACAGCATTGGATGCTAGAGCTTGCTGACTAGAGTTACAAAGAGTTAAAAAGCACTTGCCCCGGTTCTACTAGCGTGATGGCCAACAGCACAGGGTTCAAAATGCTGACAACTGCCGAGTGGTAAAAGGTCTGCAGAGATGGGTTGGGGGGGATACTATCTATACTTTTGTCTTCAGTGACAACCCACATGCTAGCAGCAAGCTCTGAGCTCTGCAGTAACAAGTTTCAGAATCAGTCCTTTGGTATTTTTAGATGTCAAAGAGGAAAGTGTTGGTGTGCAGGGTCGGGGGATGGTGTCATGACCACACACTGCCTTCTGCTGAGTTTGCCTCCTTTTTACTCACGTGACACACCTACTGCTGGGATGTAGACGCAACGAACAGTATTTAAAGACTTGCTGGTTTCTAATGGAAAACTTAAAAAAATAAAACTATTTTTTACTCCTGTTTCAACCTATATTGGACATGTTCCCTGTATTTGGCATCCCTCTTGCTTTCTGATGATGTTTAGTACTATATTAAAGCAGTGGTATTTGTTAGTCAGCAAAAAATTCCATCGTATATAGTCAATTTTTAGCATTAATATAATGTAAAACTTAAAATTTTCACTGGAAAATAATACCTATTTTCACTGAAGTACTAATTAGCATGGAAATAATTTTGCAGTAATTAGTGTCATTAGCTACTTTTTCAGTTATAGTGAATGTGGCTAATGACCAGTACTAAATTAAATCCACGTAATTATGGTTGTATTTGTGTTTCAGCTGAACTCACTTTGTGTGAAAATAACTAGTTTTATAGTGTTTCTTACATAATTAGGTTACATACTAACATACTAAAATGCCAGCAGAATAGGCCTAATGGTCTTTCGTGTCTGCTCGTTTAGTCAGCCTCCACCCTGCGTGCTGACCTTGCTGCCCCCCTTGCCTCCTCTGGCTTCTCCCTTCCCAGTTCCGGATATTTTTGCTGCATTGGATTTTGCTTCCAGAACCCTTCCCCTGTACCTGTCCCACCCCCTCTTGAACCTCTCCACCGTCTCTGCCTCCACCAGCCCCCTAGGCAGCGCATTCCATGGCTCCACCACCCTCTCAGTGAAGTAGCACCTCCTCCTTTCTCCCCGGAATCTTCCCCTCCAGCTTCCACCCATGCCCTCTAGTGCCCCCTCCTCCTTCCTTGAAGCACCCTGACTGTTCCTCCCTATTTACCCTCTTCATGTACCTGAAGACCTCTATCATGTCCCCCCGGTCCCTTCTCTCTTCCAATGTGTACATATTTAGCTCTTTGAGCCTCTCCTCATAGGTCCTGTCCCCCAAGCCCCAAATCATTTTGGTTGCCCTCCTCTGGACCCTCTCCAGGAGAGTAATGTCCCTCTTTAAGTGTAGCCTCCAAAACTGCACGCAGTACTCAAGGTGCGGCCTCACCAAGCAGTTATACAGAGGGAGTATCATTTCCCTCCTTCTGGAGGTGATCCCCCTAGCGATGCATCCCAGCATCCTGTTGGCCTTGGCTGCTGCCCTCCTACAAGTCTCCGAGTTGTTCATCTTGACATCCACCACCACCCTCAGGTCCCTCTCAGCCATCGAGACTTGTAGCATCCCCCCGGGGATGTTTTAATTTTTCTCAAATGCTTTCAAAACAGTTGTTTTTACTAATGTTATAATTAGTGACGCAAGTCCCTAATACTGGCCACCACCAGCAATTTTTAACACTTCTTTCCTTCAAGGTTACATTTTGACTTTACATACTGGATTCATGCTATGGGTGTATTAGGAGGGTTCTAGCATACACTTCTGAGAGTAAATGGCACAGCACCACGCCAAAGCATTTAATTTATTCATAGTGGGTGTGGACAGAGAACAGAGACTTTCGAAAACTTTGAAATCCCATATTTCAATTCAAGAGAGAAATATAATGAAAAGGAAAAATGGATATATTGATGCTTCTGCCAGAATACATTGTTACTAAAACACAACATGAAGAATGAATTGCCGCTAACAGACGCTGCTGCGTTACCATGGAAACCGGATCCCTGCCCCATAGGCTGTCTGCTTTGGCTGCTTTTCTGCACTGGACATCATGATCCTCTGCTTATGACATCATAACCATTTCTACAGCAACTTACTATGATGTCACAGAGGATTGGGATGTTGGATATCAAGTGACGAGAGGCAGCCAGAGCAGCTGCAGTCTAGCAGACAGAGATCCTGTTTTCCATGTTAATGTGTGCAAGTATTTTTTAAACAATTATGAAAAAGGGTATGATATTCAATAGGAGTGGTGATAAATTTACTGTGATAAATCTTGTTGTCTAAGCAATTATATGTATAAATGAAATTTATACATCTAGTAACTATGTCATAAAGATTAATACACATAGTAGGTTCGTTATCAGTACCCTCCCCCAGCACTACTTCCTGCAGTTTCATTTCAGTGCGCAGTAGCTCCTGTAGTGTGTTTCTCCCCCAGCATGTCATTCTCCAAGTGTACACTCTTAGTTTACACTCCTCTTTCTACCTACAACTCCGCTCCCAACACAAAAACCTCTTCGAGGTCTGGTATTCCCAGCTTACACCATATTGCAAACAACAGTATGTGTAACAGATAACCCATTATAGGGCATGCAGTCTTGCTTTGATAAACACTTACCTTGATGTGTACTGTGAGCCATGAGGGTGCAGGCTGAGTGTGTACAACCACCCAATGCATGCGTATATAGGAGCACGACTGCACACCCTGTAGTGGATTATCTGTCTTATAAAATGGCCAAAACTGTTTTGGAAGAGGAGTGAAAAATAAAAAGTGCAGGCGTGCAGTCATTGTGGGATAATGCACAGTCATGTGATGTGTTTCGTCCAATCAGGAGACCGCATTTTTACTGATTTTTTTTTTTTTACTAATGCTTATCCTTTAAAGTAAGTACATTGTTATTTGCAGTGATTTGACTCACTTTTCCCTCTCTAATGTTTTCCTGCAGGTAAAATGAGTGGGTCGAACCCGCTGCTCTGGGAACACATCTACGGCACGGCCTTCACCTCTGGGGTTGAATACAGAAACAATGGCCTGGTCATTAATGAGACAGGATATTACTTTGTTTATTCCAAAGTGTTTTTCCGATCACAGAGCTGTGCACCCTCACCAACAGCCCTAACTCATAAAGTATTCAGGAAGACCCCGCGTTACCGGAAAGACCTGGTTCTGATGGAGTCATCCTTTTTAAGGTACTGCAGCCCTGGCCAGGGACCATGGTATAGAAACAGCTATCTTGGAGCAGTATTCAAACTTACTACATTGGACACATTATACGTCAATGTGTCTGACTTGAAACTGGTGAACTTTGATGAGACAAACACATTTTTTGGCTTGTATAAACTTTAGAGGAGGGGATGTGGCAGTATCCTTGAATATGCATGGGGAACGCTAACAAAAAGCCAGGGCTCATGGAATAATGTATGGAGGCGAACAACACACACATATATATATATATATAAGGATTGCCTTGGGTCCTATAAAAGGTCTGTGTCAGGGCATTATATAAATACTGCCTTGAGGCATTAGAACTACCTAGATATATAAGGACTTTATGAGGACTTCAAGATTGCCCCGGGCATTATATTAAGACTGCCTCAAGGCATTTTTAGGACTGCCTCAGGGCATTATATCAAGACTGCCTCGGCAAGTTATTTTGGGACTGCCTCACAACGTTGCATCAGGACCACCTCAGGTGTTAATATTGAGACTTCCTCCAGGGCGTTACTTTAGAACTGCCTATGGGCATTATATTCAGTTCACCTCAGGATGTTATACTGACTGCCTTGGATGTTAAATTAGTATTGCCTGAGAGTGTTAGCTTACAAATTCCCCAGGGCATTATATCAGGATTGCCTCAGGATGTTATAATAGGACTGCCTTGCGGCATTATAGTAGAACTGCCCCAGGGAGTTATATCAGTGCTGCCTCAGGAGGAAGCAGTCTTTGGTATTGAATGTATGTCCTCATGGACAGATCTCCTCATATAGACACTGCAGCTGTCATACAGCCATTCTCAGCAACTAGTGTACATTAATAATAATAATACTATTGCACATGTAAATATTACACTCTACGTAGCACCTTGATAATATTTGTGTTTATCTTATATTTGCTGGTATATTGTAGGAATAAAATAACTTTTTTAATGATTGATTTGTGTGATTTCCTTCTATAAAGTACAGTAGTTGGATTTTGCAGCTGATGGTTACAGAGCTAGTAGCAACGTTCTTTTGGCAATGTGGCAGGCCACCTGGGAGAGCTCAGGGACAAGAAAGCACTGGCTCAGTCAGCAGAGCAATAAGGGAGCCAGGGCAATGGAACTGGTGTGGCACAGCCAGAAACATTTAAGGTATCAACAGATAGAAAGGCGGAAAAAAACTGTATACAGTAATTTATTTTATTTATTTATTTGAAAATTGATAACTGGAAAAGGCACACTAAGCTAAGGATCATTTCCAGGTGCAACCCAGAGGAAGAGAATAGGGAAGGAAAATACACAGAGACATAGTACACAGTTAAATGCGATTACACAGCATTGACACAGATCACAGTTACAGTAACGTGGACTAGAGTACGTGATTGAAAACAGAAGTGCAATAAGAGTAGGCAGCAAAAATCAAGCATTTCAGCCACACCTGCACTGGGGTAGGAGGAAACTGTAAAAGTGGGAGAGAGGTGGGGGGGAATAGGAGCAGGGAAGGAGGGCGGGAGATTCAGCTGGTACCCAATGGAAACAGGGGAGGAAGTGAATGGAGGAAGGATGGGGGTAGGTTCCAGAGTGAAGGGCGATGATAGGAAAAGGCTGATTGTCCAGCAGAGGAGCGGCGATGAGGAAGATGAAGAATGGTGAAACTGTCAGGATCTCTGGAGAGGAGAGAGCAGGAGGCAGAGGGGACGGGGGAGAGGTAAGAGGGAAGGGACCCAAACCAGTATTTGGATATCAATGAGGCACAATGGTTCTGACAACGTGAACATACAAACATACAAAATTGCCAGCAGATAAAGGCTATTCGGTCTATCTAGTCTGCTCGAGTGTGCAGCACTTCAATCCATTAGACTGTAGCTGCTCCCCCATATGCCCTCCCCTATCACCCACCCCCTCCCAGTTTGTACCCTCCCCTTGAATTTGTCTCACCCCCTCTTGAAGCCCCCAACACTCTGCAGCCATACGACTTCCTCTGGCAGAGCATTCCACCCTGCCACCACCCTTTCTGTGAAATATTGCCTCCTCGGTTCCCTCTTGAACCTGCCCCCTTCCAACTTCATAGAGTGTCCCTTGGTTTCCCTTCTGCCCTTCAGATTGAACATACACCTGGTGTCTACTCTGTTCAAACCCTTCAGGTACTTGAAGGTCTCGATCATATCCCCTCTCTCCTTTCTTTCCTCCAGGGTATACATATTGAGCTCTCTCAGTCTCTCCTCATATGGTCTGTCCCCCAACCCCAGGATAATTTTTGTTACCCTGCACTCTCCCCACTTCCAGTAGTTTGATGTCCCTTTTCAAGTAGGGGCACCAGAACTGCACGCAGTACTCTAGGTATGATCTCACCAGGGACCTGTACTGGGGCAAGATAATCCCGCCACTCCTAGAAGAAATCCCCCTTGCTATGCACCCTAGTATCCTGTTTGCCTTCACTGCTACCTTCCTGCACTGAGCAGAGTGATTCATTTCCCCGGTTATCAACACTCCCAGATCCTTCTCCTCCTTGGATTTTGTTAACGGGACACCCTCCAACCAGTAATTGTGTCCTGGGTTCTTGCCTCCTAAATCAATCAATCAATCAATCAATCTTTATTTATCCAGGCGAAACACCATTGAAACAGCTCACTTTCAAGGTGGACCTAGTCAAGTGCAGACAATTACATTTCAATTAGAAAATATCATATACACAAGGCAGTCACTTACAGGGAGACAGGAAATGCCTGTGGTAACAAGGTATACAATTGATAGACAAACAGGATTTTATAAGAAGACAGCCTTATATACTAGGTATGATATACACATTTTATACAATTATACAGCTTTAGTTTGTCAATAATTTGAGTGGAAGGAGCGGAATATGATGATAATAATAATAAGAAGAAGCAGAAGAAGAGATTAAGTACGGACAGTAACCAGAGACAGTTTGTTGCGAAGGCAGTGTATAGTTAGCGAACACAGTTACACGTTTCTTTGAAGGCCTGCCCAAAGAGTTTTTTAAAGAGGGACAGTTTCACACGGAGTACAAGTTTCGGCGTTTTTTGTATAGTGTTTCAGAGCACAGGGAGAGAGTGGCTTATGGCCGCTCTGCCAAAGCGCGTCTTAACCTTGGGAATGAGGAGGGACGTATACGAGACTTCTTAGAAGGTAGTTCCCTGCAGAAACATAGAAACATAGAAGTTGATGGCAGATAAGGACCGCAAGGCCCATCCAGTCTGCCCAGTCTGCCCAGAACAGACAGAGAAGTAGTCAGAGATATAATCCAGAAGCATATCTGATAAGGCTCTGAAGGTCCAGAGAACTGCATTTCTATGACGCCTGAAGCTAAGAGAGCTCCAACCTATCATAGTGTATAGGGTGCAATGATGAGTGGCGTATGCAGCACCAGTTGTGAACCTGATAACCCTGTGGTAAAGAGTATCAAGTTTCATTAGCGCCGAGCTTGGGGACTGCCCATATAGTATGTCACCATAGTCTAAAAGTGGCAGAAAGGTGGTTTGCAATAACCCAGTTTTGGCCTCCTGTGTGAGTAGGTGCTTGATACTGTAGAATATGCCAAGCCTCTGTTTTAACTTTGTTGATAGTTCTTCAACATGATCCGGGAAGGATAGCCTGTCATCAACCCACACTCCCAGGTATTTAAATTTTGATACGACTTCCAGAGGCTCACCTAACAGTGATAGTATTTGGGGGGTGGAACTTGCGGGGCTTAGTTTGGGAGCGAAGTGTGAAGGGGTGAAAATCATAGCTTTGTTTTTTTTTTTGCATTCAACAGGAGTTTCAAGGGTGAGGGAGTGCATCACTTTGCACTTCTTGGCATTGAAACCAAGCTGCCAAGTGTGAGACCATTCCTCCAGTTTTGCCAAATCCTCCTAAAGTACCTTTGCTCCCATCCCCCATCTACCTCGGCACAAATCTTTGTGTCATCTGCGAAGAATCTGATCTTGCTTTTAATCCCTACTGCAATGTCGGCTATGAAAATGTTAAACAGAATCAGTCCCAACACTGAGCCATGTGGTACACCACTTGTTACTGTCCTGGGTTCAGATGCCTCCCCCCCACTACTACCTTCTGCTGTCTACCCTGCAGCCAGTTCTCAACCCATCTGACCAGTTTCTTCCCTGCTCCCAGACTTTTTAGCTTCCAGGTCAGCCTACCATGTGGCACTGAGCTAAAGGCCTTGCTGAAATCCAGGTAGAGGACATCTACCGCATGTCCCCTGTCCAGTACCCTCATAACCCAGTTGTAAAAATCAACCAAGTTTGTCTGGCAGGATCTGCTCGAGACAAGCCCATGCTGCTTGCTGTCCTAGAGATTGTTATCCTCAAGAAATTGCAACAGTCTTTCCTTGAGGATTGTCTCCATCAGTTTTCCTACAATTGCAGTAAGGCTCACTGGTCTGTAGTTCCCCGGTTCGTCCTTAAGCCCACTCTTATGGACAGGTACTACATGTGCTTCCCTCCAGTCCCTGGGCACGCACCCTGAGTTCAGGGAAGTATTGAACAGGTGGGACTGCCAATGGCCCTGCCAGGACCTCTGCCAACTCTCTCAGCACCCTGGGGTGGACTCTGTCTGGGACAAGTGCCTTGTCCACCTTCAGGTACTTAAGGCCCTCCCTCACCCTTTCCACTGTGATTTCCCCATCCATGGTTACTTCTCCCCAACCCTCTCCCACCTCGCCCTTCCTCTCGGGTACGGGCCCATCTCTCTTCTTGGTGAAGACTGAACAGAAGTATTCATTAAGTACTTCTGCCTGCTCAGCCCCCTTTTCTACCCATCCATGTCCCCTCCTGATCCTAACAATTTAATCCTTGCTCTTCCTCTTCTCTCTGATATATCCCCTGTGCTAACCTACGTTCCCTAGCCACCTTTGCTGCCCTTACCACTCTGCTCACTTCTCTGGATTTCTTCACATATTCTTCTCTATCTTTTGCCCTGTTGGATCTCTTGTAGGTCCAAAATGCATTCCTCTTTTCCCTCACCTTCTCCACTACCTCTCTACTCATCCAACTTGGTGTCTTGGTCCTGGCTTTCTTGCTCTGGCTCTTGACACAAGTTTTACTGGCTTCAGCCTGTCTTGCCTTGATGACTGCCCATTTTGTTACGTGTCCATTTCTGGGCGGATGCTTGCCATCTGACTTTCCAGTATGTTTCCCATCCTGCCAAAGTCTGCATTTTTGAAGTCCAGAACCCTAGTTTTTGTAGTGGCTACTTCCCTACCCAGGTTGATTGAGAACCACACTGTGCCGTGGTCACTGCTTGCCAGAGGTTCCTCCACCCTTACATCCCTGACTTGTTCTCCATCTTCCAGTATCAGGTCTAGTATATTCCCCATCCTCATTGGCTCCATTACCCTCTGGGTAAGGAAGCCATCCTGGAATGCTTCCAGGAGGATCTTCTCCCTGGTGCAAGTGGTGCTGGGATGCTCCAATCCACCCCTGGTAGATTAAAATCCCCCACCACCACTGTGCTCCCTTTGCCACTGTGCCTCCTTATCTGCTTCCCCAGTTTCCTGTAAATGTCCTCCTTCTGGGCCGGATGTCTATAAACAACCTCAGACAGATCTTGGTCCTTTTCTGGCTGTGTAGTTGCAGCTGGATTACTTCTGACCTGCCCTCCTCCCCTTCCTCCCTGTTACATCTGATCCCTTCCCTTATGTAAATGGTAACTACCACCCCCCAAGCCTTGCCTTTATCTCTGTCCCTTCAGAATAGTTTATACCCTGGGATGATTCTGTCCCAGTCATGGTGTCTGGTTGCCAACATGTCAGTAATGGCAGCTATGTCCACCTCTCCCTCTGCCATCAATGCCTGCAACTCTGCCAGGTTGTTCTCCCGGCTCCTAGCATTTAATTAAACCATTCTCCACACTGCTCCTATCCTTCCTTACCCTTCACTCCAATCCCTATTTCGCCTAAGGTCGTATCTATCCCTGTGGTGTGGGGAGGCCCATGGGACCACCTGTCCTGGTGATTCCCAGATCCAATGCCTCCCCCCACCTAGTTTAAATGATACCTCTTGTTGATGAAATCCCCCGGCTTCTGCTTCAACACCTGTTACCTTGCCCTGCTGAGGTGTAGCCTATCCCCTGCATGAAGATCTGTGTTATCCCATATGCTACCCCAATCCCCCACCAATCCATACCCCTGAGTCCCACACCATTCTCTCAGTCACTTGTTGAAGTCACTGATTCTTCTTTTCCTGTCTGTACTAACCCTTGGCACTGCAGAACTTCTGAGAAGGCTACCATTGTTCCCTCTTTGCTGCATAGTTTTCCCACTTCCCTGAAGCTGTCTTGTACCTCCTCTATCCTTTTCCTTTCCAGATAATTTGTTCCAAGGTGCACCGCAATGTGTGGTGCCTCCCTCACTGTCCCCACATATCTGCCCATATGCTGCCCCACTCTATGCGCTCTCATGCCTGGCATGTATTCTACCCAGATGTTACTTTTTCTGGCACCCTTCCCCCCCCATCTTATACACTTAAGTATAGAATCCACTAGAATTATGACTCCCCAATGATTATCCTGCTCACCCTCTTGTTGCCCTCCACTCCCCTGCCCCCAACTTGAGAGGACCCTCATCCCCTCGTCTCGCCTCCCCTCTGCCTCCCCTAACCATTGCCCTGTCCTCTCCCCCCTTGCAAATATGACCAGGCTACTGACCTCCACCTCCAAACTATTTTCCGTCTGTGGAACCTCCCCTTTGCACTCACTTGTTGCTCCGTCCACCACACTACCACCTCCTCTGCTATTACTTTCCCATGTCTTCCCTGAAATGTGGCCCTCCCCTACTCGCACTCCCCTCCTCTCCCTATCCATAGCCTTCCCCGGACTGCCTGCCACTTCCCGCATCCTCCTGTCTCCTCTCTTCTTCCTTCCCTCTCGAGGGACTGCACCACCATCACCTTGCAGCCTCCCCGCCACTGTACTTCTTGGAGTACTTCCTACTGTCTCCCTGTTGTGTGCCTTTTCCCCTGTAGGGTCCTCTCCCTGCTCCTTCACTGTAGCTTCCCTTCTCTCTGCTACTTGGTCTTCCAGACTAGCCAGCACTGAGAGTCTGTTTTGCAGTGCTAATCTCCTTTCCTTGAATGAGTCCAGTCTCCTTTCTCATAGGCTGATATCTTTGCTTCAACCCAGCCTTAGCCATGCCCCTGTGCTGGACCCTCCTACAGTCATCGCTTCCGTCCCTTGGAAGAGAAAGAATGGACAAGGAGGATTAGAGTGAGCAATAGTGGGTATAAGATGGGGAGTGGGTAGAAAAACAACAGAAGGAGTTGTAGAGGGTGTACAGTTTAGCCAGAAAGGTGGAGGGAGTGGTGCGGTAGACCATGTCATCATAGTCAAACACCAGGAGCAACATTTTGGTGACAAGCATGTGGCATACCTGTGGAGACAGACAGTCTTTATTGTGATACAAGGCACCAGGTTTAGGGCGGAGCTTGGCAGGGATGGTATCAACGTGGACAGAGAAGTCAAGCCT
Source organism: Neoceratodus forsteri (assembly GCA_016271365.2). NCBI lineage: Eukaryota > Metazoa > Chordata > Ceratodontiformes > Ceratodontidae > Neoceratodus > Neoceratodus forsteri. The sequence continues at coordinate 71,601,909 of CM028136.1, forward strand.
GCTGTCTAGCCACACACCGAGTTATTTGAATGAATGAACCACTTCAAGGTGGGTGCTATCCAAGGTGGGGAATATGGGCAGAGTTGGGAGTCTGGCCAATTTATGGCTGGTGCCAAAGGTCATGGGCACAGTTTTTTTGTGTTGACCTGGAGTTGGTTAGATTGAAACCAGTACAGGATATTGTGGAAGTCTTGCTGGAGCTGACCTTCCATAGCTGTAGTGGAAGGACCAGAGGCATAAATGACTGTGTCATCTGCATACATGTGGATATGTGACTTGGCACAAGCTGGGAGGTCATTAAGGAAGATGGAGAAGAGGATGGGCCCCAGGATGGAGCCCTGTGGGGCTCTGGCCTGGATGGGAAGTGGAGGTGACAGGGTGCTATCAGCCTGAACTGACTGAAGATGGCCTGAAAGGAATCAGTCTACAGCAGGAGTTGAGAGGACAGCAGAACTCGGCTTATCTGGTAGAAAGGGTGGGACACTGAGTCAAAGGTCTTGGCCAGATTAATGAAAATGGCAGCTGTGATGTGCTCCTGATCCATCCCTGAAAAGACAGAATAAGTTACATGCAGCAGAGAGGAAATGGTGTAGTGAAACCAGACTTGGAATGGGGGAGGAAATCAGTGGAGGATAGAAAAATCGGTGAGTCTAGTGTAGACAACTTTCTCTTGCAGTTTAGCAAGGAAAGGGAGAAGGGAGACTGGCCAGAAGTTACTTAGAGAGGATGGATGCCCCACTCTGTGGAGTGGAAGAACTTCGTCAAAAGCAAACCATTAAAGAGAAACACGGAAACATAGACAATGATGGCAGGAAACAACCAATGGTCCATCCAGTCTGCCCAAGTTCCCTATTTAGCCCTGGGACCTACTGTCCCTCTAGGGTCCCAGCCCTCCCCATCCTCCACCTCTTTCTCCTCCCTGATTCTGCCACCCCAAGCAGCTACTATATCCTCATTCTGTCATTCATTGTGCTTGAAACCACCAATGGTTTTCACACCCACCATCTCGGCTGGCAGACTGTTCCATGACTCCTCCACCCTTTCTGTAAATTAGTACTTCCACCTGTCCCTCCTGAACCTTCCTCCTGTTAGTTTTCACTCATGTCTACATGATCACAAACTACTATGCAAGCTAAATAGTTCCCCTTGTTAATTTCTTTTAGGAACTTGAAGGTCTATCACATCTCCCCTCACCCTTCTGGTCTCTAGCATCTCTACATGTGCAGTGCCTTGAGACACTCCTCATAGGACTTGCCCTGTTGGTCCTGAATCATTTTTGTTACCTTGCGCTGCACCGTCTCCAGCTTATTCCTATCCTTCCTGAGGTGAGGATTCCAGAACTGGGGCAATACTTCAAGTGTGGCCTCTCTAAGGATCTATATACGGGAAGTTTTACCTCTTCTTTTCTGCTATAAATACCCATCCCGATACAACCCAGCATCCTACTTGCCTTGGTATATGCCTTGTTGCACTGACTTAGCTACTTTAGGGAGTCACTGATAATAACTCCAAGGCCCTGTTCGTGATCTGTAGCGCTAAGTTTCACCTCACCCATCCTATACTCCATCCTGGGGTTCTTGTTCCCTAGGTACATTACCTTGCACTTTTTGGCATTGAATTTCAACTCACATCAGAAGAAGAGCAAACTCTACCCCTGCTCATTCCCCAGATTTAATCACATTTCTTATAAATTCCTGCATTTCTTAAGGGTGTGCTACTGGTTTGTGGCTCATATCAAATCGATCATTAGAGCCCAGTGCACTTCTTCCCCCACCACACAAGCTGATCTTAAGAACCTAGAATTTTTAACTTTTTAAAGTTAATACTCACATCTTGTCACTCCATTATTTTCAAAATGGGTTTGTTGGTCTTCAGATGCCAGCTGGCTGTTAGAAAAAAGCCATCTATCAATGACAAGGTGAAACCCTTGGATGAGAAACTGCTCCAGTATTTTAAATATAACTTGCTCGTCTGAGCTGGAGAACTCAACTTCTGTGAGACTCCTCTTAAGCTTCCTCATGTTCACTTCTGTTAAGAGCAAATACCTTGCAGAAGTTCAACTGCCAAACCTTAGACCACCCCTCTAGCTTTTGTAAGTCTTTTGCATTTCCTCATTGCTATCCAACCTATTCTTTCTTCCATATTCTTGAATGACCTTCTCTTTGCCTGTTCATTTGCATCCATTCATATGAATGCTGATGTTATTTTTGCACCTGGATCCTCTTCTCAGGACCTTACTTCACAACTTCAACTGGACTTTGACAATGTTCAGCATTGGTTTACGTCTAACCAACTGTCCCTTAATGCTAAAAAATGGACTTCATGACTTTTGGTGCTCGTCGGAGTCGTTCTAGACTTGCCTGTTTCCCTTCTTTTCACACCCTTGATGGTGCAATTATTGAGAATGTTTCCTCTTTTAAGTACCTTGGTGTCTGGCTTGACCAACATCTTGACTTCTCTGTTCATATTGATGCCATTCACCAAAAGCTTTACCCCAAGCTTGGTGCACTTTACAGGAACAAAGCGAGTATCCCACTTCCTATTCTCCGGGAGATTGTTTTAAAAATTATCCTCCCTATTTTTGACTATAGTGATATAGTCTACAATGGTGCTTCTAAATCAACCCTTGCTAGACCGGACCATCTTTTCAATTCTTTCTGTTGTTCTACTTTAGATTGTTCCCCACGTACTCCCCACTGTTTACTCTGCTATTTTACTCTCCATTCTTGATGCCAGGTGCCTTTCCCACTGTGCTTCCTTTATATCTAAATTCTGGGTTGGTTACCTTCCTTACTACCTTACCTCGCTATTATTCCCTCCTTCTCCTCTGTGTAACATTGCTTCTCCTTTCTCTGCTGTTCCTTCAAGGAAACCTATAGCTGGCCAAGCTGCCTTCTCTTACCATTTCCCTAAGCGTTGGTCCTCACTTCCTTTGTCTGTTTGCTCTGCCTCTTTGGTGTTCTCCTTAAAGTCTCTCCTTCATGACTTTTTTCCTCCCTCCTGCACCTGTTCTTGATCCTCTTCCTTCACCCTCTCACTAGCTTTGCCTTGGCAATCTATTTTCCCCCTTACCTACACATGTGTTATTTTGATTTATATTTAAAGTTTAATATTTCTTCATTTAAATAATTTTACTGTAAATTCTATGTATTTATTGTCATTGCTTTATATGGTGCTCTCCATCCTCGTCCCTCAGGACACATCTGGAAATGAATTGTTACCAGCTCAGTATGTCTTGCCTGGTGAAACCTTTGAAATAAATAAATAAATAAATGATCCAGGGAAAGGGAAGTGTGCCGTGTCAATCAAATTCTGATAGCCCATGAAAAGTTCTTTTAAACAAGATATGGACTTACCCGTAGGTATCAGGAATCCTGCAATGTAAAGATCTAAATCATCTGTAAATTAGATCAAGGCAGCAGCCTATACTTGGAATCTTGAGACAGGTGGTGATGTCAGTGAGGGGCAAGCTCTAGGTTAAGCACCGCTTCCTTCTCAGTGACATCACTTTCTGAGTTAAGGTTCCATAAAATGGCTGCTGCTGCGTTGATCTAATTTACAGATGATGTAGATATTCATACCCCCAGACTCCTGACACCTATAGGTAAGACTAATATTTTACTTGGTAGATCTTTTCATGGGCTTTCAAAATGTGAGGGCCCCGGCTTATTTACCTTTCCCTTTAAGATTACCACTGCACACCCAGAACAAAATGACATTTATTTATTTAGTTTTTGTTGACCGGGTAAGTGCACTAGACATATTCTGTCTATTTTCAGGCACAACCCAGGGGACGGGGATACAGATGAATGCCAACTGACCTTGAACCAGATTAAGCTGTCAATGGTATTTTTAGTGAATAGGGGGATACTTGGCCAGGGCACCGGGGAGATTCCCCTACTCTGCTGGTGCTCTGTGGCCAGTAGGGGAGCTGGCCTTTGTTGCACGATGGCCACTTCGGAAGTGCGTTTGGAGGTGGAGGTTGTATCTGCTGCTGGCAAGGGTGCTGTGCAGCATTACGACACAGATTTGAAAGTTTCAACAGGATCTGATATTGAAAACAACTAGCTTTTTCACAATGCTGTTTCGTCTACTGAGGCTTTACCTGTCTCGAAGGCTATTGAAGGGAGTTCCTTAAAGGCTGATATAGCGGAGGCTCCAGGATGTTTTTTGATTGAGACTTCTTGTACTGCAGCTTTAAAACCGGCTTTTGATTTTCCTCTGGTGACTGGGAATGCAGAAGTGTGTTTGGAGAGAGGCGGCATTTTGACGGCTACGGCTCTGCCTATGGCTCCAGCTTGCACTACGGGTTGTATACGTGGAGTTGATGTGGCTGGATTAAATGTTTTGGTCCAGGAAGCTGAGGATGAGGTTATTACTGTCGAAGAATCGTCTCAGCAATGGCGGTCAATGGAAGAGGAAGCCGAGGTGGTGTTAACTGACTCTTTGCAAAAAGAAGAAAAGGTTGTGAGTACTGTGCAGCCAAAGGTTGTGTTTCCAACAATTACCCTGCAAAGAGAGACTGGGTTTGTTTTCAACTCAAGGAGAGGGGGTGTTGGGGGTTTGAATCTTGATGCCCCTGTTACTTATCAAACAGAGGTTAATGTACAAATGGGGGTGACTGAGTTTAGTTTTGGTTCCTCAAAAAGTTCTGAGACAAAACGAAGTATTGCCCCTAGTCTACATAGTGAGGTTAGTGCAGGTATCCCCGTGACCCCTGAAGGGTTGCCTGCTACACCTCTTAGTTTTGAGAGTCACGATGCAAATTGGTCTCCTCAGGGTGCCTTGGTGGCGGCAGGGTGGAAACAATTAGGTAAAGGGGTTTGGACTCCTGATCCTGTATGGGATTCCTCTCTGGACTTAAATAAAACTTCTCCTATGTTGAAACCAGGTACGGTGCAAGGATCAGCAAGCAACATCGATGGGGAAGACCAGAGTGCTAAGACAAAAGACATTATTACAGACCTTTTACCTACTTTGTCTGAACTTCCTAAAAAACAACAGGTGTCTGAGGGATCTAAGTCTGGGGAAGATCCTTCGGTTGTAAAACCCCTTATGTCTGCATTATTTTCACAATGTAAACGGGAAGCTGCACCCAGACGTAATGCAGTTCGTATAAGATATAAAGGGGGGCTAACAGAGAGACCGGATAGGTATTATGTGGGAAAATCCCTGATAAAAGATTCTTTGTCCGTTTCCCCGAGAGATGTTTTTGCTTTTATTAACATCTCGGGTGAGGATAACTTTGATATTAACTTTCGTTCTCCCTCCTTATTGGAATTATTTTGGGAACGGTATAATCAGGTGAAATTCTCGCCCTTATGGACTCCCTTTTTTGGTTATTCCTCTCACAAAACCACTGATTAAACATGTCACAGTAATGTTTAGGAATGAGGGTGTGCATGTTGAGGATATTTCCTACTGGTTATCCCAGAAATGCGATGTTCAGAGTGACCCTGAACCTATTTTGGATTCCGAGCATTTCTGGACGGCAGGTTGGAAATTCAAGGTGAAATTAAGGCAGTCTCATATGGGTGTGGAGCATATCCCTAATTCTTTTTTGTTGGGGAGGGATGGGGGTGTCTGTTTTTATAGTGGCCAACCCAGGGCTTGTTATAGATGTGGTTCCAGAACTCACCTTTCCAGCACACGTGACCAGCCAAGATGTAATAATTGTGGTGAAGTTGATCATGTCACAATGCTATGTAATAATGCTACCAAGCGTGATCTTTGTGAAGAACAAAATCATGCCTTTCAAGATTGTCCATGGGCAGCACAGAATAAGGTCAGTTGTGGTAACTTGGATTTGATTATCCAAAAAGCCCAAGACACTAAGGAAAGACGGCAGGGGGATTGTGGTACCCTGAAGCCCCCTTCTTTGCCCCAGAGCACTGTAGAAACTCATGTGGTGGAAATCCCAACTCGGCCTCAGGCCTTAGCTGATATAGCTATTAAAGAGGAGGTGTCAGAGGGGGTTTCTGTCCTTTTGCAGCCAGTTTGTTATAAAGGCCCAGATGTGGATTCAGTAGCTGATACTGCTTCCCACCTTCCTTTACCTCCCAGAAGATCTTGTAGAAATTTTAAAACAATCCCGCCCCCTGAACCTGAGTCTCTGGAAACTAAAAATTCCTATGCAGTCTTATTTTGGGGGGATTCTGAGATGGATCTTGGGGATACAGACTCCCAAAAATCATTACAGGATGCATCGGCGCCCCCTAGGGATGATTATAAAGAAAAAAAAAGAAAAGGCAGAAAAAATGAGATAAAGTTTCTTTCATTTTAAAAAAATTAAAAGGGTTTTCTATGGGCCTCCTTAAATATACATAGTATTTTGAATACACAAAAGAGACGGGCTGTGTTTCAGTTACTTCATGATTCTCAGATTTCAATATGTTTTTTACAGGAAATCTGGATGTTTTCTAAAGATCAAATTGTTTCCTTTAAAAGGGACTGGCCATGGGGACCGTCATATTGGTCCTTTGGGGAAGACAGGGCTGATGGGGTTGGGATTCTCTTTAATTCATATAAGTTGGTTTTGTATAAATTGATAGATTTATTTCTGGGTAGCATGATAATCATAGATGGGAAATGGAATGCCAATACTTTTAGATTTATTAATATTTATAACCCCCAAACAAAAGCAGCTAGGGTTGCTTGTTTGAAAGGGATTCAGCCTTTTTTAGTTACGTCCTTACCCATTCTTTGGGGTGGGGATTTCAGTTGCAGTATAGGAGCAAACAAGAGGGGGTCAAACAAAAAAACCTATTGTGATTCAAACTGTTTAAGGGACATTGTTAAAACTGGAGATTTAGTTTCCTGTGAAGCTTTCGGTTCTGATTGCTCTGGTGGCACCTTTTTTAAGGGGAAAAGGGGCTTCACAATCGATTATCTTTTTATTTCTAAAACAATCCCAGCGAAACATTCAATTATAGTTCCAGTAGAGTTTTCTGATCATGTTCTTTTACAGGTAGAGGTAGGAGTTGTTTCAGGACAAGAGAAACAAAGGAAAAGATGGAAACTAAACACTTCTATCTTACAAGATCAGTTTGTTCAAAATTCTATTAGATTAATTCTAAAAGCTAGATTATCTGTGGCGTTTTTGTACTCCAATATGGGAGTATGGTGGCAAGAAACAAAAAAGGATTGCATTATATAGTATAAAAAACATGGGATCTGTCGGAGGAACTCTGAGTTTTTTGCCTATTTAAAATTAAGATCCCAATTACAATACCTACTTACGTTGGCAAATTCTTCCAGACCGGATTTTTCTGTACAAATAGAGTCTATTAAGTCACAAATGAGGGGCTTCCAATATGACAGAGCAAAAACTTTACAGGCTTTGATAACCAATCACATGAGGAAATTGGTTGTTGGTGATCCGTTTGAATTATGTAAATCAATTAAGGAGCATCATCTTTAGAATTTTTAGTCCACAGGGGTTGTACAGTGGACACAGTTGTCTCTATAGGAAATAAGATTACCGCTCACTTTCAGGAATTACAATCCATATTCTCCTTCTTTACAACAGATAAACCAGTTTTTAGGCCCCCCCCAACAAGATATGGGTTTAAATCAAGGTATGATGAATGATATTAAAAGGCCTTTCTCTCCTTTGGAGATAGATACGGTAATTAACAATTTAAAATCTAATGTTTCACCTGGGTTGGATGGTCTTTCCAATTCTTTCTATAAAACTTTTCGTATGGAGTTAGTCCCTTGTTTGGCTTTAGTTTTTAATAATTTTTTAGATGGTGACTTGATTCCGTTTTTTTTTTTCAGAAGGTTTACAGATATATATTTTAAAAACGGGGATAAGGGGTATTTTGGGAATTGGAGACCAATCACATTGCTAAATTTTGGTTATAAGATATTGGCAACTTTGATTAATAATAGATTGAAAAATTTGGCTAGTGTAGTTTTTGTCCAGCTCAGCATTGTGGACTTCCGAATAGAAGAATCCAGTCGGTACTTTGTACTATTAGAGATGTCATTGAACACTTGAATGACTCAGGAGAGTCAGGGTGTTTACTATCTTTGGATCTTGAGAAAGCCTTTGATAGAGTCAGTCACCCTTTTTTGTTTTCAACTTTAACATTTTTTGGGGTGCCCGCTGGTTTGCTTCATTTGATAAAAGGGCTGCATGCCACTGCGTTGGTGTATCCAGTAATCAAAGAGGAATTAGGGACAGGTTTTATCATGGGAAGTGGAGTAAGGCAGGGTTGCCCCTTAAGCCCCTTCCTATACATTTTCTCTGTGGAGCCCCTTATTAGAACAGTAAGCACTACCTCTATGTGGACAGGTGTGCATATCCCTTTAATAAATTCTTGCTTAACCATACAGGCATATGCAGATGATGTTTGTCTTTTTTTTACTGATGTTGCACAAATGGGAATATTTTTTTCAAATATTTCAATCATATTCCAAATTGTCAAATGCCAAAATTAATCTTTCTAAAACCAAAGGTTTATTAATGGGATGTACCTATCAGATCCCCTTACAATACATTACTATAAAAGTTTCTACAGAACCCCTTACAATATTAGGGGTGGTTTTTGGATCCAAAAACCTCCCAGAGGTCAACTGGATTTCTGTATTAGATAAAGTGGAACTAAAAGTGAACAGATGGAAGAAGTTTCGATTTCCAAAACTGAAAAGAATTCAGGTTTTGAAACAATTTATTTTACCATGTTTACAGTACTTAGTTGTCATTTACCCCCTGCCTGCCCAATTTGAAACAAGACTTTACAGCATTTGTTTTCAATTATTATGGGGTAATAGACTAAACCCTGTTAAAAGGTGTTTTACTTACCTGGAAAAAGATCAAGGAGGTTTAGGAATGGTTGACCCAGTGGTTTTTTGCTTTTCATTATTTTTCTCCTTTTCATTGAAACAGTGTCTAGGACCACCAGATAATCAGGAGAGTTGTTTTTTATACCGGAATTTTTTAAGCCTGCGGCACAAAAACTGCATAAGTGGCAGGTAACCAAAAACCAGATCAAAGAGGGTTCGCCTCGGAAATTATATAAAGAAATTGTAACATTCATCTATCCCTTGAAGCCGAGCTTTAAAAATTGTCCTTCGGGACTGATTCCTAACATATTAGAACAGCTCAATAATCCCAGGCTACTGATACATATGTGGGAGGTCCAATGGCTCATAATGTATGGGAGGTTGAATGTTAGAGGAACAGCTAAATATAAAGCCAAGGAAGAGAAGATTTGTCCATATTATGAATGTGTTAATCAGGAGGAAACCATGGAACATTATTTTCTACAGTGCTCTTTCCCATTAAAATTATGGGCTTTTCTGGCCAAAAAATGGGATTTGAATTGGTTGGCATATTTAAATTATGATATACTAGTGATTGGCAACTTCCCTCCTAATTTAAGGAAGTATGAGAAGGGTACTTTGAGAGTAATATTTGCATGTTTACGGTTTTGCCTTTGTCAAGTAAGATGTCAATGGGTATTATATCAAAAAAGGACTTCTCTAGAGGGGTTTCATCTGTATGTAGTAAATGAATTGAGGAAAATCTTTGTTACAGATACACAATTGTATAATGTAGATAAAGTCAGGAAATGGTGGAAAGGATTTTCATATATTATCAAATATAAATAGAAGGTTGATGATTTTCTTCCTTTGTTTCTCCCCCTTCCTTTTTCTTTATGTGTTTTTCTTTTGGATAGAATGGTTACTATAGGGTTGAGAAAGGTGACAAAGTATATGGTAGATGTTTATTTAAGGTCTTCTTTTGTTTTATTTTTTTCTCTCTCTGTTGTTTTTCTTTATTATTGATGATTTGGAATGTATAGTTATGTTATTCTATGTTGCAGAATTTTTTGACTGATTTGTATTTATGTTTCTATTGCAATAAAATCATCCCTACTCTACTCCTGATGGTAACATAGAAACATCTGATATGGGGATGCTTCTATTACTACAGAAACATTTAGTAAAGGAATTTTTCAGGGGGTCCTTTTAAAGATAAACAGCTGAGGGACTATTTAACAGCACCCACCCCACAGTTAGCAGAACAGGAAAAGATATGTCTGGAAGGTCCAATAACCAGGGAAGAAATTTTAGATACTATTAAAAATCTGAAAGGAGGGACAGCTGCAGGGCTGGATGGTCTAACAAATGATTTTTACAAAACTTTTTATCAAGATTTAAGTATAATCCTAGAAGTGGTCTATAACAACACTTTGAGTAAAGGAGACATGATTCCAGACTTAGGTATGGCTATTACCAGTTACATACAGAGGAAAGGGGACAAAAATTCCCTAGGAAATTGGAGACCATAGTGACTATAAAATCTTAGCGAAACTTCTGTGCAAACGATTACAAAGGGGAGCTCAGGGGATAATAGACAGTGCACAGACAAGCTCTATTCCAAAGAGGAAAATACAGCACAATCTCTTTATTTTGAGGGTATTACTTGAAAAAAGGAAAACTCAAAGTGGGGAAGGCTATATAGTTGCTTTAGGTCAGGCCAAAGCCTTCGATAAAGTAGAACATCAGTAGTTAATACAAATCTTACAGAGGTATGGGACACCCCAGAATTTGATAAGATGGATTAACCTTCTTTATGAGGGGGCAATGTTTAGGCCATCATTGAATGGCTATTTGGGGGACATTATTCCTTTACAGAGAGGGGTGAGGCAGGGATGCCCAGTAAGTCTCTTATTATATACTTTCGCTCTAGATCCAATAATTAGGCATATCAAATGGGATAACCAAATTATAGAGATTACTCCATAGTCAGGAGAACTGCTGGAAAAAGTAATCACTTATGCAGATGACATATGCGTAATGGTTCAAAATAAAGTGTCAAGGAGATGAGCTTTGCAAATTTTTCAAGAAGTCTCACAAATTTCAGGAGCTCAGATAAATGTAGGAAATAGTGCTGTAGTCTCCCTTAACTTAGAAAGGGAACATGACCAAGACATAGCAGGGATTACGATAACTGCAGCCCCTACAAACATTTAATGTGTAGGAAGGAGACCAATATAACTGGGAAAGACTGCTGGACATCCGTGAAAGCAAAGTTAAAATATGGAGAACTTGGAAACTGGGAAAGAAAAAGAGAATTAGGATTATGAAACAGTTTTTACTGCCTATTTTTACTTATCTTAGTTATGTTTATACCCCCCAAGTAAGATTAGAAACACAACTTTACAGTATTTTTTTCCAGATGTTATGGGGAATTAGGTGAAACCCGATCAAACGAGATATCACATACCTACCGTGTAAATAAGGGGGTTTGGACATGGCTAACCCAGTGGTCTTTTTTCATTCTGTATTCATATGTAGTTTAGTACAATATTGTGAAAGTTCGAATAATGCCTCTTGGCAGAAGTGGACAGCAAGAGCCTTGCAGCCCTATATGGAAAAGTGGGAGGTGCACCCCACAAGATCGTACAACAGTGGAATATTCCTGAATGTGCCATAGATTCAGTAAGGAAGATTGGGTGATGGAAAATAGATACAAGAAACTTTCTCACATTATGGCGGAAACAATTGTATCACACAGTAGTACTTGCACCACAGGGGCCTTTGAGCTTTCTAGACTATGTACCCTCTTAAATGCCATACACTCTTGCAATAGTAAAGGATGATAGGATTCCAAAAAACATATGGGCTATAAACTGGTTATGCTGCCATGGGAGGTTGGGAGTGAGGGGTAACCCAAACATTAGGCAATTAAAGAGGGGTATTGTCCCAAACAAATGTGTGTACATATTGAAAAAACAATGTAGCACTTCTTTTTGAATGTATGGAATCAAAACTTTTTTGGAGTACTATAGCAACTAAATGGCCACGGCCTTTTATTTTGGGTATTAATTACCTGACCCTTAAACTGGGGGACTGCTCAAGGATTTGAAGAATATTCCATAGTAGCTCTTTGAGGGTACTTTTTTCAATCATTATTTTTTTTTTCTGGCAGAGTAGATGCCAATATGTATTGCAGCAAATAGCATCTACCCCAATGTGGTGATCACACAGAGTGAAACAGTTTTGGAACAGGCTAAAGAAGGTGATAAGAGGAGGTTTCCTCCTGAGAAATTCTTTCTCTGGAAACATATGGAGAATACTTGCTAGAAAAGAAAAAAAAATGGTAATAAAGCAGGGTTTTCTGATGAGAGAGGAATGCCATGGAGGGTTTCTTTGGGCAGGGATGCAAGATTTTTGAGAATTTAAAGTGAATCTTTATGTCTTTAACAAAAATTTTGTAGAGTGTTTCTTTCTTCTTTTGTGAATTTTTGTCTGTATAAACACGTGTGATGTGATGTTTTCTTTGAATTTTCAATAAAAATTCCCCTACTCTTTTTGAGAAGTGCCATGGGATCTTTAACATCCACCTGAATTACCACCAGAACAGGCAGATGGGACCTCGGTTTAACGTCTCATCTGAAAGACGGCACCTCAGGAGTGCAGCACCCCCTCATGCTGCACTACAGTGTCAGTATTGGGATTTAACCTAAGTGCCTGGTGTGCGGATAGAACTCACAGCCTTATGATCTCGTGGCCTCAGAGATGAGTGCGCTACCTGCTGAGCCACTGACACTAAAATAGAGGCCACGAAAGATCTGCCTGTGCTACCAAGGTGGCTTGTGAATAAGATTACCTTTAAAGATGTTACAAGATTTTATCTGGAGTTTGGTGGCCTCTTTTCCTCTAAAGAGCAAGCAGCATTAAAAATATGAACAGTGAACAGAACAAGGTAACCTTCTTGTCTGTTTTGTGCGTTTGAGTCACCTTAGTCCTAAGTTCTGGAGGGATTCAAACTGATAAGCTCTTGTTAGCGTACCCAATTATCAGGCTCAGATAATTCTGTCTTTGGGGGGCCAGATATCTTTGCCTATGGGCACCTAACCAGGTTTAACAAAATGAACCCTTAGAACTCTATGCAAGACCTAGAGAACTCTTTTCTGTTTCCCAGTTTGGTATCACATTAAGCGCATGCAGAGTGTCAACTATAACCATCTAAGCTTCACTTATACAAAAAGAAGTTTCAAGGCACACCAAGCAGTTTCTGTTTTTAAAATATATATGTAACCCCATTGTTACCCGGGGTTACTAGAATCCCAGTAAGACCTAGTGGTAGGCAGGGAAGGCAGCTTGTCAAACTCCAGTTAAATGGATTTCACACTGTCTCACTCTGTTCTCAGTCTCAGCTGAGACTGAGGAATGACATCACAATAGAACTATCGCAGCTGCATGAGCCACAATGGAATCTGCAGAAGGGAGTTAGAGTAGAATGTTGGGAGGTTTGAACAGTAGTCTGTAGTCAGTTGGAGTTTGGAGATTGTTATGAGAGGGGCACAGCAGCTCTGTGCTCAGGCTCTTGGAGCCTCAGCCCTGAAATAGGGCTACAGTTAGGAAAAGGTGTGTGTTTCTGCCTAAAGAGAGACACAGTAAGCTATTTTTAAAGTGGTGGAGACCGCTGATTCGGGTCTGTGCGCCCCATCCCTGAGGGAATGGGGCAGGAAGGTTTGCCTGTTATTCCAGGGGCAACCCCATGGCTACTGCTGGAAAAAGAAGCTGCCTTATTTTGTCCACATGTGTGGGGTACAAGAAGATTTCGTGATTCGCCTGTGGGACACATGCAACCAAAGGGTGAGTTCTGCTCTTTCTAAAGGGCCCATGTTTCATCCTGAACTGTGTTAAAGTGGGGATTGGACTACTGAAGTAGTGGGAGGCCTAGAGTAATAGGCTTAGCCAAAAGTAAAAGTATGTTCAAGTCCAGCACATAGGGGAAGTCATGACATGTAGAGGAGATGTGATATACGTCTACCCAGTAATCTTCATTGCCAAGCTTTCAAAAGAGTTGTTTAGTTTACAGAGAAATGGCCGGGTATGGATTATGGGAGCTGGAGGTGGGAGACCCCCCATCCTTAGTAACCAGGTCCACCTCTATGGATTTGCTCTGTGGATTTCTACTTTGCCTCATGCACTTGGCCAGTGATAAGGGAAGTACCCAAATGTGGGATGGAAGGAAATTTCCCTCAGGAGTCAAGGCTCTAAGATGGTTTGGGGAGCCACCAACAGGAAAAACTGGTTCATTCCCATAATGGACCATGGATCAAGTGGTCATGGAGCCGGGCCAGTGAGGAAAACCCAAGTAGTGTACAAATCGGGCTGTGTACCCAAAGCTGCATGCAAGTCTGGGCTGTGTGCCTGGTGGGTTTACAGCCTGAGGGCTGGAAATGTGAAGAAGTGTTCTGTTATCTCTAATCTGCATTACCAGGAATGTAGCCCCGTGGGGGTCCGTCTATGCTTTGTTTGTTCAGTTTGGATGGGAATAAAAGCTGCACTTTAGAATCCCATTCCTGGTTTTGGACATTACAGTTATTGCTTCCTGTGTTTGGATTTACTTGGGTGCCCCTGTGCAGCATAGCCAAACCTAGGCCCCCCGTGCCGAGTAACCTAGTCCTCCCCGAACCCAGTCCCCACCAGGTACTGCTGTCAGCTTCAACAGCATGCCACCTGTCATTTTGCAAAAAGGCAGGGGTCCGGGGGTTGCATATATCTTTACTTTAAAATAGACAAAAATCGCAGAACAGTAAAATACAGAACAAGATATCCCAACACATACAGCCTTAAAAACAAAACAGGTTTAAAAGTGCAAATTCCTACAATACATACACTCAGACTAGTCTTGTCTCAGGTCCATACTTCTTAATCTGTCAGTGCTTTCGATGTTCCTCTCTCTTTCAGTCAGAAAATGAATGTCTGTGTGTAAGGTCTGCTCAGTATCTTAAAAGCAGTCTTGAGCCGGCCTTCTCTCTGAGGTCACCTAACTCCGCCTTGGTGTATTAAAATTTATATTTTATAACACAGGATGTCCTACTAAGATATTTTAACAAAATAGGTGACCAATGAATCTCCTCTCTCCATGTGACCTGTCAAAACCGGTCTGTGATCTGCTCTTCACAGACATCAAAGCCTCTTTGATGTAATTCTGGCTTCCTTACACGACACCCTCCAACACATGCATATTGGACTTGATGTAATTCACTGGATAACCCCAAGAAAATGCATATGTCCTTTTCCCCATGATACCTAGTGCAAACCAAAGGATTTCCCTGAGGGCATTATAAAATGGATATCTTGGTTTCTGCCTTCAAAGCAAGCTAACAAGATAATTGCACCTCATATATCTGCAGTTTAAGCTACCTTCTGTCCTTTGAACTTATCCCTGGGGGGGTTTGATGTGTCAGTTTCAGCAAGACAGTATTTCCTTCTGACAGACACCTCCTTATGTATTTTATATTGCAGAAAAAAATATCATATTGAAATCAGAACCAGCTGTCCACGAGCCACACTATTAAGTAGAAAAACTTCTGATTAGTGAAAGGGGAAAGAACAAGTATGTCTGATCTAAAAACATATGTAATTGCCCCCAACCATATGGGTGCTTACCTTGTGGTTCCACAATGCCTAGCCACTTTGTTGATTGCATGCTGTGTTCCTTCCAACCCTCTGACCTGGGCTGACAAAGGGACCAGGAGTGGAGAGAAGAGAGGCACTCCAGGTTTTCGTCAGCACCTCCTGTCCCTTCATATTATGACTTTGCTGTCACTGATTCAGGAATCCATCAGCACACACGACTGGATTAGAAATTGAGGCAGTATAGCGCAGTGGTCTAAGGCTCTGAGCTGCAAATCTGGTGACATCCAGCAGACCAGACCTGGGTTTGAATCCAACAGCTTCCACTTGCATACTGTGTGACCCTGAGCAAGTCACTTAACCTCCTTGTGCTCCCAGGTCACTCCTGTAAAAAAGCTTTCAGCTTAGTGTGCTATACCTGGTTAAACAACTAAATAAATAAATAAGAAATGTCCCTGTGGATGCCCCAACCTGACTGGGCTTAAAAGTGCACAATGCCAGGTGTAAAGAATACCTGCTTTGGGGCAGGGGCTCTTTGCAGGAGCTGGATAATGACATTTAGGAGTTAGCATCCTGGGACTATAACTTTGACAGACATCGTTGTCACCTCTGCCCCCTCCCCAACAGCAGCAACTCAGGCTCCAAGACCTGCAAGAAGGAACCAGAGTGCTAATGGACCCGAGAAGGACTTCATTAATTTTCTTCAATAATTAGCTGAGCCCTACCGCTCCCTGTCTAAGATAACTCCAGCAGCTGTTACTTAACTCTTCCTGCCTAAGACAACTCCAGCAGCTGGGGCCTAACACTTCCCTTCTAAAGTAGCTCCAGCAGCTGAGGCAAACCTGCTTATGTCTGTCAGCTTCAGAAGCTGAGCCCTAAATCTCCCTGACTAAGCCAACTGCAGAGGCCTAGACCTCATTCTCCCTGTCAAACGCAACTCCAGCACCTAAGACCTAATTCTCCCTGTCTAAGGTAACTCCAGCAGCTGAGACCTACCTGTTTATGACTAAGGAAGTTCCAGCAGCTGAGGCATCTATCCTTGTCTAAGACAACTCCAGCAGCTAAGACATCTCTCCTTGTTTAAGGCAGCACCAGTAGCTAAACAAGACTTATAAGTGAAATGCCGATTCTAACTCTATTTTCAGCGTGCATTTAATGCTACCTTTTTGTTTGATTTCCAGCAGCTGAGACCTAACTCTCTCTGATGCATATCCAGCAGCTGAGGTCTAACTCTCCCCATCTAAGGAAACTCCAGTTCCAAAGGGTTAGCTCTCCCTATCTAAGGCACCTCTAGCAGCAGAGGCCAAACTCTCACTGTCTAAGTTAACTCCAGTAGCTTAGACCTTATGCTCCCCCATCTAAGGAAACTCTAGTACCTAAGGGCTTGCTCTCCCTCTTTAAGCCACCTCTAGCAGCTGAGCCCTAACTCTCCCTAAGGCACCTCTAGGAGCTGAGGCCTAACTCTTTCTATCTAAGGCAACTCCAGCAGCGGAGGCCTAACTCTCCCTGCCTTAGACAACTCTAGCAGCTGAGCCCTAACTCTTTCTGTCTAAAGCAGCTTCAGCAGCTGAGCCCGAACTCCCCTTGTCTCAGGCAACTCCAGCAGCTGAACCCTGACTCTTTCTGTCTAAAGCAACTCGAGCAGCTGAGCCCTAACTCTCCCAATCTAGGGCAACTCCAGCAGCTGAGGCCTAACTCTCCCTGTCCATGGCAACTCCAGCAGACGAGCATTAACTCTCCCTGTCAAAGACATCTCCAGGAGCTGAACCCTAACCCTTTCTCTCTAAAGCAACTCCAGCAGGTGAACCCTAACTCTTTGTGTGTAAAGCAACTCCAGTAGCTGAGGCCTAACTCCCCCTGTCTAAGGCAACTCCAGCAGCTGAGCCCTAACTCTCCTTGTCTATGGCAATGCCAGCTGCTGAGCCGTAACTTTCCCTGTCTAAGACAACTCCAGCAGCTGAGCCCTCCCTGAAAAAGACAACCCTAGCAGCTGAGCCCTAACTCTCCCTGACTAAAGTAACTCCAGCAGCTGAGCCCTAACTCTCCCTGACTAAGGTAACTCCAGCAGCTGAGCTCTAACTTTCCTTGTCTAAGGCAACTCCAGCAGCTGAGCCCTAAACCCCTGTCTAAGGCAACTCAAGCAGCTGAGACCTAACTCTCCCTGTCTATGGCAATGCCAGCTGCTGAGCCGTAACTTTCCCTGTCTAAGACAACTCCAGCAGCTGAGCCCTCCCTGACAAAGACAACCCTAGCAGCTGAGCCCTAACTCTCCCTGACTAAAGTAACTCCAGCAGCTGAGCCCTAACTCTCCCTGACTAAGGTAACTCCAGCAGCTGAGCCCTAACTTTCCTTGTCTAAGGCAACTCCAGCAGCTGAGCCCTAAACCCCTGTCTAAGGCAACTCAAGCAGCTGAGACCTAACTCTCCCTGTCTATGGTAACTCCAGCAGCTGAGGCCTAACTCCCTGTCTAAAGCAACTCCAGTAGCTGAGGCCTAACTCTTTCTATCTAAGGCAACTCCAGCAGCGGAGGCCTAACTCTCCCTGCCTTAGACAACTCTAGCAGCTGAGCCCTCCCAGACTAAGGCAACTCCAGCTACTGAGACCTAACTTCCTGTCTAAGGCAACTCCAGCTCCTAAGCCTAACTCTCCCTATCTAAGGAAACTCCAGCAGCTGAGCCCTAACTCTCCCTAGCTAAAGCAACTCCAGCAGCTGAGCCCTAACTCCCCCTGTCTAAGGCAACTCCAGCAGCTAAGACATATCTCCTTGGCTTGTTTAAGGCAGCCCCAGCAGCTAAAAAAGACCTATGAGTGAAATGCCAGTTCTAACTTTATTTTCGACGTGCATGTAATATTACCTTTTTGTTTTATTTCCAGCAGCGGAGGCTAAACTCTCCCTGTCTAAGGCACCTCTAGCAGCTGAGCCCTAACATAGAAACATAGAAACATAGACTTTGACGGCAGATAAGTACCGCTAGGCCCATCTAGTCTGCCCATTTCCCTACCTACAGGATAGGCCACAGATCCTAGTTAACCAACAGCCTATATCTTCCTGCCCCCACAAGAATTGCCTTATGTCTGTCCCATGCATTCTTGAATTCTCCCACAGTTTTAGACCCCACAACTTCCTCAGGAAGGCTGCTCCATGCATCCACTACCTCTCTGTGAAATAATACTTCCTCACATTGCCCCTGAACTGCCCTCCTTCTATCTTTAAATTGTGTCCCTTGTTCTTGTAAGTCTCTTTTCTGAAAGATGCTACCCTCTTGGACTTTGTTGATTCCCTTGAGGTACTTGAAAGTTTCTATCATGTCCCCCTCTCCTTCTTTCCTCAAGGGTATACATATTAAACCTTTAGTCTCTCCTCATATGGCTTCTCTTGTAGACCCTGCACCATTTTAGTTGCCCTCCTCTGACTGCCTCTATCCTGTCTATGTCCTTGCGGAGATGGGGTCTCCAGAACTGGACACAGTATTCCAGATGGGTCTCACCAACTGTCTGTACAGAGGGATAACAACTTCCTGTTTTCTGCTGCTGATGCTCTCCCTATACATCCCAGTATACCCCGCCCTCCCTACTGCCTTCTCATTGCTTGCTAACCTTAAGGTCATCTGATATGATTACCCCCAGGTCCCTTTCCTGTTTTGTTGTTGTTACTACCTCCCCACCCATTGTGTATTCTTCCCTTGGGTTCTTGTTTCCCAGGTGCATTATTTTGCACTTTTTGCATTGAATCTAGCTGCCATGCTTGACCATTCCTCCAACCTTGCCAAGTCCCTTTTCATCCTTTCCACGCCTCCTTGTGTATCAACCCTGTTGCAGATCTTTGTGTCATCTGCAAAAAGGCATACTTTTCCTTCCAGTCCCTCTGCAATGTCACTGATGAAGACATTAAAAAGGACTGGACCCAATACTGAACCCTGCGGTACCCCACTGGTAACTGCCCTTTCTTCAGAGTGGACTCCATTTACAATTACCTTCTGTGTCCTGTTGTCCAGCCAATGTTTTACCCAGGCTACCACCCTGGGACCCACTCCCAGGCTGGTTAATTTGACTAATAATCTTTTGTGTGGAACTGTGTCAAATGCCTTGCTAAAGTCTAGGTAGGCCATGTCCATAGCCCCTCCCTGGTCTACTACTTTGGTCACCAGTCAAGGGATCTATTAGATTCATCTGACATGACGTTCCCTGTGAACCCATGCTGCCTTGGATCCTGTGCTCCACTGACCTCTAGGTACTCAACTATTCTTTCCTTCAGAAGTGACTCCATCACTTTCCCTACCACAGAGGTCAGACTGACAGGTCTGTAGTTTCCTGCCTCTGTCTTGGTCCCACTTTTGTGAAGGGGAATCACATCCGCCTTCCTCCAGTCCTTAGGTACCACACCATCCTCCCATGATTTATTAAAAAGAGTAGCCAGTGGTTTCACTAGTTCCTCCCTTAATTCTTTTAGAATTCTGGGGTGAATTCCATCAGGACCCATTGCTTTGTCCACCTTCAGTTTTAGGAGTTCTTGCAGAACCCTTTCTTCTGTGAAAGGACTGGGATCGACCACCCTATCAAGAGTGCTTCTGTTAATTGGATTAGGCACTTCCTCCTCTTTTGGAATACTGAGCAGAAATATTCGCTCAGTATTCCTGCTTTTTCACTGTCCCTCTGCCCACCACCGCTCATTCTATTCAGCCTCACTATCCCTCCTTTGTCTTTTCTACGGCTGATGTACCTTTAAAGGTTTTATCCCTTCTTAACTGAGTTGGCTATCTTTTCCTCAGTTTGGGCCTTTGCTATTCTGACTTCCCTCCTGCTTCTTTTCTGCCTTAACTGGTACAGCTCTCTGTCCTGCTCCTTCTGTGTTTCCTTATACTTCCAGAATGCTATCTTTTCTTCCTGACTTTCACAGCCATCTCTCTGAGAACCATAGTGGCTTTTTCTTCGCTTTGATTTGTTTATTTGCTTCACACAAGGCTTGTTGCCTCTGTGATGGCAGTTTTGATAATTCCCCATTGTTGCTCCACACCTCCTTCTAGCCTGTTTGCTAGTGCTTTTCTGAGGCACCTCCCATCTTGCCAAAGTCAGCCCTCCTAAAGTCCAGTACCCTCACTTTTGTATGGCTTGACTCTGTAGCTGAGTTTAACGTGAACCACACTGTTTGATGGTCACTTGTCCCCAGATGGCAACCCACTTCTAGATCTGAGATCCTCTCACTTCCTCCGCTTGAGAGTACAAGGTCTAAGATTGCCCCTCACGAGTGGGTTCCAAACTAGCTGTCTAATGCCTGCCACCTGTAGGGCGTCAAGAATGGCCTGCTCTTGGATGTGGCTGCAGAAAATTGCTCCAGTTAACATCTGGCATATTCAGGTCTCCCATCAACAGTATCTCCCTTTCTCTGCCATTCTAAGAATGCCTTCCATCATATCCTTGTCCATTCCTTCCCCCTGACATGGGGGTCTGTACACAACCCCTGTGTGGATTGTGGTGCCCTTTCCAGTCTACAAGGTGACCCACAGTGCCTCCTCTCCTCCCTGTTTACTCTTTTGTTCAGTTGCTTTTATCCCTTCCTTCCTAACTCTCCCTGTCTAAGTTAACTCCAGTAGCTCAGGTCTTATGCCCTCCATCTAAGGAAGCTCTAGTACCTAAAGGCTAGCTTTCCCTATCTAAAGCACCTCTACCAGCTGAGCCCTAACACTCCCTATCTAAGGCATCTCCAGCAGCTGAATCCAAACTCTTCCAGTCTAAAGCAACTCCAGCAACTGAACCCTAACTCTTTCTGTCTAAAGCAGCTCCAGCAGCTGAGCTCTAACTCCCCTTGTCTCAGGCAACTGCAGCAGCTGAGTCCTAACTCTTGCTACCTATGGCAACTCCAGCAGCTGAGCCCTAACTCTCCCTGTTAAAGGTAACTCCAGCAGCTGAGCTCTAACTTCCTGTCTAAGGTAACTCCAGCTGCTAAGCCCTAAATCTCCCTGTCTAAGGCAACTCCAGCACCTGAACCCTAACTCCCTGTCTAAGGCAACTGTAGCAGCTGAGAGCTTACTCTCCCTGTCTATGAAAACTCCAACAGCTGAGGCATAACACCCTGTCTAAAACAACTCCAGCAGCTGAGGCCTAACTCTTCCGATTTAAGGCAACTCCAGCAGCTGAATCCTAACTCTCTCTGTCTAAAGCAACTCCAGCAGCTGAGGCCTAACTCTTTCTATCTAAGGCAACTCCAGTAGGTGAGGCCTAACTCTCCCTGTCTATGGCAACTCCAGCAGCTGAGCCCTAGCTCTCTCTGTCTATGGCAACTCCAGAAGCTGAGCCCTAACTCCCCCTGACTAAAGTAACTCCAGCAGCTGATCCCTAACTCTCCCTGTTAAAGGTAACTCCAGCAGCTGAGCTCTAACTTCCTGTCTAAGGTAACTCCAGCTGCTAAGCCCTAAATCTCCCTGTCTAAGACAACTCCAGCACCTGAACCCTAAATCCCTGTCTAAGGCAACTGTAGCAGCTGAGAGCTTACTGTCCCTGTCTATGAAAACTCCGACAGCTGAGGCATACCACCCTGTCTAAAACAACTCCAGCAGCTGAGGCCTAACTCTTCCGATGTAAGGCAACTCCAGCAGCTGAATCCTAACCTCTCTGTTAAGCAACCCAGCAGCTGAGGCCTAACTCTTTCTATCTAAGGCAACCTGTAGGTGAGGCCTAACTCTCCTGTCTCAAGGCATGTCCAGAAGCTGAACACCAACTCTTTCTCTCTAAAGTAACTCCAGCAGCTGAGCTTTAACTAGCCCTATCTACGGCAACTCCAGCAGCTGAGCCCTCCTTGACTAGGGCAACTCTAGCAGCTGAGCCCTAACTCTCCCTGACTAAGGCAACTGCAGCACCTGAACCCTAACTCCCTGTCTAAGGCAACTGTAGCAGCTGAGAGCTTACTGTCCCTGTCTATGAAAACTCCGACAGCTGAGGCATACCAGCCTGTCTAAAACAACTCCAGCAGCTGAGGCCTAACTCTTCCGATGTAAGGCAACTCCAGCAGCTGAATCCTAAGTCTCTCTGTCTAAAGCAACTCCAGCAGCTGAGGCCTAACTCTTTCTATCTAAGGCAACCCGTAGGTGAGGCCTAACTCTCCTGTTTAAGGCATGTCCAGAAGCTGAACACTAACTCTTTCTCTCTAAAGTAACTCCAGCAGCTGAGCTTTAACTAGCCCTATCTACGGCAACTCCAGCAGCTGAGCCCTCCTTGACTAGGGCAACTCTAGCAGCTGAGCCCTAACTCTCCCTGACTAAGGCAACTGCAGCAGCTGAGCCCTAACTCTCCCTGTCTAAGGTAACTCCAGCAGCTGAGCCCTCCTTGACTAGGGCAACTCTAGCAGCTGAGCCCTAACTCTCCTTGTCTAAGGCAACTCCAGCTGCTAAGCACTAATTCTCACTGTCTAAGGCAGCTCCAGCAGCTGAGCCCTAACTCCCTGTCTAAGGCAACTCAAACAGCTGAGACATAACTCCCCTTGAATAAGACAACTCCAGGAGCTGAGTCCTCACTGACTAAGGCAACTCCAGCAGCTGAGCCCTAAATCCCTGTCTAAGGCAACTCCAGCAACTGAGACCTAACTCTCCCTGTCTATGGTAACTCCAGCAGCTGAGGCCCAACTCCCTGTCTAAAGCAACTCCAGCAGCTGAGCCCTAACTGCCTGTCTAAAGCAGCTGCAGTAGCTAAGCCCTAACTCTCCCCATCTAAAGCAACTCCAGCAGCTGAAGCCTTAAGCTTCCCATCTAAGGAAACTCTAGTAGTTAAGCCATAACTCTCCCTGTCTAAGGCATGTCCAGCAGCTGAACACTAACTCTTTCTGTCTAAAGTAACTCCAGCAACTGAGCCCTCCCAGACTAGGGCAACTTGAGCAGCTGAGTCCTAATCTCCGTGGCTAAGGAAACTGCAGCAGCTGAGACCTAACTCTCCCTAAGTAACTCCAGCAGCTGAGCCCTAACTCTTCCTGTCTAAGCTAACTCCAGCTGCTAAGACCTAACTCTCCCTTTCTATGGCAAATCCAGCAGCTGAGGCCTAACTCTCCCTAATGCAACTCCAGCAGATAAGACATCTCTTCTTGGCTTGATTAAGGCAGCCCTTGTAGGTAAAAAAGACCTATTAGTGAAATGCCAGTTCTAACTCTATTTTCAGCGTGCATTTAATATTACCTTTTTGTTTTATTTCCAGCAGCTGAGGCTAAACTCTCCCTATCTAAGGCACCTCTAGCAGCTGAGCCCTAACTCTCCTGTCCAAATTAACTCCAGTAGCTCAGGCCTTATGCCCCAATTTATGGAAACTCTAGTACCTAAGGGCTAGCTTTCCTATCTAAAGCACCTCTCTACCAGCTGAGCCCTAACTCTCCCTGTCTAAGGCACCTCTAGCAGCTGAGGCCTAAAGCTCCCTTGTCTAAGGCAACTCCAGCAGCTGAACCCTAACTCTTTCTGTCTAAAGCAACTCCAGCAGCTGAGTCAAAACTCTCCCTGTCTAAAGCAACTCCAGCAGCTGAGCCAAAACTCTCCCTATCTAAGGTAACTCCAGCAGCTGAGCCCTAACTCTCCCTGTCTAAGGCATGTCCAGAAGCTAAACACTAACTCTTTGGGCTGGATATTCAAAAGGGTTGCACCATGCGCAATAGGGTTGCGCCTGTGCAAGTCCGAAATTGCGCCATTCTCGATATTCAGCAGGAGGCAGTTGCACCCTCTAAGTCATGCTGAGCAACAGTGCAATGCTAATGAAGGCATGCTCAACCGGAGGGGGAGGAACCATGCATAAGCTGCACAGCCCGATATTCAGCCGGGCCATGCAGAGTTGTGCAGGCACAACCCCCTACCTGCGCCTGCACAACTTTAAGCCAAAAAAAAAAGGATTAAGTCGAGGGCCACCCAAAGCTGAGCTGCCACATTGCAGAGTGTAACACAGCAGCTGCCACTTATGGGTGGCTCTTCACTTGTTCCCTGTGCCCCCCTGCAGCCCGATCGCGGGCATAATAGTAACACCCCCCGATAGCCCGATCGCTGGTAGAACACATTCCTACCCCACTAGCCCGATCGCAGGCATAATGTAAAAGAACCCCGACTGGCCTGATCGCAGGCATATTGTAAAGAACTCCCCCCAACTAGCCCGATCGAGGGCATACTATAACTGAACCCCCCGCTAGCCCGATTAGTGGGCAGAATGAGTTCAACCCCCAAAGACCAATATCCCGTGGTCCAGTGGACCACGAAGCCCGATCGGGCATAAGAGTCAAACCCACCCCCAAGACCAATATCCCTAGTGGTCCAGTGGCTCCCCCACCCCACCCACCCACGGAGCCCCACTTCATTCACATATATCCAGCAGCTGAGTCCTCCCTGACTAAGGCAACTCCGGCTACTGAGACCTAACTTTCTGTCTAAGGCAACTTCAGCAGCTGAGCCCTAAACCCCTGTCTAAAGCAACTCCAGCAGCTGAGCCCTAACTCCACCTGTCTAAAACAACTCCAGCAGCTGAGCCCTAACTGCCTATCTAAAGCAGCTGCAGCAGCTAAGCCCTAACTCTCCCTGTCTAAAGCAACTCCAGCAGCTGAAGCCTTAAGCTTCCCATCTAAGGAAACTCCAGTAGTTAAGCCATAACTCTCCCTGTCTAAGGCATGTCCAGCAGCTGAACACTAACTCTTTCTGTCTAAAGTAACTCCAGCAACTGAGCCCTCCCTGACTAGGGCAACTTGAGCAGCTGAGCCCTACCGCCCTGACTAAGGTAACTGCAGGAGCTGAGACCTAAGTAACTCCAGCAGCTGAGCCCTAACTCTCCCTATCTAAGGCAACTCCAGCAGTTGAGGCCTAACTCTATCTATCTAAGGCAACTCCAGCTGCTGAGAAATAACTCTCCCTGAATAAGACATCTCCAGCAGCTGAGGCCTAACTCCCTGTCTAAAGCAACTCCAGCAGCTGAACCCTAACTCTTTCTGTCTAAAGCAACTCCAGCAGCTGAGCCCTAACTCTCCCTGTCTAAGGCAACTCCTGCTGCTAAGCACTAATTCTCACTGTCTAAGGCAGCTCCAGCAGCTGAGCCCTAACTCCCTGTCTAAGGCAACTCCAACAGCTAAGACATAACTCTCCTTAATAAGACAACTCCAGCAGCTGAGTCCTCCTGACTAAAGGCAACTCCAGCTGCTGAGACCTAACTTTCTGTCTAGGCAACTCCGGCTGCTAAGCCCTAACTCTCCCTGTCTAAGGCAACTCCAGCAGCTGAGCCCTAAATCCCTGTCTAAGGCAACTCCAGCAACTGAGACCTAACTCTCCCTGTCTATGGTAACTCCAGCAGCTGAGGCCTAACTGCCTGTCTAAAGCAGCTGCAGTTGCTAAGCCCTAACTCTCCCTGTCTAAAGCAACTCCAGCAGCTGAAGCCTTAAGTTTCCCATCTAAGGAAACTCCAGTAGTTAAGCCATAACTCTCCCTGTCTAAGGTACGTCCAGCAGCTGAACATTAACTCTTTCTGTCTAAAGTAACTCCAGCAACTGAGCCCTCCCTGACTAAGCCAGCTTGAGCAGCTGAGCCCTAATTCTCCTTGACTAAGGTAACTGCAGCAGCTGAGACCTGACTCTCCCTAAGTAACTCCAGCAGCTGAGCCCTCCCTGACTAAGGCAACTTGAGCAGCTGAGCCCTAATTCTCCTTGACTAAGGTAACTGCAGCAGCTGAGACCTGACTCTCCCTAAGTAACTCCAGCAGCTGAGCCCTAACTCTTCCTGTCTAAGCTAACTCCAGCTGCTGAGACGTAACTCTCCCTGTCTATGGCAACTCCAGCAGCTGAGGTCTAACTCTCTCTATCTAAGGCAACTCCAGTAGCTGAGGTCTAACTCTCCCTGACTAATGCAACTCCAGCAGATAAGACATCTCTTCTTGGCTTGATTAAGACAGCCCTTGTAGGTAAAAAAGACCTATGAGTGAAATGCCAGTTCTAACTCTATTTTCAGCGTGCATTTAATATTACCTTTTTGTTTCATTTCCAGCAGCTGAGGCTAAACTCTCCCTATCTAAGGCACCTCTAGCAGCTGAGCCCTAACTCTCGCTGTCCAAGTTAACTCCAGGAGCTCAGGCCTTATGCCCCCAATCTATGGAAACTCTAGTACCTAAGGGCTAGCTTTCCCAATCTAAAGCACTCTCTACCAGCTGAGCCCCTAACTCTCCCTGTCTAAGGCACCTCTAGCAGCTGAGGCCTAAAGCTCCCTTGTCTAAGGCAACTCCAGCAGCTGAACCCTAACTCTTTCTGTCTAAAGCAACTCCAGCAGCTGAGTCAAAACTCTCCCTTTCTAAAGCAACTCCGGCAGCAGAGCCAAAACTCTCCCTATCTAAGGCAACTCCAGCAGCTGAGGCCTAACTCTTTCTATCTAAGGCAACTCCAGCAGCTGAGCCCTAACTCTCCCTGTCTAAGGCATGTCCAGAAGCTGAACACTAACTCTTTGGGCTGGATATTCAAAAGGGTTGCACCATGCGCAATAGGGTCGCGCCTGTGCAAGTCTGAAATTGCGCCATTCTACGATATTCAGCAGGAGGCAGTTGCACCCCCTAAATCATACTGAGCAACAGTGCAATGCTAATGAAGGCATGCTCAACCGGAGGGGGAGGAACCATGCATAAGCTGCACAGCCCGATATTCAGCCGGGCCGTGCAGAGTTGTGCAGGTGCAACCCCCTTCCTGCGCCTGCACAACTTTGAGCCCCAAAAAAAAGGATTAAGTCGAGGGCCACCCACAGTTGAGCTGCCACATTGCAGGGTGTAACACAGCAGCTGCCACCTATGAGTGGCCCTTCACTTGTTCCCTGTGCCCCCCTGCAGCCCGATCGCGGGCATAATGGTAACATCCCCCCATAGCCCGATCATGGGCAGAACACACTCCCACCCCGACTAGCCCGATCGCGGGCATAATGTAAAAGACCCCCGACTGGCCTGATCGCAGGCATATTGTAAAGAACTCCCCCAACTAGCCCAATCGCAGGCATACTATAACTGAACCCCCCGCCTAGCCTGATTGCGGGCAGAATGGAGTTCAACCTCCTAAAGACTAATATCCCGCTGGTCCAGTGGACCACGATGCCCGATTATGGGCATAAGAGTCAAACCCACCCCCAAGACCAATATCCCTAGTGGTCCAGTGGCCCCCACCCCACCCACCCACGGAGCCCCACTTCATTCACATATCTCCAGCAGCTGAGTCCTCCTGACTAAGGCAACTCCGACTACTGAGACCTAACTTTCTGTCTGAGGCAACTCCAGCAGCTGAGCCCTAAACCCCTGTCTAAAGCAACTCCAGCAGCTGAGCCCTAACTCCACCTGTCTAAAACATCTCCAGCAGCTGAGCCCTAACTGCCTGTCTAAAGCAGCTGCAGCAGCTAAGCCCCTAACTCTCCCTGTCTAAAGCAACTCCAGCAGCTGAAGCCTTAAGCTTCCATCTAAGGAAACTCCAGTAGTTAAGCCATAACTCTCCCTGTCTAAGGCATGTCCAGCAGCTGAACACTAACTCTTTCTGTCTAAAGTAACTCCAGCAACTGAGCCCTCCTGACTAGGGCAACTTGAGCAGCTGAGCCCTAATTCTCCTGACTAAGGTAACTGCAGCAGCTGAGACCTAAGTAACTCCAACAGCTGAGGCCTAACTCTTTCTAAGGCAACTCCAGCAGCTGAGACATAACTCTCTCTGAATAAGACAACTCCAGCAGCTGAGGCCTAACTCCCTGTCTAAAGCAACTCCAGCAGCTGAACCCTAACTCTCCCTGTCTAAGGCAACTCCTGCTGCTAAGCACTAATTCTCACTGTCTAAGGCAGCTCCAGCAGCTGAGCCCTAACTCTCCCTGTCTAAGGCAACTCCAACAGCTAAGACATAACTCTCCTTGAATAAGACAACTCCAGCAGCTGAGTCCTCCCTGACTAAGGCAACTCCAGCTGCTGAGACCTAACTTTCTGTCTAGGGCAACTCCAGCTGCTATGCCCTAACTCTCCCTGTCTAAGACAACTCCAGCAGCTGAGCCCTAAATCCCTGTCTAAGGCAACTCCAGCAACTGAGACCTAACTCTCCCTGTCTATGGTAACTCCAGCAGCTGAGGCCTAACTCCCTCTCTAAAGCAACTCCAGCAGCTGAGCCCTAACTGCCTGTCTAAAGCAGCTGCAGTAGCTAAGCCCTAACTCTCCCTGTCTAAAGCAACTCCAGCAGCTGAAGCCTTAAGTTTCCCATCTAAGGAAACTCCAGTAGTTAAGCCATAACTCTCCCTGTCTAAGGTATGTCCAGCAGCTGAACACTAACTCTTTCTGTCTAAAGTAACTCCAGCAGCTGAGCCATCCCTGACTAAGGCAACTTGAGCAGCTGAGCCCTAATTCTCCTTGACTAAGGTAACTGCAGCAGCTGAGACCTGACTCTCCCTAAGTAACTCCAGCAGCTGAGCCCTAACTCTTCCTGTCTAAGGTAACTCCAGCTGCTAAGACCTAACTCCCCCTGTCTAAGGCAACTCCAGCAGCTGAAGCCTTAAGTTTCCCATCTAAGGAAACTCCAGTAGTTAAGCCATAACTCTCCCTGTCTAAGGCATGTCCAGCAGCTGAACACTAACTCTTTCTGTCTAAAATAACTCCAGCAGCTGAGCCCTCCCTGACTAAGGCAACTTGAGCAGCTGAGCCCTAATTCTCCTTGACTAAGGTAATTGCAGCTGCTGAGACCTGACTCTCCCTAAGTAACTCTGGCAGCTGAGCCCTAACTCTTCCTGTCTAAGCTAACTCCAGCTGCTAAGACCTAACTCCCCCTGTCTAAGGCAACTCCAGCAGCTGAGGCCTAACTCTCCCTGTCTATGGCAACTCCAGCAGCTGAGGTCTAACTCTCTCTATCTAAGGCAACTCCAGCAGCTGAGGCCTCTCTCTCCCTGACTAAGGCAACTCCAGCAGCTAAGACATCTCTTCTTGGCTTGATTAAGGCAGCCCTTGTAGGTAAAAGACCTATAGGTGAAATGCCAGTTCTAACTCTATTTTCAGCATGCATTTAATATTACCTTTTGTTTTATTTCCAGCAGCTGAGGCTAAACTCTCCCTATCTAAGACACCTCTAGCAGCTGAGCCCTAACTCTCCCTGTCCAAGTTAACTCCAGTAGCTCAGGCCTTATGCCCCCAATCTTGGAAACTCTAGTACCTAAGTGCTAGCTTGCCCTATCTAAAGCACCTCTCTACCAGCTGAGTCCTAACTCTCCCTCTCTAAGGCAACTCCAGCAGCTGAATCCAAACTCTTCCAGTCTAAAGCAACTCCAGCAACTGAACCCTAACTCTTTCTGTCTAAAGCAGCTCCAGCAGCTGAGCTCTAACTCCCCTTGTCTCAGGCAACTGCAGCAGCTGAGTCCTAACTCTCGCTACCTATGGCAACTCCAGCAGCTGAGCCCTAACTCTCCCTGTTAAAGGTAACTCCAGCAACTGAGCTCTAACTTCCTGTCTAAGGTAACTCCAGCTGCTAAGCCCTAAATCTCCCTGTCTAAGGCAACTCCAGCACCTGAACCCTAACTCCCTGTCTAAGGCAACTGTAGCAGCTGAGAGCTTACTCTCCCTGTCTATGAAAACTCCAACAGCTGAGGCATAACACCCTGTCTAAAACAACTCCAGCAGCTGAGGCCAAACTCTTCCGATGTAAGGCAACTCCAGCAGCTGAATCCTAACTCTCTCTGTCTAAAGCAACTCCAGCAGCTGAGGCCTAACTCTTTCTATCTAAGGCAACTCCGGTAGGTGAGGCCTAACTCTCCCTGTCAATGGCAACTCCAGCAGCTGAGCCCTAGCTCTCTCTGTCTATGGCAACTCCAGAAGCTGAGCCCTAACTCCCCCTGACTAAAGTAACTCCAGCAGCTGATCCCTAACTCTCCCTGTTAAAGGTAACTCCAGCAGCTGAACTCTAACTTCCTGTCTAAGGTAACTCCAGTTTCTAAGCCCTAAATCTCCCTGTCTAAGGCAACTCCAGCACCTGAACCCTAACTCCCTGTCTAAGGCAACTGTAGCAGCTGAGAGCTTACTCTCCCTGTCTATGAAAACTCCGACAGCTGAGGCATACCACCCTGTCTAAAACAACTCCAGCAGCTGAGGCCTAACTCTTCTGATGTAAGGCAACTCCAGCAGCTGAATCCTAACTCTCTCTGTCTAAAGCAACTCCAGCAGCTGAGGCCTAACTCTTTCTATCTAAGGCAACTCCGGTAGGTGAGGCCTAACTCTCCCTGTTTAAGGCATGTCCAGAAGCTGAACACTAACTCTTTCTCTCTAAAGTAACTCCAGCAGCTGAGCTTTAACTAGCCCTATCTACGGCAACTCCAGCAGCTGAGCCCTCCTTGACTAGGGCAACTCTAGCAGCTGAGCCCTAACTCTCCCTGACTAAGGCAACTGCAGCAGCTGAGCCCTAACTCTCCCTGTCTAAGGTAACTCCAACAGCTGAGCCCTCCTTGACTAGGGCAACTCTAGCAGCTGAGCCCTAACCTCCTTGTCTAAGGCAACCCAGCTGCTAAGCACTCACCTCACTGTCTAAGGCAGCTCCAGCAGCTGAGCCCTAACTCCTGTCTAAGGCAACTCAAACAGCTGAGACATAACTCCCTTGAATAAGACAACTCCAGGAGCTGAGTCCTCCCTGACTAAGACAACTCCAGCAGCTGAGCCCTAAACCCTGTCTAAGGCAACCCAGCAACTGAGACCTAACTCTCCTGTCTATGGTAACCCAGCAGCTGAGGCCCAACTCCCTGTCTAAAGCAACTCCAGCAGCTGAGCCCTAACTGCCTGTCTAAAGCAGCTGCAGTAGCTAAGCCCTAACTCTCCCCATCTAAAGCAACTCCAGCAGCTGAAGCCTTAAGCTTCCCATCTAAGGAAACTCTAGTAGTTAAGCCATAACTCTCCCTGTCTAAGGCATGTCCAGCAGCTGAACACTAACTCTTTCTGTCTAAAGTAACTCCAGCAACTGAGCCCTCCCAGACTAGGGCAACTTGAGCAGCTGAGCCCTAATTCTCCGTGGCTAAGGAAACTGCAGCAGCTGAGACCTAACTCTCCCTAAGTAACTCCAGCAGCTGAGCCCTAACTCTTCCTGTCTAAGCTAACTCCAGCTGCTAAGACCTAACTCTCCCTTTCTATGGCAAATCCAGCAGCTGAGGCCTAACTCTCCCTAATGCAACTCCAGCAGATAAGACATCTCTTCTTGGCTTGATTAAGGCAGCCCTTGTAGGTAAAAAAGACCTATTAGTGAAATGCCAGTTCTAACTCTATTTTCAGTGTGCATTTAATATTACCTTTTTGTTTTATTTCCAGCAGCTGAGGCTAAACTCTCCCTATCTAAGGCACCTCTAGTAGCTGAGCCCTAACTCTCCCTGTCCAAATTAACTCCAGTAGCTCAGGCCTTATGCCCCCAATTTATGGAAACTCTAGTACCTAAGGGCTAGCTTTCCCTATCTAAAGCACCTCTCTACCAGCTGAGCCCTAACTCTCCCTGTCTAAGGCACCTCTAGCAGCTGAGGCCTAAAGCTCCCTTGTCTAAGGCAACTCCAGCAGCTGAACCCTAACTCTTTCTGTCTAAAGCAACTCCAGCAGCTGAGTCAAAACTCTCCCTGTCTAAAGCAACTCCAGCAGCTGAGCCAAAACTCTCCCTATCTAAGGCAACGCCAGCAGCTGAGGCCTAACTCTTTCTATCTAAGGCAACTCCAGCAGCTGAGCCCTAACTCTCCCTGTCTAAGGCATGTCCAGAAGCTAAACACTAACTCTTTGGGCTGGATATTCAAAAGGGTTGCACCATGCGCAATAGGGTTGCGCCTGTGCAAGTCCGAAATTGCGCCATTCTCGATATTCAGCAGGAGGCAGTTGCACCCCTAAGTCATGCTGAGCAACAGTGCAATGCTAATGAAGGCATGCTCAACCGGAGGGGAGGAACCATGCATAAGCTGCACAGCCCGATATTCAGCCGGGCCGTGCAGAGTTGTGCAGGCACAACCCCCTACCTGCGCCTGCACAACTTTAAGCCAAAAAAAAAAGGATTAAGTCGAGGGCCACCCACAGCTGAGCTGCCACATTGCAGAGTGTAACACAGCAGCTGCCACTTATGGGTGGCTCTTCACTTGTTCCCTGTGCCCCCCTGCAGCCCGATCGCGGGCATAATAGTAACACCCCCCCCATAGCCCGATCGCGGGTAGAACACATTCCTACCCCACTAGCCCGATCGCAGGCATAATGTAAAGAACCCCGACTGGCCTGATCGCGGGCATATTGTAAAGAACTCCCCCAACTAGCCCGATCGCAGGCATACTATAACTGAACCCCCCGCCTAGCCCGATTGCAGGCAGAATGGAGTTCAACCCCCAAAGACCAATATCCCGTGGTCCAGTGGACCACGAAGCCGATCCGGGCATAAGAGTCAAACCCACCCCCAAGACCAATATCCCAGTGGTCCAGTGGCCCCCACCCCCACCCACCCAGGAGCCCCACTTCATTCACATATATCCAGCAGCTGAGTCCTCCCTGACTAAGGCAACTCCGGCTACTGAGACCTAACTTTCTGTCTGAGGCAACTTCAGCAGCTGAGCTCTAAACCCCTGTCTAAAGCAACTCCAGCAGCTGAGCCCTAACTCCACCTGTCTAAAACATCTCCAGCAGCTGAGCCCTAACTGCCTATCTAAAGCAGCTGCAGCAGCTAAGCCCTAACTCCCCCTGTCTAAAGCAACTCCAGCAGCTGAAGCCTTAAGCTTCCCATCTAAGGAAACTCCAGTAGTTAAGCCATAACTCTCCCTGTCTAAGGCATGTCCAGCAGCTGAACACTAACTCTTTCTGTCTAAAGTAACTCCAGCAACTGAGCCCTCCCTGACTAGGGCAACTTGAGCAGCTGAGCCCTAATTCACCCTGACTAAGGTAACTGCAGGAGCTGAGACCTAAGTAACTCCAGCAGCTGAGCCCTAACTCTCCCTATCTAAGGCAACTCCAGCAGTTGAGGCCTAACTCTATCTATCTAAGGCAACTCCAGCTGCTGAGAAATAACTCTCCTCGAATAAGACATCTCCAGCAGCTGAGGCCTAACTCCCTGTCTAAAGCAACTCCAGCAGCTGAACCCTAACTCTTTCTGTCTAAAGCAACTCCAGCAGCTGAGCCCTAACTCTCCCTGTCTAAGGCAACTCCTGCTGCTAAACACTAATTCTCACTGTCTAAGGCAGCTCCAGCAGCTGAGCCCTAACTCCCTGTCTAAGGCAACTCCAACAGCTAAGACATAACTCTCCTTGAATAAGACAACTCCAGCAGCTGAGTCCTCCCTGACTAAGGCAACTCCAGCTGCTGAGACCTAACTTTCTGTCTATGGCAACTCCGGCTGCTAAGCCCTAACTCTCCCTGTCTAAGGCAACTCCAGCAGCTGAGCCCTAAATCCCTGTCTAAGGCAACTCCAGCAACTGAGACCTAACTCTCCCTGTCTATGGTAACTCCAGCAGCTGAGGCCTAACTGCCTGTCTAAAGCAGCTGCAGTTGCTAAGCCCTAACTCTCCCTGTCTAAAGCAACTCCAGCAGCTGAAGCCTTAAGTTTCCCATCTAAGGAAACTCCAGTAGTTAAGCCATAACTCTCCCTGTCTAAGGTACGTCCAGCAGCTGAACATTAACTCTTTCTGTCTAAAGTAACTCCAGCAACTGAGCCCTCCCTGACTAAGCCAACTTGAGCAGCTGAGCCCTAATTCTCCTTGACTAAGGTAACTGCAGCAGCTGAGACCTGACCTCCCTAAGTAACTCCAGCAGCTGAGCCCTCCCTGACTAAGGCAACTTGAGCAGCTGAGCCCTAATTCTCCTTGACTAAGGTAACTGCAGCAGCTGAGACCTGACTCTCCCTAAGTAACTCCAGCAGCTGAGCCCTAACTCTTCCTGTCTAAGCTAACTCCAGCTGCTGAGACGTAACTCTCCCTGTCTATGGCAACTCCAGCAGCTGAGGTCTAACTCTCTATCTAAGGCAACTCCAGTAGCTGAGGTCTAACTCTCCCTGACTAATGCAACTCCAGCAGATAAGACATCTCTTCTTGGCTTGATTAAGGCAGCCCTTGTAGGTAAAAAAGACCTATGAGTGAAATGCCAGTTCTAACTCTATTTCCAGCGTGCATTTAATATTACCTTTTTGTTTCATTTCCAGCAGCTGAGGCTAAACTCTCCCTATCTAAGGCACCTCTAGCAGCTGAGCCCTAACTCTCGCTGTCCAAGTTAACTCCAGGAGCTCAGGCCTTATGCCCCCAATCTTTGGAAACTCTAGTACCTAAGGGCTAGCTTTCCCAATCTAAAGCACCTCTCTACCAGCTGAGCCCTAACTCTCCCTGTCTAAGGCACCTCTAGCAGCTGAGGCCTAAAGCTCCCTTGTCTAAGGCAACTCCAGCAGCTGAACCCTAACTCTTTCTGTCTAAAGCAACTCCAGCAGCTGAGTCAAAACTCTCTCTTTCTAAAGCAACTCCAGCAGCAGAGCCAAAACTCTCCCTATCTAAGGCAACTCCAGCAGCTGAGGCCTAACTCTTTCTATCTAAGGCAACTCCAGCAGCTGAGCCCTAACTCTCCCTGTCTAAGGCATGTCCAGAAGCTGAACACTAACTCTTTGGGCTGGATATTCAAAAGGGTTGCACCATGCGCAATAGGGTCGCGCCTGTGCAAGTCTGAAATTGCGCCATTCTACGATATTCAGCAGGAGGCAGTTGCACCCCCTAAGTCATACTGAGCAACAGTGCAATGCTAATGAAGGCATGCTCAACCGGAGGGGGAGGAACCATGCATAAGCTGCACAGCCCGATATTCAGCCGGGCCGTGCAGAGTTGTGCAGAGTGCAACCAACCCTTCCTGCACTCACAACTTTGAGCCCCAAAAAAAAGGATTAAGTCGAGGGCCACCCACAGTTGAGCTGCCACATTGCAGGGTGTAACACAGCAGCTGCCACCTATGAGTGGCCCTTCACTTGTTCCCTGTGCCCCCCTGCAGCCCGATCGCGGGCATAATAGTAACATCCCCCAGCCCGATCATGGGCAGAACACACTCACCCGACTAGCCCGGTCGCGGGCATAATGTAAAAAAGACCCCCGACTGGCCTGATGCAGGCATATTGTAAAGAACTCCCCCAACTAGCCCAATCGCAGGCATACTATAACTGAACCCCCCGCCTAGCCTGATTGCGGGCAGAATGGAGTTCAACCCGCCCCAAAGACCAATATCCCGTTGGTTTAGTGGACCACGGCCCGATGCGGGCATAGAGTCAAACCCACCCCCAAGACCAATATCCCTAGTGGTCCAGTGGCCCCACCCCACCCACCCACGGAGCCCCACTTCATTCACATATCTCCAGCAGCTGAGTCCTCCCTGACTAAGGCAACTCCGACTACTGAGACCTAACTTTCTGTCTGAGGCAACTCCAGCAGCTGAGCCCTAAACCCCTGTCTAAAGCAACTCCAGCAGCTGAGCCCTAACTCCACCTGTCTAAAACATCTCCAGCAGCTGAGCCCTAACTGCCTGTCTAAAGCAGCTGCAGCAGCTAAGCCCTAACTCTCCCTGTCTAAAGCAACTCCAGCAGCTGAAGCCTTAAGCTTCCCATCTAAGGAAACTCCAGTAGTTAAGCCATAACTCTCCCTGTCTAAGGCATGTCCAGCAGCTGAACACTAACTCTTTCTGTCTAAAGTAACTCCAGCAACTGAGCCCTCCCTGACTAGGGCAACTTGAGCAGCTGAGCCCTAATTCTCCCTGACTAAGGTAACTGCAGCAGCTGAGACCTAAGTAACTCCAACAGCTGAGGCCTAACTCTTTCTAAGGCAACTCCAGCAGCTGAGACATAACTCTCTCTGAATAAGACAACTCCAGCAGCTGAGGCCTAACTCCCTGTCTAAAGCAACTCCAGCAGCTGAACCCTAACTCTCCCTGTCTAAGGCAACTCCTGCTGCTAAGCACTAATTCTCACTGTCTAAGGCAGCTCCAGCAGCTGAGCCCTAACTCTCCCTGTCTAAGGCAACTCCAACAGCTAAGACATAACTCTCCTTGAATAAGACAACTCCAGCAGCTGAGTCCTCCCTGACTAAGGCAACTCCAGCTGCTGAGACCTAACTTTCTGTCTAGGCAACTCCAGCTGCTATGCCCCAACTCTCCCTGTCTAAGACAACTCCAGCAGCTGAGCCCTAAATCCCTGTCTAAGGCAACTCCAGCAACTGAGACCTAACTCTCTGTCTATGGTAACTCCAGCAGCTGAGGCCTAACTCCCTCTCTAAAGCAACTCCAGCAGCTGAGCCCTAACTGCCTGTCTAAAGCAGCTGCAGTAGCTAAGCCCTAACTCTCCTGTCTAAAGCAACTCCAGCAGCTGAAGCCTTAAGTTTCCCATCTAAAGGAAACTCCAGTAGTTAGCCATAACTCTCCCTGTCTAAGGTATGTCCAGCAGCTGAACACTAACTCTTTCTGTCTAAGTAACTCCAGCAGCTGAGCCATCCCTGACTAAGGCAACTTGAGCAGCTGAGCCCTAATTCTCCTTGACTAAGGTAACTGCAGCAGCTGAGACCTGACTCTCCTAAGTAACTCAGCAGCTGAGCCCTAACTCTTCCTGTCTAAGGTAACTCCAGCTGCTAAGACCTAACTCCCCTGTCTAAGGCAACTCCAGCAGCTGAAGCCTTAAGTTTCCCATCTAAGGAAACTCCAGTAGTTAACATAACTCTCCTGTCTAAGGCATGTCCAGCAGCTGAACACTAACTCTTTCTGTCTAAAGTAACTCCAGCAGCTGAGCCCTCCTGACTAAGGCAACTTGAGCAGCTGAGCCCAATTCTCCTTGACTAAGGTAATTGCAGCTGCTGAGACCTGACTCTCCCTAAGTAACTCCGGCAGCTGAGCCCTAACTCTTCCTGTCTAAGCTAACTCCAGCTGCTAAGACCTAACTCCCCCTGTCTAAGGCAACTCCAGCAGCTGAGGCCTAACTCTCCCTGTCTATGGCAACTCCAGCAGCTGAGGTCTAACTCTCTCTATCTAAGGCAACTCCAGCAGCTGAGGCCTCTCTCTCCCTGACTAAGGCAACTCCAGCAGCTAAGACATCTCTTCTTGGCTTGATTAAGGCAGCCCTTGTAGGTAAAAAAGACCTATGAGTGAAATGCCAGTTCTAACTCTATTTTCAGCATGCATTTAATATTACCTTTTTGTTTTATTTCCAGCAGCTGAGGCTAAACTCTCCCTATCTAAGACACCTCTAGCAGCTGAGCCCTAACTCTCCCTGTCCAAGTTAACTCCAGTAGCTCAGGCCTTATGCCCCCAATCTTGGAAACTCTAGTACCTAAGTGCTAGCTTGCCCTATCTAAAGCACCTCTCTACCAGCTGAGTCCTAACTCTCCCTCTCTAAGGCAACTCCAGCAGCTGAGACATAACTCTCCCTGAATAAGACAACTCCAGCAGCTGAGGCCTAACTCCCTGTCTAAAGCAACTCCAGGAACTGAACCCTAACTCTTTCTGTCTAAAGCAGCTCCAGCAGCTGAGCCCTAACTCTCCCTGTCTATGGCAACTCCAGCTGTGAAGCACTAATTCTCACTGTCTAAGGCAGCTCCAGCAGCTGAGCCCTAACTCCCTGTCTAAGGCAACTCCAACAGCTGAGACATAACTCTCCTTGAATAAGACAACTCCAGCAGCTGAGTCCTCCCTGACTAAGGCAACTCCAGCTGCTGAGACCTAACTTTCTGTCTAAGGCAACTCCGGCTGCTAAGTCCTAACTCTCTGTCTAAGGCAACTCCAGCAGCTGAGCCCTAAATCCCTGTCTAAGGCAATCCAGCAACTGAGACCTAACTCTCCCTGTCTATGGTAACTCCAGCAGTAGAGGCCTAACTCCCTCTCTAAAGCAACTCCAGCAGCTGAGCTCTAACTGCCTGTCTAAAGCAGCTGCAGTAGCTAAGCCCTAACTCTCCCTGTCTAAAGCAACTCCAGCAGCTGAAGCCTTAAGTTTCCCATCTAAGGAAACTCCAGTAGTTAAGCCATAACTCTCCCTGTCAAAGGCATGTCCAGCCTTTGAACACTAACTCTTTCTATCTAAAGTAACTCCAGCTGCTGAGCCCTCCCTGACTAAGGCAACTTGAGCAGCTGAGCCCTAATTCTCCTTGACTAAGGTAACTGCAGCAGCTAAGCCCTAACTCTCCCTGTCTAAGGCACCTCTAGCAGCTGAGGCCTAACTCTTTCTGTCTAAAGCAACTCCAGCAGCTGAGCCAAAGCTCTCCCTATCTAAGGCAACTCCAGCAGCTGAGACATAATTCTCCCTGAATAAGACAACTCCAGCAGCTGAGGCCTAACTCCCTGTCTAAAGCAACTCCAGCAGCAGAGCCCTAACTCCCACTGTCTAAAGCAACTCCAGCAGCTGAGCCCTAACTCCCCCTGTCTAAAGCAACTCCAGCAGCTGAGCCCTAACTCCCCCTGTCTAAAGCAACTCCAGCAGCTAAGCCCTAACTCCCTCTCTAACGCAGCTGCAGCAGCTATGCCCTAACTCTCTCTGTCTAAGGCAACTCCAGCAGCTGAGGCCTTAAGCTTCTCATCTAAGGAAACTCAAGTAGTTAAGGCATAACCCTCCCTGTCTAAGGCATGGCCAGCAGCTGAACACTAACTCTTTCTGTCTAAAGTAACTCCAGCAGCTGAGCCCTCCCTGACTAGGGCAACTTGAGCAGCTGAGCCCTAATTCTCGCTGACTAAGGTAACTGCAGCAGCTGAGACCTAACTCTCCCTAAGTAACTCCAGCAGCTGAGCCCTAACTCTTCCTGTCTAAGCTAACTCCAGCTGCTAAGACCTAACTCCCCCTGTCTAAGGCAACTCCAGCAGCTGAGACGTAACTCTCTCTATCTAAGGCAACTCCAGCAGCTGAGGTCTAACTCTCCCTTTCTATGGCAACTCCAGCAGCTGAGGCCTAACTCTCCCTGACAAAGGCAACTCCAGCAGCTAAGACATCTCTCCTTGGCTTGATTAAGGCAGCCCCTGTAGCTAAAAAAGACCTTTGAGTGAAATGCCAGTTCTAACTCTATTTTCAGTGTGCATTTAATATTACCTTTTTGTTTTATTTCCAGCAGCTGAGGCTAAACTCTCCCTGTCTAAGGCACCTCTAGCAGCTGAGCCCTAACTCTCCCTGTCAAAGTTAACTCCAGTAGCTCAGGTCTTGTACCCCCAATCTAAGGATGCTCCAGTACCTAAGTCTAGCTTTCCCTATCTAAAGCACCTCTCTACCAGCTGAGCCCTAACTCTCCCTGTCTAAGGCACCTCTAGCAGCTGAGGCCTAAAGCTCCCTTGTCTAAGGCAACTCCAGCAGCTGAACCCTAACTCTTTCTGTCTAAAGCAACTCCAGCAGCTGAGTCAAAACTCTCCCTGTCTAAAGCAACTCCAGCAGCTGAGGCCTAACTGTCCCTGTCTAAGGCAACTCTAGCAGCTGAGCCCTCCCTGACAAAGACAACTCTAGCAGTTGAGCCCTAACTCTCTCTATTAAAGGTAACTCCAGCAGCTAAGACCTAACTCTCCCTGACTAAGGTAACTTCACCAGCTGAGCCCTAACTCCCTGTCTAAGGCAACTCCAGCAGCT
The DNA here is from genome assembly GCA_016271365.2 of Neoceratodus forsteri. Lineage (NCBI taxonomy): Eukaryota > Metazoa > Chordata > Ceratodontiformes > Ceratodontidae > Neoceratodus > Neoceratodus forsteri. The sequence goes on from CM028136.1 coordinate 71,641,813, forward strand.
GAGACCTATCTCTCCCTGTCTAAAGCAACTCCAACAGCTGAGACCTAACTATTCCGATCTATGGCAGCTCCAGCAGCTGAGGCCCAACTGTCCCTGTCTAAAGCAAATACAGCAGCTGAGGCCTAACTGTCCCTATCTATGTCAATTTCAGCAGCTGAGCCATAACTCTCCCTGAGAAATGCACCTCTTGCAGCTGAACACTAACTCTCCATGTTTAAGGCAACTCAAGCAGCTGAGCCCTAACTCTCCCTGTCTAAGGCAATTCCAGCAGCTGATCCCTCCCTGACTAAGGCAACTCTAGCAGCCGAGCCCTAACTCTCCCTGTATAAGGTGACTTCAGCAGCTGAGCTCTAACTCTTTCTAAGGTAACCCCAGCAGCTGAGCCCTAACTCTCCCTATCTATCTAACTCCAGCAGCTGAGCCCCGGCTCTGCCTGTCTTAAGTTAAGTAAGCAGCAGAACCCTAATTCTCCCTGTCTAAGGTAACTTCTGCAGCAGAGCCCTAATTCTCTCTCTTGTCTAAGGAAACTCCAGCAGCTTAGCCCTAACTTTCCCTGTCTAAGGCATTTCCAGCAGCTCAACCCAAACTCTTTCTGTCTAAAGCAGCTCCAGCAGTTGAGGCCTAACTCTCCTTGTCTCAGGCAACTCCAGCAGCTGAGCCCTAACTCTCCCTGTCTATGGCAACTCCAGCAGCTGAGGCCTAACTCCCCTTGTCTCAGGCAACTGCAGCAGCTGAGCCCTAATTCTCACTGTCTATGGCAACTCCAGCAGCTGAGCCCTAACTCTCCCTGCCTGTGTCAACTCCAGCAGCTGAGCCCTAACTCTCCTTGTCTATGGCAACTCCAGCAGCAGAGCCCTAACTCTCCCTGCCTAAGGGAGCTCCAGGAGCTGAGCCCTAACTCTTACTAAGGCAACTCTAGCAGTTGAGCCCTAACTCCCCCTGTATAAGGTAACTCCAGTAGCTGAGGTCTAACGCTCCCTGTCTAAAGCAACACCAGCAGCTGAGGCCTAACTCTCCCTATCTAAGGCAACTCCAACGCTGAGTCCTAGCTCTCCCTGTCTATGGCAACTCCAGCAGCAGAGCCCTAACTCTCCCTGTCTAAGGGAGCTCCAGGAGCTGAGCCCTAACTCTTACTAAGGCAACTCTAGCAGTTGAGCCCTAACTCCCCCTGTGTAAGGTAACTCCAGTAGCTGAGGTCTAACGCTCCCTGTCTAAAGCAACACCAGCAGCTGAGGCCTAACTCTCCCTATTTAAGGCAACTCCAGCAGCTGAGCCTTCCAGGTGTAACCCCCTACAAATGGGGGTTCCCAAAAAGTCTTCCTTGATCTTGCCTAAATGCTCACTGCCAGGCTGGTGTCCTGTGTTTTAGCAGTTTAAATACAATTACCAGAGCCTGTATAGTCTCTGTGTAATGTCTCTTTAAGAGCTGCCTAACTGCAGTTTAAGTCATCTGAGAGGGAGCTCTGTTGAAAGATGTAACTATTTACTGAAAATCATTTAGAGTGATAATGATAATGTAGTTTGTCTAACCTGCTTTCTTTGTAGCAAGTGTAACCTCTAGATGGCGCTATCCCAGGGGCTACTACCCCTGCCTGATTTGCCACTAACAGGTTGAGGGGCCTGGATCCAATGGCGGGTGCCTCTACCCAGAGGTCAGGGTTTGCAATAGTTAAACTTACTTGGTCACAGCCCTCTGGGACACTGCAACCCCTTTCTTCCCACTAGTGGCCCACACAATATATCAGAATTACCTTCACAGTATACACTTACCCCAGGACTAGTTCCGCACTGGGACCTCCTGTGAAATAAGATACAGTTCAACAATCACAGTACAGTACTTTAACATAGACAAATACCTCAGGCAGTATAACTTTGCTGAAACAAGCAGCTCTGATTTATTTAGGGGGATATAACAAGGACAGGGGGAAATCAGGTTAATTAGCTTATCACTTTACTATCTACCTATGGCTCTGTGCACAGGCCTATCCCTACCAGTTACTGTCCCTGGGTACCCAAGCCCTAGTGGCTAGTCCAAACCGTGGCAGCTGGTAGGGGCCCTTTCACACAGAGAAAAGAAAATTAGTTTAAACAGTCAGCAGTACAGTGATTCCATTTGGATTTAATGTGGCAATTCAACGGGAGCGACCCTGAATTAGTACTCACGACCTCGAAACAAGATAGGGTCCTTCAGCGTCAGCAGGGCTACTCTTGAGCTCCACGAGACTCTTCACACATTTATATGGTAAAAGAAAGTGCTATACCAGGCAGGCTGCTTCTCTATCCCGATCGCAATTACTGCACAATACCGGGAGAACACACAGCAGATTCAGTTCCTGACAGACCGAGTGCAATTCAACAATTTCTCCAGTCTTCTACAGGGTGAGCCTGGTTTCTACTCTTCAGAGATCCTTTGATTCTTTTCACAGGATGGATTCAGTCCTAACAAGCAGTTACACAAGCTGCAGACGGAACTCTGGGCCTTACACAGTTTTTGACTGAAACTGTGCACTGAAGGAGCACAGGGTTTCTTTCCCCTTCACTCCCAGAGCTAAACTGAAACTCCAACAGACAAAACCAGGCACTTCCTTTGAGTTCCTCCCAGTTCTTGACTGGATTGGCTGTCACTCACAATAGACTGCTGCTGTTGGTCCAAAAAGGCGCCATAACCTAAACTACATCTCCCAGAGTCACTGCCCATACAATACTCTTGTGGCTGGCTCAGATTATGAGTCCAAGTTCTGATTCGTCCAAGGCACCATTTTAGAGCTAGCTTACCCCACATTGATTGGTCCAGTTCAGCAGTTCAAAACCAGAATGGGGAACTAGGCAGACACAGTTCTGACTGCAAAGAAAGCAGGTTAGACAAACTGTAATTTCATTATTACTGTAAATGATTTCTGGCAAACAGTTACATCTTTCAGATAGGTTCCTTTGCACTCTAGTGACTGCAAAATGGAGTGAATTGGCAGCACTCAGTGGTACTCAAACAGAGAAGCACACAGTCCCCATACAAACTAATTATGTCTGCAAGCAGACAGCTCTTAAAGAGACAGTACCAGAGGCTCTAAAAACACTCACTGATAAATGGCTTAACGCCAAACACCATTCAGGCTTGAACATTCAAGCAAGCTCTTGAAGTCTTTTGGGAACCCCCATTTGCAGGGGGTTACACCCTTCCTGAGCCTGGGGAAAGCTTGACGTCCGTCAAGCAAGTACCCATAAGTTTCAACTGCAGCCATATACATTTGCATTTGGCTCACATGTAATCATCAGTCAATACATCATTTTACCAAGAACATTTCTGAAACATTGCAGTACGTCATCTTTACACAGTATTACACACATTGTACCATAACTCAAGTTATTACCTCTTGTACATGAAACCTGAAGAGAGGGGGCCTTTCCTATCAGTTACCTTGGGGCTGGACGGGGCAAGGGCACCATACTTAGAAGGGCAACACAAGTAACTTGGAGTTAGCACTGATGTCAGTTTGGGCAATGAGCTTGGGGACATACACTCCTTTATGGACACATTGAGAGGCAAGTCCACAGGCCTCCCAAGTGAATCATAACTGAGGGTGCACCACAGGCTTTACAGCTCGACCAGTCTTTCTAGGGGAACTGTTACAGTCTCTGCACTCTGAGCCTCATTTTCAGCATTGTCCTCACTTGTCAGGGAGTCTCCATGGGGTTAGAGAGGCTAGAACTTGGGGCACTTTCAGCTCCAGGAGTTACAGTTTCTGAGTCCACAACATTTGGTTCGCATGGAGAGATTTCGGACACTGGCAGTGGACTGTCAGGGCACTCAAAATACTCTTCTTGTTCGGGTGTATCACCAGTCTGCCCCAATCTATCATTTTCCTCCCCTGAAGCTCAAACAGTTCAACCATGCACAATGATTCCATTTCATCTGATCTGATGCTTTGCACTTCACTTTCTGGGAGCATTGGCTCCAGGGATGAAGCTGGGGGCTTAGACAGTCCAGAAGGCCCAGCTTTGTCTCCAGTATTGACTAGGGATTGCCCCAAACAATTGACTCAGTTCGTAGAAGGATAGTATTCAAAGTCACTCTCACTTTCTTCTGATATGGACTGACAGTCATGCTCAACTGGGACTTGTGCAGGGAACACTTTAACTCTGCTTCTGTAGGTGCAGACTTCCTTGATCTTTTCTTAGCAGCGGCTCTAGTCACTGGTCCAGAGGGGGCATCTTCTGGGGCTCAGACTCAATTAAGATTTGTCCAATGGGCAGTAAATGATTTCTATGCATTGTTTTTACATCTTTTGAATTGTTCTCAGGCCTTACTTTGTACACTGGCAGATCATCTAGTTTGCCCACTACAATGTGAGGGAGATGGTGCCATCTGTCAGCAATCTTGTGTTTGCCATGCAGTCCCAGATTTCTTAGCAATACCCGATCTCCCTCCTGGAGTTCCTGTGCTTTCACCTTTTTATCATACGTTCTTTGTTGGCCAGATTTCTTTTGGCAGCCATGGTTTGAGCCAGTTGGTACGCATGAGTTAGCTGGGCCTTTAACTTTTGCACATACTGTAAATAGTTGTCAGCTTGAACCCCATCAGGAGAGACCCCAAAACACACATCTACTGGTAGTCGAGCTTCTCTTCCAAACATCAGGCGGTAGGGGAGAACCCAGTGGCATCACTTTTGGTGCAGTTATAGCATGTACCAGGGTGCTAATTTGTTGGCTCCATCTAGGCTTGTCCTTTGGGTGCAGGGTGCCTAGCATATCTAGTCAAAGTGTGGTTGAAACGTTCAGGCTGTGGTTCCCCTGGGGTGGTAAGAGTGGTTCTGGACTTTCGTACTCCCCACAGAGAAAGCATCTCTTTGATCAGACGACTCTCAAAGTCTCTCCCTTGATCAGAATGGATTCTTTGTGGAGCCCCATAGTGAACAAAAAAGTTTTCTACAAGTACTTTGGCCACAGTGGATGCTTTCTGGTCTTTGGTGGGGAAAGCTTGGGCATATCTCGTGAAATGGTCAGTGACCACCAGCACATTACTGATATTTCTTTGATCTGACTCCAAACTCAGAAAATCAATACAGACCAGCTCCATGGGTGCACTGGTGGTTATGTTAACAAGGGGCAGCCCTCTGGAGCAAAGCTTTCCTCTGTAAGCTCTACTAGGATTCGAATGTGTTGCTCCACATCAGCCCCATCTTGATGGCAGAATCTGGATCTCACCAAGTCAAGTGTTCTGTCTATACCAAGGTGCCCCATGTGGTTGTGCAAGGACCTCAGTACTGAGTCTCGAAAGGCAGTGGGCAGCACTAGTTGTTGTTTGTCTTTTGTCCCCTCTGTCTACTGTTTCTCTGTATAACAGTTTATTGATCAGTTTCAACTTAGGACCTTCTTTGTATAACAGTGCAGTTCTCAAATCAGTGGGCGTAATTTGGACACATCTTTTCCTGCATAGAGGGCTTCTAAAGCTGCTTTGATCATGAGATGCGCAGGATTGAGCCATGAATACTGTCATTGTCCAGCTGAGGCAGTGCACCAATGTCTATTGCAGAAAAGTGGCAATAAGCAGGTATGCAATTCTCAGAAGGTCCCAAGCAATCCACCATGCAGTCCACTCGTCCGTGGACATTTGTTCCTCCTCTCAAACTTCCGGCAGAGTGCCCGAATGTCAGGTTCTGCCAATCGGACCCAATCATTCTGGGGAACAGGCCCGGAGAGAGCATCAGCATCTATGTGGTTCAGACCTGCTCGGTATTCGAGAGCATAGTCATATGTAGATAATGCGAAAGCCACCTATGGCCAGTGGCATCCAACAGCTGAGGTCTGCACATAGGTCAAAGGATTATTGTCAGTTTTACTAGTATTTAGCCCCATACAAGTACTCATGGATTGGTCAACAATTGCCCACTTCAAATAGGAACTCTAACTTATGTACAGGATAGTTCTTTTAGGATGGGGTCAGGCTTCTACTGGCAAGGCCACTGGTCTCAGGCCATTCTCGTGCTCTTGGTACAACATGCCCCAACCCTTGCAAGACTAGCATCAGTGTGCAGGGCGTAGGGTTTTCTTGGATCGGCATAGGCCAGCACTGGAGCATGGGTAAGTTGATATATGATCTCATGAAAAGCAGTCTCACAATCAGGAGTCCAGCGGGCCCCAAATACTTCACTCGGATGAAAATACACTCTTTCAGTCTTGAGGCGCTGACTTTTAGTATTTTTGTGTTGGGGATACCCTTGAGTAAGGTTAAGTAAAGGCGGATCACTCTTGAATAGTCCTTGATGAGCGCCCGATAATAACCACAGAATCCAGGAATCTTTGCAGTTCTTTTAGATTTTTGGGCTGTGGCCAGGTGGTCAAGGCCTCAACTCATTTCTTGGTTCGGTCTTATTCCTTGGTGGATACTATGTGTCCCATATACTTTACTGATGTTTGAAAGAATTCACTTATCAATGGACAGTTTAAGGCCAAAGTCCTCCAGTCGGTCCATACCTAAATAATCTGCTCTCATGTTCCTCCAGTGAGCTGACAAGCAATAACATCATCTAGGTATACCAGGCCTCCTAGTAAGTTCATGTCCCCACTGCCGCTCATCAAAATCGTTGAAAGTGGCTGGGGCACCTGATCGCCAGGCATCCTCATGAATTCATAGAAGCCGCGGACAGATAAAGGCTGTCTTCTCACGGTCCTCTGGGGCCATCGGGATCTGGTAGTACCCACTGCGGAGATCCAGCACAGAGAACCACTTGCTCCCGTTTAGGCAGTCCAAAGCATCCTGAATGTAGGGCATTGTGTACTGATCAGGGATAGTCCGCCGGTTTAAGGTGCGATAATCCACGCACATCCTTACTGTCCCATTCTTTTTTCTCACTACCACAATGGGGGAAGCATAAGGGCTTCTGGATTCTTGTATTACACCAGCAGCTAACATCTCTTGCAGATGCCGTCTCACATCATCTATGTCAGCAGGTGCTGGCGTGAGACCTCTCGAAATGGTCTTTGATGCTGGCGGATATTGCTCAGCTCCTTGCACGCATCCCTCGTCCCATTCCTAAAGAAAACACCTGGTCTCTCTGGGCAAGTTTCTCACTGATCCTCACTTTCCATTCAGCTGGCAACGAGAGTCACGAAATCAAACAAGTCAGGCATTACTCTGTCATTCTTCCTCAAACTCTTGCTCTGGGTAGCACTGCAGTGTCTGCACAATGCACATTAGCCAGGATGCAACCTCTATTTACTCGAATGTCTCTTTCAGACACATTATGAACTTGGACCATTACCCTTCTGGCATAAGCATGGGCTCTAGCGGGCAAAATACTGAAGCTTGACCAGCAGTCCCTCTGGCAATTTTCCATCGCCTGGTGCATCCAACATTAATATTTTATTCTTAACATCCTTTCTGATATGGACCTCTCCTGTAAGGTACACTGGGCATTTGGCGCCAGGATCAGAGACTCAGGATCCTTCTTCCCTACAATTCCGACCGGTTCCACTGGTTCTATTTTTCAGCATCTCTGTGCCTCTTAGGCCTTCTTAATTAAAGCTGGAACTCTTAAAGCTGTACTAGTTTTTGACCCTGTTTTTCATAACACAACTGTGCCAGCCTTCCGAACATATGAGCATTTGTTTCAATCAGCAAAGGGACACCATCCTTACAGTCCAGTGGGGACACTTAGGCTAGAGTCTCTACTTGTTCGGCCACTCCAGCCACGGAGGTGGGGAAAGACAGCCAAATTCGGATATACCCGGAATAGGGTGGCCTTCTCACTTAACCCCCCATACATGCAGTCCTTCTAATTTGTAAAGATACGTCGACCGATACTTCTGATACCAATCCTGGAACATAATTGTCACTTGGGGCCACTGTCTAATACAGCTCTTGTAGACACTCCATTCACCTTTACAGTGGTCTCCAGTGGGAGGGACCCACTATTCTGGACCAGTCTGGAGAGGCGTATAGTGGGGGCCTGGGCAACTGACCTTGCCACAAAGGACGTGAGTTAGCATTTTTGTGCTCTCACGGGATCATTTCGCACCTCTTAACCACTGATTTGTTCTCAAGCTCTCCTTGTAGCCTATATGCAACTTTGTCAGTGTCTTTTGGGACCGCATTCCCTTTTCATGTGCCCATCCTTCCCACAATTATAGCAAAACATACTTTCTGGAGTTTGAGCTGGCGGCGGCGCGACACTGGGAGGGGAGGGGTATTACTAACTGGAAACCTTGGTGCCATCTCTGTCTCGGGCGTGATAAGCATTTGGAGACATCTCGTCAGTTTCTCCACTTCCATGGTCAAGGAATTGAGTTTGGAGCTGTTATCAGCAGGAGATACATGGGTGGGTACCCCCACCCCATAGCAGATGCAGTCGGATATAGGTCAGGGTCCGTACTTGCAGCGTGGCCTTCATAAAGGGACTGTTTTGAATTCCCGGATCTCTCAACAGTTACGCCCCATTGTGGCATATCTTTTCCTTGTCCAGAACTCATTGACTGCCAACCTCTGCCCTGAACTTTACTTGATGGGCATCGTCAGTCACTCGGTCGTAGTCGCGCTATTGGTGCAGGTCCTCCGAGGTCGCCTTTTCTCAACTCCTCGAATTTCTCTCATTAACTCATCATAGGAGGGTGGGGATTCCAGTCGATTTGCCAGGCATAACTGAAGCAACAGCAGTTCTGAGAAGGGCAGACTTATGATCCTGTCCAGCCTGGTTCAGCCCAGTTCAATCGCTCGCAAACTACCCTTTCTGAGGCATTCTTGCAACAATTTTCCACGAGATACATACAGACAACAACTCCTTGGTACTGTTGTGCATTTCTTACTCTCTACCATAGATCCTCATCATGAATCTGGGCTCCTGTACTTATTCTCCAGGCCTCAAGATAGGCCTGTGCAGTCACTTCAGGGTTACTGGCCCGTTTACACGGATGGTAGCGGGGCAGGACCTCGAGGCTCTCACTAACCCCTCTTTGCTTTTCGGCTTCGAGCATTGCCATTCTAGCACTTGGGGGCAACATGTCTATCCAGGTCTCCCAGTCATCCTCCCTTGGGGGTGGGGAGGTGCCAGAGAAGATCCTCAACCTTTGGTAAGAGTCGTGACTAATGGCAGGTGCAGAAATAGGAGTCTGCATTGGTTCAGCCACCATTACGGTACTGAGCAGGAGAGGGGTGTTGGGGGGAACACCCCAGTGGCAAGAATAGTTTCTTCCAAGTCCTAGAGAAGCCATTGATGACAGACCTGCCTGGGGATCAGCCCCGGCTCCACGCTATAACAGGAATGACACCTCTGTGACTCATGTGGGCCCTGCTTCTTCCTGGCATTCCAGATCAACCACCTACAGTCTCGATTTTCGTCCAGCCTGTGTCCAGTCTTGGGTATCGTGAGTAAATACCAGGGCAGCTTCCTGCAACAACAGCTTAATCTGAGTGTGTCATCTGATTGTCTTGTTGTTTCGTTTCCTTTATGAACTGAGCCCTCTGGCTCAGGATTATAAATACTGTGTACTGTGCATGTTGTGTTTTCCATCACAGGGCCCCAACCAGCTGCAACCCCAGGCAACGGTCCTGGCTAGCCCATCTCTTCTCCACCTGGGTACCCAGAGGTGGACTGTGTGGGAGGACTCAAAGTGCATGCATAACTTCTTGATTGATATAACCTTTAAGCTAATTAACCTGATTTTGCCCCTCCCTTGTTCAAGTCCCCTGAATAAATCAGATCTAACTTTTTCTGCATATAATCTGACTGTGGTTCCAGTTTGTGCTCAAAGTACTGTACTGTTGCCATTTTCTGTGCATAACCTTGTTTTACAGGCATTCCCCAGGGTCGAGCCAAAGGAACCAGCCCTGGTGGTAAGTGCAAACAGTGTGGGTACTCGCGTGGTGTACCGGAGGTATTGTGAAAGTGATTATTGTATGGTGTTCAGGCCACTAGAGGGGAAAGAGGGGGGTTACAGTGTCCCAGAGGGCTGTGCCCAGGTTAGCTTGACCACTACCAACCCTGACCTCCAGGTGGAGTCACCCGTTTCAGAACTCAGGCCCCTTAACCTGCTACTAGCCAAGCAGGCAGGGGTAGTAGCCCTTGGATAGCACCACCTAGGGGTTACATATGACTAAGGCACCTCAAGCAGCTGAGGGCTAACTCTTCCTGTCTAAGTTAACTCCAGTAGCTGGGGCCTTAAACTCCCCATCTAAGGCAAATGTAGTAGCCAAGGGCTAACTTCTCCCGTCTAAGACAACTCCAGCAGCTGAGGCCTCACTCTCCCTGTCTAAAGTAATGACTTAGCTGAACCCTAACTCTTCCTAAGACAACTCCAGCAGCTGAGCCCCAACTCCCTCTCAGGTAACTCCAGTAGCTGATCCCAAGCTCTGCCTGTCTAAAGCAACTCCAGCAGCTGATGCCTCACTCTCCCTGTCTAAGGCAACTCCAGCAGCTGAGCCCTAACGCTCTCTGTCTAAGGCAATTCCAGCAGCTGAGCCCTCCCTGACTAATGCAACTAGCAACTGAGCCCTAACTCTCTCTGTGTCAGGCAACTCCAGCAGCTAAGGCCCAACTCTCTCTGTCTAAAGCAACTCCAGCATCTGGGGCCTAACTCTCCCTACCTAAGGCAACTCCAGCAAATGAGCCCTAATTTTCCCTGTCTAAGGCAATTTCAGCATCTGAGCTTTAACTCTCCCTGTCTAAGGTATCTCGAGCAGCTGAACCCTAAATCTTTCCATCTAAATCAAATCCAGAAGCTGAGCCTTAACTCTCCCTATCTATGGCATCTCCAGCAGCTGAGCCCTAACTCTCCCTGTCTATGGCAACTCCAGCAGCTGAGCCCTCCCTGACTAAGGCAACTCTAGCAGCTGAGGCCTAACTCTCCCTGTCTAAAACAAGTTCAACAGCTGAGGCCTAACTCTCCCTTTCTAAGGCAACTGCAGCAGCTGAGCCCTAACTCTCCCTGCCTAAGGTAACTCCAACAACTGTGCACTCCCTGACTAAGGCAATTAGCAGGTGAGATCTAACTGTCCCTGTCTAAAGCAACTCCAGCAGCTGAGGCCTAACTCTCCCTATCTAAGGCAACTCCAACAGCTGTGCACTCCCTGACTAAGGCAACTCCAGTAGCTGAGCACTAACTCTCTCTGTCTATGGTAACTCTAGCAGCTGAGCCCTAACTCTCCCTGTCTATGGCAACTCCAGCAGCTGAGCCCTAACTCTCCCTGTCTAAGGCAACTGTAGTAGCTGAACCCTCCCTGACTAAGGCAACTCTAGCAGCTGAGCCCTAACCCTTCCTATCTAAGTTAACTTCAGCAGCTGAGCCCTAACTCCCTGTCTAAGGCAACTCCAGCTGCTAAGCCCTAACTCTCCTTGTCTAAGGCTACTCCAGCAGCTGAGCCCTAACTCCCTGTCTAAGGCAACTCCAGAAGCTGAGACCTAACTCTCCCTGTCTAGGGCAACTCCAGCAGCTGAGGCCTAACTCTTCCTGTTTAAAGCAACTCTAGCAATTGAGGCCTAACTCTCCCTGCCTAAGGCAACTCCAGCATCTGAGCCCTCCCTGACTAAGGCAACTCCAGCAATTATGGGCTAACTCTCCCTGTATAAAGCAACTCCAACAGCTGTGGCCTAACTCTCTCTATCTATGGCAACTCCAGCAGCTGAAGCCTAACTCTCCCTGCCTAAGGCAACTCCAGCAGCTGAGTCCTAACTCTCCCTGAGTAAGGCACCCCTTGCAGCGGTGTCCTAAGTCTCCCTGTTTAAGGCAACTGAAGCAGCTGAGCCCTAATGCTCCCTGTCTAAGGCAATTCCAGCAGCTGATCCCTCCCTGACTAAGGCAACTCTAGCAGCTGAGCCATAACTCTCACTGTATAATTTAACTCTGGCAGCTGAACCCTAATTCTTCTTAAGGTAACTCCAGCAGCAGAGCCTTAATTCTCCCTGCCTCAGGTAACTCCAGCAGCAGAGCCCTATTCTCCCTTGTCTAAGGCAACTGCAGCAGCTGAGCCCTAACTCCCTGTCTAAGGGAGCTCCAGCAGCTGAGCCCTAACTCTTACTAAGGTAATCCCAGCAGCTGAGCCCTAACTCTTCCTGTTTAAGGCTACTATAGCAGCTGAGCCCTCCCTGACTAAGGCAACTGTGCAGCTGAGGCCTAACACTTTCAACTCCAGCAGGTGGGTCCTACCTCTCCATGCCTAAGGCAACTCCAGCAACTAAGCATACCTCTCTACCTCTCTACCTTCTGTCACTAAAATGAGCAACACAGACACTCAAAGTGAGTGACACTGACCCCCAGAATGAGGGACACATCATCAAACATGGAGATACGAGCCCACAACACTGTAAATCATTGTGTTTACTTGTAGAGTTTATGTTTGATTTAGTGTAACCCCCCTGCAAATGGGGGTTCCCAAAAGACTTCCAGGAGCTTGCTTGAATGCTCCAAGCCTGAATGGTGTTTGGCGTTTAAGCCATTTATCAGTGAGTGTTTTTAGAGCCTCTGGTACTGTCTCTTTAAGAGCTGTCTGCTTGCAGACATAATTAGTTTGTATGGGGGACTGTGTGCTTCTCTGAGTACCACTCGAGCTGCTGCCAATTCACTTCATTTTTGCAGTCACTAGGAGTGCAAAGGGAACCTATCTGAAAAGATGTAACTGTTTGCCAGAAATCATTTAGAGTAATAATGAAATTCCAGTTTGTCTAACCTGCTTTCTTTGCAGTCAGAACTGTGTCTGCTAGTTCCCATTCTGGTTTTGAACTGCTGAACTGGACCAATCAGTGTGGGGTAAGCTAGCTCTAAAATGGTGCCTGGACGAATCAGAACTTGGACTCATAATCTGAGCCAGCCACAAGAGGATTGTATGGGCAGTGACTCTGGGAGATGTAGTTTAGACTTCGCGCCTTTTTGGACCAACAGCAGCAGTCTATTGTGAGGACAGCCAATCCAGTCAAGAACTGGGAGGAACTCAAAGGAAGTGCCGGTTTTGTCTGTTGGAGTTTCAGTTTAGCTCTGGCAGTGAAGGGGAAAGGAATCCTGTGTTCCTTCTAGTGCACAGTTTTAGTCAAAAACATGTGTAAGGTCCAGAGTTCCGGTCTGCAGTTGTGTAACTGCTTGTTAGACTGAACTGCTCCTGTGAAGAGAATCAAAGGATATCTGAAGAGTAGAAACCAGGCTCACCCTGTAGAAGACTGGAGAAATTGCTGATTTGCACTCTGTCTGTCAGGAACTGAATCTGCTGTGTGTTCTCCGGGTATTGTGCAGTAATTGCGATCGGGATACAGATGCAGCCTGCCTGGTATAGTGCTTTCTTTACCATATAAATGTGTGAAGAGGTTTGTGTACCTCAAGTGAATCCTGCTGCCATTAAGTGACTTTTGCCTGTGACTGTTTACCATATAAATGTAGAGGAGTCTCTTGGAGCTCAAGAGTAGCCCTGCTGACATTGAAGGACCCTATCTTGTTTGGAGGTCATGAGTACTAATTCAGGGTCACTCCCTGTTGAATTGCCACATTAAATCCAAATGGAATTACTGTACTGCTGACTGTTTAACTAATTTTTCTTTCTCTGTGTGAAAGGGCCCTACCAGCTGCCACGTTTGGACTAGCCACTAGGGCTTGGGTACCCAGGGACAGTAACTGATAGGGATAGGCCTGTGCACAGAGCCATATAGATGAGTAAAGTGATAAGCTAATTAACCTGATTTCCCCTGTCCTTGTTATATTCCCCTAAATAAATCAGAGCTGCTTGTTTCAGCAAAGTTATACTGCCTGAGGTATTTGTCTATGTTAAAGTATTGTACTGTGATTGTTGCACTGTATCTTATTTTACAGGAGGTCCAGTGCCTGAACCAGCCCTGGGGGTAGTGTATACTGTGAAGGTAATTCTGATATATTGTGTGGGCCACTAGTGGGAAGAAAGGGGGGTTGCAGTGTCCCAGAGGGCTGTGACCAAGTAAGTTTAACTATTGCAAACCCTGACCTCTGGGTGGAGGCACCCGCCATTGGATCCAGGCCCCTCAACCTGTTAGTGGCAAATCAGGCAGGGGTAGTAGCCCCTGGGATAGCGCCATCTAGGGGTTACATTAGCATCCTAGAGTAATATGAATTCCTGCTTTAAAGTCTGAATTTACAGCACATTCTCTGTGATGGCAGCAGCTTTTACGTAAGGGACAAATGAGGGACAGATCAATATTGAGGGGTAAAATGAGGGATATCCCTCGTAATGAGGGACACATGATAGGTATGCAGCTGAGCCATAACTCTCCTTGTCTAAGGTAACTCCAGCACTTGAGCTCTATCTCTCCCAGTCTAAGGCAGCTCCAGCAGCTGAGCCCTAGCTGTCCCTGTGAAAGGTAACTCCAGCAGCTGAGCCCTACCTCTCCTTGTCTAAGGTAATTCCAGCACTTGAGCTCTATCTCTCCCAGTCTAAGGCAGCTCCAGCAGCTGAGCCCTAGCTGTCCCTGTGAAAGGTAACTCCAGCAGCTGAGCCCTAACTCTCTTTGTCGAAGGCAACTCCAGCAGCTGAGCCCTAACTCTCCTTGTGTAAGGCATCTCTAGCAGCTGAGCCGTAACTCTCCCTGTCTAAGGTAACTCCAGCAGCTGAGCCCTGACTCTCCCTTTCTAAGCTAACTCCAGCAGCTGAGCCCTGACTCTCCCTGTCTAAGGCAACTCCAGCAGCTGAGCCCTAACTCCCTGTCTAAGGTAACTCCAGCAGCTGAGCCCTGACTCTCCCTGTCTAAGGTAACTCCAGCAGCTGAGGCCTGACTCTCCCTGTCTAAGGTAACTCCAGCAGTTGAGCCCTATGTCTCTCTGTCTAAGGCAGCTCTAGCAGCTGAGCCGTAACTCTTCCTGTCTAAGGTACCTTTAGCAACTGAGATCTAACTCTTTCTGTCTAAGGGAACTCCAGAAGCTGAGCCCTAACTCTCCCTGTCTAAGCAACTGTAGCAGCTGAGCTCTAACTCGCCCTGACTTAGCCAACTCCAGCAGCTGAGATCTAACTCTTCCTGTCTAGGGGAGTTCCAGCAGCAGAGCCCTAGCGGCCCATGTCTACAATCATTGTGCTCAAATAAACACAGAAATGTACTTTCGTATACTAACTGCACAAGTGAGGCTTTCTGGGCTCCTCTCAGGTGTTGACAGTTTGCTGAAATTTCTTAAAAATTAAGAGACACTGGAGTAGGAGATTGCTCTGTGATCCCTAATAGTAGGGGATAGCTCTGGCATGCTTGCAACTGGAGTACACCCACTGAGCCCAGGAGGGCAGGGGTAGTGGAAAGCAGGGAGGAGTCAAACTGTTTATAAACTGGATAGGGACAATCCTGGCTTCTGATTGGCTGAGGCAGGCTGGCACCGATATATTTACCTGAGTATAATGCCCAAGTACAAAAAAGTACCGGTGCCAGCCGGCCAATATCCCAAATATATCAATGGGAAGAGGTTCGGAATCTTCATTTTTTAAAAGTCAGCCATGTTTTTCCCTACACTTAGCAGTACTCAGTCTCTTACATGTTTTGCTGCAGGAATAACCCATTTTTATGGCTGTGGATAGAGCCTACAGCCATCCTACTTTCCCTTGAAAAAAGGTGTTTCCGTGGAACACATCTTTTAGGAGTTTTCAGTGTATCCTTCCATTCTGCAAATCTCCATTCAGTTAAAGAAATACTCCCTTCTTTCTGCTAACCTACTATTGCATTTCAGACAGTCTGTTTTGTGAAATTACTACGCTGAGACCAACACATGGTTTATATCTTGTCATGCCTAATTTAACAGCAGATCCTGTTACCTTTGAAGTTGGCTGGCTGGAGGACAGTTTTATGACCGTAATTAATTAGTCAGTTGCTAGTTCTTCTTAATAGCCTTTAAAGCAGTCCAGCACATTATACTTTCTCAACTGTTAATCTGTTTCTTCTTTTTTTTTTAATTCTTTTCCCTTCCGGTCACGGCCCCGAGGTCCTCTCTCAGGCAGTCCATCCGTTGTCCTGCTGGCCTGTGAGTCCCGAACTGTGCCTTCTCTCTCCCCTCCTCACCGATACCAGTTCCCTGGCTAACCCTATCCAGGGAGGGTCACCCCCTGCTTACTTGGGACGCTCTTACAAGTTAGACTCTGGCATCAGACAAGGGGCCTGGTAGAGGAAATCGAAGTTCAGTCGAGGAAACTCAGCATTGGGCATGGGGAAGGTGGTGTCGCCTGATCCTCAGCACGAGTTTCCTGTGTTCTGTTTCACCCACCCTCCCTCGTTTACCCTCAGGCCTGTGGGCTCACGGTAACCCTGCCTTCGTCGGGCATGCCATTTACGTGCAGCCAGCTACTGCAGCAGCCCGATCTCCACCAGGGGCCGCCGGAGCGCCACGCTCCCCAATGCCCTCCCCCTGGGACTGGAGAGCAGCCCTGCGGTCGCTCAATCCAATCCCTCTCCTGCCAACCCCTGGCTCCCGAGCTCACTCCCAAACTCGGGTTGCCAGCGTGGTGCGAGGTCTGGTGTCCAGTGCCTCAACCCTCAGCGCCACTGGGCCGGCAACCTGTTTCTTCTTAAATACAGATTTCCCCTGCAGCAATATGTTTTTCTAAAGTTGAATGAATCAAAACCTAACAAGTGCAACTGTGAATGGTGTGTTAATAAATAAATACACTTATTGAAAAGGTGTTTTTCTGATGCCTCCACAATGATTTTTGCTGTATTAAAAAGCCATATGGTTGGTACTGAAAATAAGATCCAGTGATGGTTTAATTTTAATATAGATATAAAAAATGTGTGTGTACAGACAGACAGATTGTCCAGTTGAGATGCACCGCCCTATTTTCACTGAAGTAATGCTCCTTATGTTATAAAGTCTGAATATCACATGAATGGTAATAATGTCACACTTTTAAAATCTGGTACTTTCCATTTCTGCATATTTTGTTCCATGAAATTATGTTAGGGGTTTGTTCTCTTAACGCAGCAGTATTTGTTAATCAGCACCAATGTTATTTTTAGCAAAAGATGCATTGCATTCATAATCAGTATATTCTAACTACTGTATCTCACAGACTTAAAGCAGATTTTATAACTATACAGTATTTGCAATTATTGGCTCAAGACATTAGTATGGCTACCACTGGCAATACTTAATTTCTGTGGTTAACAGTATCTTATACTGTTGTATTATGGTGTACATTGAGAAACGGGTTGTAAAAAATGCACTTTATACCCTAACAAATGCCCTTCCAGTTTTCAGCATTCCTGTCTATTTCAGTCTTCTGGCACCCCTACCTGCGAGCATTGCTACCTGTCAGAGATGCTCTTCTAATTTAGAATTTCCCTGACCAGCAATGGGTAGACTGGATTACATTGTAGTAAACAGCACAGAGCAAGATTAGTTATACTAAAATGTTTAGTGACTGCAGTGTACAATCAGGGATTATGTATTTGTCTCAGTTAGATTGCTGGAAGCCGTACAAAGATAAAAAAAAATAAAAAAAAAATGCATGTGTCGATGCTGAAGGTTTCCTTGCACGATGTATGTGGGATGGCATTCTGCGGTGATCATGGCGCTCGTTATTTAGAGCTTCTTCAAGCTCACCACTGCTATATCGGCTCTGACTAGAGCTTGTCTGTGGTATCCTGTGATGTGGGCTAGCAGCAAGTGGGCACTTACCAAAACGGCGACCCACTTGCAGCGCAAGAAGGACAGGGCGAGGGTGTGAGGAAGGCAACAGGATGGGGGAGGCTCATACATATAGTGACAGGATGTCGCTATATGTATATGCGTGGGGGGGGGAGCAAGCATTATAGAAGGGAAGGTTGGCCTGGCGTGGGGCTGCCGAGGTGGCCCCGTAGCGTGGTAGGTGAGTGGCAACCTAAAGCTGTGAGGGTTTTGGGTTTGGGTCCGGGTGTGCCTACATTTTTGTGTGCCTGGCCTGAAAATGTTTTCCCCAGTATTTGCACCCCCCCAACATGCACCCCCCTGGAGTTAAGAATCCTTTAATAGAAGGGTGTGGGGGTGAAGCCCCCCATGGGGGTGTGCAGAAATTCTAAGTCCCTGGTGCCATTTTTCTATGTGTTGGGGATGTACATAGCCAAAACTGATTTTCGGCGATGTACCCTCACCATAATGACGGTCGCCTTTCGGCAATTACCATTATGACATAGAACCTTGTCTGTTTGGCTTCCACTCCAAAGCGCTGTCCAGCAACTGCAGTGAGTTTAAAATAAAAAAACTTCTCTTCCGCCAACCCAACTAACTGACAGCACTGAGTGCCTGCCTGCCTGCCCACCTGCCCAGTGAAACACATGGCGCCCAGTAATCAGACTCAGCAGCCAGGATCAGGAAAGTGGCAAACCAGAACAGCAGGCAGCCACAACCAAGGACACTATTAAAAACAAAAAAAAGCTCATACAGTCACTCCCGGTCCTCAGAGCAGACACTGAGGACCATGACGCAAGAACCCAAAACAGCTGGAAGCCGTAATGAGGGACAAAAAAATAAATAAAATAAAGTATGTCACTGATTCTCAGTCCTCAGGGCAAGTAGCGGGGACTGGGAAAAATCACACTACAAGACATAACAGCTTTCCTTAGTGACAGCTAACAGAGGAACTATTTAACTTGTAAAGGTCACTTTTTTCTTTTCTTTTTGGATTTTATTTATTTATTTCTTAAATAAAATCACTTATAAAATGGGCAAAGGATTTCAAGCAATCTGATTGGTTGTTAGCCATGCATTAGATGTGTCTAATGCACAGCTAAAACTAGAACCCCATTTAGAATACACAGGCCCATTTATAAGTGCAATAAACCCTCCGGATGTGCATTAGACAGTTCTAATGCGGCTGGGACTAGAAGCACTTGGCCTGTGGCCTCGTTCCTCACTACGTCCCCCTAGCCATGCATTAGAACTGTCTAATGCACACCCCATTGTGTCTTATTGCTTACCTATCTTGTCTTTCATAAGCACAGTAAGACACTCCAGGGTGGGCATTATGCTGAGATAACAGCCCTTCGCACCTCACTGTGCCCCTTGGTGAGTGGGTATCTCAGCACAATGTCCACCCTGTCGTGTCTTACTGCTGGCTTGTTGGACACTGTCCTGCAAGGATGGGAAGTTCCCAGAGCCACTCATGCAGTGACAGCTAGCGTGGCCTGGAGGGGGCACCATTTAAACTCCGGTGAACACTTAGCTTCAGGCATTCCCCAGGGTAGTAACACGCGATCCTCTGATGTTGTAGGGAAAGGGAATTCTGATAAGGGGAAAAGGACCATGCACATGATGGTGCTACAGTTCCCTTACCATGACCAGATGACATTGTCCGCTGCCTGTTTGGTCACACTGCCTTAGGTTGTTCCTGGGATACTGGTGTGTGCGCCACTGGTCATTTGGGGCCCACAACATGGTGTCCCAAAGTAACCAGAAAGGATCCGCATTGGTGGCAGCTGCGCACCAGTAACTGTGCCAGAGGTGTGGCTGGAGCCAGTGCAGAGGCTGGTGGAGGCGGTAAGGAGAATGAGCACAATAAGGTATGTATGTTGCAAAAGGAACAAATGAATAGGTTTAGTCAGTTCAAACAAACCCATGAGGCCATAGAATGTCTCTCAAGGCTCTTTAAAGGAAAACTACACCCAAAATTTGAAAAAATACATGCTGTGCGTGGTGTTTTAATTTGTGTGTGAAGTTCTAGTGCTTTCTTCCCTCTGATTGGCATAAGAATTTTTTTCTAAATTAGCCTGCTAGCTTTAGGGTAGTTTTACGACCCCTGGAGATCTCCATATCAAATAGGTTTATTGCATTTCTTTGCCCTACAGTGCACCTTGTTTCATGTGATGGTGATGTAGCAGAGCCCATAAATCCAGCAGAAAGCATTGCATTACAATCAGTTCACAACAATAGAGATGGCTATATTTTAAAATCTGTAGAATTCAGCTTGGTGACCACCATCATCCTAAATGTTTTACTGTCCTGAAAAACTTTGCTGCTGGTAATTTTTGTGCAGCTTGTAAAGCTTCTAAGATATTTAGTTTGTTTGGCATGTGTGTGCTGAATGTTGGGTCTCTCTTACATCACAGTCATGTGAGACAAGATGCACTGTGGGAACAAGAAATACAATTACACTATCAGGTATGAAGATCCCCAGGGATTGTAAAACTAGCATAAAGCTAGCAAGCTAATTTGGGAAAAACTCCTAATACCAGTCAGAGGGAAGGAAACACTAGAACTTTACATACAAATTAAAACACTCTGCACAACATATATTTTTTCAAGTTTTGGGTGTAGTTTTCCTTTAAGGGAGTCCTGAAAAGTTAAACTGCACTGAAATTTTGAAAGCATGTCCTTTAAAAGGTGCGACCAATGTTAACCAGAGTAAAATAACACGGACACTCCCCAGCCAGGGGATTTGTGGAGAATGGTTCAACATAAGGTTGGAAGGCTGAGTGCTTGGAAGTTTTGAGACTGGGGAGGTTCGCTCACTTAATGCTAGACCAGGCTCATACATTCAGCTCTAAGAGAGGCACAATTTATAATTGTTTCTCTTCACCAACCCAGTTAGCCTTTAGGCTGCCAGTAACCTGTCCCTCCTTACCTGATCCTTCCCCCTCCCTTTCTGCTTTTTCTGTTATATTTCTCTTGTCGAGTTATTTTTTCAGGGGAATGTTGTTCAAGGATTAGTGGAGTAACTTCCCTCTATTACTAAGGTAATTTGTCTATTATTTATAATTAATAGTTTAATGAGTACTGTGTGTAGTTTTGGAAGTCTCTGTTAAGTTACTAAAGTAATGTTTATCTTTTAAGCGTGTCGTGAATGATTATTGCTGTGTTGTTTTTGTTGATTACTTATGGCATTATTTTTGTGTATTGTATTTTAATTAAATAAAATCTTATTGATAAAAAAATTAAGGTTGATTAAATCTTCATCTTTTCAACCGCAAATACAGGCACAAACCATTATTACTGCAGGAATTGTCCAGTGACACAGGATCTGCTCAGCACACTGCATCGCTTCTTGTGTCCCATACAAGGGTAAATTGAGGGACTCTTCCGTCAGACACAGAGGGACCCTGTCCAACGATATATATATCCTGCCTGTTTGCTCACAGGCTTGTAAGGTTAGCTTTTACTTTGTGAAAAATATTTTGTATTGTATGAAACCGTTAAAAATAAGGCAGATTATATTTAGAATCAGTGAGTCAGAAAGGATGTTGAATAAATGTCAATCATTGCTTATGAAACTGTTACGTAATTTGGAAAGTTCATGATTTACACATATTTTTCTTTGTATTCAAGAGCCAGTAAATGCCTCATAGAAATAGATGTAATGTGTTAGGCAGTACTTAACGGGCGGCCAGCATAGTTCTCTTCCATGTCATACCTTTCATCAGCATTTTGGCCTTACTGACTACGACCTTACTGGTTGTAACCACTGGTTGTGACATCACTAATTGTGACCTCACTGTCTGTGACCTCATTGGTTATGACCTCTCCGATTATGACATCACTGATTGTGGCCACTTTAAATGTGACATCACTGCATGTGCCATCACTCTGCATGTGCCATCACTGACTGTGACCCCACTAACTCAATTCTGCCACTGCAGTTAATAATGTAAGACTGAGAGGAGGTAGGACCCAACCTCCTTTGTCAGACTACAATGACTGGCTGAGGAAGAGGAAGAGGAAGGATCTGTACCTACATTGTTACCTGCCATGGAAGGACAGAGTTTAGGGGGTTCCATGTGTGCATCCATGATGTGTCCACAACTTGTCAGGATGCAACAGTACAGGATAGACACTTGGAGAACAGTAGCAATGTTTGAATTGATTGACCATACTTGGAGGTAGATTTTCCTCTCTGGCTAGTGGCCACTGGTCGGACCTCTCTTGCTAGTAAAGTAAGTGGTGAGAGTGACAGTGGGAATGGGGGGAGGGGGAGGGTAAATTGACCATGTTAGTGACATACAGGCACAGACTAAGGTTGGATTTAAGGGTGATTCTTGATTTAATTGTGCCTCAGTAAAGGGGAACTGGCTGAGTAGTGGGAGAGGTTACATTTAGGTGAAGTATCCAGACTGAATCGAATTCCAGTTTCAAATCATATTTAGGAATTAGTATTTTTAACCTTCTATTCCAAAAATCCTAATTCCTAAAAATGGTCAGAATCCAACAAATCCGATTCCTATTCTGAAATTCCTAGCATCTTGAATTGTCATTTCATTGACTGCAACCTCACTGGCTGTGACCCCATTGTCTTTAACCTCACTGACTGTGCATCTCTGACTGTAACATCTCTAACTGTGACCTCATTAACTGCAACATCATTGACTGTCACATAACTGTGATCGCACTGACTATAGGCTGGCCGTATAGCCTAGAGGTTAGAGTAACAAGCTTTGCATAAGCTTGGTATATCCGGCAGACCTGGGTTTGATTCCCACAACATCTACTTATATACTGTGTGGCTCTGAGCAAATCAACCACCACAGTGCTCCTGGGTCACCCCTGAAAGCAGGCACATGCCTAGTGGGCCTTACCCAGTTACTAAAGAGTTAAAAAAAAATTAATTGACTGTAACATCACTGACTGTGACCTCACTGACAGTGACATCACTGACTGTGATGTCACTGATTATGATATCGCAACTAATCACTACACATAGAAACATAGACAATGATGGCAGAGAAAGACCACTGGTCCATCCATACGAACATACAAAGAAGCCAACAGAAGAAGGCCATTTGGTTTATCAAGTCTGCTCGTATTACTGGGTCCACAGCTTGAGCTAATGTCCCTGCCCTCCCTCCCCACTCCTCCCATCCTCCCTACCCGTGATCCTTACCTTCCCCCTATGCCTATCCTAATCTCTCTCGAAGCTGCCCACTGTCTTTAATGAGATGACCTCTTCCGGCAGTGCAGTCCAAGTGTCCACCACCCTCTCTGTGAAGAAGTGCTTCCTAACCTCCCTCTTAAACCTCCCACATTTCAGCTTAAAACTGTGTCCCCTCGTGTTATGGTTGCCACTCATCTTAAAGAGACTATCCTTATTAACCTTATTTATCCCTTTCAAGTACCTGAAGGTCCCAATCGTTTCACTTTGCTCTCTCTCTTGTCTTCCAAGGAGTACATGTTCCATGCCTTCAACCTTTCCTCGTATGCCCTACCCAGCTGACTGGCTATCAGCTTTATAGCCCTCTTCTGGACCTTCTCCAGTAGGTTAATATCCTTTTTGAGGTGTAGGCACCAGTACCTAACTCCATACTCTAGATGCGGCCTTACCAGTGACCTGTACAAGGGCAGAATAACCTCCTCTCTCCTACTACTGAGCCCCTTAGATATGCATCCCATCATCTTGTTTGCCTTTGCTGCTGCTTTCTTGCACTGTGTGGAGTGCTTCAGGTCACTAGTGATCATAACTCCCAGGTCCTTCTCTTCCTGTTATGCAGATACTCGGACTCCACCCAGGTAGTACTCTGTCCTGGGATTCTTGGCTCCAATATGCATAATTTTGCATTTCCTGGCATTGAAGTCAAGCTGCCAGATTCTGGACCATCTCCCCAGCTTTTCCAGATCTTCCCGTAGGTCCTGTATGCCTTCAGTGGTATCCACTCTCCCACAGAGCTTGGTGTCATCCACGAATAGGCACATTTTGCCCTTAATGCCATCCCCAATGTCACTGACGAAGACATTCAACAACACGAGCCCCAGCACCAAGTCCTGTGGGACACCACTAGTTACCTCTCTGGTGTCAGATAACTCTCCCCCCACAAACACCTTCTGAGTTCTGTCCCTCAGCCAGTTTTCCACTGATCTGGCCATCTTTTCCCCAACCCCGAGATCCACCAACTTCCTGATCAACCTTTTGTGGGGCACAGAGTCAAAGGCCTTGCTGAAATCAAGACAGAAGATGTCTACTGCTTGGCTCATGTCTACTGTCTTAGTGACACAGTCAAAGAAGTCAGTCAGATTTATTTGACATGAGCGTCCTCCCCCCATGTACCCATGCTGCCTCGCATCTTGGAGACCATGCTCCTCTAGATATTCCACCAACCTTTCCTTTAGTATGGTCTCCATGAGCTTGCCCACAATTGAGGTCAGACTGACTGGTCTGTAATTCCCTGGGTCATCCTTGGGACCGCTTTGTGGAGGGGCACTACATGTACTGTTCTCCAGTCTTGTGGTACCATGCCTGACTCTAGTGAACTATTAAATAGGTCCGTGAGTGGCCCTGCCAGCTCCACAGACAGTTCCTTTAGTACCCTTGGATGTACTCTGTTCAGGCCTGGTGATTTGTCCACATTCAATGCCAGCTGCTCCTCCCTAACTCTATCCTCCTCTATTACTACATCTGTGTTCCCCCCACTCCTCTTTTCCCTCCTGAAGGCACTGGTCAATCCTGCTCCCTGGTGAAAACGGAACAGTAGTATTCATTTAATATCTCTACTTTTCCCCATTATCCTCCACCCACCCCACCCCTTTCTTAAGCCTAACAATCCCTTCCTTCTTGTCCCTTTTCTCACTTATATAGGGAAAGAAAGCCTTCTCCCTCTTCTTAATTCCTTCCGCTATCTGCAGCTTCTTCTGTGCCTTTGCTCGCCGGACTTTCTTACTTGCCTCACTAACCAACCTTAGGTAATTTTCCCTATCCACCTCTCTCTCGGTCATCCTGAATTTTCTATAGGCCAGCCTATTTTACTTTACTGCCTGGGCAACCCCAGAATTGAACTAGCTGGGCACTTTGGCCCTTGTGTTCTTCCCCCTGAATTTAACACACTCATCTGTGGCAACTGGTATTCCTTCCTTAATGATGGACCACCTTTGGTCCACCCCCCATATCTGCTCTGATGCCTACTAGATGACTCTTTAGCACTTCACCCATTTTCCTGAAGTCCGCCCTACTGAAATCCAAGATTTTGGTCTTAATCGGGATGCTTTCCCTGCCCATGTCCAACTGGAACCACACTGTGCAATGATCACTTCCACCCAGCGGCTCTCTGACCATTATTCTCTGTACATGCTCCCCATTTGTGAGCACCAGATCAAGAATTGCCTCAACTCTTGTTGGTTCAGTAAAGCCCTGAGTCAGGAACCCACTCTGCAGTCCTTCCAGGATCACCTGACTCCTAGCACATGTAGTTGATGGTATGCTCCAGTTCAGCTTGGGCAGGTTGAAGTCCCCTACAATTACTACCTCTCCTTTCCCTGCAGCTTCCAATATTTGTGAGCTCAGTTCCCTGTCCCTCTCCTCATCCTGACTGGGTGGTCTGTAAACCACCCTAACCTCACCTTTCTCCCTCTATTGGACCTTAACTGAACCCATAATGCCTCCACTTCCCCTTCCTCTGACTCCTCCCTCGTGCAAGTTATTTCCTCCCTAATATAAACTGTCATCCCTTCCCCCTTCCCTGCTATCCTGTCCCTCCTGTATAGTTTATATCCAGGGACTGCAAGGTCCCAGTCATGGTGTGATGTTGTCTAGGTCTCGGTTACTGCAGCAATGTCCACCCTCCTGTCTACTAATAGTGCCTGCAGGTCATCCATCTTGTTTCCAACACTCAGCACACTCAGAGACACCACCTTCCACCTAGAATCTGACCTTCTTTCTCTTCCCTCTATTCTTCTAGTCACATTTATCCCCTCTGTGTGCACCACTCTACGTATCCTTGTTATGTGTTCCTCACCCCCTCACCCTTTGCTAACTGTTTTCTTGCCTCTTCCACCTCCTCCTTCCAGACCTCTTATATCGCTGTGGGGGGGGGTTCACTGACCTCCTCCTGTCGGAATCTGTAGCCCTACATGCCTGCTGCCCCCCTTCCATAGTTTAAATTAGGTGTACTGCTTATGTATTCCTCCAGGTTTGTCCCTGAGTACCCTCAAATCCACCCTACTGAGGTGTAGCCTGTCTGGTGAAAAGTCATAGAAACATAGAATTTGACGGCAGATAAGGACTGCTTGGCTTACTTAGTCTACCCATGTTCCCTACCTACTGTCACACCATAAATCCTATTTGATTTCCAGCTTTACCCCACCCCCTTTTCCTTGCTTCTAAGGTTCTCTTATACCTATCCCACGCCTTCTTAAATCCCATTTCAATTTTTGCTCCCACCACCTCCTCAAGGAGGCTGTTCCAGGAATCCACCCCCTATCTGTGAAGAGGCGTTTCCTTACATTTCCCATGATTCTACCCCCCCTTCAACTTCATTGCATGACCCCTCATTCTTGTGCATCCTTTTCTCTGAAAAAGGCTTCCCTCTTGAGCCTTATTTGTACCCTTGAGGTATCAGAAGGTCTCTATCATATCCCCCCCCTCCTTACCTCCAGTCTGTACATATTGAGGTCCCTCAGTCTCTCTCCATCCTCATAGGGCTTTTGATGCAGATCCCACACCATTTTAATTGCTGTCCTTTGGACTGCCTCAACTGTCTATGTCCTTTTGGAGATGAAAACTCCAGAACTGTACGCAATACTCTAGGTAGGGTCTCACCAGAGATTGATACAGAGGTATCATCACCTCCCTGATACCCTCCCTATGCACCCTAGCAACCCACTGGCTCTCCCCACTGCCTTGTCACACTATTTGTCCACCTTTAGGTCAGAAGATATGATAACACCCAGGTCTCCTTCCTGTTTGGTGGTCATCAGTATCACTCCCCCAATTTTGTACTCTGACCCTGGGTTTCAGTATCCTGTCGCTACAGTGACAACATTACCGTGCCTGACACTACAGTGACAACAGCGACAGGTCACTGTAGTGTTGGCGAGGGACCTTGCTTTTTGGGGGGTGTTGCACCCCTCCTCAGCTAACTCAGACTCGGAGTTGATTAATTAAATAATGGGGGGTGCGGGGGACAAAGCACCCCCTAAGAAAACACAGTCGGATGTAACTGTCTTTTTTTTTTTCAATTCAAAGTTTATTAATTTTCACACAGATAAGAACAGTTCTAAACATGACAAACAGAGGTGTACATATGGCCGGAAAAGAGCTTTCACTACATACATTGGAGCTGTTCTCCCTCACACCCAATCCCCCCTCCCTACAAACCGCCCTCCCCAATCAGCACAGCTCTAATTAATCAGATGGTAAATCATCCAGAATCATGAAACTGCCATAGTATTAACTAAGGGACAAGCAGCATGTAGAAAGGATCCCAGATTTTCTTATATCTGTTCATCCTATTACTTAGACTAGCCACCATTTTCTCCATCCTGAGATTAGCCAATATTTCCTTAAGACATTCCGGAAAAGGAATATCTATGTCATCTTTCCAGTGTCGGAGAATAACCTTCTTAACTGATAAGGAAATTAATGCCATATAGTACCTTCTCAATATCACAGGAATAAGGGAATAATCCCCTAATAAGCATACCTCCGGAGTAAAAAGGTCAGAGAGGCCCAATAAAGGATCCATCCTCTGTTGGATATCTCCCCAGAGAGTGGAAACCTTAGAACATGACTCTGCCTGTCTACATCTCGAACAGGAAGGGGAATCAATAAGACCGTACTTATATAACTTTTGGGGAGTATAATATATGTTATGTAAAATATGGAACTGCGTAAGTCATAACCTATCCTGAGTAATGTATTTATGACAATTAGCCCACAATGCTGCCCAGTCTATCTCCAAGCCGGGAAACATGGTGCCCAATATCTCTCCGGTATAAACACCTCTGGATATTTACAATTGTATAAAATTTTATAAATGTCAGATACTGAGTGAGGGCTACCGAACATCGAGACTAGCATATCCCGAAACTTATTCCTACTTCGTCGAGGCAGAACCGGCCCAAATATCTTCGTTAATAAATGTTTCAACTGGAATACTTTAAAAATAGACTTGGGGATATTAAAACTACTCAATATTCCAGTAACTGAAAGCCAAGAATCATCCAGAGCAACGACCTGAGAAAGCTTAACATTTTCTAGCTGAGGGAGCAATTTTGACAAGATTGGCTTGTTACTTATTTTTGAATTAGGGTTACCCCCAATGGGTTGAGCTAGGCCTACAGTATGACCATATTCCATAAATGAACATATCTGGGAGTGCACCCTGGCCGAAATCGCAATGGGGGTAGATTTCAACACCGGGGGAAGGGCACTCAGCCTGATGTGAAACAACGAAGCTGGCAACAGGCCACAATGTTTAATTAAAGATAACTCTATTTTGAGCCAAATAGGTAGCCAGCCCATGGAGTCCGTCTCTCCCATGCTCTCCATCCATCTGACGTATTTTGCCATGTGACTCGCCCAGTAGTAAACAAGCATTTGTCAATGCCGAATGTTCACTTGCAGGTATTTGCAGTGGTGTTTGTCACGTATGGTGCTTTACCCTAATGCCCTGTGCGATTGCTGGTATTTGCACAATACATTTTCAGCATGATCTTTTTGTTACCCCCATTGTGCGCTACATAGGTGGAAACATGTTTTGGGCAGGATGTGAAAATGACAGCTGTACTGCTCATAAGGAAATGTGGTAAAATGGCAATGTTGAAAATCTGGGTGGAAATATTGAAAATTCGCAAACCCTGAGCGGATGCGTGGAGCTGTGCAACGACACCCATAAAACAGTGATTGTTAGGAATTTTTCAGCAAATTTTCAACATTGGCATTTTAAAACCTCTGCTAATGAACAGCGTCACTGTGATTTCTGAATGTGTCCCATACATTGATTTCACACACCGACTGCGCCATTGTGCACCACATGGGCGAAACACGTTTTGGGCAGGATGTGAAAAATGACAGCTGTACTGCTCATAAGGAGGTGTGGTAAAATAGCAATGTTGAAAATCTGGAGTGAAAATATTGAAAATCGCAAACTTACGAGCATGCGTAAGAACTGCACAACGCACATTCGTAAAACAGTTATTTTTAGCAATTTGTTCACCAAATGTTCAACATAGCCATTTTAAGATTTCTGCTCATGAACAGTGACACTGTGATTTTCTGAATGTGTCCCATACATTGATTTCGCACACTGACTGCGCCATTGTGTGCTACATGGGTGGAAACACATTTTGGGCAGGATGTGAAAAATGACAGCTGTACTGCTCATAAGGAGGTGTGGTAAAATGGCAATGTTGAAAATCTGGAGTGAAAATATTGAAAATTCACGAACTTACGAGCCTGCGTAGGAACTGCGCAACGCACGCTAGTAAAACAGTCATTTTTTGGAATTTTGCACCAAATTTTCAACATGGGGTTTTTGGGACCCCTTCTCATGAATGATATCACTGTCATGGCATTATTCAGGCCGAAGGGCGATTTCCGCGGTGACTGCGCAGTGACTGCGAAATCACCCTTCGGGCCTGAATAACGCCATGACAGTGACATCATTCATGAGAAGGGGTCCCAAAAACCCCATGTTGAAAATTTGGTGCAAAAATTCAAAAAAATGCCTAAGATATGCAATAAAGTTGAAACCCCTATCTAGCCCATTATACAGCTTACCGGCATTTCCTCAGTTCGCGGTCAGCTTTGAAGAGTGCAGACGTGTTCCCGGTCCACCGAAGATCATCGCGCCAGAGCTCCGGAGGTAAGTATGGGGTGTAGGGGGTGTGGGGAGGCTGGGTGTGCAGTGGGTGGGTGCGGGTTGTGGGAGGGAACTGGGAGGCTCGTGGGACCGTTTTCTTTACAGGTTTAAAAAATGGACTACGTGGGATGCTTCACTCGCTGGGGTGGGCTCCCAGCGTGGCAGAAGATAGCTGGGGCCGAGGAGCCAGAGGGATTGGGCACCCCATCGACAACAACACCGGACGTTTGCCACGCTGGGTTGGGCTCCCAGCGTGGCAGAAGATAACTTGGGGGCAAGGAGCTGACAGGGGATTGGGCACCCCAATTGTGAAACAGCGCTGGACATTTGCCACGCTGGGTGGGCTCCCAGTGTGGCAGAAGATGGCTAAGGGGGCGAGCGAGCCAGAGGATTGAGGCACCCCAGTTGGCTAGCAGCGGGACATTTGCCGCGCTGGGGTGGGCTCCTAGTGTGGCACCAAAGCTTTGGGGGGGCCGTGTGACACGGGGGGTGGCATTTTGTGGGGGAGCGGCGTGACGTGCTCTGTATGACAGCGGTGGTTTCGTTTGAAGCCAAGACCACAGCTGTCATACACAGCTCCCGCACCCATTGGTGCAGGACCGCCACGCCTGCTCAACCGAGCATTGGATTGAAAGGGAGAGGCACACCTCCAAAGTGTGCTACTCTCCCAAAACGTTCCTTGTGCATGTGTGTAAGCGAACGTAAAAATCATGTGTGGAGGAAGGAGACCCCCTTTATCCTTGGAAGCCACCAGCTTATGAAATGCAATCCTGGGTTGCCTATTAGCCCAAATAAATTTTATTATCAGAGCATTAACTTTACGGAACCATGAAACGGGAATCCAATTATTAAGCAAATGCAATGGGTGAAAAATCCTAGGGAAAAAGTCCATCTTAATTAAATTCACACGCCCCCAGAGTGAAATCGATAATTTGGCCCGCCTGTCTAAGTCAGCTCCTAAAACTTTAACTAAATCATCCAAGTTCAACTTAAGAAACAAAGTGGGATTTCTGACAACTTGTATCCCTAAATATTTTAAGGAGTTGGGCACCCAAGACATACCATACTCTACAACACTTGATTTAATCACCTTATGGTTAAGTGGAAAAACAAGGGATTTGTCAATATTCAATTTGTAATTAGAAAGATTGGCAAATTCTTGCACAGTCGTCAACACGGCCGGTATTGACTTATTCGGATCCGATAGCTGCAAAAGTAAATCATCGGCGTATGCCGATACTTTAACCTCATATCCCTGGATGGTGATTCCTTGAATCATCGGAGAAAACTTTAAACGGCGAATGAGGGGCTCCAAATATAAATTGAAAAGTAAGGGTGATAACGGACATCCCTGTCTAGTTCCTGAATGCAGTGGGAATCTTTCCGAAATAACCCCATTAACCATTACTCTGGCTGATGGGATGTTATAAAGGGCTTTGACCCAATTTTGAAAAAGCTCAGGGAATTTATAAACATTAAGGGCCCTAAATAAAATGTTCCAATCCACCCTGTCAAATGCTTTCTCAGCATCCAGAGAGACCAGGACCGCTGGGAATGAGGCATCTCTGGATGCTAAGAGAACGTGCAACAAGGTTCTGAGATGGTCTAATGAGGAACGTCCTTTCATGAATCCTAGTTGCTCCGGCCCAATAAGATTGGGCAGCACTAATGCCAAGCGATCCGCTAACATTTTGGCTAATATCTTGATGTCTTGATTCATCAGGGTTATAGGGTGATAGCTTGCGGGTAGTTCTGGATTTTTCCTGGGCTTCAAAATTAAGACTATTAAAGCCTCCCACAAAATAAGATCCTTCTGGGCGCCCGATAATATGTGTTGAAATAAAAGTAACAGTAAGGGGAGTAGCTGGTCTAGAAATTTCTTATAAAAATTTGCCGAGAAACCATCTGGACCAGGTGATTTATCCGAGGGTAGGCTTTTAATAATCCTGGAGATTTCATTGGTCGTTACTGAGGAGACTAGCCATTCCTGCTGGGATTCTGAGAGTGGGGTTAATCCAGATGCCTCTAAGTATTTGTCTATATTGTCTCCAGATACTGAGTTCATTTTAGAACTATATAAACTAGTATAATACCTCTGAAACTCTAAAACTATATCCTCTGGAGTTGTTATTAGGACATCATTTATCTGGGAGCGCATTGACAAAATATACCTATTCGCTTCCATTTGCTTAATCCGGAGTGCCAGTAGCCTTCCCGCTTTCTCTCCCTGATCTGAATAAGCTGCTTTAGCTTTAAGAATCACAAATTCGGCCTTATCCCTTAATATTTCCAAGTAGACTTCCTTTAATTTAACCAGTTCCTGCTACGGGTTCCGAAAAAGATTGGCCTAACATTGTTTCCTTTAAATGAATTTGACCCAATAGTGAGACTAATTTCTTATCTTTTTCTTTCTTTCTGTGTGTAGCTATACTAATTAAGACACCCCTAATAAACGCTTTACAAGCTCCCCACATCATGTCTGGTCTGGAAATAGAGTGAATATTGGTTTCTATAAAATGCCCTATGTGTTCACTAATAGTTTTAACAACGTGATCATCTTTTGACATTTGATTATTAATCTTCCATCTGGGAGACTTCTTAGAAAAGGTTGAAAGAGCTAGCTGACACGTAACCAGCACGTGGTCCGAAGGTGGGCCTGGCTGTATAGAAGCTTCGATCAGTCTGGAGAGAAGAATTTGGGAGAGGAAATATAATCGATACGTGTGGCCATTTTGTGTGCTGGGGATAGAAAAGTAAATTCCTTCTCCGAAGGATGTAAAACTCTCCATACATCACACAAAGCATAATGCTCCAAGAGCCGTTGAAGGGCCCTTTGAGCAGGGGAGAGGCCTCTTCTCATAGGAGAGGAATGATCCACTAATGGGTCCATAACAGTGTTCATATCCCCCCCAATAATAATTGGTAAAGTAATATATGGATATAGTAACTCAGTTAGTTTCACAAAAAAGTCAGGGGAATCCACATTAGGCCCATACAGGGTTCCCAGGAGGACTTCTGTGGCATACAAGAGGCAATGAATAAACAAAAATCGACCCTGCGGGTCCTTAAGCACCTGCTTCAAAATGAATGGGGTCTTCCTATTAATCAGTATCAATACGCTGTCACTATTATTAGCAATCCTCACAGAAAAAACATAACTAATCTGCTGCCGTCTCATACAATTGGCTTCCGAATCCAGTAAATGTGACTCTTGTATAACTGCAATGTCTATGGATAACAAGGCAAGGTGCTTAAGGATTTTATATTGTTTGACACACTGCCTTAATCCTTTAACATTCCATGTTGCAATTTCTATTATATTAGTCATTATTGCGAACTCCCAGTAATGTAAGATGCACAAAAATAAATCTCTCAAAGATATACATCCTTGAAAATCCCGTATGAGCCGTGCTGATTCCAACCCCCCAAACTACCCCATCCACCCTCACTCCCCAACACTTTAGAAAAATCAGGCATGAACAAACCCCGTTCCTCCCCTCCCTCCCATCTGTTATAGGTTCCGCTGTGCAGCATACCAACACCTTAGCCCCCACCCCCAACCACCCTCAGAACACCCTGCATTTAAACACAAACTTAATAATCAGGGGAAACATATTTCGAATGTCCTTCCAAGCAGATTTGAAACCCAGCGTAGTCCAATGAGGGACCATATCTACTTGTCCCAGCTCTTTCTCTGTTAAACACTTTTGTCTCAGAGTTACATATAGCTATTTCCGTTCGTTTTACATTCTAAGTGAAATAAAAATAAACCCCAACAATGTAGACTATATTATAATGATCTGTCTAAATCCCCCTGCAGATGGAGTCCTGAGTAGTATCAGCTCAATAGCCCTGCTGCCAATGTCCATTCCATGCTTAAAAACTTAATTTAACCTGCTGGCCTTTATTAGAATCCCCATAAGCAATTTCAATTACACAGCTTTATCTCGAATAACAGCTACGAATTCGCTTCGTTTGAAACTTAAGCTGAACTGTGTTAAGCACCTGTCAATATCTGCATTTATTAGTGTTACCCTGTCAGTTTTAGTATCCTAGCTTTAGAAATGGGAAGCAATATCGAACTAGGTACAGAGGCCCAGATATTCAAACTGTGCCCAAAAAGTGTGCAATAGCAGGAGCAAGCGCAAGTCTATTGCGCTCACACGCAAGAGATGTGATATTCAAAAATGAAGCAGACCAACCTGCGCCTACAGCCGATGACTGAATATTGCACCACCTGCACCATAGTGCAACTAGGGAGGGGAAGCTGAGCAGTCTAGAGGTGCCATAGTGCAACCAAGGAGCCCCCCAGCAGCAGGCAATGCAACTGCACAACCAGGGAGGTAGGGGCCCACCACCCATACCACAGATGGGCACAGGAACACACAGCAGAACAGACATTGTCTCCCCCCCACCCCAAGCACATCACAACCAGGGGAGGGCTGGAATAACCACTGGTCCATGGAGACAAGCAACCAACCCACAGCTTGGCCATGGTGCCCCATCACACCTACCGCCAAGCTGTGACTGGCACACAAGGAGGGCAGACCACCCCGTGCCACACCATCCCCCCAGTGCAGAGCACACCCTGCACCGTGACCCCCAGACAGCCCCCCATGAGCAGTGACCACCACTGCAGGAAACCCCATGCATGCCACCACCCCCACTGTGACACTGCAACCCTGTGCACCGCAGAACCATGCAAGCCAGCCCCACCACAAGCACCCATCAGTGGGTTGCAGCACACAGCATTGTAACAATGGCAGACACAGTGCCACCATGCACAGTCCCCCCGAGGTACTGCTGAGAGACCGACCATGCATTGGCACAAGAGGTACCCCACATGGGATGGGCGTGCCCTTGACACCACCACCAGTGGTACAGCACCCTGCACAGTATTACAGTGACACACCCCAACCCACCACTGGCCACAACAGCCAGCCGAGACACCCACAGTGGTGTGTGGAAGCATGCACCACACCAGATGCCACACAGGGTATGGACAGACACCCACTCATACCCAAGGGCACAACAACACAGGAACGCAGTGGTGGGGCACCCAAGCCCCCATTGTGGGCCCATGTAAACTGTGTACACACAACCCACAGTCCTCCATGGCACTGGAGTGCCAGCCACCCTGTGCAGGCACTGTGGACCCGTACACCACCAGTAGTCACCCGGAGCACAAGCCACAGACAGTGGGGCACATCCCCTGCAACATGCACAAGCCACAGCATGGAGGTGGGACAATGACCATGTTGCCCACAGTGCCACTCGAGCCAGGAATGCACCACACCAGTGACATGGGCAACCCAGAAAAGTGATGGGTACAGTGTCTGCTCTGCAGGGAATGCCACCACTGACATGCCAGTGGACCATGCAGGTCACAGACAGGCATGTGTGTCGGCTGCACAGGCCATGGATGGGCTGATGGGTGTGCCATGGACACAGAGCACACGCCATGGACCACTGCACACAGTCATCCAGTGCACAGGGAACAACACACACAACACAGACACTGACTGATAGCTACCCCCACACCATAGTCACCTCCACACAGACACACACACATACCCATGACTGCACCACCCCTGATGCCATGCACACCACTGCAGCTGAGCACTTATAGCCCGCTGCAAATCAGAGACCACCACAGTATTCATATCAAATTCAAATGTATTGTAAATATAAAAGTGAACTATGTACAACAATAAAAACTATATATAAGCTTGGGGAGGACACAAACAAGGTGGGGGTGGGTAGGGGAAGGGGTGGACAAATGGAATGGGTTAAGAGGGGTGTGAGGGTAGGTCCAGGGGGGAAGCGGAAGTCAGGGACTGAAGGACTGTCATCTGAACCGCTGTTCCTGGCTCTGGGAGCTCCGGACTCTGTGCCTCCACAGCACCCTCATTGTGTCAAGCCTCCTCAAGATGTCGAGGGACTTGCAGGCCATCTGTAGGAGCTCCTGTAAGGTGTCCTGAATGTCCCAGAGATGGCGTGTACCTAGGACAAGGGAGCACAGTCAATAGTTGTGAATGCACAACCCCATACAGCCTGCCCACTGTGCATGGCATACGGCCATGATACATACCACTGTGATGGTGTGTGACCACCTGCAGTGATCACGTCCACAGGACCTGCCCACCCAGGTGTATGCAGCCATGCGGAACGTTGCACACACTCACCGGCCAAGACACTCACAGCACCACCGTGGCCATTTAGTGACATGGCTATGTGGTGCAAAGGCAGTGGCACAGCCATGCACGTGGTGCACGTGGTGCACGCATGGACCACCAGTGATGCACACCCAGACATGCAGTGCCACTGGACAGTGTTGACTGTAACAAGTTGCTTGCATGGCAGTGGTGTTGATGAATGATGGCCATGCCCTGCTGCCCACCCTGTCACACAGCATGCAATACTAATTATGGATGTATGGCACTCACCCTCATCGGGACAGTCAGGTGGGCATTGATGGCCCTCGCCCCGCCTGGCTGCATTGTCTGCCCCCCTCCACCGCTCTGCCCGCAATCTGTGGAGTACGTCCAGGCCTGTGGGGAAAAAGAGGAGAGAAGAACATCAGTACATTCCCAAAGCAAACTCCCCTACCCCAAGATGTGTGCCCTCCCACCCACCCCACCCTGTGAACACCACCACAGCCAGCTCCATGCGGTCCCTCCCCTATGTGCTGCCAACCCCATATGGTCCCTCCCCTATGTGCTGCCAACCCCATACGGTCCCTCCCCTATGTGCTGCCAACCCCATACGGTCCCTCCCCTATGTGCTGGACACATACAACACTGCGACTCATATGGATGATAAAAGTGTGTTGACAGAACCCCTACCTGGACCTGGCACCGTGCCCCTCCTGGCACGTGCCCGCAGTCGGGCCAGTAGCTCTGGCTCCCTCCTGCGCAGGTCACCATAGCAGTGCCTGCACTGCTCAGCACTGTGCCCCCATCCTGTGGCCTCTTCCAGGGCAGTGGCCACCTCCTGCCACACCTGGATCCTGGCCCTGTCCAGGGGGGCATCCCCAAAGAGAGGCCCATGGTGTGGCTCAACAATGGCCACCAGATTGGCGAGCTCAATTGCTGTCCACTGTGCTGCCCGTCTGTGCGCCATCCTAGCAGCTATAGTAGGCAATATGGTGCTCTGCAGCACGGCTCCCCACATGCAGATGGTGCGCGGTACAGCGCTGCCATTCCCCATCATGCTGTTACCGAACAGCATGATAGAGGTGCACCTATGCCTGACTCATGGCGCCAAAGGGGCACAGGTCAGGCACAGGGTCAAGGGTCTCTGGCGCAAGGCCACACACAGCGTCATTGGATGACAATGCATGTAGCATGATTGGCTGCCTGTGTCCCAGTGCCAGAGTGGACTACCGGACAGTTGGGCCATTGCGCCTATCATGGCCCAGTGCCACAGTGCCATGTAGTGACCATCGCTATAGCGCCACTGGCACAATGGTGACCATGCTCTGCATTGCCTACTGTGCACAGCACGTCATCAGTGCAGCAGATATCTGCAACTGAGGCATGCGCAGTGAGGCGTCCTACGCATGTCACAGGACTGCGCCATTGGCTCAGCGCGTTTAACACAATTGCGCAAAGTGCAACAGCGTGATATTCAGCTGTCATATGCAAATCATCTAATCAGTCATTCAATGGCACAGCACTGCAATTTGCACCTACTTAAAGTTGATCCTCGCCTCATTTGCATGGAATGCTCTATAAAGGTGCGACAATGTACTGCAGTGGCCATGGTCAGTTACTGCAGTTTATTGGTGAGTTGCATGCTGTGTGGGAGTGTGGACTGTGGATTCAGACCCATGCATGGGACTGCACAGTGTCAGGTAACAACTGCCATTCTTACAGGC
The DNA here is from genome assembly GCA_016271365.2 of Neoceratodus forsteri. Lineage (NCBI taxonomy): Eukaryota > Metazoa > Chordata > Ceratodontiformes > Ceratodontidae > Neoceratodus > Neoceratodus forsteri. The sequence goes on from CM028136.1 coordinate 71,679,136, forward strand.
TACATAATGACCGAGCACATTGTTGGAGAGGAAGAAAACAGTGGTGGGAGGAGGAGGAGGCCGAATTTTACAAAGGCTGAAACCGAGACCCTGTTTGAGGCCTACCTGGATCAGGAACCACTGCTCAGTGGACAGTGGGGAACCCCTCAGGCCCATGCTGCTGCATGGGAGGAGGTGGCACGTGCTGTGACCCTGCATGGCAGCCACCAGTGCTCCATGCAGGAGTGTAAGAAGAAGATGGGCACGGACAGGAGGAGGGTAAAGGAGAAGGTGGCTGCCATCAGGGCAGCACGTGCTGCAACAGGTGGGGGACAGCCGGAGGTGGTACAGCTCACCCCAGCAGAGGACAGGCTTGCTGGAAGCATGCAGCGAAGTGCCATTGTGGGTGTTCTGGGTGGTGGCTTCTAGCCAGGTGGTGGCCCATCACTGCATGGTAAGTCATGGTCTGTCTATGGGGGGAGAAGGGTAGGTCACATGCAGTAACGTGACTTTGCTTTCCCTTACAGATCCTGAGCATCTGCATGGGTCAGCGGTGGTGGGACTGTCCACTGTGGACAGTCAGATGGAGTCGGAGGTGGGACCATCCACCTCCACAGGTATATGTGGATCATTGCGACAGTGGGGCCGCCTGGCTGTCCACACTGATGTCATTGTGACAGGTGTTTAGGAAGCCCTGCCTGTGTTCCAGCATGCTGGCATCCACGGATGCCAGCACGCTGTGGCTGTGGCAGGGACAGAGTCCGGCACCAGTGATGATGACACGACCGTCATGGGCAGTGACACATGTGTGCCACAGGATGGACACACAGCAGGGCAATTCATGCCTATGGCTGTGGGTGGTGCTGCCATGGAGGCCTGCGTGTCAGCATAGTCCAAGGCTGTGCCTGTCAGCACCAGTGGGGCAGCACTGGTGTCTGCTCAGGACAGTGGGAATGTTGCGGCCACTGCGGTGGCACCACTGAGCCCTGGGGTGCGGCAGCTGGAGGGGCAGCATCAGCAGTCGCCCACTGGGCTTGGGGGTACAGGGTTCAGTGGTGGCATCTGTGCACCACCTGTGGACATGCCCAGACATGGTCCTGGTGCACAGCACCCACCCTCAAGGGATGCTGATCATCGGGGCCATGCACACCCTGAGGGACAGGATGCCGAGGAGGCAGATGACCTCTTGGATGAGCACATCCACCTACTGCGAGCATCGGTCCAGCAGCAGATGTGGCTTGTGACGTCCATGGTTGCACTGCGTGTGGCTCTGGAGTGGGCAGAGGAGCGTTGCAGCAGGGACACCACACTGATCCTGGCAGGGATGGACCATTTGTAGGAGGATGTGACCGCTGCCATTGACAGGCATTCATTGCTGTCATGGCCACAATGGGCACACAGTCCGGTGCCCATGCATCGCGGACACCACACAGTGCACTATCCACCCCCCATTCCCAGCATCATGTGACTCCCACCCTGTCGATGCCGGGTTCAGCTGTGGGCATCCTGAGCACTCCTGGTGCAGGCATGTTCGGTGTGCTGCAGACCCTGCGTGGACATGGTCACGTTCATGCAGTGGAACCCCTGGAGGGCCATTGGTGCCACCCCATGAGGCCAGTGGTCAGCCTGCCAGTGCTGGCGGGTCTCAGCGGGGCTACCCATGCATCATGGTGGCCTTAGCACTGTGTCACGGGACTGACCTGTCTCCAGCATGGCTACTGTCTGGTGCTGCCCTGTGTGCATCGTGTGTGTCAGTGGGCAGTGCATGGGTGGGTACCTGGCCCTGCACACGGACACATAGTCCACATGCACACCCTCCCGGCTGCTGTCTGCAGTTGTGTATGCATGATGATGCCTGCATTATGCTGTACATTAATGTGCAATGGTGCTCAACATCTGACACACACACACACATGGACAGGCAGTGGGCGTGGTGGCCTGTGGACATGTGTGTTGCTAGGGTGTGCGTTTTGGGTCGGTGTGCCTTCTGCCCTCTGTGCATGTTTGTTACATTGTGTGTGTGCATGTGTGTGTGTGTGTGTGTGTGTCCTTCAGCGTGGCATGTTAATCCTCACCCATCCCAGGCTGTGTGTGTGCCTCTGTGCCCTGCCACTTCCCTTGATGGCATGCACCCCCGGAGTGTGTCCATGCATGTTTGTGGGTTGTGCCTTGGCCACTGGTGGTTGCGCATGGCCCCATGACTTACTGGGATTGGCTGAAGTGCTGCTCTGTGATGGTGTCCCAGTGCAGCTGTACCCCGAGCAGTCGAGAGTCCCAGTCGACCAAGGGGCTGCCCACCATCGGCCACCGCTATGCGTCCCCATCATCCCCATTGCTGTCTCTTGACCCAAATGGCTATCCCACATTCATTGGCCATGTTGTGTGGATGCAACAGGCCAGGAATATCCACAGGCCTTTGAGGGGCTGTACTGTAGGCACTGCTGGGGTGTCCAGGCAACAGAAACATGCCTTCAGCATCCCGAACACCCGCTCGATGACATTACGTGTGGTGGCGTGTGCCTCATTGTAGCGTTGCTGCGATGGGGTCACAGGCCGCCGGTAGGGTGTGAGCAGCCAGGGATGGAGTGGGTGTCCACTGTCACCCGTGTGTAGAGGGTGGAGGTTAGTTTGGTGATCAGCATTGCCCTTCCCCAGGCCATGTGGGCCATTACCCATGCCACCTCTGGCCATGCCCCCCCAGGCCCTATGATTGTCCATGTGGTTTGCATACTCGCCCACTAGGTGTCCAGTGGGGATGTCCCCACTCTCAAATCTGTGGCACAGTGCTGACTGGTGCCAGATGAAAGAATTGTGTGCTCCCCAAGGGTGCGTGGCACAGACATTGATGATGCGCCCTAGCCGAAACACCACCTGGCAGTTGATGCTGGCACAGCCCCTGCAATTTATGGCGCGGCCCCCTCAGGGCCAGGTGGTGTGCGTGATGGCCACATGGGTGCAGTCTATTGCCCCTAGCATGCCAGGCATACATGCTAACCTGTGGAACTCCTGTATGTTTGCTGTGCGCTCCGCTGCTGTGCTGGGGAAAGGATGTACTCCTCAGCATGTGGCAGCAGTGCGCTGAGGAATTGGGTGAGGTGGCGTGACGTGGCTGACTGGGTTATGCCTGTGGTGTCCCCAGTTGGTCTCTGGAAGGTACCCGTGGCAAGCAAGCACATGCAGGCTGTTACCTTGGTCTCCACTGACAGGGCATGGCTCCGTCATGTGGGTGCCTGCATCACATCACTGCACAGCTCACAGAGCTGCCTCAGAATGGCCCTGTTCAGGTGGTACCGGCCCACAATCTCAGTCTCACTGTACAGCTCAAAGCTGGTGCGGGCTCGGTACTGCCTGTTGGGGGCATACTGCCGACGGGCCCTTCCATGGCCACCCCCCTGCCGCCTGCCTTCTCACCCCCTCATTATGGCCTCCATGTGGAAGGTGGCACTGGCCATGTCCCTGGCTTGTGTTCACCCCCCCGGCAGCTGTTGTTGTATTCCCCCCGCTGTCCTGGCTGCCACCTCCCCTGTACTGGGTACACCTGCCTGTGCTGGCCTCTGTGCTGTGAGGCACCCCACACCTTCCTTGTGCCTGGCTGTTCAGAGTGACCTTTTCCTGGCCTGCCCTGTTTGTGCCTCCTGCCCTGTCTGTCTGCCTCTGCCACATGTGGCTTCCCTGTAGCGTTCTTGTGCCTCTTCCTTGCTCCTTTTTATTTTGGCTCATTTTCCCTATGGCGCAACTTCCGTGCTCCACTATTATTGCATAGGCGAGTCTTAAATATCACACTGCGCCATTTATGCATGGTTCCTCCCCCTTCGGTTGCGCATGCCTTCATTATCATTGCGCTGTTGCTCAGCATGTTTTCGGGGGCGCAACTGCCTCCTGCTGAATATCGCAGAATGATGCAATTTCAGACTTGTGCAGGCGCAACCCTATTGCACATGGCTCAACTCTTTTGAATATCTGGGCCAGAATGTAAAATGATGAACATCATCCCTTGGGAATTAGTTTCGGGCAGGGAGCTCTCTATAACCTCAGGCACCAATTATATCACAAAATCGGCAGGTGTCATTCAAAAATTAAATTGATCACCGTGTTTGAATAAATTACAAACCGCTCCCATTTTATATGCTTATCAGTTGCTTGCGTCCCTATTCTCTTGGGGGATTCTCCGATTAGATACTAACTCAATGCGAACACTGCCAACCCAGCAAGTGAAGCTGCGCAATAGAACAGTAGAACAATACCCCCCTCTAACGGTTTAACTAAACTTTAACAAGGATGTTCCCTTATCTTGGGAGCAAGAAGAAAATGACCCCACTCATACAAAACTTGGCCTGAGTTTTTCCCCTTCTGAGCCCATATTAAATTCGGTAACATGATCCTTCTGAATTTAAATCAAAGTGCTCATTTACCAGGGAGTCACATAAATATCCAAAATAAGGATTCAAGAACCCCTTAGTAAGAAAAGACTATTCAGCGCCCCCTGCATTTAGCTACATTACATTGAGGAGAATGACACAGTAATGAGAACAAATAACAAGACATAATTATTCAATAGGCAAACCTTCTCCTCTGAACCTATACATAAAACCAGGAAGTCTATTTTCCATTATTTCCTCAGATCCTGAACACTAACTAAATCTTTCATTAAAAGAACTTGCAAAAAATAAGAGTCCAGCAAAAACTTGAACCCCCGACGAGGTTAACATGCTTCTGCCACATTTTTGTTCTGCCAAAGGGTGTCCACTAAGCATTCTGGAGGTAATTCTTCCCCTAACTCATAAGCAAAGAGCGAAGAAGGCTGGCATCCAAACTATGACCCCGGAGCACATTACACTTGCAAAGTCAGCCAAAAATACAGCTCAGATTTCTCGGAGGAGGTCAGGAAGCAGTTCCTTTAAACCAGATCGGGCCTTCTCCGGTTCGTTAAAACTGTGCCATACTCTTGATATGGAAACTTATAACCTCGCTGGATACAACATTTTAAAGCGAATGCCATCTGCTATTAACTTTGAGATGTAGGGGTGAAAGGCAGAGCACCGCTGCCGGATCATAGCAGGGAGATCTTGGGCCACTCTTACTTTTTGACCTTCCCAGGTGATACCCTGTGCCTCCTTGACTTTCTTTAGGAAATACTGGTGCTCAAGATAGTTGAGGAACCTAAACATCAGGGGTCTAGGCTGTGATCCCGAAGGGGGGTGGTCTAAGGGCCCGATGCACCCTCTCTTTAGCATATTTGGCCCTGTAAGGTGAGGGACCAGCCACACGCTCCACAAACTTCTGAATAAAGAGAACTGCATCTTGCCCCTCTTCAGCTTCAGGCAGCCCTATCAGGACTGCATTATTTCTTCGACTTCGACCTTCAAGGTCCTCTAATTTGGACTCCATTCTAGTCATCTTCTGCCTCGTAGTTATCAACTCCATTTCAGCTTTCTCAACTCTCTTTTCCAAAAAAGTGAATTTTCACTTCAGCATCTGAGGTTCGCCGTGCTACTTCCTCTAAAGCTGATGACAATATCTTGATTTCAGCCATCATAGATGTAATTTCCTCCTTTTAAAGGACTGAATTTGGCGAGAAACTTGGCCTGGGTTGATGGCTCTTGCTCAGCAGGGTTAGGGGTTATTTCGCCTGGATCAGCTGAACTCGCAGGCCTAGGCTTCTTAGGGACTGTCTCAGGAGTGTTAGGCGGCATTCTATTGGGAAGATTTTTCCTCATTTCAATCTCCATTCGCGCTATCACTATGACTCGAAACGTAAAGAGCCTTCTAAAAAACGTTTCCTTTCCCCTTTGCCGAGAATTAGCCAAATTTTTATTGTGAAATTAAATCAAAATAGCGATCGGGTGGCTGGAGGAGATGATAGAGGCTGGAGGAGATGATAGAGGCTTGCAATCGGCACCAACATCACGTGACTAATCCCAGATGTAACTCTCTTTATGCCGACCACAAATGCGGTCTAGTGGCTAGTTTTCCATTAGCAGGTTATACAGACCTGCCACTAGAGGGATTCTTGGTCTTCTACATAAATCACTGTACTCACTCGTTGGCAATATGGCCTGCATTATCATTTTTGCGGCTTCACTGCCAATGGGTCCCCTTACTCCATTCACTTGCATTGCTTGATTTTTCATGGCAAAAGCTGTTGTTGGGTTAAGTTTAATTTGTTAAATCCTGCCAAAAGAGCTGTTTTCATGTACTTGTGAAATCCTTGGGCTTTTGTTAAGTGTAACTGCGGTAAGTGATTACAGCATCCTGTTGTTAATTTGGGCGGCCAGACGCCACGCGCCCAGCCCCACAGCCTTTTGTTGTGATAATTTAAGTCTGATTGTCCAGCAGAAATGCTTGTTCCTGCCTAAATATTAACTCCTGTGCCATCCTCTGTCTCTTCCCAGTTGAAGCTCCCTGTTGGAAGCCACCGTTTGTGAGCCAGGGCTCACGGCGTCCGCCAGCGAGGCGGCAGCAACCGCCTAGCTGCCTCCAGGGACCAGAAAACCAGGAGGGACAGCCAGGAAGGTACAGAAAGCTGCAAAATTTATGCCCACCGCCCCTGCCCCTCCTCGGATGTTATTTTTATAGGCATTTTCCTGCCAAATTACAATTCCTGCCCCTAACGCCATGCTATCCAGTAATCTGTCTCATTGCCACTGCTGTACTGCCAAATCAGCAACCCTTCTTATTGTTCTCCCTGCTACTACACTGTTGTTTCCTAGTTCCATTTAATCATCAACCTTGCTTTCATAATGGGGATCCCTTGGATACTCCTGGCTATATTCTCCATGTTGTTCAGGGAAAAGGCATCCTCCCTGCCACTGTCACACTGAAAAGTCGTCCCACCTTCCTAGTCTCGCTATTTCACCATTATTAAAAGGACGGATCCTTATCTATGCACTACCTATGCCACAATTTAACCAGTGGGTAACCTCCCATGTAGGGCCATAGTGCTCTATCAACATATCGCTCGGTACCCCATTATTGGGTATACAGTTCCCCATTATGCCCGACCACCAGATTGCTATTGAGTGTATTGGCATGAACCCATAACCCTGACTGGCTTATCTTAAACAGAAGCCCTTGAATAGAAAAGGAGGACCAAAGATAGTCTCCTCATTTTCTCTCTTGAAGCCCTTATGAAACTTTAAATTTTTCTGATCTGTGTTGGAAATGTGGAAATTAACCCTGGACCTCCACAGTGCATTACCTCACCAGCAGACTTCACCTCGACCAAGGTCTAAGCTTTCTACATATCAATGCCTGCAGTCTGCTAAAAAGCTCACGTTGATACAATCCTGGGTTGCCCATACTTTGCCAAACTTTCTTGTGGTATCAGAGACATGGCTCAGACCCTCACAGCAGACAGAGACATAAACTTACCCAATTATCAAATATTCAGAGCGGATGCCAGACAAGGGTGGGGAGTTGCTATATATGTCAAATCCAATATATCTGTAACTTGCTTAGATGCAACATCTATGCCCAAAGAATTCGAATGTCTATCCTCAAAGTGGCTCTCTCCAACACTGCAGCATTTCGGCTAGTTAGCTGCTACAGGCCCCTTCAGTGGATCATAAGCTTCTAGCCCACCTGGGGAATCAAATCAAGATGGATACTGAAGAGACCATAATCCTAGGTGATCTAAACCTTAATTGGCTATCCAAGGCCGCGGCTCCTTTAGTATTATTTTGTGATACATATGGTTTTCACAACTTATATATGAACCAACAAGAATCAACAAAAAATCTGAGCAACAGCACATTACTTGACATCATGCTGGTGAACAAACCCCACCTCTTCACGCATGCTGGAGTGCTATTCAGTGACATAAGTGACCACTGCCTTATTGCTGGAATAAGGTCATCCGGTAAACTAACACCCCAGCTAAATTCCTACTGAGGAGATCCAAGAAACTTTCAACTCTGAGGCATATCTTCATGATCTAAATCACTCTACAAGATGGCAAGAGTTCTACCTAGCAGACTCAGTGGAAAAAGCTCATCAGGTGTTAAATAGCATAATACTAGATGCCCTTAACACCCATGCACCAATTACTAGGTTCGAATTAAAACAAATCTTGTTGTTGGTTTCACCTGACCTTAAATCAGCCCTGCTTGAGAGAGATAAGCTTTGGAAAAAGGCAAGGAAGACTAAGAACCCAAATGACTGGTTGATATTTAAGAAAGCCAGGAATAGCTGTACCAAGAAAGCGAGGATGCTAAGGCTGCTTACTACATGGCTGAACTCGACTCCTCATACCACAATCCTGCCAGGTTCTGGAGCACTATTAAGGGCATAACGGGACAAGATCCTAGCACTTCACTACCAGCTCAAATGCACCACAACAAGGTGACAATCTTGGACAGAATGGAAATACTGGATGCATTCAATAATCATTTTACAACCGCTGGCCTTGCATTTGATACCTCTCCAGCCAATCTGCTACATGCTCAGTTAGGCTCCCAGTATACAGGATCTCAGTTAGCTGAATCCTCCTTCTCCTTCAAACCGATTCTGTTGAAACAAGTGGAGGATCTAATCTACGCAGATGGATATAAAAAAAGTGCAGGTGCTGACTCTTGACCCCTACTTTCTAAAGATTGCAATGCATGCACTTGCAGTTCTCTTACACACCTTTTAACTTGTCCTTAAAATCTGGTTCTATTCCTGCAACTTGGAAAACAGCCCAAGTTTTCCCTCTACTGAAATCAGGGGACCCCATGGACCTTAACAACTATAGGCCAATCTCTATCCTTCCAGTACTATCTAAGCTGCTAGAAAAACTGGTAAGCATCCAATTAAGAGATTACCTTGAAGAATCTAATCTTTTAAATCCAGCACAATCCGGGTTTCGGTCTAAACATAGTACTATTTCTGCACTGGCTAAAGTTACAAACGATTGGCAAACCGAACTGGATAAAAAGAATAGCGTTTGTGCTGTATTCCTTGATCTAAGCAAGGCATTTGATACGGTGGACCATGAGCTGCTACTCTCTTCCTTGCACTCCATAGGCTTGGATCCATCCTCCTTACATGGTTCAGGTGTTACCTAACAGAAAGAACACAGCAAGTGAAAGCTGAAGGAACCTATCTCCACTAAAACCACTTCTAAGAGGAGTTCCACAAGGATCTATCCTGGGCCCTATCCTTTTCGCCATTTATATTAACAATATTGATTCGAATCTTAGCAAAGCCACTGTACACTTGTTCGCAGATGACACTGTTTTATATGTCAGCAACCCATCGCCTGCTACAGCTTGTGAAGTTCTACAAACAGAATTCGCTATACTACAACATCAATTATTGGAAAAAGAGCTTCTTTTAAATGCAAAGAAAACAAAAGCAATGTTTTTCTCCACCCAAAGCCATACAAATCCCTCATTACTAAACAACCTCCCCCAGCTATCCACTATCCTTGGTGAAAGCCTTGATTATGTAGAAAAATTCAAGTATTTGGGGGTGTGGATAGATAGCAAACTTGACTACGCAGTTCATATTGAAGAACTTTTAAAAAAGCTTTGCCAGAGGCTTGGTCTATTTTTTAGAATAAGGCACTTTCTAAACAGAGATTCCAAAATGAGGTTGGTCCAGGCCACATTTCTCTCAGTAATTGACTATGCAGACTTCCTCTATAGTCACTGCCCTATCTCCTACCTATGCAAATTGGATACACTATACCACAGAGCTCTGAGGTTCATAACAGATCTACCATTTAACACTCACCATTGCTCTCTCTATGCTGCAGTCGGTTGGACATCTCTACATCTCAAAAGAAACAGAAATGCTGCAGTGTGGACATCAAATTTTGACTAAGATGCCTCAAACTATATATTAGACTGCTTCGACAGGCCACAGTTGGCACCTACGCTAAGAAGCCACATCATTATGCTCAAAGTGCCTAAAGTCAACACCCGGCATGGGAGATCTGCTATCAGCTATAATCTAGCTATATCATGGAACATGATTCAAAAGTCCTTGAAGCTGATCAACCAGGTATCCTTAGCATCCTTCAAGCATCTATACCTAAGTCTCTTCCCTGAAAAATGCAATTGCTTCCACAAGTTCTAGTTTATTCGCAGTCCTTTCCTTCCCCCTCTCAGGCTGCCATCATATCATGGCAATTCACTTCCCTAGAATCAAGGCCCCTGAAATTCTGCGGTTCTGCGGTTGTGGAATTTGCCGCAGAATTTGCATCATGCCGCAGAATATATATAGTGCTGCAGAATTCATTGTTTTTGGTGAATTTTCATATAAATATACTGTTTTTCCATAGTGTCAGGCTTTCTTTCCCACCTTGTTTATCCTGAAGCCCCTTCTCTATGCTCAGCGTATGATGTCATCGATGACATCACATCATATTTAGCCAATGACAGGACTGCATTCTGCCAGAGAAATGAATAAATCATGCCGCAGAAATCAGAAAATGCTGCCGCAGAAGTCAAGGAGCCCTGCCGCAGAAATCAGAAAATTCTGCCGCAGAACACCAGGGGCCCTGCCTAGAATTCATCTCCACAGATACCTCACCCCCTGGCTATAATCTTCTCCCATTAACTCCAGGCTCCTACCTTAGCCCTTATCACTGCCTTTCACCTCCCAGTTCTAGCACCAGCCCCTGCTCTAGTCATGCATGCCCCTTCCTACCATGTCACTTGTCTCAGTCTATGACCACCTCTTTCAGTCATCCAATCACTATTTCTCTTTGTCCACATTGACTTTCCTTGGATCTTTGGAATCTTGGGTATATCATGTTGAATGTATGCCATGTTTACTGCCAATGTTGATATGTATGTACTGGTTTACCTAGAGTGCATCTCATATGTTCCTACCATATCCTGTTATGTTTAAACAATTTCTGTTCTTGATTTCTGTATATAAGTGTTTTAATTATTCATGTACATATACCAATTATTGAACCTTGATTACTGTATATAAGTATATACGTGTTTTAAATCTTCCTATACATGTACCAGTTATTGAACCTTGACCTTATCAGGTCCATCTTGCAAATGAGCTGTGCTCAATGATGTTCGCCTGAATAAATAAAGATTTGATTGATTGATTGATTGACATAAGGGAGTCGCTGTAACGTTGGTCGACCATGAAATTGTTGACTGACTGTCATAGATCCCTAGATTTCTACCCCCAAGTCCATGATTTTGCATTTTTTTTGCATTGAAACTTAGTTGCCACTTTCTAGATCACTCCTCAAGCTTACCTAGACCTCTATTCATTTTTTACACCCCCTAGAGTGTCCACTCTTTTGCAGATTTTTGTGTCATCTGCAAAAAGACATACCTTCCATTCTAGTTCCTCTGCAGTGTTGCTTATAGGGATATTAAAGAGGACTGGTCCCAGTACTGATCCTTGCAGCACCTCACTAGTCACCCTCCCTTCCTCAAAGTGAACTCCATTTACCACTACCCTCTGTTGCCTGTCTTCCAGCCAATTTTGTATCCAGTTTACCACTTTAAGTCCCACTCCTAGGCTGACCAGCTTGTTTGCAAGTCTCCTATGGGAGACAGCATTGAAGGCCTTATTGAAATCTAGGTAGACCACATCCACTGCTCCACTCTGATCTACTTCCCTGGTTACCCAGTCAAAGAACTCTATAAGATTAGTTTGACATGATCTCTCCCTAGTGAATCCATGCTGCCTCGGATTGTGTAACCTGCTGTATTCAAGATATTCCACAAATCCTTTCTTTCAGTAGCAATTTCATTAATTTTCCTACCACCAAAATCAGGCTGACTGCCCTGTAATTGCCAGCCTCCTCCTTGCTCACACTTTTGTGAAGTAGTACCACATCTGCCCTCCGGGACCACTCACATTTCCAGTGAGTCTGCCCATAAATCCTAACAAACCTGGGACCTGTTGTCCACACAGGATTCTAACCCACACTATCCACCCTCATGCTCCTCGCCCTACCACTGTCACCCTGAGCAACCACTAAGCCCTTCACTCTGTCCCAGCTGTGTCTGAAACCACAAATAGATTTGGCCCCCCACACCAGCTGGCAGAGTGTTCCATGGCTCCACCACCCTTTCTGTAAAATAAAACTTTATCACTTCTCGTTTGAAACTTTTTGTGTAAATTGTTTTTGCACTTTATCCCCATTATGCTGCTAACTTCTCTGATGTTTTTTACCCTCCTCCCTCCCACAATCTTCAGTCTTTATCACCTCCCCCATTTTAGTCATTTCCCCACCTCATCCCCTACTCTCCCCTCGACCTCTCTTTCTTTCTTCTCTCTTTCATTTCCCTTGGCATCCTTGGTGTCACATTCTTCCAACTGCTTGGTTACATCTTGAAGCTTTCTGGTACTTTGCATTCCTTCTCTCTCTCTCTCTCTCTTTTTGCCCCCCCACCCCGTTTTCCCATGTGTTGGGGTCATTGGCCCTAACTCTCACCCCATCACATGCATGAACAAGCTGAGACACAGGAGAATGGGGTGAGAGTTAGGACCAACAACCCCAATGCACACCCCGATGCCGGTTGGGTGGGGCGGGCTGAGGGAGTGCAAGAGGGGTTTTTAACCCTAACACTGACTCTCCTCACTTTTGTTGCTGTGGAACAACCCTAACTGATGCATTAAATGGAGTTTTTTGCCTCTAATTTGCCTTCTTTTTGAGAATGAGGACTATAAATAGTGAATGGAATGTGGTGGTGGGAGCGCGGGGCCCACCACGTGATCTTTTGTGACATAGTAACAGTAACAGCAATGCAGATGCAAGCAGTAATGGTTATGCACATGGTGACACAATCATAAATTGTAAAGCAAGTGTTAATAGAAACGCAGGTGCAAAGTGACGTCAAAGCAAAAAGTGACGCAAACGGAGACACAAGAGCATAAGGAAACACAACTGGTAACGTGCACAATCATGGTATCACTATTGTAAATGCAAATGATAACTGTGATGGCAACAATAACACGAAAGGAAACAGAAATGCAAACGCAAGCGCGTATGGAAACACAAACTGTAATGCACACGGTCACAGTACTGCAATTCTAAACAGAAATGGTAACAGTGACAGCAACAATAATGCCAAAAGAAACAGAAACACAAACGCAAATGCAAGTGCATATGGAAATGCAAACCATAACGTGCATCGGCATGGGAAAGCAATTGGAAACGTAAATGGTAACAGTAAGAACAACGATTCCACAAAACGAAAGACAAATGCAAACGAACGGAGGCTGCCAACAGAAATGGTAATGCGCATGGTGACACTAAGCAAAACACAAACAGTAGTGGAGACAGAAATGGTAACAGTAACGCAAACACAAGCACAAAAGGAAGCGCAAAGAATGCTTGCTTGCGGTGGCGTGCATGGGAAGCAGCTAATGCAAATGGGCACAGAAACACAAGTGTAAAGCCTACGTGTAACAGTAACTGGAGCGCACACCGTATTTTTCCCCAAAAGCTCTATTGAGAAACACAGTGAAAAGAATGTATGCATAATAATGGGGCTCAGAGCAGAAAAAGAGCAGTTGTAATACTAGAATGGTAATATCTCAGTAACTGTACAATGTAGAAAAAAAATTTAAATTTCACATGATTCATGAGTTTCCTGGTTAGGTTTTCACTAACCGTGTTGCCCATAAGGCTACGCATTGTCGTGATGAAAATTCTGTATCTTTCACTGTTTACAAAATTCGAGCCCCGAAAGGCGCGGCGGACACCACCATGTTAGTCTATGGGGAAAAAACGTCAATTTTGGAGTATCGTAACTTTTCATCCGTGCAATATTTGTCACCAAAAGGCACATCTGTGAGACGTTGGCTGCCTTCCTTCCAAATTTCAGCCCAAAAGACCAAACCATTTTTTTTTGCAGCAGCAGGGTGGCAAAGAATTCCTGTCAATTTGGCCATAGTCTAGAAAGTAGTGTCATGATTTTAACACCTTTTGCAGAAATTTGAAAATTATGCATAAGTGCGACTTACCCCTACTGCATTCTCTTTCAATTTGAAAAACATATTTCTGGGGTGTTTAATCGAAAATAAAGACATGGCTAGCATCCTCAGGGCTCAAATAGGTAAACACAAAAATAATTATGTCCCTAGATGGTCCCAATTTTAAATGCCAAACATTTCTGTGATCTGTAACTGAAAACAAAATGGCGGATTTGCGACACTACTAGGGCCATTTGCGACACTAAAAAGTGCATTTGCGACACTTTCGAACTTTTAGTTAACTTTTCTCATTGACTTATAATGGGAACTTGTTTTTTGAATAACTTTTGAACCATTTAATATTTTTTTACGAAATCTTAAAAAGGCACATCGGGAACCCTGGCTGCATGTTCTGTGAAGTTTTTGGACCAGTCACTTAAACTGTGTGACCTGTAGGAGCAAGCAATGAATGAGCAAAAAAAGTAATTGAATGCACAAATGTCACTTAATAACTCCGCAGCTGTATATCCGACTGGTAGGAAAGTCGCCATATCCAAAGATCTATGGTTATGCCCCATGCCTGCCAAATTACAGGCAAATCCATTGAATGGTGCAAAGTTATTAAGGTGCAAAGTTTCACCATTTCACCTTAAAAGGGGTACTCAACCCTAACTATGGTAGCACTACTGTGCTACCATAATATATCATCAAAAGAACCTCAGAGGAAATGCACTGGGGCAAGGGTTATCCTGGAGGATATTGGCCATACAGCCAAATTTTAAGGAAAACACAAATTGCACATACCCCAATAATGCAAAGCATTATGGGAAGCATATGCAAATGCCCATGAATTAATTTGGGCTGGCTCAACTTTAAGCAGAATTGTATGGTGCCAGAAGACCCCACAATACAATCAGCAAAGGCTAACAGCAGACACAGACATGTGTTTCATCCTCATTTGGACTCATCTGTGTGCCATATATGTCCAGCCACCCTAACGAGGATCTTATTGGCTGGGGTCATGACCAGCATGAAGTAGAGAGATAACAGAACAACAAAAGAACCTCAGAGAAAATGCACTGGGGCAAAGGTTATCCCAGAGGATATTGGTCATACAGCCAAATTTTAAAGAAAACATAAATTGCACATACTTCAATAATGCAAAGCTTCATGGGAAGCATATGCAAATGTCCATGAATTAATTTGGACTGGCTCAACTTTAAGCAGAATTGTGTGGTGCCGGAACTGTATGGTACAATTCTGCTTAAAATTGAGCCAGTCCAAATTAATTCATGGACATTTGCATATGTTTCCCATGATGCTTTGCATTATTGGGGTATGTGCAATTTGTGATATATATATTTTAGAGGCAAAAAACTCTGTTCAATGCATTAGTTAGGGTTGTTCCACAGCGACAAAAGTGAGGAAATTCGCTGTTGGGGTTGAAAACCTAACTCCGAGTCACCCACAGCACCACACACACCACACACACACACACACATGCAAGCATGGGGAGGACCAAATCAACACAACCAATGACAGACATCCAGCAGCAGGTGACAGAAATAACAAACAATTGTCTAAATGTGCTCAGAGACATCCCACCACCCACACCAGGTACTGCATGCTCAGTGGAGATCAACAGCAAAACTGAGGCCATGTCCACCAAACGTACACATCCCTGATTGCAGCTGCACACAGCGTACCACAGTTTTGTTGTTGATCTCCACTGAGCATGCAGTACCTGGTCAGATGGGTGGGGATGTCTCGTAGTACATTTAGACAATTGTTTGCTATTTCTGTCACCTGCTGCTGGATGTCTGTCATTGGTTGTGTTGACTTGGTCCGCCCCCATACTTGCATGTGTGTGTGTGTGTGTGTATGTGTGGTGCTGGGGGTGGTCGGAGTTAGAGTTTTCAACCCTAACAGCGAATTTCCTCACTTTTGTCGCTGCGGAACAACCCTAACTAATGCATTGAACAGAATTTTTTGCCTCTAATTTCCCTTCTTTTTGAGAATGATAACGAGAAATAGTGAATGTAATGCAGCGGCGGGAGCGCGGGGCCCGCCGCCATGTAATGTGGTGGCGGGAAGGGCCCCACGCTCCCGTCACATGATGTCTTGTGGCATAGTAACAGGAACAGCAATGCAAACAGAAGAGCTAGCAGTGGCACACATGGTAACGCAAGCGCAAATGAGAACAGAAAGGGTAATGCACATGGTGGTGTAGACGGGAACGGAGTACCACGTGATGTGTTGTCTCATAGTAACATGGTGCCTGCAAACGGAAATGTCAATGGGCATGGTGACGCAAAGTGAAGCAGAAAAAGAAACAGTACTGTAGACACAAATGGCAAAAAATAACAGAAACGCAAGCGCAAATGAAAACGCAAAGGATAACGCACATGGTGGCATAGACGTCAACGGTAAGTGAAACAGGCACGGAACCACAAGCGGAAAGAGCAACGGTAACAGTAATGTAAGTGTACAGGCTGGTTTTCCCCAAAAGCTGAATAGAGAAAGACAGTGGGCCAGATATTCAAAAGGGTTGCGCCATGCTCAACAGGGTTGCGCATGCTCAAGTCCTACATTGCGCCATTCTGCGATATTCAGCAGGAGGCAGTTGCGCCACTGAAAACAGGCTGAGCAACAGCGCAATGCAAATGAATGCATGCTCAACAGGAGGGGGAGGAACCATGCATAAACTGCACAGCCGATATTCAGCGGGCTGTGCGAGTGCATCGAAGCGCAACCCCAACCTGAGCCTGCAGGACCTTGAAACCAAAAAGCCAGTAGAGGCCATCCACAGGTGAGCTGCTGTATTGCAGGGTGCAACACAGCAGCTGCCACCTATGGCTGGCCCCAACTCAGTCCAGCCCCCAGCCCGATTGCGGGCATCAATGTGGCTCCCCCGTTCACATCCCTGGTGGTCCAGTGGACCCAAATGCCCGATCGAGGGCAGAATGTAAATAGACCCCCGAACATCTCCCTGGTGGTCCAGTGGACCATAATGCCTGATCGCGGGCAGAATGTAAATGAACCCCCGAACATCTCCCTGGTGGTCAGTGGACCGTAATGCCCGATCGCGGGCAGAATGTAAATAGACCCCAGACATCTTCCCTGGTGGTCCAGTGGACGTAATGCCCGATCGCGGGCAGAATGTAAATAAACCCCCATTCATTCACAAATCTGGACTGTCATATGCGGTATGGGCTGACGCCCATTGGTTCTTGCTCTGCAATGGGCGTGCAGCCCTGGCAGATCAATCGGCGAGCAGCAGGCGGCAGGCGGGTAGATGCTGCCGCCCGCCCGGCTGCTGGGAGGGGCGGGGTGGGGGCTCCATGGTGGGTGGGGTGGGGGGACACTAACCACCAGGGAGAAGTTTGGGTGGGGGTGTCCAATTACATTCTGCCCGCGTCGGTGATCGACTCACTGGATCACCAGGGAGATGTTCGGGGTGGGGGGGCACTTTACTTACTGCCATGCGATCAGGCACTAGGAACATGTTCGGGGGGTTTCATTTTACATTCTGCCCGCGATCGGGCATTTCGGTCCACTGGACCACCAGGGAGCTGTACGGGAGGAGGTGGGGGAGCCACATTGCTGCCCGCGATCGGGCTGCAGGGTGCGTCGGTCCCCGACGGCTGCTGCCTGGCAGGGCGGCCAGGCGCAAGTCCTCAGGGATCGGTGCACCTACATGCTAATGGCATGCAAATGGGGCCATAATCAGATGCAAATGGCCCCCCCGCGCCTTGCATGAATTATGGCTCCATTTGCATGTCACCTTTTGAATATCGTGATTTTGCGCATGGCGCAATGGTACTTGGCCACCGCAAGTTGAATGTTCCACTCTGACAACTTGCGGTGGCACGCGTTTCACTGCGCCATGCACAGTGGCTGTGGCTGGGGGGTGATATTCAAAGGAGCTGCTCGATAGCGCAACTCCTTTAAATATCGCCTGGGCCACACCCCTGCACAATTATTTTGCGCAGCGCAAGGGCTTGCGCCTCAGAATGGCACAGTTTGAATATCCAGCCCAGTGAGTACAAAGAATGTATGCATAATAATGGGTATTGGAGCAGAAAATGAGGACTTGGAATACTAAATAGGTTATGTCTCAGGAACTGTACGCTGTAGAACAAAAATTTAAAAGTCATATGATTTATGACTGTCCTGGCTAGTTTTGTACTTAGCCTCCATTAGGGGGCTAAGTACTTTTCTGACAAAAAGTCCGTATCTCACACCGTTTCCGAGATACTGGCCCTGGCAGCGGCGAACGCCGTAATGTTATCCTATGGGAAAAAAGAGAAGTTCGGAGCGCCATAACTTTGCCTTCCTGTAATATTTTTTCACCAAACCACTGGAAGGCACATCTATGGACTCTTGGCTGTCTTCCCTCCAAACTTTAGGAAAAAAGACCAAACCGTTATTTTGCAGCAGGGTGCCAAAGGATTCCTGTAATGCGTCGGGCGCCGTAATGTTATCCTATGGGAAAAACCGTCAACTTTGGAGTGCCATAACTTTGCCGCAGTGTAATATTTTTTCAGTACAACACTGAAAGGCACATCTGTGAGATGTCGGCTGCATTCCCTCCAAATTTCAGCCCTAAACTCCCAACCGTTCATTTGCAGTGCAGTGCCAAAGAATTTATTTATTTATTTATTTATTTTGCTTTTGGTAACCGGGTGAGTGCACTAGGCATAGCAATGCCTATTTTCAGGCACGACCCGGGAGAAGACAATTAAACATACGAAATGAAACATACATGTGACACAGCACATGAAATTGGTGGAACACAGTGAGGAATGCAGGCAGCTAACAACAACAGGAACAATAAGATCAAAGAGCAGTTAACATTTGGAATAAATCGGGGAGGGTTACAATGGAGGCAAATCTGGAGAATACATTTAGGTAACATACACAACTAGAGTTACACGGTGAGTGAAACAGGCACTATTATGAAGGTTTGAGCAAAACACAGTACAGTAAGTGCCTAAAGTGAGGGTGAGAAGACGAGAGAGAGAGAGAGAAAGGTGGAGAGAGTGAGGGATGGGGGGAGGAGAAAGTGGAGGGGAGGAGAGATGGGTAGTATGGGAGGTGGGGAAAAGACATGGAGAGGAAAGTATTATAGTGAGAGAGGGGAGAATGATGAAGTTTAAGGTGGCTTGAAACAGGTGCATTGGCTGACTGATTGTAGATGTACCCGGTGTCGAGTTTTAAAGCTAGCATGGGTAGAGTGCTTCACGAATATTTGGAGATGCTTGAGTTCAATATTTTAGGGCCATATGTGCAAAAACGCATGAGCCCATGTTGGTTTTACATCTGGGAATGTGGTAGGGGGCTAGGTCCGCAGATCGGAGCTCATAGGACAGGGGATGTGATCGGACCAGACAGGCGAGAGAAGATGGAGTGCCGGTGCGGACTGTGTTGTCAATAAGAGACCCCAGGGAGTGTAGCCGATGGCCAGAGGGGCATGGCCAGTTAAGGTCTGAATAGAGTTGGCAATGGTGTGTGAAGTGAGGGGATGCCAAGGCATACCTGCAGATATTGTTATAGGTGGTGTCCCACTTATGGAGGGAGGATTTAGAGGCAGACAGATATGTGACTGATCCATAAGTCAGGCCGAGGAGTAGAAAGTCTTGAGCCACAGCGAGTCTAGCCGAAGGAGTAAGGGCATAGATGGTACAGTAGGCACTACCTAACCTTGCATTTACAGATTTACAGGTGTTTGTTATGTGTAGGTCAAAGTTAAGGGATTTGTCCAGAGTGATGCCCAGGTATTTGAGGGATTTGGTACTATTAAGTGAAGAGCCATTGGTACAGGTGATGTTTAGAGCATCAGGGTATGTTTTGAGTTTGGCAGGTGATCCAAAGAGCATGGAATGCATCTTACTAATGTTGAGAATGAGTTTATTCTCTATCAGCCACGACTGAATGGCCGTGAAGTCTAAGTTAAGAGATTGGTTGATGTCAAGTGGGTTCCTTGCACTGTGATAGATTACTAGGTCATCTGCATAGGGAAGGGTTGAGCAGGTTGAAGCAAGCAGCGAGATGTCATTAATGAAAATGGAGAAAAGCAAGGGGCCTAGTATGGAACCCTAGGGCACTCCAACTCGGATGGAGGCGGGATCAGAAGAGGTGGAATTGAAGACAATGGTCTGCTTTCTACCGGACAGGTAACTGTCAAACCAGGCAACTACATCTGAAGAGAAGCCGAGGGAGCAAAGTTTAGAAAGAAGGAAGGTATGGTTTACCAGGTCAAAAGCTTTCGTTAAGTCAATGAAGATAGCGCCAGTCAGGAAGCCAGTGTCCATAGCAGAAAAGATATCATTGGTAAGTTTAAGGAGGGCAGTAGTAGTACTGTGCCCCTTATGGGAACTGTGCTGAGAGCTAGACAAGAGGTTATGCTGCGCCAGATAGTCAAGAGTTTGGGTTGCTACAAATTTTTCAAGGATTTTACTAAGGAGGGAAAGAATAGCTATAGGGCGGTAGTTCAAGAGTAGTTTAGGATCACCCTTTTTTGGAATGGGGTGACTTTGACAGTCTTGCAGATGTTGGGGAGTAAGCCATGACACAGAGATAGATTGAAGATTTTTGTAAGGGGAGAGGCTATAAAGGGGGTTGGCGGTCTTTAGAAGCCTGGGCTCTAGCCCATCTGATCCTACACTGGTATGGTCATGGGCTGAGAGGAGAAGCCTCAAAACTTCAGACTTGGTAATATTCCAGAACCTGAAGGGGGGATGTGTGACTTGAGATTTAACGTTGTAGTTGGCCGAAAGGACTTGAGTATTAGGGGATGGAACATGGTAAGTGGAGAGGTCCGAGAAATGGTGGTTAAAAGAATTAGCTATAGTGGTAGAATTATTGCAGTGTATACCGTTTATCAGCATGTCATTTGCAAGTGTTTGATTTGCTCCAAGGAGGGTTTTTATTGTGGCCAAGAATTTTTTCGAGTTACCAGCCGCTTTGGTTAATAGATTTTTACAGAAATACCTTTTAGCTAACCGAATTTGCCTTTTGCATATATGCAGCTATAATTGCTGTCATTTTCCCACAGACTAGAAAACTACTGTCATGATTTATAAAAGCTTTGCAAAAGTTTTATGACTTTTCGTGGTACAAAAGTACTTTGTGAAATACTTTTCCAGAAATTGAAAAACATATTTCTGGGGTGTTTTACCCCAAAATAAAGACATGGCTAACATCCTCAGGGTCCGACTAGGTGAATACAAAAAGAATTAGGTTGCTAGAGGGTCCCAAATTTAAATGCCAAGCATTTTCTGATCACCAACTGAAAACAAAATGGTGGATTTGTGAAAGTAACAGGCCCATTGCGAAAGTAAAAATGCATTTGGAAAGTGTTTTAACTTTTGTTAACTTTTCCATTGACTTATAATGGAAATTGTTTTTGAATAACTTTGAATCATTTAATATTATTTCACCAGATCTTTGAAAGGCATCAGGGACCCTGGCGCCACGTTCTCGAAGATTTGGACGATTCGGCATGACCTATGTGACCTGTCAAGCACGACCGTAGATTTCCAGAAAAAGTGCAAACGCAGCGCAAATCATGCTTAATAACTCCGCAGCTGTGTATCCAACCAGTACAAAACTTGGCAGATGCCAAGGCCTATGGTTCTTGATCATGCATGCCAAATTTCAGGTAAATCCATCAAACAGTTGCAGAGTTATTAAGGTGCAAAATTTTGGGATTTAACATAAAATGGCTCCTCAACCTAACTATGGTAGCACTACAGTGCTACCACTATATATATATATATATATATAATATACATATACATTTACATACAGCAGAAAAGACTGCTGATCCATGGGCTTACTGCCCATACAGGGTTCTAACCCACATTATCCACCCCTGTGCTTCTAGCCCTACTGCTACCACCCTGAGCAACCACTAAACCCTTCACTCTGTTCCAACCATGTTTAAAACCACTGATAGTTTTGGCACCTACCACATCAGCTGGCAGATTGTTCCATGGATCCACCACCCTTTCTGTAAAATAAAACTTTCTCGCTTTCCTCTTGAACCTTCCTCCCATCAGTTTCCACTTGTACCACCATGTTCTTGAGCCACTATTTATGCTAAATAGTTCCTTGCAATTTACCTTGTTCATTCCTGTCAGGAACTTGAAGGACTCTGTCATACCTCCCCTCTCTCACCTAGCCTCCAGCGAGTACATGTTCAGTGCCTTGAAACAATTCTCATAAGATCTGCCCTGCCAGCCTTGAATCATTTTGGTCACCCTATACTGCATTGTCTCCAGCCTGCCCTTATCTTTCCTGCAGTGAGGACTCCAGAACTGGGCGCAGTACTCCAGGTGGAGCCTCACCAGTGATCCGTAGCAAGGTATTAATACCTCCTTCATTCTATTGTCAATACCCATATCAATATCAGTATGATGTTGCTGCCTTTCCTAGTTGCATATCTTCTTTTGGTTGCTAACGTGATGGTAATGATTTGATTTTTCCATGCATATATCAGTAATTTGACAATGCAGAAACATTCTCTAGTTCCAATTAAAAAGGTTTTTAGCCATTAATAAAGCTGCAGGAATAAATCTCAGTGCTTATCTTTAAAAATATTTTTCTATTCATTTATTTATTTTTTTTACTTGAAATAAAGCAGTATTTTTCTTCATACCCAACAGTGAAACAGAAATTTGCAGGTTTAAATCCAACTCAAGCCTGTGGAGGTGTGACTTTGAGAAAGTCTATTGATCTCCAGTGTCCTTCAGTCTACAGGGCTGTAAAACTGTGTAAGAGCAGGAGTCCACTGCTAGCAATTAACTAGATGCTTTTTCTTGCCAGGATATCCTAGATACTGCACATGAATTGTTGAAAGCGACTCTACTGGTAGGAATGCTGGAGCCAAGCCAGATGATATCAGTGTCGTGTCAGGGCTTCCACTGCTTGGGGGTTCCCATTGGAGCTGCACCAGACAGCACTGGTGACAGGCTGGGGCTTCCACTGCTCAGTGGCCCCTGGTACAGCCACGTGGAGCATCGCTAATTGTGGCTCCTACTGCTCTGCAGCCCTCGTTAGAGGCACGTGATGCTGCACTGAAACACAGAAACATAGAAACATAGAATTTGATGGCAGATAATGACCGCTTTGCCCGCCTAGTCTGCTCATTTTCCTACCTAATGGATAAGCTGCAGATCCTAGTTAACCGACAGCCTACTTCCTCCTACCCCCCACTAGAATTGACTTATGCCTATCCCATGCATTCTTGAATTTCCCCACTGTTCTTGACTCTATGACCTCCTCAGGAAGGCTGTTCCATGCATCTACAGCCCTCTCTGTGAAGAAATACTTCCTCACATTACCTCTGAGCCATCCCCCCTCCATCTTCAAATTGTGCCCCCTTGTTATTGCACATCTCTTTTTCTGAAAGATGCTACCCCTCTTGGGCTTTGTTGATTCCCTTGAGGTATTTGAAAGTTTCTATCATGTCCCCACTCTCCCTCCTGTCCTCGAGGCTATACATCTTAAGCTCCTTTAGTCTTTCTTCATATGTCTTCTGGTGCAGACTCTGCACCATTTTGGTTGCCCTCCTCTGGAAAACCTCCACCCTACCTAGGTATTTGCAGAGATGGGGTCTCCAGAACTGTACACAGTACTCCAGATGTGATCTTACCAACTGTCTGTACAGAGGGCCAACAACTTCCTGTTTTCTACTGGTCATGCCTCTCCCTGTGCATCCCAGTATCCCACCAGCCCCCCTTACTACCTTCTCACATTGCTGGCCCACCCTTAGGTCATCTGATATGACTACCCCCAGGTCCCTTTCTATTTTTGTTGTCATCAGTATCTCACCCCCCATTGTGTACTCTTGCTCTGGGTTTTTGTTTCCCAGGTGCATTACTTTGCACTTCTTTGCGTTGAATCTAAGCTGCCATACATTTGACCATTCCTCCAACCTTGCCAAGTCCCTTTTCATCCTTTCCACCCCACCTTGTGTATCAACCCTGTTGCAGATCTTTGTGTCATCTGCAAAGAGACATACTTTCCCTTCCTGTTCCTCTGCAATGTCACTTATAAAGACATTAAAAAAGACTGGTCCAAGTACTGAACCCTGCGGTACCACACTAATAACCTTCTTTTCTTCATTGTGGACTTCATTTACTACTACCCACTGTGTCCTGTTGTCCACCCAGTGTTTTACCCAGGCTACCACCCTGGGACCCACTCCCAGGCTGGCTAATTTATTTCTTAATCTTTTGTGTGGGACTGTGTCAAATGCCTTGCTAAAGTCTAGGTAGGCCATGTCCACAGTCCCTCTCTGGTCTACTACTTTGGTCTCCCAGTCAAATAAATCAATTAGATTTGTTTGACATGACCTTTCTACTGTGACTCCAGACTGCCTTGGATCCTGTGCCCCACTGGCCTCTAGGTACTCAATAATTCTTTCCTTCAGAAGTAATTCCATAATTTTCCCTATCACTGAGGTCAAAGTGACAGGTCTGTAGTTTCCTGCCTCTGTCTTGCTCCCACTTTTGTGAAGGGGAATCACATCTGCCCTTCTCCAGTCCTCAGGTACCGCACCATCCTCCCATGATTTATTAAAAAGGGTAGTCAGTGGTGTTACTAGTTCTTCCCTTAGTACTTTTAGAATTCTAGGGTGAATTCCATCAGGCCCCATTGCTTTGTCCGCCTTCAGTTTTAAGAGTTCTTTCAGAACCCTTTCTTCTGTGAAAGGACTAATATCAACCCCCCTATCTAGAGTGCTTCTATTGACTGGATTAGGTATCTCCCCCTAGTTATCCATTGTGAATACTGAGCAGAAATATTCATTCAGTATCCCTGCTTTTTCACTGTCGCTCTCTGCCCAACCACCTTCCTCTTTATTCAGCCTCAGTATCCCTGCCTTCATCTTTCTTTGCTCCCTAATGTACCTATAAAAGGTTTTATCCCCCTTCTTAATCGAGGTGGCTATCTTTTCCTCAGTTTGGGCCTTTGCTATTCTGACTGCCTTCCCCGCTTCCTTCTGCTTTAACTGGTACAGTTCTCTGTCCTGCTCCTTCTGTGTTTCCTTATACTTCCTGAATGCTGTATTTTTCTCCCTTACCTTCCTTGCCACTTCTTTTGAGAACCATAGAGTTTTTTTCTTTTGTTTTGATTTATTTATTTGCTTCACACAAAGGCTTATTGCTTCTGTGATGGCAGTTTTGATGTTTCCCTATTGTTGCTCCACCACACCTTCTTGCCTGTTTGCTAGTGCTTTTCTGAGGCACTCTCCCATTTTGACAAAATCAGCCCTCCTGAAGTCCAGTGACTTCACTTTTGTGTGGCTTGACTCTACAGCTAAGTTTATTGAGAACCACACTGTTTGGTGGTCGCTTGTTCCCAGATGGCTACCCACTTCAAGATCAGAGATCCTCTCTTCTTCCCCATTGAGAGTACCAGGTCTAAGATTGCTCCCAAGTCAGTTCCAAAACTAGCTGTCTGAGGCATGCCCCCTGTAGGACATCAAGAATGGCCCTGCTCTTGGATGTGGCTGCAGCAAAGGTGCTTCAGTTAACATCTGGCATATTCAGGTCCCCCATCAGCAAAATCTCCCCTTTCTCTGCCATCCCAAGGATGCCTTCTATAATTTCCTTGTTCATTTCCTCCCCTTGAGACAGGAGTCTGTATACAACCCCTGTGCAGATTGTGGAGCTATTTCCAGTCTCCAGGGTGACCCACAGTGTCTCCTTTCCTCCCTGTTTACCCTTTTGTTTTGTTGCTTTGATCCCTTTCCTTACATAGAAAGCTACTCCTCCTCCTCTTCTTCCCTCCCTGTCCCTCCTGTAGGTTGTGTACCCTGGTATGTTGACATCCTAGTCATGGTTCTGTGTGTACCATGTTTCTGTGACTGCCACGATATCCAGGCATCACTATTCCATCAAGGCCACCATTTCAGGGAGCTTTTTACCTAGACTACCGGCATTGGTACGTACTCATTACCCTCCATTTTTTTATGGTTTTATTTCTTTTGGCCCCATCCCTGTCCTTACTGCCTTTGTCTTTTTCTCCATTTACCCCTGCCCTTATCTGTATTGACTGCTCTATCTTGGTGTTTACCTCACTAACTACCCTGATTTTTTGGGGGGGCTAGGATTTCCCTTCTCCTTTTCAGTGCCTCCCCCCTTGGCTTGTTTAAATGCTTGCCAATGAAGCATTTAAACCTATCACCTAGGATCCTGGTTCCCCTCCTAGATAGATGCAGACCATCACGCCAGTATAGGCCTGCATCCCTCCAGGTGGAGCCCCGGTCCCCAATGAAGCCAATCCCTGAGCTCTGCACCAGTTTTTCAACCAGTCATTGAATCCCATGGTGCAGAGTACCCTAGCCTCATCCTTTCCATAGACAGGTAGCACTTCCGAGAAAGTTACCGTGTGTGGTACTTGTCTAAAGTCCCTCCCCAACTCCACAAACTCCTATTGCACTGCTCTGATCCCATTCTCAGCCAGGTCATTTGTCCCTAGGTGGACAATGACATCCAGCTCACTCCCCCTTGCAGTTGCTCCCACAATCCTCAGGATTCATTTCCTGTCCATCCAAGCCATGGTGCCGGGCAAGCACCTTACCTCCCTTCCCCTCCCTACTCCAGTTCTACTCCTCTAACAATTGAGTCCCCCACCAGGAGTTGTTTCTTTCCCCTGTGGGGTCCTGTGCCACCCTCCTGTGGGTCTCCATTGTGGAGGTTCCCAGCATCCTCCTTGGTCTCCACTGTGGGTGCCTCCATAGAGGAACCATGCCCACCAGAGTGGTGAATGAATTGTGGAGAGGCACAACTGGAGGGATGCACCTCTGTTCCACCACCCTCACCCTCCCGAGCCCACCGTGGTCCAACCAGTCCTCTTTGTTGGCAACTTCTGAGGTAGTGGTGGTGGCCTGGGTAATCTCTGGGTGGAGAAGCAGGTTTCCCAATCATTGCCACATCAGCATGGAGACGAGCAACCTCCTTCCTCAGACCAGAGAGGTGCCCGCAAATAGGTCAGTAATGTAGTTTCCAGAATGTCTCCCGGAAGACTGCTGCTCCACAGCCAGTGCATTGCACCACCACTCCCCACATGTCTGTGTCTCTTCCTGTTACAGATACTTTTCTTTTGTTGTTTTTTTTTGTTCTTGTTTTAGTGTGTGCAAGCTTGTGAGTATCTCTACCCCCTATTCAGTGTGCTGTGCCTTTAAGGATATGAACAGGTGTATGGTGATAGCAGTTTTGGGGGAAATGATGTCAGAACCCTTAATATAAAGGAAGTTATATGCTTGGGGCTGGTGGGGTGAGGGGAAGAGTGGGAGGGAGTAAACCTATGCTGTCCAGAAACAATCAACTACAACTCTGACCCTCCACCCCAGGGAGTGTCTTCCTTCCTTCCTTCCTTCCTTCCTGACACCTATTTCACTGGTGGTAGGTTGGGGTCCCTCTGCTTTGCAGCCCCAGTGAGAGTCACATGAGGCAACACTGGTGGTAGGTTGGGGCTCCTGTTGCTCAGCAACCCCTGTTGGGGCTGCAGCATCAGTGGCAGATCAAGGTTTCCACTTCTCTGCAGCTCCTGTCAGGAGTCACATGAGGCAGCACTGGTGGCAGTTTGGGGGCACCCACTGCTCAGCAGACCTCATTAGTGACATGTGAGGCAGCATTGGTGGTAGTTTGGGGTTCCCACTGCTCAGCAGACCCGGTTAGAGGTATGTGAGGCAGTACTGGTGGTAGGCTAGGGCTTCCACTGCTCAGCAGATCCCATTAGAGGCATATGAGGCAGCACTGATGAGAGGTTGGGGCTCCCACTGACATCAGACCCTGTTAGAGGCACATGAGCCAGCACTGGTGGTAGGTTGAGGCTTCAACTGCTCTTCAGACCCTGTTAGAGGCATGTGAGCCAGCACTGGTGGTAGGCTGGGGCTCCCACTGCTCATCAGACCCCATTAGAGGCATGTGAGGCAGTACTGGTGGTAAGTTGGGGCTACCACTGCTCATCAGACCCCATTAGAGGCATGTGAGGCAGCACTGGTGGTAGGTTGGGGCACCCACTGCTCAGCAGACCCTGTTAGAGGCATGTGAGGCAGTACTGGTGGTAGGTTGGGGCTCCCACTGCTAAGCAGACCTGTTAGATACATGTGAGGCAGCATTGTGTAGTCTGGGGCTCCCACTGCTCAGCAGATCCTGTTAAAGGAATGTGAGGCAGTACTGGTGGTAGGTTGGGGCTCCCACTGCTCAGCAGACCACATTAGATCCATGTGAGGCAGTACTGGTAGTAGGTTGGGACTCCCACTGCTCAGCAGACCATGATAGAGCCACATGAGGCAGAACTGGTGGGAAGTTGGGGCTCCCAGTGCTCTTCAGCTCCTGTTAGAGCCACATGAGGCAGCATTGGTAGTAGGTTGGGACTCCCACTGCTCAGCAGACCCAGTTAGAGGCATGTGAAGCAGTACTGGTGGTAGTTTGGGGCACCCACTGCTCAGCAGACTTCATTAGTGACATGTAAGGCAGCACTGGTGGTAGTTTGGGGTTCCCACTGCTCAGCAGACCCGGTTAGAGGCATGTGAGGCAGTACTGGTGGTAGGCTGGGGCTCCCACTGCTCAGCATACCCCATTAGTGGCATGTGAGGCAGCACTGGTAGTAGTTTGGGGCTCCCACTGCTTAGCAGATCCCATTAGAGGCACGTGAGGCAGCATTGGTGGTAGCTTGGGGCTCCCACTGCTCAGCAGACCCCATTAGTGGCATGTGAGGCAGCATTGGTGGTAGGTTGGGGCTCTTGCTACTCAACAACTCTTGTTGGAGCTGCAGCATCATTTGAATCGGGGCTCCCACTGCTAGGTGGCTTCAGTGGTAGGTCTAGGAGGAGCCACCAGAGGTGGCAATTGAAAGAGCCCACTCAGTGGGTCATTAGAGTAGCTGCCCCAGGCAGACACTGAATGAACCTGCTTGGCAGGCCATCAGAGTAGCTGCCATGAGAAGCCATTGAAAGAGTCAGCTTAACAGACCATCGGAGGATCCGCTGCACGAAGTCATTGCAAGAGCCCACTTGGCAGGCCGTTAGAGGAGCAGGGGTTGGTTACTATCAGTGGGTGTGGAAAACCACATAAAGGGACTGAACAGGAGGTGTAGTGCCTACTAGTAGCATGCTGGAAGGTCCCCTTGGTAGGCTGTTGTGGAGAACTTTGGCCAGCTAGTTTCTTTACAGCAGGGCAGGCAGCACTTCAAGGAATAAAAAAACAGTAGTTACACTTTGTGTCCATTTCAGTGTAAGAAACATAGAAACATAGAAGTTGATGGTAGACAAGGACTACAAGGCCCATCCAGTCTGCCCATTTCTTTTTCTACCTTATAAATGTGCCATCGGCCTTTGCTCTGTCAATGGCCTATCTATACATACTCATCTTTATTTCTCCCTTATGCCTATCCCATGCTTGTTAAAAGCCCTACACTGTATTCATATCCACCACTTCCTGAGGTAGGCCATTCCATGCATCCACCACCCTTTCTGTGAAAAAGAACTTCCTCACATTACCCCTTAATCCGCCTCCCTCTAATCTCATGCTGTGTCCTCTTGTCCTGCTATTTTTCTTATATTGAAATATGTTAGACTCTCACCTTGTTAATACCCTTAAGGTGTTTGAATGTTTCGATCATATCAGCTCTCACCCTCCTTTGCTCTAGGGTATACATATTGAGCTCCATTAATCTGTCCTCATGTTTTCTGTTGCAGTCCCTGCACCATTTTGGTTGCCCTTCTCTGGACTGCCTAAATTTGGTTAATGTCCTTGTGAAGGTGTGGCCTCCAGTACTGCATGCAGTACTCCAGATAAGACCTAACCAGTGTCTTGTAAAGAGGGATTATTACCTCCCTCTTCCGACTTGTGATACCCCTACTAATACACCCCAACATCCCCCTAGCCTTACCTACTGCTTTAGTGGTCTGCTTGGATGATTTCAGGTCATCGGTGATGATGATGCCCAAGTCTCTTTCTTCCCTTGTGACTGCCAGCAACTCCCCTCCCAGCCTATAGGTGGCTTCAGGGTTTCTCTTCCCTATGTGCATGATCTTGCACTTCTTTGCATTAAACCCCAGCTACCACTCTTCCAACCATTTTGCCAGTTTATCCAGATCTCTTTTCATTCTGCCCACTCCATCTGGATCATCTACTCTGTTGCAGATCTAGGTGTCATCTGCAAACAGACAAACTTTACCCTCCAGTCCATCTGCAATGTCACTGATGAAGATATTGAAGAGGACTGGCCCCAAGACTGATCCCTGACTTGCTAATGTAGCTAATCATTAATCACATGCAACAGGTAATTATATTCTAGTTACATGTTTTTTTTGCATGTAACTACATTGCAGTTGCAATGCAGTTACAAAAATAGGGTTACACTTTATTTTAAGTGTCATTTTTATGGCTGTGGGTGGAGCCTACAGCTGTTTTGCGATACGTTGCCTTAAAACGGTCGATCGTGGCACCTTCCATTGGACTTTGGAAGTATCCTTCCTGAAAGTTCGATGGAACTATGATTTACCCGCCATGATTGGCGCTATGGAGTAACAGCCGCACTACTTCGACTGTTACTTCCGTATTACAGGGCAAGAATTGCGCATGTGCACCTCACACGCATATGCAGTTCTGCTGGCACTGCCATCTTGTGAATGGCAGAATGCCACTCACCACAACTACACATGCGCGAATGCGCCACTTGCGTAGTTACATCACCACTGCCATCTTGTGGATGGCACTCCTTTCACACCCTCCCACTGCTCATGTCCTCCCCACTCCCTCCATTCCCTCCCGTCACCAAATAAAACCCTCTCACGGTCTCCCACTGCTGCTGTCCTCCCTGCTTCCTCCGTTCACCATCCCTGTGCCAACATCAGGGTGCCCAATCTCCATGCCAGCATCATGTACTCCCCAACAAACATGGCATACTGGGATCCCACACCAGTGTGCTCAAATTTATGTTTTTTTCAATTCCCTTCCTGTGCCAACATCGGGTACCCAATCTGCATGTCGACATCATGTACCCCCCAACTCACATGGCATACTGGGAGCCCACTGCAGTTTGCCCAACTTCATGCATTTTTTCTTTGTTTTCCTGTAAATAAAGAAAACCGTCCCTGATGAATTTTTTTGTTTTACTTGTAAAAAATAAAATGGACCCTTGTTGTCACCCCAGTCCCCCATCCCTACACTCCTACTAAGCACCCAACTCCCCTTAGCCCCCCTTACCCCATACTTACCTCCAGAAGTCATCTTCTCTGGATCGAGGCACATATGTACTCTTCAAAGCTGAACCACAAGCTGAAGAATCAAAGGTAAGCACTGTATATTGGCACTCAATGGGGTTTTCAACTGCCAGTCCTGTGGCGCTGAGGGTTGAGGTGCTGGATGCTACACTTCGCGCCATGCCGGTGGCCCTGGTTTGGGAACGAGCACGGACCACCGGGGGTCAGCAGGGATGAGAGAAGATCAAGCATCTGGAGGACTGCTCTCCTCTTTCGGGAGGGATCCAGGGGTAGCCCGGCGCGGCAGCGACCCTGAGTGGAGACCAGTGATGCTGTGACGCACTTGGGCTCACAAATAGGGGAAGACGTCAGATAGCTGCCTTCTGGATGTGGGGGGGAGCACCCACGTCATGGGCTGGGTGGCATTGCACGTCCCATGTTGGGGGCATACCTAAGAGAAAAACCCCTTCCAGCCCGAATAGGTGATGGCCCTTCCAGTGCCACCGCCTCACGTCCAACGTTGGTTCCCTGCCACTGCCCCTTCAGTCTCCCCAGGCCGTTTCCCCTTCCAGCCAAGGGAGGGTACGTAACGTCCTTGAAGATGGCAGGGAACACAACGGGCGGTAGTCTGAGTTGCTGTGTGAAGTGGCCTGAGAGAGTTCCAAGCTGGGGGGGGGTGATAAAATAGAATTAACAAAAAAAAAATGGGATTTTCAACTTATGTTGCTATATTATCCATTTTTAGGACTTTTGGCCTCACATTTTTAACATGGGGTTCTTGGGACCCTACCTTGTGAACACTGCCAGTGTGATTTCATTAGTCCCGAAAGGTGATTTTGAGGTTGCTGTGCAGAATCACATTTTGGGACTGATTAATGAAATGACAGTGCCACTGTTCATGAGGCGGAGTCCCACAAAGTTCATGTTGCAAATCTGGTGAAAAAATTCCAAAAAATGACTGTGTTATGAGTGTGTGTTACGTAGTTTCTACGCACACTCCTAACATTGCCAATTTTTAATACTTTCACTCCAGATTTTCAACATTGCCATTTTTGCTAACCTCCTTATTAACAGCACAGCTGTCTTTCATCACATCGTGCCCAAAATGTGTTTTTGCACCTGTGGCACAGAATGGAGCGGTCTCTCTGCAAAATCAGCTTTCGAGACACGTGAACGAAATGACAGTGGCACTCTTCAAGAGGCGGAGTCCCAAAAAGGCCATGTTGACAATTTGGTGAAACAACTCAAACAAATGGCAGAGTTACACCTGGGCATTCAAAATTTTCTATGCACAGGTGTAACTGTGGTAATTTGGTAGTTCACCACAGCTGTATCTGCTCTGGCTAGATCTTGTTAGTAATGGGAGTGGTTTCCTTGGAGCACAGTAGGCAGCGCTCCCAAGGAAATGGCATGGTGAGAGGGTACAAAGTTAGATGGGGAGGGGCGCTAGCACACAACATCAAAATGGCAAAATCCAGAGCACTCACTGGAGCAGCAAAACTCTTTTGAAAAGTGTGTTTTTTCTGTACAAACCTACGTCATCTGCCAGATCAACCACCATTGGCTGCAGTCTGATTTCCAGGCACCTCATTGGCCCACAGTTCGTCACACCTCTAGAATCTGCCTTTCTTCAAACCAGTCCCATCATGTTCCCTTTCTTGCAAGAAAACATAACAACAGTTTCTGGAGGAAAGCATGACTTATAGGTTCAGTGCCATTCTCCTTTAAATAACTTTCCCGACACAGTGAGTATTTGGCCTTACTGAGGTTTGAACCTCTGATTTCCCAGTTCCCAAGCCAGCACTCTAACCACTAGATCACACTGCCTCCCCTTTAACTAGAAGAATTACATTGAATAAGGGAAAATACTTTTAACAATTAAAAGCTGTGTTGTCTTATTTCTTCTTTCGTCAGCTATTTCATTGCTGCCACTTGGTGCTCAGGAAATTTCTCTCTTTGGTTTTAGTACTGGTAGGTAAATTTCAGCTGTGTTATCAGCCCAGTGGTGCTGAAGGTTAAGGCACTAGATGCCTCACCTCACACCATGCCGGCGGGTTCGGGAACAAGCCCGGACTGTCGAGGTCGGCGGGGGCGGGAGGATCGAACATCTGACAGTTAGCTCCTTCCCAGGAGGGTAGTAAGACCAGCGTTACTCTGAGTGACCTCTGGTGGCAGTTGGAGGTGGCCTGGAAACTGCATCGCTGCCCTATGGCACGGGGGGGAGCTCAGCGGACGGTGGCCATCATTGCATATCCGAGTTCCGTGGAACGGCGGGGAGAAAACACAAGTAAAAAGCCTCTGCCTCCTGATATGCGAAGGAGGGTCCGGGGGCCCGCCAACCACACTCAATGTCGGGCTTCTCCTCTCATCTCCTCTGCTCTCCTCCATGCCTAGTTGCCCATCTAGATTCTAGACAGAGTGCCAGGAGGAGTAATCTGGCAGTCCCACCTTGGGGGACTCTGAGCCAGGGGGCTGGGTAGTCGGGTAATGGATGGAGAGTGGGGCCCAGGAGGGGTGAGAGAGAGAGACAGCTTCAGGCGGGTGGGATAACGGTGGGCTCTGAGAGACCCTCCGAAGAGAGTTCAGGTTAGGAGAGTGATAAAAAGAGTGGAAAAAAACATTTCAGCTGCGTTACTTGGGTGTTTTTGGTGCAGTATTAGCCACTGCTCAGCAATGTAAATCACAGACTATAATGAGAGAAATAATGTGGCCTACAGGGAATTGAACCCGTCCCAGGCCCCCAGAATACTGCTCCAGTGCTCTAACCACTGAGCTATAGGCTGGCGTGGTTGGACCTAAGGTTCTCAGGTACACTTTCTTTCTTGGTATTGCATATCCTGCAACAAGGAATAATCAAGATGACAAGGAGATGTTCTGCGGTGCAGTATTAGCTACTGCTCTGTCATTTAAATCAAAATTGTAGTGAGAATAAAACAATATAATCTACTGGGAATTGAACCCAGACCCCCAGAATAGCATCCAGGTGATCTAACCACTGTGGTTGGAGTACTGGGATGGTATTCCAGGAGCCTGGGTTCAGTTCCCATTAGGTCACATTATTTCTTTCTCACTACAATTTGTGATTGAATTTGCTGAGCAATGGCTAATACTGCACCAAAAATCATCTACATGTTATCAGATCTCATTACCTTGTATTTTATGCTTTTCTTTGCCTTTTTCCTTAATGATTAACATGATTTTCCAGTTTTCCTTACAAAATAACGTTTGGTAATAGCAGGATCCATAGCGTTCCAAAAACAAAGTGATTTTCAGGACAATCCATTCTGTATTACTAAAGATATTTGAGTAAAATATTTACTGTTTAAAATACATCATTTCTGGCTCCTTTTTATGCTTGCTTGTGCACATGTGTAAGAAACATATTGCAGCAGCTTGCTTTAGTAGCGAGTTGTGGAGGTGTGGCAGTGTTGTTGCCTATGTTAGCAGCCCATTTTGGGGCTCGTCTGTATGGCACCAATAGAAAATTATGCTGTTCATGACAGCAGTACTGTAGCGTGCCACAACCTTGAAAGAAACTAGCCACTGCAATCCGGGAGCACCCCGTCGTTAAACAATCAGTCCTGTTTGCAGAGCGGTTCCTGAGTGCAGCAGCCAATTACAGCTGTATTGTCTGGTGTCCCATTTCAGAGAAACATGGCAGCAGCTTCTCCATCGGCCTCTCCCAGTCCCCACGAAGCCGATGGACAGCTGCCGCCTCTCCCAGTCCATGTTAAAACTTAGTTTAGGGTTTTCTTGCGAAGACCGGACTATGCACGAAGACTAATATTTAAATTGTGCACTGTCATTACTTTAGCGAGGTAATATATGTGTTTAAAACACAGCAACTCTGCTCACTGTATGAATTGCTATAGTAATGGCATTGATATCCACAACAATTTAATAGCGAGCTTAACTTAAATTGTATACATATTACGATATTTCTGAGAGTTTTAGTGCATAGCTGGACTCTGTAGCACACAATACTGACAGGCTGCACTGTCATTACTTTATTGTGGGCATATATAGGATTCAACAGCTCCGTCTCTCTTCTCTCCTGTACAGGCTGGCTTTCCTAGTGTTTCAGCTTACCTCTTCCAGCCTGCCCATTAGTCTCATATTTAACTCCATGCTTAGCTCTGGTACTGACGTTACCCTGCTGCCCTCAGTCCTGCGTGCCCACCCACCATGGTGAGCCTCAGTCTGAGGTGATCCCCTGCGTGTGTTCTGCAGAGTGTGTGCATTAGTGCTGGTTATGGTTAGGTAGTGACAGAGCAGGAGAAGTGGTGGGTTAAACTGGATGAAGTGGTCTTGGTCAAAAATAAACTGAAAGTGTAAATTTCCAGATCACGCGTAACACTTGTTAGAAAACATTGTTTTAACTGTTCACCTTTCCTTTGTTGAGGGAGCGTTATGGAGCAGGTGCATCACTCTGGACATACTTGCACGGGGAAGGGGACACTGCTTGGCATGTGGCACCTTTTTTACCTTCGGCTGCATGTCAGTGCTGTGTTTGTAGGAGTGTGCCCTCGTGTGCTGGTTTGCTTCTGAAGTGTATGCATGGGGGCTGACGAGTCAGTTCAGTACAGACAGGCATGCATGGTGGGAAGGGAAGGATGCACAACAGCCCTAAACACAGAAATCTGGAAAACATTTGACAAGACAAAATGTGTTTAGGGGCCTGATCCACAAAAGGGCTTGGGTCCTTTCTGCACTTAGGAAGCACAAGCAAAGGCTGCAGAGTATCCGCTATGCACATGCAGAGCACTGCTAAGCACCCACAGCATGGGTTACACTTACCGACCACACCTGCTCCCATTCTGACTGTGCATCGATGGGGCTGCCAGGATGAGGGCAAGCTTGGGTGGGTGTTTGCTGTATGTGTGATTCCGAGTCCATTTTCTGTGCTGTGTGGGAAGTGCATACAGCAATAATGTTATATGAGGGTGGACCCTGCAGTAACAGTTGTGTGCTCTTCCTGCATCCTCCCTGACCTTTGTAGGTCTCAATTCCCCGTTCCACTGGGCTGTTCCTCCCAGCCCTCCCATATAGTATGAAGGGCAGGGGGTGTGGACTTGCATATTTTAATTTTAATTTAAAAAGTAAAACTGATGTCTTTAATGGAAATATGATAGCCCTTCAAGCAGTACGCTCCATATCCCACTGTGTAATGCTTTGCACGTAGTAGATCCATTTAGTCACCGACCTAAAATCTGATTAGATGCCCAGTGTACAGCCCCTCGCTGCATCTACACACTCCCTTCTGTGCATGTCACAGGAAGGACAAGGACCGTGGATTCTGCCACGTGCAGCTCAGTCCTCGAGTGTGCAGCCTACGCACGAGATAGCTGTATAACTAGTGCAGTCTTTGTGTATTGGGTCCTCAATTCACAATCAGGAGCACGACAGCAATCTGGTTTCAGCTGCAAGAAATAGCAGCAAGGGTACAGGATACAAAGCCTGACGTCAGCTGCTTTAGTTATCATGATGTCATGCAAGCTGGCCTGCTGGAATAGTGGCAGAGTTACCTCTTGCAGTGCTGGCAACCCAAGTTAGGGAACAGGTCATTGGGGGCAGGCCAGTAGTGGAGAGAATTGAATATCATAGTGGATGCATTGTGCTCCTCTGGGCTACCATCACCTAGGAGACCACAGATGATGGTGCACGCTAAAGCTGTAATGGGGTGGGTAGGGAGGTAGGCAACGTTTGTGCACAAAGCAATTCCTTGTCCGCAGCATCCCTAAGGACTGCAACAAAAAATGAAAACAGCCCTGGCCATGCAGGATGATGCCGAGCTTGTCCTGCCGGCCTCACACCTCTGACCATGGCACCCACCTCTGCCGTACAAGGAAATTTGGAGGGGCTAAAGAGAGAGCCCTGATAGCTCCACAACAGGGGTCAGGTCATGGGGTTCAGAAGCCCAAGGTGCATTTCCAGGGATGGCAGGTGATGAGGTTCGGGGGAGCCAACCAAAAAGAACAAACAAGCCAGAGAAGTTGTGGCAAAACCAGATAAAAATATGAGTTCAAAATTGTGTTGAAAATGTAATGGCCACTCAGAAGCCCAGTTAATGAATAACTACTTTACAGTAGTTCACTATGTCTGCTCTGTCAGCCATAGTTATCAAATAGTTATAAAATGAGTAGGGAAGTTCCTGCATCCTGTTTGGTCAGCAGTCGTGCATTGGGAGATCATTACCAGTAGGTTAAAAAAATTGCTGGAGTTAAGCCGGCCCGGTGGCGCTGAGAGTTGAGGCGCTGGACGCCACACCTTGCACCACACTGGCGACCTGGGTTTGTGAATGAGCCTGAGTTGTTGGGGGTCAGCGGTGGAGGGGAGGGCAAGCAGTGGGACTGAGCTGCAGCGAGGCAGCTCTCCTCTCCTGGGGAGGAATGAGGACTTTTCCCGACCACGCCATGTTCACAAACAATATTAGTGTGTGAAGATCCCTCCCTGCAATGACAGGTCACTCCCTCATTGCAGCGCATGGCTTATGCTACAATGACGTGGTGGCCCCGATTGCAGTGGCTGATTTTTTACAAGTTGGTGGCATGCTGGCTGAACTAGTGTCAGCGGCAGCGTGCCATGGCATTGGGGGACGCTGGACAAGCCTTTAAAGGCTGTGGGGGCATTGGTCACAACAGTGCTGCGCCTCCACAACCTGCTTGTGGAGAAAGCTGCTGCAATATGTTTCTTGCGCATGCGTGCAATCAACATAAAAATGAAGTACTATTTGCAGTTTTCCTTTCTAAAGCTTCATTTTGGACTATAAAAATTCCCCCTTCTATCCTTACAAGGCTGCCAAGGAAATTTTTGCTGTTTACCTTGCCCCAGATAAAACTGAATGCCTGTTTGTACTGAGGCTTTCTTTTCTGCATGTTTTTGTGTGGGACAGGTGAACTTTCTGCCAGTAGCATTCTGCTGAAGTTCGAGTTCCTATGTTCCATGATAAACAAACATTTCATCTACTTTATATGTAGAAAGACAGACAATTGATGGGTGGGGAGGAACTATGTTTTATTAGCTACTTTACCAAAATAAAATATCTGTTTTCAATTTTAAAACAGTTGGCATTTTTTTTTAAATGTTCTCAGATTGTCCATGTCATAAGTGCAATAAGAGACTTCAGGACTTCACAGTGAAGATAGTTATGTAATATGTTATGTGTTATGTGAAGACCCATCTATGGCATAGTGCCTACCCAGAATGAATATTTTAGATATTTATCTATTTGGTTGTCAGTTGTATGGATTGTCTGTGTTTTATTGGAATCTATAAAGTTTATTATTACTATTATTTTTATAACCGCATTTCGAGGTACTGAGGACACTTGGAGTCAATGCCGTGTGCCTCACAATGCCCCTTGTAGGCATATAACATTGAGACAGTTGATGGCAGTATATCCTAGAGGTTAGAGGAACGAGGTGTGAATGATCTTGGTACATCCCGCAGCCCAGACCTGGGTTTGATTCTCACAACCTCCACTTGCATACTGTGCGACTCTGAGCAAGTCACTTAACAGCCCAGTGCTCCCAGGTTGCCCCTGAAAACAGGCACTTGTGCCTAATGGGCCTTACCTGGTTACCAAAAGACTGAAAAAAAAAAAAAAAAAAAAAGAGACTGGATAGGTGCAAAGTGGAACTGTACCACCTTGAAATTAATAAAAAGGCACTCAGACTGGGACCTTAAGTAATTTGCTAGTCCATGCTTGAAAGCTGATTGGAAAAAGGCCCAACACAGATATCTGTGAGGATCTCATGCATGGTGGGCCGGTGTGGAGCAAGAGGTGGCAAAGACAGGGCTGAGAGCCCACCCACACCACTGGTATAGATAAACTATTTTGAAAAAATAAGAAGCTTCCCATATTCCACCCTGTTTATCCCCTGGAGGTATTCAAAAGTCTCTCTCATGCCCCCCTCTCTTGTCTTCCAAAGTACAGGATGAGGCTTGTCTGCCATTCTTCATGGGGCTTCTGCTGCTGCCCCTCTATTGGCATGGTCATCTGATATGATTTCCCCCAAATCCCTTTCCTGTTTGGTGACAGTCAGTACCCCCCTTACCAAAATTATGTAATCCTCCCCTGGGTCCTTGCACCCCCAATTGTATGATTTTGCATTTTTTCACATTGAATCTCAGCTGCCACACTCTAGACCATTCCTCAAGTTTACATAGGTCCCTCCTCATTTATTTTTTCCCACCTCTCCCTGAGTATCCACCCTGTTTTAGATCTTAGTGTCATCTGCAAAGAGGCACACCTTCCCCTCCACACCCTCCGCAATGTCACTTATGAGGACATTAAACAAGACTGGCCCCAGAACTGATCCCTTTGGCACCCCTCTGGTCACCCTCCTTTCCTTAGATTGAGCTCCATTTACCACTACTGTCTGTGTTCTCTCCCTCAGCCAGTTTCTAACCCAGTTTACCACCTTGTGATCCACTCCCAGGCCTCACAGCTTGCTCACAAGTCTTCTATGTGGAATGGTATGGAAGGCCTTACTGAAATCCAGGTAGGCCACATCCACCGGTCCCCCCCGATCCACTTCCCTCATCACCCAGTCAAAGAAAGTAATTAGATTTCTATGACATGACCTTCCTGCTATAAATCCATGCTGTCACGGATCCTGTGCTTTGCTGGATTTAGGGTGTTCCACACTCCTTGCTTTAAAGCAGTAATTCCATCATTTACCCCACTATTCAGGTGAGGCTAACTGGTCTATCATTTTCAGCCTCCTCCCTAATCCTACTTCTGTGAAGAGGGACTACATCTGCCCTCCTCCAGTCCTCTGGAACCACTCCCGTATCAGGTGATTCATGGAACAGGGCTGCCAGTGGTACCGCCAGCACCTCCCATAGTTCCCTTCATATTCTATGATGTGTCTCATCTGGTACCATTTGCCTTGTCCACTTTCATTTTTGTGAATTCTTTTAGGACTCCCTTTTTTGTAAATGGACTAGTGTCTACTTCCCTCACCTCTCTGCTCATGTTGCCTGACTGTGGTCCTTCACCTTCTTCTTCTGTGAATACAGAACAAAAATGTATCACTGCTTTTTCCAGGTCCACTTCCACACACTTCCCTTATTCCCATTTAAGCCTTAGAATCCCAACCCTGATTTTTCTCCTTTCAGTAATGTACCTTTAAAAAGAATTGTCCCCTTTTTTATCCCATGTGCTTTTTTTTCCTCCATTTGCCTTTGCACCCATGACAGCTTTCCCAGCCTCCCTCTGTGTATGCAGGTGCACTACCATATTTTCCTACTTCTGTGTTTATTTATTTATTTAGATTTTGGTAACTGGGTAAGCCCACTGAGACCAGAGATCCCTTTTTCAGGGGCGACCCAGAATTAGTTACAGTGAATACATACATAGTAATTGATAAAGAGAAGTTTTAGGTGATACATGTTAGGGAGAAGGTATCGGACGTTTGGTACAGAGACAGCAGGTGTCACAAGGCTCACAGATATTAAGACAGATACACGGTACCTTTAGCATTTTTCCATAACAGATTCTTGGGGAGAGTGGGAGTGGTTAAGCTGGAGGTAGCAAGGAGTTTCATATATATATATATATATATATATATATATATACACACAACACACACATATATATATATATATATATATACATACATATACATATACATATATACAAACATACATATATACATGTACTTTATTGTGCTTTTTCCCATTTTACCCAGTCCGGATCCCCTGCCTCAGTCATGCGCGCACATCTGGAAGTATGTGCACACCGTGTCTCAAGGTGCTTTCCCTATGTGTTGCCCCCTGTGCCTATGCTAGCCAACGGACCTCCACCCGGTTGCAGCGGGACTACGAGGGAGGGCTGACCACCCCAGGAGAGCAGAGCTGCCTTCCAGCTGCTCAATCCCGCTCCTACACCCCCCCCATGCCAGCACCCTGACAACCTGAGTCCGTTCCTGAACGCAGGTCGTCGGCGTTGCACATGATAAGGCATCCAGTGCCTCAGCCATCAGTGCTGTCGGGCCGGCTCTTTTCCTTGTATTTCTTGAAAGCCATCTTTTTCGCCCTTACCTTTCCAGCCACTTTCTTTGAGAACCACAGTGGTTTTTGGTTTCTCTTGCCTTGTTTACTTGCCTAATGAAGAAAGTTTGTCACCTGCACTATGGCACCTTTCAGATGGGACCACTGCTCCTCAACTCCCCCATTTATCCCTCCTTGCCAAGGTATTTTTGAGACCTCTCCCCATCTTAGTAAAGTCTGTCCTCCAGAAATCCAGGACCCTCACCTCTGTGTGGCTTGACTCTGCCACTGTCCTCATACTGAACCTCTCTGTGTGATGATCACCCCACCATCCCTCCCTGAGCTGTGAAGCATTATCAGTGGCAGTCCTGCCCAAGCTTATGACACGTGTCTGACCTCAGCACCAGCACCCACATTACCACACACCACCACCAGCACCCACATTACCACACACCACCACCAGCGCCCACACTGCCACACACCACCACCAGCACCCACATTACCACTCCCTTGTCACAGCCAGACTCCCTCCGCCTCCAGCTGACTGAACAGTCAGCACTGGGGGAGTGCCTTTGGGGGGGCTCTAGAGTGGTGTAGTCTTAAAGGGGAGTCAGTAACAGAAGGAGAGGTGTGCAGACAGGCAGAGACTGGTAGTAAACAGAAGGTAAAAAAAAAGGTACACAGCACAGCAAAGATGACAAACAGACACCACTGACAGACGTGGAAATATTTTTATTAATTGTATCCGGTACAAAGCACGACAGTGCCTAGACATTAAAGAGCAGCTGACACGATCAGGCAGGCAACTTATACCATGTAGTTGCCCTGCCCACAAAGGCTTCTTTAGATATATAAACCATTTTTGTCCAGTCATTTAAAAATATGCCCTCCGTAAAACATGGCTCGCCACTTCCATGGACGAGCCATTTGATCGCTGCGTGCTGCAGTCTCACCCCAAAACAGCGTAATTACGACACAAGATCAGGAACAGGGCTGCAGCACTATCTATAGAGCATGTATTGGAATTGGGGGGGGGCTTGCTACATGCATTACGATTATCTTTGCTGGCACGGTTACATGTATGGGGTTAGTACTTAATATTTATATATATGTATATATATATATATATATATATATATATATATATATATATGCCACATAAATGTAAACGCGTGCACAGATAATCTTAGTGCATTCAGCAAGGCCCCCCATTCCACTGCATGCTCCATAGACAGCACTGTAAATGAAAATGTTAATGAACTTTTAAATCAAATTAAATAATCATAAATAATTAGGTTTACACCTGTGGTACATAAACAGCAGACTATTAACTGTATCAAGCTTGGAGCATGTAGTATAATAATAACCTCATGGTATCTGAGCTACATACAGTACCGATCTGTAATATAGGAAAGGGAACGTCTAAGACATTTATTAAATTAAGAAACAAGTAGAAGAAAAATGGAATGTGTTGCACAGTTATAATATGCAGTGAATTGAAGATGTACACAAGAATCTCTGGTGTACAGCAGAAAAAAACAGAACCGCATGGTGTGTCCAGAGTGACAATCTCGTGGTATCCCTCAGGGCACATCCTGCACAAATATTGAAATAAGAAAGAAATAGCTGGCCCGCCAGTGTAGCAGCAAGGCGTCTGCTTGCGGCGCAGACATCATGGATTCAGGAATGAACTCAGGAGTCTGAGGGCCGGCCGGGAGGAGAAGGATCGAGCATCCTAGTGACTGCTCTCCTACTCTGGGGCGGGGGGGTATAGAGCGTCCAGCACTTTACATGCCCCTTGCAGAGGCTGGGGGTTCCACAACAAATGGCACCATCCATCGTGAGCGAAGCAGCTATTGTACATCATTGCATTCTCCGCCCCCAGGACAAACAGCAAAAACTCTGGGCAGCGCGATAATGCCCACCCCTCAGTCCCGCTGCACCTGCCGTGTGCCTCCTGGTGCAACCTGAAATTGTGTTCCATTGGGTCAGCTAGCCCCTGCGGCCCCACCCGGGGGGGGGCAAGCCCAGGGAGCCATGACGACAGCAGTGATGCAGCCAGTAATCTGGATGTGTTTCCACGGGGGCGGGTCATCTCAGCGCCTACGCCTTGAGGGGTCATGCCAGGGGGAGGTAAACCAGGGTGGCAGCAGTCAGGGGTATGCTGGGGGTGGGGTTGGGGTGGATGTGAAAGCTGTCCTGAAAAAGTACACTAAATTGCAAAAAAAAAAAAGAAAGAAAATACTTTCAACATAAATACATTTGCAAAACCACCATAAAAGTGACACTTTGGAAATAAAACGGAAGGTTGAACTACACTAATGCAATTATGCTTGAAAGACATCCACAAGGAAACCATAACAGTTACTTTCATAAATAAAATCATGAATGAAAAAATTTTATGCAGGAATATGCCCTCAGAATGTGTTACATTACCTAACCATATGAAATATATAGCACTTTGTCCAGAAAAAGCCTCAGGTATGATATGACAGCCACAATAAGGCAATACGTTTTACATGCTCTGCAATGATGCATTGCCATTCTAGTGTTTCATTCAGTTCTGTGTTACAACAGCAGCATTTAGCAGCGCTGCCTAGCACCATAGCGCGCGTCCGCAAACCGCACTGCCGTACTGTTGCTGTCAAGATCTGGAAGCAACCCTTTGACATACACAAGGCATAGGCGGTGCACTAAGCTTCGGATGGATTTTTCCTGCTATTATCCCTGACAAACAAAGATGAAGTGATTCATCCAACTACATTAAATCCCCACCTACACGCAAACAGTAGGAATTAATTAAAATGTACATTTACTTTCATTACAGAAATCATCTGCACAGCCCATACCTGAAGGATCTGCTATGTTTGTATAGATCCCATAGCAAGTACATGCCAGCATTTGGGTCAGCTAATCTACCATGACAGGGTTTAAATAAAGCAGGCAGCCCCCCCCCCCAAGAAAAAGTTCT
This sequence comes from Neoceratodus forsteri, assembly GCA_016271365.2. Classification (NCBI taxonomy): domain Eukaryota; kingdom Metazoa; phylum Chordata; order Ceratodontiformes; family Ceratodontidae; genus Neoceratodus; species Neoceratodus forsteri. The sequence continues at coordinate 71,723,187 of CM028136.1, forward strand.
TACACATCCTTGGTTTGGGCTTCTCCTGCAGGGGAGGTTGTTGCTGTAGATACTGCCTGGGGCAGAGCTGATGTAAGGGCTATGCCGAGGACATGCAGGGGTAGGACTGCTGTTGTATCTTTTGTACAGGGGGGAGATTTTACCATTAATCATGCTGCAGGGGAGTTCTGAAGTGGGTAGAGACTAAATAAAGTATTTACCCCCTTCAAAACTGTTCCCTGTAGCCACTGTTAAATAGTCCCTAATGGGGTTCCCAAGCACACTAACATGCCACGTGTCCATGTACTGGTGGGTGGTGCCCGCAGCGGAAGAATGGGTGGTGTGCATACTGGTCAGTAGGCAGGCAGGATGGTCCTGGTGGAGGGTTCATCTGCAAGGGGGTGGTCACCTGGGGGATGCATGTTTTGATGTTTCCCGTTCTTTCCCAAACCTCCTCGCTGTAGGATTTCCTTCTTACTGAAAAACAGGGAGGATGTGCAAGGCCCACCACTGGAAGGTGGTGGTATCCCACTGAGGAAATACACCAATGTTGAAAAAATAAAATCTGACTTGGAACCTCTTATTAGTAACAGGGTACTACTTTACTATGGCATGTGCTCTGATTTTGTGCTTACGAGCCCCACTATTCAATCATGGAAGCAGCAGTGTTGGGGAAGGACAGAGGCACTTTCTGAGGCAAAACTGGGGGTGTCACTAAAAATAATGGACACTTGTGAGGTATGCAAGGAGGGGATTGGAGAGAGATGATCAGGCTGTCAGTGCCAGGAAGAGGGTTTGCAGAGCTAAGTGTCAGCAGTGCACGTGGCACAGTGTGGTGTCTTAGTACACATGATACAGTGAAGTGTCAGTGAACGTGGCACAGTCCAGTATTGGTCGACACTTCAGTGTGCCACGTGCAGTGCCGACACTGCACTGTACCATGTACAGTGCTGACACTGCAGAGACTCATGTGGGCTGACACTGCAGTATGCCACATGCACTCCTGACACTGCACTTTGTGATGCACTGCCAACACTGCTGTACCATGTACAACGCCAACGCTGTACTGTGCCACAGACAACCCTTCCATCCCCAGATCAGCCTTCCATCCCCATCTACCACACTTCCTGCAACTTGACCACCCTTCAAGCCCCTGGACCATCCTCTCCTCTCCAGCCAACCACCATCACTTCACACGAATTAGTTCCTCCCATCCTAGCCAACCACCATGTATGCAACTGGACCACCACTCCAGCCCGCAGACCTCCCCAACCAACCACTGTCACTGCATCTGGAACACGCCCCCTCCACCCTCCTCCTGGACCTTCAACTCCCATACAACTAACCTCCCTGTGCCTAGACCACCCATCCCTCGGACCAGCCTCCCCCAGCCAACCACCCTTCCTGCAACTGGACCAGCCTTCCACCCAGCAGAACAGACTGTCTCCCCAGCGAATCACCCTCAATTAACAACCTTCCAGCCCCTGGACCAGCTTCTCTGCCCCAGTATAAAAGCCTTTCTTCTCCTCAACCACTAACCACTAGCCAACCCTGCTTAGAGGTGGACAGCGCTTCCATCGCCATACTAGCTTTTTCTCCCCCACCAACCACATTCCCTGCAACAGGAGCAGCCTTTTCATCCTTTCCATCTCCTCTGCCTTCACGTCTGGACGTTCATTTGTACTCCTTCATATCCAAATATTGTTTGGGTCCCTTCAATCTTATCTCTCTGTCTCCACTCCCAGTCCCCCCTTCCTGCTCCTCTGTTCCAGGGACTATCGCACTTTTCTGATGCCTCACCCCACTCCTGTGCTCAGCTGGGCAACATGCCTACTTCTATTGACTTCTCTCACTCTGGAGCCAACTCCCTGCTTTTCAAGCCTCTCCATGGCCCCATGCTCCCTCAGACATCAGTTTAAATCCCAACCCCAAACCTCCTGTTCCTGTTACACTTCATTCTGACACCTCCCCGGCCAAGCATGACCCATCCCAGTAAGACACCTGTTGCCCTGGCTCCACTGTACACACATCCCTCACTAGACACCCGTCCCTCCCAGTCCACCTGGACACCTCCTTCCCCGCCCTGCTGGATACCTGCCACCCTCCCTCCACACCTACTGGATCAAAGTGTTGCATGCTCTACAGTGCATAACGCTGACCATGAGTTAGGAACAGTGAGGCTGGTGAGAGCGAGAGGGTGCAAAACTGCGAAAGGAAGTATGCGCGATAGTGCACCCGCTCACTCTCCCCAGTGCACGATAAGAATCCCTCTGGCAGAGGGGTCTGCTGAGCATCTGCCATGGCTCAATGGGATGAGCCACAGGCAGAAAGGGAGGCAAGCAATCCAATGGAACCGGAGTTCGATTCCCGATCCCAGAGGCATGGGCATTTTTTTTTCCTCGCACTTTGTGCGATGTTAAGTGCCCCCATAGTTTGTTGTTATTTTAGTGGGGGTTGGGCAGGGCACAGCCAGTGACAGCACTGGGAGTTTAAACGTGGGTCGAATTGGACCCATTGGTAAAAAGTGGGTCTAAAGAGGAACCTACTGAGTCAAAACATAATCAATGGCAGATTTTGAGCAGTTCACGTTCCCTTGCTTTAGATATTGTTATAGAGCAGGTGCATCAATTTGGACCCACTGGCATAGAAAAGTGGGGTCAATTTTGGGCAGGATCCAACTTTTGCCTTTTTGGTGCATGTTAGCTCTGTCGCTGGGCACAGACCCCATAATAATAATAATAATAATAATAATAATAATAATAATAAACTTTATTTATAACGTGCCTTTCAAAATCAAGGCGCAGTACATAGTTAAAATAATTTCACAATACAACATCATTATAGAACAACCAGACTATTACAGTCAATTCACTTCAACACCATCCCCATAAACCTTATAATGGGGGTGCGGGTGGCAGAGCCTCCCTTAAAATAATAATTATGTTGTTTGCACTATATCATGCTGTACTGGCAGTGCAGTATATTACTACAGCATAATGTTTTGTGACATTATGACCCTGTGCCCCCTCCACTTCCCCCTGGATGCCCCTCCTCTCCACACACCCCTCTCCCTCCCAGACCCCCAGACATCTCACTTCTCATGGCCCCTGGACACCACCTCCACCTGGGCCTCCCCAACACCCACTTTCCACCTTGGTGTCCCATTCCTGTGCCTCTGGACACCTCTTCCCTCAAGAGACCCTGGACATGCACCATGCAGCACACTGCACCCCCACTCACTGAGCACCATCCACCACTCATCACTGAACTTTATGTACTGAGCCTCCCCCAAGCCCTGGCTTTATACTTCTGTGGCCCACACAACCTTTAAATCACACAGCCTTGAAAGCATGCTCCATAGCTTTCCCTTCTACCAACACTTGCAGCTGGATACTGATCCCACTCAGCCTTGGTTGTTGGTACCTGACGCCCCCCCACCCAACTGGACCTAGCATCTGGCTTGCCCCCCTTTCACCAAAGGTTCCCAAACACATCTCAGTGGGTGCCACCTGTACTGGATCCGGTTCTGGTGGGGAGTTTGGGGCTCCCCACAATGGGGTTCACTTGTTCATGAAGTGGGGTCATAAAAAGTGTATGTTGAAAATTTGGGGCAAGAATCTTAAAAAACAACAAAGTTATGAGTCTACTTTGAAATTTACAAACACAGGCTCATAACTTTGGTAAGTTTCAGTATTTTGACCCCAAATTTTAAAAAATAGACATTTCTTCACAGAACCTCATGAATGCGACGGCTGCCATTTTTCATATCCTGTCCCAAATGTGTTTTCATAGCTGTGGCACAGAATGATATTTAGGTGGTACTGTATGACATTTTGGCATGGATTTGAAAATCTTCCCTGCCAGGTCCTTTAGTTGAGATAATAAGAAGGCTATGCTGATAATTTGATGTACATATGTAGTAAAATACATAGGTTATGACTGAACGTTACACTACGAACATACATGCAAACATACGAAGAAGCCAGCAGAAGAAGGCCATTTGGTCTATCTAGTCTGCTCGTATTGCAGGGTCCATAGCTTGAGCTAATGTCCCTGCCCTCCCTCCCTACTCCTTCCATCCTCCCTACCCATGACCCTTCCCCTATGCCTGTCCCAGCGTCTCTTAACGCTGCCCAATGTCTTCAACGAGATGACCTCTTCTGGCAGCGCATTCTAAGTGTCCACCACCCTCTTTGTGAAGAAGTGCTTCCTGACCTCCCTCCTAAACCTCCCACCCTCCAGTTTAAGACTTTGCCCCTTGTGTTATGGTTACCACTGAGCTTAAAGAGACTCTCCTTATCAATCATTTTTTTTTATCCCTTTTAAGTACTTGAAGGTCACAATCATGTCGCCTCTCTCTCTCTCCTGTCTTCCAGGGAGTACATGTTCAGTGCCCTCAACCTCTCCTCGTATGCCTTACCCTCCACCCCCCTGCCAGCTGTCTGACATCCTGGCTTGTTTTCAAACCAGGGACATTGGCAATGCAAGAAGACACACTATCAATGTTCCCGCATGCCAGAAAAGTACAATTGTGAAGTTCTGTTTATTAATTTCACCTGGCAATGTGTTGCAAAAGCAAAATAAATGAAGACAAATGACACAAATGAATTTTTTGTAGCATTGTAATTTGTATTCCTTACTCACCATATATTGTTATTTGAATGCATCAAAATTCAGTTTTACTTGCCGTTGTTGAAAACTGAAGCTTGCAGTACTCACTCTGAAAATGTATTTATCTGGAGCCTTGTGTGGCACTGCATACTGTTGGCACTGCACGTGACACATGTGCAGTGTCTGTATTGCATGTGGCAGTGTGTGGTGTCAACATCACCATGGCACAGCACAGTGCCAATATGCCACATGGCAGTGTTGTATTGGCATTGCACGTGACACAGTGAGGTGCCTGCAGTGCATGTGGCACAGCTCACTGATAGCACTGCACAGTGTAATGTCTGCATGCCATGTGGCACAATGCAATGTCTGCACAGTGCATGGCACAATCTATTATTGGCAGTGCACATGGCATCCTGCGGTGTTGGCAGTGAACATGGCACTGCAAAGTGGCAGCCCTCCACCTGGCACAGTTCTGTGTCAGCACTGCACGTGGCATACTGTGGTGTCTGCACTGCACGTGGCACAGTGCAGTGTTGGCAGAGCAAACACCACAATGCGGCAACACCACTGTGTATAACACAGCACAGTGCAACAAGTACTGCTGCCTCAGTGCAGAACTATGTGCACAGTAGACACCACACTGTGCCACATGGTTTGCCATCACTGTTCTGTAACACGTGGCTTGTCAGTACTGAGCTGCACCATGGGCACGGCCATCACTATGCTATGCCACTTGCACTGCTGTTATTGCACTGTGCCATGTGCACTGCCATCACTTACCTGTTTCATATGTATGACTGTTGCTGCACTGTAAGCCACATGCTGCCAACACTGCACTGTGCAATGTGCACTGCCATTACTGTACTGTGCCACGTTAACTGTTGTCACATACACTGCTGTAACTGCATTGAGTCACATGCTCTGCCACCGCTGGTGCCCAGAAGGTTGGTACAAGCCCTGCACAGGGAGGTGTGGGCCCTGTGTCAGGAAGGGGTGGTACAGGACCCAGAGTAGGGAGGTGGGTACAGGCCCCTGCATAGAGAGAGGGGTTGCAAGCTCCTGGATAAGAAGTGAGGTGCAGTGCCATCATTAAGCTGTGCCACATGCACTTTGAGCACTGAACTGTGCCCTATGCACGTGGCTCAGTGTGGTGTCAGCATCGCACTTGGCATAGCACAGTGTTGGCAGTGCACATGGCACAGCATGGTGTCAACAGTGCACGTGGCTCAGCGCAGCACCATAGTGCATGTGACAGCATGGTGTCAGTATAGTACTTGGCGCAGTGCAATGCTGGCAGTGTATGTGCCACAGGATGATATTAGTGCACATGGCCCAGCGCAGTGTCATAGTGCACATGGCACAGCATGGTGTCAGCAGTGCACGTGGCTCAGAGCAGCATCATAGTGCATGTGACAGCATGGTGTCAGTATAGTACTTAGTGCAGTGCAGTGTTGGCAGTGTATGTGCCACAGGATGGTGTTAGTGTATGTGGCCCAGTGCAGTGTCATAGTGCACATGGCACAGCATGGTGTCAGCAGTGCACATAGCTCAGTGCAGCATCATAGTGCATGTGGCAGCATGGTGTCAGTATAGTACTTGGTGTGGCGCAATGTTGGCAGTGTATGTGCCACAGGATGGTGTTAGTGCACATGGCCCGGCACAGTGTCATAGTGCACATGGCACAGCATGGTGTCAGCAGTGCACGTGTCTCAGCGCAGCATCATAGTGCATGTGACAGCATGGTGTCAGTATAGTACTTGGTGCAGTGCAGTGTTGGCAGTGTATGTGCCACAGAATGGTGTTAGTGCACGTGGCCCAGTGCAGTGTCATAGTGCACATGGCACAGCATGGTGTCAGCAGAGCACGTGGCTCAGCGCAGCATCATAGTGCATGTGACGGCATGGTGTCAGTATAGTACTTGGTGCAGTGCAGTGTTGGCAGTGTATGTGCCACAGGATGGTGTTAGTGCATGTGGCCCAGTGCAGTGTCATAGTGCACATGGCACAACATGGTGTCAGCAGTGCACGTGGCTCAGCACAGCATCATAGTGCATGTAACAGCATGGTGTCAGTATAGTACTTGGCACAGTGCAGTGTTGGCAGTGTATGTACCACAGGATGATGTTAGTGCACATGGCACAGCATGGTGTCAGCAGAGCATGTGGCTCAGTGCCGCATCACAGTGCATGTGACGGCATGGTGTCAGTATAGTACTTGGCGCAGTGCAATGTTGGCAGTGTATGTGCCACAGGATGGTGTTAGTGCATGTGGCCCAGTGCAGTGTCCTAGTGCACATGGCACAGCATGATGTCAGAAGTGCACATGGCTCAGCGCAGCATCATAGTGCATGTGACAGCATGGTGTCAGTATAGTACTTGGCACAGTGCAATGTTGGCAGTGTATGTGCCACAGGATGGTGTTAGTGCACGTGGCCCAATGCAGTGTCATAGTGCACATGGCACAGCATGGTGTCAGCAGTGCACATGGCTCAGCACAGCACCATAGTGCGTGTGATGGCATGGTGTCAGTATAGTACTTGGCACAGTGCAATGCTGGCAGTGTATGTGCCACAGGATGGTATTAGTGCACATGGCCCAGCGCAGTGTCATAGTGCACATGGCACAGCATGGTGTCAGCAGTGCATGTGTCTCAGTGCAGCATCATAGTTCATGTGATGGCATGGTGTCAGCATAGTACTTGGCACAGTGCAGTGTTGGCAGTGTATGTGCCACAGAATGATGTTAGTGCATGTGGCCCAGTGCAGTGTCATAGTGCACATGGCACAACATGGTGTCAGCAGTGCACGTGGCTCAGCACAGCATCATAGTGCATGTAACAGCATGGTGTCAGTATAGTACTTGGCACAGTGCAGTGTTGGCAGTGTATGTACCACAGGATGATGTTAGTGCACATGGCACAGCATGGTGTCAGCAGAGCATGTGGCTCAGTGCCGCATCACAGTGCATGTGACGGCATGGTGTCAGTATAGTACTTGGCGCAGTGCAATGTTGGCAGGTGTATTGCACAGGATGGTGTTAGTGCATGTGGCCCAGTGCAGTGTCCTAGTGCACATGGCACAGCATGATGTCAGAAGTGCACATGGCTCAGCGCAGCATCATAGTGCATGTGACAGCATGGTGTCAGTATAGTACTTGGCACAGTGCAATGTTGGCAGTGTATGTGCCACAGGATGGTGTTAGTGCACGTGGCCCAATGCAGTGTCATAGTGCACATGGCACAGCATGGTGTCAGCAGTGCATGTGTCTCAGTGCAGCATCATAGTTCATGTGATGGCATGGTGTCAGTATAGTACTTGGCACAGTGCAGTGTTGGCAGTGTATGTGCCATAGAATGATGTTAGTGCATGTGGCCCAGTGCAGTGTCATAGTGAACATGGCACAGCATGGTGTCAGCAGTGCACGTGTCTCAGCGCAGCATCATAGTGCATGTGACAGCATGGTGTCAGTATAGTACTTGGCACAGTGCAGTGTTGGCAGTGTATGTGCCACAGGATGGTGTTAGTGCACGTGGCCCAGCACAGTGTCGTAGTGCACATGACACAGCATGGTGTCAGTATAGTACTTGGCGCAGTGCAGTGCTGGCAGTGTATGTGCCACAGGATGGTGTTAGTGCACGTAGCCCAGCGCAGTGTCATAGTGCACATGGCACAGCATGGTGTCTAGCTCCTAAAGTTCTAAGGCAACAGTGGCAGTTGGAGTGGCAGCGACAGGAGAGGAGCAGGTACAGTGCTTGGAAACCTGCTGATCTAGCAGCCGGAGCTTGGTTTACTGAACCTAGGCCAGTTAATGATAATTGGGACCTTGCCTGTACAGTTGATACATCTCCTCTGCCCCCACCCAGCCCAAAGTTAGTAATTTTTGTTTGCTTCGTTTTAAACTTACAGGATGTAAGATGCTGCTCCTGCTTCCCTCCTGCTGCTGCAGCTAACTCTAGCAATCCGATGAAATGCTTTAGACATCAAAAATGTCTGGCAGGGGAGCACTAAAGAAAAAATATCAGTGAGCAAATAAGCAGCAAAAAAGAAACCGGACATACCACACTATTGAGTCACAGGTAGAGCTCTACACTACCATACAAGAAAAAATGCCAAAGGTTTAGTTATAACAACAGTCTTGACAGAATTTATCACAGCTGAATGTGACCTCAGAAACAGACCGTGATTTCAGCAGTGCATATCAACTGCAGAGGTTTGAATTTAAGACTTGTTAGAAAAACCAAAAAAACACAGATTAATAGTCAGTGGTGTGTACTCCACAGTTCAGTCATAGTTCACAAGCAGAACCCACAATGCTCCACACCCCTGAGTCAAGCAACAGTTAACTCACTCAGGCCTAGAGACGTCTGTAGGCGGTGTCTGAAAGTATAGCCACTCAGGACAATAACGCCTGTAGACGTACTCAACTGACTTTCACTCAGGCCTAGAAACGTCTGAGGAAGTCAGCAGTTTTTACCTAACTATTAAACAAACCGAATTGCTTAGAATTGATGCATAGCACCGTTAGAAAGGTTATTTTGCTCTGAACAATTTTGCTGCAGATACTTGCAGTCTATCATGTATACTTTAGGGTTATTCATATTTGTTTAAGGTATGGTGTGCATGGCTAACATTTGTCTGTCAAGCCTCACCTAAGCACCTTGAATAAATCTGAAAAAAACAAACAATTGTTTGGTATTTCAGCTACTATAAAATAAAAATTAAATGGACTACAATTGATTGTATAGCACCATTAGAAAGGTTATTTTGTGCTGAACAATTTTGCCACTGATACTTTGTGTCTACCACATATACTTTAGGAGTTAATTGCATTTGTTTATGGTATGGTGTGCATGGCTGACATTTGTCTCTCATGCGTCACCTAAGCACCTTGAAAAAAATCAGTTGTTTGGTATTTCAGCTAGTATAAAATAAAAACTAAATTGATTACAACAGATTGCATAGCACCATTGGAAAGGTAACGTTGTGCTGAAACAACTTTGCCACTCATACTTTGTTTGTAGCACTTACGGTTCAAGAGGTAGTCATATTTGTTTCTGGCATGCTGGTTATGGCTTGATTTTGCTTAGAAAGGTCCCGGATGCAGTGTTAAGAGTATACAGGGCACAAGTGGTGGAAGTCTCAAAGAGCTCTTGTGGTGTGAATGAGTTAAAGTGTAAAACGACAGCTATAAGACAGGAAATAAAATACTCCCCTCCTGTATCTTATTAAACTCTGCAAAATATTTATAGGTCTCTATCATATCCCCTCTCTCCCTTTTCCTTCCAGGGTGTACATATTGAGGTCCTTCAATATCTCATCGTACTGCTGGACTTCTGGTGCAGACCCTGCACTATTTTAGTTGCTTTCTTCAGGACAGCCTCCACTCTGTCTATGACCTTCCTGAGATGGGGTCTCCAAACCTGGACACAGTACTCCAGGTTGGATCTCACCAGTGGATGATACAATGGCAACACCAAGTCCCTTCTGCTAATGATACCCCTAGTGTCACTGAGGAAGAGAAGGCTCTAGGGGTCATAGTAACGGGGAGCATGATCTACTCTGCTCAGTGCAGGAAGGCTGTGGCTAACGCCAATAGGATGCTGGGGTGAATTCTGCAGGGGTTCTCATCCAGACACAAGGATGTGATCCTGCCCCTGTACAGATTCTTGGTCAGGTCACATTTGGAGTACTGTGTGCAGTGCTGGCATCTGTACCTAATGAATGACACCAGGTGTCTTGAGGTGGTGCAGTGTAGGGTGACACAAATAATACAGGGGATGGAAGGCAGAACCTATGAAGAAAGGCTGAGACACTTGAGTTTGCACATCCTGGAGGAGAGAAGTGATTGGGGGTATATGACTGAAACTTGAGGGGGATCAACAAATGGGGCACAGAGGGGTTGTTTAAGCTAAGGAAGTGAAGGGACATGAGGGGGCACAGGTTAAGACTGGAGGGTGGCAGATTCAGGAGGAAGATGTGGAGGCATTATTTCACTGAGAGGGTGGTGCCAAAATGTTATGCTGTACCAGAGGAGGTGGTGGTACGCAGGACGGTGGGCAGTTTCAAAATGGCATGGGACAGGGCGGGGGGGGGCTGGATATTGGATTTCAGGAGGGCGGACTTCAGGAAAATGGGCGAAGTGCTAGGGAGAAATCTGGCGTGCATCAGAGCAGATATGGGGGTGGACCAAAGGTGGTCCATCGTTAAGGAAGGAATACTGGTTGCCACAGATGAGTGTGTTAGGTTCAGGGGAAGAACACAAGGGTCAAAGTGCCCAGCTGGTTCAGTTAAGGGGTTGCCCAGGCAGTAAGGGAAAAGAGGTTGGCCTATAGAAAATTCAAGAAGACCAAGAGAGAGGTGGGTAGGGAAAATTACCTAAGGTTGGCTAGTGAGGCAAATAAGGAAGTCTGGCGAGCAAAGGCACAGAAGGAGCTGCAGATAGCTGAAGTATTTAAGAAGGGGGAGAAGGCTTTCTTTCGATATATAAGTAAGAAACGGGACAAAAAGGAAGGATTTCACTGGCAGACCTATTTAATAGTTCACTAGAGTCTGGTGTGGTACCGCAGGATTGGAGAACAGCACATGTAGTGCCCCTCCACAAAAGTGGTCCCAAGGATGATCCAGGGAATTACAGACCAGTCAGCCTGACCTCCATGTGGGCAAGCTCATGGAGACCATACTAAAGAAGAGATTGGTGTAATATCAAGAAGAGCACAGTCTCCAGGATCCGAGGCAGCATGGGTTCATGGTGTGTGTGTGTGTGGGGGGGGGGGGGATTGTGTCAAACAAATCTGATTGACTTCTTTGACTGTGTCACTAAGCCAGTAGTCAGGGACCAAGAAGTAGACATCCTCTATCTTGATTTCAGCATGGCCTTTGACTCTATATTAAAATAAGAAAGAAATAGCTGGCCCGCCAGTGTAGTGGCAAGGTGGCTGCATGTGGCGCCGACATCCCGGATTCAGGAATGAACTCAGGAGTCTGAGGGATGGCTGGGTGGAGAAGGATCACTCTGCAGCCAACTCCCCTGCTCTTCAGTCCTCTTCACGGCCCCTGGATCCCTCAGGCACCAGCTGAAATTCCAACCCCAAACCAGCTGTTCCTGTTACACTTCCTCCTGACACCTACCCAACCAAGCATCACCCATCCTAGTAAGACACATGTTGCCTTGGCCCTTCCAGTTCTCTTTTTCATAAATCTGTTTGCCCTGTGCCAACTGGCTTCCATCCACTGGTCCATCCAGCCCCGTAGCACCAGTGTCCTCTGGAACTTACCTGTCCAGCTCTTCTCCCAAAGCTTGCTGCACTTGGGGGCTGGTGAGGACCCCTCAAGCCCCACAGGGAGCAGAATCAAGTTTGCTGAGACATTGCCCAGAATACCAGGTGCGAGGCATGTGGGAGACCGGTGTCATCACACCAGTTGACATTTTTCCACTTTTTCTCCTTACCTCCCTCCCCAGTTTGGAGGAAATGGTGTGCAGTGATAGCAATAGTCATGCTGCACATGTTTCCTCATGCAGCCTACCAGCTGTCTGCCCTGCCTCCAGCCACCCCTTCGGTCTTCACTTGCTGACCTAGCTGCTGCTAGGGGCCAGCACTGGCCCCACCATTCTACGGAGGAAAGCAGTCAATGAGATGCTTAAGCCACCCCCCAACGTTCTGATTCCCCAGCTCACTTCCGAACTCAGTTCACCAATACCACAAGCGGTACCCGTAACGCTGCAGCGCTGGGGGTCTACTTCTTCCTTTCAGTTACAGAATGGCAATGCATCAGCATGGAGCACGTGAAGCTTACCGCCATATTGCGGATGTCAAGACCCAGAAGTGGCCCAATGATATCAACACGTTTTGTGCGGTGCACTCAGCAGTGTTTTAAAAGTAAATAAAAAAAATGTAAATAAATTACAAACCTGCAATGTTCATAGCTGTGCAGAGCAACCCACCCTCCCTCCTCCAGCTAGACTACCCACAATGCTGCATGCCACTTGACTACTCTTCAAGACCATGGCCAGCCTCTGCCCCCTGACCAGCCTGTATATGGCTTGAATACCTCTAGAACACCACAACTCCAGTCTTAGCTACTTTCCCTGCAGCTGGATCAGCCTTCTTACCAACCACCCTGTAGCTGAACCACCACCTGACACATAGACCACCCTCCTAAACAATCCCTGCATCTGGACCAGTCCCAAGTCCAGCATCCCCCTAGCCAACAACTCATAAAATCATAGAAAGTGACGGCAGAAGGGGACCATGCGGCCCATTTAGACTACCCTCTGTAGCTGGATCCTCCCATAAAATAGTCTAGCTATAGTATATCCAATCCACATTCCACAGCAGGAACTCTGCCCCTAGACAAACCACCCCTGCAGTTGCCAACTCCAAACCCCCCCACCCCACCGAAGAGGGCCAGGGTGGTGTATGCAGGAGCCATATGGTACAGTGAGAAGTGTCATCAGGGAAAACATATTTATTTCTGGCATTCTGCCCACACCAGTTGTCAAGCAGGCCCAGCACGCAGGGCTCCCAGATCTACCGGGATTCCTGTATTTTACAGGGATTCGGAGCCATCTACGGTGAAATCATTGCCACAGACTTCCATTGATTATATGGTAAAAAAACAGAACAATTCATGCTTCCAGAGGAAATAATACCAGACAGAAATAATGTCATCTAAATAGGCTAAAGAAGGGAAATCACCATGGAGCTACACTGGGGAAATCAAACGCCCAACCTCAGAACGCTGTCAGTATGCTTGGGCCTCAGCAGCCCCTGTGCCCAGTAAACAAAACACCACTTCATGCAGCACTGAAACTCCCAGTACAGCCAGTTGCTCCAGTAAGACTCCCTCTGGCCATTAACCCCACGGGCAAATGCCCTGTAGAATAGATACCCTCCCCTGCAACCAATTCTGCACAGCCCAAGCATGATCTGAGTTCAAGTACAGTTTATTACCTCCTGCCTGTACATCAGCTCAGTGAAACCTCCATCCATGAATAGAAGGGAGTCCACTCCACCAGAAAAATGCCCAACCTAAGCATGCTATTTATTTTTCTGCCAATAATGAGAAATTTAAACTACACGCGCCACCAGGCACGTATGGATGTCAATGAGCCGGCTTCCAGGGGTTAACATCCACAAGATGGTGGCGCACTTTACATGCCTCTGTAGGGGGCATTGCCATTCTAGTATTTTTCTTCTAGTTCTATGTTGGGACCCCTCCTCGTGAATTCAGTCACTGTCATGGCGTTATTCGATCCCAAAAGGTGATTTCACGGTCACTGCGCGGAATCACTTTTCAGGACAGAGTAATGAAACAACAGTGTCACCATTCATGAGGTCGGCTCTCAAAAAGCCTATGTTGCAAATTTGGTGAAAAAATTCGAAGAAATGATTGAGGTACGAGTGTACATCGTGCAGTTTCCACGCACACTCGTTACTTCATGAATTTTTCATATTTTCACTCCAGATTTTCAACATTGCCATTTTTTCACACCTCCTTATGAACAGTACAGCTGTCATTTTTCACATGTTGGCCGAAATGTGTTTTTGCACTTCTGGCGCAGAATAGCGCGGTTGCTGTGGGAAATCAGTGTTCGGGACAGATTAAGAAAATCACAGTGATACTGTTCATGAGCAGAGGTCCTAAAATGCATATGTTGAAAATTTGGTGACAAAAGTCCATAAAATGACTGTGTTATGAGCGTGCATTACGCAGTTTCCACGGACACTCGTAACTTCATGAATTTGTAATATTTTCACTCCAGATTTTCAACATTGGCATTTTTCCACACCTTCTTATGAACAGTACAGCTGTCATTTTTTGTACCCTGCCCAAAAAGTGTTTTTGCACCTGTGGCTCAGAATGGTGCAGTCACTGTGTGAATTCAAGCTTTGGAACAGATTAATGAAGTCTCAGTGCCACTGTTCATGAGGGGAGGTCCCAAAAAGCCTATGTTGAAAATTTTGAATGAAAATACCAACAAATGCCTGGGGCATTATTGTTTCCAACTGTTATCGCCCCACCCTGTACAGACTGACAGGCATCGAGGGTGTAGCTTGGGGTTCTCGGCCATAATGCTCACGCCATTCCACCCCCACCCTGCAGCCACTGACCGGCATTGAAGTGTGCCTTGGGGTCTTTGGCCCTAATGTTCACCCCATTCTTCTATACTGCACCCATCTCACCTTATTTTCTTATGGAATGGGGAGAGCGTAAGAGCCGAAGACCCCAAGGCACACCTTGACATCTGTCACTGTCTGCAGGGTGGGGTGAGGTGGAATGGTGTGAGCATTATGGCCAACCCAAAGGCACACCCCAACACCTGTCAGTCTCTGCAGGGTAGGGGTGGGTGTTGGCATTAGTTCACTACTTCACTGCCATTCCTACTATGCATCCCTTTAACTCCTGCACTACCAGTTCCAATACCAGCAAGCAAACATTCGGCATTGACAAATGCTTTTTCTGATCTAAAGTCATAATCCTCTGCTCGTAGCATCAGAATGAATTCCACTGCAGAAGGCTGTGATGTCACAGGCAGAATGTTATGCAGATCAGGAACAGATGCATCCTAAGGGAGAATGTCTGTTTTAGTTTATATGCTTGTAGGGATGCTAGGGGGGCCTCTTATGGATAACAGGGTCACCTAACGCATTCTTAGGGCAAGAGAACAGTGAACTGAAGGTTATTTATTTAGTATTTGTTAACCAGGAAAGGAGGGCTAGACAGTACTGACTATTTTCAGCCTCATCCCTGGGGGATCCAGATGCAATCAACTGAAATTGAACCAGATTAAGCTGATGGTGGTATTTTACTGAAGGGTGGAAATCTGGCCATCAGAGAAATTCCCCTACTCTTCTTGAGAAGTGACACAAGATCTTTAATGTCAACCTGAACAACCACCAGAACAGGCAGATGGGACGTCGGTTTAAAGTCTCATCTAAATGATGGCTCCCCACTACAGTACAGCATCCCTTATTACTGTACTTAGGTGCCAGGGTTTATGGTATGAGCCCAATCCTGGTGTGGGTCTAGAACCCATGTTCTTCATGCCTTCACAACCTTTTTATCAACATGTCTTCAGTAATAAAAACTGGAAGGTCCTTAACTCCAAATCTGTGGGACATTTTGTGCAACTGAGCTCAACTGATGCCATCTGGGACTTTTTGCTGGAACCTGAAAATTGTTTCAACCCAACTGCACAAACCCTTCCCCTCCTTGAGGAGACATTTGCATTTTGGCAGAGAAAAGAAAGAATGAAAAGTGTTAAAGATGTGGTGACAGTCTGCACGCAGAAAGATTGAAATGTCAGCGGTTTAGCTGAATCAACATAAAGACATCCTTGACATCATGGCCTCATCGTGGAGACAGGCATTGGTTTCAGAAGATGCGAGACCACAAGGGTCCTTCAGAGGAATTCATAGAACAGTGTAGGGTTTACAGAATTTCTGTGACAGACGGAATGACCACACTTGACCGAAACAAAAGAGGCCACTCTTTCCTTCACTACTGACCATATCAGTTTCGCTGCAGGAAGTACTGTATTGGCTCAGAGACCCAGGCTGCATTGTTTGAACATATAACGTCCCTCAGACAGCCTTTGCCATAAAACAACTGTATACTCAAAGCACAGATTGTCCCTTAATGTTATTACTGAACTGTATTATTGAATTGCAAGCAGTGAAAAATCAAAACAGTGTCTTTCACTACTGGTGTGAAACATATATAATATATGAAGGTGTTCACATGGTTCAGTTTGTAGCACATCTGTCTCTGGGCCAGAAGGTCATCGGTTCTAGCCCCACATTGGGGTTGGGCTCATATCATAAAATGCTGGCACTGAGTGCAGTACTAAAGGGATGCTGTACTGTCAGGAGATGAGCCATCCTCTGGATAAGATGTTAAACTGAAGTCCTGTTTGGCTGTTCTGGTGGTTCAGGTGGATGTTAAAGATCCCACGGCACTTCTCAAGAAGGTTAAGGGTATTAAGGGTATTTCCCTGGTGTCCTGGCCAAATTTCCGCCATACACCAAAAATACCACCAACAGCTTAATCTACTTAAGTATCAGTCCATTTGCATCTTTATCCCCAACCCCCACCCCGCACAAGACTGAAAATACACAGTACTGTCTAGCACAATAAACAAGCATTTGTCAATGCCGAATGTTTGCATGCTGGCATTGGCAGTGGTAGTGTAGAAGTTACAGAGCTGCATAATAGGAATGGCAGTGAAGTATTGAACTAAAGCCAACCCCACCACCACCCTGCAGAGAGTGACAGGCATTGGGGTGTGCCTTTGGGTCATCAGGCATAATGGCCACGCCATTTCACCACACCCCACCCTGCAGACACTGACAAGTGTCATGGTGTTCCTTGGGGTCTTTGGCCCTTATGCGCACCCCATTCCATTAGGAAATATGGTGAGATGGGTGCGATATAGGAGAATGGGGTGAACTTTGGGGCCGAAGAGTCCAAGGCATACCTCGATGCCTCTCACTGGCTGCAGGGTGTGGAATGGTATGAGCATTACAGGCAAGAATCCCAAGTCACACCCCTGATGCCTGTCATTCTCTACAGGGTTGGGGATTATGGTTGGAAACCCGAATACCTCAGGCATTCGTTGGTATTTTCACTCCAAATGTTCAACATGTTTTTTTTTGTGACCCCACCTCATGAACAGTGGCAATATTAGTTTGTTAGCCGAAAGCTGCTTATGCACAGCGACTACGGCATTTAGCACCACAGGTGCAAAACATTCAACAGGATGTAAAAATGACAGCTGTACTGTTCATGGGGAGGTGTAAAATGGCAATGTTGCAAATCTGCAGTAAAAATATTTAAAAATGGTGAAGTCACGAGCATACAATAGAAACTGCTAATGCACACCGTAATATAATTAGGTTGGGGATTTTTTACAGCAGATTGTCAACTCAGGCATTTTGGTGCCTCCGATCATGAACAGTGTCACTGTGATTTTCTTTATCTGTCCCAACAATGATTTCCACAGCGACCACGCATCTCTGCGCTGAAAGTGTGAAAACACACTTCAGCCATGTTGTGAAAATGACAGCTGTACTGTAAATAAGGAAGTGTGGAAAATGCCACTGGTGAAAATCTGGACTTAAAATATTACAAAGTCATGAACTTACGAGGGTGCGTGGAAACTGCGCAATGCTCACCCGTAACACAGTCAATTTATGGACTTTTGTCACCAAATTTTCAACATAGCCATTTTAAGACCTCTGCTCATGAACGCTGTAGCTGTGATTTTCTTAATCTGTC
This sequence comes from Neoceratodus forsteri, assembly GCA_016271365.2. Taxonomy (NCBI): domain Eukaryota; kingdom Metazoa; phylum Chordata; order Ceratodontiformes; family Ceratodontidae; genus Neoceratodus; species Neoceratodus forsteri. The sequence continues at coordinate 71,741,055 of CM028136.1, forward strand.
CCAAACATTGCTTTCGCACACCAACAGCACCATTGTGCGCTACATGTGCGAAAACACATTTTGGGCGTCATATGAAAAATGGCAGCTGTACTGTTCATAAGGAAGTGTAATAAAATGGCAATGCTGAAAATCTGGAGTGAAAATATTAAATTCACAAACTTATGAGCATGCATAGGAACTGCGCAACGCACACTTGTAAAACAGTCATTTTTAGGAATTTTTTCACCAAAATATTCAACATAGCCATTTTAAGACCTCTGCTCATGAACAGTGTCACTGTGATTTTCTTAATGTGTCCCATACATTGATTTCGCACATCGACTGCACCATTGTGCGCTATATGGGCGGAAACACATTTTGGGCAAGATGTGAAAAACGACAGCTGTACTGCTCATAAGGAGGTGTGGTAAAATGGCAATGTTGAAACTCTGGAATGAAAATAATGAAAATCGCGAACTTACGAGCGCCGTGCGTGTAGAACCGCAACGCACGCTCATAAAACAATCATTTTTAGGAATTTTTTCACCAAATTTTCAACATAGCCATTTTAAGACCTCTGCTCATGAACAGTGTCACTGTGATTTTCTTAATTTGTCCTGTACATTGATGTCGCACACCGACTGCGCCATTGTGCGCTACATGGGTGGAAACACGTTTTGGGTGAGATGTGAAGAATGACAGCTGTACTACTCATAAGAAGGTGTGGTAAAATGGCAATTTTGAAAATCTGGAGTGAAAATATTGAAAATTTGCGAACTTACGAAAGTGTGCGAGGGAACTGCGCAACTACTAGTAAAACAGTCATTTTAGGAATTTTTTCATCAAATTTTCAACATAGCCATTTTAAGACCTCTGTTCATGAACAGTGTCACTGTGGTTTTCTTTAATTTGTCCCATTACATTAGTTTCACACACCGACCGCGCCCATTGTGCGCCACATGGGCGGAAACATTTTGGGTGAGATGTGAAAAATGACAGCTATACTACTCATAAGAAGGTGTGGTAAAATGGCAATGTTGATAATCTGGAGTGAAAATATTGAAAATTCACAAACTTACGAGCCTGCATAGGAACTGCGCAATGCGCACTTGTAAAACAGTCGTTTTGTAGAATTTTTCCACCAAATTTTCAAAATAGGCTTCTTGAGAGCCCAACTTATGAACACTGGCAGTGTCATTTCGTTAATCAGTCCCGAAAGGTGATTTCACGCAGTGACTGCGAAATCACCCTTCGGGCCCGAATAATGCCATGACAGTGACAGCATTCATGAGAAGGGGTCCCAAAAACCCCATGTTGGAAATTTGGTGCAAAAATTCCAAAAAATGCCTGAGATATGCAACAAAGTTGAAAAAACCCTATTCATTCCATTGTACAGCTTACCGGCATTTCCGCAGTTCGCGGTCGGCTTTGAAGAGTGCAGACTTGTTCCCGGTCCACCGAAGATCATCGCGCCGAGCCCGGAGGTGGGTATGGGGTGAGGGTGTGTGTGGGAGGCGGGTGCGAGTGGGTGGGTGGGTTGTGGGAGGGGGGCAGGGAGAAGCGCGTGGGACCGTTTAATTTTCAGGTATTTAAAAAGGATGGCTGGGGGCGGAGTTGACGGGGATTGGGCGCCCTCGTCGGCTATGGGCATTTGTTGCCATGCTGGGGTGGGCTCCCAGCGTGGCACCCTGTACTTTGGGGAGACAGTGAAGTTGACGGGGATTGGGCACCCCGCCGGCTATATTTATTGAGTTGCCACGCTGGGGTGGGCACCCAGTGTGGCATTTGAAGGCTTTTGGGGCGTACAGCCAACGGGGACGGCACCTGGCCGGCTATATCAGTGCGTGGGGGGAGCACGTAGTATGCAGTGTGTGTGTGTGTGTGTGTGTGTGTGTATAGGGGAGCTGCGATGAGCAGGCGATATCTTATCGCTGCTCACTGAAGCGTAGCTCCCCCTTTCAACTGTACGCCACTTCATTTTGGAGCTTGTCATAGACAGCTCCAGCATGCATTGGCAGACAGGGGCCGCACCTGCCAACACACTGACTGAATTGGAAGAGGGGGTGACACACCTCCGAAAACTCGGATGATGGCACTATGTTTCTTGCACATGCGTGCAAGCAAACATAAAAAAACAAATAAATATTCTAGGTGTGTACACAAAGTCAGATACTGAACCACTCCCAAATGACAGTGTATTGCAAACTGAATGGGGGGAGGGGGGAGGTCCAATATTACAGATACTCTGATGACAATCATTTGGATCTCTTTAGCACACATGACCCCCACACATTAGCAATCCACCTGTTTAATTTTCCCTTCAGCTCTCATACTGGTGTTGCTGACAAACCCACACATGTACACCACAGCCCCCACCCTAAGATTGACAGCCAGCCAATGCCTTCTACTCCTGGATAAGATGCTGTGGCCATAAGTGATGCTATCAGCACTGATAGAAACATAGAAACATAGAAGTTGACGGCAGATAAGGACCGCAAGGCCCATCCAGTCTGCCCATTTCTTTTTCTACCTTATAAATGTGCCATCGGCCTTTGCTCTGTCAGTGGCCTATCTATTCATAGTCATTTGTATTGCTCCCTTATGCCTATCCCATGCCTGTTTGAAGCCCTGCACTGTATTCATAGCCACCACTTCTTGTGGTAAGCCATTCCATGCATCCACCACCCTTTCTGTGAAAAGAATTTCCTCACATTCCCCTAATCGGCCTCCCTCTAATCTCATGCTGTGTCCTCTTGTCCTGCTATTTTTCTTATATTTAAACATGTTAGACTCTTTCACCTTGGTTATGCCCTTAAAGTGTTTGAATGCCTCGATCATATCACCTCTCTCCCTCCTTTGCTCAAGGGTATACATATTGAGCTCCGTTAATCTGTCCTCATATGTCTTCTGATGCAGTCCCTGCACCATTTTGGTTGCCCTTCTCTGGACTGCCTCAATTTGGTTAATGTCCTGGTGAAGGTGTGGCCTCCAATACTGCATGATGTTTCCTGCTTGAGGCTGTTACTGCGTTACAAAGCAGCTGTGCCTGGGAGACCTTTCAAAGTTCAAAGTTACAATCAGTTTGAACCGGACCTGCAAAAATTTACAATCTGTTGAAATATGACCAGAATCTGCTCACAGCACAAACAAGCATTTGTCAATGCTAAATGTTTGCTTGCTGGCATTGGTATTGGTAGTGTAGGAGTTAAAGAGCTGCATAATAGGAATGGCAGTGAAGTATTGAACTGAAGCCAACCCCACCACCACCCTGCAGAGACTGATGGGCATTGGGGTGTGCCTTTGAGTCATCAGGCATAACGGCCACGCCATTTCAACACACCTTACCCTGCAGACACTGACAAGTGTCACAGTGTGCCTTGGGGTCTTTGGCCCTTATGCTCACTCCATTCCATCAGGAGATACGGTGAGATGGGTCCTGTATAGGAGAGTGGGGTGAACTTTGGGGCTGAAAAGTCCAAGGCACACCTTGATGCCTTTCACTGGCTGCAGGGTGTGGAATGGTATGAGCATTACAGGCAAGAATCCCAAGTCACTCCCCTGATGCCTCTCAATCTCCACAGGCTGGGGCGTTATGGTCAGAAACCCTAACGCCTCAGGTGTTCGTTGGCATTTTCACTCCAAATTTTGAACATGTTTTTTTTTGTGACCCCCCACCTTATGAACAGTGGCAATATAAGTTTGTTAGCTGAAAGCTGATTTTGCACAGCGACTACGCCATTTGGCACCACAGGTGCGAAAACACATTACGAACAAGATGTGAAAAATGACAGCTGTACTGTTCCCTGGGAAGGTGCAAAAAAAATGGCAATGTGGAAATTCTGCAGTGAAAATATTAAAACAAGCATTTGTCAATGCCGAATGTTGTCACGCTGGCATTGGCAGTGAGAGTGGTGGAGCTAGAGATGCATGGCACTGTGATTTTGTTAATGTGTCCCAAAAGGTAATTTTGCACAGCGAGCACGCCATTGTGTGCCACAGCTGCGGAAAGATATTTTGTGCAGGCTGTGAAAAATGTCAGCTGGACTGTTGATAAGGAGGTGTGTACAAATGCCAGTGGTGAAAATGTGGCATAAAAATATTGCAGATTGATGAAGTTACAAGAGTGCATGGAAAATGCGCAATGCACGCTTGCAACACAGTCATTTTAAGGACTTTTGGCACCAGATTTTCAACAGAGGCATTTTAGGACCTCTGCTCATAAATAGTATCACCGTCATTTCCTGGAACTGTCCCGAAAACTGATTTCACATAGCGACCATGCAATTCTGCGCCGGACGTGCAAAAACACATTTCAGCCAGCTGCACTGTTCATAAGGAGGTATGGAAAAATGCCAGTGATGAACAGCTGGAGTGAAACTATTACAGATTCACAAAGTTACAAGCGTGCATGCAAACTGCGCAATGCACGCTCATAAAACACTCATTTTATTGACTTTAGTCTCCAAATTTTCAACATAGGCGTTTTAGGACATCTGCTAATGAACAGTATCACTGTCATTTTCATAATGTGTCTTGAACATAGACTTTCCACAGCTACATTATTCTGCATCAGAACTGCGAAAACAGATTTTGGTCAGTATGTGAAATAGGAGGTGTAGAACAATGGCACTGTTGAAAATCTGAAGTGAAAATATTATAAGTTTGCAAACTTACGAGTGTACGTGCAAACTGCGCAACGCATGCTTGTAACACAGTCATTTTATGGAGTATTGTCACCAAATTTTCAACATAGGCATTTTAGGACCTCTTCTCATGAACACTGAGACTTGCATTTTTGTAATCTGCCCTGAACACTGGTTTCCCACAGCGACTGCGCTATTGAGCGGCGGAAGTGCGGAAACACATTTCGGCCAGGATGTGACAAATGACAGCTGTACTGTTCACAAGGAGGTAAATAAAAATGACAATGTTTGAAAATCTGGCATGAAAATATTGCGCATTCGCGGAGTTACCAGCATGTGTAGCAACTGCGCAACGCACACTCGTAACAGTCATTTGATGGAGTATCATCACCAAATTTTCAACATAGGCATTTTAGGATCTCTGCTCATGAACAGTGTCACTGTCATTTTCATAATCTGCCTCTAACACTGATTTCCCACAGCAACCGTGCTATTGTGCGCCGGAAGTGCGGAAACACGTTTTGGCCAGGATGTGGCTGTTCACAAGGAGGTGTAGAAAAATGACAATGTGAAAATATTGTGAATCTGCAAAGTTATGAGCGTGTGTAGCAACTGCACAACGCACGCTCGTAAAACAGCCATTTTTTGGAGTTTTTCCACCAATTTGTAACATAGGCTTTTTGAGACTAATTCATGAACACCACTGCCACTGTCCTTGTGTTAATCTGTCCCAAAGGGGGATTCTGTGCAGTGACTGCGAAATCACCTTTTGGGACTGATTAGCATCATAAAAGTGACAGAGTTCATGAGGAGGGGGTCCCAAAAACCCCATGTTGAAAATTTAGTGCAAAAAAAACAAAAATGCCCGAGATATGCATCAAAACTGAAAAAACCCTATCTATCCCATTATACAGCTTACCAGCATTTCCTCAGTTCATGGTTGGCTTTGAAGAGTGCAGACGTGTTCCCAGTCCACCGAAGATCGTCACGCCAAGCTCCGGAGGTAAGTATGGGGTGAGGGGGTGTGAGGAGGCAGGGTGCGCAGTGGGTGGGTGCAGGTGGTGTGTAGGAAGACTACGAGGGACCCTTTTCTGTTTACAGGTGAAAAAAAAAAAGTAGTGGGACAGTTTTTTGTATTTCAGGGGGATTGGCATGCTGGGGTGGGCTCCCAGCATGCCACCTAACTCTTTTGGGGGTCTGCAGCCGATGGGGATTGGGCACCCTCGCGGCACACAACTGGGGGAGTTGGGATTTATGCAGACGGGATTGGGCATTGCGGCAATCAGCACACAAAGAAAGCGGGGCACCGAGTCGATGGGGATTGAGCACCCTCCTCAGTATTTGCCACAATGGGGAGGTTCTTATGCTCGGAGTGGGCTCCCATCAGCACACAAGTAAAGGGGGGGGTTAGAGCCGAGGGGGATTGGCCACCCCCTCAGCATATAACAAATGGGAGGGTTATTTATGCTGACGGGGAATGGGCTCCCCCATCAGCAGTACAGCAGGCAGGGCAGGGGTAACCGACAGGGGGATTGGGAACCCCCAAAGTCGGCAGTTCGGAGGCCAGTGCACTGCCATGTGCATAATGGCAGTGAGCACGGCAAGAAAAGGCCCACTGCATCTGACGAGCTTTGTTCAGATTGCAGCGGACCTTTCCTTAGATGTGCTCACCACATTATGTATGCATGGTGTGGCGCCCGCATGCAGGCTGATTGGGGAATGAGGGACGCACCTACTGATGTGTGTCCTGCATTCACCCAACAGTGACCGTGCCTCCAAAGCTGCACTGTCCCAAGATGTTGGCTGCTCAAATAAGCCAACATAATAACTGGTGAAGTCATGAGCATGCATAGAAAATGCACAACGCACACCTGTAATGCAATTAGTTTGGGGATTTTTTACAGCAGATTGTCAATACAGGGATCTTGTAACCTCCACTCATGAACAGTGTCACTGTTATTTTCTCAATCTGTCCCGAACAGTGATTTCCCACAGCGACCACGCATTTCTGAGCTGAAAGTGCGAAAATGCATTTCGGCCATGGTGTGAAAAATGACAGCTGTACTGTTCATAAGGAAGTGTTGAAAAATGCCAGTGGTGAAAATCTGGACTGAAATATTAGAAATCCATGAAGTTATGAGGGTGCGTGGAAACTGCGTAATGGTCGCTCGTAACACAGTCATTTTATGGACATATTTCATCAAATTTTTAACATAGCCATTTTAACACCTTTGCTCATGAACAGTGTCACTGTGATTTTCTTAATCTGTCCCAAACATTGATTTTGCACACCGACTGCGCCATTGTACGCTACATGGGTGGAAACACGTTTTGGCAAAAATGTGAAAAATGACAGCTGTACTGCTCATAAGGAGGTGTGGTAAAATGGCAATGCTGAAAATCTGGAGTGAAAATATTGAAAATTCGCAAACTTACGAGCGTGCTTAGGAACAGCACAATGCTTGCTCGTAAAACAGTAATTTTTGGGAATTTTTTCACCAAATTTTTGACATAGCCATTTTTAACAACTCTGCTCAGAAACACTGTCACAGTGATTTTCTTAATCTGTCCTGAACATTGATTTCGCACACCAACTGTGCCATTACATAGAACATAGAAACATAGAGGTTGACGGCAGATAAGGACCACAAGGCCCATCTAGTCTGCCCATTTCTTTTTCTACCTTATAAATGTGCCATTGGCCTTTGTCCTGTCAGTGGCCTATCTATTCATACTCATTTGTGTGCTACATGCGCGGAAACACATTTTGGGTCAGATGTGAGAAATGACAGCTATACTGCTCATAAGGAAGTATGGTAAAATGGCAATGTTGAAAATCTGGAGTGAACATATTGAAAATTCGTAGAACTTATGGCGTGCATAGGAACAGGTATTACAGCATGTTAAGTAAACAGTCATTTTGGGAATTTTTTCACCAAATTTTCAACATAGGGTTTTGGGGCCTACTCATAACTGTGACACTGTCATTTCATAAATCGGTCCCAAAAGGTGGGTCTGTGCAGTGACTGCAAAATCACCTTTTGGGGATGATTAACATCATGACAGTGACAGAATTCATGAAGTGGGGTCCCAAAAAACCCATGTTGAAAATCTGGTGAAAAAATTCCAAAAAATGCCCGAGATATACACTAAAGTTTTAAAAAAAACCTATTTATTACATAATACATCTTATGGGCATTTCTTCAGTTCGCGGTCGGCTTTGAAGAGTGCAGACGTGTTCCCGGTCCACCGAAGATCATCGCACCGAGCTCCGGAGGTAAGTATGAGGTGAGGAGGGGGTGTGGGGAGGCAGTGTGCACAGAGGGTGGGCACGGGTGGGGGAGATTGGGTCAGGACAATCAGCTGGTGAGAATTTTTTATTCAGGTTTCTTTTTTTTTAACTTAGACAATATAGGACTTGTGCCATGCTGGGAGGGCTCCTCAGTATGGCAGCTGGAAGGCTGTTTGGGGGCATGGAGCCAACGGGATTTGGTACACCGCAGCCATATGATCTGTTCGCGTGTGAGATGGCCTCCAGTGTGGCACCCTGTAGTCTGTTGGGGACAGTGGAGCCGATGGGGATTGGGCACCCCATCGCCATAATGACGTATTGCCAAGCTGGGGTGGGCTCCTCAGCGGGCATCTGGAACTCTGTTGGGGACAGCGCAGCACAGCCGATGGGGATTGGGCACCTCTGTCGGCTATACAGTGTGTGCATGGGGGAACAGGAGCATGCAGTATGTGCATGTGTGTGTGTGTGTGTGTGTGTGTGTGTGTGGGGAGTGCATGAGCACGCAAAATCTTATCGCTGCTCACTGAAGTGTAGCTCCCCCTTTCAGCTGTACGGCACTGCAGTTTGGATCATCGCACTATGTTTCTTGCACATATATGCAAGCAAACATAAAACTGTTTAAAACAAAGTCACAAATTATGATGTTCTGGAAATCTTAAAAAGCAACATGGTTGGAGCTGGCCTAGTGGTGTGGAGGGCTGAGGCAGCATGCCTTACCTCCTGCCATGCCGGTGACCCGTGTTCATGGTGCGAGCAGGCCATCAGGGGTCAGCTGGGGAGGGAGAGGATCGAGCATCTGGAAGACAGCTCTCCTCTCCTGGGAAGGGGGTGGGACAGAGTCCATTGCATGCCTGACCCCTAGCGGAGGCTGAGGGTTGACACCAGTGGCTCACACCTAGGGGGTGGTTACAAGGCAGTCGCCCAATGTGTTGCATGCGGGAGCATGTGTGGCTCAGTCATTGGCAGCATTGCACATTGTTGTGCCACCCGGGGGGGATAAAAATGGAAAATGGCCCCTCGGATCGATGACTGCCTGGATGCCCGCAGCCCTGTTCCCATAATAACAGCATCCCCCGCACCAGATCTGAACCGTGGTTGAGGGATCCCCGCCGAGGGGGCAAGCTGTGGGGGAAAGCGAGAGGACAATGCTGTGAGTAGGAGATGGAGCTGGGCACCTTGGCAAGAGGGAGCTCCATAGGGAATGGGTAGGAGAAAATAGATTAACAGAAAAAAAAGTGGTTGAACTGGTTTAAATCAATATGAGCTTTATTTGTCTTTCAACCCTCACATTTTGATTTTTTCTACAAAGAACCTAATCTCTGAAATGTTAACTCAACCCAGAACTTTGAACCCTACCACCAAAGCTTGAGACAGTTGATTATTTTCTGAACCCTTCATGTCAGCTCTATGAGCAACAGCATGATTGCAACAAGAAGCAGGAAACAGTGGCACTACCAGCAACAAGAAAGGAACTCTGAGAAATAAGGGAGGATTCCTAAGAAATAAAGAAGGTGTCAGGAGAAACAAGGATGGATCCATGAGCAGCAGCTAGGGAACCATGATCAACAAGCAAAGAAACACAGGCAGCAAGGAAGGAACCATGAGGAACAAGGAAGGAACCATGAGCAACAAGGAAAAAGCCATGGACAACAAGGAAAGAACCATGAGGAACAAGGAAGGAACCATGAGCAACAAGGAAGGAACCATGAGCAACAAGGAAGGAACCATGAGCAACAAGCAAAGAAACACAGGCAGCAAGGAAGGAACCATGAGCAACAAGGAAAAAGCCATGGACAACAAGGAAGGAACTACGAGCAATAAGCAAAGAAACACTGGCAGCAAGGAAGGATCCCTAAGCAACACGAAAGTAACCATAGGATACAGCAAAGAAACACTGGCAGCAAGGAAGGAACCATGAGCAACAAGGAAGGAACCACAAGAAACAAGGAAGAAACAACAAGAAACAAGGAAGGAACCATAAGAAACAAGGAAGGAACCATGCCAGCCCCTTGGTGCAGAAGTAGTTCTGCTGCTCACAATTGCCAACAACCCAGACTCAGAAATGAACTTGGGTCATTGGAGGGATGGTTAGGGAAGAGAAAGTTTGAGTATCTATAGGAGTGCTTTCCTTCTCTGAGGGGAGGGAGTGCAGAACCCAGCATTTGCCTGGTCCCTAGTGGAAGCTGGGGGAAAATGTGCATGGGTCAAGATGGAAGAGGGGCATGCAAGTGGCATGTATCATGACACCGCTGCATGTCACACCTGCTGGGGGGACTACAGAAAATGTCAGCAGTAGGATGAAGCTGAGCACCTACAGGCCCTGTACCCAACTAACTGGGCATGTGCTGAAACCAGATCCATGCCAGGGTGGGGGTTGGGGAACCCCATCAACTCCGCTGAGGGTAGCAAGCCCTGAGGAAGACAACAATGTTAAGTCCCAGTGGACATTGGGGTGACAGGGCTGGGGTGCTTGGGCTAATGGGGGGAAGAGAGAAAAAAATGAAGGAACCATGAGCAATTAGCAAAGAAACACTGGCAATCAAGGAAGAATCCATGAACAACAAGGAAGGAGCCACAAGAAACAAGGAAGAAACTACAAGAAACAAGGAAGGAACACAAGAAACAAAGAAGGAACACAAGAAACAAAGAAGAAACACAAGAAACAAGGAGGAACCACAAGGAACAAGGAAAGAACCATCAGAAACAAGGAAGGAACTGGGAGCAACAAGCAAAGAAACACTGCCAGCAAGAAAGAAACCATGAGAAACAAGGAAGGATTCATGAGAAACAAGGAAGGAACCATGAGAAACAAGGAAGGATTCATGAGAAACAAGGAAGGAACCAGGAGCAATAAGGAAAGAACCCCAAGAAACAAGGAAGGAACTATGAGCAAAAAATAAGGAGCCATTAGCAACAAGAAAGGAGTCACTGGCAGCAAGGAAGCAACCACAAGAATCAAGGAGGGGTCCTCAAGGAACAATGAAGGAACCCTGAGCAACAAGCAAGGAACCCTGAGCAACAAGCAAGGAACCACAAGCAGAAAGGAAGAAACCATGAGCTGCAAGGAAGTAACCACAAGCAACAAGTAAGTAACCACTGGTAGAAAGGAAAAACCACTAGCAACAAGGAAGGAACCACAAGCAACAATGAAGGAACCACTGGCAACAAGCAAGCAGCCAGTGGCAGAAAGGCAGTAACCACAAGCAACGAAGAAAGAACTATTAGCAACAAGGCAGGGACCACAAGCAAATTAGGAAGGAACAACATGAAACAAGGAAAGAGCCATGAGCAACAAGGAAGAAACCATTAGCAACAAGGAAGGAACCACGAGCAACAAGGAAGGAACAACAAGAAACAAGAAAATGAGCAACATGGAAAGAACCAGTGGCAGAAAGGAAGTAAACACAAGTAACAAGAAATTAACCATTAGCAATAAGGAAGGAACCATGAGAAACATGGAAAGAGCAATGAGCAACAAGGAAGGAACCACTGGCAGCAATGAAGGAACCACAAGAATTAACGAAGGATTCACAATAGACAAGAAAGGAACTAACTGCAACAGAAACTAAACCACTGATTGCAAAGAACCATGAGCAACAAGGAAGGAGCCAAGAGCAACAAGGAAGGAACTAAGAGCAACAAGGAAGGAACCACTGGAAGGAAGAAAGGAACCATGAGAGACATGGATGGAACTGTGAGCAACATAGAAGGAACCAAGAGAAAGAAGGATGGAACCCAAAGCAGCAAAGAAGGAACCATAAGCAACAAGGAACAGTGAAAAACAAAGAACCACTGACAGCAAGGAAGGAAATATTAGCAACATAGAAGGAACCATGGGAAACAAAAAGAGAACCATAAGCACATACAGTAAGCATGAGCCATGAGCAACAAGGAAGGAACCATGAGAAACAAGGAAGGAAACATAAACAACAAGGAAGGAGCCATGAGCAGCAAGGAAGGAACCACAAGCAACAAGGAATGAACCATGGGAAACAAGGAAAGAGCAATGCACAAGGAAGGAGCCACAGGCAGCAAGTAAGGAACCATAAGAAACATGGAAGTAACCAAGAGCAACAAAGAAGGAAACCAGAACAATAAGAAAATGGCCACCAGCAGCAATGAAGGAAACCTGAGCAACAAGGAAGAAGCCACCAAGAATGAAGGAACCATAAGTAACAAGGAAGGAGCCACCAGCAACAAGAAATGTACCAACAGCAACAAGGAAGGAACAACAAGCAGCAATGAAGGAAGCACCAGCAACAAGAAATGAACCAACAGCAACAAGGAAGAAACCACCAACAACAAGAAATGAACCACCAACAACAAGGAAGGAACAACAAGCAATGATGAAGAAAGCACCAGCAACAAGGAAGGAAACACCAGCAACAAGAAATGTACCACCAATAACAAGGAAGGAACAACAAGCTATGATGAAGGAAACACAAGCAACAAGAAAGGAACCACCAGCAACAAGAAAGGAACCACCACCATCTGGGAAAAAGCCCTAATAGCAAGGAGGGCACCACCAGAAGCAAGATGGACCCACCAGTAACAAGGACAGAACTACCAGCAACATGTAAGAAACCACTATCAAAGCAAGGCAACTTTAATTATATAGCACCCTTTCCCAAGGACTCAGAGTGCTTAACATAAAATCATAAATCTCAAATACATTAAACTACATACCGAGGTACTCATGCAGCATAAAAGAATTGTCATAGCCACACACTAATTCAGATAGATGGCTTTTCAAGCCCCATTTAAATGCCTCCAGGGGAACTCCTAGGATGTATGGTAAGGAGTTCTAAACTGGAGGCACCACCACCAAGAACTCCCTATCCCCAGACTGTATCAGACAGATCTTGGGATGGGTATCAGCAACTCCTCAGTGAAGCAGGCAGAGTGGCTAGGAGCATACCAGGCTAAGAGGTCTTTTAGGAAGGCCAGGCCCAGACCATGGAGGACTTTGTAGGTTAACAAAGCAATCTTAAAGGTGATGCACTACCTTATTGGAAGTCAGTGCAGCTGTCACAACAAAGGTGTTATATGGTGTCTGTGTGACACATCCACCACCAACCAGGCTGTGGCATTCTACATCGGCTGCAGACATCGCAACAAAGCCCCAGATAGCTCTAGGTGTAGAGCATTACAGTACTGTGGTACAGTCTCAAAGTCACACAGGCCTGTACTAGGGTCACCAGGTCATATTGCACTAGTAGCAAGAAGGGTACAGCCAGCAACAAGATGGGCACCATCATCAGAAGGGATAGGAACCAGCAGCAACAAGGCAAGAACCACCAGCAACAAGACAGTAACAAGCAGCAACAAGGCAAGAACCACCAGCAACAAGGCAAGAACCAACAGCAAAAAGACAGTAACCAGCAGCAACAAGGCAAGAACCACCAGCAACAAGACAGTAACAAGCAGCAACAAGGCAAGAACCACCAGCAACAAGGCAAGAACCAACAGCAAAAAGACAGTAACCAGCAGCAACAAGGCAAGAACCACCAGCAAAAAGACAGTAACCAGCAGCAACAAGGCAAGAACCACCAGCAACAAGACAGTAACAAGCAGCAACAAGGCAAGAACCACCAGCAACAAGGCAAGAACCAACAGCAAAAAGACAGTAACAAGCAGCAACAAGGTAAGAACCACCAGCAACAAGACAGTAACAAGCAGCAACAAGGCAAGAACCACCAGCAACAAGGCAAGAACCAACAGCAAGAAGACAGTAACCAGCAGCAACAAGGCAAGAACCACCAGCAACAAGGCAAGAACCAACAGCAAGAAGACAGTAACCAGCAGCAACAAGGCAAGAACCACCAGCAACAAGGCAAGAACCAACAGCAACAAGACAAGAACCAACAGCAGCATGGAGGGCACCACCAGCAACAAGAATGGCACTGCCAGCATGAAACAGGGAACTACTGGCATTCTGGCAATGATGAAGGCACCACCAGAAGCAGGAATGGCACCACCAACAGCATGAATGGCACCAGCAGCAGGAATGGTAACACCAACCACAAGGGTATGCCGACCACATGTTGATACTGTCACCGCGAAGACCAGCACAGTGACAGAATTCATCCAAAATCAACAGATAGCAGTGCTGGTCCCTACAGACACTGGTGGTGCATCTCCCAGTGTTGTGCCCCTTCCCCAAGACAACTCTGACTTGGAGTTGAATATATAGAAACTGGGGGGTGTGGTTTCGAGGGGGCACAGCACCCAAAGGAAACACTCGCACATTCCCGACAGTATAATGCTGACACTCAGCATTGTGTCTATCACTGTCGGGGATGTCACCCAGTTATAGGTAAACTAATGACAAGGCAAGAACCACCAACAGCAGCAATGGCACCACCAACAGTGGGCTTCAGCAGCAACAGGAATAGCACCTCCAGCAACAAGGAGGGCACCACCAGCAGCAGGAATGGCACCAGCAGAAGGAATGGCAACACCAACAGTGGGCACCAGCAGCAACAGGAATAGCACCTCCAGCAACAAGGGGGGCACCAACAGCAGCAGGAATGGCAACACCAGTGACAAGAGGGCACCAGCAGTAGCAGGAATGGCAACACCAGTGACAAGGTGGCAACAACAGCAACAGGAATGGCAACACCAGCAACAAGGTGAGCATCAGCAGTAGCAGCAGGAATGGCAACACCAAGGGGGGCAATAGTAGCAGCAGGAATGGCAACACCAGCAACAAGGGGAGCAGCAGCAGGAATGGCAACACCAAGGGGGGCAATAATAGCAGCAGGAATGGCAACACCAGCAACAAGGGGAGCAGCAGCAGCAGCAGCGAATGGCACCAGCAGGTACAGCAGCAGGAATGGCAACACCAGCAACAAGGTGTGCACAAGCAGCAGCATGAATGGCAACAACAGCAACAAGGGGGGCACCAGCAGCAGCGGGAATGGCACCAGCAGCAACAAGGAGGGCATTAGCAGCAACAATGAGGGCACCAGCAACAACAAGAAGGGCACCAGAAGCAGCAGGAATGGCACCAGCAGCAACATGGGGGGCACCAGTAGCCACAGAAATGGCAACACTCGCAACAAGGAGGGCACCAGCAGCAGCAGGAATGGCAACGCCAGAAAGCAGTAGGGCACCAGCAGCAGGAATGGCAACACCAGCAACAAGGAGGGCACCAGCAGCAGCAGGAATGGCAACACCAGAAACAAGTAGGGCACCAGCAGCAGAAATGGCAACACCAGCAACAAGGAGGGTACCAACAGCAGCAGGAATGACAACACCCACAACCAGGGGGCACCAGCAGCAAGAATGGCAACACAAGCGAAAAGGGGGGTACCCACTGCAGCAGGAATGCACCAGTGACAAAGGGGCACCAGCAGCAGCAGGAATGGCAATGACAGTGACAAGGGGGACACCAGCAGCAGCAGGAATGGCAACATCAGCAACAAGGGGCACCAGCAGCAGCAAGGACGGCACCAGCAGCAGCAGGAATGGCACCAGCAGCAACAAGGAGGGCATCAGCAGCAACAAGAAGGGCACCATCAGTGGCAGGAATGGCAACAGCAGCGACAAGAAGGGCACCAGCAGCAGCAGGAATGGCACCAGCAGCAACAAGGATGGCATTAGCATCAACAATGAGGGCACCAGAAGCAGCAGGAATGGCACCAGCAGCAACATGGGGCACCAGTAGCTGCAGGAATGGCAACACCAGAAACAAGGGGGGCACCACCAGCAGCAGGAATGGCACCAGCAACAAGTAGGGCACCAGCAGCAGGAATGGCAACACCAGCAACAAGGAGAGTACCAACAACAGCAGGAATTGCAACACCTACAACTGGGGGGGCACCAGCAGCAGCAGGAATGCACCAGTGACAAGGGGACACTAGCAGCAGCAGGAATGGCAACAACAGTGACAAGGGGGGGCACCAGCAGCAGCAGAAATGGCAACAACAGCAACAAGGAGGGCATCAGCAGCAACAGGAATAGCAACACCAACAACAAGGGGGGCACCAGCAGCAGCAGGAATGGCAACACCAGCAACAAGGAGGGCACCAGCAGCAGCAGGAATGGCAACACCAGCAACAAGGAGGGCACCAGCAGCAGCAGCAGCAGGAATGGCACTACCCACAACTACTATAACACCAGCAGCAGCAGGAATGGCACCAGCAGCAAAAAGGAAGGCATTAGCAGCAACAATTAGGGCACTGGCAGCAACAAGAAGGGCACCAGAAGCAGCAGGAATGGCAACACCAGCAACAAGAAGGGCACCAGCAGCAGGAATGGCACCAGCAGCAACATGGGGGGGTGCCAGAAGCAGCATGAATAGCACCAGCAGCAACAAGGAAGGCACCAGCAGCAGCAGGAATGGCAACACCAGAAACTACTGGGACACCAGCAGCAAGAAGAATGGCAACACTAGCGACAAGGGGGCACCAGCAGCAGCAGGAATGGCAACACCAGTGACAAGAAGGGCACCAGCAACAGCAGGGATTGCAACACCAGGAACAAGGAGGACAGCAGCAGCAGGAATGGCACCACCAGCAACAAGAAGGGCACCAGCAGCAGGAATGGCTACACCAGTGACAAGGGGGGGGGCCACCAGCAGCAGCAGGAATAGCAGCACCAGCAACAAGGAGGGCACCAGCAGACAGAATGGCAACACCAGCCACAAGGGGGGCAGCAGCAGGAATGCACCACCAGCAACAAGGAGGGCACCAGCAGCAGGAATGGCACCACCCACAGGAGGAATGGCACCATCAGCAACAAAGAGAGCACCAACAGCAACAAAGTGGGTACCTCCAGCAACAAAGAAGGAAGGAGTCACTGGCAGCAAGCAAGGAACCAGTGCCATATAGGAAGAGACACCAGCAGCAAGCAGATCGTCACAGGCAACAAGTAGGGCACCACAAATTGAAAGTGAGGCACCAACAGCAGCAAACTGGACCCTGCTGGAAAATGCATGGCACCACCAAAAAGAGGGCTGGCATTGCTAGTAACAGGGAAGGCTACACTGACAGCAAACAGGGCCACACAGAGCCACCAGATTATAATAGCTTTTGACCAGTGCCAGATTCAAACCCATAACCCAGGTGCAATTTGCTACAACCTGCTGGTAATCTGCAGAACCATCCTCTCCCTTGAATTGTTCTCGTTTTCCTAGCACATGGAGCAAACCTACAGCGTATCCTGGGCACAGTTTTTGTAGAACTGGTCAGAAAGGCAGGGAAGACCTCAAACTGCTGCTACAGGAAGAGAGTTAAAGGCATGGTGTACAGAGCAGGAAATGACTTTGATGAGCCTCAGCAGAGCAGGCCTGATAAGGTTGTGTATAATAACCAAACTCACAGATTGCACTTTACCCCGCTAGTACCAAGCTTCAGTGCCATGACTACTACAGAAGGGGCTGCCAGATGAGCTTTTTGCGAGGTATAGGTATCTCTATAGAACTCTCTCTAATATTTACCAACCTCTGTCAGTTAACGCCTTTAAAAAAACTTCTAATAAACAACTTTTTTAATCAGACTTTGAACAGCAATAATGTTCTGTATAGGTTTATACACAGTATATAGCATACTGCACAGAGACAAGTGTGTGAACAAGGTTTTTTACACTCCTGAGGTGTGTGATGCCCCTGAAATACAAAAGCAAAACTCAATTGGTTTAACCAGGTATCACACACCAAAGGGTGTGCAAAACAGAAACTTTGAATTTGACAGCAGATAAGGGACACTTGGCCTCCTCAGTCTGCCCATTTTCCCTACCTCCATTCTTGCCTCAGACCCTAACTGAGCAACATTTCTTTCTCCCTCCCCCTACCTTTCCACTATGATTGCCTTGTGCCTGTCCCATGCATTCTTGAACCCCACCACTGTTTTTGCCCCTACCACCTCTGCTGAAAGGCTGTTCCAGGAATCCACCACTCTTTCTGTGAAGAAGTACTGCCTCACATCTCTCCTGAATCTACCCCCTCCAGCTTCATATCATGTCCCCTTCTTCCAGAGCACCTTTTTAGGGCTGCACTGGTGGGACCCTGTAGACCTCTTGTGGTCAAAGAAGGACTCACTGTATTCTGACTGAAGAACAATTAGGAGCTCCATCACAGTCTCGTCCATGGTCTAGGAAGCACTCTGCTCTCTCCATTAGCAATCGCACAGCACTATTTTTCTTCAGTCAGTTAAGTTCTGCTTGCAGATATCACGGCAGAGCATGGCACCATCTGTGATATCCAAGATGGCTGCCAAACTGTATTGTGCATGCGTGACTGCTTGTGCATGCACAATAGTTTGGTGGCCATCTTGGACATGGCAGACTGTGCCATATTCTGCAAGACCGTGGACAAAATTGAGTATTGGTGCTCTCTGGACCCCCGCAGACGACCCTCCCTCTTATCCCCCCCAACATGTAACTATAACATTGACACTGAGGATGCCCAGTCCCCCAGTGTCGCTGTCCCTCTCTGTCACAAACATAACAATGACACAGGGGTGACCAATCCCCCAGTGTCGCTGTCCCTCTCTGTCACAAACATAACAATGACACTGGGGATGCCCAGTCCCCCAGTGTCGCTGTCCCTCTGTCACAAACATAACATTGACACTAGGGGGTGACCAATCCCCCAGTGTCATTGTCCCTCTCTGTCGCTGGCCCTGAAACTGTTCTGCCTACCTGACCCTCCCTCTCAGCATCCGCCACCCCACATCCCCACCCACAAACATAACACCGACACTGGGGGTGCCCAGTCCCCTAGTGTCATAACCTGAAATGAAGAAAACCTCCCTTCATAGTTTTTTTTCTTTTATAAACCCTATAAAAAGAAAAATGTCCCTCAATATCTGTTGCGGCTGTTACTGTCCCTCTACCCAACCATCCCACTCAGCACTCACCACCCACCACCCCCCAAGCCCTTACTTTCCCACTAAAGGTCCAGCACCATAATCTTCTGTGGACCCCAGGCACATCTTCACTCTTCAAAGTCGGACCGCGAACTGAGGAAACAGGTATGTGGGTCATTGTATTTCAATGGGGGTTTTAACTTAGTGGCATCATTTGGCTATTTTTGCCCCAAATTTTCAACATGCCTTCTGTGGACCTCACCTCATGAACAATTGCGCAGACATTAGGTAAATCCATCCTGAAAGCTGATGTCACGGTACCTGTGCAAAATTACCTTTTGGGCAGAATTAGAAAATTTTCTCTGTACTTTTTCATGAGATGGGGTCATAAGAAGGCTACGTTGAATATTTGGGCCCAGATACGCAAAGCAGTTGCACATGACGCAACTGAGTTGCGCCGGGCGCAGTGCGACTGGCGCCATGAGCTATAACAGCGGGAGCCATTGAACAGCACAAATTCCATTGTGCCAATGCACAACTATAATGAATGCAGGCGCAAGTGCAGGGGGCGTTCCCATGAATATCCAGCGCAGTAGCATATTCAACAGTGAAACCATGGTGCAAGTGCAGAGCAAATCAAAGTTGCTCCAAGCAGTCTTGTTCCTATAAATACAGGGCACAAGCACACAGACAGCACTTGCGCCAGGTGAGAGGGAGTGAGAGAGAGAAAGAAAGAAAGAAAGAAAGAAAGAAAGAAAGAAAGAAAGAAAGAAAGAAAGAAAGAAAGACCAAGGCAGACTCAGACTCAGAGGGAGAGGGACAGAGGTGGCAATGAAGAGGGAGACAGGGGCAGAGAGAGTGAGAGAGACAGCCAGACACACTGCCAGGCAGTGCACCAGGGTGGCACACAGCCAGCAGCAGCCAACCGCCCAGGGGGATATTGGACAGCAAGGGCCATGGATAGTGTGCCCTTCATGATGGAGGCCATAATGAGGGTGTGAAGGGGCAGGAGCAACAGCAACATGGCCGAGGAAGGGCCCGTCGGTGATATGCCTGACACAGGTGGTACCGTGCTCACATCACCTTTGAGCAGCACAGTGACACAGAGATTGTGGGCTGGTACCACCTGAACAGGGCCATTCTGAGGCAGCTCTGTGAGCTGTGCAGTGAGGAGATGCAGGCACCCATCAGACAGGGCCACACCATGTCCAGGGAGCCGAAGGTGACAGCCGTCATGTGCTTACTCACCATGAGCACCTTCCAGAGACCAACAGGGGACACCAGAGGCATAACCCAGTCAGCCACGTCCCGCCTCCTCACACAGGTCCTTAATGGTCTGCTGTCACGTGCATCAGAATACATCCATTTCCCCAGCACACAGGCGGATGGTACAGCAACTATGCATGACTTCCACAGGGTAGCACCTATGCCTGGCATGATTGGGGCCATTGACTGCACCCACATGGGCATCTGCATGCCACCCAGCCCCGACGGTGTGGCCTACATAAACAGGAAGGGGAGCCTGAGTGTTAACTGCCAGATGGTGTGCGATGCCATGGGGCATATCACCAATGTCTGTGCCACATGATGTGTTCATCTTGCATAGCTCTGCACTGTGCCACAGGTTTGAACGTGGGGACATCCCCATGGGCCACCTAGTGGGTGAGTATGGCACGGGTGAGGGGCAATGGGTAGAGCAGACCATGGGAATGGGAGGGCAGGGTGTGCATGGTGGCTTGGGCACCAGGAATAGGCAAGGGGTGCAGTATAGAACAGCAGAGGGCTAACCATGTTATTAGCCACACAGGGGACAGCACCTATCCACTGAGGCCCTGGCTGCTCACCCCCTACCGGCGCCCATCGTCCCCAGCAGAGGAATGCTGCAATGAGGCACATGCCAGCATGTGCAACATCATCGAGCATGTCTTTGGCATGCTGAAAACACATTTCCATTGCCTAGACAGATCAGGCGGTGCCCTACAGTACAGCCCCTTGAAAATCTGTGGCCTACTCCTGGCCTGCTGCATACTGAACAACATGGCTGTTGAGCATGGGATAGCTGTCGAGGCTGATGAGGGTGACAGTAGTGGGGATGACAAAGGCAATATGCTGGAGGGAGGTGGACAGCCACCACCTGGGTGGAGGGATCCCTGGCTGCAACAGCAGGCACGACGACACCAGGACACCATTGCATGGGAGCACTATAGTGCATACAGGCAGGTGGTGCAATACACATGCATGGTCCACACAAACAGGTACAGCACACATGCAAGGGCATGCATGTCAATGGGCATGCACACACAGAGGCATGAAGCAGGGGTAGGGGAGATGGGCACACAACCATGCACAACCACACACAGCATCCCATACACAAATGCACCCACACACACAGGCGCTAGTATGTGGCATGGCTCAGATGCATTGCACTGATGCAAAGGCACAAACGGTGCAAGACTGCCATCATCATGCCCAGGCCACATGGCCTAGCAGCTGGGCTAGCATTCACACAGGCAGTGTGTGGTGCGACACACAGGCGCCACACCAGTGGTAGGCACACACACCAACCATGTGCACACTGGGCAGCAGCTGCAGACCACAGGCGGGGTGGCCCACACATCAGGTCCGCTGCACAGAACCATGGTCACCACGGCCACGGGGGAAGCTGTGCCTGGGCCAATCAGCAGCCACAGGCTGTGCATCAGCCATGGGGGGTGTGCAACTGCCCCCCAGGAGTTGAACCATGGGACTGCAACCGTATCCGTAAGGGGGTGTCAAGGTGCCCAAACAGGCCAGCCCCAGGTGTGCCTGGGATGTCGGCATCAGAGCCCAGTGTCGACTGCACTGGGGTCACCTGATGCTGGGTTTCCGGGGTAGACAGCGCACTGTGGGGGGGTCATCTGTGCCTGGCCACGCCCTGTGGCAGCCAGCAGTGCAAAGCCATCTGTGATCGCAGTGGCAATGCGATCCAAGGATGCAGTTGTGGCTTCCTGCATGTGCTGCATCCCCGCCAGGATCTGCGCAGTTCCTCCCTACTGCTGTTCGTCTAACTGCCGCACCTCCGCATGCAATGTGTGCACCCCAGTAGCAAGCAGCACCTGTTGCTGAACAGACGCCCACAGCAAACGGGTGTGCTCAGCCAGTGGGTTGGCATTCTGAGGTTCCTGGGTGGGATGCCGATCCTCATGTGGTAACTGGCCACGCTGCATAGCCCCCCTCTCTGGTGGAAGCTGCACAGTGGGGTCTGCAGGAGGAATGGGCACAGCTGCCCAGTGACACCCACAGCCTGTTGCTATCACCTGTCTGGCTGCTGCACGCCACCCAGCACCTGGGCAGCTGCACCACCACTACCACCGCAGGTCACAGCCAGGGCAGCACATACTGCTGCACCCATAGTGGTGGCAGGCAGTTGTTCCACCGCTGGCAGAGTGCCGGGTGTGCTGCCCGTGTCAGTGGCCAGCAGGGGTGTCTCGCCTACAATGTTGGCCATGCTGTCCAGGATAATTGTGACGTCGTCATCGGTGTTGGACCCAGCCCTGATCTGTGTCTCTGCATAGAGGACACCAAAGCTGGCATCCTGCAGGAACACATCTAGGGCCTCATCCGACCCCAGGTCCAGGACATCTGCCTGCACTGTGGTGGTGATCTGCAGCCTGCCAGACACCCGGATGCCAGTGGAGGTAGATGGCTGGTCCTCCAGGGCTGTTCCAGTGTCCACGGCTGCTGCCACTGCCAGCGCCCCATCATCCACATGGAGACATGCTGGTGCTGCAACAGAAAGAGAGGTGTGTCAGCGATGCATTGCCCACATTTGCCCCTCCACACTGCCACTACATGTCCTGAAGCATGGCATGCGTGTGGGTGCGCACACATGACGTGCATGCCAGCTGCATGCATGCCAGCATGCCTGTGTATGCACCCTCTGTGCCACCAGCTGTGTGTGGCTGGCATACTTACCATGCAGTGATGGGCTGCCACCCATCTGCAAACCACCTCCAGGCACACCCTCCACTGTGCTGCAGTGCATGGTGGCTGCTACCAATTCCTCCTGCGCCATGAGCGGTGGCACATCTGCAGGCCCCAAGGTGGCATTCCAGGACACACGGATGGCCGCCACCTTCTCCTTGATGTGCCTCTTGTCCATGCCCACCTTCTTCTGGCACTCCTGTGTCAACCACTGGTGGCTGCCATGCTGGTTGATGTATGCCTCCACCTCCTCCCAGACCCCAGCCCTGGCCTGTGGTGTGCCCGTGGCACCACTCAACAGGGGCTCCCTGTTGAGGTATTCATTGAACAGGGTCCCTGTCTCTGCTTTCATGAAATTGGGCCTGCGCTTGTGAGCAGGCCCACACTCCTCACCCTCCTCACGTTCCGACATTTTGCTTCCTGTGGACATGGACAGCACAGTGTGTCAGTGGCAGCATCTCCCTGTTCTGTCCCACCCTGCTATGCTGTCTGCTCCCAGTGAGCTGCAGTGGCATGCACAACTTACCTCGAAAGGATGGAATACCGGTCCATGGCCTGTGCTGTTCCATGGTGCTTATAAGATGTGATGCATGCAAGTCAGGTTTGGTGCAAAGGTAATGACATGGTAATGCACCCAGTGCACTACGCATTGGCTGATGAGCTCATTTACATGTGGTTTTTGAATATCATAGTTTTGCTCTGTGCACAATGTGATTGCTCTGGAACAAGTCATGGTGCAATGCACACACATGCATGGTGCGCAGGCCTGCAGTGCACATGCTCCTACTGGTATCATGGTGTCAGTCGCGCACTGTGTGCTGACAGCGCGATGCAGGGGTATAGCGCATGATGCACCAGGCCTGCTATCGCGCACGTGTGCACTGCGCAGAGGCAGGCAACCCCTGACCCCTGGTGTGACCCCTGACCCCTGGGTCAATCCCGTGACCCAGTGACCCTACCTAGCCATGCCCATGCCATGCATCTCTGGCACTGTGCGATGGGTGGACACAGTGCATGTTCCCTCACATTGTGCATCTGGCGCATGTCATGGACAGGTGTGCCTACTGCTGCCATTTTGGTCACTGGGATCGCTGTGTAGAATGGCACAGAGACGTGTCCCTAGAGCCCAGAATGGGACACAGGTTGAACTCATCAACCTGGTGGCCTGTGTCCAGCCCCACATCCCCCAACTATTTGGCCAGGTGCCCCTGTGGGACGTGTCGGGAAGGGGCTCACCCTGTGCACAGGGTTGGGGGTGGTGGGCAGCTGCTGTAGATGATTCCTGATGTGTACCTGTCTTTGTTCCATTCCCAGGGCCTGAAAATCACTGCTGGGCACAGGCGGCAGCAGCAGCACAGCAGGCTGCAGCAGACCACGGAGGAGGAACAGGAGCAGGACCAGCACCTGCGGGGCCACGGAGCACAGGTAGGCACTGTCATGGTCCTTCACACTTTACATGGGGGGTGGCGTGGGAGTGGGTGCAAGCATGGCCGCCTGTGCCATGTGCTGTGGCAGCTCTGTGTGTCGCACTGTGCATGGTGCATGCTACTGTGGTGCATCCACTGAACACGTATGCCAGCTGTTGGTGGGGTGGGTGTGTGCCCAGTTGCCACTGTTGTTGCTGTGGTGCTGCCAGTGCACTGTGCCATGTAACTGTCATTGCACAGTCAGGTGGCCATTGTGCAGTGGGGACAACCTCTTTGCACTGTTGTGGTGTGCCGCGTTGCTGGGAGGCGCTGGCCCACCCCCCTGCAGGTGGCCAGTATGGGCCCTCCGGGGGTGTGTGTTCCCACTGCCCATTGTGCACTGTGGGTGGGCATGGTTCCTTGGGACATTGCACTGATCACCTGTCCTGTCCCTTGTCATAGGTGTCCAGTGGAGGCGACGGAGACCCCTGTACTGCAGGCTGCTCTGGCAGCTCATACTGATCACATCCACCACCATGGAGGCAGTGGTACAGGTGCGGTGCCTGCTGCTAACTGACTGGGGGCAGTGAGGACAACAAGGGATGGCAGATTGTGGCCACTGTTAGTTGGACCCCAGCATTCCCCTGTTTTCCCTGCTGTACCTCCCCCTACAGTTCCCCTTCCCACTGCACAGCCCCTGTTCCCTGTTCCCTGTCCCCTTCCCTTGCTTTCCTACCCTTTCCCACCCCTTGTTACTGTACATAGTTTTCTTTGGAAATATATATTTTTTGACTTACCTGCCTGTGTCAGTGACAGCTTTGCAGATGACATGTGGAGCCATGCTGCAGTGGCCCAGTGTCTGTCCGTGTGGTGTGCATGTGTTGGGGCGCGTGTTGTGCTTCTGTGGTTCCCTGCTGTGTGCTGTGGTGTGTCCCACTGTGTTGGTGTCCTTCCCCTTGGTCGGTGGCTGTGCCTTGGGGTGCTTATACAAATCAAGAAAAAACCTTCTCAACCAGTTCAAAATAATACTTGTATATTTTCAGGTTCTTCATTTTAAGTTCTGTCGGTATTTTTCCTTTTATTCAATAATAACAACAATATCGCTCCATCAGATAATATCCTGCTGTGTAATGTTTCAGAACTAAAAATTCCTTCATCAGACACTGGAGCATACTTTCTTACTTCTGTATGTAGAAATACAAACAGCTATAATTCATCAAAACTATTCCATCAAAAATAAGGCATTTCCACTATCAAAACAACTTCTCAAAAGTGCATAGAAATATTTACAGGTGGAACTGACCTAATATTAACAAATTTCATAATTTTAACACAAGAAAGTGCGTCTGCAGTGGGGGCGGGGATTCATCTCTTATTAATCAAAAATACTTCTTTTTTAGTTCTAGTCAAGAAAAGAAAAAATTCTCTTAGTAAAAACTATCATGCTGATTCTAAAAACATGCTCACCTTTGCAGCCCAGACCCCTTTCTTTATCACTTGAAAGGTGAATTCGCTCACAGTTAGTTTTAGCATTTTCAGCGTGTCTGTCAATGGCGGCGGGTTTGAAATGGTTTGGGAACTGCAAACGAAATGCCAACATTTCATTTCTCTGAAACCTTACAAGGTAAGGGGGCCCTTATTGATTCTGCTGTAGAGAAAATATCTTGGCTTCAGTAAGAATTTTAGAAACTAAATAAGCTTTTTTGATGTTTTTAGAATTCCAAATGGAAAGGACACTGTTTCGGAGATGAAGGAAATGATTTCCTGAAAAGTAAAACAGTTTCGCTAAATTATGGGCTTCAATCCTTTAAATGTTGAGATGTTTTTTTAGAATCAGCATAATAGTTTTTACTAAAAGAGTTTTTTTCTTTTCTTGAATAGAACTAAAAAAGAAGTATTTTTGATTAATAAGAGATGAACCCCTGTCCCCATTGCAGACGCACTTTCTTGTGTTAAAATTATGAAATTTGCTAATATGAGGTCAGTTCTACCTGTAAATATTTATATGTATTTTTGAGAAGTTGTTTTGATAGTGAAAATGCCTTATTTTTGATGGAACAGTTTTGATGGATTATAACTGTTTGTATTTCTACATACAGAAATAAGGAAGTATGCTCCAATGTCTGAAGAAGAAACTTTTAGTTCTGAAATGTTACACAGCAGGATATTATCTGATGGAGCGATATTGCTTCTTATTAATGAATAAATAAAAAAATACTGACAGAACTTCAAATGAAGAACCTGAAAATAAACAAGTATTATTGGGAACTGCTTGAGAAGGTTTTTTCTTGATTTGTATAAGTTATCCATGGATTACCTTCTCCCTGATATATTCTTAAAGGCATTTGAAGACATTTGAAGAATTTAAAAGGAACCCTGGGACACTATTGTGTTTGATATGTGCCTTGGGGTGCCCATGGGTCAGCTGTCAGGGGTGTGTGGCGGGTGTGTGCATGGTGGTGGCACACGGCCATGGTTGTTGGTCAGGTACTGGCCGCACACTGTGTTGATGCTCCTGCTTGGTGTTATGCGGCCTGTCCCATGTGGTCTGCCTTGCTATCTGCCACCCAGCACGATCGGTGTCTCCTGTGTGGGATTCCTGTGTGCCTGTGTGGTGTGTGTGTGTGTGTGTGCTCGGCTGCATGGTCCTGGGTGTGGCCTGCTCTGGACTGGGAGGGGGGGCACAGCCATCAGCCTGTGGGAGGAGCTCCCTTGGTAGCCCTCCATTGGCCATTGGCACCTCCTGTTGCCTACTATCTGTGCCACTGTTGTGTTCTGGGGAGGGGTGTCTCGGTGCCTGTGGGGAGGGGTGCCTGGGTGCATGTGTGCACCCTGCTGTGCCCTGCTGGTGGTGGCCTCCTGTTGCCTGTCACTGTGCTTCACTGGCTCTGTCCATGGGTCTTTTCTCTGTGCCATGCCCCCCTCTGTTGCTCTGCTCCCACAGTTGCACTGGAGCATCTCTTTCTGCATTATGGTGCAACTGTGCCATATTTATCCAGGTTGCGCAGGCACAGTGCGGCAGGCGCAACCTCTGAATATGGCTCCTGTTGCACCATGGCGCATCGGATTTGCGCTGTGCTGAACTTGCGCTGGCCTTTGGTGCATTTCTGAATATCTGGGCCTTGGTGTAAAAATATTAAAAAACAACAAAGTTATGAGCCTACACTGAATTTTGCAAATGCAGGCTTATAACTTTGGTAATCTGCAATATTCTTTCCCCCCCCCCCAAAATTTACAACACAGCCATTTCCTTACTGCACCTCATTAATGTGACAACTGTCATTTTTCAAATCCTGGCCAAATGTGTTTTTATATCCCAAAAGGCGATTTTACGATCACTGTGCAAAATCAATTTTTGGGCAGGAGTTCAAAATTGTTTGTGCCCTTGTTCATGAGGAGGGGTCACAAGAAGGTTATGCTGAAAATTTGGTTTAAAAATATTAAAAAAACAACAAAGTTATGAGCCTACATTGAAATTCACAAACACAAGCTCATAGCTTTAGCAATTTTCAGTATTTTTACCCAAAGTTTCAACATGGCCATTTCTTTACAGCACCTGATGAATGTGACAGCTGTCATTTTTTCATGCTCAACTGTAGCCCTTGTAACGTCTGCCAGAGTTTGTTTTAGTGAGTTATTGTTTTTAAAGAGGACTGGAAGTTAAGCTCTACTGTGTTACTCTTCCAACTGGTCAGTGAAACCAGACCAACTATGAGGCATATAAGAAAATGCAAGTACTCTTTCACTTGATAGGCTGCAGCTGTTTTTTTTCTCCAATATACTGTACATGCCAGTGTATAACATAAAGGATAATGAATGGGTATAAATGAGCAACAAAGCTATGCAGTCATCAAGTGGTTACCTTGGCAACTTATGTAAACCTCGAGAGTGTAGCTCAAGAGGTTTACAAAGGCTGCCAAGGTAACCACGAGATGGCAGCTCAGCTTTGTTGTTCAGCGATGCCCATTCATTGTCTTTTATAGTGTACGGCATCGCTATCACCTTACTTCAGTTAAAAGCCTTTCCATCATTCCAAGCAGACATACTTTACATTCTTTCTTACCTTCTGTGATTGGCTGGACTGAACATGACACAGGACAGAATCAGATACACTGCGGATACGAATAAAAACGAACTGTTTATTTTACAGAGTATCAGGGCTATTTAGTGGTAGGGCTGCCATTACTGTTTATCAGCAGGTGATTTTTGCGGCTGACATAGCCTGGATTTAGCTGTCAGTTGCAGTTGCTAGTTGCTCAGCTTTGAACTTTGTTCTGACAGCTCGATCGTTCAAGGTGCTTGCTGGGTTGCTGCACGAACAGGTTCCATCTTGTTGTACCATGTGACATCCCATCGATGGTATAACAACATCTGCCGTCACATTGGTGATACAACAACAACACTGGTAAATGATAGATTTCTTGTAAATATAGCATTCTACCATACACTATAGAGACTTTCAACTTGGTTTTTAGGATGCAAAAACACTTATTCAGTAATTATATATATGGACTTCTGAATATACAAGTTTTAGCAACTTTTATTTGGCCAGTTTATCTTTTATCCATGGCCGTTTGCACAGAGCTTTGACATACTCACGTGAATTGCACGTTATAAAATAAATTTATTCTAATAACTGCTACCCAGTCAAAATGAATGAAGTGGAAATTCTCCAAGTTCTTTATGTGATGATTATACTGGAGCATTTTATGATGTCACGCAAAGTACAAGGACTCTCTCTCTCCACTCTGTTTATCATGCTCTGATAGTGGTTCTTATGTATAGCAGCATATGTAAGCAGCATCGGTGGCTCAGCAGGTCTCTGAGGCCAGGAGATCAGAAGGCTGTGGATTCTATCCCCACTCCAGGCACCTGGGTTAGTATCCCAATACTGACACTGTAGTGCAGGATGGGGGGGTGCTGCACTCCTGAGGTACCATCTTTTGGATGAGATGTTAAACCGAGGTCCTGTCTTCCTGTTCTAGTGGTTGTTCAGGTGGATGGTAAAGATCCCATGGCACTTCTCAAAAAGAGTAGGGGAAAGTTTTATTTGAACAAGGAATCGTGTGACATACATTATAACAGAACGTATAACATACAACAGGGAAGAAAAACAACACAAAGGTAAGACACCTTATAGCAAATTTCAAACCTGAAAAGAAAAACAACACAAAAAATGCAACAAAGAAAGAACCATCAAGTCACAGCCAAGTCTGAATCAGTAATCCAAGGAAGTGCAGTCCATATGGCGAGCAGTCTTGATGCCGAGTGCAGTGTTTGTTCGTATGCATATATGGCTTTTAAGTCCTTCACAACTTTCTGTTCAAGTTCCAAAAATGTGCAGTCTTTTTGCTGTAGGGTAAACTGACATCTTGCCATCCAAATGTTCCACTTAATCACAACTAGAATAAGATTTAGAGTGTCCATATGCCATGAGGACCATTGAGGGGAGAAAACACCATACATAATCGTCTGAAAAGATACAGACTGGAATATCGGAGAAGCCCACCTTTGTGCAAAAAAATCCCACCATTGTCAAATAAATGTACAATCAAAAAATAAATGAGGTGTCGTCTCTAGTGCTGCATTGCATAATGGTCTAGAACACAATCTGTCCTGAAGCTGTTTATGTTTGTGGTTGGCTTTAACATTAATTCGTTCATAGCACGATAGCCAATGAAAGTCCCACATGTGTGCAGGTATTCTTTTGCACCGCAACAAGGATAAAAGGGAAGAAAGATGTTGAACCGGACACTTATCAAAAGGGGACTGTGTCATAAATACAGAGGAAAGAAGCGTCTTATAAAGAGTCTTATGTGAGTGAGCAATGAGCAACTGAGGTGATACTTTCCATTGTTTTAGACGCAAAAACATATGTTTCACATACGAGGGCATGCCGCCTGAAAGACGAAGCACACGCAAGGAGTTGTGTTCCCACTGGTGGAACCAAACCCCACAGGAATCATGAAACCACATTTCCCATCCCCTCTGAGTGTTAATCAGAAGTGGCCATAACTTGGCTGTGAGGAAAATACTAGAAAAAAACAACAAAGGATTAATCATACCTACACCACCCTCTGTAACGGGCAGATAAGTAATATTCCGTTTGATCGGGTTCAGCCTGCTCCCCCACAACGCCTGAAAGAACAAGCTGAAAACCACCGTTTCCATTTGTTTCGGGATAGGGAATACATAACTTAAATAAAGAAATAGAGGTATCAAAAAAGTCTTTATCAAATATACCCTCTTCTTTTTCCCAATTGATCCTCTATTCCAAGAGGCAACTTTCATTTTACCCTGTCGTAGTTTAATATCCCAATTATAAAAATCTGAGTCGCTAATTCCAAAATAAACTCCTAGGATACGAATGGGACCCTCCACCAGACTCAGTGGGCCAATATGTTGCATCGGGGCCATAATGGATCCCAATCGGATACCCATACTCTTTCCGAAATTCAAACAGGCCCCTGAAAAATTTCCAAACAAGGAACATTCTTGTAGGGAAGCCTCTACCGAGGCCGTATCAGCCACTAGGAGGCAAATATCATCTGCGTATGCAATGGCTTTATACGGTGCAAGCATAGCAGAACAAGAAATGGCATGTATCTGAGGGTGAACATTCAGACGTCGGAGCAGAACATCTAAAAATAGGACATATAATAGAGGACTCGCAGGACAACCTTGGCGGACACCTCTTTTAACAGGGATCATAGGCCCTACCCAACCATTTACAACAGGAACTACCGTGGCCATCCTGTAGAACTTTTGTACCCATCGGATCATGGTGTCTGGTATATGTAAAAGACGTAATGCATTCCACAAAAAAATCGTGGTTAACCGAATCAAATGCCGCCTTCTGGTCCACTGAAACTATAATGCCAGAGGCCTTGCCCGCAAGTCCATGGGAAAACAGTTCCCAAAGGAGAATCAGATGATCCGAAATTCGTCTGGTAGGTATTGAGCAGGACTGGGCTGGATGCAGAACTGATTCCGCAATTCCTGTCAGATGTTTTGCAATAATTTTCATTAACAATTTAAAATCAGTATTTAACATACAGAGAGGGCACCAATTCTCAAGAAGGTGAATGTTGCCTCTTTGTTTGTAAACATATATTAAAGTACCTTTAGTAAAGTCTAAAGGTATAGTCTCGCTACTTAGCAGGGCATTAAATACAGAGGTCAGTTCAGTGATTAAATGGTCATTTAGCACTTTATACAAAGCAGCTGGGAGACCATCCGGACCAGGAGTTTTTCGCAAGGGCAATGAAGAAATTGCCGAAGACAGCTCTTGTTCTGTCAAGACGGCACAAGCCATATCTACACCCTGTGTCGAGGGGAGTGGAATATCTAGATCCCTGTACAGAGGTGTAGGGTCTTCCATTGCAGCTGAAAGGGGGGAGAATAAAGCAGTCGAGTGTTCTGTCACAATCTGCTGAATATCAGAGTGTGTAACACATAGTGTTCCCTCAGAATTGACAAGACACAGCACAGTTTTCTGGGAAACCTGTCATGAATTAGACTCAAAAGGGCACACTACATCCCGTGGTCAAGATATATGGAATTTGTGTTGGTGGTACAATTGTTGTGATTGTCTGGACTGAAAACACAACATATCTTTCCGTATTGATTATATCTGGAGATACAGGTTTTGTCCCGTCACATGTACTATGGAAAGCAATGACTGTAGGTGAGCCCTTTTCTGTAAATAATCCAAATAATCCCTCCTGCTTTTCTGTCGACTGTAACTTTTCAAATAAATGATTAAAGCATGTTTCGTATCCAACCACCAACGTATCAGGTCATCATAACAAATAAATACAGATTTACGAGCAGAAATGAAAGATAGGAGAAATCTCTGAAATATCATATCTTGCAAAAAGGATGTGTTAAATTTCCAAAATCCCGGCCCTTTGCTAAAAGGGGCAACTGAACCTACACCAACCGACACTAATTTGTGATCAGAAAAGGCTACTGCCTGTACCTGAGCTGAGCTGATCGGTAACGTATGAGATAAAAAAACAAAATCAATTCGTGTTGCCAGTTTATCTTTTTGAAAAGTGGGAGTATGTAAATTCGTGAAAGAAAGGTAAGCATCAGTCAAGTGTGCAGTAAGAATCAGTTTATCCAATTCATGTGAATCACAAAAAAATTTTTTAGTGGTGGCAAACAAACTTTTATCTAGTAGGCTGAGGCCACAATTAAAATCACCAGAAAATACTACTTGAAAGGAAGTATGCAAATAAGGGCGAATCAAAGGGAGCAAGGCTATGCGAGCCGTCTTAACTTGGGGGGCGTAAATGTTTATGACTGGTACAGGCAGTTCCCTATAACAAAATCCAAAACTAGGGCTCTACCAGGAGCCAAATCAAACAATTTTAGTAAACGAAAGCCCGGAACATTAAATATTATGCCCAGACCTGAACAGGGGTCCTGGCCTATAGACCAAAATGATGGGCCCAGAAACCAGTCATGTTTCGCTTGTCTAATCTCCTGCACAGTGTGGAGCCTGGTATCCTGCAATAAAAAGATACCCAACGGCAAAAGTCTTAACAAGGAGAACACTAACCTTCGTTTCTCTATTCGTTTCATACTATTAACATTAATAGTGTGGCAAACAAAGGGCGCCATGGTACCAAATATACAGTGTGAAACAACATCAAGACTTTCTCTTCCCAGCTACATTCTTTCCTTTAAGCCTAACTTTGGCCTTACGTTTTTGCGAGAGACCCGAACCCAGTTGGAGTTCCGAATCAGTGGTGCCATCAGGGAGAGAGGACGCAACAGAGGAAGAGTCAGACTCACCGCCTGCGTCATCAGAAGTCAGCTGAAGAACCTCGTAGGTATTAGACAGGGCTATGGGTTTGGGTACTAAAGGCGTTATAGGAGGTGGTGAGGTACGAGGACCATTCCTCATTGACCTTCGTCGCATAACAGTAAAAGGCTCACTGGGAGGTGGCATAGTACTCGGGCCAGGGATGTGATCTAAGTTTGACGCAGCAGATAGAACATGTGGTAGAGTGGGGGGTTCCACAACTAACAGGGGTTCAACAGTAACAACTGTCGAGGGGGTAGTAACCAGGGGAGACACTGGTACAGGGCCAGTCAGAGCAGGGTCCATCGCAGCTGTAGATGGAACGGCTGCAGTGGTACGAAGCCGAGCCTTTTGTGCCTGCGTAATCACAAATCGTTGATCAACCCCACCATCATGATTCACCTGAGCATGAGCAGACCAGGGACAAGTTTGAAACGTATGACCAATCTCTTCACAAAGATTACATCTGCTATTATTCTGGCAATGAATCCCCACATGTCCCAGCACCCCGCAGTTGTTACATCTCAGTTTATCACAGACATTACTCAGGTGTGAGGGGTCCCCACACCTGTAACAGGCCTTAGGCTGTCCCGGGTAAAACAGGACCCCCCTAACACAACCTAAGAAAAAAGAGTTAGGTAAGTGGACTGGGCCAGAGTCATTAGTACGTAACAGAACCTTAAATTTCCAGCCCCCCGTCCAGATATTTTCCGTGTCCAGAATAGCTTCAGGTTGATACTGTATCTTACAACGTTGACCCAACCAATAGACAATATCAGACACATCCACACCCTCATTCCGAAACATCACCGTAATGGTCTTAAAGGCAGGTTTTGAGAGGTGGACAGCCTGAAAAGGAGTCCATAAAGCAGTGCTTCTCAACGCGTGGTATCTAGTCCAAAAACGATCTAGTCCACGAGACATCTGAAAACTCACATCGAATGTGGATTCTCCAGATACATGAATCAGAGCATATATCTCATGGGCAAAAAATTTTAAAGAGTCTTTCAGCAGAGTCCTGGCCACGAACACGCGGTCAGGAGGGTCAGGTAGTCCACCCCTATAAACTAGCCTTACAGCGTTATGCCTTTTTGCAGCTAGGACCGGAGAGCAAAATAGAGAGGAGAAAGAACGAGTTTGTCCCACCTGTTTAGGGGGTGACTTACTCGTAACAGCAGAATCAGAAACCGTCACTTCTGTACTGTCAGAAAGAGGAAAGGTTCTCGATGTAGACTCTTGCGGGAGGGCTAAAACAGGGTTCTGAGTAAGAGCCAATTCCATCGGTACGCTCAAGGGGTCAGGAGAGCCCTGTGTATCAGGCAGTCTCTGCTGTGTATCCAGGAAGTCCTCGGGATGGGGGGACCGAATAGGGGATGGACCGGAAACCCACTGTCCAAGCTCGGGTTCCTGAATCCAGCCAGCACCACGCAATGCCGTTTCCACCAACCAGGTAGGTTCCGTGTGAGGGTTTTCATGCTGTGGAGGCAATAATGGGGAGGGTCGTACATCAGGGGTGGCTCAGGGATCGTAGTTTGTGTAGTAGTGCGAGCTTCAGTCGGCAATAGCAAAGAAGGCTGAGCCCCAATAGTCGTGGGTAACAAAATCGAACTCGTCGGTTCAGACTGTGTGACAGGAGGCATCTCAGGTAGTCCCTTGGTTCCGACAGGAGGAGCAGAGGAGCAGCCTCCGCCATTCGTGGCATTTCGTACTGTCATCAATTCCTTGTACAAAGCTAGTTTGGTTAGCGAAAAATGGCGTTCCGCCTCAGCCAAGTGCTGCCCAATATCACGTTCCTGTATTGCTGCTGCATCGAGGTTCAGAAACTTTCCATCCGCCAAAGAAACATCAAGGGAGGTAGAGCAAGCCATGGTAGTGAGATCAGAAATAGATGTAGTCTCAGCAGTAGGTGCAGCCAGAAGGGTAACATCAGACAAAACAAAATCCTGCACAGGCTTAACAGTTTCCATCGTGGTCTCCAAACAGCCAGAGACAGGAGCTGAGACCAAGTCTCCTGTCTCTCCAGCCACCTCTGCAGCAGGCAAAGGAGGTTCCGCCATCTTGGACAGAGTACGCCCCTCTGTCGAGTAGGGGATTTTCCCCAGTGTCCGGCCAGATTTCTTCCATTCCCTAGAAATACCACCAACAGCTTAATCTGGTTCAGTTTCAGCTGGTTACCATCTGTATCCCTACCCCTGGGTTGCCCCTGAAAAAGGGACTTCTAGTCTCAGTGGGCTTATCCATTCAATAAAAGAAATAAATAATGCATTTTTAAATATTCCAGTGGTCAGCACTGTCAGCTAAGGTGGAAAAATTCCCCTTTTGTATTTGTGGTTGTTTTTCTTTCTTTTAGTTTTGGCTGTCTGGTTCTTATGTATGATGTATTTTTAAATATCCCAGTGGTCAGCACTGTCAGCTGAGATGGAAAAATTGCTCTTTTTTAATTTTTGGTTGTCTTTTTCTTCCTCCATCCTGGTCAGCCCACATTCATGCTGTTCTCCCAGCCCTGTCCCCCGACCACAGGTCTTACCTTCCTTCTTCCCCCATGGCTTGCCCTCTGTGGCAGGACAGTAAGGAGTCCCCTCAATCAGCCAAGACCAGATCCAGTTTGGGGAGGTGTCTTCTATTGGGAACAGGGCCCAGAAGAATTTCAGTCATCTGACATGCCCAGGACATTTGTCCTTGTTCACCCTTATGCCAGAGGTGGAGTGTGCAATACCCACAATGGCTGAGCTGTGCATGTTTCTGCACACCTGTCAGCTGCTCCGCCTCCACCCCATGTTATATGGGACCTGGTATGCCAACTGCCAGCCACTGCTAGGTGTCAGGCAGGCACTGGCCTCTGTTCCACACCCTCCCCAGGAGAGGAGCGCTGTCCTCTGGACGCTCGATCCTCTCCCTGGCCGACCCCCAGCAACCCATTCTCACCATGAACACAGGTTGCTGGTGTGGCAGGAGGTAAGGCATGATGCCTCAGCCCTCCATGCACTGGGTTGACTAAAAAAAATTGCCCTTTTTAATCCCCCAGGTGCATGCCACCATAGCACCCTGGAGGGCAAAACAAAAGTATGACGTGCTCATCTAAGTAAAACAACTTAAGTTACCTATTCAGGTAATAAATACAGGGTTGAATCCTAACAATTCTACCCTGTACTTAAATTCAAACCAATTCCAATTGCATTGTACAGAATAATGTGTGAGGTGTGCATTATAATTTTTTTTTACAAACCCCCAAGATGTGATACCACCTAACTATGACTGCAAAGCACGGGTGGGTTGTCATGGTATCACACACTGAAGGTGTATAACAAAAACAAATAAAAAAAAAGAATGACAACACAAATTGTTTATTTTATGTAATTGCTGGTGCTGGTTTCACAGACTAGCTTTATTTTAAAAGATTCCCCTTCGCAGTAAAGAAACAGAGAAAAGACAAGTCAGCTTACAACTAAATTGTATTTTTGGTACAGTTGTTCACAAAGTCTGTGTGTTTTGGCCTTTTTTTTATTAAGGGCAGATGTCTGTGTAGCGCCTGAGGAACAAAATGGCAATGTCTCCCCTCCCTCTCCCCTGACGTGACCCCATTTACCACCATCCTCTGCTGTTTCCCCCTCAGCCAACTTTTCAGCCATCCAACTAGAGCCTTTTATTCACCCAGCTCCTCTAACTTCTTCAGCAATGTTCTATGCAACACCAAGTTGAATGCCTTGCTGAAGTGGAAGTAGAATAAATCTACTGACTGTTCCTTAACTAATGCGCTAGTTACCCAGACAAAGAATACTACCAGGCTGCTCTGAGAAGACCTCCCTGCCACCAACCCATGCTGATTGCTGTCTTGGAGCCTTTTGCTCTGTAGGCAGTCTGCTAGATCCTCCTTGACTAGAGTTTTCACCAGTTTATCTACATTGGAGGTAAGACTGATGAGTCTGTAGTTACCTGGTTGCTCCTTGTCCCCACCATTATGGAATGGAACCATGTCCGCTAACCTCCAATCTTTGTAACTACCCCTGACTGTAGTGAACCTTCTGAACAGCCCTGTTAAGAGTTCAGGGGTTGAGTTGATTTAGGGTTAGCAAATAGTTCCCTACCCCGCCCTATACGCAGGTCCTTGTTCATAAGGTGGGGTCACAAGAAGGCTATCAGCAGAAGTATGTAAACTCTATTTTATTCTGCAGTGTGCTGTTGTGTATAATACATTATCTTGCCCTTAATTCGATCTATGTATGATAACGTTCAGCACACAACCAGCTCTGCTGCTTTAAAGTCCTCTCAACACCTTCAGGAAAAATAGGAGTTTCACCTAAGTGAAGCAATCCTGTTGTACCAAAATCCCAAATAAAAATAAATAGTTATATTTATTTTTGAAACATTATGCCTTGGTTCAGCGAGCAGTGAGTGACTGCCATGCCTCCCACTAAAGGTTATTTAAATGCACATGCCCTAAGCATCCTTTGCGTACTTATTTCTGTTCTTGCAGCTGCATGGCTGCCAATTCTCCTGCCCGCCCTCTTCATCCACCACTACCTGGCATCACCCTGTGATGGAAGCACTGGACATCTCTGCCTGATTCAGTTCTGGTCCCGGAACTGTCTTCCTGATGTTCTCGCTCCCTGGCTTTGGGCTCCACTTCTCACTCACTTGGCCGGTATGTTGCCTGCCTGCCCTATCTTCTGCTGTGTTGCCTGTTACTTTGTATTGTGACCCCAGTTTGTTTTAGTCTTCTGTCTGCTTGCTAGCACCTCCCATTCCTCTTACTATACTTGCTCTGAGCTCTCTCTGCTCTATGCAGGGAGAGGTTTGTCACTTGTCCCCATCTCTTTGGGTTGCTGTTACCTTGATAGGCTGCTCAACCGCTGCTGGGTTTGGCATCCCTCTGCAGTCTCAGCTGGCTGCCTTTTACCTTGGCTGGTAATTTTCACTGTACTATGCCTTCCTTAACTCTGTCAGGGATCCAGGGATCAGAGTTCAGTATAAAGTTATTCTGCAGTGATCCAGGGATCAGAGCTCTTTATAAAGTTACTGTACAGGGATCCAGAGATTGGAGCACAGTATAAAGTTATTGTACAGGGATCCAAAGATTGGAGCTCAGTATATGGTCAGACTAGGTGGGCCAAGCAGTCCTTATCTGCCATCAACGTCTATATTTCTATGTATAAAGTTACTGTGCAGGGATTCAGAGATCAGAACTCAGTATAAAGTTATTGTACAGGGATCCAGAGATCAGAACTCAGTATAAAGTTATTGTACAGGAATCCAGGGATCAGACCTCAGTATAAAGTTACTGTGCAGGGATCCAGGGATCAGAGCTCAGTATAAAGTTACTGTGCAGGGATCCAGGGATCAGAGCTCAGTATAAAGTTACTGTGCAGGGATCCAGGGATCAGAACTCAGTATAAAGTTACTGTGCAGGGATCCAGAGATCAGAGCTCAGTATGAAGTTACTGTGCAGGGATCTAGAGATCAGAGCTCAGTATAAAGTTATTGTGCAGGGATCCAGGGATCGGAGCTCAGTATAAAGTTACTGTGCAGGGATCCAGGGATCAGAGCTCAGTATAAAGTTACTGTGCAGTGATCCAGAGATCAGAGCTCAGTATAAAGTTATTGTACAGGAATCCAGGGATCAGAGCTCAGTACAGAGTTATTGTACAGGAATCCAGGGATCAGAGCTCAGTATAAAGTTACTGTGTAGGGATCCAGAGATCAGAGCTCAGTATAAAGTTACTGTGCAGGGATCCAGGGATCAGAGCTCAGTATAAAGTTACTGTGCAGGATCCAGGGATCAGAGCTCAGTACAGGGTTACTGTGCAGGGATCCAGGGATCAGAGCTCAGTATAAAGTTACTGTGCAGGGATCCAGAGATCAGAGCTCAGTATAAAGTTACTGTGCAGGGATCCAGAGATCAGAGCTCAGTATAAAGTTACTGTGCAGGGATCCAGAGATCAGAGCTCAGTATAAAGTTACTGTGCAGGGATCCAAAGATCAGAGCTCAGTATAAAGTTACTGTGCAGGGATCCAGGGATCAGAGCTCAGTATAAAGTTATTGTGCAGGAATCCAGAGATCAGAGCTCAGTATAAAGTTACTGTGCAGGGATCCAGGGATCAGAGCTCAGTATAAAGTTACTGTGCAGGGATCCAGAGATCAGAGCTCAGTATAAAGTTACTGTGCAGGGATCCAGAGATCAGAGCTCAGTATAAAGTTACTGTGCAGGGATCCAGAGATCAGAGCTCAGTATAAAGTTACTGTGCAGGGATCCAGAGATCAGAGCTCAGTATAAAGTTACTGTGCAGGGATCCAGAGATCAGAGCTCAGTATAAGTTACTGTACAGGGATCCAGGGATCAGAGCTCAGTATAAAGTTACTGTGCAGGGATCCAGAGATCAGAGCTCAGTATAAAGTTACTGTGCAGGGATCCAGGGATCAGAGCTCAGTATGAAGTTACTGTGCAGGGATCCAGAGATCAGAGCTCAGTATAAAGTTACTGTGCAGGGATCCAGGATCAGAGCTCAGTATAAAGTCACTGTGCAGGGATCCAGAGATCAGAGATCAGTATAAAGTTACCGTGCAGGGATCCAGGATCAGAGCTCAGTATAAAGTCACTTTGCAGGGATCCAAAGATCAGAGCTCAGTATAAAGCTACCGTGCAGGGATCCAGGGATCAGAGCTCAGTATAAAGTTACTGTGCAGGGATCCAGAGATCAGAGCTCAGTATAAAGTTATTGTGCAGGAATACAGAGATCAGAGCTCAGTATAAAGTTGCTGTACAGGGATCCAGTGATCAGAGCTCAGTATAAAGTTACTGTGCAGGGATCCAGAGATCAGAGCTCAGTATAAAGTTACTATGCAGGGATCCTGAGATCAGAGCTCAGTATAAAGTTACCGTGCAGGGATCCAGAGATCAGAGCTCAGTATAAAGTTACTATGCAGGGATCCTGAGATCAGAGCTCAGTATAAAGTTACCGTGCAGGGATCCAGGGATCAGAGCTCAGTATAAAGTTATTGTACAGGAATCCAGAGATCAGAGCTCAGTATAAAGTTACTGTGCAGGGATCCAGGATCAGAGATCAGTATAAAGTTACTGTGCAGGGATCCAGGGATCAGAGCTCAGTATAAAGTTACCGTGCAGGGATCCAAGGATCAGAGCTCAGTATAAAGTTACTGTGCAGGGATCCAGGGATCAGAGCTCAGTATAAAGTTACCGTGCAGGGATCCAGAGATCAGAGCTCAGTATAAAGTTACTGTGCAGGGATCCAGAGATCAGAGCTCAGTACAGAGTTATTGTACAGGAATCCAGGGATCAGAGCTCAGTATAAAGTTACTGTGTAGGGATCCAGAGATCAGAGCTCAGTATAAAGTTACTGTGCAGGGATCCAGGGATCAGAGCTCAGTATAAAGTTACTGTGCAGGATCCAGGGATCAGAGCTCAGTACAGGGTTACTGTGCAGGGATCCAGGGATCAGAGCTCAGTATAAAGTTACTGTGCAGGGATCCAGAGATCAGAGCTCAGTATAAAGTTACTATGCAGGGATCCAGAGATCAGAGCTCAGTATAAGTTACTGTGCAGGGATCCAGAGATCAGAGCTCAGTATAAAGTTACTGTGCAGGGATCCAGAGATCAGAGCTCAGTATAAAGTTACTGTGCAGGGATCCAGGGATCAGAGCTCAGTACAAAGTTACTGTGCAGGGATCCAGGATCAGAGCTCAGTATAAAGTTACTGTGCAGGGATCCAGGGATCAGAGCTCAGTATAAAGTTACTGTGCAGGATCCAGAGATCAGAGCTCAGTATAAAGTTACTGTGCAGGGATCCAGAGATCAGAGCTCAGTATAAAGTTACTGTGCAGGGATCCAGAGATCAGAGCTCAGTATAAAGTTACTGTGCAGGGATCCAGAGATCAGAGCTCAGTATAAAGTTACTGTGCAGGGATCCAAAGATCAGAGCTCAGTATAAAGTTACAGTGCAGGGATCCAGGGATCAGAGCTCAGTATAAAGTTATTGTGCAGGGATCCAGAGATCAGAGCTCAGTATAAAGTTACTGTGCAGGGATCCAGAGATCAGAGCTCAGTATAAGTTACTGTGCAGGGATCCAGGGATCAGAGCTCAGTATAAAGTTACTGTGCAGGATCCAGAGATCAGAGCTCAGTATAAAGTTACTGTGCAGGGATCCA
The DNA here is from genome assembly GCA_016271365.2 of Neoceratodus forsteri. Lineage (NCBI taxonomy): Eukaryota > Metazoa > Chordata > Ceratodontiformes > Ceratodontidae > Neoceratodus > Neoceratodus forsteri. Next base: position 71,782,123 of record CM028136.1, read on the forward strand.
GGGATCAGAGCTCAGTATAAAGTTACTGTGCAGGGATCCAGAGATCAGAGCTCAGTATAAAGTTACTGTGCAGGGATCCAGGGATCAGAGCTCAGTATAAAGTTACTGTGCAGGGATCCAGGGATCAGAGCTCAGTATAAAGTTACTGCAGGGATCCAGGGATCAGAGCTCAGTATAAAGTTACTGTGCAGGGATCCAGAGATCAGAGCTCAGTATAAGCTACGTGCAGGGATCCAGGATCAGAGCTCAGTATAAAGTTACTGTGCAGGGATCCAGAGATCAGAGCTCAGTATAAAGTTATTGTGCAGGAATACAGAGATCAGAGCTCAGTATAAAGTTGCTGTACAGGGATCCAGTGATCAGAGCTCAGTATAAAGTTACTGTGCAGGGATCCAGAGATCAGAGCTCAGTATAAAGTTACTATGCAGGGATCCTGAGATCAGAGCTCAGTATAAAGTTACCGTGCAGGGATCCAGAGATCAGAGCTCAGTATAAAGTTACTATGCAGGGATCCTGAGATCAGAGCTCAGTATAAAGTTACCGTGCAGGGATCCAGGGATCAGAGCTCAGTATAAAGTTATTGTACAGGAATCCAGAGATCAGAGCTCAGTATAAAGTTACTGTGCAGGGATCCAGGATCAGAGATCAGTATAAAGTTACTGTGCAGGGATCCAGGGATCAGAGCTCAGTATAAAGTTACCGTGCAGGGATCCAGAGATCAGAGCTCAGTATAAAGTTACTATGCAGGGATCCTGAGATCAGAGCTCAGTATAAAGTTACCGTGCAGGGATCCAGGGATCAGAGCTCAGTATAAAGTTATTGTACAGGAATCCAGAGATCAGAGCTCAGTATAAAGTTACTGTGCAGGGATCCAGGATCAGAGATCAGTATAAAGTTACTGTGCAGGGATCCAGGGATCAGAGCTCAGTATAAAGTTACCGTGCAGGGATCCAGGGATCAGAGCTCAGTATAAAGTTACTGTGCAGGGATCCAGGGATCAGAGCTCAGTATAAAGTTACTGTGCAGGGATCCAGAGATCAGAGCTCAGTATAAAGTTACTGTGCAGGGATCCAGAGATCAGAGCTCAGTATAAAGTTACTGTGCAGGGATCCAGAGATCAGAGCTCAGTATAAAGTCACTTTGCAGGGATCCAGAGATCAGAGCTCAGTATAAAGTCACTGTGCAGGGATCCAGGGATCAGAGCTCAGTATAAAGTTACTGTGCAGGGATCCAGATATCAGAGCTCAGTATAAAGTTACTGTGCAGGGATCTCAGAGATCAGAGCTCAGTATAAAGTTACTGTGCAGGGATTCAGAGATCAGAACTCAGTATAAAGTTACTGTGCAGGGATTCAGAGATCAGAGCTCAGTATAAAGTTATTGTACTGGAATCCAGGGATCAGAGCTCAGTATTTATTTATTTATTTATTTATTGTATTCTAGGAATTAATACCTTTGAGCCAAGGCTCTTTTACAAAGGTTCCGCGTTAAATTAGGTACAAACAATAGGGTTACAATGGGTTGCACATTTAGGTTACATTGTGTACATAGACAGAGACATAAAACAGTTAACATCAAAGACATTTATAAGCGAGCAGATAAATACCAATTAAATACTTTCATCATTAAGAAAACTGTTGGAAAGGGAAAGATAGGTAAGGGAAGTATGATAGGTAGTGTAATTGAGAGAAAAGGGGGGTGGAGGGAGGAGCAGACCATAGCTGGAGAAGAGATCCTCTACCAGGCCTTTGTCAGGTAAGAGGGCAGGGGTCGAGGAGTGAGATAATTAGGATTTAATCGAGGCAGTCACAGGAGTTTGAGGTGGCTAGGTGAGAGAATAGGCTAGATTTAACAGCACCTAAGGAGTTAGAGGAGGTAATAGAGGTGCTAAGAGTATTTAGCCAGTTGGGGGCACGATAGGCAAATGATCATTGACCCTGTGTGGTCTGGCAATGGGGGATCTGAAGAAGCTGATTTTCTGATCTTCTGGTGGGTCGGCCACTTGTGTTCTGGCATAGCAGGTCTTGAATGCAGGGTGGGGTGAGGCCCATGATGGCTTTCTTAGCCATAAGGCAGGTGAGGTACTTTAAACGGTTTGGGAGTTGTAACCACCCAGTTTCAACATAGAGCTCGCAAGTATGAGTTTGTCGATGAGCACCAGTAAGCAGCCGACAGGCCTTGTTTAGGGAGGTTGATACTCGCTATGCTCGAGAGGCAATTCCATAGATACTGTCAGTAGTCGATGACTGAGATGATTGAGGATTGAATAGCTAGCTTCAGTGCTGGTAGGTAAGGAGTTGTCTGTTCTGGTAGAGTATCCTGTCGTTGATTAATAGTTTTGGATATACTATCAATATGCATTGTAAAGACTAGGCCTTGATCAAATGTGATTCTAAGATATTTAAAGGTAGCCACCTGTTCAAGGGTGATTCCCAGGGATGTGTTGATATTGAGTGGTACTTGCCTTTTCTTGTTCTGCGGGCTTGCGAAAAGCATGGATTTTGTTTTTTTGTGGTTTAGGACCAGCTTGTGTTCACTGAACCACGCCTCAACACTGGCAAATGCGTGCTGGAGGCTGAGGCATAATGGGTTAGGGTCTTTGTGCGAGGATAGAATCACTGCATCATCAGCACAGAGGATGATTTGCTCAGGGCAGGATTTAGGGAGGGAGTTTAGAAAAAGGCTGAAGAGAAGAGGGCCTAAGATGGATCCCTGTGGAACTCCTGAGAGGACAGGCTTAGGGTCTGAGAGAACTCCAGCTATTTTTACAACCTGAGTGCGCTGGGTAAGGTAGCTTTTTATCCAGGCACCAGAGCCCAGGGAGAGCCCAAGAGACTGTAGTTGACTGATGAGTAGACCATGGTGTACAGTGTCAAATGCCTTCGTTAGATCAATGTACACAGCTCCAGTTAGGAGTCCTTTGTCCAAAGCCTTGTGGATTGCTCCTGAGAATTCGAGCAGGGCTGTCGATGTGCTATGCCTTTGTCTGAAACCATGTTGCTGGGCACAAAGGATGTTATATTTCTGCAGGTAGTCTGTTAGCTGATCGGTCACCATACGTTCAAGAGCTTTAGACAGAGGAGGAAGTATTGAAATAGGTCTATAGCTACCAGGCAGAGACTTATCACCACTTTTGTGCACAGGAGTGACTATAGCAGCCTTCCATAAACTAGGGAACTTGCTGGAGCAGAGGGAGAGATTGAATATTCTAGTGAGGGGGAGTAGGACTTCATCCAGGGTAAGGGACAGTATTTTAAGATCAATAGAGTCACTGCTTGCCCGGGATTTAGATATATCCTTCTTTATGTATTTATAAACTTCATGTGCTTTAACTATTTTAAGATGGAAGGGTGGAGTGTTTGGAGGGGCAGAGGGTGATATAGATTTTGGAGGGTCAGTAGCAGCAAAGAAGTCAGATGCGAGGACACCGCTGAGGTCAGTGAAGGTCTCATTAAGGGTGTTTGCTATGACCAAGGGGTCAAGGGTGGTAGTGCCTTCCACATTCGGTATAGTAGGAGAGGATTTGGACTGCTTACAAGTGATATTTCTTAGATTGTCTCAGAAAGACTTCCCTTCACCCCAGGTGTTGGAGAGGGCATTTTTGAAGTAGGCGCTCTTCACCCGGCGAGTCTCTTTGGTACAGTAGTTTCGGGCCTGTTTATACTTTTGGATGTCAGTCAGAGAGCCAGTGTCTCTTGCTATAGCCCAGAGGTGGTCCCTTCTTTTGTGTAGGGCCATTAGATTAGCAGTGAGCCAAGGGTTTGAGAGCGCTTTCACTTTGCGCTTTTTCACAGGTGCATAGGAGTCACAGGCAGCATTGAAAGTGTAGATAAAGTGATTAAGGGCTTCATCGACATCTTGAGTATTGTAAATGGGAGACCAGTCTTTCAGTCTAAGATTTTCCTTTAGAGGAGTAAGGTTACCAAAAGGTAGTACTCTGCTAGTGATGGTTCTAGAAGGTGGTTTTCTGAACTTGTTTGACCAGGTATATTTTATAGTAGAGTGGTCGCTAAGAGAGTCCGGGAGAACAGCAACATTATTTATCCGAGCCGGGTGATTGGTGAGGATCCAATCTATTAGGGTACTATTACCAGTTTTGTAGTTTTTCCTAGTAGGTGAATTGACCAGCTGTGTTAAGTTTGCAGCAAGGATAGCATCCTTAGATGACCCTGTGTCTGATGCTAGCCAGTTGATATTAAAGTCACCAAGGAGAAGGAGCTCAGCGTCAGGAGGTTGAGATCTGATGAAATCTAGTACAGTCTGGAGGCCGGACCCTGGATCTTTAGGAGGGATATAGATAGCAGTAACCGTGAGGACTTTCTTGTGGGCACCAAGGAGAAGTTTGATAGGGAGGAGTTGTACCGCAGAATCAATGGTGGTATACATAATAGGGAGGCATGTGAGATAGTCCTTTATGTAAATGGCACAGCCACCACCCCTTTTTGAAGTCCTATCCAGCCTGAGTATCTTGTAGCCTTGAAAGAGATATGGCATGGTCAGGGGTGCTGGGTGTCAGCCAAGTTTCAACAATGGCCATCATATCAGAATTATGTTGACTGGCAAAGGTTTGGAGGGAGGCCAGTTTAGGTAGGAGACTACAAATATCTAAGGTGACAAAGGTGAGACCCCACCCCGGTTTTGGCAGGCTTTGTTGTGCTGTAGGAGATAGGGCCAGGATTAGGGTGAACACTTCCTGATATTAAGAGGAGGAGGAGCAGGAGTTTAAGAGTCAATTGTCGTAATTCATAGTAGGGGGAAATCAGCCTATGTTGCTTGTGTATTTTGGTCCAATACAGGCGTCTAGGATCCCAGTGTAATGCATTGGTCAGGAGTAGGTGCCGAGTCGCCCCCAGGCAATCATCATAATTGTTCATATTTAAACAGTCCATTGCTAGATGGCACCATTTATGCGTAAAGAGGGAGATTGCAATTGTGCCTGATGATGGGTAGATAGACAGGAGGACCAGAGTAGAGGGTGGGGAGGGATAGGAAGAGGTAGGTAGATGGCTTAGGGTAGAAAGCAAGGAGAGGGCTAGAAGAGACAGAAGAATGTGGTTACAGGGAGGCATAGTAGCTAGGAGAGGAGATAGGGGAGCAAAGATAAATGGATGTAGCAGGGAAGGAGAGGGAGGTGGGAGAAGGAAGCCAAGAGAGCTGAAAAACACAGTGATGCGTGGCCTGTAAAATCCTAAGAGAAGCTAGCAGCAGCAGAAAAATGCAGGGGAGAGGGAGTGGTTTAGCATATGGTACAGGATAGGATGTGGGACAGTGGGCTGGTATTTGGAGCAAGGGGCGGCGACGAAGCAGACTATTTAATAAAGGTAGGGGGCGGGCATAAAATTTCAGCACTGAGCAGTAAGTAATGGTTTGAGCACTGTTAAGCTCTAATGTCACCCAGACCATCAGATAGCAAGGTCTGAGCTGGAGGCCAATCAGTGCTCAGCAAGCACGGTCAGCCAATCCGCTGCCGATCTCTGCTTCCCCAGTCTGAGGAATGTCCCTACCGGCTTTTTGGGTCGGGAGGCGGCTAGAGGAGGCGTCGTAGGAGGTGCGGTGAGAACCAGGTCCCATCTGGAACCCGGCTAGCCCACTCAGGGCAATGGCGTCTGGCTGAGGAGAGAGAGAGAAGAAGGCAGTGAGTAGGCCTATATTGTCAGTGGCAAGTAGGCAGTGACGCAATGCTAACAACAGGGAGGAAGGAGGAAGGAGATTCAAGAGTAGGCAATGAGGTGAGGGAGAAGGTAAAACCAGAGTGGAGAGGGGAGAGAGTGGGGGAACTGATGGGGGGGCTGAGGTGTTACCCAGAAGCGATCAGGTCCAGTGGATTGCTGGTGCCAGCCTGAAGGGACAGAAGAAAAGGGGGTGGAAAGCAAAAGAAAAGAGGAGCAATTTATTTATTTATTTATTTTTTTTACTACAACAACAAAAATAAAGTTACTGTGCAGGGATCCAGGGATCAGAGCTCAGTATAAAGTTACTGTGCAGGGATCCAGGGATCAGAGCTCAGTATAAAGTTACTGTGCAGGGATCCAAGGAACAGAACTCTGTATAAAGTTACTGTGCAGGGATCCAAAGATCAGAGCTCAGTATAAAGTTACTGTGCAGGGATCCAGAGATCAGAGCTCAGTATAAGGTTATTGTGCAGGGATCCAGAGATCAGAGCTCAGTATAAAGTTATTGTACAGGAATCCAGGGATCAGAGCTCAGTACAGAGTTATTGTACAGGAACCCAGGGATCAGAGCTCAGTATAAAGTTACTGTGTTGGGATCCAGAGATCAGAGCTCAGTATAAAGTTACTGTACAGGAATCCAGGGATCAGAGCTCAGTATAAAGTTACTGTGCAGGGATACAGGGATCAGAGCTCAGTACAGAGTTACTGTGCAGGGATCAGAGCTCAGTATAAAGTTACAGTGCAGGGATCCAGAGATCAGAGCTCAGTATAAAGTTACTCTGCAGGGATCCAGAGATTAGAGCTCAGTAAAAAGTTACTGTGCAGGGGTCCAGAGATCAGAGCTCAGTATAAAGTTACTGTGCAGGGATCCAGAGATCAGAGCTCAGTATAAAGTTACTGTGCAGGGATCCAAAGATCAGAGCTCAGTATAATGTTACAATGCAGGGATCCAGGGATCAGAGCTCAGTATAAAGATACTGTGCAGGGATCCAGAGATCAGAGCTCAGTATAAAGTTACCATGCAGGGATCCAGGGATCAGCGATCCGTATAAAGTTACTGTGCAGGATCCAAAAATCAGTATAAAGTAATTGTGAAGGGATCCAGAGGTCAGAGATCAGTATAAAGTTACTGTGAAGGGATCTAGAGATCAGTATAAAGTTATTGTGAAGGGATCCAGAGATCAGTATAAAGTTATTGTGAAGGGATCCAGAGGTCAGAGATCAGTATAAAGTTACTGTGCAGGGATCCAGAGATCAGAGCTCAGTATAAAGTTACTGTGCAGGAATCCAGAGATCAGAGCTCAGTATAAAGATACTGTGCAGAGATCCAGAGATCAGAGCTCAGTATAAAGTTACTGTAAGAAGATCCAGAGATCAGAGCTCAGTATAAAGTTACTGTGCAGGGATCCAAGGATCAGGTCACAGTATAAAGTTACTGAGAAGGGATCCAGGGATCAGAGCCCAGTATAAAGTTACTGTGCAGGGATCAAGAGATCAGAGCTGAGTATAAAGTTACTGTGCAGGGATCCAGAGATCAGAGCTCAGAGTAAAGTTATTGTGCAGGGATCCAAAGATCAGAGCTCAGTATAAAGTTACTGTGCAGGGATCCAGAGATCATAGCTCAGTATAAAATTACTGTGAAGGGATCCAGAGATCAGAGCTCAGTATAAAGTTACTTTGCGGGGACCCAGAGATCAGAACTCAGTATAAAGTTACTCTGCATGGATCCAGAACGCAGAACGCAGTATTAAGTTACTGTGCAGGGATCCAGAGATCATAGATCAGTATAAAGTTACTGTGCATGGATTCTGAGATCAGAACTCAGTAAAAAGTTACTGTGCAGGGATCCAGAGAACAGAGCTCAGTATAAAGTTACTGTGCATGGATACAGGGATCAGACATCAGTATAAAGTTACTGTGCTGGGATCCAGAGATCAGAGCTCAGTATAAAGTTACTGTGCAGGGATTCAGAGATCAGAGCTCAGTGTAAAGATACTGTGCAGGGATCCAGGGATCAGAGATCAGTATAAAGTTACTGTGCAGGGATCCAGAGATCATTATAAAATAATTGTGAAGGGATGCAGAGGTCAAAGCTCAGTATAAAGTTACTGTGCAGGAATCCAGAGACCAGAGATCAGTATAAAGTTACTGTGTAGGGATCCAGAGATCAGTATAAAGTTACTGCGAAGGGATGCAGAGATCAGTATAAAGTTATTGTGAAGGGATCCAGTGGTCAGAGCTCAGTATAAAGTTATTGTACAGGGATCCAGAGATCAGAGCTCAGTTTAAAGTTACTGTGCAGCGATCCAGAGATCAGAGCTCAGTATAAAGTTATTGTGTAGGAAATCAGGGATCAGAACTCAGTATTAAGTTACTGTGCAGGGATCCAGAGATCAGAGCTCAGTATAAGGTTACTGTGCAGGGTTCCAGGGTTCAGAGCTCAGTATACAGTTACTGTGCAGGGATCCAGGGATCAGAGCTCAGTATAAAGTTACTGTGAAGGGATCCCGGGATCAGAGCTCAGTTTACAGTTACTCTGCTGGGATTCAGAGAACAGAGCTCAATAAATTGTTACTGTACAGGGATCCAGGGATCTGAGCTCAGTATAAAGTTACTGTGCAGGGATCCAGAGATCAGAGCTCAGAATAAAGTTACTGTGCAGGTATCCAGGGATCAGACCTCAGTAAAAGGTTTCTGTGCAAGGATCCAGGGATCAGAGCTCAGTATGAAGTTACTGTGCAGGGATCCAGAGATCAGAGCTCAGTATAAAGTTACTCTGCAGGAATCCAGGTTTCAGAGCTCAGAATAAAGTTACAGTGCAGGGATCCAGAGATCAGAGCTCAGTATAAAGTTACCGTGCAGGGATTCAGGATCAGAGCTCAGTATAAAGTTACTGTGCAGGGATCCAGGGATCAGAGATCAGTATAAAGTAACTGAGCAGAGATCCAGAGATCAGTATAAAGTAATTGTGAAGGGATCCAGAGGTCAGAGTTCAGTATAAAGTTACTGTGCAGGGATCCAGAGATCAGAGATCAGTATAAAGTTACTGTGTAGGGATCCAGAGATCAGTATAAAGTTATTGTGAAGGGATCCAGAGATCAGTATAAAGTTACTGTGAAGGGATCCAGAGGTTAGAGCTCAGTATAAAGTTACTGTGCAGGGATCCAGAGATCAGAGCTCAGAATAAAGTTACTGTGCAGGGATCCAGAGATCAGAGATCAGAATAAGGATACTGTGCAGGGATCCAGAGATCAGAGATCAGTATAAACTTACTGTGCAGGGATCCAGAGATCAGAGCTCAGTATAAAGTTACTGTGCAGGGATCCAGAGATCAGAGCACAGCATAAAGTTACTGTACAGGGATCCAGAGATCAGCGCTCAGTATAACATTACTGTGCAGGGATCCAGAGATCAGAGCTCAGTATAAAGTTACTGTGCAGGGATCCAGAGATCAGAGCTCAGTATAACGTTGCTGTGCAGGGATCCAGAGATCAGAGCTCAGTATAAAGTTCCTGTGCAGGGATCCAGAGAACCGAGCTCAGTATAACGTTACTGTGCAGGGATCCAGAGATCAGAGCTCTCTATAAGTTACTGTGCAGGGTTCCAGAGATCAGAGCTCAGTACAACGTTACTGTGCAGGGACCCAGAGATCAGAGCACAGTATAAAGTTACTGTGCAGGAATCCAGAGATCAGAACTCAGTATAAAGTTACTGTGCAGGATCCAGGGATCAGAGCACAGTATAAAGTTTCTGTGCAGGGATCCAGGGATCAGCAATCAGTATAAAGTTACTGTGCAGGGATCCAAAAATCAGTATAAAGTAATTGTGAAGGGATCCAGAGGTCAGAGCTCAGTAAAAAGTTACTGTTCAGGGATCCAGAGATCAGAGATCAGTATAAAGTTACTGTGTAGGGATCTAGAGATCAGTATAAAGTTATTGTGAAGTGATCCAGAGATCAGTATAAAGTTATTGTGAAGGGATCCAGAGGTCAGAGATCAGTATAAAGTTACTGTGCAGGGATCCAGAGATCAGAGCTCAGTATAAAGTTACTGTGCAGGAATCCAGAGATCAGAGCTCAGTATAAAGTTACTGTGCAGAGATCCAGAGATCAGAGCTCAGTGTAAAGTTACTGTAAAAAGATCCAGAGATCAGAGCTCAGTATAAAGTTACTGTGCAGGGATCCAAGGATCAGGTCACAGTATAAAGTTACTGAGAAGGGATCCAGAGATCAGAGCTGAGTATAAAGTTACTGTGCAGGATTCCAGAGATCAGAGCTCAGTATAAAGTTACTGTGCAGGGATCCAGAGATCAGAGCTCAGAATAAAGTTATTGTGCAGGGATCCAAAGATCAGAGCTCAGTATAAAGTTACTGTGCAGGGATCCAGAGATCATAGCTCAGTATAAAGTTACTGTGCAGGGATCCAGAGATCAGAGCTCAGTATAAAGTTACTTTGCGGGGACCCAGAGATCAGAACTCAGTATAAAGTTACTCTGCATGGATCCAGAACTCAGAACGCAGTATTAAGTTACTGTGCAGGGATCCAGAGATCATAGATCAGTATAAAGTTACTGTGCATGGATTCTGAGATCAGAACTCAGTAAAAAGTTACTGTGCAGGGATCCAGAGAACAGAGCTCAGTATAAAGTTACTGTGCATGGATACAGGGATCAGACATCAGTATAAAGTTACTGTGCAGGGATCCAGAGATCATTATAAAATAATTGTGAAGGGATGCAGAGGTCAAAGCTCAGTATAAAGTTACTGTGCAGGAATCCAGAGACCAGAGGTCAGTATAAAGTTACAGTGTAGGGATCCAGAGATCAGTATAAAGTTACTGCGAAGGGATGCAGAGATCAGTATAAAGTTATTGTGAAGGGATCCAGTGGTCAGAGCTCAGTATAAAGTTATTGTACAGGGATCTAGAGATCAGAGCTCAGTTTAAGGTTACTGTGCAGCGATACAGAGATCAGAGCTCAGTATAAAGTTATTGTGTAGGAAATCAGGAATCAGAGCTCAGTATTAAGTTACTGTGCAGGGATCCAGAGATCAGAGCTCAGTATAAGGTTACTGTGCAGGGTAACAGGGTTCAGAGCTAAGTATACAGTTACTGTGCAGGGATCCAGGGATCAGAGCTCAGTATAAAGTTACTGTGCAGGGATCCCGGGATCAGAGCTCAGTTTACAGTTACTCTGCCGGGATTCAGAGAACAGAGCTCAATAAATTGTTACTGTGCAGGGATCCAGGGATCTGAGCTCAGTATAAAGTTACTGTGCAGGGATCCAGAGATCAGAGCTCAGAATAAAGTTACTGTGCAGGTATCCAGGGATCAGACCTCAGTAAAAGGTTTCTGTGCAAGGATCCAGGGATCAGAGCTCAGTATGAAGTTACTGTGCAGGGATCCAGAGATCAGAGCTCAGTATAAAGTTACCGTGCAGGGATTCAGGATCAGAGCTCAGTATAAAGTTACTGTGCAGGGATCCAGGGATCAGAGATCAGTATAAAGTAACTGAGCAGAGATCCAGAGATCAGTATAAAGTAATTGTGAAGGGATCCAGAGATCAGTATAAAGTTACTGTGAAGGGATCCAGAGGTTAGAGCTCAGTATAAAGTTACTGTGCAGGGATCCAGAGATCAGAGCTCAGTATAAAGTTACTGTGCAGGGATCCAGAGATAAGAGATCAGAATAAGGATACTGTGCAGGGATCCAGAGATCAGAGATCAGTATAAACTTACTTGCAGGGATCCAGAGATCAGAGCTCAGTATAAAAGTTACTGTGCAGGATCCAGAGATCAGAGCACAGTATAAAGTTACTGTGCAGGATCCAGAGATCAGCGCTCAGTATAACATTACTGTGCAGGGATCCAGAGATCAGAGCTCAGTATAAAGTTACTGTGCAGGGATCCAGAGATCAGAGCTCAGTATAATGTTGCTGTGCAGGGATCCAGAGATCCGAGCTCAGTATAACATTACTGTGCAGGGATCCAGAGATCAGAGCTCTCTATAAGTTACTGTGCAGGGTTCCAGAGATCAGAGCTCAGTACAATGTTACTGTGCAGGGACAAAGAGATCAGAGCACAGTACAAAGTTACTGTGCAGGAATCCAGAGATCAGAACTCAGTATAAAGTTACTGTGCAGGATCCAGGGATCAGAGCACAGTATAAAGTTTCTGTGCAGGGATCCAGGGATCAGAACTCAGTATAAAGTTACTGTGCAGGGATCCAGGGATCAGAGCTCAGATTAAAGTTACTGTTCAGGGATCCAGAGATCAGAGCTCAGTATAAAGCTTCTGCAGGGATCCAGAGATCAGAGCTCAGTGATAAAGTTACTATGCAGGGATCCTGAGATCAGAGCTCAGTATAAAGTTATCGCTGTCAGGATCCAGGGATCAGAGCTCAGTATAAAGTTATTGTACAGGAATCCAGAGATCAGAGCTCAGTATAAAGTTACTGTGCAGGATCCAGGATCAGAGATCAGCAAAGTTACCGTGCAGGGATCCAGGATCAGAGCTCAGTATAAAGTTACCGCAGCAGGGATCCAGAGATCAGAGCTCAGTATAAAGTTATCTGTAGGATCCTGAGATCAGAGCTCAGTATAAAGTTGCGTGCAGGGATCCAGGGATCAGAGCTCAGTATAAAGTTGTTGTACAGGAATCCAGAGATCAGAGCTCAGTATAAAGTTACTGTGCGGGGATCCAGGATCAGAGATCGTATAAAGTTACTGTGCAGGGATCCAGGGATCAGAGCTCAGTGCTCAAAGTTATCAGGCAGGGATCCAGGGATCAGAGCTCAGTATAAAGTTACTGTGCAGGATCCAGGTTCAGAGCTCAGTATAAAGTTACCTGCAGGATCCAGAGATCAGAGCTCAGTATAAAGTTACTGTGCAGGGATCCAGAGATCAGAGCTCAGTATAAAGTTACTGTGCAGGGATCCAGAGATCAGAGCTCAGTATAAAGTTACTTTGCAGGGATCCAGAGATCAGAGCTCAGTATAAAGTTACTGTGCAGGGATCCAGGGATCAGAGCTCAGTATAAAGTTACTGTGCAGGGATCCAGATATCAGAGCTCAGTATAAAGTTACTGTGCAGGGATTCAGAGATCAGGCTCAGTATAAAGTTACTGTGCAGGGATTCAGAGATCAGAACTCGATATAAAGTTACTGTGCAGGGATTCAGAGATCAGAGCTCAGTATAAAGTTATGTACTGGAATCCAGGGATCAGAGCTCGGTATTTATTTGTTGTTATTTATTGTATTCTAGGAATTAATACCTTTGAGCCAAGGCTCTTTACAAAGGTTCGTTAAATTAGGTACAAACAATAGGGTTACAATGGGTTGCACATTTAGGTTACATTGTTTTACATAGACAGAGACATAAATAGAGTTAACATCAAAGACATTTATAAGCGAGCAGATAAATACCAATTAAATACTTTCATCATTAAGAAACTGTTGGAAAGGAAAGATAGGTATGGGAGTATGATGGTAGTGTAATTGAGAGAAAAGGGGTGGAGGAGGGAGCAGACCATAGCTGGAGAAGATCCTCTACAGGCCTTTGTCAGGTAAGAGGCAGGGGTCAGGTGAGATAATTAGTTTAATCGAGGCAGTCACAGGAGTTTGAGGTGGCTGGGTGCAGAGAATAGCTGATTTAACAGCACCTAAGGAGTTAGAGGAGGTAATAGGGTGCTAAGGTATTTGCTTGCTTGTGGGCACGATAGGCAAATGATCATTGACCCTGTGTGGTCTGGCAATGGGGGATCTGAAGAGCTGATTTTCTGAGAATCTTCTGGTGGGTCGGCCACTTTGTGTTCTGGCATAGCAGGTCTTGAATGGGGTGGGGTGAGGCCCATGATGGCTTTTAGCATAAGGCAGGTGAGGTACTTTAACGGTTTGGGGTTGTAACCACCCAGTTTCAACATAGAGCTCGCAAGTATGAGTTTGTCGATGAGGTACCAGTAAGCAGCCGACAGGCCTTGTTTAGGAGGTTGTGATGCGTTTAAGTGCTCTGCGCTAGGAGAGGCGAACCCATAGATAATTAAGCCGTGAGTGGGTAAACTGAGATGATTGAGAAGTTGAATTAAGCTATTCAGTGCTGGTAGGGTAAGAAGTTGTCTGTTCTGGTAGAGTATCCCAAGCCGCTGATTAATAGTTTTGGATATACTATCAATATGCATTGTAAAGACTAGGCCTTGATCAAATGTGATTCTAAGATATTTAAAGGTAGCCACCTGTTCAAGGGTGATTCCAGGATGTGTTGATATTGAGTAGTACTTGCCTTTTCTTGTTCTTATGGCTTACGTGCATGGTTTTGTTTTTGTGTTTAGACCAGCTTGTGTTCGACGAACCACGCCCAACACTGGCAAATGCGTGCTGGAGGCTGAGGCATAATGGGTTAGGGTCTTTGCGAGGACAGAATCACCGCATCATCAGCACAGAGGATGATTTGCTCAGGGCAGGATTTCGGAGGGAGTTTAGAAAAGGCCGAGAGAAGAGGGCTCAAGATGGATCCTGTGTGGAACTCCTGAGAGGACAGGCTTAGGGTCAGGAGAACTCCAGCTATTTTACAACCTGAGTGCGTTGGGTAAGTGGCTTTTATCCAGGCTCCAGAGCCCAGGAGAGCCCAAGGGACTGTGGTTGACTGATGGAGTAGACCATGGTGTACAGTGTCAAATGCCTTGTTAGATCAATGTACACAGCTCCAGTTAGGAGTCCTTTGTCCAAAGCCTTTGTGGATTGCTCGAGAATTCGACAGGGCTGTCGATGTGCTATGCCTTTGTCTGAAACCATGTTGCTGGGCACAAAGGATGTTATATTTCTACTTGGGTAGTCTGTTAGCTGATCGGTCACCATACGTTCAAGAGCTTTAGACAGAGAGGAAGTATTGGAAATAGGTTCAGCTACCAGGCAGAGACTTATCACCTGATTAGAACTCATTATAAATTTACTGCGCTTGGATTCAGAGATCAGAGTCTCAGTATAAAGTTACTGTCAGGATCGAGGGATCAGATCACAGTTTAAAGTTACTTTGCATGGATCCAGGGATCAGAGCTCAGTATATAGTTACTGTGCTCGGATCCCGGGATCAGAGCTCAGTATAAAATTACTGTGCAGGGATCCAGAGATCAGAGCTCAGTATAAAGTTACTTTGCTGGGATTCAGGGATCAGATCTCAGTATAAAGTTACTGTGCAGGTATCCCTGGATCAGAGCTCAGTATAAAACTACTGTGCAGGGATCCAGAGATAAGAGCTCAGTATAACGTTACTGTGCTGGGATCTAGGGATAAGTGCTCCGTATAAAGTTACTGTGCAGGGATCCAGAGATCAGTGCTCAGTATAACGTTGCTGTACAGGGATCCAAAGATCAGAGCTCAGTATAAAGTTACTGTGCAGGGATTCAGTGATCAGAACTCAGTATAATGTTACTGTGCAGGGATCCAGAGATCAGAGCACTGTATAAAATTACTGTGCAGGAATCCAGAGAACAGAACCCAGCATAGTGTTACTGTGGAGGGATCTGGAGACCAGAGCCAGCATACACCACTGCTGATCTAGACAAGTGCTCAGTACAGTTACTGTGCAGGGATCTAGAGATCATAGGTCAGTATAAAGTTACTGTGCAATGATCCAGAGATCAGAGCTTAGTATAAAATTACTATGCAGGGATCCAGAGATCAGAACTCAGTATAAAGTTACTCTGCATAAATCCAGAAATCAGAATTCAGTATTAAATTTCTGTGCAGGGATCCAGAGATCAGAGCTCAGTATAAAGTTACTGTGCATGGATTCAGAAATCAGAACTCAGTATAAAGTTACTTTGCAGGGATCCAGAGCCCAAAGTATAAAGTTACTGCGCATGATTCAGGATCAGACATCGCGCATAGTTACTGTGTGATTATCCAGAGATATTAGTTCAGCAGTTAGCTGTGCAGGGATTCAGATCAGAGCCAGTATGAAAGTTACATGCAGGATCCAGGGATCAGACCTCAGTATGTTACCGGCGGGATCCGAGGGATCAGAGCCAGAATAAAGTTTCTTGTGCAGGGATTCAGAGATCCAACTCAGGCAAAGTTACTGCGCAGGGTTCCCTGACTGAACTCATTATAAAGCGCCTGGTGCAGGGATTCAGAGACTGGGAGCCTGTATAAAGTTACTTCGCAGGGATCCAGGGATCAGATTACAGTTTAAAGTTACTGTGCAGGGATCCAGGGATCAAAGCTCAGTATAAATTTACTGTGCAGAGATCCAGGGATCAGAGCACAGTATAAAGTTTCTGTGAAGGGATACAGAGATCAGAATTCAGTATAAAGTTACTGTGCAGGGATCCAGAGATAAGAGTGCAGTATAAAGTTACTGTGCAGGAATCTAGAGATCAGAGCTCGTATAAAGTTACTCTGCAGGGATTCAAGATCAGAGCTCAGTATGGAAGTTACTCTGCAGGTTTCTGGGTCATCAGAGCTCAGTATAGTTACTGTGCAGGATCCAGAGATCAGAGCTCAGTACAAAGTTACTGTGCAGGGATCCAGAGATCAGTGCTCAGTATAAATTTACTGTGCATTGATCCAGAGATCAAAGCTCAGTATAAATTTACTGTGCAGAGATCCAGGGATCAGAGCACAGTATAAAGTTTCTGTGAAGGGATACAGAGATCAGAATTCAGTATAAAGTTACTGTGCAGGGATCCTGGGATCAGAGCTCTGATTAAAGCTACTTCGTGTGATCCAGAGATAAGAGTGCAGTATAAAGTTACTGTTATGGATCCAGAGATCAGAGCTCAGCATAAAGTTACTGTGCAGGGATCCAAGATCAGAGCTCAGTATAAAGTTACTCTTAGGTTCTATCATCAGAGTTCAGTATAAAGTTACTGGCAGCGATCCAGAGATCAGAGCTCAGTATAAAGTTACTGCGGACGTATGAGATCAAAGCTCAGTATAAAGTTACTGTGCAAGGGTCCAGGGATCAGAGCACAGATTAAAGTTACTGTGCAGGGATACAGAGATCAGAGCTCAGTATAAAATTACTTTGCAGGGATCCAGAGATCAGAACTCAGTATAAAGTTTCTGTGCATGGATCCAGAAATCAGAATGCAGTTTTAAGTTACTGTGCAGGGATCCAGAGATCAGAACTCAGTATCAGGTTACGGTGCATGGATTCAGAGATCAGAAGTCAGTATGAAGTTACTTTGCTGGGATCAAGAGATCAGAGCTCATTACAAAGTTATTGTGCATGGATCCAGAAATCAGAACTCTGTATAAAGTTATTTTGCAGGGATTCTGAGATCAGAACTCAGTATAAAGTTACTGTGCATGGATCCAGAAATCCGAACTCAGGATTAAGTTACTGTACAGGGATTCAGAGATCAGATCCCAGTATAAAGTTACTGTGCAGGGATCTAGGGATCAGAGCTCAGTATAAAGTTACTGTGCAGGGATCCAGGGATCAGAGCTCAGTATAAAGTTACTGTGCAGGGATCCAGGGATCTGAGCTCAGTATAAAACCACCATGCAGGGTTCAGATTAGACTCAGCATAATGTCATCTGCAGGGCTTAGGATTAGCCAGGCGTTACTAGGATCCAGAGTTCAGAACTCAGTATAACATTACTGTGCAGGAATCCAGAGATTATAGCCCAGTATAAAGTCACGTGGAGGGATCCAGAGATCAGACCTCTGTCAACATTGCTGTGCAGGGATCCATAGATCAGAGCTCAGTATAATCTCTATCGCAGGGATCCGAGAGACCAGAGCTCAGTATACGCAGGATCTGGAGATCAGAGCTCAGTATAAAGTCAATGTGTAGGGTTCCTGAGATCAGAGCTCAGTACAACGTTACTGTGCAGGATCCAGAGATCAGAGCACAGTATAAAGTTACTGTACAGGAATCCAGAGATCAGAACTCAGTGTAATGTTACTGTGAAGGGATCCAGGATCAGAGCTCAGTATAAAGTTTCTGTGCAGGGATCCAGGGATCAGAATTCAATATAAAGATACTGTGCAGGGATCCAGGGATCGAAGCTCCGATTAAAGTTACTGTGCAGGGATCCAGAGATCAGAGTTCACTATAAAGTTACTGTGCGAGGATCCAGATATCAGAGCACAGTATAAAGTTACTGTGCAGGGATCCAGAGATCAGAGTGCAGTATAAAGATACTATGCAGGGATCCAGAGATCAGAGTGCAGTATTAAGTTACAGTGCAGTGATCCAGGATCAGAGCTCAGTATATTGTTACTGTGCAGGGATCCAGGGATCAGAGCACAGTATAAAGTTTCTGTGCAGAGATCCAGAGATCAGAACTCATTATAAAGTTACTGTGCTGGGATCCATGGATCAGAGCTCAGATTAAAGTTACTGTGCAGGGATCCTGACATCAGAGCTCAGTATAAAGTTACTGTGCAGGGATCCAGAGATCAGACCTCAGTATAAAGTTACTGTGCAGGGATCCAGGGATCAGAGCTCAGTATGAAGTTACTGTGCAGGGATTCAGGATCAGAGCTCAGTATAATGTTACTGTGCAGGGATCCAGGGATCAGAGCTCAGTATAAAGTTACTGTGCAGGGATCCAGTGATCAGATCTCAGTATAAAGTTACTGTGCAGGGATCAAGAGATCATTATAAAGTAATTGTGAAGGGATCCAGTGGTCAAAGCTCAATTTAAAGTTACTGCAGGGATCCAGAGACCAGAGATCAGTATAAGGTTGCTGTGTAGGGATCCAGAGATCAGCATGTTGGCCAGGAAGGGATCCAGATATCAGAGATCAGAACAGTTACTGTGCAGTGATCCAGATCAGAGATCAGTGTTAGTTATTGTGGTGATCCAAGGACTGAGGACAGTATAAAGTTCCTGTGCAGGTATCCAGGACTGAGAGTCAGAATAGAGTTACTGTGAAGGATCCAGAGATCAGAGCTCAGAATAAAGTTACTATGCAGGGATCCAGGGATCAGAGCTCAGTATAAAGTTACTGTGCAGGGATCCAGGGATCAGAGCTCAGTATAAAGTTACTGTGCAGGGATCCAGGGATCAGAGCTCAGTATAAAGTTACTGTGCAGGGATCCAGGGAATTGAGATCAGTATAAAATTACTGTGCAGGGATCCAGAGATCAGTATAAAGTAATTGTGAAGGTATCCAGAGGTCCGAGCTCAGTATAAAGTTACTGTGCAGGGATCCAGAGATCAGATGTCAGTATAAAGTTACTGTGTAGCTATCCAGAGATCAGTATAAAGTTATTGTGAAGGGATCCAGAGATCAGTATAAAGTTATTGTGAAGGGATCCAGAGGTCAGAGCTCAGTGTATAAGTTACTGTGCTGGGATCCAGAGATCGGAGCTCAGTATAAAGTTACAGTGCAGTTCCAGAGATCAGAGATCAGAATAAAGTTACTGTGCAGGGATCCAGACATCAGAGATCAGTATAAACTTACTGTGCAGGGATCCAGAGATCAGAGCTCAGAATACATTTACTGTGCATGGATCCAGAGATCCGAGCTCAGCATAAAGTTACTGTGCAGAGATCCATACATCCGAGCTCAGTATAAAGTTACTGTAGAAAGATCCAGAGATCAGAGCTCAATATAAAGTTTCTGTGCAGGGATCCAGGGATCAGATCACAGTATAAAGTTACTGTGCAGGGATCCAGGTATCAGAGCTCAATATAAAGTTACTGTGCGGGTCCAGAAAGCAGAGCCTAGTATATCGTTACTGTGCAGGATCCAGAGATCAGAGTTTCGCATAAAGTTTCTGTGTAGGGTTCCAGAGACGGGAGCTGTAAAATGTTACTTTGCAGGGATCCAGAGATCAGACCACAGTGTAAAGTTGTTTGCAGGAATCCACAGAGATCAGAACTCCGAGGGTATAAAGTTACTGTGCAGGGATTCTGGATCGCACCACAGTATAAAGCTTCTGGTGTAGGGATCCAGGATCAGAACCTGTATAAGTTACTGTGCTTGGATCCAGGACTGTGAACTCAGATTAAAGTTACTTGCAGGGATCCGTAGATCAGAGCGCAGTATAAAGTTACTGCGCAAAGGCTCCATTGATCAGAGCTCAGTATAAGGTGCAGGAGTAGAGATCAGAGTTCAGTATAAAGTTACTGTGCAGGGATCCAGAGATCAGAGCTCAGTATAAAGTTACTGTGCATGGATCCAGAGATCAATGCTCAGTATGAAGTTACTGTGCAGGGATCCAGGAATCAGAGCTCAGATTAAAGTTACTGTGAAGGGATCCAGAGATCAGAGCTCAGTATGACGATACTTTGCAGTGATCCAGAGATCAGAACTCAGTATAAAGTGTATGTGCATGGATCCAGTGATCAGAACGCAGTAGTAAGTTACTGTGCTGGGATCCAGAGATCAGAGCTCAGTATAAAGTGACTGTGCATGGATTCAGAGATCAGAACTCAGTATAAAGTTTCTGTGCAGGGATCCAGAGATCAGAGCTCAGTATAAAGTTACTGTGCATGGATCCAGAAATCAGAACTCAGTATTAGGTTACTGTACAGGGATCCAGAGATCAGATCTCAGTATAAAGTTACTGTGCAGGGATCCAGGAATCAGATCTCAGTATAAAGTTACTGTTCAGGGATCCAGGGATCAGAGCTCAGTATAAAACTACTGTGCCGGGATCCAGAGATCAGAGCTCAGTATAACGTTACTGTGCTGGGATCTAGGGATGGGTGCCAAGTATAAAGTTACTGTGAATGGATCCTGAGATCAGAGCTCAGTATAACATTACTGTGCAGGATCCAGAGATCAGAGCCTCGCGCATAAAAGGCCGTGCAGGGATCCAGAAGATTAGTGCCTCAGTATAACGCTACTGTGCAGGATCCAAAAGATCAGAGCTCAGAATAAAGTTACTGTGCAAGGATTCAGAGATCAGAACTCAGTATTATGCTACTGTGCAGGGATCTGAGATCAGAGCCATGTATAACTCTATTCGTGCTGACCTAGGATGGGTGCCAAGTAGCAAGTTACCGTGGAATGGATCCTGAGATCAGAGCTCAGTATAACATTACTGTGCAGGGATCCAGAGATCAGTGTGCTCTGTATAATGTTGCTGCAGGATCCAAAGATCAGAGTCAGAATAAAGTCACTGGAGAGGATTCAGAGATCTGAACCCAGTATTATGCTACTGTGCAGGATATGGAGATCAGAGCTCAGTATATGTTACCAGCGGGTCTCCAGAGCTCAGAGCTTAGTACATCGCTACTCGTGCAGGATCCAGAGATCAGAGCACAGTATAAAGTTACTCTGCAGGAATCCAGAGATCAGAGCTCAGTATAAAGTTACTGTGGATGGACCCAGGAATCAGAGCTCAGTATATAGTTTCGTTAGGATCCATGTATCAGAACTCAGTATAAAGTTAGCGCGAGGGATCCAGGACTCAGAGCCAGATTACAGTTACGCAGGGATCCAGAGATCAGAGCTCAGATAAAGTTACTGCAGGGATCTGAGATCAGAGCTCAGTATA
Source organism: Neoceratodus forsteri (assembly GCA_016271365.2). Lineage (NCBI taxonomy): Eukaryota > Metazoa > Chordata > Ceratodontiformes > Ceratodontidae > Neoceratodus > Neoceratodus forsteri. The sequence goes on from CM028136.1 coordinate 71,803,248, forward strand.
AAGTTACTGCAGGATCCAGAGATCAGACGTCAGTATAAAGTTACTGTGCAGGGATCCAGAGATCATTGCTCAGTATAAAGTTACTGTGCAATGATCCAGAGATCAGAGCTCAGTATAAAGTTACTCTGCATGGATCCAGAAATCAGAATGCAGTATTAAGTTACTGTGCAAGGATCCAGAGATTAGAGCTCAGTATAAAGTTACTGTGTAGGGATTCAGAGATCAGAGCTCAGTATAAAGTTACTGTGCAGGGATCCATGGATCAGAGTTCAGTATAAAGTTACTGTGCTGGGATCCAGGGATCAGAGCTCAGATTAAAGATACTGTGCAGGGTTCCTCGGATCAGAACTCAGTATAAATTTACTGCGCAGGGATTCAGAGATCAGAGCTCAGTATAAAGTTACTGTGTAGCGATCGAGGGATCAGATCACAGTTTAAAGTTACTGTGCATGGATCCAGGGATCATAGCTCGGTATATAGTTACTGTGCTGGGATCCAGAGATCATAGCTCAGTTTAAAGTTACTGTGCAGGGATCCAGAGATCAGAGCTCAGTATAACGTTGCTGTGCAGGGATCCAAAGATCGGAGCTCTGCATAAAGTTACTGTGCAGGGATTCAGAGATCAGAACTCAGTATAATGTTACTGCGCAGGATCTTAGAGATCAGAGCTCAGTATAAAGTTACTGCAGGGTTCCAGATATCAGTGCTCAGTACAACGTTACTTGCAAGGATCCTGAGATCAGAGCACAGTATAAAGTTACTCTGCAGGAATCCACAGATCAGAACCTCAGTATAGAGTTACTGTGAGGGATCCATCAGAGCTCAGGTATGTTTCTGAGCAGGGATCCAGGGATCAGAACTCGCATAAAGTTACTGAGGGATACAGAGATCATAGCTCAGTATAAAGTTACTGCAATGATCCAGAGATCAGAGCTCAGTAATAAAAGCCATTAGGCAGGGATGAGATCAGAACTCAGTATAAAGGTATGTGCATGGATCCAGAAATCAGAATGCAGTATTAAGTTACTGTGCAGGGATCCAGAGATCAGAGCTCAGTATAACGTTACTGTGCATAGATCCAGAAATCAGAACTCAGGATAAAGTTACTGTGCAGGTATCCAGAGATCCGAGCTCAGTATAAAGTTACTGTGCAGAGATCCAGAGATCAGAACTCATTATAAAGTTACTGTGCAGGGATCCATGGATCAGAGCTCAGATTAAAGTTACTGTGCAGGGATCCTGACATCAGAGCTAGCATAAGTTACCGTGCAGGATCCAGAGATCAGACCTCAGTATGTGTTACTGCAGGGATCCAGGATCAGAGCTCAGTATGACGTTACTGTGCAGGGATTCAGGGATCAGAGCTCAGTATAAAGTTACTGTGCAGGGATCCAGTGATCAGATCTCAGTATAAAGTTACTGTGCAGGGATCCAGAGATCATTATAAAGTAATTGTGAAGGGATTCAGTGGTCAAAGCTCAATTTAAAGTTACTGTGCAGGGATCCAGAGACCGGAGATCAGTATAAGGTTGCTGTGTAGGGATCCAGAGATCAGTATAAAGTTATTGTGAAAGGATCCAGATATCAGAGATCAGAATAAAGTTACTGTGCAGTGATCCAGAGATCAGAGATCAGTGTAAAGTTACTGTGCAGGGATCCAAGGATCAGAGGACAGTATAAAGTTCCTGTGCAGGGATCCAGGGATCAGAGCTCAGAATAGAGATGCTGTGAAGGGATCCAGAGATCAGAGCTCAGAATAAAGTTACTGTGCAGGGATCCAGGGATCAGAGCTCAGTATAAAGTTACTGTGCAGGGATCCAGGATCAGAGCCCGCCAGTATAAAGTTACTGCAGGATCCAGGATCAGATTCAGCATAACAGTTACTGCAGGGATCCAGGGAATTGAGATCAGTATAAAATTACTGTGCAGGGATCCAGAGATCAGTATAAAGTAATTGTGAAGGTATCCAGAGGTCCGAGCTCAGTATAAAGTTACTGTGCAGGGATCCAGAGATCAGATGTCAGTATAAAGTTACTGTGTAGCTATCCAGAGATCAGTATAAAGTTATTGTGAAGGGGATCCAGATATCAGTATAAAGTTATTGTGAAGGGATCCAGAGGTCAGAGCTCAGTATAAAGTTACTGTGCTGGGATCCAGAGATCAGAGCTCAGTATAAAGTTGCTGTGCAGTTATCCAGAGATCAGAGATCAGAATAAAGTTACTGTGCAGGGATCCAGACATCAGAGATCAGTATAAACTTACTGTGCAGGGATCCAGAGATCAGAGCTCAGAATACATTTACTGTGCATGGATCCAGAGATCCGAGCTCAGCATAAAGTTACTGTGCAGAGATCCATACATCAGAGCTCAGTAAAAAGTTACTGTAGAAAGATCCAGAGATCAGAGCTCAATATAAAGTTACTGTGCAGGGATCCAGGGATCAGATCACAGTATAAAGTTACTGTGCAGGGATCCAGGTATCAGAGCTCAATATAAAGTTACTGTGCGGAGATCCAGAGATCAGAGCTCAGTATATCGTTACTGTGCAGGGATCCAGAGATCAGAGTTCTGTATAAAGTTACTGTGCAGGGTTCCAGAGATCAGAGCTCAGTACAATGTTACTTTGCAGGGGATCCAGAGATCAGACCACAGTGTAAAGTTGCTGTGCAGGAATCCAGAGATCAGAACTCAGTATAAAGTTACTGTGCAGGGATTCTGGGATCAGACCACAGTATAAAGTTTCTGTGTAGGATCCAGGGATCAGAACTCTGTATAAAGTTACTGTGCTGGGATCCAGGGATCAGAACTCAGATTAAAGTTACTGTGCAGGGATCCAGAGATCAGAGCGTAGTATAAAGTTACTGTGCAGTGCTCCATTGATCAGAGCTCAGTATAAGGTTACTGTGCAGGGATGCAGAGATCAGAGTTCAGTATAAAGTTACTGTGCAGTGATCCAGAGATCAGAGTTCAGTATAAAGTTACTGTGCAGGGATCTCGAGATCAATGCTCAGTATGAAGTTACTGTGCAGGGATCCAGGAATCAGAGCTCAGATTAAAGTTACTGTGAAGGGATCCAGAGATCAGAGCTCAGTATGACGATACTTTGCAGTGATCCAGAGATCAGAACTCAGTATAAAGTGTATGTGCATGGATCCAGTGATCAGAACGCAGTAGTAAGTTACTGTGCTGGGATCCAGAGATCAGAGCTCAGTACAAAGTGACTGTGCATGGATTCAGAGATCAGAACTCAGTATAAAGTTTCTGTGCAAGGATCCAGAGATCAGAGCTCAGTATAAAGTTACTGTGCATGGATCCAGAAATCAGAACTCAGTATTAAGTTACTGTGCAGGGATCCAGAGATCAGATCTCAGTATAAAGTTACTGTGCAGGGATCCAGGAATCAGATCTCAGTATAAAGTTACTGTTCAGGGATCCAGGGATCAGAGCTCAGTATAAAACTACTGTGCCGGGATCCAGAGATCAGAGCTCAGTATAACGTTACTGTGCTGGGATCTAGGGATGGGTGCCAAGTATAAAGTTACTGTGAATGGATCCTGAGATCAGAGCTCAGTATAACATTACTGTGCAGGGATCCAGAGATCAGAGCTCAGTATAAAGTTACTGTGCAGGGATCCAGAGATCAGTGCTCAGTATAACGTTGCTGTGCAGGGATCCAAAGATCAGATCTCAGAATAAAGTTACTGTGCAAGGATTCAGAGATCAGAACTCAGTATTATGCTACTGTGCAGGGATCTGGAGATCAGAGCTCAGTATAACGTTACTGTGCTGGGATCTAGGGATGGGTGCCAAGTATAAAGTTACTGTGAATGAATCCTGAGATCAGAGCTCAGTATAACATTACTGTGCAGGGATCCAGAGATCAGAGCTCAGTATAAAGTTACTGTGCAGGGATCCAGAGATCAGTGCTCAGTATAACGTTGCTGTGCAGGGATCCAAAGATCAGAGCTCAGAATAAAGTTACTGTGCAAGGATTCAGAGATCAGAACTCTGTATTATGCTACTGTGCAGGGATCTGGAGATCAGAGCTCAGTATAAAGTTACTCTGCGGGGTTCCAGAGCTCAGAGCTTAGTACATCGTTACTGTGCAGGGATCCAGAGATCAGAGCACAGTCTAAAGTTACTCTGCAGGAATCCAGAGATCAGAGCTCAGTATAAAGTTACTGTATGGACCTCCAGGAATCAGAGCTCAGTATAAAGTTTCTGCGCAGGGATCCAGGTATCAGAACTCAGTATAAAGTTACCGTGGAGGGATCCAGGGATCAGAGCTCAGATTAAAGTTACTGTGCAGGGATCCAGAGATCAGAGCTCAGTATAAAGTTACTGTGCAGGGATCTAGAGATCAGAGCTCAGTATAAAGTTACTGTGCAGGGATCCAGAGATCAGAGCTCAGCATAAAGTTACTGTGCAGAGATCCAGAGATCATTGCTCAGTATAAAGTTACTGTGCAATGATCCAGAGATCAGAGCTCAGTATAAAGTTACTCTGCATGGATCCAGAAATCAGAATGCAGTATTAAGTTACTGTGCAAGGATCCAGAGATTAGAGCTCAGTATAAAGTTACTGTGTATGGATTCAGAGATCAGAACTCAGTAAAAAGTTACTGTGCAGGGATCCAGAGATCGGAGCTCAGTATAAAGTTACTGTGCATGGATCCAGTATCAGACATCAGTATGAGTTACTGTGTGTGGATCCAGAGATCATAGCTCAGCATAGAGTTACCGTGTAGGATTCAGAGAGTCAGAGCTCAGTATAAAGTTACTGTGCAGGCATCCATGGATCAGAGTTCAGTATAAAGTTACTGTGCTGGGATCCAGGATCAGAGCCTTGATTAAATGATACTGTGCAGGGTTCCTCGGATCAGAACTCAGTATAAATTTACTGCGCAGGGATTCAGAGATCAGAGCTCAGTATAAAGTTACTGTGCAGCGATCGAGGGATCAGATCACAGTTTAAAGTTACTGTGCATGGATCCAGGGATCAGAGCTCGGTATATAGTTACTGTGCTGGGATCCAGAGATCATAGCTCAGTTTAAAGTTACTGTGCTGGGATCCAGAGATCAGAGCTCAGTATAACGTTGCTGTGCAGGGATCCAAAGATCGGAGCTCAGTATAAAGTTACTGTGCAGGATTCAGAGATCAGAACTCAGTATAATGTTACTGCAGGATCTAGGAGATCAGGAGCTCAGTATAAGTTACTGTGCAGGGCTCAGATATCAGTGCTCAGACAACATTACTGTGCAAGGATCCAGAGATCACAGCACAGTATAAAGTTATTCTGCAGGAATCCACAGATCAGAACTCAGTATAGTTACTGTGGAGGGATCCGGGATCAGAGCTCAGTATAAAGTTTCTGTGCTGGGATCCAGGGATCAGAACTCAGTATAAAGTTACTGTGGAGGGATACAGAGATCATAGCTCAGTATAAAGTTACTGTGCAATGATCCAGAGATCAGAGCTCAGTATAAAGTTACTAGGCAGGGATGCAGAGATCAGAACTCAGTATAAAGTTAGTCTGCATGGATCCAGAAATCAGAATGCAGTATTAAGTTACTGTGCAGGGATCCAGAGATCAGAGCTCAGTATAACGTTACTGTGCATAGATCCAAAAATCAGAACTCAGGATAAAGTTACTGTGCAGGGATCCAGAGATCCGAGCTCAGTATAAAGTTACTGTGCAGAGATCCAGAGATCAGAGCTCAGTATAAAGTTACTGTGCAGGGATCCAGGTATCAGAGCTCAATATGCCCATTTTGTGAGGATCCAGATCCTGAGCTCAGGCGTCGTTACTGTGCAGGGATCCAGAAATCAGAGTTCTGTATAAAGTTACTGTGCAGGGTTCCAGAGATCAGAGCTCAGTACAATGTTGCTTTGCAGGGATCCAGAGATCAGAAAACAGTGTGAAGTTGCTGTGCAGGAATCCAGAGATCAGAACTTAGCATAAAGTTACTGTGCAGGGATTCTGGGATCAGACCTCAGTATAAAGTTTCTTTATAGGGATCCAGGGATCATAACTCTGTATAAAGTTACTGTGATGGGATCTAGGGAACAGAGCTCAGGTTAAAGTTACTGTGCAGGGATCCAGAGATTAGAGCGTAGGATAAAGTTACTGTGCAGGGATCCAGAGATCAAAGCTCAGTATAAGGTTACTGTGCAGGGATGCAGAGATCAGAGTTCAATATAAAGTTACTGTGCAGGGATCCAGAGATCAGAGCTCAGTATAAAGGTACTGTGCAGGGATCCAGAGATCAATGCTCAGTATAAAGTTACTGTGCAGGGATACAGGGATCAGAGCTCAGATTAAAGTTACTCTGCAGGGAGCCAGAGATCAGAGCTCAGTATAAAGTAACTCTGCAGGGATGCAGACATCAGAGCTCAGTATAAAGTTACTGTGCATGGATCCAGAAATCAGAATGCAGTATTAAGTTACTGTGCAGGGATCCAGAGATCAGAGCTCGGTATCAAATTACTGTGCATGGATTCAGAGATGTGAAGTCAGTATAAAGTTACTGTGCAGGGATCCAGTGATCAGAGCTCAGTATAAAACTACTATGCAGGGATCCAGAGATTAGACCTCAGTATAACGTTACTGTGCAGGGATTTAGGGATGAGCGCTCAGTATAAAGTTACTGTGAAGGGATCCAGAGATCAGAAATCAGAATTACATTACTGTGCAGGAATCCAGAGATCAGAGCTCAGGATAAGGTTACTATTGTGGGATCCAGAGATCAGACCTCTGTATAAGAGTTGTTGTGCAGGGATCCATAGATCAGAGCTCAGTATAAATTTACTGTGCAGGGATCCAGAGACCAGAGCTCAGTATAATGTTACTGTGCAGGGATCTAGAGATCAGAGCTCAGTATAAAGTCAATGTGTAGGGTTCCTGAGATCAGAGCTCAGTACAATGTTACTGTGCAGGGATCCAAAGATCAGAGCACTGTATAAAGTTACCGTGCAGGAATCCAGATATCAGAACTCAGTATAATGTTACTGTGAAGGGATCCAAGGATCAGAGCTCAGTATAAAGATTCAGTGCAGGGATCCAGGGATCAGAACTCAGTATAATGTTACTGTGCAGGGATCCAGGGATTGAAGCTCAGTATAAAGTTACTTTGCAGAGATCCAGAGATCAGAAGACAGTATAAAGTTACTCTGCATGGATCCAGATATCAGAACGCAGTATTAAGTTACTGTGCAGTCATCCAGGATCAGAGCTCAGTATAATGTTAGTGCAGGGATCTAGGATCAGAGCACAGTATAAAGTTTCGCAGAGATCCAGTATCTGGAACTCAGTATAAAGTTAGGCTGTGCAGGGAACAGGACTGAGCTCAGATTAAAGCTACAGCAGGATCCAGAGGATTAGAGTGCAGCAGTTACTATGGAATCCAGAGATCAGAGCTCAGTATAAAGTTACTTCCGCAGGATCCAGAGATCAGAGCTCAGTATAAAGTTACTGTGCAGGGATCCTGACATCAGACCAGTAAAAGTTACTGTGCAGGGATCCAGAGATCGTGAGCCGTCAGCATGTTACTGTGCAGGGATTCAGGATCAGAGCTCAGTATAATGTTACTGTGCAGGGATCCAAGGATCAGAGCTCAGTATAAAGTTACTGTGCAGGGATCCAGTGATCAGAGTTCAGTATAAAGTTATTGTGCAGAGATCCAGAGATCATTATAAATTAATTGTGAAGGGATCCAGTGGTCAAAGCTCAATATAAAGTTACTGTGCAGGGATACAAAAACCAGAGATCAGAATAAGGTTGATGTGTAGGGATCCAGAGATCAGTATAAAGTTATTGTGAAGGGATCCAGAGATCAGTATAAAGTTATTGTGAAGGGATCCAGAGATCAGAGATCAGAATAAAGTTACTGTGCAGTGATCCAGAGATCAGAGATCAGTGTAAAGTTACTGTGCAGGGATCCAAGGATCAGAGGACTGTATAAAGTTACTGTGCAGGGATCCAGGGATCAGAGCTCAGAATAAAGTTACTGTGAAGGGATCCAGAGATCAGAGCTCTGAAAAAGTTACTGTGTAGGTATCCAGGGATCAGAGCTCAGTATAAAGTTACTGTGCAGGGATCCAGGGATCAGAGCTTATTATAAAGTTACTGTGCAGGGATCCAGGGATCAGAGATCAGTATAAAGTTACTGTGCAGGGATCCAGGGAACAGAGATCAGTATAAAGTTACTGTGCAGGGATCCAGAGATCAGTATAAAGTAATTGTGAAGGGATCCAGAGGTCCGAGCTCAGTATAAAGTTACTGTGCAGGGATCCAGGGATCAGAGAACAGTATAAAGTTACTGTGCAGGGATCCAGAGATCAGTATAAAGTAATTGTGAAGGGATCCAGAGGTCCGAGCTCAGTATAAAGTTACTGTGCAGGGATCCAGAGATCAGATGTCAGTATAAAGTTACTGTGTAGGGATCCAGAGATCAGTATTAAGTTATTGTGAAGGGATCCAGAGATCAGTATAAAGTTATTGTGAAGGGATCCAGAGGTCAGAGCTCAGTATAAAGTTACAGTGCAGGGATCCAGAGATCAGAGCTCAGTATAAAGTTACTGTGCAGGGATACATAGATCAGAGATCAGTATAAACTTACTGTGCCGGGATCCAGAGATCAGAGCTCAGAATAAAGTTACTGTGCAGGGATCCAGAGATCCGAGCTCAGGACAAAGTTACTCTGCAGAGATCCAGACATCAGAGCTCAGTATAAAGTTACTGTAGAAAGATCCAGAGATCAGAGCTCAGTATAAAGTTACTGTGCAGGGATCCAGGGATCAGATCACAGTATAAAGTTACTGTGCAGGGATCCAGGTATCAGAGCTCAATATAAAGTTACTGTACGGGGATCCAGAGATCAGACCTCAGTATATCGTTACTGTGCTGGGATCCAGAGATCAGAGTTCTGTATAAAGTTACTGTGCAGGGTTCCAGAGATCAGAGCTCAGTACAATGTTACTTTGCAGGGATCCAGAGATCAGACCACAGTGTAAAGTTGCTGTGCAGGAATCCAGAGATCAGAACTCAGTATAAAGTTACTGTGCAGGGATTCTGGGATCAGACCACAGTATAAAGTTTCTGTGTAGGGATCCAGGGATCAGAACTCTGTATAAAGTTACTATGCTGGGATCCAGGAATCAGAGCTCAGATTAAAGTTACTGTGCAGGGATCCAGAGATCAGAGTGCAGTATAAAGTTACTGTGCAGGGATCCAGAGATCAGAGCTCAGTATAAGGTTACTGTGTAGGGATGCAGAGATCAGAGTTCAGTAAAGGGTTACTGTGCCGGGATCCAGAGATCAGAGCTCTGTATAAAGTTACTGTGCAGGGATCCAGAGATCATTGCTCAGTATAAATTTACTGTGCAGGGATCCAGGGATCAGAGCTCAGATTAAAGTTACTGTGAAGGAATCCAGAGATCAGAGCTCAGTATGAAGTTACTTTGCAGGGATCCAGAGATCAGAGCTCAGTATAAAGTGTATGTGCATGGATCCAGAGATCAGAACACAGCAGTAAGTTACTGTGCTGGGATCCAGAGATCAGAGCTCAGTATAAAGTTACTGTGCATGGATTCAGAGATCAGAACTAAGTATAAAGTTACTGTGCAGAGATCCAGAGATCAGAGCTCAGTATAAAGTTACTGTGCACGGATCCAGAAATCAGAACTCAGAATAAATTTACTTTGCAGGGAGCCAAGGATCAGAACTCAGTATAAAGTTACTGTGCATGGATCCAGAAATCAGAACTCAGTATTAAGTTACTGTACAGGGATCCAGAGATCAGATCTCAGTGTGTATTTGCTGACGTGTGATCCAGGTATCAGATCTCAGTATAAAGTTACTGTGCAGGGATCCAGGGATCAGAGCTCAGTATAAAACTACTGTGCAGGGATCCAGAGATTAGAGCTCAGTATAACGTTACTGTGCTGGGATCTAGGGATGAGTGCTCAGTATAAAGTTACTGTGAAGGGATCCAGAGATCAGAGCTCAGTATAACATTACTGTGCAGGGATCCAGAGATCAGAGCTCAGTATAAAGTTACTGTGCAGGGATCCAGAGATCAGTGCTCAGTATAACGTTGCTGTGCAGGGATCCAAAGATCAGAGCTCAGAATAAAGTTACTGTGCAAGGATTCAGAGATCAGAACTCAGTATTATGCTACTGTGCAGGGATCTGGAGATCAGAGCTCAGTATAACGTTACTGTGCTGGGATCTAGGGATGGGTGCCAAGTATAAAGTTACTGTGAATGAATCCTGAGATCAGAGCTCAGTATAACATTACTGTGCAGGGATCCAGAGATCAGTGCTCAGTATAATGTTGCTGTGCAGGGATCCAAAGATCAGAGCTCAGTATAAAGTTACTGTGCAAGGATTCAGAGATCAGAACTCAGTATAATGCTACTGTGCAGGGATCTAGAGATCAGAGCTCAGTATAAAGTTACTGTGCAGGGATCAAGAGATCATAGCTCAGTATAAAGTTACTGTGCAATGATCCAGAGATCAGAGCTCAGTATAAAGTTACTATGCAGGGATCCAGAGATCAGAACTCAGTATAAAGTTACTCTGCATGGTTCCTGAAATCAGAATGCAGTATTAAGTTACTGTGCAGGGATCCAGAGATCAGAGCTCAGTATAAAGTTACTCTGCATGGATCCAGGTATCAGACATCAGTATAAAGTTACTGTGTGGGGATCCAGAGATCATAGCTCAGTATAAAGTTACTGTGCAGGGATTCAGAGATCAGAGATCAGTATAAAGTTACTGTGCAGGGATCCATGGATCAGAGTTCAGTATTAAGTTACTGTGCTGGCATCCAGGGATCAGAGCTCAGATTAAAGTTACTGTGCAGGGTTCCTTAGATCAGAACTCATTATAAATTTGCTGCGCAAGGATTCAGAGATCAGAGCTCAGTATAAAGTTACTGTGCAGGGATCGAGGGATCAGATCACAGTTTAAAGTTACTGTGCATGGATCCAGGGATCAGAGCTCGGTATATAGTTACTGTGCTGGGATCCTGGGATCAGAGCTCAGTATAAAATTACTGTGCAGGGATCCAGAGATCAGAGCTCAGTATAAAGTTTCTGTGCTGGGATCCAGGGATCAGATCTCAGTATAAAGTTACTGTGCAGGTATTCAGGAATCAGAGCTCAGTATAAAACTACTGTGCAGGGATCCAGAGATAAGAGCTCAGTATAACGTTACTGTGCTGGGATCTATGGATAAGTGCTCAGTATAAAGTTACTGTGAAGGGATCCAGAGATCAGAGCTCAGTATATCATTACTGTGGTGATCCAGATCAGAGCTCAGTATAAAGTTACTGTGCAGGATCCAGAGATCAGAGCACAGTATAACGCTATGTGCAGGGATCCAGCGATCAGGAGCCTCGCATAAGTTACCGTGCAGGATTCAGAGATCAGAACTCAGCATAAATGCCGTACTGTGCAGGGATCTAGAGATCAGAGCTCAGTACAATGTTACTGTGCAGGGATCGAGACCGAGCACAGTATGCTAAAGTTACCTGCAGGAATCCAGAGACTGTAGAACTCAGTATGTGTGTTATTGTGTAGGATCCAGAGATTCGAGCTCAGTATAACGTTACTGTACTGGGATCTAGGGATAAGTGCCTCAGTATAGTTACTGTGAAGGGATCCAGGGATCAGAGCTCAGTATAACATTACTGTGCAGGGATCCAGAGATCAGAGCTCAGTATAAAGTTACTGTGCCGGATCCGGAGATCAGAGCTCAGTATAATGTGTCATTGCTGTGATCCCAAATATCAGAAAGCTCAGTATAAATTCCACTGTGCATAGATTCAGAGATCGTGACCTCACAGTATAAAGTTACTCGCAGGAATCCAGAGATCGAACTCAGTATAAAGTTACTGTGGAGGGATCCAGGGATCAGTGCTCAGTATAAAGTTTCTGTGCAGGGATCCAGGATCAGAACCGGTATAAAGTCCGTGGAGGATCCGCGAGATCATGCGAAGTTCAGGCATAAAGTTACTCGTGCAATGATCCAGAGATCAGAGCTCCGTATAAAGTTATTATGCAGGGATCCAGAGATCAGAACTCAGTATTAAGTTACTCTGCATGGATCCAGAAATCCGAATGCAGTATTAAGTTACTGTGCAGGGATCCATAGGTGAGAGCTCAGTAGAAAGTTACTGTGTAGGGATACAGAGATCAGAGCTCAGTATAACATTACTGTGCATAGATCCAGAAATCAGAACTCAGGATAAAGTTACTGTGCAGGGATCCAGAGATCCGAGCTCAGTATAAAGTTACTGTGCAGAGATCCAGAGATCAGAGCTCAGTATAAAGTTACTGTGCAAGGATCCAGGGATCAGATTACAGTATAAAGTTACTGTGCAGGGATCCAGGTATCAGAGCTCAATATAAAGTTACTCTGCGGGGATCCAGATATCAGAGCTCAGTATATCATTACTATGCAGGGATCCAGAGATCAGAGTTATGTATAAAGTTACTGTGCAGGGTTCCAGAGATCAGAGCTCAGTACAATGTTACTTTGCAGGGATCCAGATATCAGACCACAGTGTAAAGTTGCTGTGCAGGAATCCAGATATCAAAACTTAGCATAAAGTTACTGTGCAGGGATTCTGGGATCAGACCGCAGTATAAAGTTTCTTTGTAGGGATCCAGGGATCAGAACTCTGTATACAGTTACTGTGCTGGGATCCTGGGATCAGAGCTCAGATTAAAGTTACTGTGCAGGGATCCAGAGATCAGAGCTCAGTATAAGGTTATTGTGCAGGGATGCAGAGATCAGAGTTCAGTATAAAGTTACTCTGCAGGATCCAGAGATTAGATCTCAGCATAAAAGTTACAGCAGGGATGCAGACATCAGAGCTCTCAGTATGCAGTTACTGTGCATGGATACAGAAATCAGAATGTAGTATTAAGTTACTGTGCAGGGATCCAGAGATCAGAGCTCGGTATCAAGTTACTGTGCATGGATTCAGAGATGAGAAGTCAGTATAAAGTTACTGTGCAGGGATCCAGTTATCAGAGCTCAGTATAAAACTACTATGCAGGGATCCAGAGATTAGACCTCTCAGTATAACGTTACTGTGCAGGGATTTATGGATGAGTGCTCAGTATAAAGTTACTGTGAAGGGATCCAGAGATCAGAACTCAGAATAACATTACTGTGCAGGAATCCAGAGATCAGAGCTCAGTATAAAGTTACTGTGGTGGGATCCAGAGATCAGACCTCTGTATAACGTTGCTGTGCAGGGATCCATAGATCCGAGCTCAGTATAAATTTACTGTGCAGGGATTCAGAGACCAGAGCTCAGTATAATGTTATTGTGCAGGGATCTAGAGATCAGAGCTCAGTATAAAGTCAATGTGTAGGGTTCCTGAGATCAGAGCTCAGTACAACGTTACTGTGCAGGGATCCAGAGATCAGAGCACTGTATAAAGTTACTGTGCAGGAATTCCGTATATCAGAACTCAGTATAATGTTACTGTGAAGGGATCCAGGGATCAGAGCTCAGTATAAAGTTTCTGTGCAGGGATCCAGGGATCAGAACTCAGTATAAAGTTACTGTGCAGGGATCCAGGGATCGAAGCTCAGTATAAAGTTACTTTGCAGAGATCCAGAAATCAGAAGACAGTATAAATTTACTCTGCATGTATCCGAAATCAGAACTAGGTATTAAGTTACTGTGCAGTCATCCAGGATCAGAGCTCAGTATACTGTTACTGTGCAGGGATCCAGGGATCAGAGCACAGTATAAAGTTTCTGTGCAGAGATCCAGAGATCAAAACTCAGTATAAAGTTACTGTGCAGGGATCCAGGGATCAGAGCTCAGTTTAAAGTTACTGTGCAGGGATCCAGAGATCAGAGTGCAGAATAAAGTTACTATGCAGGGATCCAGAGATCAGAGCTCAGTATAAAGTTACTCTGCAGGGATCCAGAGATCAGAGCTCAGTATAAAGTTACTGTGCTGGGATCCTGACATCAGAGCTCAATATAAAGTTACTGTGCAGGGATCCAGAGATCAGAGCTCAGTATAAAGTTACTGTGCAGGGATTCAGGGATCAGAGCTCAGTATAATGTTACTGTGCAGGGATCCAGGGATCAGAGCTCAGTATAAAGATACTGTGCAGGGATCCAGTGATCAGAGCTCAGTACAACGTTACTGTGCAGGGATCCAGAGATCAGAGCACTGTATAAAGTTACTGTGCAGGAATCCGTATATCAGAACTCAGTATAATGTTACTGTGAAGGGATCCAGGGATCAGAGCTCAGTATAAAGTTTCTGTGCAGGGATCCAGGATCAGAACTCGTATAAAGTTAATGCTAAAAGGGATCCAGGGATCTAAGCCCAGTATGTGTTATTTTGCAGAGATCCAGAAATCAGAAGACAGTATAAATTTATCTGCATGTATCCAGAACTCAGAACGCAGTATTAAGTTACTGTGCAGTCATCCAGGATCAGAGCTCAGTATACCTGTTACTGTGCAGGGATCCAGGGATCAGAGCACAGCATAAAGTTTCTGCAGAGATCCAGGGATCAAAACTCAGTATAAAGTTACTGTGCAGGGATCCAGGGATCAGAGCTCAGTTTAAAGTTACTGTGCAGGATCCAGAGTTCAGAATAAAGTTACTATGCAGGATCCAGAGATCAGAGCTCAGTATAAAGTTATTGCCAGGATCCAGAGATCAGAGCTCTAGTAAGTTACTGTGCTGGATCCTGACATCAGAGCTCAATATAAAGTTACTGTGCAGGATCCAGAGATCAGAGCTCAGTATAAAGTTACTGTGCAGGGATTCAGGGATCAGAGCTCAGTCATAATGTTACTGTGCAGGGATCCAGGATCAGAGCTCAGTATAAAGTTACTGTGCAGGGATCCAGTGATCAGAGCTCAGTATAAAGTTATTGTGAGGGATCCGTGAGATCATTATACAGCAAACGTGAAGGGATCCAGTGGTCAAAGCTCATTATAAAGTTACTGTGTAGGGATCCAAAGACCAGATCAGTAGAAGGTTGGCGCTTTGTGCTTCTTTCTTTCTTCTTGTGTAGGGATCCAGAGATCAGTATAAAGTTATTGTGAAGGGACCATAGATCAGAGATCAGATCAACAGTTACTGTGCAGTGATCCAGAGATCAGAGATCAGTGTAAAGTTACCTGTGCAGGATCCAAGGATCAGAGGACTGTACAAACTTACATGCAGGGATCCAGGGATTAGAGCTCAGAATAAAGTTACTGTGAAGGGATCCAGATATCAGAGCTCAGAAAAAGTTACTGTGCAGGGATCCAGGGATCAGAGCTCAGTATAAAGTTACTGTGCAGGGATCCAGGATCTGAGCTTAGTATAAAGTTACTGTGCAGGGATCCAGGGATCAGAGATCAGTGATAAAGTTACTGTGCAGGGATCCAGGGAATGTGAGACCAAAGTAGTTAAAGTTATTAAAAGCAGGGATCCAGAGATCAGTATAAAGTAATTGTGAAGGGATCCAGAGGTCCGAGCTCAGTATAAAGTTCCTGTGCAGGGATCCAGAGATCAGAGTTCAGTATAAAGTTACTGTGCTGGGATCCAGGGATCAGAGCTCAGATTAAAGATACTGTGCAGGGATCCTCGGATCAGAACTCATTATAAATTTACTGCACAGGGATTCAGAGATCAGAGCTCAGTATAAAGTTACTGTGCAGGGATCGAGGGATCAGATCACAGTTTAAAGTTACTGTGCATGGATCCAGGGATCAGAGCTCGGTATATAGTTACTGTGCTGGGATCCAGGGATCAGAGCTCAGTATAAAATTAGTGTGCAGGGATCCAGAGATCAGAGCTCAGTATAAAGTTACTGTGCTGGGATCCAGGGATCAGATCTTAGTATAAAGTTACCTGCAGGAATCCACTGATCAGAACTCAGTATAAAGTTACGCGGAGGGATCCAGAGATCAGAGCTCAGTATAACGTTACTGTGCTGGGATCTAGGATAGTCTCAGTATAAAGTTACTGTGAAGGGATCCAGAGATCAGAGCTCAGTATAACATTACTGTGCAGGGATCCAGAGATCAGAGCTCAGTATAAAGTTACTGTGGTGGGATCCAGAGATCAGACCTCTGTATAACGTTGCTGTGCAGGGATCCATAGATCCGAGCTCAGTATAAATTTACTGTGCAGGGATTCAGAGACCAGAGCTCAGTATAATGTTATTGTGCAGGGATCTAGAGATCAGAGCTCAGTATAAAGTCAATGTGTAGGGTTCCTGAGATCAGAGCTCAGTACAACGTTACTGTGCAGGGATCCAGAGATCAGAGCACTGTATAAAGTTACTGTGCAGGGAATCCGATATCAGAACTCAGTATAATGTTACTGTGAAGGGATCCAGGGATCAGAGCTCAGTATAAAGTTTCTGTGCAGGGATCCAGGGATCAGAACTCAGTATAAAGTTACTATGCAGGGATCCAGGGATCGAAGCTCAGTATAAAGTTACTTTGCAGAGATCCAGAAATCAGAAGACAGTATAAATTTACTCTGCATGTATCCAGAAATCAGAACGCAGTATTAAGTTACTGTGCAGTCATCCAGGATCAGAGCTCAGTATACTGTTACTGTGCAGGGATCCAGGGATCAGAGCACAGTATAAAGTTTCTGTGCAGAGATCCAGGGATCAAAACTCAGTATAAAGTTACTGTGCAGGGATCCAGGGATCAGAGCTCAGTTTAAAGTTACTGTGCAGGGATCCAGAGATCAGAGTGCAGAATAAAGTTACTATGCAGGGATCCAGAGATCAGAGCTCAGTATAAAGTTACTCTGCGGGGATCCAGAGATCAGAGCTCAGTATAAAGTTACTGTGCTGGGATCCTGACATCAGAGCTCAATATAAAGTTACTGTGCAGGGATCCAGAGATCAGAGCTCAGTATAAAGTTACTGTGCAGGGATTCAGGGATCAGAGCTCAGTATAATGTTACTGTGCAGGGATCCAGGGATCAGAGCTCAGTATAAAGATACTGTGCAGGGATCCAGTGATCAGAGCTCAGTATAAAGTTATTGTGCAGGGATCCAGAGATCATTACAAAGTAAATGTGAAGGGATCCAGTGGTCAAAGCTCATTATAAAGTTACTGTGTAGGGATCCAAAGACCAGAGATCAGTAGAAGGTTGCTGTGTAGGGATCCAGAGATCAGTATAAAGTTATTGTGAAGGGATCCATAGATCAGAGATCAGAATAAAGTTACTGTGCAGTGATCCAGAGATCAGAGATCAGTGTAAAGTTACTGTGCAGGGATCCAAGGATCAGAGGACTGTACAAACTTACTGTGCAGGGATCCAGGGATTAGAGCTCAGAATAAAGTTACTGTGAAGGGATCCAGATATCAGAGCTCAGAAAAAAAGTTACTGTGCAGGGATCCAGGGATCAGAGCTCAGTATAAAGTTACTGTGCAGGGATCCAGGGATCTGAGCTTAGTATAAAGTTACTGTGCAGGGATCCAGGGATCAGAGATCAGTATAAAGTTACTGTGCAGGGATCCAGGGAACAGAGATCAGTATAAAGTTACTGGGCAGGGATCCAGAGATCAGTATAAAGTAATTGTGAAGGGATCCAGAGGTCCGAGCTCAGTATAAAGTTCCTGTGCAGGGATCCAGAGATCAGAGTTCAGTATAAAGTTACTGTGCTGGGATCCAGGGATCAGAGCTCAGATTAAAGATACTGTGCAGGGATCCTCGGATCAGAACTCATTATAAATTTACTGCACAGGGATTCAGAGATCAGAGCCAGTATGATTACGTGCAGGATCGAGGATCAGATCACAGTTTAAAGTTACTGTGCATGGATCCAGGATCAGAGCTCGGTATATAGTTACTGTGCTGGGATCCAGGATCAGAGCTCAGTATAAAATTAGTGTGCAGGGATCCAGAAATCAGAGCTCAGTATAAAGTTACTGTGCTGGGATCCAGGGATCAGATCTTAGTATAAAGTTACCTGCAGGAATCCATTGATCAGAACTCAGTATAAAGTTACCGCGGAGGATCCAGAGATCAGAGCTCAGTATAACGTTACTGTGCTGGGATCTAGGATAAGTGCTCAGTATAAAGTTACTGTGAAGGGATCCGAGATCAGAGCTCAGTATAACATTACTGTGCAGGATCCAGAGATCAGAGCTCAGTATAAAGTTACTGTGCAGGATCGTGAGATCAGAGCTCAGTCATAACGTTGCTGTGCAGGGATTCAAATATCAGAGCCTGTATAAACTTACTGTGCATGGATCTTAGATCAGAACCAGTATAATGTTACTTTGCAGGGTTCCAGAGATCAGAGCACAGGCACAACGTTACTGTGCAGGGATCCAGAGATCAGAGCACAGTATAAAGTTACTCTGCAGGAATCTAGAGATCAGAACTCAGTATAAAGTTACTGTGCAGGGATCCAGAGATCAGAGTTCAGTATAAAGTTACTGTGCAGGGATCCAGAGATCAGAGCTCAGTATAAAGTTACTGTGCATGGATCCAGGTATCAGACATCAGTATAAAGTTACTGTGCGGGGATCCAGAGATCATAGCTCAGTATAAAGTTACTGTGCAGGGATTCAGAGATCAGAGGTCAGTATAAAGTTACTGTGCAGGGATCCATGGATCAGAGTTCAGTATATAGTTACTGTGCTGGGATCCAGGGATCAGAGCTCAGATTAAATTTACTGTGCAGGGTTTCTCGGATCAGAACTCATTATAAATTTACTGCGCAGGGATTCAGAGATCAGAGCTCAGTATAAAGTTACTGTGCAGCGATCGAAGGATCAGATCACAGTTTAAAGTTACTGTGTATGGATCCAGGTATCAGAGCTCGGTATATGGTTACTGTGCTGGGATCCAGAGATCAGAGCTCAGTATAAAGTTACTGTGCAGGGATCCAGAGATCAGAGCTCAGTATAACATTGCTGTGCAGGGATCCAAAGATCGGAGCTCAGTATAAAGTTACTGTGCAGGGATTCAGAGATCTGAATTCAGTATAATGTTACTGTGCAGGGATCTAGAGATCAGAGCTCAGTATAAAGTTACTGTGCAGGGTTCCAGATATCAGTGCTCAGTACAATGTTACTGTGCAAGGATCCAGAGATCAGAGCACAGTATAAAGTTACTCTGCAGGAATCCAGAGATCAGAACTCAGTATAAAGTTACTGTGGAGGGATTCAGAGATCATAGCTCAGTATAAAGTTACTGTGCAATGATCCAGAGATCAGAGCTCCTTATAAAGTTACTATGCAGGGATCCAGAGGTCATAACTCAGTATAAAGTTACTCTGCATGGAGCCAGAAATCAGAATGCAGTATTAAGTTACTGTGCAGGGATCCAGAGATCAGAGCTCAGTATAACGTTACTGTGCATAGATCCAGAAATCAGAACGCAGGATAAAGTTACTTTGCTGGGATCCAGGGATCAGATCTCAGTATAAAGTTACTGTGCAGGGATCCAGGGATCAGATCTCAGTATAAAACTACTGTGCAGGGATCCAGAGATCAGAGCTCAGTATAATGTTACTGTGCTCTGATCTAGGGATGAGTGCTCAGTATAAAGTTACTGTGAAGGGATCCAGAGATCAGAGCTCAGTATTACATTACTGTGCTGGGATCCAGAGATCAGAGCTCAGTATAAAGTTACTCTGCAGGGATGCAGACATCAGAGCTCAGTATAAAGTTACTGTGCATGGAACCAGAAATCAGAATGTAGTATAAAGTTACTGTGCAGGGATCCAGTTATCAGAGCTCAGTATAAAACTACTATGCAGGGATCCAGAGATTAGACCTCAGTATAACGTTACTGTGCAGGGATTTATGGATAAGCGCTCAGTATAAAGTTACTGTGAAGGGATCCAGAGATCAGAACTCAGAATAACATTACTGTGCAGGAATCCAGAGATCAGAGCTCAGTATAAAGTTACTGTGGTGGGATCCAGAGATCAGACCTCTGTATAACGTTGCTGTGCAGGGATCCATACATCAGAGCTCAGTATAAATTTACTGTGCAGGGATCCAGAGACCAGAGCTCAGTATAATGTTATTGTGCAGGGATCTAGAGATCAGAGCTCAGTATAAAGTCAATGTGTAGGGTTCCTGAGATCAGAGCTCAGTACAACGTTACTGTGCAGGGATCCAGAGATCAGAGCACTGTATAAAGTTACTGTGCAGGAATCCGTATATCAGAACTCAGTATAATGTTACTGTGAAGGGATCCAGGGATCAGAGCTCAGTATAAAGTTTCTGTGCAGGGATCCAGGGATCAGAACTCAGTATAAAGTTACTGTGCAGGGATCCAGGGATCGAAGCTCAGTATAAAGTTACTTTGCAGAGATCCAGAGATCAGAAGACAGTATAAATTTACTCTGCATGTATCCAGAAATCAGAACGCAGTATTAAGTTACTGTGCAGTCATCCAGGATCAGAGCTCAGTATAATGTTACTGTGCAGGGATCCAGGGATCAGAGCACAGTATAAAGTTTCTGTGCAGAGATCCAGAGATCAAAACTCAGTATAAAGTTACTGTGCAGGGATCCAGGGATCAGAGCTCAGTTTAAAGTTACTGTGCAGGGATCCAGAGATCAGACTGCAGAATAAAGTTACTATGCAGGGATCCAGAGATCAGAGCTCAGTATAAAGTTACTCTGCAGGGATCCAGAGATCAGAGCTCAGTATAAAGTTACTGTGCAGGGATCCTGACATCAGAGCTCAATATAAAGTTACTGTGCAGGGATCCAGAGATCAGGGCTCAGTATAAAGTTACTGTGCAGGGATTCATGGATCAGAGCTCAGTATAATGTTACTGTGCAGGGATCCAGGGATCAGAGCTCAGTATAAAGATACTGTGCAGGGATCCAGTGATCAGAGCTCAGTATAAAGTTACTGAGCAGGGATCCAGAGATCATTATAAAGTAAATGTGAAGGGATCCAGTGGTCAAAGCTCATTATAAAGTTACTGTGTAGGGATCCAAAGACCAGAGATCAGTAGAAGGTTGCTGTGAAGGGATCCAGAGATCAGTATAAAGTTATTGTGAAGGGATCCAAAGATCAGAGATCAGAATAAAGTTACTGTGCAGTGATCCAGAGATCAGAGATCAGTGTAAAGTTACTGTGCAGGGATCCAAGGATCAGAGGATTGTACAAAGTTACTGTGCAGGGATCCAGGGATCAGAGCTCAGAATAAAGTTACTGTGAAGGGATCCAGATATCAGAGCTCACAAAAAGTTACTGTGCAGGATCCAGGGATCAGAGCTCAGTAAAGTTAGCCAGTAGGATCCAGGGATCTGAGCTTAGTATAAAGTTACTGTGCAGGGATCCAGGGATCAGAGATCAGTATAAAGTTACTGTGCAGGGATCCAGGGAACAGAGATCAGTATAAAGTTACTGTGCAGGGATCCAGAGATCAGTATAAAGTAATTGTGAAGGGATCCAGAGGTCCGAGCTCAGTATAAAGTTACTGTGCAGGGATCCAGAGATCAGATGTCAGTATAAAGTTACTGTGTAGGGATCCAGAGATCAGTATAAAGTTATTGTGAAGGGATCCAGAAATCAGTATTAAGTTATTGTGAAGGTATCCAGGGGTCAGAGCTCAGTATAAAGTTACTCTGCAGGGATCCAGAGATCAGAGTTCAGTATAAAGTTACTGTGCTGGGATCCAGGGATCAGAGCTCAGATTAAAGATACTGTGCAGGGTTCCTCGGATCAGAACTCATTATAAATTTACTGCGCAGGGATTCAGAGATCAGAGCTCAGTATAAAGTTACTGTGCAAGGATCGAGGGATCAGATCTCAGTTTAAAGTTACTGTGCATGGATCCAGGGATCAGAGCTCGGTATATAGTTACTGTGCTGGGATCCAGGGATCAGAGCTCAGTATAAAATTAGTGTGCAGGCATCCAGAAATCAGAGCTCAGTATAAAGTTACTGTGCTGGGATCCAGGGATCAGATCTTAGTATAAAGTTACTCTGCAGGAATCCATTGATCAGAACTCAGTATAAAGTTACTGCGGAGGGATCCAGAGATCAGAGCTCAGTATAACGTTACTGTGCTGGGATCTAGGGATAAGTGCTCAGTATAAAGTTACTGTGATGGGATCCAGAGATCAGAGCTCAGTATAACATTACTGTGCAGGGATCCAGAGATCAGAGCTCAGTATAAAGTTACTGTGCAGGGATCGAGATCAGAGCTCAGTATAACGTTGCTGTGCAGGGATCCAAATATCAGAGCTCAGTATAAACTTACTGTGCATGGATTCAGAGATCAGAACTCAGTATAATGTTACTTTGCAGGGTTCCAGAGATCAGAGCACAGTACAACGTTACTGTGCAGGGATCCAGAGATCAGAGCACAGTATAAAGTTACTCTGCAGGAATCTAGAGATCAGAACTCAGTATAAAGTTACTGTGGAGGGATCCAGGGATCAGAGCTCAGTATAAAGTTTCTGTGCAGGGATCGAGGGATCAGAACTCAGATTAAAGTTACTGTGCAGGTATCCAGAGATCAGAACTCAGTTTAAATTTACTGCGCAGGGATCCAGAGATCAGAGCTCAGTATAAAGTTACTGTGCAGGGATCCAGAGATCAGAGCTCAGTATAAAGTTACTGTGCAGGGATCCAGAGATCATTGCTCAGTATAAAGTTACTGTGCAATGATCCAGAGATCAGAGCTCAGTATAAAGTTACTATGCAGGGATCCAGAGATCAGAACTCAGTATGAAGTTACTCTGCATGGATCCAGAAATCAGAATGCAGTATTAAGTTACTGTGCAAGGATCCAGAGATGAGAGCTCAGTATAAAGTTACTGTGCATGGATTCAGAGATCATAACTCAGTATAAAGTTACTGTGCAGGGATCCAGAGATCAGAGTTCAGTATAAAGTTACTGTGCAGGGATCCAGAGATCAGAGCTCAGTATAAAGTTACTGTGCATGGATCCAGGTATCAGACATCAGTATAAAGTTACCTGTGGGGATCCAGAGATCATAGCTCAGTATAAAGTTACTGTGCAGGGATTCAGAGATCAGAGCTCAGTATAAAGTTACTGTGCAGGGATCCATGCATCAGAGTTCAGTATAAAGTTACTGTGCTGGGATCCAGGGATCAGAGCTCAGATTAAATTTACTGTGCAGGGTTTCTCGGATCAGAACTCATTATAAATTTACTGCACAGGGATTCAGAGATCAGAGCTCAGTATAAAGTTACTGTGCAGCGATCGAGGGATCAGATCACAGTTTAAAGTTACTGTGTATGGATCTAGGGATCAGAGCTCGGTATATGGTTACTGTGCTGGGATCCAGAGATCAGAGCTCAGTATAAAACTACTGTGCAGGGATCCAGAGATCAGTGCTCAGTATAATGTTACTGTGCTCTGATCTAGGGATGTGTGCTCAGTATAAAGTTACTGTGAAGGGATCCAGAGATCAGAGCTCAGTATTACATTACTGTGCTGGGATCCAGAGATCAGAGCTCAGTATAAAGTTACTGTGCAGGGATCCAGAGATCAGAGCTCAGTATAACATTGCTGTGCAGGGATCCAAAGATCGGAGCCCAGTATAAAGTTACTGTGCAGGGATTCAGAGATCAGAACTCAGTATAATGTTACTGTGCAGGGATCTAGAGATCAGAGCTCAGTATAAAGTTACTGTGCAGGGTTCCAGATATCAGAGCTCAGTACAACGTTACTGTGCAAGGATCCAGATATCAGAGCACAGTATAAAGTTACTCTGCAGGAATCCAGAGATCAGAACTCAGTATAAAGTTACTGTGGAGGGATCCAGGGATCAGAGCTTAGTATAAAGTTTCTGTGCAGGGATCCAGGGATCAGAACTCAGTATAAAGTTACTGTGGATGGATCCAGAGATCATAGCTCAGTATAAAGTTACTGTGCAATGATCCAGAGATCAGAGCTCAGTATAAAGTTACTATGCAGGGATCCAGAGATCAGAACTCAGTATAAAGTTACTCTGCGTGGATCCAGAAATCAGAATGCAGTATTAAGTTACTGTGCAGGTTTCCAGAGATGAGAGCTCAGTAGAAAGTTACTGTGCATGGATTCAGAGATCAGTACTCAGTATAAAGTTACTGTGCAGGGATCCAGAGATCAGAGCTCAGTATAAAGTTACTGTGCATGGGTCCAGGGATCAGTCATCTGTATAAAGTTACTGTGCTGGGATCCAGAGATCATAGCTCAGTATAAAGTTACTGTGCAGGGATTCACAGATCAGAGCTCAGTATAAAGTTACTGTGCAGGTATCCAGGGATCAGAGTTCAGTATAAAGTTACTGTGCTGGGATCCAGGGATCAGAGCTCAGATTAAAGTTACTGTGCAGGGATTCAGAGATCAGAACTCAGTATAATGGTACTGTGCAGGGTTCCTCGGATCAAAACTCATTATAAAGTTACTGCGCAGGGATTCAGAGATCAGAGCTCAGTATAAAGTTACTGTGCAGGGATCCAGGGTTCCGATCACAGTTTAAAGTTACTGTGCAGGGAGCCAGAGAGCAGAGCTCAGTATAAAGTTACTGTGCAGGGATCCAGAGATCAGAGCTCAGTATAAAGTTACTGTGCAGGGATCCAGAGATCAGAGCTCAGTATAAAGTTACTGTTCAGGGATCCAGAGATCAGAGCTCAGTATAAAGTTACTTTGCAGGGATCCAGAGATCAGAACTCAGTATAAAGTTTCTGTGCATGGATTCAGAAATCAGAACACAGTTTTAAGTTACTGTGCAGGGATTCAGAGATCAGAACTCAGTATAAAGTTACTGTGCAAGGATCCCGGGATCAGAGCTCAGTATAAAGTTTCTGTGCATGGATCCAGTGATCAGCGCTCAGTATAAAGTTACTGTGCGGGATCCAGAGATCAGAACTCAGTATAAAGTTACTGTGCAGGGATCCAGGGATCAGAATGCTATATAAAGTTACTGTGCAGTGATCCAGGGATCAGAATACAATATAAAGTTACTGTGCAGGGATTCAGAGATCAGAGCTCAGTTTAAAGTTACTGTGCAGGGATCCAGGGATCAGAGCTCAGTATAAAACTACTGTGCGGGGATCCAGAGATCAGAGCTCAGTATAACGTTACTGTGCTCTGATCTAGGATGAGTGCTCAGTATAAGTTACTGTGAAGGGATCCAGAGATCAGAGCTCAGTATTACATTACTGTGCAGGGATCCAGAGATCAGAGCTCAGTATAAAGTTACTGTGCAGGGATCCAGAGATCAGAGCTCAGTATAACGTTGCTGTGCAGGGATCCAAAGATCGGAGCCCAGTATGAAGTTACTGTGCAGGGATTCAGAGATCGGAACTCAGTATAATGTTACTGTGCAGGGATCTAGAGATCAGAGCTCAGTATAAAGTTACTGTGCAGGGTTCCAGATATCAGAGCTCAGTACAACGTTACTGTGCAAGGATCCAGAGATCAGAGCACAGTATAAAGTTACTCTGCAGGAATCCAGAGATCAGAACTCAGTATAAAGTTACTGTGGAGGGATCCAGGGATCAGAGCTCAGTATAAAGTTTCTGTGCAGGGATCCAGGGATCAGAACTCAGTATAAAGTTTCTGTGGATGGATCCAGAGATCATAGCTCAGTATAAAGTTACTGTGCAATGATCCAGAGATCAGAGCTCAGTATAAAGTTACTATGCAGGGATCCAGAGTTCAGAACTCAGTATAAAGTTACTCTGCGTGGATCCAGAAATCAGAATGCAGTATTAAGTTACTGTGCAGGTTTCCAGAGATGAGAGCTCAGTAGAAAGTTACTGTGCATGGATTCAGAGATCAGTACTCAGTATAAAGTTACTGTGCAGGGATCCAGAGATCAGAGCTCAGTATGTTACTGTGCATGGGTCCAGGGATCAGTCATCTGTATAAAGTTACTGTGCTGGGATCCAGAGATCATAGCTCAGTATAAAGTTACTGTGCAGGATTCACAGATCAGAGCTCAGTATAAAGTTACTGTGCAGGTATCCAGGGATCAGAGTTCAGTATAAAGTTACTGTGCTGGGATCCAGGGATCAGAGCTCAGATTAAAGTTACTGTGCAGGGATTCAGAGATCAGAGCTCAGTATTACATTACTGTGCTGGGATCCAGAGATCAGAGCTCAGTATAAAGTTACTGTGCAGGGATCCAGAGATCAGAGCTCAGCATAACATTGCTGTGCAGGGATCCAAAGATCGGAGCCCAGCATAAAGTTACTGTGCAGGGATTCAGAGATCAGAACTCAGTATAATGTTACTGTGCAGGGATCTAGAGATCAGAGCTCAGTATAAAGTTACTGTGCAGGGTTCCAGATATCAGAGGTCAGTACAACGTTACTGTGCAAGGATCCAGATATCAGAGCACAGTATAAAGTTACTCTGCAGGAATCCAGAGATCAGAACTCAGTATAAAGTTACTGTGCAAGGATCCAGGATCAGAGCTCAGTATAAAGTTTCTGTGCAGGGATCCAGGGATCAGAACTCAGTATAAAGTTACTGTGGAGGGATCCAGAGATCATAGCTCAGTATAAAGTTACTGTGCAATGATCCAGAGATCAGAGCTCAGTATAAAGTTACTATGCAGGGATCCAGAGATCAGAACTCAGTATAAAGTTACTCTGCATGGATCCAGAAATCAGAATGCAGTATTAAGTTACTGTGCAGGTTTCCAGAGATGAGAGCTCAGTAGAAAGTTACTGTGCATGGATTCAGAGATCAGTACTCAGTATAAAGTTACTGTGCAGGGATCCAGAGATCAGAGCTCAGTATAAAGTTACTGTGCATGGGTCCAGGGATCAGTCATCTGTATAAAGTTACTGTGCTGGGATCCAGAGATCATAGCTCAGTATAAAGTTACTGTGCAGGGATTCAGAGATCAGAGCTCAGTATAAAGTTACTGTGCAGGGATCCAGGGATCAGAGTTCAGTATAAAGTTACTGTGCTGGGATCCAGGGATCAGAGCTCAGATTAAAGTTACTGTGCAGGGATTCAGAGATCAGAACTCAGTATAATGGTACTGTGCAGGGTTCCTCGGATCAAAACTCATTATAAAGTTACTGCGCAGGGATTCAGAGATCAGAGCTCAGTATAAAGTTACTGTGCAGGGATCCAGGGTTCCGATCACAGTTTAAAGTTACTGTGCAGGGAGCCAGAGAGCAGAGCTCAGTATAAAGTTACTGTGCAGGGATCCAGAGATCAGAGCTCAGTATAAAGTTACTGTGCAGGGATCCAGAGATCAGAGCTCAGTATAAAGTTACTGTTCAGGGATCCAGAGATCAGAGCTCAGTATAAAGTTACTTTGCAGGGATCCAGAGATCAGAACTCAGTATAAAGTTTCTGTGCATGGATTCAGAAATCAGAACACAGTTTTAAGTTACTGTGCAGGGATTCAGAGATCAGAACTCAGTATAAAGTTACTGTGCAAGGATCCCGGATCAGAGCTCAGTATAAAGTTTCTGTGCATGGATCCAGTGATCAGCGCTCAGTATAAAGTTACTGTGTGGGGATCCAGAGATCAGAACTCAGTATAAAGTTACTGTGCAGGGATCCAGGGATCAGAATGCTATATAAAGTTACTGTGCAGTGATCCAGGGATCAGAATACAATATAAAGTTACTGTGCAGGGATTCAGAGATCAGAGCTCAGTTTAAAGTTACTGTGCAGGGATCCAGGGATCAGAGCTCAGTATAAAACTACTGTGCAGGGATCCAGAGATCAGAGCTCAGTATAATGTTACTGTGCTCTGATCTAGGGATGAGTGCTCAGTATAAAGTTACTGTGAAGGGATCCAGAGATCAGAGCTCAGTATTACATTACTGTGCAGGGATCCAGAGATCAGAGCTCAGTATAAAGTTACTGTGCAGGGATCCAGAGATCAGAGCTCAGTATAACGTTGCTGTGCAGGGATCCAAAGATCGGAGCCCAGTATGAAGTTACTGTGCAGGGATTCAGAGATCAGAACTCAGTATAATGTTACTGTGCAGGGATCTAGAGATCAGAGCTCAGTATAAAGTTACTGTGCAGGGTTCCAGAGCTCAGAGCTCAGTACATCGTTACTGTGCAGGGATCCAGAGATCAGAGCACAGTATAAAGTTACTCTGCAGGAATCCAGAGATCAGAACTCAGTATAAAGTTACTGTGGAGGATCCAGGATCAGAGCTCAGTATAAAGTTTCTGTGCAGGATCCAGGGATCAGAACTCAGTATAAAGTTTCTGTGGATGGATCCAGAGATCATAGCTCAGTATAAAGTTACTGTGCAATGATCCAGAGATCAGAGCTCAGTATAAAGTTACTATGCAGGGATCCAGAGTTCAGAACTCAGTATAAAGTTACTCTGCATGGATCCAGAAATCAGAATGCAGTATTAAGTTACTGTGCAGGGATCCAGAGATGAGAGCTCAGTAGAAAGTTACTGTGCATGGATTCAGAGATCAGTACTCAGTATAAAGTTACTGTGCAGAGATCCAGAGATCAGAGCTCAGTATAACGTTACTGTGCATGGGTCCAGGGATCAGACATCTGTATAAAGTTACTGTGCTGGGATCCTGAGATCATAGCTCAGTATAAAGTTACTGTGCAGGGATTCAGAGATCAGAGCTCAGTATAAAGTTACTGTGCAGGGATCCAGGGATCAGAGTTCAGTATAAAGTTACTGTGCTGGGATCCAGGGATCAGAGCTCAGATTAAAGTTACTGTGCAGGGATTCAGAGATCAGAACTCAGTATAATGTTACTGTGCAGGGTTCCTCGGATCAAAACTCTTTATAAAGTTACTGCACAGGGATTCAGATATCAGAGCTCAGTATAAAGTTACTGTGCAGGGATCCAGAGATCAGAGCTCAGTATAAAGTTACTGTGCAGGGATCCAGAGATCAGAGCTCTGTATAAAGTTACTGTGCAGGGATCCAGAGATCAGAGCTCAGTATAAAGTTACTGTTCAGGGATCCAGAGATCAGAGCTCAGTATAAAGTTACTTTTCAGGGATCCAGAGATCAGAACTCAGTATAAAGTTACTGTGCATGGATTCAGAAATCAGAACGCAGTTTTTAGTTACTGTGCAGGGATTCAGAGTTCAGAACTCAGTATAAAGTTACTGTGCAGGGATCCCGGGATCAGAGCTCAGTATAAAGTTACTGTGCAAGGATCCAGGGATCAGAGCTCAGTATAAAGTTACTGTGCATGGATCCAGGGATCAGAGCTCAGTATAAAGTTACTGTGCGGGGATCGAGAGATCAGAACACAGTATAAAGTTACTGTGCAGGGATCCAGGGATCCGAATGCTATATAAAGCTACTGTGCAGTGATCCAGGGATCAGAATACAATATAAAGTTACTGTGTAGGGATTCAGAGATCAGAGCTCAGTTTAAAGTTACTGTGCAGGGATCCAGGTATCAGAGCTCAGTATAAAGTTACTGTGCAGGGATCCAGGGATCAGAGCTCCGTATAAAGTTACTGTGCAGGGATCCAGAGATCAGAGGTCAGTATAAAGTTACTGTACAGGGATCCAGGGATCAGAGCTCAGTATAAATTTACTGTGCATGGATCCTGAGATCAGAACTCAGTATAGTTATTGTACATGGATCCAGAGATCACAACACAGTATAAAGTTATTGTACAGGGATGCAGAGATCAGAACTCTGTATAAAGTTTTTGTACAGGGATCCAGAGATCAGAGATCTGTATTTATTTATTTATTTATTGAAAATGTTTCACCAGGAAAGGCACACTTAGCAAAAAGATGCTCGTCTCATGGTGCGAACTGGGGGGGGTTACATTGGAGGAAGGTATACATACTACAATTGAAATTCGGAGTAGAGCAATACAGACAATGAACATAATTGAGTGCGATTCCTTTTCAACTTGCTACATAAGGAGCACAGTTCAAAACAGGATCATCAAGGACAGTGGTATACATAACATGGGTACACATCTAGGGCAATACATGATTACTTAAGTGCCAGTAACAGAACTTGAACTGAAGCGAGAAGCACCAAGTTGGCAGTGAGAAATGGAAAGCGAAGATAGGGGGTAAGGAGAGGTGGACTAGTAAACACTAGGTGTATGGTGGGGTGCTTTAGGTGAGATGGTGGGGGAAGGAGATGGGAGACTGTATCAGTGAGTAAGACTGAAGAGCGTAGGTTATTTTGAAAGGTGAGGGAAGAGAAGGGAGATAGTAGAAGTGAGTAAGAGTGTAAGTGCATAGGGTTTTTTAGGGCAATATAAAAGCCAGACAATTAGGCGAAGGCCGAGCCGCTGGTCAGGCGCAAGGGGGGACTGGGGAAGAGAATCCATCAGTGGGATGGAGGTCAGGGGCAGTTACAATTTGGTGGAAGAAAGTTAGTGAGGGCAGAGGACAGAGAGTGTTTGGATGAAGAAAGGCGGATATGGGCCAGCAGGCCATTCCAGAGTTTAGGGAAGAGGTAAGAGAAAGCTGATTGGCCTGTGGTGGTCCTTCCGTGAGGGATGACTAATAGCCTAGAGTCAGTGACCTGAGGGCGAGGTGGGGTAGATGGGGAAGATAGGGAGGATATGAGGTAGGGAGGAGGAGGGAACCGAGCGAAGTTGGAAGCATATTTAGCACTGTGAAGTAGGCGGTGGTTACTCAGGGATGTCAGGGCCAGGAAATGGTAGCACTCGCAGTGATGGGAGCGGGGGTCATGAAGGGCAAAACAGCAGAAAGCATTAAACAGGGGGGCCAGTCTGGCTAAGGTGGACTTAGATGCGGAGCTGTAAACCACATCGCAGTAGTCGAAGGAGGGTAGAATCATTTTCTGGACTAATTTGCATCTGACAGGTAGCGGGAGACTTGCACGGTTTCTATAGAGGGCACCAAGTTTTGGGTGCAGTTTTGATATGATGGCATTGTGAGCGTGTGTGGGTATAAACAACTCAAGAAGCAGAGGCTTGAGACAGTACTTCAGGTTAAACACACATTTACTTCATGTGTGTTGTTTATTGATAACTCAAAACAAAATAAGTAAAAGGAAAAATAACACTGTTTTGGACGAAAAAATTACAAATCAAAGCCTGGCTCACCAAGAGCGTTTCTGCTACATCACAATAAAACTGACACCATAGAGTGGAAGTTGCAAAAAGATCCCACTACATCTATGGTATTTCCCTGGGAAGAGAGGAGATCTGCTCTCTCCCATCAAATCTATCTCAACTGAGCACAGAAGCCTCTTAAATATCTTTAAAGACAGGTAATAATGGACATGTGACTGGTCTGATCTGACCCTAAATCTAAGAACAAAGAATTTCTATACTAATACAACATGTTGGCGGATCAGGCTGTCTAGATTCTATGGCTACCATTTAAGTAAACTTAAAAAGCTTCTTTCCACTCAAGAAAATAAAATGCCAAGCAAGAAAACAAATATGCATAGATAATTGAAAATTAAGGACCTGAGGCTCCACCCCCAAGGAGGTGTCATGCTACCTCTTGTCCTATAAATAGGCTTCATATTGGGACCCTGTTCCCTAGTGGGAACCTATCCTTTAAGGCACAGGACCAAGATTTAGGTAAGCAGCAAAATGATTTTGTTACATACATCACTTATTCTTACTTCTTAAAAGACCTAATAGTTTGCTTTAACTACCCTGATTAATGTGCACAAATAAATGTAAATATAAAATGTGTTTTCCAGAGAAATTGTGAAATGCAGACTTTTTGTTTGCTCTACAGCCGACCTTTTAAAACCCAAAGAGAAGAAGCAGGAGAATGGCTGAAACTGTACAGCAGACTGGCTAGCTGACTGCTGCCACTGCATTACCTAAAGTGTGTTTGACTTCATTTAACAATTAAAAGAAGGGGCAAGAGAAGAAGCGGTCCTCTTGTTTTATGTATCAGGGTAAAGGCAGTTTCACTGTAAAGTGCAGGATTATGCTTATTTTTCCCTTTACAGCACAACCTAGCACTTTCATCTGCAAAAGCTATATTTAGCCTATCATACTACTATATTTCAGCATAAGACCGCTTATTTGCTAAAGGGGTTTTGAAAGGAACTTATTACTTTCTTTTATTGGGGCATTTTCAGATGAAGCTAAATGACATCTCCCCCCCCCATTTCTGAGGAAACTGTATCCCGAGGCAGGAAAAGAAAAACAGCAGGGAAAGAACAGTAAGGAGCTATAATAGGAGGCCACCCTATTATAGTGGGAAAAGGGGAAGTATAATAGAAAAGAAAGACTGCTGCAGCAGATTTAATAAAGAGTATAGGGCATTGAAAAGGGGGAATGCCTTGAGATATTGGGACAAAAAACAACAAACAAAAAAAACAAACACAAACCCATAATTTATAGGGGCCAAATTGCCACATACCCCTCATGGTTAAGTAGAAACCCCACAGGTTTCTAAGACAACCCACTCACATGCTCGGGTAGGATGGAGCCCGGCCCTCCCTCACCATGGAGCTCCACCTCAGGTCCCTATACAAATTAAACAATAAGAATAACTACAAGTATTCAATTTTCCTAGACTTATTACCCTGGGTGTCTAAATCAATGTCATACCTGGAATCTAGACAATAGTCTGTATTGGCATGAGCACTACCTGTTCTGTGACGTATAGAAAATTTGAATGGCTGTAATGCAAGGTACCAATGCATAATCCTGTTATTTTTGTCTTTCATCTGAGACAGAAAACAAAGAGGATTATGATCTGTAACTAGTGTAAAGGGAGCCCCCCACAAGTAAAATCTTAAAGACTCAATTGCCCATTTGGCAGCTAAACGCTCCAGCTCTACAGTACTGTATTTACGCTCTCTATCATGTAATTTTCTGGATATGTATAATATTGGATGTTCTTCCCCATTAATGGTCTGGCTGAGTACCGCCCCCAGACCTGTGCCTGAGGCGTCTGTATGTACTTCGAAGGGGTATTCAAAGTTAGGAGTTCTTAAGACAGGGGAGGAGCACAATGCCACTTCGATGGACAAAAAGGCTTGTTCACATTCCTTAGACCAGGTTACTGTATTGCCACATTTCTTTTGGTCAGATCTGTGAGGGAGTGGCAATAGTTGAGAAATTAGGATAAAACGCCTGTAATATCCCGCTAATCCTAGGAAAGATCTAACTTGTTTCTTTGTGTGGGGCCTTGACTATTAGCTACAGCTTCAAGTTTGTCTATCTGGGGTCTGATAAGTCCATTGCCCAATAGAAAACCTAAATATTTGGTTTCCTTCATTGCTAGGGCACACTTTGTGGGGTTTATTGTCATCCCAGCTGTTTTGATGGCATTTATGATAGCGCACAGATGTGATAGATGGATTTCAATCTTGACTAAAGACCACCACATCATCTAGATAAGCAGCACAAAATGCCGTGTAAGGATTTAATATTTTATCCATGTACCTCTGAAATGTGGCTGGGGTCTATGGAGTCCAAAGGGCATGGTGCAAAATTGGTACAGCTCCTTTGGAGTGCTAAAGCAGTTTTTCTTTGTCAGATTCTGCCAAAGGGATTTGCCAATATCCCTTTGTCAAATCCAAAGTTGAAATATATTTGCATTCCCTATTTTATCCAGAATGTCATCCACACGGGCATTGGGTAGGCATCAAATCGCGCAACTTGATTTAGCCCCTAAAATCTAGACATAAGAGATTCCCTTCCTTCTTGGTACTACTACCACCGGGATCCCCATGCACTGTTAGAAGGCTCAATTATGTGGAGAGCAAGTAGCTTATCCACTTCTTTCTGTACTTCCTCCCTAACTCTCTCAGGAAGTCTGTACGGCCTCTTTCTAATGGGACCTGCGTGTGTTCGAATATGGTGTTCTATGTTTTTGGCTTTACCCGGGGTACTAGTAAATGTAGTAGAGAATGATTGTAGAAGGTGTTGTAGTTCTGTGTGTTGTTTCTGATCCAGAGAGGGGTTACAGAAGACATCCTGAGGACCCTTTGAACCTTCAAGTCGCCCATATGCAACTTCTAGGTCCGCTTTCCTCAGTATCAGGAATCACCATTAGACTAGTCTCCTGGGGTACTCTCTCCATACCACTTTAATAAATTAACATGATAAATCTTTTTGCCAGGGCGGATGTCAGGGGTGGCAATCTCATAATTTACCGGGCCAGTCTGCCTGAGTACACGATATGGACCCTGCCATTTCATTAGTAGTTTGTTTTGGGAAGAAGGTAATAACAACAACACTTGTTCCCCACTTTGGAAATGTTTATCCCCTCTTATCTGCTGGTCGTATGCCTGTTTTTGCATATGTTGTGCATATTCCTTATTCTCATGCACCTTTTTAACATAGGAAACCAGCCTCTGTCATAAAGAATTCATGTACTCTGCAATGCTGGTGGTTCTCATCTCCTTCCCTCCTTCCCATAACTCTTTCACGACATCTAACGGTCCCCTTGGGTTCCTACCATACAGTAAGGAAAATGGAGAATACCCTGTCGATGCTTGAGGTACCTCTCTGTAGGCAAATAACAGAAATGGTAACAGTTTATCCCAGTTATTCCCTTCCTCCTGCACAAATTTCCTTAACATACGCTTTAGGGTCTGGTTGAAGCGTTCAACAAGGCCATCCGCTTGTGGGTGGTAGAGGTTCATACTGCTGCAATACCCAATAGCCGATACAACTCTTTAACAATGCTGAGTTAAAATTACTCCCTCTATCAGAGAGTATTTCTTTGGGGATCCCTACTCTACTAAAGAGCTTTATCAATTCTTCTGCCACCTTCTTAGTGGTTACTGTGCGTGGGAATTGTTTGGCACCTGGTTCCATAATCGCATGACCAGGATGAATCGGTTCTCACTAGCACTCTTAAGCAAGGGGCCTACAATATCTATCCCAATCCTTTCAAAGGTGTGTCTATCAAGAGGAGGGGTACCATGGGTACTATTTCTTACGCCCTACTGGACTAACTTGTTGACATTCTTTACAGCTTTGACAATATTTGGCTATATCATCATGAATGCCTGGCCAATAGAATCTTTGTAATAATCTCCCCAAGGTTCGATCCCACCCTGCATGTCCTGCTAGGGGTATATCATGTCCCAGATGTATTAAATTATTTCTATAAGAAGTGGGTACCACCAGTTGTTCCACCTGATCCCCTGTGTCTCCCTTGGTACAAACCCGATATAAAATTTTATTTTGAATTACAAATCCAGGGGTACCTGGATCTGGTTCCTTTCCCACCTGTTGAAATAGAGGTAGCAATGTTGTATCTTTCCTTTGTTCATTGGGAATGTCACAATCTATAAAAATAGAGTTAACAGATTTTGATATTCTGTCTTTGTCCTTTCCCCATTCCCTTTGCATTTTCTTCTTGGCACTACGTGTTTGTTTGGTTTTACTAGGGGGATCATATAACTCTTCTTGAAAAGGAAACACTTCTCCAAGTTGTGGTGACTGTCTACTTTGTGCTCTTGTGGTGACCGCAGTTATAGACTCTCTATTGTTTAACAATTGAGTAAATTCTGGATAGTCATGTCCAATTAATATGGGTACTGGTAGTTTAGGTACTATACCGGCAGTCACCTCGGCACTTTTTCCTTCAACAGTTACCCCTATCTTGATAGTAGGATAGTGATGAGTATCACCATGGACACATATTACATGCATATCAGACCCTGTTTGTACTTTTGTTCTGGTAGCTAACACATCTGGTCTTATCAAGGTATCTTTGCTTCCAGAATCAATTAGACCCATGACCTTTTGATTTTGTAACTCCACCGTGGTCATAAAATACCCAGCATTTAACAAGGCTACATGTGTACTGTCTGACCATTTGTTAGGGCAATATCTAGCTATATGACCCATTTTCTGACAATTGCGACAGATTATATCTGCTGGAAAAGTTCATTTTTTGGAGTCATTTCTATTGTCCTTTTTAAAGTCAATAGTACTGGTCGCACCAGGCCTTACCCCAGGTATCATTCACCACATATTCCCATCTTGAGGACGAGGATTCATTCTTCGATAGGCTGGTGGGGGTTACAAAATCTTCTCACAATGATATGGCCTTCTCTGCAGTTTCTGGTTTGTGTTCCTTTACCCAGATCTGTACATCATGGGGAAGGATTTGTAAAAATTGTTCTACAATAATGGTCTCCATAATAAGTGTAGTTGTCTTTCCCTCTGGTTGGAGCCATTTCCAACATAGTTCCTTTAAACGAGTAAAAGTCTCTCGTGGGGTGTCTTGGGGTTGATATTTCAGAGCATGAAACCTTTGTCTGTAGGTTTCTGAACTTATATCAAATCGTTTCAAAATTTCAGTTTTTACTGCATCATAATTCTCTGCATTTTGTGTGTCCATATGACTGTACGCTAATTGCGCTCTCCCTGTCAGATAAGGGGCTAATCGTACCACCCATTGACTCTGGGGCCAATTACATGCTCTGGCTACTCTTTCAGAAGTTGTTAAGTAAGCCTCTATGTCATCAGCATTGGTCATTTTAGTTAGTTTGATGTCTCTAGGGTTGGAGGTAGTAGCATCTCCACTAGCCCCTGCATTAGTCCCCATTTGCTGTAAAAGGTTAACAGTTTCAGCCCACCTTATCTCTTGTTGCCTCATCTCCCTCCGTGTTTCCTGGGCTTCTTGGTCACGTTGTTTTTCCATTTCCATCTGGCAGATGGCCAGCCAATGTACGAGACTTGATAAGTCCTCTGGTGGTTCTTCTCTGGGCAGTTTCTGTCGCTTCTCCTCCTCCATCTCATCCTCACTTGTTGCATCTTCCTTAACTTTGGCATCCTTTCTCCGAACAGCTGGGTCCAGTCCTGGATACAGAGGTTCCCCAGTGATGGCTGTCTGGGTCCTGGTTACCATACCAGCCTTCTTCTCGTCCACACCGGATGCCATCTCTGCATAGAGTTGCTGGGTACCTGGTCAGGTCCCCCACTGGCTTCTCCCTTTTTGCCACAGACAACCAGTAAACACCCCACTCCTGGTACCACTTTGTGAGTGTGTGGGTATAAACAACTCAAGAAGCAGAGACTTGAGACAGTACTTCAGGTTAAACACACATTTACTTCATGTGTGTTGTTTATTGATAACTCAAAACAAAATAAGTAAAAGGAAAATAACACTATTTTTGATGAAAAAATTACAAATCAAAGCCTGGCTCACCAAGAGCGTTTCAGCTACATCACAATAAAACTTACACCATAGAGTGGAAGTTGCAAAAGATCCCACTACATCTATGTATTTCCTGAAGAGAGGAGATCTGCTCTTCCCATCAAATCTATCTCAACTGAGCACAGAAGCCTCTTAAATATCTTTAAAGACAGGTAATAATGGACATGTGACTGGTCTGATCTGACCCTAAATCTAAGAACAAAGAATTTCTATACTAAATAATACAACATGTTGGCGGATCAGGCTGTCTAGATTCTATGGCTACCATTTAAGTAAACTTAAAAAGCTTCTTTCCACTCAAGAAAATAAAATGCCAAGCAAGAAAACAAATATGCATAGATAATTGAAAATTAAGGACCTGAGGCTCCACCCCAAGGAGGTGTCATGCTACCTCTTGTCCTATAAATAGGCTTCCATTGGGACCCTGTTCCCTAGTGGAACCTATCCCTTTAAGGCACAGGACCAAGATTTAGGTAAGCAGCAAAATGATTTTGTTACATACATCACTTATTCTTACTTCTTAAAAGACCTAATAGTTTGCTTTAACTACCCTGATTAATGTGGCACAAATAAATGTAAATATAAAATGTGTTTTCTCCAGAGAAATTGTGAAATGCAGACTTTTTGCTTGCTCTACAGCCGACTCCCCTTTTAAACCCAGAGAGAAGAAGCAGGGAGAATGGCTGAAACTATACAGCAGACTGGCTAGCTGACTGCTGCCACTGCCATTACCAAAGTGTGTTTGACGTTATTTAACAATTAAAAAGAAGGGGCAAGAGAAGAAGCGGGTCCTCTTGTTTTATGTATCAGGGTAAAGGCAGTTTCACTGTAAAGTGCAGGATTAGTGTTTTCATTTTTCCCTTTACAGCACAACCTAGCACTTTCATCTGCAAAAGCTATATTTAGCCTACTAATACTACATATTTCAGCATAAGACTGCTTATTTGCTAAAGGGGGGTTTTGAAAGGAACTTATTACTTTCTTTTATTGGGGCATTTTCAGATGAAGTTAACGACATCTCTCCCCCCATTTCTGAGGAAACTATATCCCAAGGCAGGAAAAGAAAAACAGCAGGGAAAGAACAGTAAGGAGCTATAATAGGAGGCCACCCTATTATAGTGGGAAAAGGGGAAGTATAATAGAAAAGAAAGACTGCTGCAGCAGATTTAATAAAGAGTATAGGGCATAGAAAAGGGGGAATGCCTCGAGATACTGGGACAAAAAAAACAAACAAAAAAAAACAAACACAAACCCATAATTTATAGGGGCAGAACTGCCACAGGCATCCACCTGTGTGGAAAAGGAGAGGTGGTGATCAAGCCAAACCCCTAGATACCTGAAGGAAGGCACTTCTTCAAGGATGGTGTTATTTAGGGTATGGAAGATCAGAGGGGATGTGAGTCTGGATAGACGCTGTCTAGTGCCGAAAGACATAGAGACAGTTTTCTTGGCATTTAGGGAGAGTTGGTTGGAGTTGAACCAGTGTTGTATTTTGTTGAAATCGGTCTGAAGTTTAGAGGTGACTTCTTCATAGCTATGGCCGGAGGTAAAGAGGACCGTGCCGTCAGCATACATGTGGGTTGCGGTAGTGGAGCAAGAGTTTGGCAGATCATTTAGAAGGATGGAGAAGAGGATGGGGCCAAGGACTGAGCCCTGGGGAACGCCGCTGGTGATAGGGAGAGGGGGGGAGGAGGTGTAGTTAGCTATTTTAGTGGATTGGGTTCTATTTTGTAGGTAGGCATTGAACCAGTTTGTGGCTGACGCTGCTAAGGCAGCCTCTGATACGCAGGATAGTAGGAGGGAGTGGGATACCGTGTCGAAAGCTTTTGCTAGGTCAATGAAAATAGTGGCAGCAATTAGCTCTTTGTCCATCCCAGTGAGGATGGAGTCCATGAGTCTTAGTAGGGAGGTGGTGGCAGAGTGTTTTTTTCTGAAACTGGACTGAAATGGAGTGAAGAAGTTAATTTCTGAGAGAAAGTGGGAGAGTTGGGATAGTACTAGGTGTTCCTGGAGTTTGGCAAGAGAGGGTAGAAGGGAGATGGGACCGCAGTTAGTTGTGGTGGTAGGATCACCACCTTTTGGTAGGGGTAGGACGGTGGCATGCTTCCATTCAGAGGGGAGTGACTCGGTGATGAATGAAAGATTTAGTAGGGCCGCGAGGGGAGTAGCGATGGTGGGGGCAGATAGGAAGAGGAGTTTGTTATCGAGACCATCAAGGGATTTGCCTTTGGAGGGGTTCAGGGAGCGAATGGCATCTAGGGTTTCGATGGGGGAGATGTGTCTGAAGGAAAAGGGGTTCCGACCAGGCGGTAGGGGGATAGCTGTCTAGGGAGTGCATGTGGTTACAAGAGGTAGGGAATCTAGGAGGGCCGTGGCGCATTAGTGAAATAGGAATTAAACTCAGAGGCTACCTTCAGGGGGTCGGAGAGTAGAATCCCTTGGGTGAGGAGGAGAGGTGGGGGATTTGCTGTTTGGGGGGAGAAAAGGGAGTTAATGACTTTCCAGAATTTAGAATATCTCCCAAGATTTGCATTTAGGGTGTTGTTAAAGTATTCAGCTTTAGCTAAGCAGATGGCCTTTGTGCACTTGTTGCGGAGCATGCAGAAGGTGATATTGTCGCCTGGGAGGAGCGTGGATTTGTAATTGCGCCAGGCCTTGTCACGGGCTTGTTGGCAAGCTATCAGCTCAGGGGATATCCAGGGTAGGTGAAAGGCCCGGACTCTATCCCGGAGCAGGGGGCGTGTTTGCCCCAGGCGGTAAGGAAGGTGTTCCGGAAGTGCGTAAGGGCAGAGTCCATGTTAGAGCAGCTTGAGCTCGGGTCCCAATTAGAATGAACTAGATCTTCCAGGAGGAGGGAGAGGTTTAGGGATTTATATGACCGTTGGAATATAAATTTGGGAGGGGATTTAACTCTGTGGATTTTGTGGACCAAGTAGATTAGGCGGTGGTCACTAATGGAATCAGGGTGGAGGCCCCAGCTGATGATGCGGTGTGAGTGGGATGTAAGTGCCCAGTCAAGGAGGGAGTGGTTTCTGGACTTATGGTTTGAACGTGTAGGTTCTGCAATGGTTTGGCTAAGGTTGAGAGCAGTTATCTCAGTTCGGGTTTTGTTAAAAGTGGGAGCTAGCCAGTTGTGGTTTAAAGTCACCCATAACGTGTAGTTCGCCCGACTGGGCAAGAGATGAGAGCTGGCACAGTAGGTCGGTGACTGTTGTGGTTGACGTGCCTGGGCAGCAATAAATACCAGCCACAAAGATGAGTAATGAGGAGG
Source organism: Neoceratodus forsteri (assembly GCA_016271365.2). Lineage (NCBI taxonomy): Eukaryota > Metazoa > Chordata > Ceratodontiformes > Ceratodontidae > Neoceratodus > Neoceratodus forsteri. The sequence continues at coordinate 71,843,586 of CM028136.1, forward strand.
GAAGGGACAGTTTCACCATAAGAAGCTCGTAAGCTTTGGGTTCAGCTTTTGTAAGAGAGACAGAGAAGTGTAGGGCTGATCTGATGTAGATAGCCACCCTTCCACCTCTGGAGGGCCGGTCTTGCCGAGTGATGGTGAGCCCTGGAATAGCGATGGTGATATCTGAAAGGCGGGGGTTTAGCCAGGTCTCAGATAGGATGATTATGTCAGGGGCATGGTGGGTGGCTAGAACCTGGAGCTGATCGAGCTTAGGGGCTAGGCTACAAATATTTAGATGGAGGAGACATAAACCTCAGGGAAGGGAGCCGGAATGAGTGTCAGTGGTGGCCTTGGCTTAGGGGTTAGGCATGGGGTGGCCGGGGCCAGAAGTTGGAGTTGGGCCGGGACTGGGGTGTATATCCCCTGCAGCCAGTAGTAATAGGGCAATGGTTAGGTGGTAGCATAGAAAGTGGAGGGACTGGGATTTTGCCATGCACCGGTTGGAGGCAGTAGTAGGGCGGGCAGTGCGGAGGGAGTGGGTACTGGAATGGGAGAGAGAGAGGCCAGGAGGCAGCCAAAGGAATAGACCGAGGAGGAAGGGCATGTGGAGAAATGGGACCAGGAGATAGCTGGGAGGGATGCTGTGGACTTATAGGGGGCATTTGTAGGATGAGTCAGAATGGTGCAGTGTAGCAACTTAGAGGGAGAGTTAAAATGGGAAGGGAAAGTAGAATGGAGAAGATCAGAAGTAGAAGGGTTCTTGACTGAGACATTTTACCAGGGACAGGAGTCACTGATATGGAGTGAGGAGAGGGCCAGGCTAGTGTGGGGTAATGTAGATAGAGGGAGAAGTCGAAGAGGGGCAAGAAGCGTTAGGTAGAGTAGCTGGGTGGGGAAGGGGAGGTAGAACTGTAGGAGAGGTTGGAGTAGGCAGAGAGAGGCGGGGTAGGTAGCGTATTTAATAGGTGGCCTGGGGGAGTGGGGGGGTACAAAAAATAGCCCAGGAGAAAGAAGAATAAATCCCCAGGTGAGCGGCCGCTCTGGTAATCTGGCAGAAGTGCTCCACGGGTCGGGTAGCAGCTTGGCTGGCTCGGCTGAGTAGGCTCTCCAATCAGAGTAGAGGGCTGAATCTCCGGTCCAATCGGGGCCGTCAACGGGGTAGGCACACCAATTGGAGGATTCGCTAGAAGCTGGGTGGCTGAGAGTACTTAGCGGTGTTTACCTTAGAGCTGAACCAGGAGGCAGGACCAGGAGGGCAGGAGAGAAGCATCGGGTACTGTCGCTAGGCGGCGCTTGATGCTGCGCCAGTTCCGTGGGCGCCACTGGGTGCTGTAGGCCTTGGAGAGGAAGCAAAGAGAGATTGGTACTTAAGTAGGTGACGGAACAAAGGAAAGCAGGAGACAGGCTGGAATTTACAGGGGGGTGGGGGTGCAATACAGGAGAAAGAACAGGAATTTGAAATTCTGGAGGTAGGGCTGTAGGGAGGCAGAAGTTAGATGGGCGGGGGAGGGGGGCAGGCTACCAAACTGGAATGAGTGCAGAAGAAGGGAGGGGAAAAAAGGCAGAGACTGGAAGGCGCCAAGGAGCGTGGAAACAGTAGTTTTGGAGTTGAGGGTAGAGGAGAATACACAGCAGGAGTAGAGAACAGGCACAAAGTAAGGCAGGAGTAGGTAAAATAGCTGGTTATCTAGGCTTAGCAAAAGCGAGGGATGAACTGGCTATAAAGACTAAATGAAAAGGCTGTAACACTTCAACTTAAACTGTAAGGTAGCAGAGAATATAATAAGTAACACACAACCAAGGATTATAATTACAGGTCTTTTGTGCTAGTTACTATGACCTCAGTATGCAGCCCAAAAATAGCCCAGGAGAAAGAGAATGAATCCCCAGAGATGACAGCTCGGTAATCCAACAGAAGTGCTCCACGGTCGGGTAGCAGCTTGGCTGGCTCGGCTGAGCAGGCGTTTCAATCGGAGGAGAGGGCTGAATCTCCGGTCCAGTCAGGGGCCGTCAACGGGGCAGGCGCACCAATTGGAGGAGTTGCTAGAAGCTGGATGGCCGAGAGTACTTAGCGGTGTTTACCTTAGAGCTGAACCGGGAGGCAGGACCAGGAGGGCAGGAGGGAAGCATCGGGTACTGTCGCTGAAGGCAGCACTGATGCCACCATGCACCGCAGGCACCACTTGGGGCACAGTAGACTCCTTAGAGCTTAACCAGGAGGCAGGACCAGGAGGGCAGGAGGGAAGCATCGGGTAGTGTCGCTGAAGGCAACGCTGATGCCGCCGGGCCCCGAGGGTGCCAGTCGGGGCACGGTAGGCTCCTTAGAGCTGAACCAGGAGGGCAGGAGGGAAGCATCGGGTACTGTCGCTGAAGGCGGCGCTGATGCCGCCATGCTCCGTGGGCACCACTCGGGGTGCAGTAGGCTTCTTAGAGTTGAACTGTGAGACAGGACCAGGAGGGCAGAAGGGAAGCATCGGGTAGTGTCGCTGAAGGCAGCGCTGATGCCGCTGGGCTCCGAGGATGCCGGTCGGGGAGCAGTAGGCTCCTTAGAGCTGAACCAGGAGGCAGAACCAGGAGGGTGGGAGGGAAGCCTCGGGTACTGTCACTGAAGGTGGCACTGATGCCGCTGTGCTCCGTGGGTGCCGCTCAGGGCGCGGTAGGCTCCTGGGGGGAAGCAAAGAGAGATTGGTAATTAAGTAGGTGAAGATATAAAGTTACTGTGCAGGGATCCAGAGATCAGAGCTCAGTATAAAGTTACTGTGCTGGGATCCAGAGATCAGATCTCAGTATAAAGTTACTGTGTGGGGATTCAGAGATCAGATCTCAGTATAAAGTTACTGTGCAGGGATCCAGAGATCAGATCTCAGTATAACATTACTGTGCATGGATCCAGGGATCAGAGCTCAGTATAAAGTTACTGTGCAGGGATCCAGAGATCAGATCTCAGTATAACGTTACTGTGCATGGATCCAGGGATCAGATCTCAATATAAAGTTACTGTGCATGGATCCAGAGATCAGAGCTCAGTATAAAGTTACTGTGCAGGGATCCAGGGATGAGAGCTCAGTATAAAGTTACTGTGCAAGGATCCAGAGATCAGAGCTTAGTATAAAGTTACTGTGCAGGGATCCAGGGATCAGAGCTCAGTATAAAGTTACTGTGCAGGGATCCAGGGATCAGAGCTCAGTATAAAGTTACTGTGCAGGGATCCAGGGATCAGAGTTCAGTATAAAGTTACTGTGCAGGGATCCAGAGATCAGAGGTTAGTATAGTTTTACTGTGCAGGGATCCAGAGATCAGAGCTCAGTATAAAGTTACTGTGCAGGGATCCAGGGATCAGAGGTCAGTATAAAGTTATTGTGCAGGGATCCAGAGATCAGAGGTCAGTATAGTTTTACTGTGCAGGGATCCAGAGATCAGAACTCAGTATAAAGTTATTGTGCAGGGATCCAGGGATCAGAACTCAGTATAAAGTTACTGTGCAGGGATCCAGAGATCAGAGTTTAGGATAAAGTTGCATTTGCTGCAAAGATTAAACTTGAAGACCTTAGTTTTAACATATTCTAAAATATTCTTGCCAACTTCAGCTTCAGCATTGTGAAGAAGACCTGAATTCTAAAACCTTGTAAACTATTTCTGCTAACTTTAGTTGATTGCAGCATGCATGTAGCCCTTGCCTTGTTTGGCTTCAGCATCCCAGTGTTGCATTCAGCTCTTGTTTCCAGACTCAGGTAATTTACACCAAAACCTCGCAGGTGTTCTGGATAACTGAGACTTGATGTTGCATTTCCTCTGTAAGCCCAGTCTGTAAAGGTCAGTGCATTCCTCTGAAACCTGTGGGCAACTGACCTAATTTGTGGTTATGTGAGGTGATTAGAAGTCTGATTTTGGCTTTAACACATATAGATAGCGTGCAACTGTTTTATTTTGTTTTCATAGCATATATATAAAATGGGAAAGAGAAATCAGTAAGAACGTTGTCTCCTGCTTAGAAGAAACACACCACGTAACCATGCATTATCCCACAACGACCACATGCCTGCACTTTTTTCTATTTTTTACTCCCCTTCCAAATCAGTTTTGGTCATTTTATGACAGATAATTCACTACAGGATGTGCAGTCGTCCTGTGATATATGCACACATTGGGTGGTTGAATACACTCAGCCTGTGGCCTTGTGCCTCACAACACTCACCAAGACATGCATATATCAGAGCACAACCGCACTCCTTGTAGTGGATTACACACACACACACACACATTTATGCAATAGCTGTGGACTCAGATCAGTTTAGACAAATTGTTTATCTCACTGCTGAACAGTGAGCAGTGAGATAAATAAAGAATAAAGTACAAGTCTGGGTGTGTAATGAAAATTTACACACACCCGAGGGGTTTGATGCTACATAAACCCCAAGAGCGAAGATCAAGGGATTTATGCGTAGCATCTAACCCCGAGGGTGTGTGTAAATTCAAGTTTACACACACAGACCCACATTTTATTTTATATAATTGTTGGGATTTCATTTTTTGCCACAGCAAGGATATAAAATAAAAAAGACGTTCTTGTGCGACCACAGTCTGCTTAGGTGTGAGTGCACGCTCTACAGTCGGTCAGTCGCTTTTGTTTACATTTTTTTTAAATTCAGTTTTGTGTGGAGCCAACATTTTGAGGGTATTTCCCTCATTTCGATTCATTTCTGCCTGCCGGCACTTACCGCAGAGTTTGAGTAGCAGTCCAGAGGGGGAAAGAGATGAGGCAGACAGTAGCGAGGAGGAAGAGCTTCAGAGGCGGGGGCGCCTGCACAGTGTGAGGGAAACCGGGCGCCTGTTCACCATTATAAATGCTCCTTTATAACGGCGAATTACGCCACGGTTTCCCTATGGAAAAAAGGAAGTCCCGGTAATTATATGCATTTATCTCAACAGTTGCATCCCACAGCACTACTTACACATTTCTTTTAAGTTTACTTGAACACTATCCACTGGCAGTGCCACTGCCCCTTAGACTCAACTCCGTCACTGGCATACTACCCTGTCCCTTCTAGCTACAACAGAAAAAGCTCCCTTTCAACTGTTTTCATTTTCTGTTAAAAATAGAACTCACCTTCTCACTTTTTTACATTGCAGCTCCAGCTTGTGTCTTCAGTCTAGCAGTCCCAGCGCCATTCTAGCTTGCTGTGGTCCTCACCCCCACTCCACCCCCCTGGCAACCCTCACAGAAATTACATCGATCATACTTAAGAATTCCACCAGGCTTAACAAATCTTGAAAAAAAAAAATTTTCCTAAACTTTGTGTCCGCTTTCAAGCTGTAACCTCACAGAACACCTTTGAGAATGTGTCTGCTTGGTGTCAGTGTGGCTCAGTTGGTAGCACATCTGCCTCTGGACCAGAAGGTTGTGGGTTCTCGTCCCACACCAGGATTGGACTCATACCTAAATACGCTGGCATCTGAGTGCAGTACTAGGGGGGTGCTGTACTACTGAAGTGTGCCGTCCTTCAGATGAGATGTTAAACCAAAGTCCCTTCTACCCATCCTTGTGCTGTCCTGGTGGGCGTCCAGGTAGAAGTAAAAGAACCCAGGGCACTCTTTGCAAAGAATAGGGGACATTCCCAGTGTCCTGGCCAACATTCCCCTTCCCATAAACTGGTTCATGCAATTGTCCAGGCTGTGTGTGGGTGTTGATGTGTGATATGGCCGCCACTACACATTCAGTCAATTCAGTACCAGTCTAGCATTTGTAAAGCACTTTAGGATACATTGCATGTGAAAAGCACTATATAAATGCTGATTCTTCTTCTTCTTTTTCAAATTGTTGTGCTACATGCTGCTGCCCAAACCTAACTGGACCACACACAAACATGCAAACACACTACCACCCCAGTGCCAATCCAGTAAGAACCGCACACAAACTGGAAAAGAAAGAAACAATGCCACAGTTTAATAAACCTGAGCCTGAGTGCTTCACTCACTCTTGCTGAAGTGAGAAACAGGCTGCCATGCTTTCTCCTCTGGAGAGCCTGCATAACCCCACCCACTGGTGAATTGAAACTTGCACTAATGACACTCTACCGATATAGGAACGTCCCATCCCTAGCAACCAACTCTGTGTCTGTAACAACTAGATTAGGAGCAGGATAAGTACACAGCAAGCCACAAAATGATCCCTTTATTTGTCAGCTTTAAAAAAAGCTAGACCACAAATTGCAACAAAAACTAAACTAAAAACAAGCATTTGTCATTGCCAAATGTTTGCTTGCTGGCATTGACATTGGTAGTGTAGGAGTTAGAGAGCTGCATAATAGGAATGGCAGTGAAGTATTGAACTGAAGCCAACCCCGCCACCACCCTGCAGAGACTGACAGGCATTGGGGTGTGCCTTTGTGGCATCTGGCATAACGGCCACGTCATTTCACCACACCCTACCCTGCAGACACCAAGTGTCACAGTGTGCCTTGGGGTCTTTGGGCCTTATGCTCACCCCATTCCATAAGGAAATACAGTGAGATGGGTGCAGTATAGGAGAATGGGGTGAACTTTGGGCCCGAAGAGTTCAAGGCACACCTCGATGCCTGTCACTAGCTGCAGGGTGTGGGTGGGGGTGGAATGGTATGAGCATTACAGGCGACAATCCCAAGTCACACCCCTGATGCCTGTCAGTCTCCACAAGATGGGGCGTTATGGCCGTAAACCCTAATGCCCCAGATGTTCATTGGTATTTTCACTCCAATTTTTTAACATGGGTTTTTTGTGACCCCCACCTCATGAACAGAGGCAATATCAGTTTGTTAGCAGAAAGCTGATTTTGCACAGGGACTACACCATTTGGCAACACAGGTGTGAAAACACATTTTGAACAGAATGTGAAAAATGACGGCTGTACTGTTCATGAGGAGGTGTAAAAAATGGCAATGTTGAAAATCTGGAGTGAAAATATAAAAAAACTGGTGAAGTCACAAGTGTGCATAGAAACTGTAATTAGTTTGGGGATTGTTTACAACAGATTGTCAACACAGGCATTTTGGGGCCTCCGCTCATGAACAGTGTCACTGTGATTTTCGTAATCTGGCCTGAACACGGATTTCCCACAGCGACCACATATTTCTGCGCCGGAAGTGCGAAAACACATTTCGGCCAGGGTGTGAAAAATGACAGCTGTATTGTTCATTAGGAGGTGTGGAAAAATGCCTCTGTAGAAAATCTGGACTGAAAATATTACAAATTCGTGAACTTACGAGAGTGCGTGGAAACTGCTCAATGCACGCTCGTAACACAGTTATTTTATGGACTTTTGTCACCAAATTTTCAACATAGCCATTTTAAGACCTCTGCTCATGAACAGTGTCACTGTGATTTTCTTAATCTGTCCCGAACATTGATTTTGCACACCGACCGTGCCATTGTGCGCTACATGCGCGAAAACACATTTTGGGCAAGAAGTGAAAAATGACAGCTATACTACTCATAAGGAGGTGTGATAAAATGGCAGTGTTGAAAATCTGGAGTGAAAATATAAAACATTTGCGAAGTTATGGCGTGCATAGGAACTGTACAGCGCTGCGCTTTCGTAAACCTACTCATTTTTGGAATTATTTCTCCAATTTTCAACATAGGGTTTTAATAATCATGAATCAGGACACTGTCATTTCATTACTCAGTCACGTAAAGGTGGTTCCATGCAGTGACAGTGAAATCACCTTTGGGACCGAATAACAAAATGACAGTGACTGAGTTCATGAGGTGGGGCCCCCAAGAACCCCATGTTGAAAATTTGGTGAAAAAATTTCCCAAAATGGCTGAGATAAGCACCAAAGTTGAAAAAAATCCACTTATGCCATTATACACCTTACCGGCATTTCTTTAGTTCGCGGTCAGCTTTAAAGAGTGCAGACGTGTTGCCGGTCCACTGAAAATTGTCGCACTGGGCTCCGGAGGTAAGTATGGGGGAGTGGGAGGTTGGTGTACAGAGGGTGGGTGCGGGTTGGGGGAGAGGTGCAAGACAGTCATCGAGGGCCTTTTTTTTTTTTTTTTTGGGTGTCTTTTTTTTTAATAGAAGATGGACGCGGGACTTTTGCCACGCTGGGGTGGGCTCACAGCGTGGCAGCTGGAAGTTTATTTTTTTGGGGTAGTGGAGCCGACGGGGGATTGGGCACCCCCATCGGCCATATGGATGTTTGCCATGCTGGGGTGGGCTCCCAGCATGGCAACAGGAAGTTAGTTTTGTTTTGCTGGGGGATTCAGTGCAGCCGATGGGGATTGGGCACCCGTCCAACATCTGGATTCTTTGCCACACTGGGGTGGCCTCTAGCGTGGCACCTCTGGAAATCTGTTTTGGAGGGCAGCGAGTTTCACAGGGGATTGAGCACCCCCATTGGCCACAGGCAGTGCGGGTGGGGAGTGTGCATGGGCACACTGGGGTGGGCTCCCAGCGTGCTACGTAGGTGTTCAGGGGGTGAGAAGAACTGTCTATGACAGTTCAGATGCAGTGTGATGTGCAGGCAATTTGCATACTGCTGACTGCAGTATGCAAATTGCCTACACGTTACCACCGCTGATTGCAGTGGTTTTTTCACTTTCAACTGTACGCCACTGTATCTGACCTGCTGTCATAGACAGCTGTGACATGTATTGGTGTGGTGAGACAGCGCCTGCAAAAGGGAGCAGGGCATTGGAAGCTGAGTGGCACACCTACCAAAGTTCGTGTGGTGGCACTATGTTTCTTGCACATGTGTGCAAGCAAACATAAAAACTGAGAGCCTAGAGTATGAATGAAGTATGCAGTGGGCAACCAGTGTGATACATGATTTATCTACTCGTGCTGTTTGACGTTGGATACCTCACTCATGGCCTACGCCATTCATGAGGTCAAACAGCACTTGTATAGATAAATCATGTATCACACTGGTCCCCACTGAATATCACATAGATAGACAGACAGATAGATAGATAGATAGATAGATAGATAGATAGATAGATAGATAGATAGATACTGTCTGTAGTTAGATAGATAGATAGATAGATAGATAGATAGATAGATAGATAGATAGATAGATACTGTCTGTAGATGGATAGATAGATAGATAGATAGATAGATAGATAGATAGATAGATAGATACTGTCTGTAGATAGATAGATACTGTCTGTAGATAGATACTGTATGTAGATAGATAAATAGATAGATAGATACTGTCTGTAGATAGATAGATACTGTCGATAGAGAGATAGATACTGTCTGTAGATAGATACTGTAGATAGATAGATAGATAGATACCATCGATAGATAGATAGATACTGTCTGTAGATAGATACTGTCTGTAGATAGATAGATAGATAGATACTGTCGATAGATAGATAGATACTGTCTGTAGATAGATAGATACTGTCTGTAGATAGATAAATAGAAGATAGATACTGTCGATAGATAGATACTGTCTGTAGATAGATAGATACTGTCTGTAGATAGATAGATAGATAGATACTGTCTGTAGGTAGATAGATAGATAGATAGATACTGTATGTAGATAGGTAGATAGATAGATAGATACTTTATGTAGATAGATAGATAGATACTGTCTGTAGTTAGATAGATAGATAGATAGATAGATAGATAGATACTGTCTGTAGATAGATAGATACTGTCTGTAGATAGATAGATACTGTCGATAGATAGATAGATACTGTCGATAGAGAGATAGATACTGTCTGTAGATAGATAGATACTGTCTGTAGATAGATAGATAGATAGATACTGTCTGTAGATAGATAGATACTGTCTGTAGATAGATAGATAGATAGATAGATATATACTGTCGCTAGATAGATAGATACTGTCTGTAGATAGATACTGTCTGTAGATAGATAGATACTGTCTGTAGATAGATATATAGATACTGTCTGTAGATAGATATATAGATATATAGATACTGTATGTAGATAGATAGATACTGTCTGTAGATAGATAGATAGATACTGAATGTAGATAGATAGATACTGTCTGTAGATAGATAGATAGCTAGATACTGTCTGTAGATAGATACTGTCTGTAGATAGATAGATAGATAGATACTGTATGTAGATAGATAGATAGATAGATAGATACTGTCTGTAGATAGATAGATACTGTCTGTAGATAGATAGATAGATAGATACTGTCTGTAGGTAGATAGATAGATAGATAGATAGATAGATACTGTATGTAGATAGATAGATAGATACTTTATGTAGATTGATAGATAGATACTGTCTGTAGTTAGATAGATAGATAGATAGATGATAGATAGATACTGTCTGTAGATAGATAGATACTGTCTGTAGATAGATAGATAGATACTGTCGATAGATAGATAGATACTGTCGATAGAGAGATAGATACTGTCTGTAGATAGATAGATACTGTCTGTAGATAGATAGATAGATAGATACTGTCTGTAGATAGATAGATAGATATATACTGTCGCTAGATAGATAGATACTGTCTGTAGATAGATACTGTCTGTAGATAGATAGATACTGTCTGTAGATAGATATATAGATACTGTCTGTAGATAGATATATAGATAGATACTGTATGTAGATAGATACTGTCTGTAGATAGATAGATAGATACTGAATGTAGATAGATAGATACTGTCTGTAGATAGATAGATACTGTCTGTAGATAGATAGATAGATACTGTATATAGATAGATAGATACTGTATGTAGATAGATAGATACTGTCTGTAGATAGATAGATACTGTATGTAGATAGATAGATAGATACTGTCTGTTGATAGATAGATAGATAGATAGATAGATAGATAGATAGATAGATAGATAGATAGATACCATCTGTAGATAGATAGATAGCGTACTGATTTTTTTGAACCCAGTGACTTACTTTGTTCAGAACAACACGAGTTTAGATAGGGTAGGGGAACAGGTATGGCTCTGGGCAGGTTCACGGACACTGCCCTCCTTGGTTGCGTTAGAAGTCTTCTAATGGGGGTGGTGTCCATGGACCTGACCTGGGCCTTTGATTTAATAAATCATAACTTGCTTTGTCAGCAGTTAAAAGGCATGGGTATTTCCGGTTTGGCAGTATCTTTTCTTAGGAGCTGTTTAGAAGGAAGATCTCAGTGAGTCTCAATTGATTCAGTTTTGTCTGAGTTACGGTTTAACACTAGTGGTGTTCCACAGGGGTCTATTCTTGGACCCTTGTTATTCTCCTTATTTATAAACCAAGTCCCCTCTATTTTCACAAGGAGCCGTTGTCTCCTGTATGCTGATGATTTAATTTTATACCATCAGGATGTGAGAATTGAGCAGGTTAATGAAGGGCTGCAGAGTGATTTTGATACACTTGGTTCCTGGTTATTGACCAATAAAATAGTCTTAAATGTAAAAAAGACCAAGTGTTTGGTTTTTGGGAGGGCTCCTCAGCTAAAGATGAATCCATGCATACATATACTTGATGGATCTGGTGATTTACTTGAACAAGTAAATAAATTCAAGTATTTGGGAGTTCTTTCAGACCCTGCCTTATTTCCCCTCGGGTTAAAGCTGTAAGTAAGACTATTAAATCTAAATTGGGTTTACTATATAAGTTCAAGGCTTATTTATCAATTGAATCACATAAAACCATTGCCATGGGTACTTTATTGGCACACCTTGACTATGTTTTCCATTATATTACAACTTGGGTGTCAGGGAGGGTAGGGTTCTGAGTGTAGCTTATAATAATATTTGTCGCTTTGTCCTTGGTGCGCCTTTGTTGATGATCTGCAGAGCTCTTTCTGTCAATAATATTTATGTTTCTGTGTTTTGGACTGTTAAAGACATGCAGAACAAACTGGAGAATAAGGTTGCAAACAGTGACCTCTGTTGATGAACATGGCCATTTACACCTGAACTGAGCATTGTGGGAAGTGCGCAGTGCGCACCTGTTGGGGCACGCAGATAATGTAGTACAAACAACCCCACGATGGATGGAGTGCTATGGAGGGATGTGCTGGAGTGTGAGAAGCAGGGCATGAAAGGGACTGCTGGTGGCAGGAATGCCCCTTGATCCAACCATATATGGCAATTGACACCACCAGGGATGTGTGGCACCCTGATACGCACATGTGTTTGTGCATGTGGAGGCGCTGACATGGCAACAGTGCCACATAACATACAGGGCAGTAGTCATGAGTGCCAAGCTGGAGATGTGATGTCCATGCCGACACCCCATGCCCCGCCGGTGTAGGGGTCATGCAGGCACAGACTGTCCACACAGTATTGTTGGCACCTGTCTAGCGTAGGCACCATAAGTGTGTGTAGGGACATTATGTACATGTTACAGTATTGTCCATTGTGTCACCCTCGGTGCGGGGTATGGCATCACTGCCATTGTACCCACCATGGCTCAAGGCCCTCAACCCACATGCGAGTGAGATGGACCCCACCATGTGAATTGCTCTGAAAGGGGGACAGCTGTGATTGGATGGATGCTGGACTCATGTCCTCGTGTATGCTATCCCCCATCAGTATGCAGAGAGTGTCTTTGCCCACCCTGTACCCCTGCCTGTGATAGGTTTGCCCATCCAAAGGGGGTGTGGTATGCACAGGGAGCCACCTGGCTTGTGTGGTTGGGCAGACATCTTGAGTGCGAGCAGGGAGATGAACAGAGCACAAAGTCAGGAGCCATAGTGTTGCCACTGTCCCACCACAGAAAACACTTGAATGGCCCTCTGGTCAGTAGTCTGTAAACCTTGGTGGTGACCCAGTATTGCAGCACCATGGACATGTGAGACTGAGCTGTGCCTGAAGTGGAGAACTGTTGATAAGTAGCTCTTCTACCACATGTATGGTCAGGAAAGTAAGGGATCGTGCCTGCGGTACTTGTCCAATGAAGTGGCTGTGCGGTGGGAAGGGGAGTGGCAGCAAGAGACACAGAGCTACCTGTGTGAGCACCGCACCTGGCATGCCACACAGAAATGACCTAAGGATAGGGAGCACAGGATGTCCACCCCAATGGATGGTCACAGGTCAATAAACAGAGTATACTGCACAATGGAAAGGGCGTATACCTGGCAGACAGATATGCAAGACGATATACAGCAGCAGCTCTGTCTGGCTAATGATAGAGTGTAGGAGCAGATGCTATGTATGTGTGTGTTATGGCAGGGTACAGTTTACAATGGGAAGGACACTAATCTGTGTGTCTTCCTTTCAGGGTGTTGCAATGGGTTGGAGCGGAGACCCAACTGAAGTGACAGTACCCCTAGCAATGCTGGAATGGCTGCTGAGGAGGGAGACAAGCATGGACCCTGCCCCACAGGTGCATGACCGCTGCAATGTGTGAAGCCACAGGGGCCCCAATGTCAAACACGAAGCCTATGCAAGGGGTGCTATGAAGCATACAGGGCAACACTGATGGAAAGAATTGTGTCCAGGGCTGGACCCGCTGGGGTACATGGAGCATTGGGGGCCACTGACTGCAGCAGGCAGCTCCTTGTGATGCAGAGGCCAGTGTCACTATCGCTGCCATCAACTGAAATGTCCTCTCCTCAGGGCACCAGAGGACAGGCAGAAGAGGTTAGGGACAGTAGACCTTGTGACTGAAGAATGGAACTGGAGGGGGGCTTCTGCCATGGAGTGGCACAGCAACAGAGCCTGCCTCCTCGGGACAACAGGAGTGTGAAGCCCACATAGACAAAAAGGTGACCCCACAAGCCTCTGCAGTGATAGCATGCCCCGTGATCTTTGAGACTGCCTTGGTGGTACCACCTCATGCAGGGCCATCAGGATGACATTGGGACAGGAAACATGGTCCATCGAGAGCAGGAAGATGTGGCACCACAGGACCACCACCAGCAACGGCCACTACTGGGGGATGACATGGACAAGGAAATGATCCACCTCCTCCAGTAACATAAGGGACAGTGGCTGCAGCCAGGACAGGCCACACAGGGTCACATACTGTATGACCGATGCCCGAGTGGTCCCAGTAGGAGAGGTTCATGCACTATCAAGTGAAAGTGGAGCACCCCCCACACACCTATCCCTACATCCTGGTTGTGCTCTGGGGCGAGATTGAAAGGAATGAGGAGGACTGAATGTATGAGATGGCCCTGGAAAAGGTCCACGTGAAGCATGGAGTGGTGAAGGACAGTGCACTGCTGCATCTCCTGGAAGCTCGGGTGCATGCCAAATCCCTCGTGGACATTGTTTATGAGGGGTTGACCATAATGGAAAACTGTACTGTTCCAGTGCATTGAGGGCAACAGAACATACAGAATATTTGGTGGATACCATGGACTCATTTGGCAAGCCCTGCACCAAGCCAGACCCTGTTACTAGTTTTAGCTGCCAAGGGGGGGGGCACTGCACCCCACTGGAGTGGCTCATGGCATCGGTGACATCCAGGCCATGGGAGGACTTGTCGGATATTGTGATGAGAGCATGTGTCCCCAGTGCCCTGTGTACAGCCTTCAGGCCCACTGTTCCTTACGTTACTGGAAGAGGTGGGTCATATCCTTGTCCATGTCAATGATCAAGGCCCGTGTTTGGGCTGCTCAGTAATTTTCTTTTTACCTTAAGTTGTTCCTTAAAAACTACGGCAGTAACTATATTGAAACCCAGCCCTCTCTGAGGGCAATGAACCTTCTGTTATTTGTCTCTGTGTACTGGTACTTGTCTTGCTTGTATGACGTGGAACCTTTGTAAAAGAGCAGCTTGATCAAATGTTGTTTCCGATGATTGCAATAAATAAATAAATGTTTGCAGGAGGGCTCCCCGCCACATTCTGAACATTTGTTTCTACTATCCTAGAGGGACTGTTAGGGTCGCCTCCCCTGTTGCGCAATATATTTCTATGAGTGTGTTTTATGTGATGCAGTTCTTATGGCCCTGCTGGTGCCTTCTGAGTACTTACAAATACTGCACTGTTCTGAAGTCATTTGCTTTCTTACATGGGTATGGGGCTGGCCAGACCACTTGGGCAGCCTCGTATAGAGGCACCCCATTTGGGAGACATGGGTGGGAGGGGGAATGAAGACTCTGTCATGTATGGCACCACAGGGTGGGCATGCCGGGTGATGGGACAGAAGGTTGTGCGCAGGGCACTGAGGACACATGGTCTGCATCAGGGATGGTGAGTACTGTGTGGTGCAGAGTCTGCAGTAGCTACATTGCATGCCATACCCCTCTGGGCATGACCGCAGGGAATGTCGAACTTGGCACTATCACATGGGGACGTTGGCTGGTACAGGTCCAAGCCTAACATCCCTGCACCTCCGTGGCATGTGTGACCCACGCAGGCTGGGTAATGCTACAGTGCACATTTGGGTACATCCTGTGGGATGGCAGCTGATGGGGCTATGACCCATGGTTTATGGCAGGGGTCTGCTGGTGTAAATGTTCCAAGGCCTGCACATGTGCCTTTTTATCGTAAACCGCATCGTATATATGCGTTCTGCCACTAGTGATGCACATAGCCATTCAACACCCCCCCCACGCAAAGCTTCCTTGGGGTATGCGCACACCATGCTTACACACATTGCATGACCCCTGCTGTGCATCTGGCTTAGGTGGAACGTGCGTTTGATTCACACATATTGCCTTCTGCGGGGCAGTTACACAGTGCATAATGAGCTACACATGTTGGTGAATAATGGCCAAAGTGTTGGCTATAAAGTTTTAATCTGAAACAGTCTTCATAGGAAAGTGAGCAGAGTTGGGTGAGAGCTGGAGGAAGAAGTCCACACTGACATCAAAGACAGGGTGGAGGATCTGGAAGCGGGAGCATAGGAGGGCAATCACTAGAATAGATAAGAACTAGATACAATGTAAGAGGTCAAGCTGTGCAATGATACAAAGGGCTGGACAGATACAAACACTGCAAGGTGGGTGAATAACTGTAATAATGTAGGTGATAGGTACAAATATAGAAGGCATCCTAGTGCAAGGTCCTCCCAAATATTGCTTTTTTCTATCTATGCTTGTTGTGCCGGGCGGGACCAAACCTAACTGGTAAGACCGGTTTCACCTATATGCCCTATCACCCTACTCTTCCCCATTTGACAAGGCTATATTTGACTGGCATTTCCTCCCCTTCTTACTGATGGAGTCAACCAGGCTGCCACTTGTATTGATTTCGCATTGGCCTATATTGTACTGTTCCTGATGTTGTGTAACTCGAACTGATCGTGCGTAAGTTAAATACCTTTGTATATGTCATTGTTTGTACTAGACGCAGAACCTCTGTAAATGAGCTACTAGCTCAAAGGTTGTTATAATCTGAAACATTACATGAATTTACAAAAAAATAAATAAATAAATAAATCCACACCTGGGGTGCATTGTGAGGCATGAGGCTGCAGGCCGAGTGTCGTCACAGTGCCCCAGGTGTGGATTTAATGCCTATAACTCCATAACCTGTAGTGGGTTATTGCACTTATTACATAGGTTATGTGCACAACAAGGAAAAAACCCACAAAAGAGTTTTTTCCCCGCTGTTTAAATAGCAAGAAAGGTACTGTATCCTACCACCTTGCAAAATAGTCCATAACAAATAATGCATACTACACTCCTACTGTGCACATGGAAATGTCACACATACAGTTCTGAGATGATTTGTGACATTTCTTGAGCATAACAGTGTCTGCGCCTTTCCTAGGACGTTGATTTGAGCACCCCCTCACACACACACACACACACACATATACTTATTGACATACACCTCGCAGTTTGCAGGGACCTGTCAGTCTGTCTGTCTTGCATCACTGTGGGTCATGCTGCAGAGTTTTCACACACACACAGAACATGAAGACACAAATGGAAGAGATATACTCTATCTATGATTCCTGTCATTTGGTCTCCACAACATAAGTGAAACAGGTAGAAATATGCTTCTTTAGACCCCCCCCCGGAGAAAAAAGAGACTTTTTCAACTAGCTGGTACTTAACGGCTGTAAAGACAGAGGAACAAAGAGGGAGAGAGAGAGAGCACTGGAATGCAGTGTTCACACACACAGAAAGGCAGTGGTCAGTGGTGTTGACTTGCGATGCTCTCCACATGCTGTCACTCCAGTACTTTGAGCTGCCTAGTCAGTGCAGCATTGCTAAGTTGCTTGCGGTGCTACGAGTGACAGGATTGGGATGAGCTGCTTGCCACAGTCTCTCTGTCTCTTGCTCTGTCTGTACACTTGTTGCAGTAAAGTATCCAGGGTGGTGGACTGAGACATGATGATGACTTGCCCCTACATTGTCTCTCGATTGCTTTTGGAACAGAGCGGGTGAGCTCAGAGGAATGACAAATCAGCAAAGACAGTAACAAACAGCCACTATTGGGATCTGGCAAGAGCACACTCTTTATGGTTTGTGGGGATACGGGGGTTCTGGGTCCGGGATAGCATGTTATCTGTGTGAAGCTGCACACTTGCTTGTCAGGGGTGTGTGTGTGAAAGGGGGCAATCGTGCTCAGCTTCTGCATCTCTCTTTTCCCCTGAGGAGATCACTCACAGGCACAGAGGCAAGCGTCCATGCTCTCTCAGGGGTGAGAGGGGTTGGGGATGAGAAGCTGGCAGTTGTGCTCAGCTTCTATCTTACAGTCTCTGGCTTTCTGACAGCTTCCTGGAGAGATCACCCCAAGACACAGAGTTAAGCGGTCCCATTGTTCTGTCTGTCTGTCTGTCTCTCTCTCTGGCACACGTGGAATATCGCACAGTATGTGCACAATAGTGATAGTGCCTCAGAGTACGGGACAGATGTGGGAGAGAGATGCAGGACAACTGGTTGCAGAAGCTGAATGTGCTCTTTCACTCTCTCTCTCTCTCTCTCCCTCTCACTGTGCCACTTCTAGCGTGGGGGAGAACTGCTTTGGGAGGGGACAGGAGGGCCAACTGAGCAACTGCTGCCAGGACAAAGTATGGGCTGAGAGAACAAGCTGCAACAAAAGGAGCAGTGAAAACCACATACCTCATTATCTCCCTTGGCGTCCCCCATGTATAGGACACAGACTACACAGACAAAGGCAGGACATACTGTAGATGTCCCGATGTGACTGTCATTGTTTTTCCCACTATCCCCATTCCCCCATCAGTGCAGTGTGGCTCTCTCTTGCTTCACTCCTTCTGCTAATGGTTGTCTTTCACTGCTCCTTTCTGCAGCAGATAATGAGAGCCGCTCTGCCCGTGGATACTGCATCGGGCCCACTCATCACAGCAACAGTGGATTAAATACACCAACTGTCCCATTTACAGGCATTTAATCCACAGTCAGCTGATGGTGTTTGCCCAACTGGGATTTTCTTGCTAACCCATGTTATAATATAGTGCAATGCGTTGTAATTTAGTATAATGTAATGTATTTGAAATGTAATGACTTTGTGCACTTGTCTGATCTTGCAAAGCTACTTCTCACATATGAACTCTAGTGTACTTCATTGTCTATAGCTGTTATCTGTACTATGAAATCCATGACTGTTGTATGTAATATATTCCAGGTCGCTCCTGAAAACAGGGGCTTACAGTCTTAGCGAGTCTACCTGGTTAAAAAAATCCAAATAAACAAACAACTAAATAGAACAGGTATCCTAGCTCAAAACCCTCTCAAACACTGCCAAGTAATGGGTATAAATAGAGGAGACATCCTTGCTCAGGACCCTCAGAATCATTGGTAGCTGTTGGATATAAATAGAGGCGATATCCAAGCTCAGGATCATCTCTAACATTGGTACATAAAATGTATAAATAGAGGAGGAATCCTAGCTCCAGATCCTCTCAAACATAGACACATTATAGGTATAAAGAGTGGAGATATCATAGCTCTGGGACTGCTCAAACATTGGTAGGATAGATATAAACAGAGGAGGAATTCTAGTTCAGAATCCTTTCTGACATTGGTAGGTGATAGGCATAAGTGGAGGAGGCATCCTAACTCTGGATCCTCCCAAACATTGGCAGGAGTTAGGTATAAAATAGAGAAGGTATCCTATCTCTGGATCTGTCCAACCATTGATAGGATGGATATAAATGGAGGAGGCATACTAGATCTGGACCCCCCACCCCCCAAAAAAACATTGTTTATTTGTAAGTATAAATAGAGAAGCTATCATGGTAACATAGAAATTGCTGGCTGAAAAGGACCTTTAGGCTCACCCAGTATGTCCAGATGGTCTCTGCCTAGTCTGTCTCCGCAGACCCTAACTGGTCTCTGGAGACCCTCTCTCCTCCCTTCCTATTTACTAATATTCCCCTATGTCTGTCTGTCCCATGCATGCTCAAAGTACATCTCTCTTAAGCCCCCCAGCTTCATTGCATGCGCTCTGGTGCTGGTGCTCATTCTCATTTGTAGAGACCTCCCCTCCTGCACTCCATTCACCCCTGTGAGATATTGTTAAATCTCTATCATGTCCCGTCTTGCTCTCCTCCCTTCCAGGGTGTACATGTTGAGATCCCTCAGTCTCTCCTCACAGGGCATTTTATGAAACCCCTGCACCTTTTTAGTTGTTCTCCTCTGGACAGCCTTCACCCTGTCTATGCCCTTCTTAAGGTGCAGCCTCCAGAACTGAACACAATACTCCATGTAGGGTCCTACAAGCAAGCGATATAGTGGCAACACTACTTCCCTGCTCCTGTCGGAATATCTCTCCCTATGCATGCGAGCATCCCATTAGACCTACCCACTGCTTTGTCACATTGCCGTGCCATTTTCAGGTGATCAGATATGATAACCCCAAGGCCCCTTTCCTGCTTAGTGATTGTCAGTACCTTACCCCCCCCCCCCAGCCTATACTCAGCTCCTGGGTTCCTATGCCTTAGGTTCATAATTTTGCTCTACTAGGCATTGAACCCCAACTGCCGTGCTCTTGACTACTGTTTGAGCTTCCAAAGGTCCCTACGCATTCTCTCCAAGCCTCCCGCGTGTCTACCCTATGACATATTTTGGTGTCACGGACCAGTCCCAGTATGGAGTCTTGCAACACCATGCTGATCACTCTCCCCTCATTACAGTAAGTGCTGTTTACTACTACACTCTTTTGCATATCCATTAACCCATTCCTTACCCAGTTCACCACTTTGGATCCCACTCCTAGGCTGCTCAATTTCTTTATCATCCTCCTGTGCAGCACAGTGTTAAATGCTTTGCTAATGTCCAGATAGACCACATCCACTGCTCTCCTCTGATCTATTTCTCTGGTCACCCAACCGAAGAAATCAGTCAGATTCATCTGGCATGACCTCCCCCCATGAATCCATGCTGCCTTTGTTCTTGTAGCCTATTTGATTCAAGATACTCTACCAACATTTCCTTTAAAAGGATTTCCATTTCCTACCACTGATGTGAGACTGGCCAGCCTGTAGTTGCTATCCTCCTTCCTGTTGCTGCTCTTATGGGGCAGTACCGGTCTGCTCTCACCCAGTCCTCCAGAATCATGCCCGTTTTAAGTGAGCATTGAATAAGGCCTTAGTGGGGCTGCTAGCATCTCCCTGAGTTCCTTTAGTATCATTGGGTGTATCCTGTTATGCATGGGTCCCACACCCACTACTGACCCATAGGCTCATGTCAAAGACATCATCATTATTACTGTTATATTACACTAACATGTAGAAATAGGTACCCATCATAAAAGCATGGATTGTAGGGATTATGCTTGCTATTATATACGCTATATCATATACACTCCTTTTACAGTCTTATTTTACTTATAGTGTATGATATACACAGTATCATATGTCATATCATATCATATCATGTGTATTCATTTTACTTATGTTTCGTTATGCCTGCTACCCTTACGCATTTGTGCATTTACTGATCTTCTGTTGTAATTGTTTATTTATATTGTGTGTGCTTTATGCATACTGTCATAATCATAACCTTTTACCAAAGTATCATCCCACATGTATTTCTGTTTATTCTGCACTTTCTTTGTCTTTAGTTTCTAGTTGACACTGCATTTCCTTTGTTCTGAGTTTATTACTGACTTTACATTTTTTCCTTGTACAACGCAATGCCCAAGGAAGCCACCTTATTATTGTTTCTTAGCCATTACGGCTTATTAACCATATCTAGAATTGTAATATTATCTGTAGTATAATAGCTGCTTGCAAGGCCAGCCACTCTCTTTGCTTCACTTGTACTGGTGTGAGTATTTGTAATAAACTGCTTTCATTATGCACTGCAAGTCTGCTTGTCATTGTGTTCTTTGTACAGTTCATCACCATCCAAGAACCTGAGGCGTGAACTTGTCTCACACAACAATTCAAACTGGTACCATGGCCTTGTCCACTTTCAGAGCTGCAAGTTCCTTCAGGACTCTTTCCTTTGAAAATGGACTTTGGTCCATCTCCACCTCTTTTGCCCCTGCTGCTCCTAGAGGTCCACTCCCATTCCATCCACTATGAAGACTGAGCAGAAGTACCTGTTCAAGATGTCTGCTTTTTCTTAATCCTCTTCTGTGCAGCCTTCCTCTGCTGCACACCTTATCCTCACTACCCCTCTCCTTGCTTCCTTCTTCTCACTTGTGTACCTAAAGAAAGTCTTATCCCCTTTAGCTACCCTTTGGCTATCCTTTCCTCTGTGCCATTGCTCCCCTCACTGCCTTTCTTGATTTTCTCTGTTTTACTTGTTATTACCTCCCTGTTTTCCTCCATCTGTGTTTCCTTATAGCTCTTGAATGCCACCCCTTTTTTTCCTCACCACCTTGGCCATTTCCCTAGAGAACCATAATGGTCTCTTTTTCTTTCTACGTTTACTCACTTCCTTCACACAAAGGTTGGTTGCCTTAATTATGCACGCCATTATTTTTACTGACTTTGCCTCTACCCCTCCCTGACATTTACCCCTATGAGGCAGTTGCTGAGGCAGTCTCCTATTTCTTTAAATTTCATCATCCTAAAGCCCAGGAACCTTGCCGTCATGTAATTTGCTTCTGTTCCCATCTTAATGTGAAACCACACTGTAGGATGACCACTGGTACCTATGGGGACCACTCTCTGTGATGTCTGCATTGCCATCCCTGTTTGTAAGCACCAGGTCCAGCACTGCCCCATCCCTAGGGAATTTCCTGACTAGCTGCCTGACAAAAGCCCCTTCTATGGAGTCAAGGATGGCCCTGCTCCTTGTCAAAGCTACAGCTGGAAGACTACTGTCCACATCTGGCAGACTGTCCACATCTGGCAGACTGCAGTCCTCAGCTAGTAGCACATCTCCCTTACTTGCCACCCTGATGATGGATTCCTCAAATGCCTTATCCAGCTCCTCTCTCTGTGCTGGAGGTCTGTATACCACCCCTGTATGGAGAGCAGCCTCAGTACCTGTCTCCAGGATGACCCACAGCACCTGCACCCCTTCTTTTTCCTCTGTACATCTGTGGACTTGATTCCCTATCTCACATATAGTACAACCCCTCCTCCCCTCCTCCTTTGCCTGTCTCTTCTGAACAGAGAGTAACCTGGTATGGCCATGTCCCAAATGTGGCTGTGAGTGTACCACATCTCCATTATGGGCACCAAATCTAGGCTAGTTTCTGCCATGATGGCTTCCAGGTCCAGGTCTGTAACTTTATCTCCTAAACTCCTTGCACTGGGGCACCTGGCTCTTCATATCTTACTCCTTCCCTGTCTGCATCTCTGCTTTTCCCTCCTGCCTGCGCTGTTCCCTGAGGCTCCTTTGGTACCTGTCTCTTTATTCCCATATTTTTGATTTCCTGATTTATACCCCCTTGTCTTCTGCCTTGTCTACTTGTCCCTACCCCTGTCTTCTTTTATTTCTGCCCTCAGGGAGCTTACTCCCTCAGGCCTTCCCCATTGCTTCATCATTTTGGGGGGGGCAATGGTTGCCTGCCTTGGTTTTACAGCCGTCCCTCTTGATCATTTAAATGCTCATCCAAGTAGCATTTAAACCACCCACTTGGGACTGTGGTCTCCTTCCCGGAAAGATGCAGGCCACCACCCCCCCCAATTTCAATGTAGCTAAAGCCCTCCTCCATGTACCGTGCCTTCAACCAATTGTTAAAAGCCCTGGTGCAGAGTGTCCAATCCTCTACCCATCCATATACAGGTAGCACTTCAGCAAAATTCATTGTGTATGCCACCTGCTTGAGGCTGCACCCCAGCTCCCCGAAATTTCCTGCACTATCATTAGTAGGTAGTAGGCATCCTAGCTCAAGATCTCCTCCCTCTATTGGTAAGTTATAGATATAAATAGAGGAGGTATCCTCATTCTGGGTGCTCCCAAACATTGTTATGTTATATGTATAGATAAAGGCAGTATTCTAGTTCTGGATCCTTCCAGTCATTGTTGGTAATAGGCATCAGTGGAGGAGGTATCTTAACTCTGGATCCTCTCAAACACTGGTAGGTAATAGATATAAATAGAGGAGGCATCCTAGCTTTGGAGGATCCAGGACATTATTATAGGCATAAATAGAGGAGGTATCATAGCTTGGGATCATCAGAAACATTGGTAGGTGATAGGTATAAACAGAGGTGGAATCCAAGCTTAGGATTCTCACAAACATTGGTAGATAATACTGTAGGTACACATAGAGCAGGAAGCCTAGCTCCAAACCCTCCCTAAACAGTGGTAGGTATACATAGAGGAGGAAGCCTAGCACCAAACCCTCCTAAACATTGGTAGGTGATAGGTTTAAATGGATGAGGTATCCTTGCTTTGTAGCCTCCCAAGCATTGGTAAGTGATAGGTGTAAATGGAAGTGGAGTCCTAACTCAGGATTCTCACAAACATTGGTAGGTAATAGGTATAAATATAGGAGCCACATCTTGGCTCTGGGTCCTCCCACACGTTGCTATGTTATAGGTATAAATAAAGGATGTATCCTAGCTCTGGCTTCTCCCAAACATTGGTAGGTGATAGTGATAAATGCAGGTGGAATCGTAGCTCTGGATCTACACAACATTGATAGGTGATAGGCATAAATGAAAGAAGTATCCTTGCTCCAGATCCTCTCAAACATTGGTATGTGATAGGTATAAATAGAGAGGGTATCCTAGCTCTGGATTCTTCCCAAACATTGGCTAGTACAGGCATAAATAGATAAGGTATCATAGCTATGGATCCGCTCAAATGTTGGTAGGTGATAGGCATAAACAGAGGAGGTATCTTACTGTAGTTCTGGATCCTCTCAGATACTGGTAGGTGATGTGTATAAATAGAAGAGGTATCATAGCTATGGATCCGCTCAAATGTTGGTAGGTAATAGGCATAGGTATCTTACTGTAACATAGAAACATAGAATTTGACGGCAGATAAGGACTGCTTGGCCCACCCAGTTTGCCCATTTCCCTACCTAATGGATAAGCTGCAGATCCTAGTTAACCAGCAGCCTACTTCTTCCTACCCCCACCCCCTAGAATTGCCTTATGATTGTCCCATGCATGGTTGAATTCCACCACTGTTTTTGACTCCACAACCTCCTACGGAAGGCCGTTCCATGCATCCACAACCCTCTCTGTGAAAAAATACTTCCTTAAATTACCTCTGAGCCGCCTCCCCATCTTTCAAATTGTGCCCCTTGTACTTGCACACCTCTTTTAGAAAGATGCTACCCTCTTGGACTTTGTTGATTCCCTTGAGGTACTTGAAAGTTTCTATCATGTCCCCCCTCTCCCTCCTTTCCTCGAGGCTATACATTTTAAGCTCCTTAAGTCTCTCTTCATATGTCTTCCGGTGCAGACCCTGCACCATTTTAGTTGCCCTCCTCTGGACAGCTTCCATCCTGTCTATGTCTTTGAGGAGATTGGGTCTCCAGAACTGCACGCAGTATTCCAGATGAGGTCTGACCAGCTGTCTGTACAGAGGGATAATAACTTCCTGTTTTCTACTGGTGTTGCATCTCCCTATGCATCCCAGTATCCTCCCAGCCCTTCTTGCTGCCCTCTCACATTGCTTGCTCACCTTTAGGTCATCTGATATGACCACCCCTAGGTCCCTTTCCATTTTTGTTGTTGTTAGTATCTCACCCCCCCATTGTGTACTCTTCCCCTGGGTTTTTGTTTCCCAGGTGCATTACCTTGCACTTCTTAGCATTGAATCTAAGCTGCCATACATTTGACCATTCCTCTAACCTTGCCAAGTCCCTTCTCATCCTTTCCACCCCACCTTGTGCATTAACTCTGGATCCTCTCAGATACTGGTAGGTGATGTGTATAAATAGAAGAGGTATTGTAGTGGTGGATCTTCACAAACATTGGTACATAACAGGTATAAATAGAGGAGGCATCCTAGCTTTGGAGCCTCCCAGGCATTATTACAGGTATAAATATCGGCTGAATCCTAACTGAGGGTCCTCCCAAACTTTGGTAGATGTTAGGTATAGAGGAGGTATCTTAGCTCCAGATCTACCCAAATATTGGTAGAAGATAGGCATAAGTGGAGGAGGCACATCTTAGCTCTGTATCCTCCCACACATTTGTTATGTTAGAGGTATAAATAGAGGAGATAGACGAGCCCCAGATCTGCTTAAACATTGGTAGGTGTTATGTATAAACAGAGGACGAATCCTAGCTTACGGTCTTCCCAAACATTGGCAGGTGATAGATATAAATAGAGTAGGTATCCTAGCTTAGGCTCCTCCCAAAACATTATTAGGTGATAGGCATAAATAGAGGAGGTGTCCTAGCTCTGGAATCTCCCAAACATGGTATGTGTAGCTATAAATAGAGGAGGTATCCTAGTTTTGAATCGTCCCATACATTGGTAAGTGATATGTATAAAGAGAGGAAGTATCCTAGCTCAGGATATTCCCTAAGTAACATATAAACATAGAAACATAGACTTTGACGGCAGATAAGGACCACTTGACCCACCTAGTCAGTCCATTTCCCTACCTACAGGATAGGCCGCAGATCCTAGTTAACCAACAGCCTATTTCTTCCTACCCCCCACAAGAATTGCCTTATGTCTGTCCCATGCATTCTTGAATTCTCCCACAGCTTTAGACTCCACAACCTCCTTAGGAAGGCTGTTCCATGTATCCACTACCCTCTCTGTGAAAAAATACTTCCTTACATTGCCCCGGAACCAACTCCCTCTACCTTTAAATTGTGTCCCCTTGTTCTTGCGCGTCTCTTTTTCTGAAAGATGCTACCCTCTTGGACTTTGTTGATTCCACTGAGGTACTTAAAAGTTTTATCATGTCCCCCCTCTCCCTTCTTTCCTCAAGGGTATACATATTAATCTCCTTTAGTCTCTCCTCGTACGGCTTCTCTTGCAGATCCTGCACCATTTCAGTTGCCCTCCTCTGGACTGCCTCTATCCTGTCTATGTCCTTGCGGAGATGGGGTCTCTAGAACTGGACGCAGTACTCCAGATGGGGTCTCACCAACTGTCTGTACAGAGGGATAACAACTTCCTGTTTTCTGCTGGTGATGCCTCTCCCTATGCATCCCAGTATAACCTCAGCCCTCCCTACTGCCTTCTCACATTGCTTGCTAACCTTAAGGTCATCTGATATGATTATCCCCAGGTCCCTTTCCAGTTTTGTTGTTGTTACTACCTCCCCCCATTGTGTAATCTTCCCCTGGGTTCTTGTTTCCCAGGTGCATTATTCTGCACTTCTTTGCATTGAATCCTAGCTGCCATACTTCTGACCATTCCTCCAACCTTGCCAAGTCCCTTCTCATCCTTTCCATGCCTCCTTGTGTATCAACCCTGTTGCAGATCTTTGTGTCATCTGGAAAGAGGCATACTTTCCTTCAGTCCATCTGCAATGTCACTTATAAAGACATTAAAAAGGACTGGACCCAGTACTGAATCCTGCAGTACCCCCACTAGTAACCCCTCTTTCTTCAGAGTGGGCTCCATTTACAATTACCTTCTGTGTCCTGTTGTCCAGCCAATGTTTTACCCAGGCTACCACCCTGGGACCCACTCCCAGGCTGGTTAATTTGACTATTAATCTTTTGTGTGGGGCTGTGTTAAATGCCTTGCTAAAGTCTAGGTAGGCCATGTCCACAGCCCCTCCCTGGTCTACAACTTTGGTCACCCAGTCAAAGAAATCTATTAGATTCGTCTGACATGACCTTCCCGCTGTGAACCCATGCCATCTTGGGTCCTGTACCCCACTGGCCTCTAGGTACTCAACAATTATTTCCTTCAGAAGTGACTCCATCACTTTCCCTACCACAGAGGTCAAACTGACAGGTCTGTAGTTTCCTGCCTCTGTCTTGGTCCCACTTTTGTGAAAGGGAATCACATTCGCCTTCCTCCAGTCCTCGGGTACCGCACCTTCCTCCCATGATTTATTAAAAAGAGTAATCAGTGGTTTCACTAGTTCCCTCCTTAATTCTTTTAGAATTCTGGAATGAATTCCATCAGGCCCCATTGCTTTGTCCACCTTCAGTTTTAGGAGTTCTTGCAGAACCCTTTTATCTGTGAAAGGGCTGGGATCGACCTCCCTATCAAGAGTGCTTCTGTTAATTGGATTAGGCACTTCCCCCTCCTCTTTTGTGAATACTGAGCAGAAATACTCGTTCAGTATCCCTGCTTTTTCACTCTCCCCCTCTACCCACCCACCATCCATTCTATTCGGCCTCACTATCCCTCCCTTTGTCTTTCTATGCTCTCTGATGTACCTATAAAAGGTTTTATCCCCCTTCTTAACCGAGTGGGCTATCTTTTCCTCAGTTTGGGCCTTTGCTATTCTGACTTCCCTCCCTGCTTCCTTCTGCCTTAACTGGTACAGCTCTCTGTCCTGCTCCTTCTGTGTTTCCTTACACTTCCTGAATGCTATCTTTTTCTCCCTGACTTTCCCAGCCACGTCTTTTGAGAACCATAGTGGCTTTTTATTTCGTTTTGATTTGTTTATTTGCTTCACACAAAGGCTTGTTGCCTCTGTGATGGCAGTTTTGATGATTCTCCATTGTTGCCCCAACCCTCCTTCTAGTCTGCTTGCTAGTGCTTTTCTGAGGCACTCTCCCATCTTGCCAAAGTCAGCCCTCCTGAAGTCCAGTACCCTCACTTTTGTATGGCATGACTGTAACTGAGTTTAACGTGAACCACACTGTTTGATGGTCACTTGTTCCCAGATGGCAGCCCACTTCTAGATCTGAGATCCTCTCACTGCCCCCATTTGAGAGTATGAGGTCTAAGATTGCTCCCCCATGAGTGGGTTCCGAAACTAGCTGTCTGAGGCCTGCTTCCTGTAGGGCATTGAGAATGGCCCTGCTCTTGGATGTGGCTACAGCAAATGTGCTCCAGTTAACATCTGGCATATTCAGGTCTCCCATCAACAGTATCTCCCCTTTCTCTGCCATCCTAAGAATGCCTTCTATCATATCCTTGTCCATTCCCTCTCCCTGACATGGGGGTCTGTACACAACCCCTGTGCGGATTGTGGTGCCCTTTCCAGTCTCCAAGGTGACCCACAGTGCCTCCTCTCCTCCCTGCTTACTCTTTTGTTCAGTTGCTTTTATCCCTTCCTTTACATAGAGAGCCACTCCTCCCCCTCTTCTCCCCTGCCTGTCTGTCCTGTAGGTTATGTACTCTGGTATGTTAACATCCCAGTCATGGTTCTCTGTGTACCATGTTTCTGTGACTGCTACAATATCCAGGCATCCCTCTTCCATCAAGGCCACCAGCTCAGGGAGCTTGTTGCCCAGATTACGGGCATTGGTACTCATTACCCTCCATTTCCTGATGGCCTTACTCCTTTTTGCCCCATCCCTGTCCTTCTTGCCTTTGTCACTTTCCCCATTTACCCCTGCCCTTCTCCCTATCGCCACCTCTATGTTGGTGTTTACCCGACTTACTACCGCGATTTTGGGGGTAGGATTTCCTGCTCTTTATACAGTGCTGCTCTCCTTATTAGTTTAAATGTTTGCCAATGAAGCATTTAAACTCTATCACTCTAGGATCCTGGTTCCCATCCTGGACAGATGCAGCCCATCATGCCAGTATAGGCTTGCATTACTCCAGGTGGACCCCCAGTCCCCAATGAAGCCAAATCCCTGAGCTCTGCACCAGTTTTTCAACCACTGATTGAATCCCATGGTGCAGAACATCCTAGCCTCTCCTGCGCCATAGATGGGCAGCACCTCCGAGAAGGTTACCGTGCGTGCTACTTGTCTAAGGCCCCTTCCCAATTCCACAGACTCTTCCTACACTGCTCTAATCCCTTTCTTAGCCAGGTCATTTGTCCCTAGGTGGACAATGACATCCAGCTCCCTTCCCTGTGCAGCTGCTCCGGCAATCCTGAGGATTCGCTCCCTGTCCCTCCAAGTCATGGTGCCAGGCAAGCACCTTACCTCAATCTTCCCTTCCTCCCCCAGTTTTACCTTCCTAACAATGGAGTCCCCCACCTGGAGTTGTTTCCTTCCCCTGTGGGGTCCCATGCCACCCTCCTGTGGGTCTCCTTTGTGGAGGTTCCCAGCATCCACCTTGGTCTCCACTGCAGGTGCCTCCATAAAGGAACCACACTTTGCCAGAATGGCATAGGAATTGTGGAGAGGTACAACTGGAGGGATGAGCCTCTGTTCCACCACCCTCACCCTCCTTGAGCCAACTGTGGTCCAACCGCTCCTCCTCCTTCTTGGCAACCTCTGAGGCAATGAGAGTGGCACTGGTGGTTCCTGGATGGAAGAGGAGATCCCACAAATCCTGGCCAACTCAGCCTGGAGATGAGCAACCTCCTCCCTCAACCCAGAGAGGTGCCTGCAGATGGGACAACACTGCATCCTCCAGAACTTCTCCTGGAAGACTGCTGCTCCACAGCCACTGCACTGAACCACTCCCACCATGTTTTACTTCTGGCCCCTTAACTGTTGTTTGAAATCCTTACTCTTTCCTCTGTTTTTTTTTCCTCTTCTCTCTCTACTTACTTTCTGCCTCTGTGCCCTTTAAGCTCCTGATTGTCCTGTTCTGAGACAAGAATATCCTATATTTCTCAGTAGACCTCTTACTTGCTCAGAGGCAGGCCTCCAGCAGCTAGAGGGGGCCAGAGAGCTACTCTTGACCTTCTAGGATAGTGGGTCTTTGGTGGCTTTGTGATCACTCACTTCCTGCTCCCAAACAGGAAGTTCCTGTTGTCAGTCAAATTCTGTGCCTATAAAAGCAGAACTAGCTTTGGGGGGGGAAGGAAGAAGGGTAATATAGTCCCAGTAGAGAAGTCCAGTCACACAGCACTTCTTCCTCCTGGTGTCTTCTGCCAAGCTACTAACAGACTCTTTCTTAAGGCAGTCTTTAAATTTAGCTTCCTTCTAGCTAAGCCACTCCCCCTACTTACTAGAGCTTTCTACAAGTAATTTAAACTGCACAGCTATCAAGCCCTTTCAATCACCTGAGATTTACACCTAGATAACTGTTCAGATAACCATTCAGTTCAGTTAACTCAGACAAACACACTCATTTTTTTTTTGTTTGTTTGTTAGTTTGTTTCTTTACCCTAAATTAAGTAGAGGGGGCATCTTAGTTCTGGATCCTCCCACACATTGTTATATTGTAGGTATAAATGGAGGAGGTAGCCTAGCTCAGGATATTCCTATACATGATAGGTGATATGTATACATAGAGGAGATATCCTAGCTTTGGGTCTTCCCAAATATTGGTAGCTGATAGGTATAAACAGAGGAGGTATCCTAGCTTTTGATCCTCCCTGGCATTAGTAGGTGATAGGTACAAACAGAGGCAGTATCCTAGCTCCGGATCCTCCTTGGAATTAGTATGTGATAGGCATTAATAGAGACAGTATCCCAGCTCCAAGTCATCTCAAACATTGATATGTAATAGGCATAAACAGAGGAGGAATCATAGCTTAGAATCCTCCCAAACATTGGTAGGTGATAGGTATAAATACAGGAGGTATCCTAGCTCAGGATAGTCCCAAACATTGGTAGGTTATAGGTGTAAGTAGAGGAGGCATCTTAGCTCTGGATCCTCACACACATTGTTCTGTTACAGGTACAAATTCCTAGCTCTGGATTTTGCTAAACATTGGTAGGTGTTAAGTATAAATAGAGGTGGTATCCTTGTTCCAGACATGTCCAAAACTAGTAGATTATAGGTGTAAATAGAAGATAGGTAGATAAGTTTTTATTTTTACTCAGGAACCCTTCATTAGGGACGGATTAAGTACTAAATCGCGTCGTAAAAAATACTGACTTGTAAATTACCGCGCAAAACATCCCGAACGGCCAATTTCCCGATACATTTGAAATCCCGACCTACAAAATACTGAAATATAAAAGGTCATCAGGTGTGATGATTACCTGATTACCTGGTGCACTGATGAGATGTTGAAACAGCTACATTATGATCTTTGGAGGGTTGCACATTGTCTATGATTTCCTGCACTTGATCGTAACCATTCTTTCATATGTTAATAAAGTAGCATTTGTGGTAAAAGGGCAAAAATATGACTTGCCTTGAAACAGAATTTTATGTCCTGTTACACTCAGTAACCGCTTCAATTCTCTTCTTCTGCTCAAGGATGAGGGGGGTGATGTAGCCACGACAGAGGTGGTTAGAGACGGAAAGGGAGTGGGAGTGGGAGGCAGGAGGCAGGGGCCAGATAGCAGGAAGAACAGGGGGGGACCTGGAATGCAGGAGAATGGGGGGAGCAGTGAATCAGAGCAGGAGGGGCAGGGGGAAGAGGGAGGAAAGCACAAGGAGAAGGACCAGTTGGGAGGAAAGGTAAAGGAGAAGGACCAGAAGTACAAGGAGGATTCAGTAAAGGGAGCTGAGGGTTTAGGCCAGGGAGCACGACGAGCAAGGAGGAACTAAATGGAGACAGGAAGGAAGGAGGATGAGCCAGGCTAGTTTAGCAGATGGGGAGAAGGACCAGTTCGAGCAGTGAGGGGGAGTTAGTAAGGTACAGAAGGATACTCAGGAGGAGGAGGAGGCATAGGACTGAGGAGGGGGTGGCCATAGTAAATATGGAGGGTGGCATGTGGCACCCAGATAGGGGAGGAACAAGGAGCCAGCTGGGTGGAGGGCCTGTAGAAAGGATGAGGACATGGAAGGGAGGAATGGAGGAAAGGAGTGGTCAGAGTGCTCCTGCTGGGGGATTCTATGATCAGGGTATCAAATGGGATAGGGGAGAAGCCTGGCCAGTTAGAACAAGATGCTTCCTGACTAACGGTGCACAGGGCCAAGCACGAGGTATATCAGCTGGCAAAGATTGTGGGGTTCCCAGACATACTGTCCATCTGGGTACAAATGACATTGAGGGAAATAGCGAGCTAGAGATACAGGCAAGATTCAGGGAGCTCGCCAGGGTCTGTCATGACATAGGATGCACAGTTTCCTTCTCAGAAATCCTGCCAGTGCCAAGGGCTAGTGGGGAACACAAAGGAAAATTAGGAGATAAACCAGTGGCTCAGGGAGTGGTGTGAGGCCAGAGGGTATGGGTTGATGGGGATTGGGGGAGACCTGGGAGGATAAGGAGCTGTATGCTAGAGATAGACTACATCTCAATTTGGAGGAGGGAATCTTAAGTTGAAAAAGAGGGGTTCATTGGCAAAAGTGGGGTTTAAACTGTGAAGGGGTGGGATGGAAGAAAAGGCTGTCAAGGGGTGCCGATAAAGGAGGACTTGTCTCCACCCCTGGGGACCAGGAGGATTGCAGGAAAAGGCCAACTGGCAAAGTGCAGACCAGGAAAACAGAATCCCCATGGGAACACGAGCAGGGAAAATGGAACTATAGGGAAAGGTGGAAGGTAGTCCTACTAAATGCCAGGAGCTTGGGCAATAAAATGCCTGAGCCCAGGCGATGCTAACTGAGGGAGCAGTGGATGTGGCAGAGGTCACTGAGACTTGGGCCACTGCAAGACATGACTGGGACCTGAACCTGGAGGGTTACACTATGTTCAGGAGGACAGGGGAGGGAAGGGGAGGGTAGCAATGATAGTCAAAACTGCATTGGCATAGGGGAGTAGAGGAGGCGGAGGGAACCATGGAGGCAATTTGGGTCACCTTGATAACAAGGGGGCAAGAGAGTAAAATAGGAGTGGTGTATAGACCCCTGCCCTGGCGGAGGAGCTGGAGGACAGTCTGGTGGCAGATGTTAGAGACACTGCAGACTGGGCAGGGAAGGGTGGTAGTGTTGGGGACTTAAACATGCAGGAACAGACTGGAGACTATGACATCCTCTGTGACGGGGAACAGAGGTTGTGGATGTCTTTCAAGACGCGTTCCTAACTCAGCAGGTGAGGGAACCGACCAGGAGGCACGGGTACTGGATGTGGTCCTGGCAGACAGTGACCAGATTGGGGCCCTGGAGGTAGGGACCCGTTGGGAGTGACCATGCCACGGTCTGGTTCTGCCTGGATCTAGGAGGGTAGAAGGCTGACCAAGACGGAAGTAACGACTCTCAGGGGCGGATTTAAGTAAAATGGGAAGGATCCTAAGGAGCATTTGGATGGGATTGGGTCAGACATGGACGCTGACAGCAGTGGAAATCATCAGGAGAGGGTGCAGGATGCTACCAGCACCTGGTGCAAGAGTAAGACAATCATGGTAGGGCCGAAAATCCTGTTGGTGGACCAGGGAGGTCCAGGAGGTGGTGGGAAAAGAAAGCAGCCTATAAGCAATTCAAGTGCTCAAGGAGGAAAGGAACTGAGGGGAGTACGAGCTGATGGCTGGGGAAGGCCACTAGAGTGGTGAGGGTGGTTAAGGCAAGGAAGGAGCAGAACCTGGCCAGGGAAATTAGGAGAGGGAACAAGGGTTCTTAGATACATTGGGGAAAGACGGAAGGTGATGGGGCAGATTAGCAGGATTAAATCAGGGAGAGATGGGCACAAGACCCGGGAACAGACTGAGGTACTAAATGAGTACTTCACCTCAGTTTTCACCAGGGAAAATGGGGTGCTGCATCATACATGGGAGGAGACAGAGATACTGAGGAGGGGGGGACCCTCACCGATCGTGGGCAGGTCTGGGAGGCATCACTGGCAGGTGGGGGAGGCTAAGCAGGGAGAAGAGGTACCGGAAGTGAAATCACAGCAGAGAGAGTGAGGGAAGCCTCAGCTCCCTTAAGATGGAGAAAGCACCGGGCTGGATAAATTACATCCCAGAGTGCTGAAGGAACTTGCAGATGTCCTGGCGAAACCCCTGGCAGAGCTTTTCACCATCTCCGAGGACAGGGTGGTGCCCCAAGACTGGAAGGTGGCGCATATAGTGCCCATTCCACAGGGGGGATCAAGGGAGGCCTGTCAGCCTGACATCGGTGGTGGGCAAGGTGATGGAGGGCATTGTCAAGGAGAGGCTAGGGGGGACCTGGATAAGTCAGGGTGCCTGGACGATAGACAGCATGGATTTATCCTGGGGAAATCGTGTCAGACAAACCTGGTGGAGTTCTATGACTGGGTGACAAGTGCCTTGGACCTGGGTAGACCAGTGGATGTCCTCTTTCTAGACTTCAGCAAGGCATTTGACTCTGTTCCTCATATGGGCCTGTTGGATAAGCTGGGAGAAATGGGGGTGGGGAACCAGATGATCAGATGGATAGGCAATTGGCTCCAGGACCAGACCCAGAGGGTCATAGTTGGTGGGATAGTCTCATCCCCAAGGAGGGTCATTAGTGGGGTCCCACAGGGATCAGTCCTTGGGCCCCTTCTGTTCAACGCCTACGTATCTGACATAAGGACAGGAATCAGGAGTGAGATGAGTCTCTTTGCAGATGACTCGGAACTGGGGAGGGTGGCCCTACAGGGGGACCTGGAGGCTCTGGAAAGATGGTCTAGAAAGTGGAAGCTGAGTTTCAATGCAGGGAAATGCAAGGTACTCCACCTGGGGGCCAGAAACCCAGGCCAAGTGTACACCCTGGGGGGGGGGAATGCTACAAGTCTCGATGGGTGAGAGGGACCTGGGGGTGGTGGCGGATGTCAAGATGAACAACTCTGAGACTTGTAGGAGGGCAGCAGCCAAGGCCAACAGGATGCTGGGATGCATCGCTAGGGGGATCACCTCCAGAAGGACGGAAGTGATACTCCTCTGTATAACTGCTTGGTGAGGCCGCACCTTGAGTACTGCATGCAGTTTTGGAGGCCACACTTAAAGAGGGACATTAACCTCCTGGAGAGGGTCCAGAGGAGGGCAACCAAAATGATTTGGGGCTTGGGGACAGGACCTATGAGGAGAGCTCAAGAGCTTAATATGTACACATTGGAAGAGAGAAGGGACCGGGGGGACATGATAGAGGTCTTCAGGTACATGAAGAGGGTAAATAGGGGAGGAACAGTCAAGGTGCTTCGAAGGAAGGAGGAAGGGGCCACTAGAGGGCATGGGTGCAAGCTGGAGGGGGGAAGATTCAGGGGAGAAAGGAGGAGGTGCTACTTCACTGAGAGGGTGGGTGGAGCCATGGAATGCACTGCCTAGGGGCTGATTGAGGCAGAGACAGTAGGGGTTCAAGAGGGGTGGGACAGGTACAGGGAAGGGTTCTGGAAGCAAAATCCAATGCAGCAAGAATATCCGAACTGGGAAGGAGAAGCCAGAAAAGGCGAGGGGGACGCAAGGTCAGCACCCAGGGTGGGGGCTGACCAAACAAGCAGACACAAAAGACCGTTAGGCCTTTTCTGCTGGCATTTTAGTATGTTAGTATGTTAGTAGATCGTATCCTGTGTTTTCAAAATCTTCTCGCACTTGATTATTTTCACATGGTGCAGAATTTGCCGAGCTCCCATTTAGGGTAATTTCATTAATTATTCTCTGAGCATCAGTTTCCATCAGACCTGAATGTATACTAAACCCCTCATCAGCAGTATTATTTCTTTCTGATTAATTTAATCAGTAATGGCCTGCATAACTAAGTCCAATTCTTCTGTCTCTATTGTCAAAGATTGTGATCATTCTAACACTCCCATGTTGTCAATTTGACTGGGTTCTCTATTAGATTTTTTGAAAACGAAAGGTTTCAATCTTAATTTTCAAAAGAATCTTTTTAGGTCTAAAATGACTGTGAAAGGATTAATTTTCAGTTTCGGAATGAATGAGAGACCCTTGCTTAGAACTTCAATTTGTAAGTGGCTCAATTCAGTGCTGGAAATATGAATTATTTATAGGTCCCCATTTTTTTTACTGCTGCCCTTTGTGGTCTTTCCTTTTGTTTCTCCTCTCCTCTTGCCCCCTTCGTGTTTCTCTTTTTCTTTGTTTCTTGCTGCTCCTCTTTCTAAAAAAAACCTTTCTTCCTCCAATTCTCCTGTCAGTTGATCAAGCTTTTTTGTTTCCCATTTCACCAATAATTCTGAAAAAGGTTTTCATACATTTACAGGCAGCTTCAGTCCATAAACCACAGGCAATCTGCATCGCTGTTGTGATGTGAAGAAAAATGAGAACCTCGGCGTCGGCATCGGGCATTGGTAGTGCATTGTATTTTTCTGCGTTTCATTCTGGCATTTGAACTGGGAAAGCTCTGTGCTTTCTGCAATGGCCAGCAGATGTCACAATACAGGATTTATACAGTGCATGGATTTTCTGTCTTTCTATTTTCGGTCTTATTTTTTTCTGTATTTTGTTTTTTCGATATTTTTTTTTCGGGATTTCGTCATTCGGTATTCTCTATTGTGGGAATTAGGATGGTTTCCATTAGGGACAAGCCCTATTTACAACAATGCTGTACGATATAAGATACATTACAAGATAATGACATTTAACAGTATTACACTTATGATACACTGATAATACAATACACAACAGACATTTAGCAATTAATATGTTACATGCAGACTTAATATTAAAACTTCATGTGTAGCATTCATACGGTCGATACAATATTTTCTTGCTAGCAATCTGAAATTCATTAAGGGAATTCTTAGCTTTTTTGTCACTGGACAGTTCAGTCTATGATTTAGCAACACTCATCACTGATTAGCAGTGTCATTTTACCGTATTTACTGTGCACATGAACACAAGGCAGACTCCAATCTTTTGTTCTTAACTGATAACTTTCAGCTTTAAGAGTTTCTGTTGTTTCATGACTCCTTAAAGGATGTATAATATTAGACTTTAACAATTTAAAACACCACATAAGCCAATTGTAGTCTCGCTTACTTCCCAGTTGCAGCCAATTTACTACTGAAAAAGTCTTGCAATGATGTGCTGAATTTACTTAAGGCAGCAAATCTTGTAAGTTTGTTACATGTGCAGTTAATTTTTCTAAGAGCTTTTTTGTTGAATTTCTGTATAACAAGCTACTGTACTCCAGAACAGGAATTAGCAGTTTGACAATTTTTGTTTTAAATTATTTTGTCAAACAAGGGGACACTCTGTGACGGGCCCCAAGTCTGTGACTGTTTTTTTTTTTTGTTTGTTTGTTTTTAACTAGGGTATTGATGTGTTCCACAAATGACAGTTTTCCATTGTCATGGACACCCAAATATTTATAACTATTTACTTTGGTTACCTTTTGCCAATTTTTGAACTTCAAATCTAAAGTCCAGTTTTTAAGTTTGTTTACCCCCAGGGAAAAGTAGATACACTGGGGTTTCTTGCCATTAAGCAAGAGTCCTGATTTTGCAGATCATCTCTCCACTGTGTGAAGGTCAGTCTGGAATTCATATTTTAGTCTGGTCCAGCTGCACACACAGGCCACCAACACTGTGTTGTCTATGTATACCCAGACCTCGCTGTTGCTCAATATATTCAGAAGATCATTTACATAAATGTTAAAAAGCAGTGGGCCCAAAACTGAACCTTGGGGGACTCCTATATTTGTATCTTTGGGTGCTGATATTTAATTTCCCAGGGCAACACACACTGTTTTCTGTTGGACAGATAAGATTTAAACCACCTTAGAGGTTCTTCAGTTACTCCAGATTTAACATTCCATTCAATAGAAGAGTATGATTCACCAAGTCAAATGCTTTGCTGTACTGAGATCCAGTAACACAGCCATGTGTACAATGCAGCATCCATAGATTTTGATACTAGATTGTCAAAATCCACCAGGGCTGCGTCTGTGAACCTTCCCACCTGGAAACCATACTGATAATTGGTCATCAATTCATATTTTTCAAGATACTGATATAATTGCCCATATACATTTTTTCAAGCACCTTGGACAGTATGGGCAGCAAGGCAAGGGGTCTATAATTTGAGGGTGACAATGCGTCCCCTCTAGGCAAGAGTCCCATAAAGAAAAAGGAATGTTCCTGGACCAACCGGCACACACTGTAGACACAATGCACACCACAATTAAAAAACGGGTATTTAATAGTCTATCTGTGGTCTTAACAAAGTTGAATGTTGACCATCGAAGAGCTGTGCAAAAAGTTTGCTTTATTAAGTTAAAAGAGCAACATACCATTTCTGAGATACTGGGGGTCTAAACTCCCAACATTTTGTGTGTGTGTATGTGTGTGCATAATCATCTTTTTGGTTTTGGTGATAAACTGAGGAGGCCTCCTTGTTCAGGATCCTCCTTAATATTTCTGTCCAGGGTTCTGGGCATCTCTTTGTTTACTTTCTTGTTGTACAGGTATCATATACTGTATTGTACCATGGACCCTTCTCAGGTTACAGTGCCAACTGTCAAAACCACCCATCCCCCCCGATCAAGGTC
Organism: Neoceratodus forsteri; assembly: GCA_016271365.2. Lineage (NCBI taxonomy): Eukaryota > Metazoa > Chordata > Ceratodontiformes > Ceratodontidae > Neoceratodus > Neoceratodus forsteri. The sequence continues at coordinate 71,882,048 of CM028136.1, forward strand.
TTAAACTTCCAGCTTTCGCTTTCATCAGTATACATTCTTGTAGTGTCCTTTCCCCTCCACCCATTCACTGACAAGGTATACACGGTCCTGGTATTCCAATAGTTTCACCAATGATCTCCAGGCTTTTCTCTACTTGACCCCAGCCCTCATATGATAGTCATTCACTATGAGTTTGGCACAGATCTAGAGTCCAAGCTGGCTAACTTTCTTCTGAAATCATTCTGGGAGAGTATCTGCAGTGCTGTTGCAGCTGGTACAGTCATTACAGAGGTACCATCAGAATACTCAGAATCTCATATCACTGTACCCTACTCCTCATTATTTTGTCTTACCCAACTCTTTTGTCCATTGTGAAGATAATGTAGTTTGGCATTGTATTGTATGTAGGAATATTCTGACTCACTTCCATCATCACCTCAAACTGTGTCCATAATGTCTGCCCCACACCCAAGTCAGCTGCTTTGTCCATCTCCCCCCAGGCTAGTTTCTTTGTCCACAGTGCAGATGATGTAGTCCCGCACCCTACTGAACATGGGAATATCATGCCTGACTCCCGTCATCGTCCCAAACTGTAATCCTGTTGTCTCACCCCTCCATCAGTGAGCTCTCTATCTGTCGTGCATGTGATATATTCCAGCGCCATGCTCCTCACCATGAACTGTGACTCTGATATCTCCCACTACACATAGATGTGCACACGCACACACCGAGGCACAGATGGCTTGGATTTAGCCCTTTTTTCACTTCAATTTGTGAATGTTATCTCAAGCCCTTGTGGGAGGCTCTCTCACCTGAAGGGTTTGAGGCTGTCCTGAAACTGCAATATTGGGCCTATGTTTTTTTTTTTAAAGTTGTTAGTTCATTTCTGAAGTAAAATTCCATAAAAACTGTGCGGCATCTTTTATAATCACAATGTTTACTGAGAGTTACATATAGTACTAGGCAGTTAATCTTTTGTTTACTACATTTCATGATAAATCCGCCTCACAAACCAAAGTACAATATGCATAACATATAAAGCCATTGCTGATAATTATACAGTCAGTATAATTGTGACACACAGGGAGAAGGACTCCTTTGGTATGACTTAATAACCAGCTAAATTCTGTTACACTTTCTTAGTACCTCGAGCCTGATGGGGGATTGATTGTACTGCCATGGCGGATCAGAAGATTGCTACTATCTCACACTTCATCAGCTGACTGGGTGGTATAGGTCATGAATTTGCTGTGTCTAAATATATATATATATATTTTTCTTTCTTTTTATGCCCCCTTCATCACAACATTCATCCCCTCTCTTGGGGTTTCCAATGTACCATTCAGGCTGCGCCGCTGGGACCAGAGGAGCGCGCTCCCAATTAGTGCCCCATTCCAGTAATTCCAGGCATCCCCAGATGACTCCCTGGGTGGGGCAGAGGAGTCTCCTCTTCCCCTTCGAATCCTCAGGGGAACGTGCACCTGGAGCTGCACCCCAGATCCCATGGTTGCCAATGAAGGAACACGTTGCCTGGCCTGGATGTGGGGTATTTCCTGTTTTTTCTGGTCACCGCCCATCTAGAATGTCGGCACTTAGGTAGGGCAAATGAGATGGAGGTACGCTGAGATGTGTCTTCGCTCAGGTACTCGGCTGACACCCGCTCCACCCCTGTACTCTACGTCCTCTGCTACACCTCCATTTGTGGTCACCCAGGTGGTGGTATAGCAGTGAGGACTGCAGCCCACCCCTCCCAGAGAAGAAGAGCAGCTCATCTGGCACTCAATCCTTCTCCCCCTGGCCAGCCCTCTAGTAACCCAAGCTCACTACTGAACCTGGGTCATCAGCATCGCAAGTGGTAGTGCTACCTATGCGCCGGAGGGCCGGCTAGTATCTAATCTTGTGTCTCTACTCAGATTTGACCTTCTAGATGCCTAGGTATAAGAATGTTGTCCAGTATCTGCTCTCCATCTGTCTCCTTCAGATATGAAAGGAAGGACAGCCAGCTGGCATTACATAGTTCCGTCTGTAGTCTCAGGGGGTGGGTAATTTTCTCCATATCTCTAATATGCTTACATTGGTTTACCCAGTCTTGCAAATTGGGAGGGATAAGCATGAGGCACTTGCAGGTAACAGCTTTTGCAAAGGTTGCCATGAAAATCCAATATAATAACTTGTTTTAGCCCTTTTGCTCCCTGTGGGGGCAGCCCTAAAAGCAGATGGTGAGCTTGCAGTGGTGTGCCTATTTTCAGAAATTTTTGTATAGTGTTCGTGACCTTCTGAATATATGCCTGAATTGTCAGACAACTCCAGAAAATATTATAATGAGTACCCTGTGGTCTCCCTCCAGCACCTGTCCAAATTACTTTGACTGAATGTTGTGTAATGATGGGGATCCTGAGAAGGGTGAAAAGGGCTTCCATTTATATTCTCTTCACAGATTGCTGGTGGTGGTATGACTTGCGTCTTTCCAAATGATATTTCTTTCTGGGTCCTCCGAGGGATTCCTATCTCTTCCCTCCACAATTTATGTACTGTATGTGTTCCAATGAGTTTTCAACTGACACTCATTATGTTTACCTGCATGCATGTGCAAGAAACATAGTGCCATCATCGGAGATTTCGGAGGTGTGTCACCTCCTCCTCCAATTCAGTCAGTGTGTTGGCAGGCGCAGCCTCTGTAAGCCAATGCATTCTGGAGCTGTCTATGACAAGCTCCAAAATGCAGTGGCATACAGTTGAAAGGGGGAGCTATGCTTGAGTGAGCAGTGATAAGTTATCGGCTGCTCACGAGCAGCTCCCCCCCCACACACACAGATGCCCATGCAGGCGGAGCGCCTCCCGCATGTGCATCGCACTGTATAGCCGACGGGTGCCCAATCCCCGCCGACTGTGCTGTGTTCCCCACCTCCCCCAAAGTTTTCGAAATGCCACGCTCGGGTGCCCACCCCAGCGTGGCAAGTAATGATAGCTGACGGGGTGCCCAATCCTCGCCGGAGCCACTGTCCTAACCCCCCAGTAGTAAGTGCCACGCTGGAGCCCACCCCAGCTGGCAAGCAATCCTAGGCCGATGGGGTGCCCAATCCCGACGGCTGAACGCACTCCCCAATCATCCTTGTGCCATGTTGTGACCCACCCCAGCGTGGGTAAACGCTCCCCACGCCGTCCGCTTTTTTTTTACCTGTAAAGAAAAATCTGTCCCACGTGAGTCTCCTCGCCCCTCCCACAATCCGCACTCCACCCACTGTGCACTCAGCCTCCCACACACCCCCTCACCCCATACTTACCTCCGGAGCTCGGCGCGATGATCTTGATTGGACCGGGAACACGTCTGCACTCTTCAAAGCGACTGCGAACTGAGGAAATGCTGGTAAGCTGTATAATGGGCTAGATGGGGAGTTCAATTTGTTGCATATCTCAGGCATTTTGGAATTTTGCACAAATTTTCAACATGGGGTTTGGGACCCCTTCTCATGATTGATGTCACTGTAATGGCGTATTCGGCCCGAAGGGTGATTTATAGTCACTGCGCAGTCACCGCGCAAAAATCACCGTCGGCCCTAATAATACTTCATGACAGTGACATCATTCATGAGAAGGGGTCCCAAAAACCCCATGTTGAAAATTTGGTGCCAAAATTCCAAAAAATGACTGTTTTACGAATGTGCGTTGCGCAGTTCCTACGCAGGCTTGTAAGTTTGCGAATTTTCAATATTTTTACTCCAGATTTTCAACATTGCCTTTTTACCACACCTTCTTATGAGTAGTACAGCTGTCATTTTTCACATCTCACTCAAAATGTGTTTCCACCCATGTAGCGCACAATGGCGCAGTTGGTGTGTGACATCAATGTACGGGATAAATTAAGAAAATCACAGTGACACTGTTCATGAGCAAAGGTCTTAAAATGGCTATGTTGAAAATTTGGTGAAAAAATTCCAAAAAATGACTGTTTCTGACGTGCATTGTACAGTTCCTCGCTTGCGATGCGTAAAGTTCGCGAATTTTCAATATTTTCACTCCAGATTTTCAACATTGCCATTTTATTACACTTCCTAATGAACAGTACAGCTGCAATTTTTCACATGTTGCCCAAAATGTGTTTTCGCACATGTAGCGCACAATGGTGCTGTTGGTGTGCGAAAGCAATGTTTAGGACAGATTAAGAAAATTACAGTTGCACTGTTCATGAGCAGAGGTCTTAAAATGGCTGTATTGAAAATTTGGTGACAAAAGTCCATAAAATGACTGTGATACGAGTGAGCATTGCGCAGTTTCCACGCACCCTCGTTACTTCACGACTGTAATATTTTCAGTCCAGATTTTCACCAGTGACATTTTCCACACTTCCTTATGAACAATACAGCTGTCATTTTTCACAACATGGCTGAAGCGTGTTTTCACAGTTTCAGTGCAGAGATGCATGGTCGCTGTGGGAAATCATTGTTCTGCACAGATAAAGAAAAACACAGTGACACGGTTCATGATCGGAGGCACCAAAATGCCTGAGTTGACAATCTACTGTAAAAAATCCCCAACCTAATTATATTACGGGTGTGCGTTGCACAGTTTCTATGTACGCTCGTGACTTCACCATTTTTTCAAATATTTTTACTACAGATTTGCAACAATGCCATTTTTACACCTCCCATGAACAGTACAGCTGTCATTTTACATCCTGTTCGAATGTTTTTGAACTCAGGAAGCAATGCCGTAGTCACTGTGCATAAGCAGCTGCTAACAAACTGATATTCCCTGTTCATGAGGTGGGGTCACAAAACAAACATGTTGAAGATTTGAAGTGAAAATACCAATGAATGCCTGAGGTATTAGGGTTTCCAACTATAACGCCCAACCCTGTAGAGAATGACAGGCATCAGGGGTGTGACTTGGGATTCTTGCCTGTGATGCTCATATCATTCCACACCCTGCAGTCAGTGAGAGGCGCCCGGCGGTATGCCTTGGACTCCTCATTTAAACTTCACCCGTCTCTTATATCGCACCATATCACCCTTTCCCTAATGAAATGGGCTGCGCATAAGGGCCAAAGACCCCAAGGAACACCGTGACACTTGTCAGTGTCTACAGGGTGGGGTGTGGTGAAATGGCGTGGCCGTTATGCCTGATGACCCAAACACACACCCCAATGCCTGTCACTCTCTGCAGGGTGGTGGTGGGGTTGGCTTCAGTGCAATACTTCACTGCCATTCCTATTATGCAGCTCTGTAACTTCTACAGTACCACTGCCAATGCCAGCAAGCAAACATTCGGCATTGACAAATGCTTGTTCTAGTCTTGTTATGATCTGAGTGACTACCCTTTGTGGATGTTCCTGTTTGGGTAAGTGTACTATTGTGATCAGCAGGGGGTCTAGGAGCTTCAAGATTTTAATCTTCAGAGAAAGCTTAGTTATCCTGTCCCGCGGCTGGAGGCATCTAAAAAAGTGTCTCTAGGCAAATAAAATTCTGTCTGCAAGGAATTAAAGTTTTTAACCCCCCATCCCTAAATAGTTGGGCCAGCATTTTGAACCCCTGGTTGACTTGTCTCTTGTATGCCCCACCTATTCTTTTCTGGGAAAAGTCTGGACAGCCATAATCAGGAGAGATGCTGTACATGAGGTACTTGCACCTGCCTGAATCAAGTACTCTCCTCATACCCTTTTCGTCACTCTTGTCCAGGGGTTCTTCAGTCCTTTAATCTCTCTGGGTGACAAGTCCAGGGTACGGTGTTAACCAAGAGGACCTAAAGTTGAGTCTAGTCCTTCTGTTGGTCTCCACCCTGAGTCTTCTGCTCTGCAGGCCAGATGGACACCCTTGCAGAGATCTGTGCAGCTTCATAGTAAGTGTATAAATCTGGCACTCCAATTCCCCCTTCCCTTCTGCTCGCTGTGCCCACCCAACCCCTGTGCCTTGTTCTCTCTTTTTTTTAGTTGTTTAACCAGGAGTAGCACACTAAGCTGAAAGCTTGTTTTACATGAGCGACCTGGGAACACAGGGAAGTTAAGTGACTTGCTCAGGGTCTCACAGTATGCAAGTGGAAGCTGTAGGATTCAAACCCAGGTCTGGTCTGCTGGATGTCACCAGATTAGCAGCTCAGAGCCTTAAACCACTGCACTACACTGCCTCTTCCCCACAAATATTTTGATAACAACCATTGTACTCCATGGGAGAAACTCTTTTTTATGTGACTAGGCAGCATTAGGTGTGGCAAAATATTTATTTTTATAGCATTCATGTGAGCCCATAGTGAGAAGGGTAGGTGATCCCAGTGAGCAATGTCCTGTTTTATTCTCTGAAACAGGGGAACTATGTTATCCTGAATTGACATTGTGGGGTCAGGTCTGATCTGGACTCCTAGGTACCTTGTCAATCCCTATGGCTATTCAAATGGTATTGCATATTTAATTTCAGGGGTGAGGTTGCCATTTAACGAGATAACCTTGGACTTTGTTATGTTAATGTGGAATCCCACTGTTCTCCCACATTCTTGTAGCAGTGTGTCCAGGTAGGGGATCATTGATGTAAATGAGGATGTCATCGGCATATATGGAAACTCTGAGGGCTGAGCCTCGCAACCTTACCCCTCTACTCACTGTTTCATTCTGATAGCTTCTGCACGTGGTTCCACGTTAAATGTGAAGAGGAGGGGGGAGAGTGGGTACAGGAACATAGAAATGTAACAGAAGAAAAAGATTGCTAGCCCCACCCAGTCTGCCCATTTTGCTTAGTTATTCACTAGGACTTTACAGCAGTTCTCCCTCCTTCCCAGCATCCCACTGGTATCTATCCCATGCCCTCTTGAACCCTCTCACTGTTTTCTCCCCCACCACTTCATGCGGCAGCCCATTCCAGTTATCCTCCACCCTTTCAGTAAAGAAGGTTTTCCTAATGTTACCTCTGAATTTTTCCCCCTTTGATTTGAAATTCATACCCCCTCACCCTAGGTCGCTCCTTTAGTTGGAAAAGGCTCTCCATAGACACTTTAGTTATACCCTGTAAGTATTCACATGTCTCAATCATGTAACCCCTCGCCCTCCTCTACTCCAACAAGTATATGCCTAGGTCATCTAGTCTCCCCTCATAAGATAAATGTTTGAGCCCCCTCACCATCTTTGTTGTCCTTTTCTGAACTCTATCTACCTTCTCCATGTCCTTTCTTAGATACAGTCTCCAGAACTGGACCCCATACTCCAGGTGTGGCCTAACCAGTAGGGTGTACAAGGGAACTATGACCTCCCTCCCTCCTCCTGGTGGAGATTCCCATCCTTATGCAACCTAGCATCCTGCTGGCTCTTGCCACTGCCCCTTCACACTGCTTTGCTACATTCGGGTCCTGTGAAAATGATGATACCTAGGTCTCTAACCCTGTATAGCTCCCCTACGTATACTGAACCATTCAGACAGAGTCCCATTCACTTCTGCCACTGATAGTCCCCTATATAATTCTCCTGCCCAACCACAGAATTATGGCCCAAACCCCATCTTATTCAGGGTGGTCTACAGAATGGCCCAATTGAGCCTATCAAAGCCCTTCTCAGCATCCACTGCCACCACCATCTGCTGCCCTGTGCTCCCTTGGTGCCATAATGATGTGGAGTAATCTACAGACATCATCCCTAATATTTCCGTGGGGGATAGAAACGTATACAATATTGGTAGAAAAAAGGCTGATGGTCCAGTCAGTCTGTCTGTAGTTCCCTATCTATCCTTGGGTCCGAACTGTCATCCAGGGCACTGAATTTGATCCACTAGTTAGAACCTCGTGGATCAATTTGCCAACCCTTTGTAGCCTTGTGGCTAGCACATTCATTAATAGTTTGGTGTCCTGATTCAATAAAGCTATTGGTCTTTAACTTCTGCAATCAGCTGGATCCTTCCCCACCTTGCATATCACTGAAAGAGCCACTTTCCAACTATCCATCGTGTCCAAGCATTCCAGTGTATCGTTAAAAGTAGGGAGGAGAAATGGCATTAGCTCTCCCACAAATGTTTTATAAAACTCTCCTATGTGCCCATCTGGGCTTGAAGCCTTTCCCATATTAATCTCCTTAATTGCAGTGCTGATCTCTGCCCCAGTAACTGGTGCTTCTAATTGGGCCACTTCCTTTTCTGATTGGATCGCCACATTTTACTTTTGTTAAAAAGATCTGAATAGCATCTACTGAACCCACCAATAGGTCATGTGATTATAAATGCTCAAAGTACTGTATTTCTGAAAGGCCCTTGCTATTTGTGATGGGGTATGGTATTCCTGATTTAGTCCCCTAGGGTCTTTGACCCATTTCACCAATCTGAAGCTGCTTGTTTTCTTAAGCAGATAGCCAGCTGGCATCCCATCCACTCTCCACGTTCATCATATCTCTGCCCAGCTAGCGTAACTTATCTTCTGCCTGATGTGATAGTGTGGTGGCCTATTCCACTCTTGCCTGTTCCAGTTTTTGCAGGGTTCTTCTACCCCCTGGCCTCATGCTCTCTCTAGTGCCACTGTTTTCCCTCAATTTTAATAGGGCAGAATCTCTCTACTTCTCTTTCTACAGAGCGTGGGATATGATTTCTCCCCATGGGGTGGCATTTAAGGCATCCCACTTAACATTTATTCGCCACCTCTGTTCTGTGTTACTGCTAAGGTAATCCTTGATTGCTTTTTTTAATTTTGGAGATAATGATTTTGTAGTTAAGTAGAGAGGCATTTATCTCCACATTCTCTTTCTTGGTTTGTCTGTTGACTGTAAAACGAGAACAACTGGGGCATGGGGTAAAACGAGAACAACTGGGGCATGATTAAAATTGAGATGGGATGTATCTACTTTCCAAGATCTTGCTGCCCAGTTGTGAGGTAACACAAAATCAGTCAATACGTGAATATGATTGGCAGGGAAGAGAAAAGAAGGTCCAGTTACGGTCGCCTTTATGCTGGGAGCACCATATTATTCACCTGTGCCTAATCTGATGATGCATCCAGTGATGGGGAGGGGATGTAGTTAAATTCCCCCCTCGATAACTAGTGGTTCAGAAATGACACCTGTCTCATCAGCTTTCTGGCAAAGTTTACCAATATGTAATTGGGGGCGTATGCACTTGCAATTTAGAAGTGTGAGAGAGATTGAGACAAAGCAACCCTCCCCATCCACTGATTCACATGTTACTTGAACATAGAAACATAGAAACATAGAAGTTGACGGCAGATAAGGACCGCAAGGCCCATCTAGTCTGCCCATTTCTTTTTCTACCTTATAAATGTGCCATCGGCCTTTGCTCTGTCAGTGACCTATCTATTCATAGTCATTTGTATTGCTCCCTTATGCCTATCCCATGCCTGTTTGAAGCCCTGCACTGTATTCATAGCCACCACTTCTTGTGGTAAGCCATTCCATGCATCCACCACCCTTTCTGTGAAAAAGAATTTCCTCACATTCCCCCTTAATCGGCCTCCCTCTAATCTCATGCTGTGTCCTCTTGTCCTGCTATTTTTCTTATATTTAAACATGTTAGACTCTTTCACCTTGTTTATGCCCTTAAGGTGTTTGAATGCCTCGATCATATCACCTCTCTCCCTCCTTTGCTCAAGGGTATACATATTGAGCTCCGTTAATCTGTCCTCATATGTCTTCTGATGCAGTCCCTGCACATTTTGGTTGCCCTTCTCTGGACTGCCTCAATTTGGTTAATGTCCTTGTGAAGGTGTGGCCTCCAATACTGCACGCAGTACTCCAGATGGGGCCTAACCAGTGTCTTGTACAGAGGGATTATTACCTCCCTCTTACGACTTGTGATACCCCTACACTTGCACTGACAGACTCCATTTAATTAACATTGCAACTCCTGCTCTCTTGGCTAATGGGTGAGAGGAGTAGAAGACCTACTCCACCTAATCCCTATGAAGTTTTAAGTGTCCTGAGGGGGAGAGGTGGGTCTCCTGTAAAAGACTGATGTCTGCCCCATCTTTTTCAGTTCCAATAAGATTTCTGCTCTTTTTATAGGTGTGTTTAGGCCCTTAACATTGTATGATATTATTTTAATTGTTGTCATGTTGAGAGGATGGAAAGCCAGCTTACTTGCTTACCCTGCTTTCCATTTATGAGGGATATGCACCCTCCCCCCACCAGGTGGCACTGTGAGCCCCTTAGGTGAGGCATTTCTCTAGACACCAAGAAGGCCCTAACTCACCCCTCTGTGCTCTGCCTCTTTGCTGATATTGAATGGCTATTGCAGGATGATTGTCCCCTTCAGGGGTGTATCCTCTTTTTTCAACCCTTTTGCATGTATAGGCTTGGACTCTATGGAACAAGAAAAACACACCAAAAGCAACACAGGTAAACAATAAGATACTTCTAGTGAACGGGCAGGGGAGTAGTGAGGTGCTAGGCTGCAGGCGAGTGCCTTCAGCCCATGGCTGTGCACTAGAAGTGTCTAGCACACAGCCCCGGAGTGTCTTACTATGCTGAGAGAGACACACAGAGAGAGAGAGAGAGAGGGATAGAGAGAGGCAGTGGCAGTGGCCAAGAGAGTGAACAAGTGACTGAGTGAGTTCCAACAAAATAAGGTCTCTCTGCGCTCATAGTAAATAGTTTCCTGTTTTTTTGGAACTGAGGGTGACCGAGTGAGGAAGCGATTGACGGGGATGGGAGCTGCTGAAAGCAGAGAAGTGAAATAAAGCATTTTAAAACCAATCCTAGGAAGGTAAATGTTTAATGAAGGGTAACAGGGTACTGTATGGAGGCAATTATGATCAGGTGTATAGTGAAGTTGAACAGGATTGAAAAAATTCAATGGCGGCTGTTAACATGCTACACTTTTTTAAACATTGCAAATAGGCATGTATTTGTTTTCTTTTTTTTATGCTGCCTCCAGGCTGCCAGCACTTAATTTTAGCCATGTGCTAGACACTTCTAGCGCTCGGCTAATAACCAATCAGAGTGTAGGATTTTCTCTTCTCATTTTATAATTGGCCGACATGGCCACTAACCAGTAACTTGTGGGTAGGCACTGTCTGCCTATGCACTTTCCAGACTTCCGTTTGATACTGATGGACTTCATGATAACAGCAGGAATGAGAAAGACTCCTAATTGAGTGGCTAACTTTGCTGTGGTTTTCCTAGTTGGGGTAGGGGTCATAGATATTCACTGTCGGCTCTGGTGTTATTAGGGCCATATCTCACTTTCTCTAACATTCATGTGTGAGCCACTGGCACAGAAGGCATGACCAGCGAAGGAGCTAGGTGTGCTGCTCCCTAGGATGCTATCCCCAGCCCACCACTTTCATCTGTGAAACAGCAGAGATCACCCCTGCATCTGTCTCTGTTCATTCTGTACCTCCTGCATTTTACTCTACTTTCACAAATGAAATAACAAACAAACATTTGTCAATGCCGAATGTTGTCTTGCTGGCATTGGCAGGAGTTAGAGAGATGCATAATAGGAATGACAGTGAAGCAGTGAACTGACGCCAACCCCCCCACCCTGCAGAGACTGACAGGCATTGTTGTGTGTCTTTGGGTCGTTGGTCATAATGCTCATGCCATTTCACCTCACCCTTCCCTGCAGACACTGACAAGTGTTGCGGTGTGCCTTGAGGTCTTCGGGCCTTATGCTCACCCTATTCCATAAGGAAATATGCTGAGATAGGTGCAGTATATGAGAATGGGGTGAGCTTTGGGGCCGAAGAGTCCAAGGCACAGCTCAATGCCTGTCACTGGCTGCAGGGAGGGGGTTGGGGTGGAATGGTGTGAGCATTACAGCTGACAATCCCAAGTCACACCCCTCATGCCTGTCAGTCTCTACAGGGTGGGGCGTTATGGTTGGAAACCCTAACGCATTGGGTGTTTGTTAGTATTTTCACTCCAAATTTCAACATGGGCTTTTTGTGACCCCACCTCATGAACCGTGGCACTATCAGTTCTTTAGTCGAAAGGTGATTTTGCACAGAGACTGCGCCATTTGGCACCACAGGTGTGAAAACACATTTCAGGCAAGATGTGAAAAATGACAGCTGTACTGTTCATGAGGAGGTGTAAAAAAATGGCAATTTAGAAAATCTGGAATGAAAATATGAAAAATTGAAGTCACAAGCGTGCGTAGAAACTGTGCAACGCATGCACGTAACGCAATTATTTTTTGGAGTTTTTTTAACCATATTTTCAACATAGGCATTTTGGGACCTCTGCTCATGAACAGTGTCACTGTGATTTTGTTAATCTGTCCCGAACATTGCTTTCCCACAGCGACCGTGCCATTGTGCGCCACTTGTGGGAAAACACATTTTGGGCATGATATAAAAAATGACAGTTGTACTATATATAAGGAGGTGTGAAAAAATAGTAATGTTGAAAATCTGGAGTGAAAATATGAAAAATTGGTGAAGTCACGAGAGTGCATAGAAACTGCACAACGCATGCCCGTAATGCAATTATTTGGGGATTTTTTTAACCAAATTTGCAACATAGGTTTTTTTGGAACCCCACCTCATGAACAGTGGCACTGTCATTTTGTTAATCAGTCCCAAAAGGTGATTCCATGCAGTGACAGTGAAATTACTTTTTGGGATCGAATAATGAGATGACAGTGCATGTGTTCATGTGGTAGGGTCCCAAGAAGCCCATGTTGAAAATTTGGAGCCAAAATTTAAAAAAAAATGTCTGAGATATCCACCTAAGTTGAAATCCCCAATTGATGCCATTATACAGCTTACCGTGATTTTCTTCAGTTCTCGGTCGACTTTTGAAGAGTTCAGACATCTCCCGCTCCGCTGATGATCGCTGCGCCGGACCTCTGGAAGTAAGTATGGGGTGGGGGGGTGCGAGGAGGTGAGGTGCACAGATGGTTGGTGTGGGTGGGGGAGGAGAGGCATCCTGACAATGAGGGACCATTTTCTTTTTTACAGGGACAAAAAAAAAACTTGTTGAGGGAATGCTTTCTTTATTCATTCATAGGTTTTACTATAAGAATACATTTGGCACACTGGGGAGGGCTCCCAGTGTGCCACATGAGATTTTTTGGGAGGGGGACTGAAGTCAATGGTAATTGGGCACACCCATCGGCACAAAAAGTGTGTGTGTGTGGGGAGGGAGGAGGGACATGATGCCGATGGGGACTGGGCACCCCACTGGCAAACAAATTAAACTGGGGGGGGGGCATTATGCTGATGAGGATTGGGCACCTCCATCAGCAAACAAATTTAAATTTAACTGGGGAGGGGGTATGCTGACATGGGGATTGGGCACTCCCAAAGTTGGCTTTCTGGGGACTGTGTGGTGGGCGGCAGGAGCTGCCATATTTATTGAAATGCTTCACCAGGAAAGGCACGTATGGGAGGTGTGTCATCTGTGCCGCTGCATGACGAGCTTGTCTCTAATTACAGCAGCACGTTTGTTTCAAGTTGGTGGCACTTTGCATATACTTGTGTCAGTGTTAGCATGCTGGCTACTTGGTGAATGAGGGGCGCACCTACTAAAGCGTGGCCTGCATTCATCAACAATGACACACCTCTGCATTTCTTCTACTACCGCAAGATGTTGCTTGCGCACGTGCAAGACAACATAAAAATAAGTGAAACTTAACCATTTCTCATTCATTGCCTCTGTCCCAACCCCCGATCCCGCCCCACAATACATGGCTGTTTGTGCATGCTGTCTGTATGAAGGTTCAACCTTCGCCTCTTGTCCCCAGGTCAGATATGGTGGGAGGGTGGGGTGGTGGGCAGGATGCCTCCCTCTCTCTACTGCATTCTAGGATTTCTACTCTGGGTGCTGGATCTGAGAAGCTCCAATTTTGCTCCCATCCCTTCTACAAACTTTTAGGAACATTGTTATCCATCCAGGGTATTAGTTCTGCCTTGCCACTGTGATGGGAAGAAGCAGTGGTGGTGGTGGTGGTGGTGGGGGGTTGTAGGAAAGCTTGAGTAAGGTAAATCAGTGGTGATGGTGGGGGGTTGTAGGAAAGCCTGGGTATGCCAAATCAGTGGTGGTAGTGGTGGGGAGTTGTTGGAATGCCTGAGTATGCCAAATAAGGGGTGGTAGTGGTGGGGGGGCGGAGTTTTAGGAAAGCCTGAGTATGCCAAATTTATCTGCCATGTCATCAGCCTGATCACTGATGACTAGGGTGGGCTGACCCCCTTCACTGCGGCCTGTCTTGCATCCCATATGTAACTGCTGTGGATAAACCAGGAGCTCCCACATTCAGCATACTGTCTCTGGGACCGTGTACCTGTATCTGTTATCTGGAAGGGATCAGCTGTATTCTTTCTTACCTGATGGCTCTGGGTCTGAAGGGGGCACCTGCCTGATGGCAGACGTCACCACCCCCCTCTCCCCAGGTCGATAAATGCAGCCCACAGCATAATGCACACTTGCCATTATGAGACTCAAGGGGCCACATCGTTTCATGAGGTGGGGTACCCCCCCACCCCACCACCTTGTGTGTTTCCTCAGCAGATCTCTGCTCCCTCCTCCCACACGGCCTGTTGTCTTGACCTTCCATGTTACATTGGAGCCATTTTCTGCTTGTCATATAGTATTACTCTGGTCCCTCCCCCCATAAGCCCCAACCCCAGCCACCAAAAGGTTTCTCTGACCTCTTTGGGCCAGTGTGTCTATTTCCCTCTTGTGTTTCCTACTGAGTAACTCAAGGGGGAGACAGGGAGCGCAGTGGAGGTGGTTCCAGTTTTTCATTTTAGCTTTCTACTTTGTCAAGCCAATGTAAAGGATATAACACTTTTACAAAAATAAATATATGATCTTATTTAATCTGTTAGAATAAAGAAAACATTGAACACATATCTCAGTCATTTGAAAGTCCAGTGTAGAACTTAGAGTCCCAAAATTCACTTTACATTCAGTCCTGTATTCAAAGATGTGAAATCATTCTCATCAAGTCTAAAGTTAGAATTAAGAACTAGATGTGAATGTTTTGGCTAGAAATAGGAAACTTAAAATATATCTAGAATAATGATGTGCAATATTTGTATCTTTGTTAATTGTTGATTATGTGTATTGTCATATGATTTTTGTATTAATTCATTTGTATTGTCTATGAATGGGTTGTCTAGTCTACTTCGTTGTTTTATGTTATAATTATATTTGCATCAAATTGCTTAATTTTATACAACAGGAGCATTTTGCAAATAGGACCATGTCCTAATGATATAAAAACTGTCGACAACTTTCCTGTATAAAAATAAAGGTTTTTACTTACTTACTGTACGGTCTCTGTGCGAGTCCCATTAGCTGCTGCCGTGGCCACTTGTTACTGCTCGTATGCCACTCCTGAAGTTGGGGGGGGGGGGGGTCTTCATGTATTTTCATCTCGGCATTGTCCTTCTGCCTTTCTGGGCTGCCCTTGTCAGTGGGCTCTACATGTCCTTCAGCTACTTAGCATGTCCTGTATGTGCCACTTGATTTCTTGCCCTTTTTATGTTGATTGCACGCAGCATAAGAAACATATTGGGACAGCTTTCTCAGAAGCAGGTTGTGGAGGCGCGGCACTGTTGTGGCCAATGCCCCCACAGCCTGCAAGGCTTGTCCCGCTTCCCCCAATGCCGTGGCATGCTGCTGCTTACACTAGTTTGAAACTTGCCACCAACTTGTGACAATTTAGCCGCTGCAATTAGGGGTCACTTCGTCATTGCAATGTAAGCCATCCGCTGCAATGAGGGAGCGACCCGGCATTGCAGGGCGGCATCTTGACAGAGTGATATTGTTTGTGAACATGGCGGCGGTTTGTCGCCATGTTCAAAAACAATATTAACCTCCCTGTGTTTTCTTGCCAACAAGGGCCCCAATCCCAATCGGCTTCACTGCCCGCATGTTTCTGTTGCCGACGGGGGAGCCCACTCCTCGTCGGCATTATGTAAACCCCCCTCTCCCGTGTATACTCTTTGCCGATGGGTGCCCAATCCCTTCGGCATAATGTAATAAACCCCCTTTCTTGTGCCATGAGTGCCCAATCCCCTGTTGGCTACAGTGCCCCAAAAGCGAAGACTCCGCTGGCACGCTGGAAGCCCACCCCAGTATGCCACATGCCCTGTGAAATAAAAACTGTTCCGCGACTTTTTTTTAACCTTGTAAAAGGAAACTGTCCCTCGGCATCTCCCTGCCCCCGCAATCCGCGCCCACCCACTGCACACCCTGCCTCCCACACACCCTCACCCCATACTTACCTCCAGAGCTCGGCGCTATGATCTTCGGTGGACCCGGAACACGTTTGCACTCTTCAAAGCTGACCCTGAACTGAGGAAATGCCAGTAAGCTGTATAATAGAATAAATGGGGATTTTCCAACTTTAATGCATATCTCAGTCATTTTTTGGAATTTTGGCACCAAATTTTTAACATGGGGGTTTTGGAACCCCTCCTCATGAATTCTTGAACTGTCATGGCATTAATCGGGCCCGAAAGGTGATTTTGTGGTCGCTGTGTGGAATCACCTTTTGGGGCCGATTAACAAAACAACAGTGCCAGTGTTCATGAGGTGGGCTCTCAAAAAGCCTACGTTGCAAATTTGGTGGAAAAATCCAGAAAATGACTGCTTTATGAGCGTGCGCTGCGCAGTTGCTACGCATGCTCGTAACTTTGTGAATTTGCAATATTTTCATGCCAGATTTTCAACATTGGCATTTTTTCACACCTCCTTGTGAACAGTATAGCTGTCATTGTTCATATCCTGACAGAGATGTGGTTTCGCACTTTCGACGCAGAATAGCGTGGTCGCGGTGGGAAATCAGTGTTCGGGACAGATTAAGAAAATGACAGTGACACTGTTCATGAGTAGAGGTCCTAAAATGCTTATGTTGAAAATTTGGTAATGATACTCCATAAAATGACTGTGTTACGAGCATGCGTTGCGGAGTTTGCACGCACGCTCGTAACTTTGTGAATTTATAATATTTTCAGTCCAGATTTTCAACATTGCCATTTTCCCACATCTACTTATTAACAGTGCAGCTGTCATTTTTCCCATTCTGGCTGAAATGTGTTTTCGCACTTCCGGTGCAGAATAGAGCGGTCACTGTGGGAAATCACTGTCTGGGACAGATTAATAAAATGACAGTGATACTGTTCATGAGCAGAGATCCTAAAATTACTATGTTGAAAATCTGGTGATGATAGCTCATCAAATGACTGTGTTACTAGTGTGCGTTGCACACTTTCCACACACCCTTGTAACTTCGCAAATTTGTAATACTGTCATGCCAGGTTTTCAACACTGGCATTTTTTCACACCTCCTTATGAGCAGTATAGCTGTCATTTTTCATATCCTGACTAAAATGTGGTTTCACAGGTGCGGCACAGAATAACACGGTCGCTGTGGGAAATCAGTGTTAGGGGCAGATTAAGAAAATGACAGTGGCACTGTTCATGAGCAGAGGTCCTAAAAACCCTATGTTGAAAATTTGGTGACAAAACTCCATAACATGACTGTGTTACAAGCCTGCATTCAACTGTTTCCATGCACCCTTGTAACTTCGCAAATTTGTAATATTTTCACTCCACATTTTCAACAGTGGCATTTTTTCACACCTCCTTTTGAACAGTACAGCTGTCATTTTTCACATCCTGGCTAAAATATGTTTTTGCACTCCTGCCAGAGAATAGCACGGTTGCTGTGGGAAATCAGTGTTTGGGACAGATTAAGATCAAATGAGTGGGGGGGGGGGTGGAGTGATTGAGCTCAACTGAGCTCTGTCGGGACTGCTCCGGATTTGTTTGTGGGCAGAAAAAGGCCCCAAAGCAAGCGGCCAGTACAAAAGGGCAGCCTGCAGCACTGGGAGAAACAGAATGAGAGAGCGAGTGAGAGAGAGGGAGTGAGCGAACTCACCAGAGCGCTGTCAGGACTGCTGCAGATTTCTTTGGGGCAGAAAAAGGCGTCAATGGAGGCAGGGGCCCAGTAGAAAAGGCCAGCCTGCAGCGGTGGGAGAAACAGTACGAATGAGTGAGACTGGACAGATGGACTGAGTAAGCTCAACGGAGCTCTATCAGGACTGCTGCGAATTTCTTTGTTGACAAAGGTGGCAACGCAGCCAGGAGCCCTGTACACAAGCGCAGCCTGCAGCGCTAAGAGAAACAGAATGAGTGAGTGACAGAGTGGTAGTGAGCGAGCTCAATGGAGCTCTATTGTGATTGCTGTGGATTTCTTTGTGGGCAGAAAATGTGGCAGCGCAGGCAGGAGCCCAGTACAAAAGGCCAGCTTGCAGCACCGGCAGAAACAGAATGAGTGAGTGAAAGAGGGGGAGTGAGCAAGCTCAATGGAGCTGTGTCAGGACTACTTCAGATTTCTTTCTGGCTAGAACAAGCCACCAATGCAGGCAGGAGCCCTGTACAAAAGGGCAGCCCACAGCAGCAGGAGACACAGAATGAGCGACTGAGGGAGGGGGAGCGAGTGAGCTTAACGGAGCTCTGTTGGGACTGCTGCAGATTTGTTTGTGGGCAGAAAAAGGCAGCAATGCATGCAGGGGCCAAGTACAAAATGGCAGCCTGCAGTGGCAGGAAAACCAGAATGAGCGAGTGGGGGGGGGAGTGAGTGAGCTCAATGGAGCTGTTTTGTAATTGCTGCAAATTTCTTTGTGGGCAGAAGAAGGTGGCAATGCAGGCAGGAGCCCAATAGAAAAGGGCAGCCTGCAGCGCCAGCAGAAATAGAATGAGCGAGTGAGAGAAGGGGAGTGAGCGAGCTCAATGGAGCTTTGTCAGAACTGCTGCAGATTTCTTTGTGGGCAAAAAAAAGCGCCAACAGAGGCAGGAGCCCAGTACAAAAGGGCAGGCAGGAGCGCCAGGAGAAATAGAATGGGTGAGTGACACAGGGGGAGTGAGCGACCTCAATGGAGCTCTGTTGGGACAGCTGTGGATTTCTTTGTGGGTAGAAAAAGGTGCCAACGCAGGCAGGAGCCCAGTACAAAAGGGCAGCCTGCAGCACCGGGAGAAACACAATGAGTGAGTGACAGAGGGGGAGTAAGTGAGCTCAATGGAGCTCTATCATGACTGCTGCAGATTTCTTTGTTGGCAGAAAAAGGCGGCAACGCAGGCAGGAGACCAGTACAAAAGGCCAGTTTGCAGCGCTGGCAAAAACGGAATGAGTGAGTGAGAGAAGGGGAGTCAGCAGGCTCAACAGACCTGTGTCAGGACTGCTGCAGATTTCTTTGTGGGCCAAAAAAAGTCACCAACAGAGGCAGGAGCCCAGTACAAAAGGGCAGCCTGCAGCGGCAGGAGAAACAGAATGAGTGAGTGAGAGAGGGGGAGTGAGCCACCTCAACGCAGCTCTGTCAGGACAACTGCAGATTTCTTAGTGGGCAGAACAAGGTGCCAATGCAGGCAGGAGCCCAGTACAACACAGCAGCCTGCAGCACCAGGAAAAATGGACTGAGCAAGTGACAGAGGGGCAGTGAGTGAGCTCAACACACCAACGCAATCAACATTCGGCATTGACAAATGCTTGTTCCTGGAGTTGTCTACCATGCAGTCTGTAGCAGTTCCCTTTGTAATGTAGTGTAGCTACTGGAGTGATATCCACATTCCCGCCCAGTTATTTTATTTAGTGATCTACTGCCACTAGATCCTGGCATTCCTTTGTCCCTGCATCTGTCTATCACTTTCTGAGCAGAATACAGCATGCAGACTCAGATGTCTTTTTCCTTTAATGGTCTCAGGGCCGCCCATGTTTCCTTCCTCATTTGTTGGTTCCTTCTGGTGTAGTCCTGGTCAAAGTAGATTTTGTAACGCTAGTATTTCAAGTCTTCAGTGTTGCAAGCTGATTTAATACTGCTTCCTTGTAATGGAAGAGCACCATATGAGTCACTATCTTAGCAATTGCTCTCTAATTGCCTTTTTCCTCCTGCCTAATGACCGAGTACCTACCTGAAACCAGTCCCTCATGGACTGTGGGTATAATTTCTGACGTTGCCGTCAGTTGTTATTTATCTCAATAGTTAGCTGACCTAGCTACTTGCCCTGTTCTGTGTATGTTATTTAAGCTTACAATGCTCACCTTGTCTGATGGACCTCATGCTGTTTACCTGTAATTTATTTTCCTCACTGCTGTTTATCTGCTGATTGCCTTCTATTGGTCCTTGTATGATTCTTGCTGTTTGTACTGACTATATCTACCACTGTATGTGCCAGTAACTAGCCCAGGCCGTGCCTGAAAAGTTCTTCAGATCTGTGCACCAACCCAGTTAACAAATGAATAAATAAATAAATAAATAAATAAATAAATAATATTGACCTGGGGAGGCTCTTAGGGTCTTTAGGATTGGGTCCCACAAATCTGTGTGCATGGCTCATCAACAGGTCGAGACTTGGAGGGAGGGTGAGCAAGTTGCGGATCAAGTGCTGCAGGAACATCGCCGTTGAGCTGTCTTTGGCTTCTGCCGTACACGCTAAAAATGTTTCTCCAACCTCAGGATTCTAAATTGTCCATTTTATAAGCATGTTCCTTGTCCTGTTTCAGAAGGTACAGTAGCAGCATGTTCTTTGTTACTGACTCATCGATCAAGACACTGACTTTCTTTTCCACGTCCATGATGCAGTTTTCAGCCTTTGCTACATGCTGTTACATCCTGGTGAGTTTCCATCAATCATTAAGACTGTGGCTGCAATGTTCTTGAATTCTGAGAGAAGGACTAGGGGTATTTGCCTGGTGTATTAGCAGAAAGAGAGAGGTGATGTTATTGATGTCTAGATCACTGGTGAGACCTCACCCAGAGTACTGTGTCCAGTTCTGGAGACCACACCTCTGGAAGGACATAGACTGGGTACAGGCAGTCCAGAGGATAGCAACTAAAATGGTGCAGGGTCTGCATCACAAGCCCTATGAGAAGAGACTGAAGGAAGGGAGGGAGGGAGGGAGGAGGAACATTGTTTAACCAGGAGTAGCACACTAAGCCAAAGCTTGTTTCAGATGTGACCTGGGAGCACAAGGAAGTTAAGCGACTTGCTCAGGGTCACACAGTATGCACCTAGGTGGCTGTGGGATCCAAACCCATGTCTTCAGATCTGCAGCTCATAGCCTGGAAGGAGCTCAATATGTACACCCTGAAGGAAAAGAGGGAAGGGAGGATATGATAGTAGCATTCATATACCTCATGGGTATAAATAAAGTTCAGGAGGGAAGCATTTTTCAGAAAAAAAGATGTTCAAGAACAAGGGGACATGCTATGAAGCTGGCGGGGCTCAGGGGAGATGGGAAGAAACACTTCTTCACAGAAAGAGAGGTGGATGCCTGAAACAGCTTTCCAGCAGAGATGGTGGGGTCAAAAATGGTACAGGCTTCAAGAATGCATGGCATAGGCGTAAGGGGACTTTAGAGGTAGAGAAAGGGGCCGGGGATAAAGTTAGAGATCAGTAGGGTCTATGGTGTTATACTAGGTAGGGAAAATGGGCAGGATATATAGGCCAAGCAGTGCTTATCTGCCATCAATTTCTCTTATTTCTATTTACTGTATTTATTTATTAGGAAAGTTAGAAGTACATCCTTTGAGCTAAAAGCTCCTTTATGTAGGATCCTTGTCATACAATTAAAAAAATGTTCTGTTTCTATTTGTGAGTTAGCTTGAATAATTTTGGGCACATCAGAGTCCCAGTCTTGCGATGAGGCCAGGGATGCATCTCAAGCTCGGGGGGGTTCTGCTCTATGATTTTGTCCATGACAAGGATCTGTTTCAAATTTTTACCTGACACTGGTACACGTTTCAGTTTAGGAAGATGAACAAAGTGAGTGATTTGATACCCTTTATTGAACCACCAAGAGATTTACAAAACACAGGCTTTAAGGCTACACAGAGCCCTTCATCAGGCATAGCAGCCGGGTTCTGCAGAAAGCAAGCATCTTAAGATAGAGAATCTACTGGTGAATAAACGTTTACACATGGCTATAACACTGCTTTCAATAAGTGACTATGCAGAGCCATGAAAAAGAGTCTTTGAAATTTTAAATTTATTTAGCTTTTGTTTACCAGGTAAGCACGCTCGGCAAAAAATGCCTATTTTCAGGTACGACCCGGGAGGTTACAAAGGTAACAAGCATTTGTCAATGCCGAATGTTTGCTTGCTGGCATTGGCAGTGGTAGTGTAGAAGTTACAGAGCTGCGTACTAGGAATGGCAGTGAAGTATTGAACTGAAGCCAACCCCATCACCACCCTGCAGAGAGTGACAGGCATTGGGGTGTGCCTTTGGGTCGTCAGGCATAACGGCCACGCCATTTCACCACACCCCACCCTGCAGACACTGACAAGTGTCACGGTGTTCCTTGGGGTCTTTGGCCCTTATGCGCAGCCCATTTCATTAGGAAATATGGTGATATGGGTGCGATATAAGAGAATGGGGTGAAGTTTGGGGCCGAAGAGTCCAAGGCATACCTTGATGCCTCTCACTGGCTGCAAGGTGTGGAATGGTATGAGCATCACAGGCAAGAATTCCAAGTCACACCCCTGATGCCTGTCATTCTCTACAGGGTTGGGCGTTATGGTTGGAAACCCTAATACCTCAGGCATTCATTGGTATTTTCACTCCAAATTTTCAACATGTTTTTTTTGTGACCCCACCTCATGAACAGGGGGAATATCAGTTTGTTAGCCGAAAGCTGCTTATGCACAGTGACTACGGCATTTAGCACCACAGGTGCAAAAACATTCCGAACAGGATGTAAAAAATGACAGCTGTACTGTTCATGGGGAGGTGTAAAAAATGGCAATGTTGCAAATCTGTAGTAAAAATATTTAAAAAAATGGTGAAGTCATGAGCGTATATAGAAACTGTGCAACGCACACCCGTAATATAATTAGGTTGGGGATTTTTTACAGCAGATTGTCAACTCAAGCATTTTGGTGCCTCCAATCATGAACAGTGTCACTGTGATTTTCTTTATCTGTGCCGAACAATGATTTCCCACAGTGACCACGCATCTCTGCTCTGAAAGTGTGAAAACACACTTCAGCCATGTTGGGAAAAATGACAGCTGTACTTTTCATAAGGAAGTGTGGAAAAATGGCACTGGTGAAAATCTGGACTGAAAATATTACAAAGTCATGAACTAACGAGGGTGCATGGAAACTGGGCAATGCTCACTCGTAACACAGTCATTTTATGGACTTTTGTCACCAAATTTTCAACATAGCCATTTTAAGACCTCTGCTCAGGAACAGTGTAACTGTGATTTTCTTAATCTGTCCTAAACATTGCTTTCGCACACCAACAGCACCATTGTGCGCTACATGTGCAAAAACACATTTTGGGCGACATATGAAAAATTGCAGCTGTACTGTTCATAAGGAAGTGTAATAAAATGGCAATGTTGAAAATCTGGAGTGAAAATATTAAATTTGCAAACTTACGAGCATGCATAGGAACTGTGCAACGACGCATCAACACAGTCATTTTTAGGAATTTTTCACCAGATTTTCAACATAGCCATTTTAGACCTCTGTTCATGAACAATGTCACTGTGATTTTCTTAATTTGTCCTGGTACATTGATTTCACATTCCACTGCGCCACTTATGCGCTACATACGGAAACACGCTTTGGGTGAGATGAAAAATGACAGCTGTGCTACTCATAAGAAGGTATGGCAAATGGCAATGTTGGAAATCTGGAGTGAAAATATTGAAATTATGAACTTACTTGTGCGCAGTATAGGAACTGTACAATGCACGCCAGAAACAGTCATTTTTTGGAATTTTTTCACCAAATTTTCAACATAGCCATTTTTTCACCTCAGCTCATGAACGGTGTCACTGTAATTTTCTTAATTTATCCCATACATTGATTTTGCACACCGACTGCGCCATTGTGCGCTACATGGGCAGAAACACATTTTGGGTCAGATGTGAAAAATGACAGGTGTACTACTCATAAGAAGGTGTGGTAAAATGGCAATGTTGAAAATTTGGAGTGAAAATATTGAAAATTGCTAACTTACGAGCTGCGGAGAACCGCGCAACACACGCCAGAAACAGTCATTTTTGATTTATCATCATCAACATGGGATTTTAGATCTCTCATGGATGATAAACATTGTCATGGCGTTCAGTCCAAAGGGTGATTTCGCCAGTGACTGCAAAATCACCCTTTGGGGCCCTAATAACGCCATGACAGTGACATCATTCATGGAAGGGTCCCAAAACCCCATGTTGAAAATTTGGCAAAATGCCTGAGATATGCAACAAAGTTGAAACCCCTATCTAGCCCATTAAACTGCTTACCGGCATTTCCTTAGTTCGTGTCGGCTTTGAAGAGTGCAGACGTGTTCCCCATCCACCGGAGATCATCGCGCCAAAGTCCGGAGGTAGGCATGGGGTGGGGTGTGGAACGCAGGGTGTGCAGTGGGTGGGTGCAGGTTGTGGGAGGGGCCAGGAGACTACATGGGACCGTTTTTCTTTACAGGGTAAAAAAAAAAAAAAAACGACCAGCGGGACATTTGCCACACTGGGGTGGGCTCCCAGCGCGGCAAACAAGGACAGCTGGGGGGCCATTCAGCCAACGGGGATTGGGCACCCCCCGTCGAAGTATCGATTGCCATGTTGGTATGCTCCAGTGTGGCACTTAGTACTGGGGTGAGGATAGTGGAGCCGATGTGGATTGGGCACCCCATCGGCTGTATCATTATTGCCACGCTGGGGTGGGCACCCAGCATGGCATTTTCAAGGCTTTGGGGAAGGAGGCGGGGGAACGAGCACAGCTGACGGAATTGGGCACCACCATCGCTATTCAGTAGTGCGCGTGCGGGGGCAGGGAGGCGCCACGCCGGCGTAGCATGTGTGTGTGTGTGTGTGGGCTGCACATGAGCAGGCGATATCTTATCGCTGCTCACTCAAGCGTAGCTCCCCTTTGAACTGTATGCACTGCATTTTGGAGCTTGTCATAGACAGCTCCAGCATGCATTGGCTTACAGGGGCCGCGCCTGCCAACACACTGACTGAATTGGAGGAGGAGGTGACACACCTCCGAAATCTCCAATGATGGCACTATGTTTCTTGCACATGCGTGCAAGCAAACATAAAAATACACGAACAGCATGAAGGTGCAACAGAAAAAAAGGATATACAGGTAGTCATCTGAGAATAATGAACACAATAGTAGAGGCAATAACACAGTAAAAGGCAAAGTACAATTATATTAGGGAAGAGCACTAATACAAGCCAAGTACATTACACAGAGGAATGAGCATTGGGACAAGCCATGACGCAGTGGAATATTTTTATAACAATAAATTCACAACATACATACATACATATGAACATACGAAGAAGGCAGCAAAAGAAGGCTATTTGTTCTATCAAGTCTGCTCGTACTGCAGGGTCCACAGCTTGAGCTAATGTCCCTGCCCTCCGTCACTCCCCACTCCTCCCATCTTCCCTACCCATGATCCTTACTTTCCCCCTATGCCTGTGCCATCCTCTCTTAAAGCTGCCCACTGTCTTCAACGAGATGACCTCTTCCAGCAGCGCATTCCAAGTGTCCGCCACCCTCTCTGTGAAGAAGTTCTTCCTGACCTCCCTTCTAAACCTCCCACCCTCCAGCTTAAGACTGTGCTATCTCATGTTATGGTTGCCACTCAG
This sequence comes from Neoceratodus forsteri, assembly GCA_016271365.2. Taxonomy (NCBI): domain Eukaryota; kingdom Metazoa; phylum Chordata; order Ceratodontiformes; family Ceratodontidae; genus Neoceratodus; species Neoceratodus forsteri. Next base: position 71,907,563 of record CM028136.1, read on the forward strand.
CTTAAAGAGACTCTCCTTATCAACCTTTTTTATCACTTTCAAGTACTTGAAGGTCCCAACCATGTCTCCTCTCTCTGTTCTGTCTTCCAGGGAGTACATGTTCAGTGCCCTCAACCTCTCCTCATATGCCTTACCCTACTGACTAGGTATCATCTTTATAGCCCTCCTCTGGACCTTCTCCAGCAGGTTACTGTCCTTTTTGAGGTGTGGGCACCAGTACTGAACTCCATACTCTAGATGCAGCCTTAGCAGTGACCTGTACAAGGGCAGTAAAACCTCCTCTCTGCTACTACTGATCCCCCTAGATACGCATCCCAGCATCTTGTTTGCTTTTGCTGCTGCTTTCTTGCACTGTGTGGAGTGCTTCAGGTCACTAATGATCATCACTTCTAGGTCCTTGTCCTTCTCTGATGCAGATACTAGGACTCCATTCAGGCAGTACTCTGTCCTGGGATGCATAACTTTGCATTTTTTGGCATTGAAGCTAAGCCACCATATCCTGGACCTCCTTCCTAGCTTTTCCAGATCTTCCTGTAGGTCCTGCATCCCTTCAGCTGTGTCCACTCTCCCACAGAGTCTGGTGTCATTCATGAATAGGCACATTTTGCCCTTAATGCCATCTCCAATGTCATTGATGAACACATTGAACAACACCAGCCTCAGCACCGAGCCCTTCGGGACCCCAACGGGTACCTGTCTGGTGCCAGAAAACTCTCCCCCCACAACCACCCTCTGGATTCTTTATTTCAGTCAGTTTTCCACCCATCTGGCCATCTTTTCCCCAACCCTAAGATCCACCAACTTCCAGATCAATCTTTTGTGGGGCACAGAGTCAAAGGCCTTCCTGACATCAAGATATGGGATGTCCACTGCTTGGTCCCAGTCTACTGTCTTGGTGACATAGTCAAAGAAGTCCATCAGATTTGTTTGGCACAGTCCCCCCCCCATAAACCCATGCTACCTCGCATCCTGGAGACCATGCTCCTCTAGATATTCCACCACCCTCTCCTTCAGTATGGTTTCCATGAGGTCAGACTGACTGGTTTGTAATTCCCTGGGTCATCCTTGGGACTGCTTTTGTGGAGCAGCACTACATGTGTACTACTGATGAATACCAGTGTTTACAACAACTAAATATCAGGCTTCCTTTTTTATGACATTTTTAAAATTATTGTTAAAATTGAAATCATCAAATGTATATTGAATCTGTGATGTATATTTTAAGGTGTTTAGTACTGTGTTACATGCCTTTGTAAAATTTTGTGTACATGTGTTATAAATTTGTGTATTCAACTTCAGCCCACCCACTTCGGTGGGAGTTTTGGCTGCAATAAAGTAAATAAACAAACAAACAATGCGCTCTTCTCCAGTCCTGCGGTGCTACACCTGCCTCTAGTGAACGATTAAATAGGTCTGCCATTGGCCCTGCCAGCTCCTCAGCCAGTTCCTTTGTTACCCTTGGATTTACTCCATCTGGGCCTGCTGATTTGTCCACCTTCACTGCTAGCAGCCCCTCCCTCACTCTATCCTCCTCTATCACTACATTTGTGTCCCACCCCCCCACTTCTCTTTTCCCTCCTGAAGGCACTGGTCCACCCTTCTCCCTGGTGAAAACAGAACAGAAGTATTCATTTAGTATCTCTGCTTTCCCCCATTATCCTCCACCCACTCCACCCCTTTCCTAAGCCTAACAATCCCTTCCTTCTTGTCCCTTTTCTCACTTATATAGTGAAAGAAAGCCTTCTCCCACGTCTTAATTCCTTCAGCTATCTGCAGCTCCTCCTGTGCCTTTGCTCGCCTGACCTTCTTACTTGCCTCACTAGCCAACCTTAGGTAATTTTCCCTATCCACCTCATTCTTGGTCTTCCTGAATTTTTCTGTATGCCAGCCTCTTTTCCCTTACTGCCTGGGCAACCCCAGAACGGAACCAGCTGAGCGTTTCAGCCCTTGTGTTCTTCTTCCTGAGCCTAACGCACTCATTTGTGGCAACCAGTATTCCTTCCTTAACGATGGACCGCCTTTGTTCCAACCCCATATCTGCTCTGATGTCCACCAGATGGCTCCTTAGCACATCGCTCATTTTTCTGAAGTCCGCCCTCCTGAAATCCAAGATTTTAGTCTGTTGGGATGCTTTCCCTGCCCATATCCAACTGGAACCACACTGTGCAATGGTCACTTCCACCCAGTGGCTCCCCTGACCATTATTTCCTGTACATGTTCCCCATTTGTGAGCACCAGATCAAGAATTGCCTCAGCTTTTGTTGGTTCAGTGATGCCCTGAGTCACGAACCCACTCTGCAGTCCTTCCAGGATCACCTGACTCCTAGCATATATCATGGATGGTATGCTCCAGTTCACCTTGGGCAGGTTGAAGTCCCCCACAATTACCACCTCTCCTTTCCCTACGGCTTCCGATATTTGTGAGCTCAGTTCCCTGTCCCTCTCCTCATCCTGACTGGATGGTCTGTAAACCACCCCCAACCTCGTCTTTCTCCTTCTATTGGACCTTAACTGAACCCATAATGCCTCCACTTCCCCTTACTCTGACTCCTCCCCTGTGCAAGTTATCCCCTTCCTGATAAGTACATGACTATAGTAAAAGATACAGGGCATCACACCATCTAGGAGTGGAAGCCAGGGAAACTAAGCAGAGGGTATGGCACACCAGGTACACTAAGGGTAGTGACAGTCAGAGGATGATTTTAGGTGTGCCCAAATGGATCTCTTAAAAGAGAGGTGAAAGGTGGTACACCTGGTAAGTACTGGGAGGGAGTTCCAGAATTTAGAAGCATAGACTGTAAAGGCTTGGTCTCCAGACAGAGAGCATGACTTAGGGACAAGAAAGGACTGTGAGTCAGCAGATCTAAGTAGGTATGATGGCTGGGCAGGTTTAAATAGTTTGAACAGGACGGGGGGGGTAGTAGTATGGGCAGTTTTGTCAAGGAAGTTGTCAAGGATTAAGGAGCAGTAGTTACATGGAGACAACCAATGTAGTTTGCAGTACAATTCATAGTGATGGCTGAGGTGGGGGACAGCGAAGGGAAAGCGACAGATATTGTTATTGGTCAGATCCTACTTGGCAAGGCCAGCTTTTGTGGCAAGGGGAAAGGTGATGAGTCCATAGCTAAGTGTAAAAAGAAGAAATCCTTTGGCAAGGGCAAGATGCACAGCTGCAGTTAGGTTCCCTGTAGGCTAGGCCCAGTTTGATATTTGTTGCCCTGCAAATATTTTGGATATGTGAGGAGAGGTCTAACTGAGGGACAAGAGTAACTCCCAAGTATTTGAAGGAGGAAGTAGTGGCAACAAGGGATCCATCTGAACTCATGATGACCAGAGGGGTGATATTCACCCTAACCTTGGCAGGCGATCCAAAAAGCATGGACTGAGTTTTCTTTAGATTGAGAACAAGCTTATTAGTGGTGAGCCAGGCTTGTAGCTTATGGAAGTCAGCTTGTAGCTGATGGGTTTTGATGTTAATGTCATGCGAGCTTGAAAGGAGAACCAGGTCATCAGCATAGAGGGTTGTGCTGCTATAGGTAGGGACCAGAGAGAAGTCATTTATAAACAGAAAAACTAGGGCAGGGCCTAGGATGGACCCCTGTAGGACCCTAACCTTTACGGGAACAGGTTCTGAGAAGATTCAATTATATTTTACCTGTTATTGTCTACCAGCAAGGTAATTAAAGAACCAGACTAGGGCTAGGCTAGATATGCCAAGCAAGTGAAGTTTCACACACAAAAGGGAAAGATCGGCCAAACTGAAGGCCTTGGAGAGGTCCACAAAGACTGCACCTGTTAACATGCCAAGATCAGTTGAGGTCCTAATTTCAGATGTGACCTTAGCAAGGGATATTCCAGTACTATGACCTTTATGGAATCCATGCTGCTAAGGGGTTAGCAGATTGTATTATAGTAGGTGTTCAGATAGCTGCACCTCAGCTACTTTCTCTAGCAACTTGCTGACGCAGACAAGATGGCTATTGGCCGGTAATTTTTAATGCACTTATGATCTCCTTGCTTGAAAACGGGCACCACCCTAGCTACCTTCCAGACTAAAGGGACCACACCTGTGGTAAGAGACAAGTTAAAGATACTGGAGATTGAAAGTGTAAGGATGGGGGCCCTCAGTTTTAAGAGGTTGGGCTCAAGATTGTCATAACCTGGACTAGAGAAAGGAGAGAGTCCAATGAGGAAACTACATGATTCCCTTACCTAGAAAAATTTAAGATAGAAAGGAGGCTGCAGGAAGGTGACTGCTGCAGGGAGAGAGGGAGTTGGGGGGGGCTGTTATGGGTATCATCGGGGTAAATTTGGAAGAGTAGGCTTGATAGGTCTGAGAACTGCTTATTTACTGTATTAGCAATGGTAGTTTCTTTATTACAGTTTTTACCTCCGACAAGCATATCAGTGGTATCACACCAGCTATAGCCACCAACTACAGTTTTATCGGTATGCCAGAAATTCCACGAATAACTGGCAGAGGACAACATGGTGGTTGTGCAATATTTGCTCTTGGCAGCATGTGTTGCTTTTTTGCAGATATTTTGGAGCTGACGGTACTCATGATAATCAGATGGCTCATTTGTAGCCCTAAACTTATGCCAGGACTTGTCTCTAGTCTTCATGAGAGACAGCAGATCACCATTTTGTAACCGCCCCTCTGACTCTCCTCCTGATATATGCACGTGCTTAGCCTGCAGTGGGTGAAGAATGTTCAGGAAATGATTGAGAGCAGTGGAGGACTCAGAGGCAGAGAGTACCAGGGACCAATTGGATATTGCCAGATTGTGAAGATAAAGGTGAGGATTAATGTGGGAAAAGTCCCTCACTTGCATAACTTTGGGAGGCACTGTGTAGGGAGGGATTTTCCAGACACTGAAAGTGGGGCAGTGGTTGGATATCAGATTGGGTAATATCCCAGATGTTGAGATTCTGTCACCCAGATTGGTCATAATCCAGTCAAGGATCAAGCTTTTGTCCCCAGGGGGAGAGGGTCACGTAGGCTCGTTTACGAGTTGAGTAAGGCGAAGAGCAGCTAACAGAGTTTCATATTGTTTGGCATTAATCCCAGATCAGTTAAGGTTGAAGACTCCAAAACTAAGTACTTAATCAGAGGAGACCTTAGGATTTATGCCATCAAGCAGGTAGGAAAGTCCTTCAACCCTCTGCTTAGGAGGGTTATAGACGCTAAGTATATGGATCTTTCTGGCATCACCCAAAAAGAGTAGTCCATGAAGGAGTTCACAGGTTACTTGGGGGGGGTAGCAATCATGGTAAATGGGTGACAGATTAAGATGACTTTTATACAAACTCATGAGACCTCCTCCACATTTCTGACCGGCATGTTCACGGTGCAGCACGACACAGTCCCACACACTAATACCTGCACTGCTTCACTTCAGGGATGCTCCAGCAGCTGAAGGGAGGGAAGGAGGAGCACCTTGTCCCAATGACGGCATCCAAGGACTCTGGGCTGCCTGGAAAAATAGAAGGAGTAGAGAGTTTAAATGAGAGAGGATTAAAAGGTCAGTGACAAACAGTGGCGTGGTTAGGGTGGGAAGCCAGACCACACGGAGGGGAGGGCTTAGACACATTGCAGGAATCAGGAATCAGTAAATCAGGCAACAGTCACAATCAGCAGTACAGAATATCATGCTAACACTCCCCTTAGAATACCCAGTAAACAGTTCAATACAGCACACCTCCAGTACAAATAATATCAGGCTAATAGTATGCCCACAGTAGGTCGACACTGCGACCGTGAAGAGGAGGACAGTGACAGGTTTCATCCAGAATTGTTTGGTTGCTGTGCTGGTCCCTGCAGACACTGGTGGTGCATCTCCCAGTGTTGTGCCCCCTTCCTGAGACAACTCCAACTCGGAGTTGTATATTTAGAGACCGGGGGTGTGTGAGAGGCACTGTGTCTGTCGCTGTCTGGGATGTCGGCTTCCAAGATGTCGTAGCGCTAACACTCCCCTTAAGTACCAAACAAACTGTGCAAATGTCTACAAGTACAATAGATCGGGCTACCAATGGAGTGAATTCATCAGCACAAGCCCATAAGGCACCCCCTGGGAATGGAGTGAAACAGTCTGCCGAGCAGGAAACATGGCTGTGTGAGTGTCAGTTGAGTTGCTCCGACCACTATTTTGCTGTACTCAGAGAAGGTAAATTTTAACACACAGTCCTACACACCATCAATACCTACACTGCTTCACATCAGGGACACTCCGGCAGCTGAAGGAAGGGATGGGGAAGCACCTTGCCCCACGGCAGCGTCCTATGACTCTAGACTGCACTGTTTCACTTCAGGGACACTCCAGCAGCTGAAGGAAGGGGGGGGGACAACCTTGCTCCCATGGCGGCGTCCTAGGCTTCTGGGCTGCCTGGACTCATATCAGTGATGTGGACTCCTCTCCTGAAAAGGAATGTGACAGCAGGAGGCCTATACATTATAAGTAAAACAAAATGGTTATATTAAATGCACGCTGAAAATAGAAAATAGAGTTAAAAATCTACGTTTCGACCTTAGGTCTTCTTCAGGAAATATCTAAAAGAGAAAAAAACAAGTTAGTGTTAGTTTTTTTCTCTTTTAGATATTTCCTGAAGAAGACCTAAGGTCGAAACGTAGATTTTTAACTCTATTTTCTATTTTCAGTGTGCATTTAATATAACCATTTTGTTTTACTTTTAGACCACATGCTGACGCAGCGCCTTGTCTTTGTTTTTTTACAATTTGTATGCTATACATTATAAGATGTATATATCCAAAGAGCCTTCCTAAATATGACTATGTGTATATCTGTACGTGTGTGTGTGACATTACAATATAAATAAATAAAGCCTTGTTACTGTATAAGGCACACTAAAATATATCAAATGTGAGAGACAATGTGTAAGCAATAAGCCACAACAGGGTGTGCATTAGACACTTTAACACACGGCTGGGAGGCATAGTGAGGCACAAGGCCATTGGCCGAGTGCGTCCAGCCTCCTAGCCGTGTGTTAAAGTGTCTAACTCTCACATTGGAGTGGCTTATTGCGCTTAGGAAATGGCCATCTGTAATGCAACTGCATTTTGTAGGTAAAATTCCCAATTTTAAGTAGGAAAAAACATGTATGTTTGTGTCACTTTTAATAAAATAGTTCCTCCGCCTAAGTGTGTTGTGTGTTTTTTTTTTTTTGAATGAAGTAATTTTGTCCTACAAAAGCTTCTGTAGTTTAGGTCTGGTTGTCGTGGCAGTAGTCACCCCCCCCCCCCATGCTGTGTAGAGACAACGAAGATTAAAAATTTTTTTTTTTTTAATTATTTGTAAAAAAGTTGATTTTGAATGAATGGATGGGCTGGGACCTCGCAAACAAGTGGATTATAAATGAGTGGGTGGCTGGGAGACAGATCGTGGCTGTTCATTTATTTTTTTCCCCAAGAAGTTGATTCTGAACAAGCGGGTGAGCTGCGATAGAGAGATCGTGGCTATTTGTTTCTTTTTCCCCCCCCCCGTTTACTACATGCTGCACCCATGAGGAGATAGGGAGATGTAATGAAAATGAAATCATTCAAGAGCGAGCAGGCTGGGAGAAAGAGAGCGCGGCTGTTCTGGTTTTTTACATTCAAGAGCGAGTGGGTGGTTTGGGAGAGAGAGAGAGAGCATGGCTGTTTCATTTTTTGCTTTAATACCTGCTGCATCCACAAGGAGACTTGCAGATGGATTGAAATTTTGAAAAACTGAGGCAAAGTGAACAAGAGGTCAGAGGTACTGTCTTATTTTATTTTAAAGATGCCATTGAATAGACTGGTAGTGCCACTTTTAGCTGGTTAAACAAGATGGCCGATTTCAGATTTGCCAACATTCTAATTGGCACGTTTGCTAGGATCAGTGCCCACAGGGCACTGCTGGTACTTTTTCCTGTGCGTAAGAAGGAATATCACACAGGTAAGCACCAATCAGCATGTCAGAATTCTGATGTCCATTTCATAAATATAACTACACTACCGGTCAAAAGTTTTAGAACACCCCCATTTTCCAGTATTTATTGAAATTTAAGTAATTCAAGTCCAGTGAATAACCTGAAATGGTACAAAGGTAAGCGGTAAACTGCTAAAGGTTAAAAAAAAAAAAAAGATTAGGTTAGCAAAAACTGCTTTAGAGAAATTGCAAAGAAAGCCAAGGTGTCAGTGAGTACAGTTTCCTACACCATCAAAAGGCACTTGGAAACTGGAGGAAACTCTGACAGGAAGAGGTCTGGCAGACCCAAAGCCACAACAGAATCAGAAGACAAATTTCTGAGAGTCAACAGCTTGCATGATAGGCGGCTCACAGGACAACAGCACAGAGTGACTGGCACCCCTGAACCAAAAGGCTACCACAGCATTTGCAGCGCCATGCAATACCCTCTGGTCTACGCCTAGTTGGTCAGAGTTCATCCTACAACAAAATAATGACCCAAAACATACCTCCAGGCTATGTAAGAACTACCTTCGAGGAAAAGAACAAGACGGTAGGCTTCAAATCATGGAATGGCCAGCACAGTCTCCAGACTTAAACCCCATCGAGCTGGTTTGGGATGAACTGGACAGAAGGGTGAAAGCAAAGCAACCTACAAGCGCAACACATTTGTGGGAACTTCTGCAACAGTGTTGGGAAGAACTTCCGAACAATATTTGATGTCCATTGTAGGAAGAATGCCACGAGTGTGTTCAGTGTTACAGTATATCTGCAAAAGGTGGCTACTTTGATGAGTCAAAAATTTAGATTAAATTTTGTTAAACAAAATGATTCTATGATTTCTTTTTTATCTCCAATTGTTTATTTGTTTTATGCTTTAATTTCAGAGTACATTGATACATTAATCTGCGTAAATTTCACTAAAAACTGGAAAAATGGGGGTGTTCTAAAACTTTTGACTGGTAGTGTATATGCAAAGGAAATGTACATGTAACTGAACCAAGAAGAAGGTAGTTGTCAGTTAAAATTTGTAATGGGTCATGAAACCACGGTCTGAATTCAGTTCATTATTTTGAGTATCCAGAAGGAGAATAAGTCTGAGCTCATAAAGTCACCTTTCTTGTGTATTTTTGAAGTGTCCTTTGGGGACCAGGACAGAAAGGTCAGAGACAGAGTGATCAGACTGAGGGAAACATTGCTCCACTGATTCCATTGTTTTAGTTTAGAAGTCATTTCTGTATTTTCTGCTGAGTTTCTCTTCTGAGTTTTGCAGAATTATTGACTACTTCATATCCATAGTAAATGTGTCCCTGAATCATCACGCCCCTCTGGTCAATGCCAGGGTCAAACGATGCCCTCATTCCTGGATCACAGCAACACTCATGGACCAGTGTAAAGTCCAGGACCAAACCTGGGCTCACTACAAATCCGCACTGACCCCACAAGCGTGACAACATTACAAATCCATTCATAACATTTGCATCAAGGCAATCCACCATGCTAAGTCTGATTGCTTTCAAATGCACCTGCAATCCAATCGAGCATCCCCATCCTCATTCTGGCTTGTAGTCCACTCTCTAACAGGCCCCACTCCTCAGTCAGCATCACTAGTCCTAAAGCAGGATGGCCTATCCATCTCTGATCCACTCAGTGTTCCCAAACTCCTCAATAAGTTCTATACAACCTCCGCCCTTCCTGACCACCCCTCTCCCCGCACCATGGACCCCCCAACCCCTCCCACAAAGGATTTCGTTTCCCATCCATTTCCCAGCAAAAAGTCTTCCAAGCTCTTAACTCACTTAATACCAACAAATCATGCCCTGACAGCATTTATCCCAAATGGTATACCATGAACAGGGCGACGGTGATTGGACAAAATAAGCGACTCAAGCACTGCGCCTCTGTAAACAGCTACCTGGCAGGAAAGCGAGTGGATACTGGGTTGGACAAGGCATGCGACAGGATGTACACGCGTAGACATGCGCGTGGGGGGAGGAAGGGGAAGGAAGGTATGTGGGAATGGGGTGTGGCAGGCAGTTGCCAAGCTGGACCAATGGCATGGTGGGGTGGGTGCTCGCTTGAGAAGTGCAAGGTTCGGGTCTGGTCTGGTGCAGATTTTTTTCCCGCTGGGAGGCTTAATGTATTTTATAGTTTTCACCCCCAACATGCACCCCCGAGAGTTAAGAATCTTAAAGTAGAGGGGGGTGTGGGGGGGCACAGCTCGCCCCCCCCCCAAATTAAACAGAAAGCTTGTAGGTTTTGGGTGCCTTTCTTTCCTTGCTGCGAGTGTGCATCACTGAAATTCATTTTTGGCGATGTACACTCGTCATAACGGTGATCACTATTCTGCGACTGCTGTTATCACATAGAACCATCCCAAGCTCTTTCGCCTCTCTGCCCTGCAATTACAGACCCTCTATCCCACCTTATAAATCTATCCTTTTCCTCTGTAAGAGTACTCCAGACTTGGAAGATGGCAAAATTGACTCCTTTACACAAAGGATGAGACCCTTCCCTACGAGGTAACTACTGCCTCATCTCCCTTCCCCCTACCCTCACCAAGCTACAAGAATCCTCATCCTCTCCAGGCTGTCTGACTACCTGTACTCTTCAGGTTTCCTCTAACCTTTCCAATCTGTTTTCTACAAACACCGTTCGACAATATCACCCCTCTTGCAAGTCACTTACCATATTTACTTTGGCATGGACCACAGCCACCTGAGTGCTGCCATTTTCATGGACCTGGCGAAGACATTTGACTTTGTATCCCACCCCCTCCTTCTCACCAAGCTCGGTGCAGCCAGCCTGGATCCCCATGCCATCAACTGGTTCGGGTTATATCTAGGTGACAGACTGCAATCAGTCCAGGTGGGAGGTTTCTCCTCCCTCCCCTTCCAGCCTCAGCAGGCATACCTTAAGGATCCATTCTGGGTCCCATCTTATTCTTGGTATTTATAAATGACCTCCCCTCCAAGTGTTCCACTCCTGGATACATATTAATGCGGATGACACCATCCTACTCACCTCCGTGCCCTCCATCGCAGATATTCACCCCTCTCCAACAGGACATAAATAAGGTACAATCTTGATTCCTTGCAAAACAACTACAAATCAACACTTCAAAGACCATTGCTGTTATGTGGCACCACACAAAAACTAGCTAAAATACCCTCCCCACCATCCTTCATCACCGTGAATGGTACTGCAGTTAATCATGGCTCTGCATACAAATATCTAGGGGTCTGCCTTGCCTCACACCTAGATTTCACAGCCTACACTGAGACTATCTCAACTAAGCTACGTCCCAAACTCAGATTACTGTACAGAAACATAGACTGCCTCACCCCTAACCGTCGAGAGCTAGTGACAAAGATGATAATTCCTATTTTTTACTATGTTGATGTAGTTTATGGCACGGCCCCTGCCTCCTCTCTATTCAGACTAAATACCCTGTTAAATTCATCCTGTCTTTTTGTGTCCAGCTCCCGCTGTACCCATCACTGCAATCTTTAATCCTCCCTAGGCATTATGCCACTATCCCACAGATGCTATATTCATGTGCTAACTCTCATGGATAAATTCTGGTTTGGTCAGCTCCTCCCCATCTGACTATTATGCTGTCCCCTGCAGCCCCCTCCTCCTATGGCTTGCACACCAGGGACTTCCACTCTTTCTCACTCCCCCATCCACACACGTCAGCTGGACAGTCTACTTTCCCTTACGGACTCTCGTCCCTTTGGAATCATCTCCCTTCCTTCCTCGGATACTCTCTCTCTCTCTCTCTCTCTCTTTCTCTTCCATGATAGAAACATAGAAACATAGGCTATGATGGCAGATAAGGACAGCTTTGGCCCACCCAGTCTGCCCATTCCCTACCTATTAGATATGCTGCAGATTCTAGTTAACCAGCAGCCTGCTTCCTCCTACCCCCACTATAATTGCCTTATGTCTGTCCCATGCATTCTTGAACTCCCCCACTGTTTTTGACCCCACAACCTCCTCAGGAAGGCTACTCCATGTGTCCACCACCCTTTCTGTGAAAACATACTTCCTTACGTTGCCTCTGAGTCGTCCCCCCCTCTGTCTTCAAACTGTGCTCCCTTGTTCTTGCACATTTCTTTTTCTGAAAGATGCTATCCTCTTGGACTTTGTTGATTCCCTTGAGGTATTTGAAAGTTTCTATCATGCCCCCCCCCTCCTCGAGGGTATACATATTAAGCTCTTTTAGTCTCTCTTTATATGGTTTCTGGTGCAGACCCTGCACCATTTTAGTTGCCCTTCTCTGGACAGCTTCCATCTTGTCTATGTCTTTGTGGAGATGGGATCTCCAGAACTGCATGCAATATTCCAAATGGGGTCTCACTAACTGTCTGTACAGAGGGATGACAACTTCTTGTTTTCTGCTGGTGATGCCTCTCCTTATGCATCCCAGAATCCCCCCAGCCCTCCTTACTGCCTTCTCAGATTGCCTGCCTACCTTTAGGTCTTTTGATATGACTACCCCCAGTTCCTTTTCCATTTTTGCTGTTGTTTGTAACCCCCCCCCCCCACTGTGTACTCTTCCCCTGGGTTTTTGTTTCCCAGGTGCATTACTTTGCACTTCTTTGCACCAAACAACACTTATGTCTCCTTCCTAACCCCTCATACTCCTGCTACCCAAACTCCTCTCCAACTCTCCTCACTCCATCCCAACCTGAGAGGCGAGCCACCACTCTCTTTCCTGTGTCTCAATTAAATCTGGCTCTCAAGTATGTGGTAAATACTGTATAAATTTGTAGTGAAATATCTTATATGTATACCTTGTTGTATCAGCCTGCATGTCATTCTTATTGAATGTATGAATTGTATTCAAATTTTATTGTGCCTTTTCTGTCCAATGTTTCCCTGTCCCCAGGCTGCACCTGGAAACAAGCCTCAGCTCAGTGTGCCTTTCCCAGTTAACAACATTTTAAATAAAATAAAGAATTGTCCTCAATTATCTGGTAGTCTGGGATGGAACAGTAGCTTCAAGCTGCCGTCAGCTCCGTGACATCTTCGGAAGTCTAGTTCCGTGTTTTTAGGCCTATGGATTTCTTCACTGATCTTGTTCACTATTTTAAATATCTATGAATTCATATCTACCGTGTTCTCATGTCATGCATTACGATTTAGTGCTATATCACAACATCATGTAGTACGTGTCTGTTTTGTTATGGTTTTACTGACTAATGTGCTCTGATCTTTTGAAAGGATGAATAGAAACAGTTTATTATTACAATTATCATAATTTGTAATGCTCACAGGTATCCTAAAGTACAAGCTCTTAGTCATTTATACTCAGATTCTCCCATTCTCTTCTTTCGGTGCCACCAACCCTAGCATTGTATTTAGCCAACAATCTGCTTGCTGCAGTCCCATAAAACCTATCTGTGCTCTTTTAGTGATTCACAGTTCTTCCCACTGGTGGGTTATATGTGAAAATCTGAGTGCTACATCCTCTGACGTGTCTTAGTCCCCTTTGGTTTCTCTTGTAACTCTTCGCAAGATTACAGTAATTAGGTTTAGCAGTGCTGTAATAAACCCCTTCCCTCTCACACTCAGTAGGACTTTCCCTCCACCACAGTTTGCCTCCCTTCTACCACACTCCTTGTGCGGGGGTTATGATGTTCAAGGGTCTTCATTCCGCTGCTTCTCTCGGACCTCCACAATACTGGGATTACTCTCATAAACCATCTAATGCATTCCTTGCCCTTTTAAACTTGTACTGGCCGGATACAGATTTGTACTGCTGGATTACAGTATAATTTGCACTGGTATGGTATATATCTTTACTGGTGCTTTGTAGACTTGCACTGGTAAGTTATAGATTTGTACTGGTGGGTTATAAATTTATACTTACCAGTTACAGATCTGTGTACTGACAAATCCAAAAATCTGGTCCAACCAATCCTCAGAAAAGTAGACAAAAATTGAAATTTATTTTAAGGGAAGTGACCATAATCCAATCAAAGGCTCAAATTTACTGTACAGAGACTGGAAATAACGTCCCCCTCACCCAGTATTTTATTTTTCAAAATGTATTTTATTATTACATCCAGACATACATCGTCCTATATTTCGAGAAAACCCTTCATCAGAGAATCTGGTTTAAACTCTAAAAACACATATAAATAAAGCATTTGGTGTATTTATTTAATATATACAGTCTACTTATAATGGGGGGGTGGGATTTTTAATAGAAACACTGACATACTAGAACGTTTTCCTTTTTCTGTTCTTGTAAACTGTTATTATTAATATTTGGCTTCCCCAAAAAAATCAAAAGTCTACATATAATTATATATTTCACTATTTATCAGTCCATGATAAAACAAGCATTTGCCAATGCCGAATGTTGCTTGCTTGTATGTGCTGTTTAGGTATTTGGAAGTGACAGTGTCATGCCTTCCTCCCAAGACATCCACTGTGTCTTTCCGCTCAGTATTCACAGAAGAGTGGGAGGGGCAAGGGCCACAGCAGTACAGCAGTTGCCATGGGGTGAAGAGGTGGACACAGAGTTCCTGCAGGAGCTCACTAAATTGAAGGTAGACAAAGCAATGGAACCAGATGGCATACGTCCAAGGATATTAACAAGAACCGAAGGGAGATAGCAGTACCTCTGGCAGCCATGTTCACTGAGTCATTCAACATGAGTGAATTGGAGAGGGCACATGTGGTCCCTCTACACAAGTCTGGCAGCAGGGAGGAGGCAGGGAACAATAGGCCATTCAGCCTCACCTCAGTAGTGGGGAAGATCATGGAGACATTGCTTAAAGAAAGGATAGTGGGGCATCTAGATGCCATCGGAAACCCAGGACCATAGACAACATAGATTCACAGTGGGGACATCATGTCAGATAAATCTGGTTGATTTATTTGACTGGGTGACAAAGGAAGTGAATCAGGGTGGGGCAGCGGACAACGCTTACCTTGATTTCAGCAAAGCCTTTGACACCGTCCCATATAGGAGGCTGATAAACTAGCTGGGTAGGCTGGACATGGGGGAAAGGGTGGCAAACTGGGTTAGAAACTGGCTAACAGACAGGAGGCAGAGAGTGGTGGTAAATGGTATGCAGTCTAGGGAGAGGGGGCGACCAGTGGGGTGCTGCAGGGATCGGTCCTGGGGCCAGTTCTGTTCAATGTCTTCATTAGTAATATTGCAGAACATCTGAAGGGAATTTTTTCACCAAATTTTCAACATAGCCATTTTAAGACCTCTGCTCATGAACAGTGTCACTGTGATTTTCTTAATTTGTCCCGTACATTGGTTTCACACACCGACTGCGCCATTGTGCGCTACATGGGCAGAAACACGTTTTGGGTGAGATGTGAAAAATGACAGCTGTACTACTCATAAGAAGGTGTGGTAAAATGGCAATGTTGAAAATCTGGAGTGAAAATATTGAAAATTCGCGAACTTACAAGCGTGCGTAGGAACTGTACAACGCACGCTCGAAAAACAGTCATTTTTTTGAATTTTTTCACCAGATTTTCAACATAATAATTTTAAGACCTTTGCTCATGAACAGTGTCACTGTGATTTTCTTAATTTATCCCGTACATTGATTTTGCACACCGACTGTGACATTGTGCGCTACATGGGCGGAAACATGTTTTGGGTGAGATGTGAAAAATGACAGCTATACTGTTTATAAGAAGGTGTGGCAAGATGGCAATGTTGGAAATCTGGAGTGAAAATATTGAAAATTCGTGAACTTACAAGCGTGCATAGGAACTGTACAACGCACGCTCGTAAAACAGTCATTTTTTGGAATTTTTTCACCAAATTTTCAACATAGCCATTTTAACACCTGAGCTCATGAACAGTGTCACTGTGATTTTCTTAATTTGTCCGTGCATTGATCTCACACACGACTGCGCCATTGTGTGCTACATGGGCAGAAACACGCTTTTGGGTGAGATGTGAAAATGCTGCTGTACTACTCATAAGAAGGTGTGATAAAATGGCAATGTTGGAAATCTGGAGTGAAAATATTGAAATTGGACCTTACGAGCATGCGTAGGAACTGCGCAATGCACGCTCATAAAACAGTCATTTTTAGGGATTTTTTCACCAAATTTTCAACATAGCCATTTTAAGACCTCTGCTCATGAACAGTGTCACTGTGATTTTCTTAATTTGTCCTGTACATTGATTTCGCACACCGACTGCGCCATTCTGCGTTACATGGGTGGAAGCACATTTTGGGTGAGATGTGAAAAATGACAGCTATACTACTCATAATAAGGTGTGGTAAAATGGCAATGTTGAAAATCTGGAGTGAAAATATTGAAATTTCGCGAACTTACGAGCCTGCGTAGGAACTGCGCAATGCACGCTCGTAAAACAGTCATTTTTTTATTTTGCCACCAAATTTTCAACATGGGGCTTTTGGGACCCCTTCTCATGAATGATGTCACTGTCATGGTGGTATTCAGGCCGGCGGGTGATTTCTGCAGTCACTGCGCTGAAATCACCCTTCGGCCCCGATAACGCCATGACAGTGACATCATTCATGAGAAAGGGTCCCAAAACCTCATGTTGAAAAATTTGCAAAAAATTCCCAAAATGCCTGAGATATACAATAAAAGTTGAACCCCCATCTAGCCCATTATACAGCTTACCGGCATTTCTCAGTTCGCGGTCGGCTTTGAAGAGTGCAGACGTGTTCCCGTCCACCAAGACGCCTTGCCAGAGTCCGCAGGTAAGTATGGGTGAGGGGGTGTGGGAGGCTGGTGCGCAGTGGGTGGATGCGGTTGTGGAGGGGGTTGGGAGACGCTACTGGACCGGGTTTTTTACAGGTTTAAAAAAATACGCCGTGGATATTGCCACGCTGGGTGGGGCCCCAGCGGGCACAAGGACGTTGAGGGACGCTCAGCCGACGGGGAATTGGGCACCCCTGTCGGCCATGGCATTTGTTACGACGCTGGGGTGGTCTCCCAGCGAGCACAAGGACGGGGGGCGTCAGCCGACCTGGGATTGGGCACCCCATCAGCCAAAGGACCTCTTGCCATGCTGGGGTGGGCTCCAACGTAGCACCTACTACTGGGGAGGGCGCAGCTCAGCCAATGGGGATTGGGCACCCGTTGGCTATACAGTGCGTGCGGGGGCGCAAAGCGTGACACCAAGGGGTAGGTCTGGGAGCTGCGCGTGAGCAGCCGATCATCTTATCGGTGCTCACTGAAGCGTAGCTCCCCCTTTCAACTGTATGCCACTGCATTTTGGAGCTTGTCATAGACAGCTCCAGAATGCATTGGCTTACAGGGGCCGCGCCTGCCAGCACACTGAATTGGAGAAGGAGGTGACACACCTCCGAAATCTCCGCCGATGGCACTATGTTTCATGCACATGCGTGCAAGCAACATAAAAAATCAAATAGAGTTAATACATTCATACCCTTCGGACACTTGATTACGTTTTCATTTACATTTTGTAACTCAGCACATCTTGTTTCTGAAAATGTTTATTACATAGACTTCAGATTTATTTACTCATGATCTACCTATCTGGTTATCAAGTATTTCTAATGTTTTACCAGTATTCACATTTCATAGTATGTTTTCAGAAAAACATCCATTTAATTCATTTCTTACTTAAATATAACAACATTCATTGCTGTTATTGTTTTGGTTTTCATAGCTTTATAAAATATACAGCCAACGAACTAGAGTGCATCTGTCTTAATAAGACCTCTTCTGATTAGCAACAAAATCTGACAGTGTCACGTAGCTTGCTCCGGGTGGAGTGCATGGGCGCGTGCATGCCCTCTTACCTGATAGACCCGCTTGCATTGGCACCTACTGGAGAAGGTGTCTGTTGCTTTAGTTTAACAGTGTTACTTTTTAAAGCAACACATTTCTTATTCCTCACTTGTTTCTCTATTTTCAGATCCACCCGGCGTAAGCTGCATGACATTGCCAGATTTTGCTGCTAATCAGAAGAGGGTATATTAAGGCAAATGCACACTAGTTCATCTGCTTCCCCACAGTCATGACACAGTTCACTTTACAGGTCAGACTACTCTGTTTAAAACTGTGAAATGTTTAATAAAACTGTTAGAGGTAAAAAGAAAGCTGTAAAAAAGGTTGGCTAATGTGGTTTAACATACATGGAAATAAAGGCTAGAGCAACAGAAAGAACTGAAAGGTTTTTGGTGCAGCCAGTGAGGCGTTTGGAAACAGGGCCATGTAGATTAAATGAATAAATATAGAATAATGGATGGAGAAGTGTAGTTTATGGGGATTTTATGCCCCCTGAGGTGTGTGATGCCCCATAAACCCAGAGGGCAAAGCCTGGGGGTTTATATGGGCATCACACATCTCAGAAGTACATAAAATCCCCAGAGAACCACACTTCTCCATGTATTATTTTTATATTTACCAATTGTTGGTGTTTTTTGGTTTAAGTTGTCTTTTTTGTCACTTTTTGAGGGTAGCTGTTACTGCCGACAAGCTTGTCTCATGCTGAATGACCGACTGTGTAGCACTTGAGAACTTCCAGTGCAAGGACAGCTTGCACGGTGTTTTTTCTAGTGATGCTGCGGTACTGTTCTGCCCATTGTTTACAGAGCTGCATAAACCACATATGTGGTTTATGGTGCTGTTGGGCGTTCACTGGCAGTGGTTTATAACCACTAACCGGTACCTATCATGCTTTATATTGCACTGACACTAGTATTGTGCAAATGTTTTCTGGATACAAAAATTGGGTTTAACAAAAAAAATCTGGTTGTATTTTGAGTTGAATAACATAGAAGCATACAATTTAGGAGGCAGTATGGTACAGTGGTTTAAGGCTCTGAGCTGCAAACCTGGAGACTTGGGTTTGAACCCCACAGCCCCCACTTGCATACTGTGTGACACTGAACAAGTCACTTGACTTCTTTGTGCTCCCAGGTCGCACCTGTAAACAAGTTTTCAGCTTACTGTGTCTCTCCTGGTTAAAAAAAAAAAACTGTAAGAAAGATTAGGAAATGGAAAGTTACCATGGTTACACATGGAAATAGAATAGATGTTCACGCACATTGTCTGCTTAAGTTTGTGAATACTGCAGATTTTATAACTCTACATGAAAGCCAAAACAATAACAGCAATGAATGTTGTTACATTTAAGTAAGAATGTTATTACAGTTAAATGGGAATGTTGTTACAGTTAAGTAAGAAATGTTTTTGCGAAAACATTGTATGAAATGTGAATACTGGTAAAATAGTAGAAATACTTGATAACCTGATGGGTGGATCATGGGTAAATATATCTAACGTTTTTGTAATAAACGTTTTCAGAAACAAGATGTGCTGAGTTACAAAATGTAAATGAAAACGTAATCAAGCGTCTGAAGGGTATGAATTTAATAAATCTATTCGATCTTATTTTGAATACTGGATTGATAAATAGTGAAATATGTAATGTTATGTATACTTTGGATTTTTCAAGGAAGCCAAATATAAATAATAACAGTTTACAAGAGCAGGAAAAGAAAAAAAATCTAGTATATCAGTGTTACTGTTAAAAATATGCCCTCCCCCATTATAAGTAAACTGTATGTATTAAATAAAATACACAAATGCTTTACTTATAAATGTTTTTAGATTCTAAACCAGATTCCCTGAAGGGTTTTTCCAAAATGTAGGACAATGTATGATTGGATGTAAAAATAAAATACAGTTTGAAAAATAAAATACGTTGTTAGCGAGCTATTATTTCAGGGCTGTGTTCTGTAGACTACACACTTTTGTTTTACTAGTGGATTATAGACAAACCACACTTTTGAGAACAGATACAACTGATTTCTTTGAAAGCTATAATTAGCAATTCAGCGGAAGGCTTTGAAGTATGGGGTACAGGTCACAGCCACAGTTTCTGAAAGGCTTGTTGATCTACTGCAAGTGTCTTCCTAACCTGAATGACAAAAGTCAAACACCTTGAAGTGTTGCTCTGTCTTTCATTTGGCACAGGTAGAGATGCCTAATGTGGAGGTGATGGAAGAGCATTTCGTTGTAGAGGATAGAATATTTTTTGTCAGCTCAGTAAATGGGCTGTACTGTATGGTTACATCATATCTTCCTCACTTTGGTTTGTAAGCAGTGGATTCATATAATATTCTGTCTGAAGCTGTCTGTACTTCAGGAACAGATGAACATCCTTGGCACTGATGTCATAACTGTGACACCAGAGTAATTCTTAACCACGGTGTCAAAAGTCCCTTCATACATGGTGGCCAAATGGCCACTGGATCACAATTTGAAGTAGTCCAAGTCTCCAAAATGGGGCCCATTTCAGGCTACTCTTCCCTGAATGGGTGCGTGCCTCCACCTTCTCCCTGTAGCAGCTGTGCCTTCCCTGGTGTCTCTTCCATGGTGATCCACCTGACTGCCAGACAGCCTAGAGATCTGCAGGCTACTCTTCCCAGAATGGGCGTACACCTCCAACTTCTCCCAATGGGAGCTGTGCCTTCTCTGGTGGCTCTCCTAGGGTGACCCACTCGACTACCAGACAGCCCAGAGATCTGCAAGCTACTCTGCCCTGAACAGGCACACACCTCCAACTTCTTCCTGTGGGAGCTGCGCCTTCTCTGGCAGCTCTTCCATGGCATCCCACCTGACTGCCAGACGGCCCAGAGACCTGCAAGTATGGACACAGGGACACAGCCTGGCCCTTGGAGCCACTGGCTGGCTAGAATCTTGGCGCTCTTTGCCTCCTCTGGCTGATTGGTGCTATGGTTTAGCTCCTCAGCCCTGATTGGACACTTTGCCTTCTCCTGCCTTCCTGTTACCAACTGGTTTCATCTCCCTAAGCTGCTTTCCTTGCACTAACTTTTTATATTATTGTTTTGATTGTGCTACTGTTTATACTGCATAGATTTCAGCATTTTATCTGTTTTTTATCAATGCCTTGAGTCTACATTGCTAAAATTTAAACTGCCATATACTGTAAGAATTTTAGACTGCATGCTCCTCTCCACCTTGTAACTGCGCCTGAGCCGACAGAGTAGCAGAAAGTGTTTTTTTTTTGTTGAAGTACTGACTACTTTTCCAGTAACAGATTATAACTTCTAGCCACTAGGGGGCTATATCTCTGGTAGGAGTGAAATCTACTGTGTCCACTCCACCATTAGCAGGTTATACACAGCTTCCACTAGGGGCTCCTATCCTATGTGGCACATCACACACTCTGTTCCCCTGCTGTTATCATCACAACTCTGTGTACATTTGCCTGCTTCCTCTGCCTCCCTTGAAACCATGGCTACATGCAAGCTCTTCCTGCTATGAACATGGGCTACATCCACCTCCTCCAAACTCTCTCTTTCATACTGCTGTTGATTCTAAGCAATGGCATTTCACAAAGTGATATGCTGGTTCCCTTATCCCATACCGCTATCGAGCATAATATCCATTATGAATGAATGCTTTATTTCTAAAAAGTGCCTTTCCAAAACCAATGCGCTTTTACAACAAGTCAATGCATAAAACTTAAATTCCTAAAAACAATCCATAAATATATTTTAAAATTCCAGATGTGCGAACTTAAAAAGATGCATCTTCAAAGCTGATTTAAAACTTTGGACAGTCAGGAATTCTCTCACCCGATGAGGTAGAGAATTCCACAGGGTTGGAGCCATGAAACTAAATGATCTTGCCCCAGATGTCCTTAAGTGAACTCTGGGAATCTCTAGCAATCCCTCATCAGTGGATCAGAGCCGACGGGAAGGACAGTAAGGGCGAAGATCTTGAGGTAACTAGGTCCCTGATCGTGTAGGGCCTTATAGGTCAGCAAACCGACCTTGAAGGTGATTCTTCATTGAATTGGTAGCCAATGCAGTCCACGGAGGACAGGCGTTATATGACTGGTCCTTGACGTACCAGTCAAAAGCCTGGCCACCACATTCTGCAGCAGCTGCAAACGGTGAATATCCACCTCCGGTAGCCCTAGGTACAGGGTGTTGCAGTAGTCCAAGCGGGTGGTAACGAAGGCGTGGACCAATGTTGGAAGGTCATCAACGGGAACCAGATGCTTCACTCAGGCTATATTCCTCAGATGGTAAAAAGAGGTCTTGACAACAGCTGACACCTGATGTTTAAGGGTCAGAAATCATCAAATATAACACCCAAGTTCCGCACCCGGTCTGAGGTCGTCAGCTGGGTCCCCCCAAGCCAAAGACCTGAGGATGACCCAGTCAACAAACCTACCCCTCGATGGCCAGGGTCCACAAACAACACCTCAGTGTTTTCAGGGTTTAACCGCAACCAGCTCACAGTCATCCAGTCCTGAATTTCAGTAAGACAGTTATTAAAGACAGAGACAGCGTCACCCTGGCCAGGCACAAAGGACATGTACAGCAGAGTGTCATCTGCACAGCAGTGAAAACTCAAGCTGTTCTGCCTAATGATCACTCCCAATGGCAACATATGTACCGCAAATAACATGGGTGCTAAAATAGAGCCCTGCGGCACCCCAGAGGATAGGGGGAGTGATGTCGAGGAACAAATCCCAGACACAACCCTCTGAGTCCTACCCTCGAGGAATGATCGAAACCAACTGAAGACTAAACCAGATAGCCCACAGATAACCTGCAGGTGCTCCAAAAGAACCCCATGATGAACGGTATTAAATGCCACAGAGAGATCAAGAAGGACCAAGATGGAATGAGTCTTTCGATCTCTCGCTATTAGGAGGTCATTTAGTACTCTAACAAGGGGAGTCTCAGTACT
Source organism: Neoceratodus forsteri (assembly GCA_016271365.2). NCBI lineage: Eukaryota > Metazoa > Chordata > Ceratodontiformes > Ceratodontidae > Neoceratodus > Neoceratodus forsteri. Next base: position 71,930,236 of record CM028136.1, read on the forward strand.
ATGTCTTTTCCTAAATCCTGACTGGGGAGAATCATAGACATTGTGACTGGTCAAATGATTGTCCAACTGCAACGCAACCACCTTCTCAATAACCTTGCCTACAAAAGGCAGGTTAGAGACAGGCCTGTAGTTGGTCAGACATTCCGGGTCTAAGGAGGGTTTTTTTAGAAGGGGCCTAATCACGGCTTCCTTCAAGGGGTCAGGAAAGATCCCCTTCTCCAATGACAACCAGATTATATCAGCAAGGATTGGGACGATTTTGTCCACACATCCTACTAAGAGGCAGGTGGGGCCTGGATCCAAACTACAGTTGGTCAGTCGCAGTGATTGGACGATCATCAATATGTCACTGATTGTGGGTCAGTCAAAGTCAGACCACACAAACTGGGTGTCCGACATCTCCTAACAACCACTACAACTCCCATTTGAGAGAGTTAGAAGGAGATTGGACATGATTGTGGTAACCTTATCTGCAAAGAATTGAGCAAACTCCTCACAGCGTTCCTGTGAAAATGCTCTCTCAGGCTGAAGACAGAGTGGATTGCACAGTCTGTCCACGGTCTGAAAGAGCTGGGATGGTCGATTCTGTGCAGCAGCAATTTCCCTGGGCAGGAATTATGCCTTCTTACAGGTAATTGCTGATTGATAGACACAATAATGGTCCATCAAATTAAGCCTTTCACACTCCAGACCCGATTTCCGCCAACATCTCTCAAGCCTTCTTCCCACTCTCCTCAACTCCCTTAAAGTCTCATCGAACCAAGAAGACTTTGGGCGAAAGGTGAGGGGTCGAACATATACAGGAGCAATGGAATCTAGGGCCCCTACTACCGCCTTGTTATAGGCAAGAACCAGGTCCCCGGGATCCATGCATTCACTTGGCAAACTCGATAGATCCAGCACCGCCATCGGGTCTTCTGGGGTAACACCCCTCAAAGGGCGGTACCAGACCATCTCCGTGAGACCGACCTACCAGGGGGGGTCAGGAAACTGAACCTGATGGTGTAATGGTCAGACCATCCAATTGGCTCCACCACCAAATTGGATATCTCCATCCCCAGGAGGAATACCAAGTCCAATGAATGACCATCAATATGGGTAGAGGAGGAAATAACCTGTGTGAAGCCCAGTGAATTCATTAGCTGGAGAAAGTCAGAACCAAACTGCAAGAGTTCATCGTCGACCCAGGCATTGAAATCCCCAGGATCAGCCATCTGGAGGATTCCAATGTCATGTCGATGATGAAGTCTGCGACTTCCTGCAGGAAAACATTCCCGTTATCTGGTGGACGGTAGATGAGAAGAATCCTGTACCCCACACCCTCACCCAGGATACATTCAAAAGATTTGGTAATTCCCACTGCTACCTCCATCAGACTCAGTTCCATTCTAAAACAGATTGCCACCCCCCCATCTCTACGATCCAATCTCGGATGGTGTATCACCGAGTACCCGACTGGTATAGCTGAAGCCAAAACAGAGCCAGCATTTTCATCTAGCCAAGTCTCGGTGATGCATGCCAGGTCCGATGATCCAACAAGATCAGCTATTATAGCAGTCTTGTTTTTAATGGACCTGGCATTACATAACACCGTCTGAGTTGGATGAGTTGCCAGTTACCTGCCTGCTAAAAGCAGAGCTCTTGGGTATGGGAATCAGGCAAGGTAAACCTCTTTCCTGAGCCCATTTCGCCCCAGGGCGTCTTCTTGTCCTCACTGTCCCAATCCAGCCACTCTTTTCCATTCCCTCTCCAGGTCGGGCCCCCACCTTCCTCCTCCTCCTCCTCACAATCCCCAGAGCCCTACAACATCTATATACCTCCGGGGATAATGGGGGGCAATTAAAAGGGCAGGGGTCCCTAAGCCGGGAGGGGGAATAATGCCTGACTGTCCGAGTAACTCCCCAACACGTCTTCACACAAAGATATACACACTAAAAACCCCAGAAAACAAAAATAAAAATACAATTAACAAAACCAAACAGTTATTACAACAAAATTATAAGAAAAAGTTTGTACAATTCTCTCCAAAACAGTTTATAAATTCTGAGAGCTCTCACCTCACCAGAAATACATATCCCCCCACCAAACTCTCACTTCAGTAGTACAATTTGGGATATAAATAATTTAGTTAAAGAAAGTAAAACACTTTCAATGTTCCCAATATCTTATTAAACTGTCTGTGAGAGAAAAACATTCACATTGTACTCCAGGCAGGGAATAAAATAAATCCTTTGAACTGTCTTTAAAGAAGAAACACAGTCCATGCAGCAAAAATAGGAAAACGTTCTTACTAGGTTGTAGAGATCTCACAGACTCACTTATGATAGTTCTCTCCACAAACTCAAAAGTCAATAAACTTACATATCGAGACACTGCTCCATTCAATGTTCTTTAACCTCTCCAGTATCAAACCACAGACCATCCCCTGAGAGGAACACCAGCCGGGATCCAAATAAATCGGATCTGAGTGAGGCAAGCTCATCAGCCCCCAAGACCCACGAGGTACTTGCGCCCTCTATTTGTCCTCCGATAAAAAGAAGGCCCAGTTCTCACATCAAATCCCCCCAGTGATACCCCCCAGGTTCAGGTTCAGGTACCAATCCAAGAGAGGTCAGTGATCAGTGTTATACTTCAGGAGCAGATCTTAATCACATACACTGACCATCTGTGTATTTGACCAAGAAGAGAGGGCAGAGTCATGAACAGAGGCAACCAAACAGCCAGACGCTAATTCAGCAAATGCTTCACCCCACAAATCGGGCCAAATGATTACATTTCCAGGAGACTTTCAGATCATTTGAAGAGTTTCACCCAGCCCCAACTCTTCTCCCAGACCCGTTCAGTATCATGGCTGCCCGCCAGTTGCCGAACAAACAAAAGTACTGCAAAGCAATACACAGCTAGGCTTAGGCTGGGGTCGGGAAACTCTTCTCCACCAATTACCTAGAACTGCTACCAGGCAGGATCCTCTTCCCTTCCTTCAGTTCTGAAACAAAACAAACAGCCGGCTCTTTCAGCTCCCAGAGTCTTTTACTGTGCCTCTAATTCCAAACTCCAGTTTTGGTCACTATGGTCCCGACTACTACCTGACTTAGAATGTTTCAAGCGACTTCTCGATATTCAAACAGACTTCTGAGCAAACACCCAGCATATATGGAGAGAATCAGCAGAGTCACAGCAAATCACAGCCGAGTAAAAATCCACAGCTTCTAAATGGGACGACAGATGGCAACTGCAAAATAACATTAAAAACAATCATAATGATATAAAGGAAAATAAATAAATGGAACATAAATAACGCAAAACTGGCAAACAGCCAGAACTCAAAACCATAGCATTTACAGCCAGCCCAGCCCAGCGGCCATCTTGGACCATCTTGGATTGGATTATGACCCCTGCTTTATCACAGGTCATTTTAAACTGTTAACCAAGGGTCACTGGTACTGACACAGACTCCTGCTGCCTCCACAGGGCTGGGTTAGCACTGGGGTCCCTCCCTCATACCCCACCCTAATTACTTCACTTAAGCTTATGGTACTGCACTTGGAACACAGAAGGCACCTTAGCTCCAGAAGATCCAATAAGCTTTGCTACAAACAACTTAAAGGAAGCTTGCTCAGAATCATCCTACTTCTACTGCATATGTCAGGCAATGTTCACCCTAACCCTGACCCTGCTGGACCTGCGTCCACACACAACCGCCCTAAAAAAAGGACTATTAAGTTGGCAACTGTTAAAATATGCAGCTAGCAGACTAAATTGGATAACCTCCAGGTATGGGTCTCGCAACATAGCCCCTGACATTCTGTCAGTGATGGAAAATGGCTTTCCCCAAAGGTTCCTGACTCCGCAGTTGCTCTACCTGGGTATACCCTTTACTGGCTGGATAGGATCACCAAGTGAGGTGGTGGCTGTGCCATCTACCTGAAAGAGACACTTAAAGGATATGCCCTACTTGTGGCCAGTTTGGGCTGCATGATCCACACGCTTACCATTAAATTACTGCTTGGGACCCAAAATAAAGCTTTGACAGTAATCTCTGCCTATGTTTCTCCATAAGACAATAAGACAGGCTTCCATAGCTTAATGGACTGCATTAATAGCCTCGACCACAAATATGAAACTTTAGTACTGGGTGACCTAAATGTCAACTGGTTATTCTCTAGTGCGTTTCCATACAAAGTACCCTTCTGGACCTGATACTCTCCAGCCACCGACAGCAAATCTCCAATGTGGCAGTACATCCAGATTCTATAAGTGATCCCTCCCCTGTTTCCTGCAGTTGGTCCATTAAATTCTACAAGCCCCCATCTTTGACTATCTACAGTAGATTGTTAAAACATGGGCATCTAGACATCTAAAAAATGACCTCAACAACATTGACTGGTCCCCTCTTGATGCCTTCGATGACGTTAGCCTGGCACTGGACTATTTCATAAAACAGTTCAGTGATGCCTGTGATACTAATGCTCCCATTAAGAAAAATACAAGTTTATGGCACTGTAAACCTCTGGATTACACCAGAACTCATCGCTATGATGAAGCACAGAGATCATCTCTGGCACTGTGCCAGGGTGTCAGGCAAACAAGCAGATGTTCGGGAACACATGAAGGTGAGGAACGTCTGTAAGTGTGAAATCCATACCATGAAATCCAAATATCATAGGGAAATGCTCATCAATACCTGGAGAAACAGCAAAAACTTCTGGAGCAACATTAAAGATGTCATTGGGAAAGACTTTAAGGTCTCACCCTCCATGCTCAATATTGATGGAATTCCAACCCTGGACCCGCTAACCATAGCAAACACATTCAACAGCACATTCGCAGACCTATCCAGTGTCCTCCCTTTAGACTTCTTCATGGATAATGACTCACCCAGTACCTACTATCCTGCTAATAACCCCCTTGAACCACCTCCTTGTTACTTCAGAATGGTCTCAGCACGAATGGCCAGGAAATACCTTACCAGTGTGTTCAGTAAATCACGGCATAGTGGTGACTCACTGGATCTTATGCTCATCGTTCTCACTCTTAAGGAAGAGCTGATGCCCCTCACTAAAATCATCAATCTATCGCTACAACTCTCACAATTTCCTCAAGTTTGGAAATCAGCACTATTCACCCCGGTGCATAAGAGTGGAGGCAGGACCCATCACACAAATTACAGACTGATATCCATCCTCCCACCAATATCCAAAGCACTTGAGTACATTGTTGCTGACCAACTGGTAGACTGCCTTGAGAAATACTCTATCCAATGCCCACAGCAACATGGGTTCTGGAAGGGGCACAGCATCATGTCAGCTCTGATGGAATGTACTGACTTCATTCATCAATGTCTGGATTAGGGCACCTTAGTAGGACCTCCCTTTATAGATCTCACTAAGGCGTTCGATATTGTCCATCACTCACTACTCCTCCAACAGCTTACCACTACTGGCCTCTCCTCTGACACAACATTTTGGTTCAAAAGCTATCTTGAAGACTGCTTTCAACTGGGGAAAATAGCCAACATCGTATCTAACTGACAGCCTGTCTGCTCTGGCATGCCACAGAGCTCCATCCTGGGACCACTCCTATTCAGCATCTCCCTTAATAACCTTCCTTGTTTCTGCCATCAAAGGAGGTTTAGGAGGGAGGTCAGGAAGCACTTCTTCACAGAGAGGGTGGTGGATGCTTGGAATTCACTACTGGAAGAGGTCATCTCGTTGAAGACAGTGGGCAGCTTTAAGAGAGGCTGGGATAGGTACAGGGGAAAGCTAAGGATGATGGGTAGGGAGAATGGGAGGAGTGGGGAGGGAGGGAGGGCAGGGACATTAGCTCAAGTTGTGGACCCTGCAATATGAGAAGACTTGATAGACCAAATGGCGTATGTATGCAGATGATGTGGTTATCTACTCCAGCAGCCATGACCCCAAGTAACTGGAACTTCTCCTTCAGAGTGGGCTTGCGGAAGTTCTAAACATAAACTGATCCTCAACTGCAAGAAAACCAAAGCATTGATGTTCGGCAGCACCCGAAACAAGCACAAATCCCATACACTAACCATCAGACATTGTCGGAGTTCCTCTTGAACAAATACCATGTTTCAAATACCTGGGGGTCACCTTAGACAGTTGTCTATCCTATGCTAAACATATAGATAACGTGGCCAGGACTGTCATCGTCAAGACTGGCCTCCTACATGGACATAAACACTGCCTTACTCCAGAAGCTGTCTGACTTGCTATAAATAGTTCCATCATATCCACTGCAGACTAAGGTCTTGTAATCTGTGGAGCAGCCCCCATGCCTTCATTGTACAGGATATCCGTTGCTCTGAACAAGGCATACAGACTACTCACAGGGTCCCCATGTTTCACCCACAACTGTGATCTTTACTCTGAGACTGGTTGGCTACAGATCTCCTAGAGGATCCAATACCAAACCTGTCTTTTGGCCAAAAAAGCACTTCTCAGCCTCCTGCCACTAGGCACCGCAAACCTGCTAAGCCCCCATTGTAGTTCACAGCGTAAGCGACACTCAAACAGCCATCATCTCCATGTTCCTAGATAACGGACAGCCCAGGGGCAATACTCATTTGCCTACAGAGCACCTTACTGGTTAAAATCTCTTCATAGTGATATAACTACCCTACCTAAATTGGGACCATTCAAATTGAAGTTATGCCAACATCTCACGGCCAACAGTTCTTGTGACTGCTTCATCTGAGACTCCCATCTACTAACATTCACTCTTCTCCTCACAACTGGGTAACCCTGTATCTCTGCTGTTACCTTAATAATTCCAAGGCTAGCCCCCTTTTGCACTTTGACAAGGACCATGGCTACCCCCATCCACCTCACCCCCGCCCCTACCCCTCCCACATCAGCTTGACATGGCCTATGGCTGTCACTTCCACCTTTCTTAACCCCTATTCACCTCACCCCTGCCCCCCACCAGCTTGACAAGCCCTATGGCTGTCACCTCCTACCTTTCTCTACCCCTGCCCACCTTCCCTGTCCCTACCCCTCCCACACCAGCTTGACAAGGCCTATGGCTGCCCCTTCCTACCTTTCTTTCTCCCATCTTTATCCTTCCCCTCTCATGTACGCTTTCCTCCTATTAGAATGATAAAACTGCGTATAGATATATATATATTTGCTCACTTTATTTTACTGTTTTTGGAAACATTGTACTTTGCCTATTTGGATGTTTTGTCTCCCCTCTCCACTGATGCGGAACCTTTGTAAATGAGCTATCTGTGCTCAGAAGTATTGTAATCTGAGAATGAATAAATAAATAAAATAAATAAACATTTCTCACAATTGTAAAGGATGACCATGCTCGTCTTGCCTTGGCTACTGTAATTGCTTCTTCTTCTGTCTTCCCAATTCCCTCCTGTCTAAACCTTAGACTTTCAAGCAACCCAAAAACTGCTACAGTTAGTAGCTGGCGGGCTCTCCCAACCTTTGTCTGTAATTTCCAGCCTAACTTTGTAAACTGGAACAGTACCTGATATCTGGAAAGCGGCACTGTCCACTCCCGTTTTTGAAAATGGAAGCACTACTGACTTAGGAAACGACTGGTCACGGTTCGTATTGTTGGCACAGTCAAAAATCATGGATTGAATAGTACTTTGCCAGATAGAGGAAGACACTGATTGACATGCTATGTCAACACAACATCCATCTGAATTCAGAAAAGGCAACAGCAGAACAGTGCAATATTTACAAACAGCATTGGACGAGCAAGCTAACAGCAGCTGTATGTGACAGTTTTATTAAAGGGGAACAGTCAGAACTAAGACCCCCATACCCGAGTGTGGGACTGGTCCCAATTTGCACTTTGTGCAAAAACATGTTTTTACTTAGTGTTCACTGCAGTATACTGGAGTGTATTGGGCTGGTGCTGCTAACTTCCAAGCTGCCATGTACTGTAACTAGAAATCTCAGAATCCCCTACAGCTGGCATCAGAGTAGGACTGCAGCAGTGGGAGATTCCACAGCCTGCAGTGCCTGCTGGAGTTTCCATAAGCTCTGATACCTTGTTTGCAGGTTAGAGTAGAACATAAGAACACAAGAAAAGCACTTGCAGATGGGGACCATGCGATCCATCTAGTCTGCCCTAGAACCAACCCCCTCCCTATGCAGCCTTCATCTTAACTGGTCCTTTATGTTTGTCTCATGTGAGTTTGAACTCCCTAATTGTCTTTGATGCTATCAACTCCTGGGGCAGGCTGTTCCTTGGGTCTATCACTCTCTCTCTGTGAAGAAGTGCTTCCTGAGGTTGCTTTTTAATCTTCCTCCTACCAGTCTCATATCATGCCCTGTCATGCATGCTGCCATGTTCTGTTGAAATAGATTGCCTGTCTGAGCTGTGTTCAATCCCCTCACGTACTTAAATGTTTCAATCATGTCCCCTCTGTTTCTTCTCTGCTCAATGGAGAATAGATTTAGCTCCCCGAGTCTCGCTTCATATGACCTGTGATGCAGTCCAAGCACCATCTTAGTAGCCCTTCTCTGCACTGTTTCCAAATGGTCAATGTCCTTCTTGAGGTGAGGTCTCCAGAACTGAACACAGTACTCCAAGTGTGGCCTCAGCAAGGAGGACCTGTAGAGGAGCATGAGAACCATCCTGTTTTGACTAGAAATTCCTCTACTTATCAATCAATCAATCTTTATTTTACCAGATGAAGCACCGTTGAGCAAGCTCATTTCCAAGGTGGACCTGGCATACAGAAATAACATCCAGTACATAAGAGATACACATATGCTTACACAGGTACAGCAATACTACTGCTAGTAAAAGCAGCACAGATGTAACAGCAAATAAAATACGGGCTGAACATCAGGTAGAAATTCAAACAGGATACAAATGAGGCAGCATATAAAGTATACAAAGCTATACATAAGCTAGATAGGCAAGATACAGAAGGTTCACATCAAAGTGTTTATTTTGAACAGTACATTTAAATACCCCATAATGTTAGTATAGGACAAAACAGTATATACTCCGAGAGAGTGAGGAGCAGCCGAGGGAAATTAGAATCTAGGAAAGAGCAGGAGGTGGAAGCCTGGGGTGGAATGCTTTAAAAAGTGCATGTAGGAGGTAGGAGCTGGTCTCAAGGTGTCATAACCTGACAGAGCACGTCAGGAGTAGCACTTACAGTGTTCAGAGAAAAGTCTCGCACAAAGGAGTTTGGATTCAGGGACTTGAATGGGAATTGCTAATTTTAGAGTTATTTGAAGCTTGTTCCAAAGCTGGGGTAGTGTGAAGCTTATACATCCGAAGACGCCGCCTGCCTTCTCACATTATTTTTCTACCTTTAATTTGTCAGTTATGATTATGCAGAGATCTCACTCCATTTGTGTCTTTTCAAGTTGATGTCCCCCCAGTGTGTACTTTTTTCCAGGGTTCCTCTTTCCCAAGTGCATTACCTTACACTTTTTGGCATTAAATTGTAACTGCCACTCCCTGGACCAATGCTCTAGCATTCTAAGGTCAGCTTCCATGTTATCTGCTCCTTCCCTTGTGCCCATTCTGTTGTAGAGTTTTGTACTGTCTGTGAACAGGCAAACCTTCCCTGTTAGTCCATTCGCTATGTCTGCTATAAATATGTTAAATAGGATTGATCCCAGTACTGATCCCTGCGGACACCACTGGTCATCCTACCCTCCCTTGACAATGACCCACTGACTAGCACTATTCATTCAGCCAGTTACTGCTCCAGCTGACTATCTTCTGGCCAAGTCCCATGTGTTCCAGCCTGATGGTTAGTCTTCTGTGAGGGGCAGTGTCAAAGGCCTTGCTGAAATCTAGGTATACAACGTCCACCACCACTCACTGATCCAATGTTCTGGTGACCCAGTTGAAGAAGTCAATCAAGTCCACTTTCAATTTATTAAGCTCTTTTAGGACCCTCTCCCTTGTGAAGGGGCTAATATCTGCTTCCTGGGTATCTTCCTTTGGCCTGCTCTGTGTGGGACCATTGCCACTGTCTTCCATGGTAAAGACAGAGCAAAAGAACTCATTTAACACTTCTGCCTTGTCCTCGTTACTCTCTGCCATTTTACCTTCCTTGGTTGCTAGTCGGACTATTCCTCTCTTAGTTTTTCTTTTTTTTCTTATGTATCTGTTGAAGGATTTGTCTCCCTCTTTAACACCCTGTGCTATTTTCTCTTCCGTCTGTGCTTTTGTCTTCTAACAGCTTTCCCCACTTCCTTTAATTTGTTCTTGTATTCTTCCATATTTGTTTCGTGTTTTGATTGCTTGAATTGTGTAACAGCCGTTTTTCTCTCTTTGATTTTGGATGCTGCTTTGTGAGAGAACCAGAGAGGACTTTTCCTTTTTTTGGACTTGCTGATCTGCTTAGTACATACAGTTGTTACTGTATACAGTGCAGTCTTCAGAGTATTCCAGCAGTCCTCTACATCTCCTGTAATTCTTCCTTCTAGCATGGATGCGATCATAGTTCTTATTTTGGGGAAGATGGCTTTTCTGAAATCTAGTACCTTGATTTTTGTGTGACTATTTTCCTCCATATTGTTCACAGTAAACCAGATGAACTGTGATCACTGGTCCCTAGATTGGCTCCCACCTCTGCTTCTGGGATCTTTGTGCTGTTTGTCAGCACTAGATCCAATATTGCTTTGCCTCTGGTGGGTGAGTTCACTAGTTTGATGCAAGCCTGCTTCCCTTAGTGCAAAAAAACCCAAAAAACTCTGCTCCGGTCTGAGGATGCGGTGTATGAGGACCAGTCCACATCTGGAAGATTGAAGTCCCCCCACAAGCAACAACTCGCCCCTGTCCGCCATCATTGAGATGGTTTTCAAGAGCTCCTTGTCTACGTCGGCCTCCTGGGATGGGGGTCTGTATATGACTCCTACCCGGATAGGGGCTTTGTCCCCAGCTCCTAGTGTAACCCAAAGGGCCTCTGCTTTACTGTGTTTTCCCTGGATTTCTGTTGCACATATGTCATCTCTAACATATAATGCCACACCCCCTCCTCTCTCCCTCGTGATCTTTCCAGAATAACACATACCCTGGGATGGTGACATCCCAGGAGTGGTTCCCAGTGAACCATGTTTCTGTAACAGTGACCCAGTCTAATTGTGTATCTGCCATTATGGCTGTGAGATCAGGGATTTTGTTTGGCAGACTATGAGCATTGATGCAGATTAGCATTTCATCCCCTTCTGTTTTGGTCAGTTGCATGTTTAATATGTTTTGTTTGTGTAATTTGTTGAAATGCTTGGTCTGAGTACATTTGGTGCGGTGTTTGGTCCATGATTGGTGCATCCTTGTGCTGAACTAGTTGGTGATGGGGGAGGGGCATTTGGCAACCCTTTTTGTGCTAGTGGTGCCTTTGCCACCCCCTCTTCCACTAGTTTAACTGACCGATATGAACATTGAATTTTTGCCCTAGCGCTCGGGTCCCCTACTTTAAGAGGTGTAAGCCATCAGATTTAAAAGAACTCTCATTCCCAGAAGTCCTGTCATTTTCCAGTAAAGTGGTGTGCTTTTACCTGGCACCAGTCCTTTAGCCAAGTCTTTAGCTCAGAGATGTCCTCTTCCCTGATCTTCTGCCTGCTGCCTCCTTTTTTCCAGACTGGCAGAATTTCAGAGATGGTGATAGTGGATGAAAGGGAAGCGAGATTGTTACCCAGCCTGGTGAGGTTTTGTTTTGTTTCCTCTTCTGACTTACTGGCTAGGTCATTCGTACCTATGTGGAGAATGAAATGTGTGTCTCAATCAATGCCTCGAACGATTTTCTGTATGAGATTGGGGTCCCTCCATGCCAATGTTCTGGGGAGGCACCTTACTGTAGTTGAAGTATGGTCCTGCTAGAGGTGAGTCTTTACACCCCTAATCATTGAATCACCAATCACTAGTACCGGTTTCTTTTTGTTCTTTTTAGCAGGTTTAGTTGTGTGCGGTACCTCCATACGTCACTCTGGTTTCACAGAGTTTGTGATGCTTGTTACGCTATTTGTCTTGGGAGATAGTGCAGTGTACCTACTCAATGTTTGAATACATTTGGTACCTTCCTGTATTGAGGATTTTGTGCCAGTTGTACAAGACCTGACCTATTGCCAGCTCCCTGGCCTGTTTGTCCTTTGGGGTAGGGGTACTGGTGTAGTGCACCTTGAAATTAAAGATTTTATGCTGTTGCCCAGTGGGGGCTGATTTAGTATATCGTGGAGGTATTTTATTTCAGCCCATGCTGAATGAAGCTGTGATCGGAGGTCTCTGATTGTGAAACATGTTGAACAGTGCCTCACTCTGTAAATGAAGTCCTTGGTAAAAAGTGTGCCACAGTTTTTGCAGTTCAAGAGGTTCGTAGTGGCCTTTATTTTTCTGTTTAAGTTTCTGGTGAGAGAAGTAGATTGCCTAGAGGCAAGTAATGAGCCAAGAAGGAGCCTGGTACATCCAGCAGATCTGGGTTTGATTCCTACAACCTCCACTTTCATACGGTGTTACCCCAAGCAAGTCACTGAACCTCCTTGGTGCTCCTGGGTCACCCCTGAAAACAAGCATTGGGCTTAGTGACCTTACCTGGTTACCAAAAAATAAATAAAAAAAAATAAATAAAAAAAAGTTTTTGCACACAAAGTTCAAACTGGTCCCAGCCCGCCACTTGGATGTGGGTCTTTTAGTGTTGACTATTACCCTTTATGGCCTTTGACCTTGTGTGCAAAACTGATCAACTAACTGGACAACATAGGGTTTGGGAAGTGTTAAACTTTGAACACATTTCAAAATGACATCAGAAACAGAACACAGTTCAGTTAGAACAGGTACTAGCCTATCCTGTGGAAAACTCATTACTGATGAGAATAGCACAGGATTCAGCTTTGGGGATCCTGCTCATTTCTTTAGTCAGGATTTGTCCGATGTCTGTCAAAGCTTTGGCATACAAGTTTATGCTGATAATACTGGGGTTAATGTTAAAGGCATGCTGACAATCAAAAATAGAGTTCTAACTGATGTTTTGAAAATAGGTCTACTTTAGGAGGCAAAAAACATAAACGAACCTTATGCCGGAGTTATCCAGGAGGAGAAAATGAAACAAAGTTTATGATACTGTGGGTAATGTTAGATACACACTGGCTGTAGAAAGTAGAGTTAGAATCAATCTTTTTGAGCATAGGTCTTCTTCATGGATTATTTAAACTTTGATAACTGGTAAAGGCACCATGTGTATAACCCCAAGGTGGCGTTATCCCAAGGGTTACTACCCCTGCCTGCTTAACCACTAACAGCTTGAGGGGTCCAGATCCAATGGCAGGTGCCTCCACCCAGAGGTCAGGGTTGGTACAGTTGGGAATGACTTGGTCACAGCCCTCTGGGTCACTGCAACCCCCCTTTCCTTCCACCAGTAGCTCACAAACGTTTCCCACACCACCATGGCAACATACACTTACCCCCAGGTTTGGTTGATCAGCTTGGTTCTGGGGACCCCCTGTGAAATAAGATGCAGTAACACAATAACTCCTGTACAGTATGGTTGTACAAACACACAATTCAGACAGGATACTTTGCAAAACAACTAAATCTGATTTATTTAGGGTGAATAACAAGGGCAGGGGAAATCTGGTTGATTAGCTTAACAATCTACTATGTCAGAGCACTGTGCACAGGCTAACTCCCTACAAGTCACTGTCACTGGGTACCCAGGCAATAAGAGGCTAGCCTATTCAGTGCAGCTGGTTGGGGCCCTGAAGATGAAGACAAATGTTCAATACCCAAATTGATACTGCAGAGCCAGCAGGCTCAGTTCCTGTGGCCCAAGAGGCAGACAGACCAAACTTGCCCTCAATAGAACATCTGACAGGGAGCTACCCTGATTTTGTACTCACGACTCCTGTAGAAGGATCCCTCTCACACCACCTCAGGATATAGGCCTGTGTTCAGAACACTTCTCCACACATTTATATGTAGGACAGAGGGGTACCATACCAGGCAGCGGCTTTAATTCCTGATCGCATTCATTGCACGACTCGGGAGATGCAACTCAGCTTCACTTTTCCTGACAGACCGAGTGCAATGAAGCAGATTGTCCAGTCCTCTACAGGGTGAGCCTGGTAGGTAGCTGCCATGTATCAGCCTCCTCTGCCTGCACACCACAGCGGATTCAGTCTGACTACTCTGGCGATACTGTCGCCCGACTTCATTGGCCTTCCACACGTGCTTCCCGTGCAAAGACTCTACAGCACAGGAGCCCAGAGCTCCTTCCCTTCTCACGGCCACAACAACTCTGCCCTCTCGGCCGTTAAGCAGAGAGTCACAATTCGGGCACCACCCAATTCTATTGGAGGGCTTCTGATGCCAATCCCTTCTGTCTCCTTTTATTGGTGCAAAAAAGGCGCCACCTTCTGGACTTCAGTTCCCAGCATCACGGGCCATATCTCCCATTGGCAACCGGCTCCCGAAAGAGTTCCAGCCCTAATTGGCTGCTCAATGCTCCATTTTAAGTGCCCCTTCCTCCTTATTGGACCCAAAAGGCAGTCCTGGTCCAAAATGGAGGGGCCAAACACACAAAGTCCCAGCTGCAAGGGAAACAGGTTAAACTTACTACATTTCTCATTACTCAGTCAACATACAATATATAAATGATACAGCCCAATAAGGTGCCTGCTTTGTCTACTCAATGATGGTAAAAACATGGCACATACCCAGCGGCTCGAGTGGGACTCGAGCAGGAGAACCCACAGCCCCCTCCCCTTTTAGTGAACTGACGGGGTCAGCAAGCTGGCAGCCCTTAAAGTGACCACTAGAGGCATTTTAGTAAACCCTCACTTGTAAAGGGGTTACATGAGAAAAGCTTGTTTCTAGATATGGCCTGGGGAAGGGGTACAGATGCAACGGAGAGAAGATGTAATATAATGACATAGCAACACAGTTGTACATCAATAAAATGCTATCTACATGTAGTAATTTACAATATGATACACTGCATATATAAAAATACTTATAATATAAGGCAAGAACACAATAAGAGGGTATCAGCAGTGGGGGGCAGTATCACAGAGTAACATAAGGGATTAATATGGGAAAAGGGAGATATAAGGCAGGCACCAGCAGAGAAAGAAGGGTACTTTCGAGGTACCTCAAGGGAATCAACAGAGTCTAAGAGGGTAGCATCTTTCAGAAAAAGAGATGTGTAAGAACAAGGGGGCACAGTTTGAAGATGGGGGGACAGCTCAGAGGCAACATGGGGAAGTATTTTTTCATGGAAAGGGTGGTGAACACATGGAATGGCCTTTCTGAGGAGGTTGTGGGGTCAAAAACAATGCGGGAATTCAAGAATGCATGGGACAGACATAAGGCAATTATAGTGGGGTGTAGTAGAAAGTAGGCTCTTGGTTAACTAGGATCTGCAGCTTATCTAGTAGGTAGGGAAATGGGCAGACTAGGTGGGCCAAGCGATCTTTATCTGCTGTCAAAGTCTATGTTTCTATGTTACTAGGATGAGGACAGGATAGGATTACCTATAATGAGATAGTTAGGCAAAATAAATTATACTGTGGGTAATAGTGATTGAATGCTGATAAAAACAATTAGAGTAAGGGCCCAATTTTTCAGCAGTGGGGGACAGTCAGAGGAGGTGCTTGCTTTATGCCAAGAGAACCTGTCATAGTGACCGCCACACTCCCGCCTTCCACTGCCTCCAGCACTGGGACCGGAACAACTCCCACCATGAAATACTAGCCTGAGCCAACCTTCCTCTAGTTATGGTAGCTGCGGACACTGGTCAGCAAGTGAGGTCTGTTTCTGGTTTTCATTGAAAAATAATGTTTCCGTAGTGGCTACATATCTGAAGATTCCCTGTGGAAGTGGAGCAAGGGATCTCCAATATGTCTGGACCAGCTTGATGTCTCTTCCCTGGCTGTTGCTGCATCGTGCCCCTGCGCAGCGCTCTGCTTGAGTGTACGGGGCAGCCGGGGTTGGTGAGTGCTGCCAGCATGCAAGGCATCCTCTGTGGCATCCCAGCGGGAAGCTCTGTGGGCTGATATGGTACAAACTGCACGTATGTTCACCCCGTTGATGAGTTAATTTATTTATTACGCTCAAGATCCTTTAGGCAAGGCCTGTTTTCAAAGGATCTGGGGTCAGAAAGTATGTTTACAGGTAGGTCAGTCAAAGTCACATTAGCTGAAACAGGTTACACATGAGATTGCGCAGATTAAATGTTACATATTTGCAGATTCAATGTTACATATTTACATGGAAACATATTTACAAAGGAGATACAATGCTGCAGTTGGTAATGTTACAACTGGAGTCCAATTCATAGTTAGAGAGGTAAATAGAGGTTAGAGAGGGGATTGCAGGAGGGCAAGAGAGAGAGTAGGATTAAGAAATCGGGTCATTTAAAGCAGCTGCAGGTGGTTAGGCTGAACTAATGACTCAAACAACTGTAATTTAAACCGGAGGAGAGACTCAGCTGAATTTTGAGTAGAGGGAGATGATATTCCAAAGTTTGGGGAAACTAAACAAAGAGCAGGATTGTCCCAGGGAGGTTTTCCTGTGGCGGAAGGATCAACGAGTCTTGCTCTGCACCTCTCGTGGCGTATATTGATGTCATTGGGTTCAGTAGGCCACAGACTCCAGTGATTTGTTGACCAAGCAGGGCTTTTGTTTTCCAGTGACAAGTGTAGCATACTGACAACGAGATTCTAGGGTTAAGCACCCCAGGTCACTGTAGAGTGTGCATTTGTGGGAGTCAGGGCTTTGTGTAAGGGTGAATCAGCAGGCCCTTGTCAGGAGGCAGAGTTCCAAGGAGCCACTGCGAGCTGGGCTAAGAGACCAATGCTCACTGCAAAGGGCAGCCATCCCAGTAGTAACGACAGAAACCAAAAAGGCGGCAGCACTCAAAACAAAAAGGTCGGTCCACAAGTCAGAAAATAAATGCAGTGATTTATTGCTGAATAGCAGACTTGGAAGGACAGACTACTCCTTCCTGACCATCCTGTTTCCCCTTGTCAGGTGGCCTCTGACCCTGTCAAGGGTCTTGCTATGTGCTGCTCCATAGACTACAAGCCCATATTCGAAGAGACTTAGTAGGTAGCTTCTGATAAGGAGCTGCTTGATTTCCAGCAGGAATTTGTTTTTGTGCCGATATAACAGCCCGAGCCTTGCATTACAGGTTTTAAGTAGCATGTCAACATGAGCAGAATAAGTCAGACATGACTCTAGGATAAGCCCCAGGTATTGGAAAGTGTATACCTGTTTGATGTGTGTGCCAGAGGCTATAGTGATGTGTAGAGGGGTATGGCTTGGGACTTATTTCTAGAGTAGTAGAGCATGGCTTTTGTTTTCTTCGAGTTGAGGACTAATTGGTTGTCAGTGAACCAGTTACAGATGGTATGAAAGTGAGACTGGAAGTTAAGTTGGATGGCCTCTGTGTACTGGGGAGAAGCAGTAATAACTACATTATCCACTTAAAGTAGAAGTCTGGTGGATGAGCAAACTTGAGGGAGATAATTCACAAATAGGCTAAAGAGGACTGGGCCATGGATGGATCCTGGGGGGACCCCAACTGTTGGGGGCAGGAAATCAGACAGAGATGACCAGTATTTGACAGCTTGCAGTCCACTAGTGAGATAGTTTCAGACCCAGCAAAAGGCTTCATCTGATAGGCCGAGGTGGGATAATGATGCAGAGTTGATTGTGCTAGAACATGATTAGGACCCTAAGGTCATTTACAGTTGTAGCCAATGACATGTACCAATACTTCCAGAAATTTCTGTGATGTCTCTTTTTTTCTAACCTTCATTTTGCTTCAGGAGAATGCATAGCATATACAGTAATGATAAATTGCACATTACAAATGTATACTGGAAAACATATACAGTAATGGTAAATGGAATGTTGCAAATGTATGCTGGGAAACATGTACAGTACAGTTGGGAATCCAAATAGAATCTGATGGCAGAATGGGACCAATGGTCATCAAGTCTGCCTTTACTATACTACTTCACCCCATCGACCTAATATACTGGTGGGTTGTCTCCTACTTCCCCCACTCCCCCATCCTTCAACCCCCTGGTACCCCCCCTCCACAGGGACTATGAGACCCCATGCCCTGTCCCAACTGTGTTCAAATCTGTTTACGGCTTCTGCCCCACCAGTTCCACAGGCAGCTGTTCCATGACTCTACCACCCTCCCTGCAAAATGAAACCTTCTCACATCCCTTCTGCATTTACCTACACCAACCTCCAATCATGCCCTCTTGTGACTGTGTCCCTATTTTTTAACAAAAAGGGCCTCACTATTAAAACTGTCTGTACCCCTCAGAAACCTCTGTTTCTGTCATGTCCCGGCTCTTTGCGCTTGGCCTCCAGGGAGTACATATTTAGGGCCACCAACTGTTCCTCATCAGATCTGCCTTGCTGGCCCAGGATAATCTTGGTGAACCTTTTCTGCGCTTATTCCAGTCTGTCTCTGTCAAATATCTTACTGTACATGAGTCCACTTAATCTATGAGGCATAGAACTCTTCTTGTTCAAGTCTAACTCATCCTACCCCAAGAGCTTTTCTTAGCAGGTACTAGATTGATTGAAATTGGCCTTTATTTATCCATGAGATAATAACGCATCCTTTTCAGCTTATAGCATTCAATTAAACACAGTTTTGGATTCTGGAGGATTGTAGTATTTCCCGTTTATGAGGATGCCTTACTTTGCATTAAATAGGCCCAATGATATAAGTTCCTATGGACTGTCCATGCAGATACATCTATGAATACCAAATCCCTTAATAATGTCTCATCTGTTTTCTTTAAACTTTTCCTGTGGCAGCTGTTTCTTATGTTGCAATAATTGTGTCCCACAATTTCATAAGTATTTTACATGTTAGAAACGTATGAGTTAGCAAGCCTGGGTTATCTGCGCACCTCAGGCATCTATCCATTGTCTGTGAATTCACTTGGTTAAAGGAAAATGGTCAGCATGAAGGTACCCACAGTCAAGTGTGGGGCTGGTCCCAACGTGCACTTTGTGTGCAAAACATTCTGGTTCACTTACAATCTACTACACTACAGTAAACAGTATCAGGCTAATTTTGCTTAGTTCTAGGCTAACATCTGTGTCAGTGTCAGTGGTTCAGCAGGTAGCACACTCGCCTCTGGGGCTGGGAGATCAGAAGGCTGTGGGTTCTATCCCCACACCAGGCACTTGGGTTAATATCTCAATACTGACACTGTAGTGCAGCATGAGGGGGGTGCTGCATTCTAGAGGTGACGCCTTTTAGATGAGACATTAAAGCGAGGTCCCATCTGCCTGTTCTGGTGGTAGTTCAGGTGGATGTTAAAGATCCCATGGCACTTCTTGAAAAAGTAGGGGAATTTCCCCAGTGCCCTGGCCAAATTTCCCCCATTCACTAAAAAATACCAACAGCTTAATCTGATTCAAGGTCAGTTAGCATTCATCTGTATCCCCATCCCCCCTGGGTTGTGCCTGAAAATAGGCGGAATTTGTCTAGTGCACTTACCTGGTCAAGAAAAACTAAATAAAATCTTGTTACCACAAATCCCAGAATCCCCTACAGTTGTCATCAGAGCAGGGCTGCAGCAGTGAGCGATTCAATAGCCTGCAGTACAAGTTGTGTGCTTGCCTGCACTAATATGGCAGAATGTCAGCCACCCAACCCTCTCCCTTTCATCCCGCTTTTTATCTCACCAACCCCCCCATCCACAAACAAGGCCCACTCAGCTGATAAACCACTTCCACCATGACAACGCCATCCCTGGCTGACCCCCTACCCCCCTTAGGCTAGACTGATGAACTAAATAGTAAAACCAAAAGGCTGAACCCTATTTACCCTATCCTCTTCAACCTTTAGTTGGATATGTAAGATTTCTTTGGTATTTGAATGTCTGTGTAACAGTTTTCTGTTCTCTGTAAACACTGTTATATTTGTAATGTTTGTTCAACAGTGACCTGGAACCTTTGAAAACGGGTCCTGGACTCAAAGGTATTAATCCTAAACTGAAATAAATAAATGTTAGAGTTTGTGTAAGCTCTGATCTTTTGTGTGCTGGTTCCTTTGTCCTCCCTGAGTGAAATACAGTCAGAGAGGACTGTACTGAGCCCCTGGAGAAAAGCAGACCCAGAAAACATCTGATTGGGGATTATATAAGCTCTAACATGCACTGCAGGCTATCGAGTCCCCTCTGCTGCCTACTGCTTTGATGTCAGCTGCAGGAGATTCTGGGATTTGTAGTAACAGAAGATGTCAGCTTGCAACTGCATGTTATGACCAGCTTTGAAACACACAACAGACAGTCAAACTGCAAACAGCCCAGACAAACCCAACAAAATCACACAGACCAGAAATTTGACCTGCACTCCAAGCTCTGTAAATGAAATTTTGTCCACCACAAAATTAAATCCCAAAAAAGTTTTCAGCTTTATTGCAGAAATAATAGTGCAGCAGTATACAAACACCGTCATCCCTCGATAGGCCCACATCCCTCCAAGTTGGCCCCCAGACTCCAATGTAGATGAACAGCTCTTTGCTACACCATCCCTTCAACCATGAGTCACGTTCTTGGTGTGGAGAACCCTGTTCACACTTGGTTTTAGACAAGCAGCACCTCACCAAAAGCCACTGCATATGCTACCTGCTGGTTCTATGATGCTGCTTCAACAAAAACAAGACTGATGCCACTCACAATCACACAAACTCTGCGACACCAACTACAACACTAACACAGTTTCTTGCCAACAGAAACCACAAAAGCCCCTACCACAAACAAAATATAGAACATATGTAATATGGGGGGGCTTCATCCCCACCAATATTAATATAACCAACTCCATGGCGCACATACCATGGAGTACCAGTAAACAGACAAGGTTGATGCTTCGGTGATCTTTATTAATGTGACACATAAACAGCCAGCAGGATAGTACAGTAGTATTTTCACCCCACCACCACAACCACCCAGTGCAGTGTGTACTTTTCAGAATCAGAGACTATACCCAGAACCCCCAACATGTCCATTACACCTGCAGCTTTAAGTTCTGGGCAATACCCATCAAATAATCCTTCAAAGATCCATACCTCGTACTGTTCAACCATATCCATCAGCCTCTCAGAACTGTCCTGATATCTTTTCATCAACCCTTCGACCTCCATTCCTCGAAGCAGCTGCTGCATTTTCAGTTCAGTAAGCCGCTGCTGACCCCTAAGCACATCAATAAATTTACACACAGTGGGATGTGTTGCCCCCAGCAAGGAGCTGAAACCCCTGTGCCAGCCCTCAATCGCATTGATGGTGCGAGGTAGCCCTTCCCTCACAGCCGCATAACAGTTCCGGAACTCCACTGGAAAAATGGGCCACCTCCGATCTCCACTCCTAATGGGGCATCCCAACCACGGGTCCTCAAAACAGTCGAGGAATGGGGCCAACTCCTCCTCCTCATATGACAAATAAAACTCCCAGTGCCATAGCTCTTCAAATGCACTGCACATGTCAGCAGGAGGTACAAAAGCTAGGGCAGCAAGCATACGAATATGCAGTGCGAATTCCTCACTCCTCACATACAGCTACACAAATCCCCATGATACTGCGATTTTTGCCATAAACACCGCAAGAAATGGAAAAAGCAGCCATGCAGTTCCACAGGAGGGAAGACAACACGCAGAGTTTTGTAGGCAGCCAGCTGATAATCAATCAGAATGGGGGCTCCAGTCCAGGACACAGCTCCTGCAACTTTCTGAACACAGCCATATAGCACTCCAGGGACCTACTTGCCATGTGCACATACACAGCTGGCAGCACTGCCGACATCTCCACTCCATGCAGACTATACATCTGATGGAACAGACAGGGGCAGCATTTGAACGTGGCATCTGTGAACCAGGCAGAACTCTGGGACAGGTCCTCCAAGTTGTGAGTCGTACTAAACAGCAGAAATCTGTCTCACTACCACCAGAATCATGCTGTAGATACTCTTCTCCTATATCTGTCACCCAGTACTCTTCGGGGATACACAACTCAGACAGAGCTGTAGGTTCCATTGGGGCTCTGTGAACACTCCTCTGGGCTCTCTGTATGGACTGTTTCAGGTGGTTAAAGTGTGTCAATCTTCCCCCGACAGCACTGGACAGCCCACTGCAACAAGACACTACCACTTGCTGACTAGATTCAGTAGTCTCCACTGCTCTCTTCTTCACCTCTTCCCAGACTCTCTGAACAGTCACACCAGCCTTGTCAAGCACATGATTATGCCACCCGGAAAGCGAAACATCACTGACTCCAGCGATGGTCTTAGCTCGCCCCAGACACCTCCCTGAGTGATACTCAACACATTTCCAATATGTCACGGCACCTCGAGTACTCTCCTTCTGGTACAAAAACCTGTGACACACTAACAGATTTTTACCCCGAGTGCTTCTCACAGACTCCATTGACATGGCAAACCGACCCACACACCACCGACCTGCACACCACGACAGACACTGCACCCCTTCTCAATCACTCTCTGACTTAGCACCAATCAATGTAAGACACCTGCAGCAGTAGCACATAGTTTCGCCATACAACACCTGCCAACAAAGCACACCTCAATATAAAACACCTGCCGCCGTACAGCACACCTTGGTAACAGGCTCTTTGCTGCCATGGTTTCGATCTCCTTGCTTCGCTGTCACGACTTTGCTGTAACAACGGCATACCCTGCTTGCCTAAGATCCCACCTCATCTCCCTAAAATTTCTCTGTACCATCCCAGCCCCATCCCTAGCCAGGTTATTAGCCCCAGGTGGACAATGACATTCAGCTCTCCCTCCTGCCCCACGGCCTTAGCGATCTTTAGGATCTGCTTTCCATTCCTCCAAGCCATGGCACCAGGTAGGCACCTCACCTTCCTCTTTCCCTCCCTTCCCATTCCCAAATCTACCCCACTCACAATCGAGTCCTCTACCAGAAACTGCTTTTTCCTCTGGTGTGGTCTTCTCTCTCATACTTTAGGGCCTTCCTTATGGAGGACCCCCATGTCCTCCCTGGACACTACTACAGGTGCCTCCTACCAGCAGTCCTGTCCAGTCAGAGCAGCGAATGAGTATTGTAGTGGCACAGGTTGAGGAATGTGCCCCTTAGCCGCCACTCCCCACCCTCCTGGAGCCAACCACAGTCCAGTCGACCCTCCTTTTTAATTACATTACACCAGCCTATCAGAATAAGTGGGAGTTTGGTTCATTTATCTAGATCTGAGATGATGAGTTTAGCGATGGAGTGTAATTTTTGTTAAATTGAAGTGACAGATCTTTCAACAATTTTATTTCTAAATATGTTATGTAGTTACTTAGTTTATCCTGTTGGCTATTAGCCACGTACTTCCTACAGCCTGGAACAAGCTATGCTTAAAATTCACACCCTAATCTCATTAAATGCATTCAAATCCCATGTGACCAGATTGACTACCGACACTTGCCATTGTTACTAAACCCTTACCTTATAATTACCATTCCCCTCGCTTCCGCCACCTTATTGCCCTCTTCATTACCGTCCGTTCCTTTGAATTCGCTCCCTCCCAATGACCTCTACTGCTGGTGTCTACCTACTACACTTATTGATATCCACCCGTCCTCTGTCTACATTCAGTTACACTCTTATTACATGTATGCCTGTAAATTGTTCCTAACTGTATTATACTCCGGTTACTTATTGTATATATTGTATATAATAGCTATTAGAATCTGATATCTTTTTTGCTGTTTTTGCACTATGTATCTGTTGTCCTTTATCATGTATCGCACTATGCATTGTACTTGATGTATGTTTGTCCCAAGGGACCTCCTTGCAAATGAGCTTGCTCAACGGCTATCTATCTTCACAACAAACTTGAACTTGAACTTGAATATCTCCAGAGCAATTTCCTCCATGTCTTCAGTACCAATGTAGGGCCACCATAGAAGAATCGGCATTTATATAGTGCTTTTCATACATACTGTATCCCAAAACACTTTACAACCAGTGCTAGACTGGTAGTGAAGAGACTGTAAATGTACAGTGGCAGCCATTCCACACATCAACACCCACACACAGCCTTGGACAATTGTATGAACTGGTTTTATGGGAAGGAAAATGTTGGCCATGACACCAGAGAACATTCCTTACTCTTACGAAAAGTGCTTTGTGTTCTTTTACTTCCACCTGGACACCTACCAGGACAGCACCAGAGATGGGTAGAAGGGACCTTGGTTTAATGTCTCATCCCAAGGGCGGCACACCCCAACAGTATAGCACCCCCCAATACTGCACTTGGGTGCCAACTTTTAAGGTATGAGCTGCATCCCGCTGTTGGAGTAGAACCCATGACCTCCTGGCCCAGAGGCAGAAGTGCTACTGATACCAGCCCTTTATTTATTTAGTTTCTGTTGACCGGGTAAGTGCACTAGACAAAACCTGCCTATTTTCAGGCACGACCCAGGGGAGGGGGTTACAGATGAATGCCAACTGACCTTGAACCAGATTAAGCTGTTGGTAGTATTTTTAGTGAATGAGGGAAATTTGGCCAGGACACCGGGGGAAATTCCCCTACTCTTTTCGATAAGTGCCATGGGATCTTTAACATCCACCTGAACTACCACCAATCCAGGCAGATGGGACCTCGGTTTAACATCTCATCCGAAAGACGGCACCTCAGAAATGCAGCACCCCTCTCATGCTGCACTACAGTGTCAGTACTGGGATACTAACCCAAGTGCCAGATGTGGGAACTGAACCCACAGCGCTCTGATCTCCTGGCCTCAGAGGCAAGTGTGCTACCTACTGAGCCACTGACAGTGTCCCTTTTAGCTTGGTAAGAGGTAGAGACCTGGCGAGGTGGTCACTGGGCCTGCACCGCAGTAAGAGCTCTCAGGCTGAGGCACTACAGCTATAAATTGATAGCAACTCTGTCAACTAAACTAGAGAAAGGGACCCGGCTCTGGGAGTTTGCCTTGAGCTAGCTGCTGCTGTGCCTGTGCTGCAGATTGAGTTGGAAATCCTGCTAACTAAATGCTCCTGAAAACTGATGGATCTGCCCTGTTGGGAGCCATTTTTACATTGGCTGTGCTTGCGCACCCAACGTTCTGTGGCAAGGACAGGTGAATTAGGGTGTGTGTCACTGCCGAGCCCATTGCAGTTCACAAAAACAAGGGCTTGGCAGTCTACACCAATGACCCTGGGCTGTGGTCCTGACATCACTCTCTGCTTGGTGGGCTGAAACTTTGTGTATTTCAAAGCACCGAAGTCGCTCCGATCAGAGAGGGCTTCAGTCCTTTGATTTGCACGAAGCCGTCAGCAAACAGCTGAGTGGCTTTCAAAGGAGCCTGTCAGTCTTTAGTCTAAAAAAATACTTCTCCATCGATGTCTGTTTCTACCCTCTTAACTGCCCCCACCGACCCTCTTTCACAGCATTTACTGCCCCACCCCCACAAACACAACACTGTCGCCACCTCACAATTTTTTATTTTTCTTTTTTATTTTATTTATATATTGCCTGTAACAAAGAAACCTGTCCTCAATCTCTGTAGCTGGTGCCCTGTAACTGCCCCCCACCCGACCATCCCTCTGAGCACCTCTCAACAAACATAACACTGACACTGGGGGTTCCTAATCACTTCAGTTTCATCCCATTTAGTTTTTTTTTTTTTTAATTTTTAACTCTCACCCCACCCGATCCTCCCTTCAGCACCCCCACCATAAGGTAACATTGACACTGGAGTGTCCAATCCTCCGGTGTCATCACCTGAAATAAAGAAAATGGCCCCCATCATTTTGTTGTTGTTGCTCTTTTAACCCTGTAAAACAAAAATCCATTGTTGTGTTTGCACGTTAGTCCTCCACCCATCCCTCCCACTCAACACCCACCACCCCACACCCTGCCCAAAGCCCTTACTTACCCAGTGAGGGGGAGGCTGACACTGTGATCTTCTCCAGACTGCAGAGACGTCTTCACTCTTCGATGCTGGACCGTGAACTGAGGAAATCAGGTATGCAGTTCAATGTATTTTAATGGGGTTTTGAACTTAGTAGCATAACTTTGGCATTTTTCAATATTTTTGTCCCAAATTTTCAATATACGGTACCTTTTTTGGGACACCACCTAATGAACAATGCAAGTGACGTTACGTAAATCTGTCCTGAGAGGTGATTTCATGGTTGCTGCGCAAAATCACCTTTCGGGCAGAAGCTGAACATTTTGTCCACCATTGTTCATGAGGTGGAGTCATAGGAAGGCTGTGTTGAAAATTTGGCATAAAAATATTAAAAATCAATCTTCCCCCGACAGCATTGGACAGCCCACTGCAACAAGACACTACCACTTGCTGACTAGATTCAGTAGTCTCCACCGCTCTCTTCTTCACCTCTTCCCAGACTCTCTAAACAGTCACACCAGCCTTGTCAAGCACATGATTATGCCACCCGGAAAGTAAAACATCACTGACTCCAGCGATGGTCTTAGCTCACAACAGACACCTCTCTGAGTGATACTCAACACATTTCCAATATGTCACGGCACCTCGAGTACGCTCCTTCTGGTACAAAAACTCATGACACACTAACAGGTTTTTACCCTGAGTGCTTCCCACAAACTCCACTGACATGGCAAACCCACCCACACACCACCGACCCACACACCACGACAGACTCTGCACCCCTTCTCAATCACTCTCTGACTTAGCACCAAAAATGAAAAACACCTGCAGCAGTAGCACGTAGTTTTGCCATTCAACACCTACCAACAAAGCGCACCGCAATGTAAAACACCTGCCGCCATACAGCACACCTTGGTAACAGGCACTTTGCTACCATGGTTTCGCTCTCCTTGCTTTGCCGTCATGACTTCGCTGTAACAACGGCATACCCTACTTGCCTAAGATCCCATCTCATCTCCCTAAAATTTCTCTTTACCATCCCAGCCTCATCTCTAGCCAGGTCATTAGCCCCAGGTGGACAATGACATTCAGCTCTCCCTCCTGCCTCATGGCCTTAGCAATCTTTAGGATCTGCTTTCCATTCCTCCAAGCCATGACACCAGGTAGGCACCTCACCTTCCTCTTTCTCTCCCTTCCCATTCCCAAATCTACCCCACTCACATTCGAGTCCTCCACCAGAAATTGCTTTTTCCTCTGGTGTGGTCTTCTCTCTCACACTTTAGGGCCTCCCTTATGGAGGACCCCCATGTCCTCCCTGGACACTACTACAGGCACCTCCTACCAGCAGTCCTCTGCGGTCAGAGCAGCGAATGAGTTTCATAGTGGCACAGGCTGAGGAATGTGCCACTAAGCTGCCATCCCCCACCTTCCTGGAGCCAGCCACAGTCCAGTCGACCCTCCATTTTAATTACATTACACCAGCCTATCAGAATAAGTGGGAGTTTGGTTCATTTATCTAGGATGATGAGTTTAGCGATGAACTGTAATTTTTGTTACATTGAAGTGACAGATCTTTCAACAATTTTATTTCTAAATATGTTATGTAGTCACTTAGTTTATCCTGTTGGCTATTAGCCACGTACTTCCTACAGCCTGGAACAAGCTACAAGCTACACTTAAAATTCACATCCTAATCCCATTAAATGCTTTCAAATCCCATGTGATCAGATTGACTACTGACATTTGCCATTGTTACTAAACTCTTACCTTATAATTAACATTCCACTTGCTTCTGCCACCTTATTGCCCTCTTCATTACTGCCTGTTCCTTTGAATTCCCTCCTCCCAATGACCTCTATAGCTGGTGTCTACCTACTACAGTTATTGATATCCACCCGTCCTCTGTCTACATTCAGTTACACTCTTATTACATGTATGCCTATAAATTGTTCCTAACTGTGTGATACTCTGGTTACTTATTGTATATATTGTATATAATAGCTATTAGAATATGATATCTTTTTTGCACTAGGTATCTGTTGTTCTTTATCATGTATCGCACTATGCATTGTACTTGATGTATGTTTGTCCCAAGGGACCTCCTTGCAAATGAGCTTGCTCAACGGCTATCTATCTTCACAACAAACTTGAACTTGAACTTGAATATCTCCAGAACAATTTCCTCCATGCTTTCAGTACCAATGTAGGGCCACCATAGAAGAATCAGCATTTATATAGTGCTTTTCATACATACTGTATCCCAAAATATTTTACAACCAATGCTAGACTGGTAGTGAAGAGACTGTAAATGTACAGTGGCAGCCATTTCACACAGCAACACCCACAGCATTGGACAATTGTATGCACTGGTTTTATGGGAAGGAAAGTGTTGACCATGACACCAGGGAACATTCCTTACTCTTATGAAAAGTGCTTTATGTTCTTTTACTTTCACCTGGACACCTACTTCCACCTGGACACCTACAAGGACAGCACCAGAGATGGGTAGAAGAGACCTTGGTTTAATGTCTCATCCAAAGGATGGCACACCCCAACAGTATAGCATCACCCTAGAACTGCACTTGGGTGCCAACTTTTAAGGTATGAGCTGCATCCCGCTGTTGGAGTAGAACCCATGACCTCCTGGCCCAGAGGCAGAAGTGCTACTGATACCAGCCCTTTATTTATTTAGTTTCTGTTGACCGGGTAAGTGCACTAGACAAAACCTGCCTATTTTCAGGCACGACCCGGGGGAAGGGGATACAAATGAATGTCAACTGACCTTGAACCAGATTAAGCTGTTGGTGGTATATTCAGTGAAAGAGGGAAATTTGGTGAGGACACCGGGGAAATTCCCCTACTGGCTGCCTAGTCGCCGTCAGTAGGTGTCTCGCTGACGTCACGCTGCATGATGGCAGCACTTCAGCAACAGCACTCGGAGATGGAGGTCGGTGAATGTACGGTATCTGATATTGCTCTATGTACAGCTTTGCAGGACTCACCCAGTTTGCCCATGCACAATCCCTCGCTGGAAACAGCACCGGAAGAGGACATGAGTATCCAAGAGTTGGCTGGGGATATTCCAGCGAGTGGGAGTTTGCTTGGTGAGGAGGTATTGAGTCGGCGGCATTAAACCCTGTTTCAGCACATTTCTCTCCTGTACCCGGAAATTCAATGGTAACGGGCGCTTCTACGGAACAAATTTCCCGGGGAACTGATGCTACAGGGACTGTTTCTGAGACCGGACTCAGAGCGTCACAATCAGTGCGAGGCGCTTTGGACTGCATTGAGGCCCCACAGACTTTCTCTTTGGACTGGTCTGAAGATTCAGCTCTTTCAGGAGCGGGCTGGCGAAAGACTGAATCCGGTCGTTGGATTCCTGATTCTGCCTGGAATACCTTCTCGTCGGACTCCTCTTCTTCAAAGCATGCCACCGATTCGGAAACACTGGGCCCAGGTATTCCTCCATATTCAGACAATGCACCTGAAAGCGCTGTGATTACTGAGGGTGGGGAGTGTACTTTGGCTTCTCTGAAACCAAATACCTCCTTTAAAAATTCTACTGGGGATAATGCTGCAATGTTGTTGCGGGAAGGGGGTAAAGACTCCCAATCCAGACCTCCTATGTCAGAGTTATTTAGAAATAAATTAGAGCAGGCCCCGAGACGTAATGCTGTTCGGATACGATATAAAGGAGGTCTCCCAGAGCATCCGGATAGGTATTATGTTTTTAAACAGCTTTTGAAAAATTCTATGGGCTTTCCCTTCTGACATTTATGCCTTAATACACATTTCTGGTGAAGATTCGTTTGACATTAGTTTTCAGACTATTCATTACTTAGACAAATTTTGGGATAAATACGCTATTCACAAAACCACACCTGTATGGACCCTTTTTTGCTATCCCACTTACCAGGCCACAAATCCGTTACATTACTATTATGTTTCTAGTAATGAAGGGTAAATGTAAGTGATATTTATCATTGGTTACAGTCTAAATGTGACATTCTGAGTCCGCCTGAGGCCTTATTAGATTCTGAAGGCATATGGACGGGGCTGGAAATTTAAAGTGAAGCTTTTTAGTTAATTCTGAAGTTGTGCATCTTCCCAACAGCTTCTTTTTGGGTAAAGATAGGGGAGTCTGCTTTTATGGCGGTCAACCCAGAGCTTGCTACAAGTGTGGAGCTAAAACCCATATCAGTAGTGTCTGTGACGTATTGAAATGCCCCCTATGTGGAGGTTTTGGTCATTCTCTGGATATGTGTACTAACATTTTTCAGTGTAACCTCTGCGACGAGAAGGGCCATGCCTTTCATCAGTGCCCTTGGGCTCGCAGAAATTGTACTGAAGGTTGGGATCAGGATGACTTGTTAAAAAAAGCCCATGCAAAGAAGCAAGGACCTCTTGATAAAACTGCTTCTATGCCCCCAACCCCTCAGGTTGTAGATCATTTAGCCATTTCTAAAACTACAGGGACTGGTAGTATAGAACCCCATACTTCTGTAGACGGCCACGCTACTCCCACACCTCTTGCCTCCAGTAAACAGACTTCTGGTCCTTCCATGCCCCCCCCTTTTGAAACGGTGAAAAGCAGACGCCTCACTAGAGCCTCTATAAAACAACCTCCTATAACCCCATTACCTACAGAAAACTTTTTCTCCCCTCTACAAGATGACCCTAGAGAGTCAGATCTTGAATCTGATACTTCTCATGTATCAGAACTTATTACTGAAGACGAAGATAGCAAAGCAACGGAGTTAGCAAAGAAAGAAAGGAAAAAAGGAAAGAAAAGAAAGTTAGCCAGAAACATGGCCCTTGACACCTTAGCTCCTATGACCATTTTGAAGCTAGCATCCTACAAT
This sequence comes from Neoceratodus forsteri, assembly GCA_016271365.2. Taxonomy (NCBI): domain Eukaryota; kingdom Metazoa; phylum Chordata; order Ceratodontiformes; family Ceratodontidae; genus Neoceratodus; species Neoceratodus forsteri. The sequence goes on from CM028136.1 coordinate 71,960,958, forward strand.
GTATGTAGTATAAAACGTTTCAAAGACAATTACCCATTCTGATGTATTTGGGGTCTTTGAAGCTTGATATAATTCTTTTACAAGAGACTAGGGTGACGTCTCTCTTTGAAACCAAACAGCTACAAAGGAAATGGATTTGGGGACCTTCCTTTTGGACCTTTGGTCCAGACATTGCGGATGGTCTTGGGGTATTATTTGGGAATACGTCTTTTAAAATATCTAAAGTGATAGATCTTAGACCTGGTAGGTTATTAATTTTGGATTTTTTCTTTGGGGAATTTTCCTTTCGCCTAATTAATTTGTATGCACCTCAGACAAAGTTATCTCGGATAGAAATCTTCGAAGACGTTAAACCCTTTTTACTAACTAGAAAGCATATAATTTGGGGTGGAGATTTTAACTGCTCCCTAGACATTAATATGAGTAAACAGCTTGGTAAAAAAGTATATTGCGATACTAATTTTCTTCACAAACTCATCAAAGATTCTGGTCTCCAAGATGTTTTTAGAAGTCTACACCCACAGGGTGGTGAAACATATTTTAGATATACTTTTGCAACTCGTATTGATATGCTTTTTGTTTCTCGATATCTCTTTCCAATATCTTGCTCAGTTGCACCTACTGAATTTTCTGATCATTTTATTTTAATTGGCAATCTCTCACTGACACATATTCCCCCTATTTTCTCCTCTATAAATTGTCGGTGGAGATTAAACACTTCCTTTTTATAGGACGCACACTCTTTTTCTAAATTAGAAGTTTTTTTTTCCGCCAAATTTTCTACTATGGATCTATTTGACCTTTCCTACGATTGGTGGTGCAAATGAAGAGGTGAAATTAAATCCTTGTTCATTAAGTGGGGCAAACTTAAGGCAAATTCAGAATATCTGCAATATTTATTACATAGAAATCAGTTGTACAAATTAATGTCTTTACTCCTTAAAGACCGTGTCTTAGTCCATTCCCAAATTATAACAATAAAGAAATTAATGAAAGCTTTTCAATACGATAGGGCTAAATCTTTAGATTTAGAATTTAAATATGGAATTAAACAAAGTCCTATGTCTGATCCTTTCCAGGCCTGTAAAACTCGTCTCACTAACACCTTAATGACAGGATTTGTTAATTCACAGGGAATTGATTACCACAGATATCGGTATGTTATCTATTATTCAACAACATATACAAGAATATTTCTCGTCTTCAACCACGTTGTCTATGGAAACATTTCCGCTTCAAAGATTTCACTTTACCTAAGCTTCCAGATAATCTTTTACAGTCACTGGTAATTCCTATTACTTCTCATGAAGTTGCAGAGGTTATTAAAAAGTTAAAGACTGGAACTGCTCCAGGTCTGGATGGTATACCTAATGAGTTTTATAAAGCTTGCTCTAAATATATGGAATTCTTTTTGCCTCCGGTTTTTAATTCTGTTTTAAATTCAAACTCAGCTGATACGACCTTGTCTATTTCTCTTATGACCTTTTTATACAAAAAAGGCGATAAAAGTTTGGTAACTAATTGGAGACCAATTAGTTTATTAAATACCGATTATAAGATTTTAACTAAGATTCTACATAATCGCTTAATAAAGGCCGCAAAATTTCTGATTCATCAGGCACAAACTTGCTCTATACCTACTAGAACTATTCAACAAAATCTTTTTCTGATAAGAGATCTTTTTTCCACTTTACCACAAAACTCTCTAGATCCTGGGATTATAGTAGCCCTTGATCAAGCCAAGGCTTTTGATACGGTTTGTCATTCCTATTTGTATTTTGTTTTAACTCATTACGGTATTCCGGAAACATTTGTTCACTGGATAACTAAACTATATAGTCAGGCAGTTACTATACCAATTGTGAACGGATTACTGGGCACTGAAATTAAAATTAATAAGGTGTACGGCAAGGTTGCCCTTTAAGCCCTCTTTTGTATACTTTACTTTGGATCCTGTCATCAGAAGTATTGTGTCTGACCATCAGATTATAGGGCTTTCTCCTCCCCTGGTTAGACAAAGTGAAAGTTACAGCATTTGCAGATGATGTTACTTTGTTATTGGCAAATGTTTTGTCACTACAACGAGCATTAGAGATTTTTTCTTTTTGGGGAGTTTTCAGGGCATCTCTTAATATGGAGAAAAGCTTTATAATACCTTTACAACATACTCCTCACTGCTCACTAACTATTTTAACATACCTGTGTCATGCACTCCTCAAAAATATTGGGATATGGTTCGGAGTTGATGATATGGCCCTCTATAATTGGGAAAGACAATTGGGTATAGGAGAATCAAAGTAAACCTTTGGAAAAGCTGGACTCTTTGTAAACTAAAGCGAATAGCTATTATTAAACAATTTTGTTACCCTGTTTTCATATATTAGTCATCTTTTTCCCTCCTATATCTGTAGAGACTAGGTTATATAGTATTTTTTTCCAGATGCTTTGGGGAAACAGACTTAACCCTGTTAAGAGGGAATACACATACCTCTCAAAAAAAGATGGAGGTCTACACATGATCAACCCTGTTGTTTTTTTCCATTCTAATTTTTTATTTTCTTCTTTCTCGTTTCTTTGGTCACAACCTTCTTTACCATGGCATTTTTGGGTCCAGTCAATCTGGCATAAATATTTCTTTAAATGGTCATTGTTTCCCCCAAAACTTATCTCCTCTGATTCTTTGCCTAAGTATGGACTTCCCACCCTGAGGAAATTATATCAGTGGAAGATTCCACTACAAAAATTGCTTTCCCTGTCTCGAAAATCTTTTATTCATATATTGTTTATGAAGTCCAGAAAATTACACTGTTATTTCCTAATTGTACTCCCACTAAAATGATTTTTGCATTGCATAAATTAACAGATTATAGAATCCCAGTAAAAACTTGGGACATTGTTTGGATTTCTGCTCACGGAAGATTAGGCGTTAGAGGGAATCTGAAATACAAACCTCTAGATGAAAGATATTGTTTAAGACCACAATGTATTAATGTAGAAGAAAGTCAACAACATTTTTTTATAGATTGCGTAGATAGTAAGGCTTTTTGGTCTCAAGCAGCACTTTACTGGAAGATGCCACATTTAAATTTATTAACTTATAATGTTCTCATTTAGGGAATATACTGGGATTTGAGAAAACTTATCATAACAGCACTTTAAATGTTTTCTTCGCTTTATTACAGTATTCATTATGGCAAGCTCGCTGTAAATTGCGGTTACAACAGCAACAGATATCTTATCCTGTTATAATTGAGTCTGTTCGCAATGATTTGCTTGCTATACATATGACTGATAGGAAGTTTTCTTCTAATGAAAAAATTATAAATCTATGGAAACACTTTCCTATATCGTGATGATTTTCGCTAGGATTGTATGTAACACATTGTTTTCTTTTGTTTTTCTTCTGTATAATTATTTCTTTGTATTTATATTTCTGGTTTGCCTTTTCTTTGTGATGTTATGTTTTTCTCAATAAAAACTTCCCCTACTCTTTTCGATAAGTGCCATGGGATCTTTAACATCCACCTGAACTACCACCAATCCAGGCAGGTGGGACCTCGGTTTAACGTCTCGTCCAAAAGACGGCACCTCAGAAATGCAGCACCCCTCTCATGCTGTACTACAGTGTCAGTACTGGGATATTAACCCAAGTGCCAGATGTGGGAACTGAACCCACAGCCCTCTGATCTCCAGGCATCAGAGGCGAGTGTGCTACCTACTAAGCCACTGACAGTGTCCCTTTTAGCTTAGTAAGAGGTAGGGACCTGGTTCTGAGGTGGTCACTGGGCCTGCACCGCAGTAAGAGCTCTCAGGCTGAGGCACTACAGCTATAAATTGATAGCAACTCTGTCAACTAAACTAGAGAAAGAGACCCGGCTCTGGGAGTTTGCCTTGAGCTAGCAGCTGCTGTGCCTGTGCTGCAGATTGAGTTGGAAATCCTGGTAACTAAATGCTTCTGAAAACTGACGGATCTGCCCTGTTGGGAGCCATTTTTACATTGGCTGTGCTTGCGCACCCAACATTTTGTGGCAGGGTCAGGGGAATTAGGGTGTGTGTCACTGTTGAGCCCACTGCAGTTCACAAAAACAAGGGCTTGGTAGTCTACACCAATGACCCTGGGCTGTGGTCCTGACATCACTCTCTGCTTGGTGGGCTGAAACTTTGTGAATTTCAAAGCACCGAAGTCGCTCCAATCAGAGAGGGCTTCAGTCCTTTGATTTGCACAAAACCGTCAGCAAACAGCTGAGTGGCTTTCAAAGGAGCCTGTCAGTCTTTAGTCTAAAAAAATACTTCTCCATCGATGTCTGTTTCTACCCCTCTTAACTGCCCCCCCACCGACCCTCTTTCACAGCATTTACTGCCCCACCCCCACAAACACAACACTGTCGCCACCTCACAATTTTTTTATTTTTATTTTTTTATTTTATTTATATATTGCCTGTAACAAAGAAACCTGTCCCTCAATCTCTGTAGCTGGTGCCCTGTAACTGCCCCCCACCCACCATCCCTCTGAGCACCCCCAACAAACATAACACTGACACTGGGGGTTCCTAATCTACTCAGTTTCATCCCATTTAGTTTTTTTCTTTTTTTAATTTTTAACTCTCACTCCCACCCGATCCTCCCTTCAGCACCCCCACCATAAGGTAACATTGACACTGGAGTGTCCAATCCCCCGGTGTCATCACCTGAAATAAAGAAAAATGGCCCCCATCATTTTGTTGTTGTTGCTCTTTTTAACCCTGTAAAACAAAAAAATCCATTGTTGTGTTTGCACCGTTAGTCCTCCACCCATCCCTCCCACTCAACACCCACCACCCCACACCCTGCCCAAAGCCCTTACTTACCCAGTGAGGGGGAGGCTGACACTGTGATCTTCTCCAGACTGCAGAGACGTCTTCACTCTTCGATGCTGGACCGTGAACTGAGGAAATCAGGTATGCAGTTCAATGTATTTTAATGGGGTTTTGAACTTAGTAGCCTAACTTTGGCGTTTTTCAATATTTTTGTCCCAAATTTTCAGCATACCTTTTTTTGGGACACCACCTAATGAACAATGCAAGTGATGTTAGGTAAATCTGTCCCAAGACGTCATTTCATGGTTGCTGCGCAAAATCACCTTTTGGGCAGAAGCTGACAATTTTCTCCACCATTGTTCATGAGGTGGAGTCATAAGAAGGCTATGTTGAAAATGTGGCATACAAATATTAAAAAACAAAGTTATGAGCCTACATTGAAGTTTGCAAATTCAGGCTCATAACTTTATTAATTTTCAATAATTTGACCCTAAATTTTCAACATACAGCTGCCATTTCTTCACAACACCTCATGAATATGACAGCTGTCATTTTTCAAATCCTGGCCAAAATGTGTGTTCACATCCCAAAATATGATTTTGCAGTCGTTGTGTGGAATCACCTTTTGGGCATGAGTTGACAACTTTCTCCACTAGTGTTCATGAGGTGGGGTCATAGGAAGGTTATATTGAAAACGTGGAGCACAAATGTTAAAAAACAATAAAGTCATAAGCCGATGTTGGAATTTGCAAATGCAGGCTTGTAACTTAGCTAATTTTGACCCCAAACTTTCAACATAGCCATTTATTCACAGCACCTCATGAATGTGACAGCTGTCATTTTTCAAATCCTGGCCAAAATGTATTTTGCATCCTGAAAGGTGATTTCATAGTCACTGCGCAAAATCACCTTTTGGGCAGGAACTGAAAGTTTTCCCCTCTATTGTTCATGAGGCGGGGTCATAAGAAGGCTATGTTGAAAATTTGGCATAAGAATAATAAAAAACTGCAAAGGTATGAGCCTACATTGAAGTTTGTAAATGCAGCATTGTAACTTCAGTAGTTTTCAATATTTTGACCCCAAATTTCCAACATAGCCATTTCTTCATAGAATCTCATGAGTGTGACATCTGTCATTATTCAAATCTTGGCCAAATTGTGTTTTGTACTTGTGGCATGGAATGATGCTTTGTCGGAGATTTGAAAATGTTCACCTACCACGTTCATTACGTGGGCTAATACGAAGGTTATATGCTGAACATTTGGGGTGGGATATTCAAAGCAGTTGCACATGGCACAACTGAGATGCACCAGCGCAATAGCAGACATGTGCCAAAGGCGATATTCAGTGGGAGACATTAGGTAAGCAATCACAGTCGCCAATCATAGCTAATGAATACATGTGCAAGTCAGGGTGTAGCCATGAATAAGGCTTAGTGCAATATTCAACAGCAAGCCTATGGTGCAAGCACGGAGCAACAGGGACATGTGTTGAGCAAAACTGAACCTATAAAATGATGGAGCAAGCAGGGGATGGAGGCTTGTGCCTTGGGGAGCAGGGGTGAGAGACAGAGAGAGAGAGGGAGCCAGTGGCCAGGCAGGACAGCAGCAGGGGTGCAGAACAGGCACAGAGGCAGGAGGTGCAATGGACAGTGGGACAGGGAGTGTGACTCTGACTGTGCCTGTGAGTGTGAGCAGCCCAGTGTGTGTGTGTGTGTGTGTGTGTGTGTGTATGTGTGTGTGTGTGTGCATGAGAAATCCGTGGGGGCAACGAGTGTAGAGTGAGCCTGCAAGCCAGGATGGAGGAGTGGCTGTGGGTGAACCAGGACAGGTGTGAGGTGGTGTCCACCGCCAGCAGGGTCCTCATCACAGGATTGTGCCCACTGCATGGGCACAAGCAGCAGCACACAGCCGGGGTAGCCCAGGGGAGTCATCCGCACAGGAGGGCAGGACAGGCCAGAACATGGCCAGTGCAATATTCCAGATGGAGGCAGTAAAGAGGGGTGTGAGGAGGCAGGAGGCAGAGCGGCATGACTGTGGAAGGGCCCGGTGGTGGCATTCTCGGAACAGGTGGTACCATGCCTGCACCACATTTGAACGGTACAGTGACACTGAGATTGTGGGCTGGTGCCAACTGAACTGGGCAATTCTGAGGCAGCTCTGTGAGCTGTGCAGTGATGAGATGCAGGCACCCACAAGATGGAGCCACGTCCTGTTGGTGGAGACCAAGGTCATGGCTGTTATGTGCCTGCTCGCCATGGCTAACTTCCAGAGACCAACAGGGGACACCACAGGCATGACCCAGTCGGCTGCGTCATGGCTCCTCACACAATTCCTCAATGCACTGCTGCCACATGCTGCGGAATACATCCATTTCCCCAGCACACAGGTGGAGCATACAGCAAACATGCAGGAGTTCCACAGGGTTGCACGTATGCCTGATGTGCTAGGGGCCATCAACTGCACCCATGTAAGCATCCGCACACCACCGGGGCTGGAGGGGGTGGCCTACATCAACAGGAAGGGCTACCCCAGTGTCAATTGACAGGTGGTGTGTGATGCCAAGGGGTGCATAATCAATGTCTGTGCCACACACCCTGGTGGAGCACACGATGCCTTCATCTGGCACCAGTCAGCACTGTGCCACAGGTTCAAGAGTGGGGATATCCCCACCGGCCACCTAGTAGGTGAGTATGCAGCTGGAATGGGCAGCCTGGCACAACAGGGAAGGGTGTGGAGGGATGCCATGCTGGGGGTGTCAGAGGGTCTGGCAGGGTAGGTGGGGGGGCCACCAGACAGACCACATTGCTAACCCAACATTCTCCACACAGGTGACAGTGGATACCCACTCAGGCCCTGGCTGCTCACCTCGTACTGGTGCCTGTCGACCCCAGCGCAGGAGAGATTCAATGAGTCACACGCCAGCACATGGAACATCATCGAGCGTGTGTTTGGACTGCTGAAGGCATGGTTCTGTTGCCTGCACAGGTCTGGCAGTGGCCTACAGTACAGCACCTTGAAGGCCTGTGGCCTATTCCTGGCCTGCTGTGTGCTACACAACATGGCCACTGACTATGGGATAGCTGTCGAGGTTGAAGAGGGGGACAGCAGTGGGGGATGATGCAGATGCTGGGCCAGGCGGTGGTGGGCAGCCCCCCCCAAGGCGATGGGAACCCTGGCTGCACAGGATGGCCCAGCAGCACTGGGACACCATTGCAGAGGAGCACTACGGTGCACGCAAGTAGGTGAATATGACCACATACACGTCCCAGGGACCAGGGCACAGTATACAGGCATGCATGGCTGGGATCCACAACAGACATGGCTGGAGAGCAGCATGGATGGACATGGAACAGGACTCCATGGAAGCACACTGTATGGCACTGTAGACCCCACCCACACCCACCCACACACACATGCACAGGCACACAGGCACACACACACACACACTGAAGCCACCAATGGGCGTGTGTCAGACGCTGAACACCAGTGCACAGTGGCCACAGATTCTTTGCTACACCTTCTGAATTTGTGCCATCCACTTGCGACTGTGTAAAATAAATTTAAGCTTTTTTCTACCACATGGCTGTTTGATCCCTTAGGTGTGCCGACTAATGTTTAAATATTTTTGACTACTGAGATATCTCTGCAGTAAGCAATGTTTGCAATTTAAAGGCATGCTGACCTTTTGCAGGTGTGCTGACCTCTTCCAGTTTACTGGATCCTGTGAGTTTAGTATTTACACTCCTAGGTATATGAACCCCCCTTTAGGTGAGCCCCGTGCTTTGAGTGTCTCACTGTCATGTTCAGTGCAGGGCAGTCTGCAGTGGGCTCAATAGTTTCAGGCCAGTGATCATCGAGGCTGATTATAATACTTCTCTGCTTGTGGGGTGGAAACGTGCAGTTAAAAGGAAAGAGCCACTCATATCACAGGGCAGCTGTATGTTTTCATCTGCATGATACTGCCCAGCAAGCAACTGAGCAGTGTCTTAATCAGCTGTGCACCCCCCCACAGGCAGAGGAGACATGCAAAAGCAACTCTTTCCCACAGCTAAGTATCCCACCCACCTCCCAATCCTTCTCTGTGCCCCGTCCATTGAAAACAACTCTTTCCCACAGCCAAGCATCCCGACACTTCCCAATCTTTCTCCATGTCTCATCCATTAAAAAACAACTCCCTCTGCTGCCAAGTATCCCGCTCACCTCCCACTCCTTCTCCGTGTCCTATCCATTGAAACGCAACTCCTTCCCACAGTCAAGCATCCTACCCACTCCCAATCCTTCCCCATACCCATTCCATTGAAAAACAACTCCCTCCCACAGCCAGTATCCCACTCATCTCCCAATCCTTCCCCATACCCATTCCATTGAAAAACAACTCCCTCCCACAGCCAGTATCCCACTCATCTCCCGATCCTTCCCCATACCCATTCCATTGAAAAACAACTCCCTCCCACAGCCAGTATCCCACTCATCTCCCGATCCTTTCCCATGCCCATTCCATTGTAAAACAACTCCCTCCCACTGCCAGTATCCCACTCATCTCCCGATCCTTCCCCATACCCATTCCATTGAAAAACAACTCCCTCCCACAGCCAGTATCCCACATCTCCGATCCTTCCCATACCCATTCCATTGAAAACAACTCCCTCCCACAGCCAGTATCCCACTCATCTCCCGATCCTTTCCCATGCCCAGTCCATTGTAAAACAACTCCCTCCCACTGCCAGTATCCCACCCATCTCCCGATCCTTTCCCATGCCCAGTCCATTGAAAAACAACTCCCTCCCACAGCCAGTATCCCACTCATCTCCCGATCCTTTCCCATGCCCAGTCCATTGTAAAACAACTCCCTCCCACTGCCAGTATCCCACCCATCTCCCGATCCTTCCCCATGCCCTGTCCTTTGAAAAAGAACTCCCTCCCACTGCCAGCATCCTGCCCACCTCCTGATCCTTCTCCATACCCCATCCATTGAAAATTAACTCCCTTCCACTGCCAATATCCCACCCAACTCCTGATCCTTCCACATAGCCTGTCCATTAAAAAACAACTCTTTCCCACAGCCAAGTGTCCTACCCACCTCCCGATCCTTCTCTGTGCCCCATTCATTGAAAAACAACTCTTTCCCACAGCCAAGTATCCCACCCACTTCCCAGAACAACTTGTATGATAGATATCAGTCAGGAGTTTGTAAATCCCATGGAACAGTGGTCTCTGTGTTGAGGGTCTTGGATGACATCAACAAAGCAATGGAAAAGGGCCAGTTAACTGGTGCCATCTTTGTTGATCTCTCCAAGGCCTTCGACATGGTTGACCACCAATTATTGTTGTCTGGGTTGAAGGATTTAGGGTTATCCTTATCTGCTGTGAAAGGGTTTGCATTATATCTGGAAGGGAGATAGCAGGTAACAACCATAAATCATATAACTTCTGACCCACTTCCTGATGTTTGAGGGGTACCACAGGGTTCGGTGTTGGGCCCCTTGTTATTCTTGTTATATTTAAGTAAGTGTGGAGATGTAGTTAATAGATCGGCTTACTATTTCTACAACAACGATACAATTATATATACTTCTGGTCATACTATACAAGAGACTGAGGTTAATTTACAATCAAGTTTCAATTCCATACAGGACTATTTTGTAAAATCTAAACTAAAAATTAACATTACTAAAACAAAGTGTATGGTACTGGGATCTGCACCAATGTTAAAGAACTGCTGGATACGGTTGTGTGGATTCGGAAATTGAATAAACAGGTCTCCAGCATAAATACTTAGGATACTGGATAGATACTTCGGCAACTGGTAACACTCATGTTGATAAATGTATTGGGGCTTTGGCTAAAACAGTGAGTTGCTATATAGAAATAAAAATTGTTTGGGGAGAAGTTTGTTGAAGAAAATAATAGAAACTCAGGTTTCCCTGCTGATTGATTTCAGTGATGTTCTCTACCATTATGCCAGTCTGGTTCAATCACAAAAGTTAGAGGTTCTATACAATAGGTTAGCAAGATTAATCCTCTAGTGCCCTAAAGATATCCATCACTGTTTAATGTATGTGAAATGGGGTTGGCTTTCCCTGGTTGATAGGAGACAATTACATAAGGTATTTTTGCATATGAGAGTGTTCAGGGTGATATGCCAAAATACCTTTCAGAAAGAATAATAGTTAGGGATTTAAATCTGATTTTGAGGAAAGCAGTGAACAGAGAATTGATTGTCCCCTTATCAACTACTGAAAGATCTAAGCATTATTTTAGTTATATAGTTCCCCAGTTGTGGAATAATCTGCCATCAAGGTTTCGCTTGGTAAATGTAAAACCATCATCTATGAAAATTCTTAAACAATGGTTTATTGATTTAAACAAATCACAAATGAAGTGCTGCTGCTGTGCTTAACTTGGCTAATATTGTGCTAGACATTTACAAGATTGTTTGTTATTGTAAATTGTAGTCATATGTGTTCTTAAATTTTGAATTTGTGGTTGAATGTTTTTGTATTGTTGTAACTTATTTGTGTGCCTTGGGTCACTATTTTAAATCAGTTTATTCTCAGTGGTCTAACCCTTCAATAAAATGAAAATGAAAATGAAATTAAATCCTTCTCCATGCCCCATCCATTGAAAAACAACTCCCTTCTGCTGCTAAGTATCCTGCTCACCTCACGATCCTACTCCATGTCCTGTCCATTGAAAAGCAACTCCTTCCCACAGCCAAGTATCCTGCCCACCTCCCAATCCTTCTCCATGCCCTGTCCATTGTAAAACAGCTCCCTTCTGCTGCCAAGTATCCCACCCATCTCCCAATTCTTCTCCATGCCCTGTCCATTGAAAAACAACCCCCTCTCACTGCCAGTATCCTCTCCATCTCCCAATCCTTCCCCATGCCCAATCAATTGAAAAACAACTGATTTCCACTGCCAAGTTGCTCACTCAACTTCTGATCCTTCCCCATACCCCATCTGTAAGCCTGTGAAAAAAGAAAATGGACCATTGATGATTTCTACCCTCCATGCCCCCACCCCAACCCCCTTCTCAGCACCCCCACCTCATACTTACCTATCTGGTCCAACTCTGCTCCTTCTTGAACATCCTGCTTGTTCTGAGCTCCACCAGAAGGTGACTGAAACACGGTAAGGTATGTTAATGGATTTTTAATGTCATTTGAGCTTCTACTCATAACTTTGTAATTTCATAATATTTTTTCCCCAGATTTTCAAAATGGCATTTTTTAACCTCACCTCATGAACCAGGTAGGTGACATTTTTTTAAATTGCCCTTGAAATGTGTTTTTGCAGTTGCTCTGCAAAATCACGTTCCAGACAGGATTTAAAAAATGCCAACTATATTGATCATAAAGTGGGGTAATAAAAAAAATATGTTGAAATTTGGGATCAAAATCTCAAAAAACAGCACACTTATTAAGCAACATGGAAATTCTTCAATGTTTTCTCATAACTTTGCTATTTTTCTAGATTTTGTCCCAAAATTTTAAACATAGCCTTTTTTTTTACACTACCTCATCAACAAGGCAGGTGTAATTTTTCAAATCTGTTCCAAAACATGTTTCTGTAGTTACTCTGCAAAATCACCTTTTGGATGTGATTTTAAAAATTCCACTTCTCTTGATCATAACATGGTGACATAATACTATGTTGAAAATGTAGGATCAAAATCTCCAAAAAAGGTCAGTTTTGAAGAAATGTTGAAATTCTTCAATGTTCACCCCCCAGATTTGCTATTTTGCCAGAGACCCCACATTTTCAACATAGCTATTTTTGGCCCCATATCATGAACATAACACTGACGTGTCATTTTTCAAATCCTGCCCCCAAACATCTCTTCACGCTTGTGCCTTAAAATGGCATTTTGGACAGGATTTCATAAATGAGAACTGCCATGCTCATAAGGTGTGGTAACAGAAAGAATATGGTGAACATCTGAAGTCAAAATTGGATAAACAAAACAAAATTATGAGCAAATGTTGACATTTTTCAATGTGTACTTTTAACTTTGCAATAATTTTAGTTTTAAACCCACATTTTCAACATACTCATGTTTTTTACTCCCATCAAATGAGCATGACAGGTGCCATTATTTATTTATTTGTTTGTTTTTGATAACCGGATAAGTGCATTAGACACAGAAACACCTATTTTCAGGCACGACCCTGGAGAGTGCAAGTGATGCAATCAAAATACAACATAATACAGAAACAAGCAGAACAAAATTCATTACATTTGACAAACAGCCCAGGAAAATTATACAAGCTACAAAAGTGTAAAATACAATATAAAGCAAAGTAGAGACAAACAAATTATATACAAGGTACAGACTGAACAAAATTCAAGTACAAATGGAGTAGTATACAGATGAGACAAACTTCCTAAGTGCCCTAGTGGCAGTGAGAGGGGGAAAAAGAAGTTTAAAGGAACAGTTTACAGTGTTCACAGAGAGATGCAGATCCCCTCCAAAAGCTGTTTTCACAGTTATTCCACAAAACAGTGTTTTGCATCACATTTCATAAATGACACTAGTCATGTTCATATGCTGGGGCAAAAAAAAGTAGTTTGAAAATTCAAAGTCACAATCTAAGAAACAGCATTATGTGTAACCTCTTCATTTCCCAGTCATGACAATTTTACTACTATAACTCGTGTTATGAATTTGTTAATTATCACCTCTGCACTATCAATACCAAACACCTACTCAGCAGATACAAGCAAGCAAAACTTTGGCATTGACAAATGCTTGTTAAGATATGATTATGCCGGAACTAACCATTTGTTGCATCAGCATTTCACATCACTTTTATGTATATTTTGATCTATTTATTTCTGTAATGCTAATCTATATTGTACAGCACTCTGATCCTAAGGGGACAGGATGCTATATAATTAAAAATGCCTTGCCTTACTAAACTATGAAATGTAAGCCAAATAAAAAAGGCATATTAAATATCACAAAAGCATGCAGGAAACTGACAATAAATTCCCACTTCTGATGAAGCTGTTTCATCCTTTTAAATTCTGCAATTTGCGTCAGCAGATTTTGTGCTACCTTTGCAGGAATCGTGGAAGAAACAAAGTGTGAGACACCCGCCCTAGTGGTCTAACTTCCAGCACGATTCTTTGTCAGTTTCTTTATATTTATCACAAGCGTAGGAGGTCAGAAAGTGACTTAGACAGATGGAGGTGGTGGGGGGCTGTTTGGGGGAAGAACTCTTTCTATTAAGATTCCGACCCTTTGCAAGGTTTGGGTGACTTTTCAGGATCCTGTGCATAACCACAGTATAAAAATCTTACATTAACTTTAACACTAAGCATCTTGTGGCTAGTTGGTACAGCAGACAGTAAATGTGAAAGGCTGCATCAGACCACCCAGCTCCAGAGTTCTCAGATCTTTCTGCATTTCTTGTCAATGAGAGCTGTGGTCTACTGGTCTTATGACATCAATTGGTAACCTACTTTTAACAGATAGTGAGTGTGAATCGCAGTATTTGCTATCTAGTGTTACCCAGCATGAAACAAAGGGTGAGTGGGTGAGCGAGAGTTTGAAATGGAAGAATTGTTTCTGCAGCTGCTGGATGAAATGGTGAGCATGACAACTGACTCAGCATTTCTCTGCCAAGCTTATCAGTTCAGAATGGAATTGACTGGCAGACTTCATTATTGGTTCTTCCATTTAGTCCTGCATCACATCTTCAGGATTCAAAATGGACTTGTATTTCTGGGTCCTGGTTATCCGTTTGGGCAAGAGTGGGGGCTTGCTATGTGTTCCCACTCTAGACTAAAACAATTAGAGGACAGAGCACTTGGGTTTGATGCCCCACTGACTTGAAACCGTCTTCAACTCCCTGTCTTCAATACCCCCTTGGTGGAAGTTTTTAAAAAGGCCCTTGAGTCAGATTTGTTTACATAGGTGTATAATGATTTTTTATGATTTTAATTTTGTATTATAATTTAAAGGGGCTGTTTCAATGTGCCTTATTGATAACCAAAGAGGATTTTGAGCTTAGCAGCCCATTTTCAAGACCATCCCGTGGCAAAAGAATGCTATATTATAAAATACACATATAAAATACAATAAAATACACATATAGCATATCCAAAATACACATATAGCAAACAGTAAAATACATATATCATACACAAAATACACATATAGCACACAATAAAATACACATTATTGTGCTCTACATATAAAGTTTATTATTATTATATAGCAAACACACAATAACACCTATGGTATGCAACAAAATACATAAGGCATACAATAAATACACACATAGCAGAAAACAAGATGGCTACATCCCCACCCCTACAATCCAGCCTTGGGCAGTGAATCACCGAGACTGGCTGGATGAAAGTGCAGGCCCAGTGTTGGCTTCTGCAGTTCCAGCTGGGTTCTCGGTGATTCACCGCCCCAGGCTGGATTGTAGGGGTAGGGGTGTAACTATCTTTTTAAGACTGAACTGGGCCTTGTGGATGTTCCAGTGGGGACCACCAGATCCTTTGAGTATATTATGGGTGAGGGTGTAGGTTGCAGGATACTCCTCATCTACTGTCCACCAGGTGATGGAAGTTTGTTCCTGCAGGAGATTGTGGACTTTGTCATCGACATGGTGCTGGAATTCCCCAGATGGATAATTCTGGGGGATTTCAATGCCTAGGTTGACAACGAACTCTTACAATTTGGTCAAAATCTCCTCCAGCTAATGACAACACTGGGCCTTACACAGGTTGTTACCTCCTCTACCCATATAGGAGGCCACTCATTGGATCTGCTGTTCCTCCTGGGGATGGAGATCACTGATTTGGGGGTGGAACCAGTCAGTTGATCTGACCATCACACCATAGGGTTCAGTTTTGGGGCTCCCCCAAATGGACATACCCCTTTGGAGATGGTTTGGCACCGGCCTTTGAGGAGAGTTACCCCAGAAGGTCTATCAACAGTCCTGGACCTATCAGGATTGCTGGATGAAAGCACAAGTCCCAGGGATCTGGTACTTGCCTATAATAAGGCAGTGTGAGATGCCTTGGACTTGATTGCTCCTGCTCATGTTCGATCACTCACTCTTCGCCCAAGGTTCCCTTGGTATGATGGGTCCTTGAAGAAGCTGAGGCAAAGCGGTCAAAGGCTGGAGAGAGCATGGCGGAAGTCTGGCCTGGATGCTGACAGGCTTAGATTGATGGAGCATTATGATAGCTATCAATAAGAAATCACACATAAGAAGGCAAAGTTCCTGTCCAGGGAGATTTCTGCTGTGCAGAACCAACTGGCTCAACTCTTTCATACTGTGAACGGATTGTGCAATCCAATCTGTCTGCAGTCTGGAAGAGCTTTTTCACAAGTTAAGTGTGATGAGCTAGCTCAGTTTTTCGTGGATAAGGTTGCCAGCATTAGGTCCAGAATCAGACTGGCTTCTTCCATGATGGGTTGTGGGGTCTATGAGAAGTGGTGAGTACCCAGTCTGTCTGGACAGATTTTGGCTGATTGAAATTCATGGACATTGTGAAGATTGTCCAGACTCTGCGTCCAACCTGTTGTAGTTTGGATCCGGGCCCTACCTCCCTTTTGGTGGGATGTGTAGATGTTATCTGCCCGATCACAGCTGAAATTGTATGGAGATCCATGGAGAGGGGAACCTTTCTGGATCCCTTAAATGAGGCAGTCATTAGACCACTCCTGAAAAAAACCTCCTTGGATCTCGTCGATCCAGCTAAATACCGACCTGTCTCTAACCTCCCCTTTGCGGGGAAGCGTTATGGAGAAGGTGGTTGCATTGCAAGTTGACAATCACCTGGAAACTCCCAGATTCTATGAAGCTCTCTAGTCTGGATTTAGGAAGTACTAAATGATCTCCTGATGGAGAGAGATCGAAAGGCCCGCATCATCTTGGTCCTTCTCGATCTCTCTCTGCAGCCTTTGACACTGTGGACCATGAGGTGCTTTTGGAGACCCTGCAGGTCCTTTTCAGCCTGTCATTGTACAGTCCTCAAATGATTTACATCTTTCCTAACAGGCAGGTCTCAGAGGGTGGTCACTGGAATTTATTCCTTTGATGCCCTCCCCTGTCTTGTGGGGTACCGCAGGACTCCATACTGGCTCCCATGTTGTTTGCAGTGTATATGCTGCCCTTAGGAGATATCATTAGGCGATACGGCTTGAGTTTTCACTGCTGTGCAGATGATACTCAGCTGTATATGTTCTTTGTGCCCGGACAGGTTGATGCGGTTTCCATGCTAAGTAGTTGCCTTTCTGAGATCAAAGACTGGATGAGCTTGAGTTGGCTGAGATTGAATCTGGATAAGACTGAGGTATTGGTTGTGGAACCGGGCTGCCCTGGGGTGGGTTTTGGTGCTGGGCACATGTCGGGCCTTTGGCTTGACGGTGTCCAAGTTATTACCTCTGATTGGGTATGTAAACTGGGCGTTGTTTTTGATGATGGCTTGACCTTGAAGTCTCAGATGTCAGCTGTGGTCAAATCCTCATTTTATCATCTGAGGAATATCGCCCGGGTGAAACCCCTGATTCCCCCGGGTGACCTTCCAACACTGGTCCACGCCTTCATTACTACCCGTCTTGACTACTGCAATACCTTCTACCTAGGGCTATCTGGGGTTGATATCTGCCACTTGCAGCTGGTGCAGAATGCTGCAGCCAGATTATTGACTGGTACTTCCAGGTCCAGTCATATTACTCCTGTTCTGCGCGAACTGCACTGGCTGCCGGTTCAGTGGCAGATCACTTATAAGGTAGGCTTACTTACCTTTAAAGCCTTACATGAACAGGGACCTGACTACCTTAAAGATCTCCTGATTCCCTACTCCCCTAATCTCCCTCTCCGATTTGCTGATGAGGGATTGCTAGAGATTTTCAGGGTTTGTCGTAAAACATCTGGAGTGCGTGCTTTTTCATTTGGAGCACCGACCCTGTGGAATTCTCTACTTCATCGGTTAAGAGAATGCCTGACCATCACAAACTTTAAATCAATGTTGAAAGCATATTTGTTTTCATTGACATTCCCTGATTAATTGATTAATTGAATTGAATTGTGTTGATTTTAATATTTTTTATATTCTGTTTTAATGTATTTATAATCTGTGAAGTGCCTTGGTTTTGAAAAATTTGTAAAAATAAAGATTGAATTGAACAAAATACACATATAGCATACAATAAAATATAAATATAGCATACACAAAATACTCAAATAGCACATTATAGTGCCATCTCTAATAAGATGTCTCAATATATTAAGGATTACCTACCTTCTTGCATTCCTGGCAGCTATCTGCTGAGAAGCCAGACTCGTATCACCCTTTACATACCCAGAGTTAGGACGCACTTTGTTCGGGTGGCAATTAGTCATGCCTTACCAGTCCTCTGGAATACTGCTCAATATTTACTGCAACTCGTTTCACCTGTACCATTAGTTGCCTTCAAAAATCTTATCCAACAATCATTTATGGAGTCCTGCAACTGCTTCTGGCACTGAATCTCTGACTCTCCCTCCTACCCGTCTGTCACCTCGCACTACTAATGGCACCTATTCACCCCCATACCCTTCCCCTTACCCTTAGACCTACAGCACTGACTAATGCAGCTATGACAATCCTGAAGGTATTACAATTGCCCCCTCCCACCCCTCCTAACCTCTCCTCCCTCCACTATCCTTGGCACATCCTTTGCCCTCAAAGCCCTTGCTTTATAGTCTTCTCCTAGGCCGCGTAATGCTTTGCTGGTCTAGACCTCATCCAATATAGTATTGTACTCTACTGTCAATCAGAGACCTGCCTTGCACAGAACTCACATATAGCGTTATGCTGACTGCCTTTGGTACCACGCCTGTAAATTATACTGCCTTGTTCTGTCCTCAGTGTCAAATCTTATGTTGCTATTTGTAAATTATAGTACACGACTGTGCCAAGCCATGCCATTCCCATTTGTAATGACTGTACATAGGCTGCTAATGTTGCTACGCCTACGCCAAATTGTTGTATTGTGAGTTGTTGTTGTTGTTTAAACTACCAGGTCCATCTTGTAAATGAGCCCTGCTCAATGGTGTTCCGCCTGGCTAAATAAAGATATTGATTGATTGATACCATAAAAAAAAATTGCATGCACAAAATACACATATATCATACAATAAAATACACATATATCATACAATAAAATACACATATAGCACACACAAAACAGACATATAGCATACAATAAAATACAAATATAGCATTCAACAAAATACACATATTGCATATAATAAAACACACATAGAATACAATATAATGCACATATAGCATACAAAAATACATATAATGTATAGCATACAATAAAATACACATATAGCATACGTGAAATACATATATAGCATACAGTAAAATGCACATACAGAGTACCCAAAATACATATATAGCACACCCAAAATAAACATATAGCATAAAATAAAATGCACATGTAGCATACAACAAAATATACATATAGCACACACAAAATACACATATGGCACACAATAAAAAAGCAATAAAATATATAGATAGCATACACAAAATAACACATAGAGTATGCAACAAAATACACATATAGCATACAATAAAATACATATATAGCAGACACAAAATACACAAATAGCATACAATAAAATACACATCTAGCATTCACAAAATACACATATATCATACAATAAAATACACATATATCATACAATAAAATACACATATAGCACACACAAAATACACATATGGCATACAATAAAAAAAGCAATAAAATATATAGATAGCATACACAAAATAACACATAGAGTATGCAACAAAATACACATATAGCATACAATAAATATACATATAGCAGACAGCAAAATACACATATAGCATACAATGAAATACACATATAGCACACATAAAATACACATATAGTATACAATAAAATAGACATAGGCTACAACAAGATACACATATATCATACAATAGAACGCAAATATAGCATACAATATAATATACATGTAGCATGCAAAAATACACAGGTAGCATACAGTAAAATACATATACAGAATACACAAAATAATATAAAACACCCCAAAAATACATATAGCATACAATAAAATACACATGTAGCATGCAACAAAATATACATTCTGTATAGCACACACAAAATACACATTTGGCATACAACGCAATACACATGTAGCATATAATAGAATACAAATATGGCATGCAATAAAATACATATATAGCATACACAAAATGTACATGCAGCATACACAAGGTAACACATATAGCAGACAGCAAAATACACATAGCATACAATAAATACACATATAGCATACACAAAATACACATATTACATAAATAAAATACCCATAGCACACACAAAATACACATATAGCATACGATAAAATACACATATAGCATACAATAAAACACACACACACAGGATGCAACAAAATACACATCTAGCATACAATAAAATAACACATATAGCATACAATATAATTTGCATATAGCGTACAAAATATAATACAAATATATCATACAAAAATACATACTGTGTATCGCATACAATAATATATACACATAACACACATGAAATACACATATAGCATACAGTAACATACACGTACAGAATACATAAAATACACATTAGCACACCCAAAATACACATATAGCATACAATAAAATACATATGTAGCATACAGCAAAATATACATATGGCACACACAAATACATATATGGCATACAAGAAAATGCACATGTAGCATACACAAAATACACATATACAACAAAATACACATATGGCATACAATAAAATACACAAAGGAACACATACTCAGCAGCATTTTTCACTCGCATTTATTTATTTGAAAGTTGGCAACCAGGAAAGGCAGTAAAAACAGAGAATTCAGTGCACACCCTCTCCCTCCCCTATTGCAACTCTACAAATATGATTATTCTTTCTACCAGAATTGGCCACTTACTTATTTTATCCCCAGTACGAGTGGGGGTCCTTGGTGTTCACATAAGGGGCTTGCTGTGAAGTTGCCCAGATACCAAATGTCAAGGACCATCACCTGTCAGATGGGTCCTGTTTGTAAAATGTAACTGCCTCTACTGGCTTTCTTTAATTAAGGTGCAAAGTAATACATTAGAGCACACAACTTATGAGATCAAGCACAGTCATTAGTTGATACAATTTAAGAGATGAAGATCAATGCATTAAAACATTCCAAAATTAATTTTAAAAGTATTTGCACGAGAACTGTTACATATTTCAGCTGGTACAGAGTTCCATGTTTGAACTGCATGGCATGAAAAAGCTCATTTGTCAAAGGCTATGTTCTTTAGAGGACACCTTAATTTAAGATCAGCTCATGACCTGAAATTCAAATCATTTTTCAGACAAATCATCATCTTTTGCAAGCTTGCAGAAGCAACAGTTTAAAATTTTCCACACCATTAGACCCTCTAGATATATTCCTCTAACTTCAGTTGAAAGCCAATTTGCTACTCTTTAACAGATTGATGTGGTGAGGTAGTATAGTATGGGAAAACCTGACATACCCTTAGCCTCCTTCTGCAGTCAGAATCTTTGTTTCTATGTTTAACAGATTCATCAATGAGCTGGAAGAGGGGGTCAGCAGGAGGTGAATAAAGATTGCTGATGACACAAAATTGACCATACCAGTGGACACAGCAGGGAAAGAAGGATGTACTGCAGGGCCACCAGAACACATTAGAGTGTATGATGTACTGCAGGTGGACTAGAACATATTAGTGACTTAGGATTTACTGCAGTGGGAAGGCACGGATTAGGTGTAGGATGTACTGCAGGGGCACCAGCACACATTACAGGTGTAGGATGTACTGCTGGGGCCAGCACACATTAGGGGCATAGGATGTACTGCAGGGGAACTAGCACTCATTAAGGGTGTAGGATGTACTGCTAGGGCTAGCACACATTAGGGGTGTAGGATGTGCTGCAAGGGAACTAGCACTCATTACAGGTGTAGGATGTACTGCTGGGGCCAGCACACATTACAGGTGTAGGATGTACTGCAGGGGAACTAGCACTCATTAGGGGTGTAGGATGTACTGCAGGGGAACTAGCACTCATTACAGGTGTAGGATGTACTGTTGGGGCCAGCACACATTACAGGTGTAGGATGTACTGCAGGGGAACTAGCACTCATTACAGGTGTAGGATGTACTGCAGAGGAACTAGCACTCATTAGGGGTGTAGGATGTACTGCAGGGGTACCAGCACACATTACAGGTGTAGGATGTACTGCTGGGGCCAGCACACATTAGGGGCATAGGATGTACTGCTGGGGAACTAGCACTCATTAGGGGTGTAGGATGTACTGCAGGGGCACCAGCACACATTACAGGTGTAGGATGTACTGCAGGGGAACTAGCACTCATTAGGGGTGTAGGATGTACTGCAGGGGCACCAGCACACATTACAGGTGTAGGATGTACTGCTGGGGAACTAGCACTCATTACAGGTGTAGGATGTACTGCAGGTGGACCAGCACAGATTAGGGGTGTAGGATGTACTTGTGGTAAATCAGAACCACTCAGGGAGAGCTAGGTGCTCCAGTGACAGAAAAATATCAGGGGAGAACACAGTCATAGCACTCACCCTTGAAAGGAAGTCCAGCAGTCAAAAAGTAAAGGTTAAATCGCCATTCATTTAACATTTATTTCATCATGAAAATGCAGAATTTAAAGTGCTCAGTGCAAATGAAAATGTAGAATACATACAGCCACAGTGGGGGGAGCAGCCACAAAACATCTAAAGTTTCACCGGAATCGACTTTCTCAAAGCTGCGTGACTGTGTTCTTTCCATGTAGGATGTATTGCAGTGGGACCAGCATACATTACAGGTGTAGGATGTATTGTAGTGGGACCAGCACCCATTACAGGTGTAGGATGTACTGCAGAGGGACTGGCAGACATTAGGGGCTTAGGATGTACTGCAGTGGAAAGGCACAGCTTAGGTGTAGGATGTACTGTAGTGGCACCATCACACATTTAGGGTATGGGATGTACTTCAGGGGGCCAGCACACATTAGGGGTGTAGGATGTACTGCAGGGGAACTAGCACTCAGGGTGTAGAATGTACTGAAGGTGGATCAGCACAGATTAGGGGTGTAGGATGTGCTGCAGGGGCAACCAGCACACATTACAGGTGTAGGATGTACTGCAGGGGGAATAGCACACCTTAGTGGTGTAGGATGTACTGCAGTGGGAAGGCACAGACTGGGTGTAGGATGTACTGCAGGGGCACCAGCACACATTTGGAGTGTAGGATGCACTGCAGGGGGACTAGCACACATAAAGGATGTAGGATTTACTGCAGTGAGACCTGCAAGCATTAAGCGTGTAAGATGTTTTGCAGGGGTACCTATTCATATTAGGGGTGTACAATGTACTGCAGTGGCACAAACACACATTAAGTGTGTAGGATGTACAGCAGAGGGCCCAGCACACATTAAGGGTATAGGATGTACTACAGGGGAACCAGCACAAATTAGGGGTGTAGGATGCATTGCAGGGGGAACAGACCATATTAAGGATGTAGGATTTACTGCCATGGGATCAGCACGCATTAAGTGTGTAAGATGTTTTGCAGTGGTACCTATAGTAGGGGTGTACAATGTACTGCAGGGGGACCAACACACATTAGGTGTGTAGGACGTACAGCAGGGGGACCAGCACACATTAGGGGTATAGGATGTACTACAGGGGGACCAGCACAAACTAGCAGTGTAGGAGACCAGAACACTGTAGGGGTGTAGGATTTACTGCAGGGAGACCAGCATGGATATAGGGTGTAGCATGTACTGCAGGGGACCTGCACATACTTCGGGTGTAGGATGTACTGCAGGGGGACCCGCACACATTTGGGGTGTAGGATGTACTGCAGGGGGACTGGCACACATATTAGGGATGTACTGCAGGGGGACTAGCAGACATTTGGGTCAGGATGTACTGCAGAGGCACCAGCACACATTAGGGATGTACTACAAGGGAACCACCACACATTAGGGTGTAGGATGTATAGTAGGGGGACTAGCACATGTTAGGGGTGTAGGATGTACTGCAGGGAAACTAGCACTCATTAGGGGTGTAGGATGTACTGCAGATGGACCAGCACAGATTAGGGGTGTAGGGTGTACTGCAGTGGGCGAAGCACACATTAGGGTTGTAAGATGTACTGCAGGGGACTGGCACACATTAGGCATGTAGAATGTGTTGCAGGGGACGAGCACACATTAGGATGTAGGATGTGCTGCAGGGTGATCAGCAGACATTAGCAGTGTAGCATGTACTGCAAGGGGACCATTATACATTAGAGGGGTAGGATGTACTGCAGAGGGATCAGTACACATTAGGGGTATAGTATGTACTACAGGGGGACCAGCACAAATTAGGGATGTAGGATGTACAGCAGCAGGATAAGCCCACATTAGGGTGAAGGATATACTGCAAGGAGACCAGAACACAGTAGGGGTGTAGGATGTACTGCAAGGAGACCAGCATGGATTTAGGGTGTAGCATGTAATGCAGGGGGACTAGCACTCATTAGGGGTGTAGGATGTACTGCAGATGGACCAGCACAGATTAGGGGTGTAGGGTGTACTGCAGTGGGTGAAGCACACATTAAGGTTGTAAGATGTACTGCAGGGGACTGGCACACATTAGGCATGTGGAATGTGTTGCAGGGGACGAGCACACATTAGGGCGTAGGATGTGCTGCAGGGTGATCTGCAGACATTAGCATTGTAACATGTACTGCAGAGGGACCAGTATACATTAGAGGGGTATGATGTACTTTAGAGGGACCACTACACATTAGGGGGTTAGAATATACTGCAGTGGGACCAGTACACATTGAAGGGGGTAGCATGTACTGCAGGGTGTTCAGCAGACACTGGGGTGTATGATGTACTGTAGGGGAACCAGCACACATTAGGGGAGTAGGATGTATTGCAGTGGGAAGGCACAGATTAGGTGTAGGATGTACTGCAGTGGCACCATCACACATTTGGGGTGCGGAATGCACTGCAGGGAGACCAGCCCACATTAAGAGTATAGGATGTACTGTAGTGGGCCCATGAAACATTAGGTGTGTAGCATTGCAGGATGTAGTGTAGGGCAACCAGAACACATAGTGGTGAAGGATGTACTGCAGGGTGATCAGACGACATTAGGGGTGTAGCATGTACTGCCGGGGGACCAGCACACATTAGAGGTGCAGGATGTACTGCAGTGGGACCAGCAAACATTACATGTGTAGGATGTAGTGCAGGGGGAGCAGCACACATTAGAGGTATAGGATGTACTGCAGGGGGCCAGCACACCTCAGGGGTGTGGATGTACTGCAGTGGGACCAGCACACATTGGGGGTGTAGGATGTACTACCGGGGGACCAGCACACATTAAGGATATAAGATACACTGCAGGGGGCCAGCATACATTAGGGGTGTAGGATGTACTACAGGGGGCCAGCACACATTAGGGATGTAGGGTGTACTACAAGAGGTCAGCACATCTTAGGGGTATAGGGTGTACAGCAGGGGCCAGCGCATTTTAGGGGTATAGGGTGTACTGCAGGGGGCCAGCATACCTTAGAGGTGTAGGGTGTACTGCAGGGGCCAACACACTTTAGGGGCATAGGGTGTACTGCAGGGGGCCAACACCCATTAGGGGTATAAGGTGTACTGCAGGGGACCAGCACACCTTAGCAGTATAGGGTGTACTGCATGGGGCCAGCACACTTTAGAGGTGTGGATGTACTGCAGTGGGACCAACACACATTAGTGGTGTAGGATGTACTGCCAGGGGACCAGCACGCAGTAGGGATATATGATGTACTGCAGGGGGCCAGCACACATTAGGGATGAAGGATGTACTGCCAGGGGACCAGCACACATTAGGGATAGAGGGTGTACTGTAGGGGGCCAGCACAACTTAGGGGTATAGAGTGTACTGCAGGGGGCCAGCACACCTTAGGGGTATAGGGTGTCCTGCAGGAGACCAGCACATGTTAGGGGGGTATAGGGTGTACTGCGGAGGACAAACACACCTTACGGGTATAGGGTATAGTGCAAGGGGCCAGCACACTTTAGGGGTATAGGGTGTACTGCAGGGGACCAGCACACCTTAGGGGTATACAGTGTACTGCAGTGGGGCCAATACACCTTAGGGGTATAGGGTGTATTGCAGGGAGCCAGCACACCTTAGGGGTATATGGTGTACTGCAGGGGGCCAGCACACATTAGGGATATAGGATGTACTGCAGGGGGACCAGCACACATTAGGGATATTGGATGTACTGCAGGGGGCCAGCACACATTAGGAGTGTATGGTATACTGCAGGGGGACAGTACACATTAAGAGTGTAGAGTGTACTGCAGGGGGCCAGCACACATTAGGAGTGTAGGGTGTACTGCAGGGGGCCAGCACACATTAGGAGTGTAGGGTGTACAGCAGAGAGCCAGCACACCTTAGGAATGTAGGGTGTACTGCAGGGGGCCAGCACACATTAGGGATATAGGATGTACTGCAGGTGGCCAGCACACCTTAGAGGTATATGGTGTACTGAAAGGGGCCTGCACACTTTAAGGGTACAGGATGTACTGTAGTGGGACCAGCACACATTAGGGATATAGGATGTACTGCAGGGGTCCAGCACACATATGGGATATAGGATGTACTGCAGTAGGAAAGCACATGTTTGGTGAAGGGTGTACAGCAGTGGGATCAGCACACATTATGGGTGTAGGGCAACTCATGGGGGAGTGTAAGGTTTGGCTCCTATGTACGGGGGGGTACATAGGAGCCAAACCTTACACTCCCCCATGAGTCCCTCAACTATGCCACATACCTCACAAACCACCCAAGGCATGAGATTATCCTGCAATATGCACACCCTACCATGTGTCACTGTGTAACTTACTCATTACTTTGTCACTCTCTTTCAGATGCAGTGACTGGATGTTTGAAACTGCACATGTCACGGATGTACCTGCCTCCCTAAGCAACCATTGAGTCCATGACACTCCTAGACACAGCAACAGCTATTTCCTTACTCCATACAAGTTGCTATGACTGAAGGGTATTTCCTGTAGCGGGGATATCAATTAATCAATCAAGCAAAATCTTTAGTTAGCCAGGCAAAACACCATTGAGTAAACCTCATTTGCAAGGTGGACCTGGAAAAGGTAGATACCAGCAAATGATACAGTCACAGATACAAGTACATTGGCAGATAATAATCAGGTGGAGGGCAATTAACATAACAGTTACAACTAGTAAAAGGAAATATACAATAATCGGGTGTAGCACAATTAACATAATGGTTTCAACTAGTAAAGGAAATATACATGTAATGAGGGACATATAATTCAGATGCAGTGTATAGATGGCCAAGTGCAAAATACAGAAGAAGGCAAGATCTGCACATAGAGGTACAAGTGAATGCACAACAAGCGAGGCATGACTGCTATACCAACATGTTGACAATACTAAAGCAACATACACTTATTTAGGTGTGCACAGAGTACACCCAGGGAAAAACACAAAGGGGTGGTATAACAGGTTTAGGAGAAATGTAGATGTGGGCCACAGGAGGGGGCAAGGGAGAAAGGAGAGCAGATGCATACAAGGGGAAGCATCTGGTAGGCAAAGGTTAGAGAAGCAAATTAGGGATTGCCATAATTAGTTTATGGGCACTTGCGGTTCTCCTGGAAGGACCGCACGAACAGGCTTCTGAAAGAGGACAACGGCACCGGAAAAGCGAGCTGCAACTTTTTTTGTACATTGTTCCAGAGGACAGGAGGGCATGGCTTATAGCCACTCTGCCAAAATGGGTCCTAACTTTGGGAATGGAAAGGGAAATGTAAGAGAGACTTCTTAGCAAATAGGTACTGGGGTTGCAACAAGGTAAGCAGCCCCTGATGTATTGAGGTAGCTTGTTGGTAATGGCCCTATATGTCCAGAGCATGGCATTCTAGTGCCTTCTGAAGCTGAGTGAGCACCAACCAACACTCCTGTACAGTGTGCAGTGATGTGTTGTGTAGGGGCACCAGTTACAAACCTGAGCACTCGATGGTACAGGGTGTTTAACTTGGACAGAGCCATGCACGGGCAGTGCCCATACAAAAAGTCTACGTAGTCGAGGAGCGGCAAGAATGTTGTTTGTACCTGAAGATTTTCTCCCTCTTGTGTTAACAAATGTCTGACTTAAAGAATATCCCAAGCCTCTGCTTGAGCTTCTTGGAGATTTCTTCGATATGGACACTGAATGAGAGTTCAATCCAGTATGTGGATGTATCAGCTGGCAGGGACTAAGTCACCCTAAACCACCCAAAACAGGTGTGGCCGATTTAGTCTGGGCTGCCAGTGGGAACTTTGCACCACTCGTACCTGAAATTAGGCATTCATTGCTTAGTGTGCTTATCTGGTAAACAAAAATGAAATAAATCCCTATAGTATCCAGGTATAGGATGTTGACAGCACTCTTTTGAAATATTTCCTGGGCACATAGCGGTCATCCGAACTTCTGGAATTTGGTCCAGTGTGCATGAAAAGTGATCTGTGAAACCAAATCCTGTTCTGTTCTATTCTATTCTATTCTACAGTTCCTGCACTACCAGTATCTAACTCATTGCTTTGTAAAGCACTTTGAGATACAGTGTTTATGAAAGGTATTATATAAATCCAAATTCTACTCTATTCTACAGTCTTTACACTAACAATATCTAACTCGTTGCTTTGTAAAGCACTTTGGGATACAGTGTGCATGAAAGGCATTATAAAATATATAATATATAATGTCTAGATCTAGCCATATATCTCCAGTGCTGCGTGATCTACATCTATAATCGACTCTTCCCTCTCCCCTTTTCCTACCCCATATCTGTCCCTTCCACATTCCTTTGACCCTGGTTCCGGCTCTAAATTCTCCATACCGTATCACTATATATCTTTTTATATTAGGTTTTTATTTGTGTTCGGTGCACCTGATATGTATATTTCTTTACTTTTATGAAAAATTGTGTCCTACCCAAAACTGGCTGTATCTTCTGTTCCAAACATATACTACTGTCAATGCTACCTGCTGATACTTTGTATATACTGTATTATTGTATCTCACTTTATTTTTATTATTACTATTTTCTTGTGTGTTGCATCCCATGTATATTGTCCCTTGTTCCTTGTTAACAAACCCAGGTCCACCTCGAAAATGAGCTTGCTCAATGGTGATCACCTGGTTAAATAAAGACTTTGATTGATTGATTGATCTGCATTGGCTACCTTTAAAGTGGCGTATCTCATTTAAATTAGGTCTGATATCCTATAATGTCCAGCCTACCTGAGTGAGCTCCTGCATCTGTACACCCCAGCTCAGTCACTCAGTTTCTCTGAAGAGAGCCTCATGATGATTCCAAGGGCAAGTCTAAAATCTTCAGGTGACCGGGCTTTTGAAGTGGCGGGCCCAGTCTTCTGGAATTCCTTGCCTGGGTCCCTGAGGAAGGCCCCTTCAGTGGAGGTTTTCAAGAAGGGGGCTTAAAACATTTCTTTTTCAGCAAGCTTTTGGTTAATCGTTTAACAGCCCAGCACATGTTTATAGCCTTTAACTGAGTTTTCATTTCATTTCATTTTTATTTAAACTGGTAAGCAGATTAGCAATAAAAATGCAACTTTTCCCAGCGACCAATACATAAATAGATTAAAAATTATTTAAAACATACACAACTGGAATCCAACAACAACATATTGAACAAACGTGATTTGAAGGATGACAACAATACACCATTTGTATCAGACAAAGGTAAATTATTATAGAGTTATCGCTTTATATTTAAATGATCTCTGAGCAGAACTTGAATTAAATCAGGGAATGGAGAATACAAATTTCTCTTGAGATTTGTAGAAAAATTGTTTTCACATCTAGGGAAATTCTTACTAACAGTGTTTGGCATAAGATCAAGAGCAAGTCTATGCAGAAAGGTGAGATCCTTAAATTTAACCAGTTCTTTAAATGGAAGGCATCCCATAGCTTCATAAAGCATACAATGATGAGTAGAGCCCCGAGATCCAGTCGCAAATCCACAAATACAGACATATAACATGTTCAATGACAGGCAAAAGCACTAGCACCTTTGGATGTTCTGTTTCTGAGAATGTGAACAGGGGCATTATTAGCAGAACGAAGACCATAGCTGGAAGAATGGCCACCAGGTTGGGCATGCGATTGCTTGTTCTTTTTCTGCAGTTGAAGTGTTTTTATTTTACACTGTTTCTTAGGTTTGTTTGACGTTTTATTCTGCCGTTTTATTGTTTTATTGTTTTCGTTTTTATACTGTCACTTTGTGGACTGTGTATGGCTTTCGGTTTGTTGGCCTTCCTATTTCGAGACTCTGGACTGTGGAGGATCCAAGAGATGCTAGAAAGGGTATTACCCCTTCGTTTTTCTGCTCAGAGCTGTGCTGCCGCTGTATTTTTATACTCAAGCTGCCAGCTTTAATAATCGGTCGGGCGGGCAGTCACTACACTAACTGCTGCGAGATGGGTGCTACGAACTGAGTGTTAGGAATAAATGCTTTAACGTTCATTTTTGGAGCACATCACGGCTTGTTGGAGCCTGAGGATTTATTGACTCGATGACCGTGTTCTGTGGGCTGCACGGGGAATTTTTTTTGGCTTTTATGACTTTTGGATCTATCGGCCCGGTTGAATTTTCTTCTGCACCTGGTTTGGTCCGTGAGTACTGAGGCCGGAGTCTAATTGGATCCGGGCCTGGTTTTCCCTTCTGTTCTGGACTAATTTTTGTGAAGGTTTAGTTTTGGAAGAAGATAGAATATTCCTGAATTGAGTTCTTGATATTGGAGTTTGACTACCTTGTGAGTCTTGTTCAGACCGGGACTCTTAAGACTTTTCCCTGCTTTTATTGCCCTTTCTGGTAAACCCCGGCCCCTCCGACTATAGTGGTGTGGGGGGGGGGGTTCCCTCACTGGGGAATCTGTGTGTGGATGTCCCTTCCTCTAGGGACCCTGGGGTGACCATCTGGGTGGGTTCTTTTGGGGTCTCGTAGCATTCTGCTGTAGCCTGGTGGTGGGCTGAGGATAACCTGTTGGGTTTTAGCAAGGGGATTACACTCAGTCCCGAAGTCTTCCTTGTGTCTGTTTTTGTGGACAGACTGTTTGGCTGACTCAAAACCCCTGAATCAGTGAGAGTGTTTCAGGGGCACTGGCCCTTGGACATGCACCAAACCCTGGCTCAATTTTGTTCTTTTTGCCATCTATATTCGGCGTTTAGAGAATCCTTGCACCTTTGGAAGATCTGGCAGCGAGAGTGCTTAGGACTGGGACCTCCTGATGTTTCTTAATTGACTCTAACACAATATTTGTATTAACTTTGTTTGTTGTGTCACTTCATTTTATTTATTTTAATGTGGTAGTGAGAGTACCACTTTGTATATCCTGGCTACCATAGTGAGAGTATTGTGTAGCCCGGGTTTTTTTTTTTGTTTATTTTTATTTTATTTTCATTACTTATTTTGGTTTATTAATTTGTTTTAATCAGTGGCCCCAGTTACAGAGAGCTACTGGTTGTTTGTGGGTTTCTTTTTATTTTATTAGTTACTGTTTTTGATAAGTTGATTTATTTTTAGTTTGTTTTGCTGTTTTGGGGATTTATTGGGGTGATGTGATTTATATTTTTCAGCATACTTCAACTGCATTTTTGTTTTATCTAGAAAATTAGGATTGTTTATG
Organism: Neoceratodus forsteri; assembly: GCA_016271365.2. NCBI lineage: Eukaryota > Metazoa > Chordata > Ceratodontiformes > Ceratodontidae > Neoceratodus > Neoceratodus forsteri. The sequence continues at coordinate 71,992,539 of CM028136.1, forward strand.
GTGTTTTACCACAATTTGGGGGTATTTTGTAGAATGTGTCTGCTTGCTGCCCCAGTCCTGCGCTATTCGGCCTCCTCTCTCCATGCCCTCCACCTGTTCTCTTCCCCCCCACTTCCTGCTTTTATTTACCAGCACTGTCGGGCACTGGGAATTGCTCGCAGGGCGAGATGGTGGGGGTGGGTTGGGGGGCATGGATACTGGAGCTCGAATGAGCGGGTTTCTCCCATGGGGTGGTTAAGACCAGAAGATGCCCTGGGGCGAAATGGAGCCTGGAACATGGTAATCCATGTCTAGTCCCCATACTCAAGGGCACCTCCTTTTTAGGTGGGCAAACAGCCGGGACGGCCCACGAGCACCGTCCAACCTGGGCGTTGTTATGCAATGTCAGATCCATTAAGAACAAAACTGCATTGATTTTGGATTTTGTTGGAACAGTGGATCTGACTTACATCACCGAGACCTGGTTGGATGGCAGTGCTGCCCCAATTTTGGAGGCAGCTATTCCTCCCGGGTACTCGGTGATACATCGCCCGAGGTTGGATCGCAGGGGCGGGGGGGGGTATCGTTCTGTTTTAAGACCGAATTGGGCCTCACTGGTGTTCCAGTTGAGGAGACTGAATCATTTGAGTGCACTGTGGTAACTGGTGTGGGGTGCAGGATAGCTCTCATTTACCGTCCACCAGAGGATGAAAAGCTGTTCCTGCAGGAAGTAGCAGACTTCGTCACCGACATGGAATTGGAGTCGCCCAGATTGATGGTTCTGGGCAACTTCAATGCCTGAATCTATGATGAATCCTCGCCTTTTGGACAACACTTCCTCCAGTTGATGACATCACTGGGCTTCACACAGGTTGTTTTCTCAGCTACCCACAATGGTGGCCACTCTCTTGATTTGGTCTTCCTCCTGGGGATCGAGGCCTCTGACTTGGGGGTGGAACCTGTCAGTTGGTCTGATCACTACACCGTGAGGTTCAATTTTTCTGCCCCCCTGAGTAGGTCTGCCCCTGTGGAGATGGTCAGTTACCGCCCTTTGGGGGATGTGGTCTCTGAAGACCTGGCAGCGGTGATTGACCTCTCGTGGCTCGGTGAGACCAGCACAGATCCAGAGCATTTAGTGGTGGCCTATAATAAGGCTATTACTTCAGCTCTTAATTGGATTGCTCTGATCCATGTTCGTCCCCTTCCGCTTCGTCCTCGGACCCCATGGTTTGACGGGTCACTGAGGGAGATGTGGAAGTTGGGTCGCAGGTTAGAACGTCGTTGGCGTAAATCCACCTTGGATACTGACCATCTTATTTTGTTAGAGCATTACCAGCTCTATCAATCAGCGATTTCCCGTAAGAAGGCAGAATTCCTGTCCAGGGAAATCGCTGTTGATGGGAACCGACCAGCTCAGCTCTTCCGAACTGTGGACAGGCTGTGCAACCCAACTTGTCTGCAGCTCTGTCGAGCTTTTTCACAAACTGAGTGTGATGAGATTGCTTGATTCTTTGCAAATAAGGTGGCTGACATTAGGCAGGACATCTGCCTCTCTCGTTCTATGGGAGATATGGTTGGTCGGTGCTCAGTCACTATGCCCGCTGTCTCCTGGAGTACCTTTGACTTACCGGATTTCATTGATATTATGAGGATTGTCCAGGGGATGCACCCCATGTGCTATAGTCTAGATCCATGCCCTACTTCCCTAATTTTGGGTTGTAGTGATGTTATCGGCCTGGTCTTAGCTCAAATTGTCCGGTGCTCCCTGGAATTGGGTGAGTTTAGTGGCTCCCTGAAGAAGGTGGTGGTGACACCCCTTCTGAAGAAAGCTTCTTTGGTCCCAGAGTCTCTGGCAAACTACAGACCTATCTCGTACCTTCCTTTTGTGGGAAAGGTTATCGAGAAAGTGGTGGCAATTCAACTGGAGGACCATTTAACCATCCATAATTTATACGAACCTCTCCAGTCGGGTTTCCGTAAGAGGCATAGTACTGAGACAGCTCTGGTTCTGGTGCTCAATGATCTCCTGATGGCAAGAGACTGGAGGAACCACTCTATCTTGGTCCTCTTTGATCTCTCCTCAGCTTACAACACTGTTGACCATGGGGTTCTGCTCGAGTGCCTGAGGTTCATCTGTGGGCTGACGGGCACAACGCTCAGATGGTTTTCATCTTTCCTCACCGGTCGAACTCAGAGAGTTGTCTCGGGAATATTTACTTCCGAGTCTTTCTCTCTGCCTTGTGGGGTACCCCAGGGCTCGATGCTGTCCCCCATATTGTTTGCAGTGTATATGCTGCCCCTCAGAGACATTGTAAGATGGTATGGGCTGAGGTTTCACTGCTATGCTGATGATACCCAGCTCTAACTGTCTTTTGCACCTGACCAGGTGTGTGCCCTCTCAGTACTTAACAGCTGCCTCATTGAAATACAAGACTGGATGAGTTCCAGTGGGTTAAAGTTGAACACTAGAAAGACTGAGGTTTTGGTGGTGGACCCTGGTCGCAGGATAGAGGGGTTTGGGACTGATTTGCCTTCTGGTTTATTTCTGGGGGGCGAGCAGATCCTTACCTCTGAATGGTTGCGTGACCTGGAAATGATACTTGACAATGGTATGACCCTCCATCATCAGGTGTCTGCAGTCATCAAGCTAGCCTTTTACCATCTTAGGAACATTTCCGGGATCAAGCACCTTGTTCCGTCCAGCGACTTGCCAGTTCTGGTCCACGCCTTTGTGACCTTGTGCCTTGACAACCGTAACTCTCTGTACCTAGGGCTTCCTGGGGTTGATATCCACCACTTGCAGCTAGTGCAGAACACGGCTGCAAGTTTATTGACTGGGGCATCAAGGAGATCTCACATAACTTCAGTGCTGCGTGATCTGCACTGGCTGCCAGTTCAGTGGCGGATCACCTTTAGGGTAGGTTTGTTAACCTACAAGGCCCTACACAGACTGGGTCTTGACTACTTGAAAGAACTTCTGATTCCTTACACCCCTGTAAGAGAACTCCACTCGCCTGATGAGGGGTTGCTGAAGATTCCGAGGGTTAGATTGAAGTCATCTGGGGCTCGGGCTTTTATGTTCTCTGCCACATCCCTCTGGAATTCTCTACATCGTCAGCTACGGGAGTGCAGGACTGTGGGGAGTTTTAAGCAGGCACTGAAGACCTTTCTTTGGGTTAAAGCATTTCCTGATTTTCAATGATTTTATTCTTATTTATTGTTCAGTCGTGTGTGTTTGTACCTTGATGATTCGAAAGGCGCTATACTAAATAAAATTATTATTATTATTAGATAAAGATAAAAGATGTTCCCATAATCAAACTTTGACACAAGTAGGCTGTTGGCCAATAACCTTTGAGCCTCTGGAACCAAAAACTGTTACATTCTGCACAGCATGACTAATTTATTATGCGTTACTTTTCTGAGCCGGGCAACATCAAGGTCAAAAAGAAATAACGCATCTAAAATAAGTCCCAGTTAGCAAACATTATTCACGTAATCAATAGAGAGACCATTCAGATCTAAAATATGGATACCATGTGACTGGCCTACCAGGGCGGGAATAAAAACATGGCTTTGGTCTTTTTAGAATTAAGAAATAATTTATGTGATAGAAACCAATTCTGGATACCATCAAAATCATGTTGGAGAGTCTGTTGCAAACTGAAACAAATCTTTGTATGCAAACAAAATAGTTGAGTTTAGCTCCCCTAACTGAGGCAAAAAGTCTAGGTGCACGATAGCAGGGAAATACAAAGGGAAAATGTATCCAAAAGGATAGTTATTTATGCACTCTATTTAAATAATGGCTTTCTACCACTTTTGTTAGAAAAGTATTAAACAATTTTATTAAAGCCAGTTTTATCAGTCAATTTTCATCAGTGCATTATTTTATGAAGTCAAAAGATATACTTAGAAATGCACAGTCGAGCTCTGAGGATGGGGTTGTAGTTACTCCGAAACGTCAGCACGCAGAACTGGACTGATCCAATTACAGTGGAGGAGAGTTGGAGAGTGAAGCAGTGACTAGTCAAAAAGATGGCCTCAGCCTGGGTACCTAGTCAACCCTTTTCTACTTGCTCTAAAGAAGCTTGCCACTAATTCTGAGGACAGCCAAGTTGGCTCTGGCAACATCAGTGACTGCATATGCTCTGTCGGAGTGGAGAAACCAAAGCTAAAGCTGGAAGGAGGAAAAAGGTGCTTTTCCTGTGTTGGATTAGGCAATTGAGCCAATAATATTTTACCAGCTGGGACATGCAAGCCACACTGAGTTTCGGTACAGTGACTTTCAAATTTTTGACTGTGGATTTCTAAGAATGTCTTTTGACTTTATAAATAATGCACTGATGAACATTGATAATACTACTTTAATAAAATTGTTTAATACTTTTCTAATAAAAGTGGTAGAAAGACATCATAGAGTGCATATAGAATTATCATTTTCGATAAATTGTTCCTTTGAAAAAATCTTTGTCAGAAATAAATAAAACAGCGTCATCCACATATAATATTAATTTCGAAGAGGAACAAGCCAAATGCATCAAGTTTTAATATGGATACATTAATAGGCATTGTTATAATGTTTATCTGTTCAATATTGTAGTGTTTATTGTATGTAAGCATTTATTGTGCTACGATGTGTATTTATGTTTAATGTTATTTTATTGTAATGGCGTCCAGGGCCTCCAGGGAAGGGCACCATACATAAATAAAATCTATCTATCTATCTGTCTGTCTGTCTGTCTGTCTGTCTATCTACAGACAGTATCTATCTATCTATCTATCTATCTGTAGACAGTGTATATCTATCTATCTCTCTATCTATCTATCTATCTATAGACAGTGTCTATCTATTTATCTACAGACAGTATCTATCTATCTATCTATCATCTATCTACAGACAGTATCTATCTATCTATCATCTATCTACAGACAGTATCTATCTATCTACAGACAGTATATATCTATCTATCTATCTACAGACAGTATCTATCTATCATCTATCTACAGACAGTATCTATCTATCTACAGACAGTATATATCTATCTATCTATCTACAGACAGTATCTATCTATCTATCTATCTATCTATCTACAGACAGTGTATATCTATCTATCTATTTATCTACAGTGTCTATCTATCTATCTACAGACAGTATCTATCTATCTATCTATCTATCTATCTATCTATCTATCTATCTATCTATCTATCTATCTACCTACAGACAGTATCTATCTATCTATCTATCTATCTATCTATCTATCTATCTATCTATCTACAGACAGTGTCTATCTATCTATCTATCTATCTATCTATCTATCTATCTATCTATCTATCTATCTATCTACAGACAGTATCTATCTATCTATCTATCTATCTATCTATCTATCTATCTATCTATCTATCTATCTATCTATCTATCTATCCAAATTCTGTTCTGTTCTAAAGTCCCTGCACTACCAACATCTGACTTGTTGCTTTGTAAAGCACTTTGGGAAACTGCAGAAAAGGCATTATATAAATCTAAATTCTATTCTGCAGTTCCTGCAATACCACTAGCATGTCCGCACCTCCTGGGGAGAACACAGAAAACTCCTAGACAGTAGGATTACACTGGTCACGCCCAGGCCCTGGACACAGTTATACAGGCCCTGTGCATCAAAACTAAATCCTGTTTGATGACAGGGTTGGGGAACCCTGCCAATCCCACCTGGGGGATAAGCCATGGGCAGGTAAACCCTGGAGAATGCCAGAGTGTCAGGGTGGGGTGATCAATAGAAGGGGGTCAGTCAGTTGGAAAAGAACGAAATTAACAAAAAAAAACTCAAATTGTTACTAGGTTTTGGAGAAGTCCATCCTTTACATTTCACATAGTCTTCGCAGCAACGTAAAAATTGAATTTTTTTTGTGTAGTTTTTACAGTAAAGGAGGGGGGAGCAGGACTTGGCATAGCCACAGAGGTGAAGTGTGCACTGGAGAACAGGCCATGGGGGTGAGCACCTGTGGAAAAGGATGGAATGTCCACCTTGGTGCTCCGTGCTTTTGCAGTCAGAGTTAGAGCAGGAGTCAGAGGTGTCTGAATGCTAAATAAAATCAGTCATGTTTGGTTGAAAAAAATTTAATTGCGGCACAAAGAGTTGCTCAGTCTGAGTGCTTACACTGTGTAGAAGAGATTAAAAGGTTTTATTTAGACATAAGGGCCCGGATATTCAAACTGCGCCCAAAAAATGAGGAGCAAGCATTAAACCAATTGCGCATATGCTAACAGGTGTGATATTCAAACATGGAGCAGAAACAAATTGCAAACAGCCAACGCCTGAATATCGCACTAACTGCGCCATAGCCAATCCAGGAAGGAGCTGAGAGAAATGTTGCGCTATAGCAACCAGGGCAGCCCAGCTGAGCAGTCCAGAGGTGCCATAGCGCAAGCAGAGCCCCCCAGAGCAATGGAACTGCACATCCAGGGAGGCAGGCTGGGGCCCACCGCCAGCCATGCCACACATGGGCACAGGAACACACTGCAGAACCAACAAGACACCTGCACACCCCAAGCACAGCATCACTGGGGGTGTGACGGATGATCTACTGGCCCATGGGGACAAGCCAACAAAGCACAGCAGAGCCATGACACCCCAGCACAACCACTGGCAGGCTGAGAGTGCCACACACAGGGGGTTGACAACCACAGTGCACATCAGCCCCTATGCACGCAGCACCCTGCACCATGACCCCAAGACACCACCCATGTGCAGTGACTGGCACTGCAGGAAACCATGCATCCCCCCCAGCACACGTCAACCCCGTGCAGCAGAGAAGCATACAAGCCAGACACACCTGTGCACCCAGCAGTGGGTGGCAGCAGACAGCAAGACCAACAGAAAGTCACTGTCATGCGGAGATACCTCCCATGCACACACACACACACACACACACACACACACCCAGGACCATACCACCCCAGATGGCATGTACACCACTGCAACTGAGCACCCATAGCCAGCTGCAAATCAGAGACCAACACAGTATTCATATCAAAATATAAATATGTATTTTCAAATTTTCAAATAGTAAATAACAAAACAATAAACAAGAACTATTTACAAGGGGGGGACGGGTACAAGGTAGGGGTGTTCAAGGGGTAGGGATGAACAACTTGGAGAGGGAAGGCAGGGTGGTAGGGATGGGAGAAGTGGGAAGGGTATTGTGGCCTAAGGCCCAGCTGGCTGGTCATCCTGTGCCTGGTTCCGCTGTCCCCTGTGATGCCTCCTCTGCAGGCCATGTCTCCTAATGGACTCCAGGATGGCCTGGTTATCCAGAGACACCTGTGTCAGGCCCCGTATGTCCCTATGTATCCTCCGGAGAACTTCGAGACCTAGGAAAATGGGAACACAGTCAATGGCTGTGACTGACCACAACCCTGAACACCACCCAACCTGCAAGCCATATAGCCCAATGTCCCGCACCTGTGATGGCATGCACCCACCACAGTGAACATGCACATGGCCATCACAAACAGGCGGCACCAGCTATGTGCACACTGCACACACACTGCCCATGTCCTCACAGCACAGCAAGGCTGTCCAAGTGGCGTGGCAGTGATCGCGATGCCAGTTACACAGCTATGTGCCCAGTGCATGCATGGACCACCAGTGATGCATACACAGACGTGCTGTGATACTGACAGTGATGCATGTCACCTGTGTCGTATACATACATAGATACATAGATAGTGTCAGCAGATAAGGGCCTATGGCCCACCCAGTCTGCCCATTTGAGCTTGTAAGTTCACTTTGTTTTCCTATAAGTCTGTTGCACCTTACCCTGACCTCCAGAATTCCTTTATGTCTATCCCTGCATTCTTAAATCCGTAATTGTTTCAGCCCCACCACTTCCTCTGGCAGGGTGTTCCACTTGTCCACCACCCGTTCTATGAAGAAATTCTTTCTCATGTTTCTTCTGAATCGTCCTCCCTCCAACTTCATCCCATGCCCTCTAGTCCTGGAACATCTTTTTCGCTTAAAAATAGTGTTTTCCTGAACCCTGTTCCTCCCTGTAAGATATTTGTATGTCTATCATATCCCCTCACTCCCTCCTCTCCTCCAGGGAGTACATGTTCAGTTCCTTCAGCCTGTCTTCATCGGACTTGTGATGCAATCCATGCACCATCTTTGTTGCCCTCCTCTGAACCTTCTCTACCCAGTCTATGTCCTTACGTAGGTATGGTCTCCAGAACTGTACACTGTACTCCAGGTGGGGCCTCACTAGTGTCTTGTATAGTGGAATTATGACCTCCCCTTTCCTGCATGGTTATATTGTGCATGGCTGGTGGTCTTGCCCCTCCCCAGCATGTAATAGCATCCATGAAGTAATGATACTCACACTCCTCAAGCAGCTGGGTCTGCTGCTGCTGCTGCTGCTGCTGGGGTGCAACACCCACCGGCACCGGGGCCCTGGCACGGCCCTCCTCACCCCGTGCCTGCATCCTCACATCCCGGCCTGTGGGAGACATATGTTGAGACAAACATCAGTGTGACTCAAAGCAGACTGCCCCTGCCCCAGTGAGAGTGCCTGCCCACACAGCCAGACCCATGCATCTCACACCTGCTCACACTGACACAGCCAACTATGGCAGAGCCATCACCTATGCACAGCCACCAAAACACACTCACACCCCTACAGAGAATACAGGTGCATAGATGGTACACCCACCTGGCCTAGGCACCACGCCCCGCCTGGCACGTGACCGCAGCCGATCAAGAAGATCCGGATCCCTCCGGTGGAGGTCACCGTAGCGGTGCCAGCACTGCTCAGCTGACCAGCACCGTCCAGTAACCCCACCAGGTCAGTGGCCACTTGCTGCCACACCTGCATCCTGGCAATGGTGAGGCCTCACCATAAAGTGCCCCATAGTGGGGCTCCACTAGGGCCACCAAGTTGGCCAGTTCAACTGGGCTCCACTGAACTGCTCTTCTGTGAGCCATGGTACCAACTTTACAGCAGGCAATATGGCGCCCCGCTGCGCCGTAACCCCACGTGGAGATGTTGCGCAAAAGACCACCACAGGTTCCAATCACGCTGTTCGAACAGCGCCGTCACTTCACATAGTGCTGTCACCAGACAGCGCAATAGGGCCGTACACATGGCAGCCGAACAGGGCCAGGGGGCAAAGGTCGGACACAAGGTCATGGGCAATGACGCAAGGCCACGCACAGTGCCATCTGACGTATACGCATCCTGCGCGACCGACCAGCTGTGTACCAGTGCCACAGTGGACTATTGCGCAGTAGTGCCACAGCGCCATATAGTGCCCAGTGCTGTAGCACAATGGTGGCCATGGCCTGAATTGCCGATCACGCACAGCACGTCAGCAGCACGGCAGACACCTGCGTAAGCTATCTGGGCATGCGCAATGCAGTGTACCACACAGTCACAGATCTGCGCCATTGGCTCAGCCGACTCAACCGTATTGTGCAAAGCGTAAATTCGCGATATTCAGCCGACACATGCAAATCATCTGATCAGCCATTCAAAGGCGCAGTGGCGAGATTTGCATGTCATTATAGTTGCTCCACTCCTAATTTGCATGCATTGCGCTATAAATGTGCGACATTGGGCTGCACTGGCCAGATTCGATTACTGCAGGTGAGAGGTGAGTTGCATGCTGTGTGATGTTCTGGACAATGGTCATGGAAAAATGCTGCAGACTGCACAGTGACAGGTGTCCACTTGCCCCCATACAGATCACCATGACCGAGCAGAGCCAAGCTGAGGGTGAGGACGGTGGGCATAGGAGGAGGCCCAACTTTACCCCAGCAGAGACAGAGGCCCTCTTCCAGGCCTACCTGGATGAGGAGCCAGTACTGAGTGGACGGAGGGGCACCCCTCAGTCCCATGCGGCTGCATGGGAGAGGGTAGCTCGGGCCGTGAACCTGCACGGAAGCCACCAGCGCTCCATGCAGGAATGCAAGAAGAAGATGGGGACAGACCGCAGGAGGTTGAAGGAGAAGGTGGCAGCCTTCAGGGTGGCATGTGCTGGCACTGGCTGGGGTCCGCCAGTGGTGTTGGAGCTGACCCTGGCTGAGGAGACACTGGTTGCATCAATGCAGCAGAGCGCTATTGAGGGTGTACCAGGAGGTGGATTCCAGACAGGTGGAAGCCCATCACTGCACGGTATGACATGGTGGTGGTGTTGGGGGGGTTGGGGAAGGTTGTTCACATGCACTCACATGTACTCTCTTTCTGTTACAGATCCTGTTCGTCTTCAGGAGACGGTGGTGGTGGGTCCAGGCAGTGATGATGACCTGCTGGACATGGAGGAGGGTCCATCCACCTCTATCACCAGCCAGCAGGCACTGCAGCAGCATGCAGCTGGGCCGCCAACTCTGGTGTTGGTGATTGAGTGCAGGGGTGCACAGCCTGTGTCTCAGCAGTCTGGCATACAAGCATGCCAGCACGCTGTGACTATGGCTGTAGGACGTACCTGCACCATTGATGATGCAAGGACTGCAATGGGCAGTGATAGGTGTGTGTCCCATGACGGACACACAGCAGGCCAGCACGTGCCCCTGGGCCTTTCTGGTTCCAACTTGTGTACCAGCATGCTGGCACAGTCCCAGGCTGTGCCTGTCAGCACCGGTGGGGCAGCAGCAGTCACCCACCAGGTCTGGGGGTACAGTGTCAAGCGGTGGCACATGTCCGCCACCCTTTGATCCGCCCATTCTTGGTCCTGGTGAACAGCGCCCACCCTCAAGGGGTGTTGTGCATCAGGACCTTCCACACCCTGGGGGACAGGATGCCGTTGGGGCACAGTACCCATTGGATGAGCACACCCGCCTGCTGCGGGAATCAGTACAGCTGCAGGGGCAGGTTGCAATGTCCATGGAGGCACTGTCTGTGGCTGTGGAGTGGCACAGCAGGGAGTGTGCTCTGGACCGTGCAGAGCTGGTTGTTATGCAGACGGATGTGACTGCGCCGGTGACAGGCTGACCCAGGCAATGGTCTCTGTCGTGGATGCTGGGCACACAGTCAGGTGCCCCTGTACACCCCCACACAGTTCACTCTCCACTCCCGTTCCGGCGTCGATGCGACACCAGGCCTGTCGACGCCGGGTTCTGCTGTGGCCATCCCGAGCACCCCTGGTGCAGGTTTGTTCGGCATGCTGCAGACCCCTGTGCGGCAAGGTCACGTTCGCGCGAGTGGGACCCCTGGTGGTGCAACAGTGCCTCCATGTGGCCCCTGCTCAGCCTGCCAGTGCTGTTGGGTCACAGCGGGGCCGCCCACACATCCGCGGTGGCCGTGGGACAGTGCTACATGACTGAGCTGTCTCCCAGTGCAGGCCCTGTCTGGTGCTGCCATGTGTGCAATGTGTGACATAGTGGGCAGTGCACTGCTGGGTGCTCTGCTCACCACGCCGACACACGGACCACCTGCACGCCATCCCAACTGCTGTCCACAGATGCGTGTGCATGATGATGCCTGCATTGTACTGTACACCAAGGTGCAAGGGTGCCCAGCATCTGACACACGTACTTGGACAGTACAGGTGGTGGGGGTGGTCGGTGGTGCTGTGTGTTAGCAATGTCGGTTCTGCTGTGCTGTGCATGTGCCCATGTCGCTCTGTGCCTGGTGTGTGTGTGTCCATATGAGTGCTCACCCTCCTGATGGTGTGTTTGTATGCCTGGACCTTCCACTCCCCTGGCCGTCATGCACCCTGGTGTGTTACCCTGTGTGCCTGTGGTTTGCGCATGGACAGTGTTGGCTGCACATGTCCCCTTGACTTACCTGTGTTCTGCATAGTGCTCCTCTGTGATGGTGTCCCGGTGCAGCTGGGCCTGCCGGATCAGTCGGGGGTCCCGCCGTCCTGGGGGCGCTGCTCATCACCATCAACACCGGCGACACTGGTGTCCCCATCGCTGTCCCCCTCTTCAACCTGTACGACTATCCCATAGTCTTTGGCCATGTTGTGCAGGATGCAACAGGCCAGGAATATCCCACAGGCCTTTTGGGGGCTGTACTGTAGGGCACCGCCGGAGGTGTCTAGGCATCGGAAGCATGCCTTGAGCATCCCAAACACCCGCTCTATGATGTTGCATGTGGAAACATGTGCTTCATTATAGCGTTGCTGCGATGGGGTCATGGGGCGCCGGTACGGTGTGAGCAGCCAGGGACGGAGTGGGTATCCACTGTCACCTGTGTGGAGATAGTGGAGATCAGTCTCATGTTCAGGCCCATATTGCCCATATCCTGTGTGCCACTACCATGGCACCTGTGGCATTCCCACCCTTGCCCCGAGTTTGCATTCCATACATTGTACTCACCCACTAGATGTCCTGTGGGGATGTCCCACTCGAATCGATGGCACAGTGCGGACTGATACCATGAAGGCATCATGTGCTCCACCAGGTGTGTGGCACAGACATTGATTATGGCCCAGTGGCATCACACACCACCTGGCAGTTAACACTGAGAAGCCCTTTCTGTTCCTATATGCGACCCCATCGGGGCCAGGTGGCATGTGAATGGCCACATGGGTGCAGTCTATGGCCCCTAGCATGCCAGGCATATGTGCTACCCTGTGGAACTCCTGCATGTTTGCTGTACGCTCTGCCGCGGTGCTGGGGAAATGGATGTACTCTGCAGCATGTGGCAGCAGTGCGCTGAGGAATTGGGTGAGGATGCATGACGTGGCTGACTGTGTGATGCCTGTGGTGTCCCCTGTCGGCCTCTGGAAGGTGCCCGTGGTGAGCAGGCACATGCAGGCTGTCATCTTGGTCTCCACCGTCAGAGCGTGACTCCATCCTGAGGGTGCCTGCATCACATCACTGCACAGCTCACAGAGCTGTCTCAGTATTGCCCTGTTCAGGCGGTACCGGCCCACGATCTCTACATCTGTGTACAGCTCAAAACTGATGTGGGCACGGTACTGCCTGTTGGGGGCATACCGCCGACGGGCCCTTTCACGGCCACGTCCCCCTGCAGCATGCATTTTCACCCCCCTCATTACAGCTTCCATGTGGGAGTTGCCACTGTCCATCTCCCTGGCTTCTGTCCCCCCCAGCTGGTGTTGCTGTGTTACCCCCGCTGTCCTCACTGCTACTTCCACTGTACCGAGCACCCCCCACTGGCCTCTACAGCCTATGGCCCACGCTTGCCTGCCCTAGCCTGTCTCTGTCTGTCTGTCTGTCTGTCTCTCTCTCTCTCTCTCCCCCATGGCAGCCTTGTAGCATTCTTGCGCCGCTTCCTTGAGCCTTTTTATTTTGGCTCATTTCCGCTAGTGTGCAATTTCCGGCTGTGCCGCTATTGCGCATCGCGCACGTCTTTGAATATCGCATTGCGCTCTTTATGCATGGATCCACCCCCTTCGGTTGCGCATGCCTTCATTTTCATTGTGCTGTTGCTCAGCATGTTTTCGGTGGCGCAACTGCCTCCTTCTGAATATCGCAAAATGGCGCAATTTTGGACTTGCGCATGCGTAACCCTTTTGAATATCCGGGTCAAAATGTTTCTAGAAGGTATTCTGACTACTCAGCCTATTCTATGTTGAATCTGAGCTGAATCCATAGGGGGAGGGGAGAATCGGCTCCCACTCAGTTTTCTTTCACTAAATTTTTAAGTTTTAATGCCTTGTTTTCCAGTGCAGCTTTTTGTTTTAATGACCTGCTCTGGCCATTGGGTGTGTGTGGCCACTGGCCACCGAACCTGCGATTTTATATTTAAAAAAATCTCTGACTATGTTAGACAACAGTCTGGGCTATTTATGTAGGGCTGCAAAACATACGAATACTGTGGGCGAACACAGGCCATCCAGTACTATAAATCCAAAAACCCAAACAGTAACTGAAAGCCACACAACCAGCAGAAATTAGAGGAGCCCCAACCCCACTCTGACCACAGCAAATTATCCCCACCCATCCAAATCATTTCTGGGAGTATATAGGAACCCCCAACCCCACTCTGACCAAAGTGAGTTACCCCTGCTCATCCAAATCCTTTCTGGGAGTATTTAGGAGCCCCAGCCTGACTCTGACCACAGTGAATTACCCCGACCCATCCAGATCCTTCTGGGAGTATTTAGGAGCCTCCAACCTGACTCTGACAACAATGAGATACCCCCACCCATCCAAATCCTTTCTGGAAGTATATAGGTGCCACAACCGCACTGACCACAGCAAGTTACCCCGGCCCATCCAAGCCCCTTCTTGGAGCATACAGGAAGCCCAACTCCACACTGACCACAGCGAGTTACCCCCATCCATTCATATCCTTTCTAGGACTATTTAGGAGCTCTGACCTGACTATGACCACAGCAAATTACCCCCGCTGAGCCAAATCCTATCTAGGAGTATTTAGGAGCCCCTAACCAGACTCTGACAACAGTGAGTTTTCCGACCAATCCAAATCATTTCTAGAAGTATATAGGAGCCCCCAGCCGTACTCTGACCACAGCAAGTTACCCCACTCATGCAAATCCTTTCTGGGAGTATATAGCAACTCTGATCCCATTCTGGCCACAGTGTGTTATCCCTGCCCATCCAAAACCTTTCTGGGAGTATTTAGGAACCTCAACCCCCTCTCTGACCACAGTAAGTTAGATCCACTCATCCAGATCCTTTCTGGGAGTATGTAGGAGCCCCCAGCCTGACTCTGACATCAAGGAGTTACCCCTGCCATCCAAATCCTTTCTGGGAGTATGTAGGAATCCCCAACCACACTTGGACCACAGCAAGTTACCCCGCCAATTCATATCCTTTCTGGGAGTATTTAGGAGCCCCCAGCCTGACTCTGCTAACAACAAGTTACCCCCACCCATCCAAATCCTTTCTGGGAGTATTTAGGAGCCCCCCAAATCAACTCTGACAATAGTTAGTCACCCCCACCCATCCAGATCCTTTCTGAGAGTATATGGGAGCCCAACCCCACTCTGACCACAGTGATTGACACACACCCATCCAGTTTATTTATTTAATTTTTGTTGACTGGGTAAGTGCACTAGACAAATTCTGCCTATTTTCAGGCACGACCCAAGGGAAGGGGGGATACAGATGAATGCCAACTGACCTTGAACCAGATTAAGCTGTTGGTAGTATTTTTAGTGAATGGGGGAAATTTGGCCAGGACACCGGGGAAATTCCCCTACTCTTGCTTCCTGCAAGCAGCGGGAACCTTTTTCCTTCGGGACCAAGATGGTGGATGACAGTCCTGGAGTGCAAGTGGTTGTTATGAAGGATTATATATAAGTCCATGTTACAGCTCAGAAAATGAATAAACCACACGGTGATGCCTGTCTTAAGTTGCTTGGATGTGATAAACAGCCAAAAGCCAGACACCATCCAAAGTGCAATGCTGATGATGGCTTATCAAATGATAGTAGCATGCTACAACTGCAAGAGCCTGGAACTCACTGCAATAGTCGTTTAGACACAGTGCCTGATTTGGATGGTTTTCCTTCTGTACCCTCTTCCATTACTACTGTGTTCCTGGATTCTGACCAGCTTCATTCAGCCTGCCCTCCTGCTACTGAGGCCTCAGTTACAACCCCCACACTGTCGCAGCTGCACTCCCTCTATTTCCACCACCGCTCTGTTTTGCGGGTCTTTGCTAAGGAAGACAACGCTTTTACTGACTTGCCACCCTCTACAGTTCAGTCACTGGTAGTCGATGCCTTTCCTGCCTTGCCGGTTCAGCCTGTGCTCTCATCCAGAAAGGTTTTACCTGATTCTGCTCCTCAGCAGGGCATTTCTGTGCTTCCTCCTAGTGATACATCCTCTACCGACCAGGCCTGGTCTCCAGCTTCTGCTCTTCGAGCTGCGGGATGGTCACAACAGTGTCCCAGTGCCCCGGTGCCCCATGGACCTCTCCGTGGGCTGTCAGTGCCCAAGACATTATACTGCACGCCTCGCCCTCTGGTGTGCCTATTTCTGATAATCCTCCACTTGTTTGTTGTCCCAGAAGATCTTTCCCCAAGGTGATTCAGCTCCTCCACAGATTTCCTGTCTGGACATTCCTCCGGTGCATCCTCCTTCTGTTTCCCTCCTCCAGACTTCCTCTTCTTCATCACGACCTTCTGCTACAGTGCACTCCTCTTCAGACGGGGACTCTCAGCATCATTTGAACAATTCACTCTTGACTTCTCTGCCTGCAGGTGAGCCATTGGAGACTCCTCAGTTTCTCCTTAGTGATTTGTTTCAAAACTTGGGTGCACCTGCTCAGTGTAGAAATGCTGTTTGCCTGAAATACTTTGGGGATCTTTCCACTGCTCCTGATAGGAGGACTGTGTTGCATTCCATGCTTAGGGACTCTTTGGATATTACTGCGAGTGAACTGTTTGCATTCATACATGTTAAGGGGGAATCAATTTATGATCTTGGCTTTAAAAATGTTTACACTCTGGAAAGATTTTGGTCTAAGTATGAATTGGTGAAATCACAGCCATTGTGGGCCCTCTTTATGCTCATTTCCCTTACTAAGCCTACCATAAAAGTTATTACCCTGCTTTTTTGCAACGAGGGAGTGAGCATAGCGGACATCCAGTACTGGCTTAAGCAGCGCTGCGATATTCTCGAAGCTCCTTGACCTATTTTAGACAAGGACCTCATCTGTACGGGGGTTGGAAAGTAAAAGTACAACTGCGGCAGACTGATCAGGGCATAACACATTTACCTGGCTGTTTCTATATTGGTCATGACAGGGGTTTGTGTTTTTACCCTGGTCAGCCCTGCACTTGCCATAAATGTGGTGCTTGAACACACCTTAGCCATACTTGTGACAAGCCACGATGCTCTGTTTGCTTGGCCTATGGTCATGTCAGTCTTGGTTGCCCTAATCCCCAGAGATGTAACCTCTATGATGAATCTGGTCATATCTATCAGCAGTGTCCGTGGGCGGACCACAACAGGTTGGATCATCCCCCTCAAGACCATATGGCTCTTATATCTGACTCCCAATCTCAGGTCCTTCGTCACCGTGAAGGTCTGCACCAGGAGTTAGTACCCCCCCCACTGATGTTGTCCTGACTTCTCCTCCTGAGTCTTCGGTATGTACCCCTAGCTTGCAGACTCCTGCTCCTCCTTGTGGGGGCCCAGCTTCGGAGGTCCTCACGCCCTCTGACCCTATGCCCCCCCTCCTGACCTGGATCCCTTTATGGAGGTTTCTCAGGGTAAGAAGGGTAAGTCTAAGGGCAAGCAGAAGGCTCCCGGCCCTCCCCCTCGACAGTCCATTCTGACTAGAAATCGTTACCAGGCTCTGACCAAATGGAAGCAGTGGAGTAACATAATGGATGAGGAAAATGATTCTGACTTCTCTCAGGCCTCCTCTCTCCTTATGGATTACTCCTCTGATTCCCAGCTGAATCCTTCTTCCTCTAGATCTGCTCCCGAGCAACGTTCTGTGGTTACTTAACTGCATAGTTTTTTTCTTTTTTTTCCCCCCTGATTTCTTGTCACCTACTCTGCTTTTCCTATGGCTGGGAGTTTAAGCCTTCGTTGCCTTACACTTTATGTGTGCAGCATGAAGTCCCATAGGAAACTTCTTATCCCTTTACAGTATCTTATGGATCTCCCTCATGATTTTTACCTGATTCAGGATACTTGACTGAAAACCTGTTATGAGCTGTCCCGGGCTTCTGCCAGTTGGACCAAGGGCCTTTCCTATTGGTCCTCTGATGAGGATAAATGTGATGGCTTAGGCATTCTGTTTTTCGGTTTCGATTATGCTGTTACCAGACTAGTTGACATTGTCCCAGGCCGTGCATTGTTGTTTGATTGCACGTTCCGTCGTCAACGACTCTGGATTCTAAATGTTTATGCACCCCAAAGTATTGCTGCTCATTCAGACTTGTTTCAGCTCTTACAACCTTATTTACATACCTCCCGCCATCTTTACCTGGGGGGGGGATTTCAACTGCAGCCTCACCCTGGCTGATAGAGGAGGCTCCACTCAGAAACTTTTCAGGGACTCTACTGCTTTACGTTCTATTCTTCAGACTGCTTCTCTTCAGGATGGCTACTGTGCAGTGCACCCCAAGGGAGCTAAAACCTACTATAGGGGCTCCCTAGACACTCGTATTGATTTTTTCTTTCTTTCTCATAATATTCGGGTTCCCAGGCTAAGGTTATTCCTTGTGAATCCTCGGATCACATGGCCATTTCCTTGCTTTGCTCTCCCTCCTCGGCATCTCATCCTCTGATTGTTTCTTCCCGTTGGAAGTTGAATAGCTCCTTATAGTGTATGGTGGAACGTCGTTCTCCAACGAAATCCATCGTTCTCGAAACCTTGTAGTCACACAGTAGTGACGATCGCAGAGCAGCAGAACGATTTGTCTCACTGCACTGCGCATGTCACAAACCATGTCCTCGAGCACCATTTGACAGTTAGGGCTCATTCCCTTGACAGGACACGTAGCGTTAGCAGCAGTGTCGGCGGCGGTACTTTCAAAACCACTTTCCGAGCGGGATACATTCATCCTCAAGCAGGAGAATAAAAATACGGCCAAAAAAATGAGAAATGACATGTGGCAGATACATAGCTTCCTCAGAGACAACGATGAGCACAGGGCAATACATGACATTCCCTCAACAGAGCTAGACCCACTGCTAGCCGATTTTACCTTTTCTCTGCTCTTCCCCACAGATTTGTGAATTGCTGTTCCGGGTGCTGCTGTATGTGAGTGTTTCAAAAGTTAAAATGTTAATAGTTAAAAGTTTAAAATCTAAAGTGATAAAACAGTAAACATGTTAAAGCGTGAAAACACAAAGAATGTAAAGTTAAGTTTTTCCTTCCAGTAACCAAGTAAACATTTTCTTAAGCAGCAATATGACGTAGTGATTGTTTTTTTTTCTCAGAGAACGACGTTCCACCATACACTATATGGAAAAGCACATGGGGAACGGTTGACAACAGGGCATCTTCAACCTCGTTGCACTATGATGACAGATTACCTCTTGAGCTGCGCTCTCGAGGTAATCTGTCGTCATAGTGCCAACTCGGTGGAAGAATAGCCCCGTTGTCAACCGTTCCCCATGCACTATCCTATATGTTGTCAGGTGGTTGCATTGTTAGAGATTGCTGAGAATTATTGTTGGCCCGCATTTCGGTGTTGGATGCCTATGCCTCCTCCTTACCTTGGTGGGATGACACCAAATCAGATCTTAAACATTTCTTTCTTCAGCAGAGTAGGAGAAAGTCAACTTCTTCCTATCGACAGTATTTACTTTTACAGCAACATTTGCAGGACACCATTTCCAGGGCATATAAGTCTGGACAGGATTACTCCCCTCTTGTTGCTTCTCTGAAGACTAAGATGGAGGCATACCAGTATGATAGGGCTCGTTCCTTGCGTCTTGAGGCCTATTGTGGCACCCGCTGTTCTAAGGCCTCTCTTGACATTTATAAGCATTGTTCTGACAGGGTGATGGCCATGTATATTGAATGTCTTGTGGACCCAGACTCCTTGGTGGTTTCTGACACTATGTCCTCTCTTCAGCACAAGGTCTTTTCCTATCTGAATGGTATCTTTGGCTCTCCTTCTGTGACCTCATCTGCTGCTGCTCCTTTTCTTGATGTCCAGCTTCCATCTCCTTCTTCTGATCTCTGTACTCAGCTGACTCTTCCGATTGCTTCGTTGGAGGTACAGGCAGCAATCAAGAAGCAGAAATGGTGTACTTCTCCTGGGCTGGATGGCCTAACCGCGGAACTTTATCACACATTTTCTGATCTCTTTTCTCTGATCCTTACCCTGCTCTTCAATACCATTATCACTACCCATTCTGTCCCCCGACATTTCTCAGATGCGATTATGTTCCTCCTCTTTAAAAAGGGTGACAGGACAGATATTCGGAATTGGAGACCATTGAGCCTCCTGAACATGGATTACAACATTTTTGCATCAGTCCTGCTCAATCGCCTTCTTCCTCATGCGTCTCAGGTTATCTCAGAGGTTCAGACTTGTGCTATCTCCCGCTGCTCTATTGTTTCAAATCTTTCTCTCCTGAGAGATATTTCTGTTTTCAGTTCTTCTTCTTCTCCCTCACTACTCCTTTCTCTTGATCAGGAGAAAGCATTTGATAGGGTGAACCATGCCTATCTCTTTCACGTCCTCTCTCATTATGGTGTTCCACGCCGCTTTATCCAGTGGATACGACTACTATATTCTACTGCTTGGATCCACCCTTATGTAAATGGTGCCCCTTGTTCCCCCCTCTTTAAGTCGCACCAATGTCCATCAAGGCTGCCCTTTGAGTCCTCTTCTCTATGTTTTTCATATTGACCCTTTGCTTCGCAAGCTTTTGCATCATCCTATTATTCCCCGTCTTTCCTTTTCTTCTCTGCCCCCTATCCCTACGGTGTTGGCATATGCAGATGACCTTTGTGTTACCACTACTCCACAACTTCAAGAGTCGGACTTGCTTCATCTCCTTAAGGATTTCAAGAGGGTATCTGGTTCTAGGTTGAATTATGGTAAGAGCTCTGCTCTACACCTCCCGATGTTGCCACCCCCTGATTTTCCTCGTTGTATTGCTGAGGTGCCTTTGTTCTCCTCTCCAATCAAAATCTTGGGATTGACTTTTGGTGCTGCTGACGATGCCCTCACCAACTAGACTACCATTCTTGATAAGGCTGTGCACATAGTTGCTTCTTGGAAGGGATTTACTATAGCTAAGTGGAAGCGGGTTTTACTGTTGAAAACCTTCATTCTTCCTTTGTTTCTGCATGTGGCTTCAGTTTTTCCTGTTCCCCTTTCCTTGGAAGCTTGTTTGTATAATGTTTTTTTCCAGGGTTTTGGGGCAGTCGTTTAAACCCGATCAAACGGAATTATACCTATCCTAATTATTGCCATGGCGGTGTTCAAATGTTGACTCCTTTGGTCTTTTTTCACTGTTTGTTTCTCAAATCTACCTTTCCTTCTTTATTGCATGACCAGTCGGTCTTTTGGTTGTCTCTTCTCCATCATCAAGTTGCCCCGTTATGCACGGTGTGGACTCTTCCTCCTTTGGAGATTCCTTGGAACTTTTGGAAGTACAATCTTCCCTATTATATTATCCCCTCCTTTTTAAAGACTTGCCAGTGGCCTTTGACTCCTACGATGATTCTTTCTTTCTCACGAAGGCATTTATATTGGTCTGTTTTGGGGTCTTACTTTCTGGATCTTCCGGTGTTATAGAACTCCCTTGGTGCTATTCTGGGCTTCTCCTGTGTTTTTCGTCAATTGACTGACCCTCGCATTCCTCAGTGGGTTTGGGATATCACTTGGTTGTCCTGTCACGGCAGGCTTGGTGTCCATGGTAACTTGAAGCACAAAGCACAGGAGGAAAGGACTTGTCCTCATGGCTCCTGTCCTTCCATCCCTGAAACCATGTTCCATTTTGTTATAGATTGCCCCTTTACTCGACCTGTTTGGACACTCTTCCTTCATAAGTGGAAGGAAAAGGCCCTTCCAACTCTCACTTATGATATTTTGATTTATGGCATCTATCTTCCCGGACTGAATTCATACCATCCTAGTACCCTCCGTTTGATTTTCACTTTTTGCCGCTACTATTTGTGGCAGGCCAGATGTGCATTTTTGCTGCAACAGAAACTGTGCGACCCTACCCATATTATTGCTCAGATTTTGCAAGGTCTACACACTGTTTATTGCACTGAGAAAGCCTCATTGCCCCCAGAGGTTTTTCGGAGATATTGGAATCTCTGCTCCTGGATTTTCCCTGACAATTAGTTTATTTTACCCTTCTTCCCCTACTCTCTTAGTGGAGTTGGGATGCGGGTTGTGTACCTATGCGTTTTTATTTCTGTTTGTAGTTCACATGTACTGTGACTTCTTTATTCTGTTTTTTTTATGCTTTCCTTTTTTATTATGCTTTTGTGTGTTGTACTTCCATTTTGTATATATTTTCCTATGAGTTTTATATTAACACTTCCCCTACTCTTTTAGTAGGGACTGGATGAGGATTACATGCATGTACGGATTATTTCTGATTTCAAGTTCATGTATGTTATTATGCTTGTTTTCTGTTTTTTGTTTCTTGCTCTCTGATTTTGTATGCTGTAATACACTTCTGTATATTGTGTTTTCAGCTTTTGAAAATTCCTCTACTTTTTAAGTGGGGCTGGGAAGGGGGTTATGTACTTATGTGCAATATTTTTTGTTTGACATTTATGTATGCTGCACTACTTTTTTTGTCTCCTTTGATTATGATTTTGTATGATGTACTACAATTTTTTGTATGTTTTGTTTCAAGTTTTGAATAAAAAAATTCCCCTACTCTTTTAGTAGGGGTGTGGAGGGGGGTCCTTTCTGTCTTGGGATTAGATTTGAGTTCTAGTTCTGTATTAGACAGCCTGTTTGGATATGTATGACCGTAATACTTATTTGCTTTTGTTATGATTTGTACTTTTCCATGAGGCAACACTGTTTTGTAATGTTTTGATTTTGTTATTATAATAAAAATTCCCCTACTCTTTTGGTAGGGGGCCCTGACGTTGCATGGAGTGTCCGTCCATGGCTGAGACTGGAAGGGAGAGGTTGATGGAGGAGGCGTCTGAGGAGTTGGTGAGCAAGAATACATTTTTGGAGGTGATGGGGAATGCTGAGGCGGCAGCTGGGGAGCACCCGAGGGGTGGCCAGCATATCACCCATGAAAGCATTACAGTTTCCGAACCAGGAGCTGTACTTAGCTTAGTGCAGAAAAAGCAGTGTCTAGAAGAAGAACTGAATAAAATAAGTCAGCAACTGGATAATGTGCTTATGCAGCATGATGAGGATTGCAAAAGGAAACGATCAGCAGCTTCCTCGATGTCGGATACCTCTTTGGGTCCTACAAAGGTCTTGGCATCTGCAGAGAGTGCAATTCCACTTTCTGGTCAGGAAGAAAGGCCCCCACAATGCGACTGGAGTGAGGGAGATGACGTAGGATGGTCGCCAGAGAAAGCGCTTTCCTCAGCAGGATGGACGTCCCCTTCTCATGGAGTTTGGCAGCCAGACCCAGCTTATTCACCAGTCAGAACAGCAGATCCATTGGTTTCTTCAATTAATATGGCTTCCGGAGGGTCGTTAGCGCTGTCAGGTACTGTTTGCTCTGGGGATTCGAATATGCAGCAGGGAGATGGGGTAGAGCTTGGGCCTCCACATTCTGAACAGAGGGATGCCCCTCCTGAAGAAACAGCTTCTTCTGCTGTAGGCCCCCCCGCACCTATGCAAGTCATTTTCACAAAACTATTGATTTGGCAAAACGTAGAGATGCTGTTCATTTACAGTATGTGGGACATAGGGATTCAGCACCGGATCACTTTCATGTGGGCAAAATTCTTCTTAAACAGTCTCTGGGTTTTTCCCCTTCAGAGGTGTATGCCTTTTCTTCATGTACCAGGGGAATGTACATTTGATGTTAGTTTTCGGACTCCAGCCTTACTGGAGAAATTTTGGTGCAGATTTTCTAACTTAAAAACAAACCCACTTTGGGTAGACTTTATTGTAATACCCTTGACTAAGCAACCTTTTAGGGTTATTACTATTCTTTTCCGTAATGAAGGGGTAAATATCACTGATGTGGTATGTTGGTTGGAAAAGCGGTGTACTCTTCAAGGGAATCCATCACCTATAATGGATGATGAAGGGTTCTAGACTGGGGGTTGGAAGTTTAAAATTAAATTACACAGTGTTATCAGGATGTTATCCATTTACTTGTTTTTTTTAATAGGCCGTGACAAAGGTTTTTTGTTTTACCCTGGGCAACCTAGGATGTGTTTCAAATGTGGGTCTACCAGGCACATTAGTACAACTTGTGAAGTGTTGAAATGTACCTATTGTGGGGAGCTAGGTCATGTCAGTGCACATTGTTTTCAAGAACCTAAGTGTAATCTTTGTGATGAGACAGGTCATGTGTTTACTGATTGTCCTTGGGCAGCTAGAAACATGGAGAATGCGGATTTTGGTGTTCAAGATTATTATATTGAGAGGCTATTACTCACAGTTTTTCTGAGGCCTAAACCCCTGGTATCAGACATACACAATGGTACCGAGAGCAGACCAATCCCCAGGCTCAAATCTACTAGATATCATTCCTGTGGTTATCCCAGCACAGCCTGTTCCACAAGTGGGTATGGGATTTCCTCCCCACCCATCAGATCCTTCGTCCAGTGCCCAAGATTTTTTGGTAGTATGTCCTAAAAGAGGGACAGGTCCTAGGCCCAAGGTCTCTAAGAATGTGATAGAACCCCTGAAGGACATAAATAATGATGAGGTTTTATAGGATGGCCTCTCTGATCAGGAAGCAGAAAATCCTGCAGTTGAGGGCAGTCAGCCTCAGGGTGGGGATATGCTGGATTCAGGTGGGATAATTGCAGGTACTCCTGGGCCTAAAGTTAGTGGTAGGGTTACCCAAGCCTCAAGTAAAGTAAAGTGAGGATAGATTTTTGTTTCTATGGCTTTTTCCTGTTATCATTTACAAATTGCATCTCTGACTATGAACAGCATTGAGTCTGAATTTAAGAGACTGGTGACATATGGGCTTTTTCTGAAATCAGACCTGGATTGTGTATTCTTTCAGGATGTTCGTTTACATTCCCCAAATCTTATGGAGGCAGCCTCAGTAGGCTGGATATGGGGTGCCAGTTATTGGTATCAGGGGTCTGAGTAGTGTTCTGGGGTAGGGATTTTTTTTTCTAAGGTTCAAATAATTCAGCACTTAGAAATTGTGGAGGGTCGGGCTTTATTGTTAGATATTGTGTGGAAGGGTTTACCCATGCGTCTATTGAATATATATGCTCCCCAATCAAAATATGACAGGGTAAGGGTTTTTCGCACCATAAAACCCCTTTTATTTACAAGTATGCTGGTCATTTTTTGGGGGGATTTTAATTGCTCCCTCCCTCAAGTTGGAGGTGATTTGTTGGGGGAAAAAACAATATTGTGATGTCTCTTGTTTACTAAGGGTTATCTCTGATGTAGGGTTAATTGAAGTGTTTGGTTTTGGTGGTACAAAGGCTCCACATACGTATGCTTGTGGTTCTCGCACATCTAGAATTGATTATTTTTTTATTTCGGACTGTTTTTGTATTCAAGAGGCTGTAGTTATCGATGTGGCAACATCAGACCATCGAATGTTGATTCTGTCAGTAGGTAATCTACCTGAACAAAGACGTGGCTCAGGGTTCTGGAAATTAAATATTTCTTTATTAGATTTGCCTATTGTTCAGGAGGATTTCAAATATGTTATGGAAGCAAGGAAATCCATGTTTTTCCTCTATGAGAATAAGAATCAATGGTGGGAGGACTCCAAACAGGATTTTCGTTCTTATTTTCAGTTGTTGGAAGGCTTAATGGATCCTTTAAATGGAATACTTTATGGAATTTAAAGGCACAACTGAGAGTTTTAGTTGCTCAACAGTATGAGAGGGGTGTAGGTGATCTTGTAGCCATTAAGACCCTTAAAAATAAAATAACAGTCCTACAAAAAGACATGATGAAGGGGGCTGTTAAACAACAATGCTATCAGGTATTGGGGAAAAAACAGGATACAATTCCTTTTAATACCCTGGCTCAGATCCAGGAGCAGAGAATTATGGAAGCCCTACAGGTAACAAAACTGGTACTGTGGTAACAGAAAACTCTGCCATATTGACCGAAATTAATCAGTATTTTACGGAAGTTTTTTCTAGTGAGAACTTACCATATGATAAAATGTATCATTGGTTGCAGGAATGTTATCTCCCTCATATTTCAGAAGAGTTTGGACATAGTTTAGTTAAGCCTGTTTCACTCCTAGAACTGAGACAGGTTATTTGGTCCCTTTCTAAAGGGACGTCTCCAGGCTCCGATGGACTACCACATACCATCTATAAAGTAATTTGGGAGGTGTTAGGGGAAGAATTGGTGGTGGTTTTGAATACCACCCTAACTACAGGGTGCTTACCAGCTAGCATGTATGAAGGGGTGTTAGTCCTTTTAGTTAAGGATGGGAAAAAAAAAGAATTAAAGAATTGGTGTCCCATTACTCTCTTAAATACTGATAGCAAAATTTTGATGAAGGAGATGGGGAATAGATTGGTGGGTGCACTAGATGTAGTAATTCACCCTATACAGTTTAGTGGGGTACCCTCACGAAAGATACAGGATAACCTAATCCTTATTAGGGAAATTTTGTATAATGGTAATACTCAGAATTATTGGGGCATTTGGTAAGTTTAGACCAATTTAAGGCCTTTGATAGGGTCAAATACACCTATATGTGGGCAGTTCTTTCCAGTTATGGGTTTCCTGAGCAGTTTATATTTTGGTTACAAACCTGTTATAAAAATATTTGTTTATTACCTAGTATGTATGGGTGGATGGGAGGTAAGATCCCAGTTGGTAGAGGGGTGTGGCAGGGCTGTCCTCTGAGCCCTCTTTTATATCTGTTGTCTTTGGATCCTTTGTTATACAGACTACATAAACGTAATGATATTATGGGTCTCTCTGTTAGTAGTGTGAACCCACAGATAAAAACAATTGCTTATGCGGACAACCTTTGTTTAGTATTAGCAGATAAAACCTCAACATTATTGGTCCGGGGGAATTGAGACTTTTTTCAGAGGTGACTGGTTCTATTGTTAATTATAAGAAATGTAGTATTTTATCACTAGGGTGTGAGGGTACAGTGTGGACTTCGATATGGCAATTCCCAGTAGTAACCACTTATATTAAAATTTGGGGTATATTTTTTGGAGATCCTGACCCCCAGTTTTACAATTGGGATGAGAAACTTCGTGCTGCACAGGTGTTGGTAGCAAACTGGAACACCTGGCATATGTCCAAATACAAAAGGATTTATATGATAAAATCACATTTGTTACCAATGTTCTTATTTTTATCTGCAGTATTTCCTATTCCAAAAGCCCTGGAGACATCTGTATATAGTGTTTTTTTCCAGTGTCTATGGGGGAACCGATTGAATCCTATTAAGAGAGGTATTACCTATTTACCTATAACCCTGGGGGGCCTGGGAATGGTTAATCCTGTAGTTTTCTTTCATATTACTTTTCTTTTTCATAATGTTGTCCCGCTGGTTCATAATAAATTAGGGTTGTAGAGTCCATGGGTAATGGATGAGTTTGGACCCTTGCTTAGGCTATGGGCTTCTTTAGATTATTTATCCAAACAAGTTAAAATCTCTTTTTTAGCAAATTATTGGAAGGATGCAGTGGGTAAAATTAAAGTGTGGGAACTGCCTTATTGTTACCTAACTACTGGTTCTAGGAAAACTGTGTATGAATGGTTGCTAATAATCTGGTTCTATGAGGAACCATGGTTTGTAGTACTTCCCCCTGTGGGGAAATAGAATCTGACATGTTTTCTTTTTATGTGGGATTTTGTATGGCTCTGTACGCACCAAAAATTAAGGGTAAAAGGTAACATGAAGCATAAGGGCATACTACAGTGAACTTGTCCTAGAGTCTCTACTTGTTATGGGGTAATTGAAACTATGCAGCATTTGTTTATAAACTGTCCTTATGCTGTAGAATTTTGGTCTTATTTCCATAAGTATTGGGCCTCTAGTCCTTTCCAGGTTATAGACCCAGATATTTGGGTTAGAAGTATTCTACCAGGTGCATGGGTTCAGTTTGACTCCGGAACAGTACTATGATTCATGGGATATGTCAAATTTCAATTATGGCAGGCTCACTGTGCATTGACTCTAAGACAGCAGATACTACCGAGTGCCCAAGTTTTTCTTACAGTTCAGAGAGAGATTTTTAGATGGCGGGATTTTGAACAAAATACAGCCTCACCTGACCTTTATAAGTTATGGTGGAGACATATGTCTTGGTTGGACACAGGCTGATTCTGGTACCTTTTTACAAGAGTTTTCTGGGGGGGGTATGGCATGTACTATGATTTAGTTTTACAATTTTGCTTGTTTTTCTTTTTGAGTTTTTGAATAAAAAATTCCCCTACTCCTTTAGTGGGGGGTGGGGAGACTGTAGTGTAATTTCTATTTATGATTGGTGATATTATCACATACTGAAATACCTTTTTTTGGTCTTGATTTCTATTCATTATAATGTTGTATGATGTAATACTTTCCTGATTGTTTTCATCTGAAGTTTTGAATAAAAAATTCCCCAACTCTTATAGTAGGGAGGGGGAGGAGTGGCTTTATACTGTTTCGCTTATGTTTAGGGTATGTGTATGAATTAATACTTAATTATATTTTTTATTCTTTTTCCTTATTTTAATTATGTATGATATAATATTGATTTGTATAACTTTGTTATGATTTGTTTCAGTTGTTAATAAAAAATTCCCCTACTCACCAGTAGGAGGATCCATGCCGGCCTGACAAACTGAGTCAGCCCTATTGAAACAGTGAGAGAGTGTGGAAGTGAGGGAGATTGGGGAGAGAGCCTCCTCCCCAGTCTTTATTCTACTAGAGGCAATGGATTGCAAAGAAAAAAAGATGACTGCTGCCAGTCCAGGTCAGGCCTCGGAGCAGACAGGAGGTGTTTCTGTTCCACTGCAGCAGGAGGAAGATTCGTTTAACATGGATTTTGGATCAGAAGAAGAAGAAATGCTCTCAACTGAGGACATTGAAACAGGACAAAAGAAACAAATTAGTACCGAATCTAAAGAAAATTCGGCTGATATTGAGCAGCAAGAGATGGAGTTACAAACTGAGCTAGAAACTAAAAAGCAACAATTATTAAACCTGATGCAAGAAGTTGAACATAAGTTCCAAATGAATATTGCCAAACTTGACAAGGAAAAAAAATGGAAAAGATCATCTGTCAGCCCTGTGCTTCTTTTGGGTAAGTGGGTGATTCTCTCAGCAGCACCAGATGCACTCAGAGATGCTCAGAATGCAGTCACAGAGCCTGGGGATGAACTAAGGACTGCTACGAGCGGCTCTTCTATTACTGTTTCCACAGAACCAGAATGGGCTCCAGATACTTCCCTGTAACAAGCAGGATGGATTTTTGTGGATGGCATTTGGATTCTGTACCCCACGGTGCCAATGCTGGGATCACTGGATTGGCAGAAAAACACCATTGTGGAAAACGGAGGGCGCATTCTTAGCCCGAAGACAGCAGCCGATAATGTGATGACTGGAGATTTGGCGGTGACACAGGATGTGACTTCAAACTCTCCGACTGCGCCAGATGCACACGAGCCACGTGGACCATCACAGGATCCTGAGGGGGAGAGTGGGACCGGCCTAAATAGTTCCCCTAGAGGTGACAGAGGAGAACAGATGACTGCACAGAAGGAACAGGTACGAGGGTCTCAAGGGCATATAGACAATAACAATGTGAATAATGTAAATGCTGGAAATGATATGGGGGAACAGGTCCCAGGTTCTGCTACAGGAGCACAGCCAGCTGATAATGCAGAAGATACCCGGCAGCCTAGCTATGCTAGTTTTTTTCATTGACCTGCTACTGCTGCCAAGTGCAGATTTGCAGTTAGAGTACAGTACAAAGGGGGTATTGGGAAGATCCCTGATAGGCTGTATGTGGGGAGAACATTGTTACTTGAATCCATGAAATTTAATAAGGCAGAAGTATATGCCTTTATTCATGCTCCTGGGGACAGCAACTACGATGTTAGTTTCTGTTCAGCCTTCTTGTTGGACAAATTTTGGAAATTATATTACACCCTGAAGGATTCCCCTGAGTGGCAGGGGTTCTACATCATTCTGATTTCGAAACCTGCAGTTAAAACAGTGATTATACTTTTTTGGAACGAAGGGGTCAGGGTGAATGATATTATCTTTTGGCTATAAAAATGGGCTGATATACGAGGTAATCTCCAACTCATAATTGATGACAATGGATTTTGTAATTGAGGTTGCTCTTTTAGGATACAACTCCAATGTAGGAATGACGGAGTCAGACACCTCCCAACCTCCTTTTTCTTGGGCCAGGATCATGGAATCCTCTTCTATCAAGGACAGCCAAAGAGCTGTTACAAGTGTGGTTCACCTACACACTTAAACTCAGATTGCAGTCAGATCAGATGGTTTCAATGTGGTGAACCTGGGCATGTGGCTGCATCATGTACTGTCCCCCCAGTTTGTAATCTATGTGGCGATAATGAACATTCCTTCCTCCCTCTCCTGCCCGTGGGCAGCCCATAATTCGGAAGATACTTTGGAACAAGAGTTTTACATCAACAGAGCTAAATGCTCACATGGATCGAGTGCCCTTATGCTCAACCCCCTCCTGCTCCCTCTCCCCCTCCAGTCAGTCCAGAACTAACATCCTCAAAGCAAACTACAGATACCTTTCCAACTTAGGAACCTCCTATGATGGCAACTAAGGAGAGTGAACCTAGTGCACCTCCCCCCGCTCCCTCTCCAGAATCGACATGTATGCCCCCCCCAGCTCCCAGAGAGAGACCTCACACTTCCAATACCATGTCGACTGTGCCCTACAAGCAATACCTATAAGGTGCTCCAAAGTTGGAGTGAATAGATGGAAGAGGAGTCTGATAACTCTTCACAATCCTCCCTTCCTGACCCTTTGACAGAAGGTCATACACTACCTGTGCCACAGAAGCCTGTGAAACCACCAGGTAGGATAACAAAAGCCATTTGTGACATTACAGTCTTTACAAAATGACATTTTCCTTTTGCAAGATACAAGGCTAAGATCAGTGAATGAGGTGCACATTGCTGAATCTGCTTGGTTCTTTGGGGAATCCTACTGGTCTATTAGTGAAGATTTATGTAGTGGTATAGGAATTTGTTTTTTCCACCCTGGTCTTCTTTTGCATAAAATGGTGGATATATCCCCGGGGAGGGTCCTACCATTAGATGTGGGGTATGCAGGGTTGGTATACAGAATTATGAACATTTATGCCCCACAGACAAAAGCCCTACGGATGGAGTTGTTGAAACTAGTCCAGCCATATTTATGCACAAATAAACAAGTGTTATTTGGTGGTGATTTTAACATTAGCTTATTAGATTCTGATACTGAAGGGCTGAAAACAAAGGTTTAGTGACACTGCATTTCTAAGGGCTTTGATTAAACAAGCAGGATAATGTGATGCACAAGCAGTGTGCTTTCAGACACCCAAATACACTTACTACCGAGGACTTTTATCCACAAGAATTGATTATTGGTTTTTATCCCAATCTATACCAATCTCTGCTTCAGAAACCATTTTGATCAAAACCTTAGATCATGCTTTGATAGGAATTTCAGTTTCCACTACTCTACCTAGGGCGGGGGGACAAGGGATTTGGCGGCTAAATTCTAGTTTATTGGAGGAACCATATGTTAGCCAGGATCTGATGACCACAATGGATGACAGATGCTCAGTGATCTTCCTATATAAGTCCCCTATAGAGTGGTGGGAGGATACCAAATGACTACTTATTGGGTATTTTAAAACTGTGGCCCAGGAACACAGTGTACAGAAGGAGGTTGATTATTTTTCTTTACGGCATAAATTTCAAGCACTCTTGACTGAACAAATAAAGGACGGGAAAGATAATAGGGATGAATTAAAAGATGTGAGACAGGAGATGCTTCACTTACAGTATAACAGACATACAACACTGGTTATGGAACAAAGGTTTGGCACACAGGGGTCTAAATCACAGACTACACCATTGGAAGATTGTTGTAACTGGGTACAGAGACACTGTTTAACTAGTATAAGGGACTCTAGGGGATAATTAATTACAGGGAACATTAATATTTTGGCAGAAATGAGGCAACAAGTAGCAGTACAACAACAGGCTGAAGCTGGATGTGAGGAGTGGTAGCATATCATCACATATTACAGGCTGTAGACACTCCGCAACTGAGCCCAACACAGGAAATGGCCCTTTTGGCTCCCTTGTCTGTATTGGAACTCACAACAGTGATTAAGTCTCTACGAAAACGGATAGCACCAAGGTCAGATGGGCTGACCGGTGAATTTTATGTCAGATTATTGCAATTAATTCTTCAGGAATTACTTCAGATCTTTCAGGCCTTTTTTCAGAAATTAGGTTTAATAGTCAAATGTATGAAGGACTTTTAATTTTTCTATATAAAAAGGTGATAAGACCAACTTGCAAAACTGGAGACAGATTTCCTTATTTTTTTCTTTATTTATTTATTTATTATCTCTCAGATTAACACCTTTGAGCAAGACAGCTCATTTACAGAGGTTCTACATCAAAGTGAAGGTAGACAACAAACAGGGTGAACCTTTTTACAGAGTAAAACAGAAATTACACAGATGATAAAAAACATACAGGGGTGAACTTCATTTCATGGTGTATACAAGATTATACAAGAAAGGCCGAGATAGAGTAAAACAGCCAGTGGTACAAGACAGGAGCCTAGCTATGACAGAGGACTAGGCACAGCTAGGAAGATTAAGTGAATAGGTACATGCGGAGTAGGCCATTGGGCGGGTGAAGGCACATCGAGGGCACGTCTCTGGAGCCTCCGTCTTCCCAGTGATGGCAGGCTCTTTCTCTTTTTCTCTCACCCCTACAGCGTAGAACCCCTGATGTCAAGGTGCAGAGTGCCAATGCTATGCTGTATAGTGGCCACCCTCCCCTTAACATTAGGGGCTTACAGTACTCCGAGCCTCCGCTTGGAGTCAGACAAGTGTTCAGGCTATGGCCTCAACCCTCCCCGGAGTAGGCAAGCTGTCATGGGATGCTCAAGCCTAACTCCCCCCGGCCGACCCACCAGCAACCCGAGTCCACTCCCAAACCTGGGTCGCTGGTGTGGAGCGAGGTGTGGCATCCAGCGCCTCAACCCTCAGTGCCGCTGGGCCGGCCTGCAGATGGATTTTTGATTAGTCTTGATCAGTGTAAGGCATTTGGTAATGTCTCCCACAGGTTTCTGTGGGCCTGTTTAAAGAAAATGGATTTCCACAAGAATTCATCACTTGGATACAGTTATGTTACAAGGGGGCATTTGTTGGGCCTTATGATAATAAATGGGTGGGGGAGAAGTGCATGGTCTTGCATGGGGTTCGACAGGGCTGCCCACATGCCCCTTATTATATATATTGACTTTGGATCCTTTGATCAGAATTTTGTATTCTTCCCCTAGGATTGAGGGGATTCAGATTTCAAATTTGTCAGCAATTAAATGCATAGCGCATTCTGATGATCTGATCCTTACAGTAGCAAATGTAGATTCAGGGGATTGTGTTAATGCTCTAATTCAGTGCCTAACTATTGTTTTAGGGGGAAAAGTTAATATAGCTAAAAGTACATGTGTTCCCCTACAACAGGGACCTAGCACACTGCATAATGTGGGAGGAGTTAAGGTGTCCCTAGTACCTACTAAGTTGATAGGTGTATTTTTTTGGGCAATGAGATATGGATAGTTTTAACTGGGCCCACCAAATTGGGAGGGGACAGCAATTGGTGACTAAATGGAACAGATGGCATATGGGGAAGTTGAAAAGGGTATATTTGGTAAAAACCTTTTTAATCCCACATTTTTTATACCTATGTTATGTATATCTTGTGCCTACCCATATGGAAACCAGATTATATATTTTTTTTTTCATGTCTGTGGGGGAGCAGACTGAACCCCATAAAACAGGGGATTACCTATCTATCACTTAAAGAGGGTGGAGTGGACATGGTACAACTGGTTGTTTTCTTTTGGAGTAATTTTTTTTATACAAACATAGTGCCAATAATAAAGAAGAGTGCTGTACCGTGGGTGGCATGAACGTCTCCTCCGCTGACAGAAGTTATGCAGGATTGGAAGGACATGATATTCAGACATAAAAATAAAATAATTGTGAAACTGGACTTTAGTTGGATGCAATGTTTTGATTATTTAAAGAAGTGGGAAGTGTCACAAACTTCATTGTTATCCACACACAGGAAACTCTTATACCTCCAGGTAGTGAGAGATAAATTTACAGAAAAACCTTTTGAGGCATTACCAATAACTGGACAAAAGGTGATAGGGGATTTATTGGTCGAACCCAGAACCCCCCAAAAATGTGGGATGTGGTGTGGTTAGAGGTACATAATAGAATCAATGATAAGGGGAATTAGAAACACCAGGAACCTGCTGAACATTGTTGTTCCCGAAATCAGTGTAGTGGTGTGACTGAGACGATGGAACATTGGTATTTTTTGTGTCCTTATATTATAGAATTTTGGAAGGAATTGTCTCTAAATTAGGACTCTGACATTTGGCTATATCAGTCCCCTAATATTTTGTTTAAAGGGTTGCTCCCCGGACAGTGGATCCAATATGATAAACGTTCCTTACGGGTCCTGAGGGCACGATTTGTCTAGTGGATATGGCAAGTACGTTGCAGGCTGGTACTCCAACAGCAGCACATTCCCCAGGCAGAACTGATACAACGTATCCAGTCCGACTTGCAGCATCTGAAGATGGAGGATTATAAAGTAATGGATAGATCAGGGTGGCATACTAGGTGGGATGCTTTTAAGTGGTTACGATAAATTACCAAAGACTTATTGGGATTAATGAGATGGAGTATGTTTACAAAGTTAATGTTTGTACATCTCTTTTTTTATGATCTGATATGCTGTAATAACATTGGTTTGAATTTACTTTTTGGTTATGGCTATTTTGGCTGTGATATAAACATGCCTGTAAATATGCTTTTGATGATTTAATAATAAACTTCCCCTACTCTTTAGGGTGGGGGGTTCCTTCTATAGTAATATATAGAGGGAATATACTCATTGATATCATATGTAGGGTGTCAGTTCGTAATACTTACGTTTTGATTTTTCCTTTTTGAAATATGATTTTGGGTGATGTAATGTCATTTGTTTTATTATACTTTCCAGTTATTTTCTATTATTTGCTGTGAGGTAAACATGCTTGTAAATACTTGTTTTTGAAGATTTAATAAAACATTGCCCTACTCGTCAGTGGGGGGAACTCTTAGCCCGCTGTCCAAGAAGGCAACTCTACAGGAGCCAGAGGAGAGGATGGACACTACAGAGGCGGGGGAGCAGGCCTCCTCCCCTTGCCTTACTAGCCAAGAGGCAGTCAAAAATGTTGTAGCAATTCAAGAGTTTCAGGAAGATAATATGGGACATGAAATACTCGTTTCTATAGAAAAAAAGGGCCAGTGATACAGTTTATAACATAGCCTCTCCTCACTCTGTTTTACAAACAGAAGAGGTAATGAGTAATGACACCAAGTTAATGCAACTATTAGCTGAAGAAGAGCATCTGCATTTGCTAAGAAAACAGGAACTACAAGAAAGGTTCCATGCTGTTCAGTGAGGACCTACTGACAGCGTAAAAGGGTGCACAACTGAGACTGACAAACAGCTACTGGATGACTCAGCTGTTACAGCGGAGACTTCAGCATTGCATTCTGACAGAGGCACTTCATTATTGGGGAACTCTGTGCTTCAGGAAATGTCTGGCAGTTAAAACAATGCAACAACTGTGTGCCCAGAGCTGAAAGGACTTCCCCAGAGAATTCTGCAAGTTACATTGGGCCGGCGGTGGCTTGGCCGTCTTCAGTTGAATGCAAGAGGAGCTGCAGTCATGACTAAAACAAACAAAGTACAAAGAGAAGCAGAGGTACCATTTCCTACTAATAATATACCTGACTTAGAAAATGCATTACTTAATGTTCCTTCAATGAGCTCCTGTAAGGAACACCCTAATACAGAACCTTT
Source organism: Neoceratodus forsteri (assembly GCA_016271365.2). Classification (NCBI taxonomy): domain Eukaryota; kingdom Metazoa; phylum Chordata; order Ceratodontiformes; family Ceratodontidae; genus Neoceratodus; species Neoceratodus forsteri. Next base: position 72,028,142 of record CM028136.1, read on the forward strand.
AAGCAAAAGATATAATCCACTTCAGAAAGAATGGTCTCCTAAACAAGCACTAGCAGGAGCTGACTGGGCACAAACGCAAGAAGGGCAGTGAATACCCAATTCCAATGGCCCCATAATTCAAAACTATCAAAATGTGACATTAAACCATGTTAATTCAGGGGCTACATTGACAGACTCTGCCCCTGCTGCAGCGGTGACACGAAATCTTTCCCATGAAGCACAACCAAGTGCTCAGATATTATCAGAACAATCTCCTTTGACTCTCGGAGAAGAGACTGTGCAACAATCCCAGCCCCGAGTTGTTCAAGAGCCTCCCCCACAAGAAGGACAAATTAATTTGGGCCCTGCTGAGGCCACACTTAGAAATCCTGAACAGAGAGCTTGGCTAGAGACCGTGTTTAGGCTGGCCGATTTATTTCAGAATTCAGGGGAGCCTGCCACCAGAAGAAATGCTGTTCAGCTGATTTATAAAGGAGGCCTCGAAGACCCACCAGACAGATTGTAAATTGCAAAACTGCTCATTAAAGGGTCAATTAAATTTTTCTCATCAAAGATATTTGCCTTGATACATTTGGGGAAATGCAAATTATGATATAAGTTTTGAACATGCTTAGACAGATTTTGGTCCCAGTACCGTAAGTTAAGAAACTCTCCTTTGTGGATCCCTTTTTTGGCAGTCCCATTAACTAAACCTGCTGTTAAATTCATAACTGCGATGTTTAAAAATGAAGGGGTCAATATGAGGATACTTTATTCTGCCTGAGACAAAGATGAGAGGTGATAGACAGACCCTCCCCCATTCTAGACAGTGAACAGATTTGGAATGGGGGATGGAAAATCAAGGTTAAACTTTTTGTCCTCAAACAATGGTCCAGTTCATCTACCTAATTTTTTCCTTTTGGGCAAAGATAGAAGTTCCCTCTTTTATGCTGGGCAGCCAAGAGTCCATTTTAAATGTTGGGTGGGCCCACACACATTTAAGTTCCGCTAGTGACACCTCCCAATGTAATCATTGTTTGGAATATAGACATGTTGCAGCTGATTGTTTAAATTTATTTAAATGTAATCTTTGTGAAAAAAACAGGTCATGCTTATGGGAGGTGTCCATGGGCATCACATAATAGAGACGATTGCCCTTCTCATGAGGGACTTATCAACATGGCCCAACAAGCCTAAGCAAGAAAAGAGGCTCTACAGGAGGAGGAGGAAGCAGCTTGGAATAATCCTGTAGGAGAAAACACAGATCAGGAACTCCCAGACAGGGCCTCTACCAGTGCAAATGTTATCCAGCGGACTTTCCAAGCCACTATTACAGAAGTTCAAGTTAGGAAGAAACAAATGGAAATTCCTCAGAAGGCCTCTCAGTCCCGCTCTGTTTCTGTTGAATCAGACATGCCCCCACCCCAGTGAAAGATACCCACTTCAAAACAGTTACAACCAAGAAAGGAACTACTGTAGACTGGGCAAGTCTCTTAACACAGGATCTACTGAAAGGAAAGAAGGAAAACAAGGGAAAGCTCCCCGGAAAACAGGAAATAAATCTGCTGCCTTACCAGCTGACAAACAATGGGGACAATCAGGAGATGAAGACTCAGGCTCTCACACTATGGCTTCCATTGCAACAGATATCACGTCTGACCCACAAGAGGGAGGGGGTGAAGATTCTATCGCTAAACGAATTATGCGTAGAAAAGGGTCTAAAACGTTTTGATTAGGGTCTGACCTGGTTTTCTATAATAATAAACATCCATGCATTCCCTGACCATTTCCTCGATTAATGTGAATAGCGTTAAAAATAAAAAGAAAAGGTGAGGGGGTCTTTCTTTCTATAGGAAATCTCTCTAGTAATATATAATGTCTTCAGGACAGCAGGCTCAAATCCCACCAAGATTTGCAACAAACTTCACAGGGGTGGACTAAAGGCTCATCTGTCTGGTCAGCAGGGAAAGAAGTATGTGATGGAGTGGGTATTCCACTGTCTAATCCTGACATCAAAGTTTCTAGGCTTCTGGACATATTTCCTGGAAGAGCTTTAATGTTAGATTTAAATTACTCTCACAAAAGATTTAGGTTAATTATGGTCTACGCCCCTCAAACAAAAACCCAGAGATTTTCCCTCTTTAAAGAGATACAACCATACCTGCACACTTCTAGATTAGTAATTTGGACAGGAGACTTTAATTGTGGGTTGGAACAAGCAGACTGAGGGTTCAGGATCAATAAGCTTTTTTGTGATATTCATGCACTGCATAGTATAATTTCTACCGCTAATTTGGTTGATTCTTACAGAGCCCATTTTTCTACTGGTGAGCAAACCTTTTTCAAAGGTTCTCAGTCCACCAGAATAGTCTTTATTTTGTTGTTTCTGTGGTAGCGAAGATTCTTTATAACAGATTTAGACAGACAACTGTAATACAGTGCATAAAAAACGCATATTCTTGGTTTGTCAATTTATTGTCCAGAAAGCAAAATAAAGAAAATAAAGAATGTTTATAAAAAAGAAAATAAGAAGGTGTTAATTCTTCACACCAATGTAAATCATCAGGACATCATTCTTCTTCCATTAAGCATCAAAATCAAAAGAATTCCTGAGATCTTCCTTCTTGACAGTGTGTAAACCTCCACACTTGGCTCTTCTTAGCTCTTGCTCAGTCTCTGATCAGAAAGCAACTGACCATCTTCCATACTCTTTCTCCTATCTCTCTAAGCCTCCTAGTGGAGGGTTTTTATAGTGAAGGAAAGGGGTGTGGTTTTCACTGAGCCCCTCTTCCTTTGTGACATCACATTCCTTTGCATCTATAAAACCTGCCATTTCAGGGGCAGCTTGCCCTATAGTAGGACCTTACAGCATGAGACAGACCTCTAGGTAAAACAACTTTTCTTTACAAATGTGAAAAGTATAAGGATAAACCAAACCTGTAACAAATAACAGTCTATAACCTTAGCATGGAAAAGAGAGATAAGCGGCGTGCTCCATCTCTGCCTCCATATAAGGTTATAGCTTTTGATTTGTCTTTTTGTTTATATAAGGAAAACACACATAAGTGAACCACTGTAGCATCTATATTTTGTTTCACATAATATGGTACTCTAATCTTTGGCCATGCATTATTTTCTTCCCAAATCCCTTGTTTTAAATTTCCAGAACCTTGTATTATTTTTCTCAAACAGCTTATCTGGCTGCTGCACTTTCAGCTGACCTGGCTGAGGAACTCAGCCTTCTTAAACACAGAAGGCTTAACTTCAATATTTACAACTCCCTTTTGAATGAATTTTTTTGACACTTACAAAACTCCAGTTAATCTGCCTGTAGTATTTTAATTATACTCTCTTACTTTAGCTCATTTTCAAGTGTTTTAAAAACAAGGGTATATTTTTCATTGCTTTGGGGCTTATTAGAATCAGCACCATAGCAACCAAACACAGTTGCTTTCATTTCCTCCTAAATTTAAACTTAAGTTTTTGGATACAGGGGTATTAAACTCATACAGTAATTGTACAGGTTCTATAGCATTTTCCTGCAAACCTGTACTTTGTTTGTGTTGTCTAAAACATTTTTCCCACTGTCTGCAACAATTTTATAGTCTCAGCTTTCCTTACTCATTAATTGAATTGTAGCTGAAGTTTTTTTTCCACAACCCAGCCCTCTACTCATTTTGGGACTTCTTTTAAGTGACACAGCTCCTTTTTTGTACATTTTTTTTATTCTGGAACACAGGGCTCCTATCTTGTATGCCTTTAGTATCATTGATTCTATTTCAGCCCCTTTTTTAAATATATTATAACAAGATGCAAGTTTTTTAATACCAGAGCAAAAAAGTGACAGTAAAGGCAAAGTAGAAAATTGCCAGGTTGGCCACCCTGACAAGAAAATTAGGATAGATAAGAATAAGCAGAAGAAGACAGGATAGAGTGAACGCAGAAACCAAAAGGGGGGGTGGTGGTTATTGCATCTTCTCTGTGTCAGCTTTATCCTTCAAACGTGGACCTCCTGTTACAGTTTCCAACTCTCAATTCTAGTAATGTGCAAACCACTGCATGGGAATTCTTGGATCATAAGTCCATTACTACCAGGATAAGTTGGGAAAATACACCAAGATGCAAATAAAATAGTTGGCGGTGAAATTAAGCCATTTTTGAAGATCCAGTGGCCAAAAGAGCTTGGGTACATGAGTGGCAAGTGAGATTATCTGTTTCAGGGTGTTATGAAGATTTATCAGATTGGTGGGAAGATACAAAGATATCTTGGAGAACTTCTTTTCAAAATATATCTAGAGATGCGAGTACATATCCTGCTTACAGCTGTGTGGGCAATTGCAGAATGTAATCTCTCACTCTTAAACTCAAAAATTGGATTATAGTCCCAAAATCAAGATTATAAAGAAACAAATTTAAAAAATTACAGTATGCTTGAGTCTAGTCATTAGATCAGGAGTTGAGGTTTAGCACCCACATAAAAAGGGTCTTTGGATCCATTTAAAGAGTGTAAGGAGAGGTTGGGGCATATAACTGTTTTTAGTTTGAGAAACCAATCAGGTCAAGTGGTCACCTCCCCCACTGAAATGCTAAAATTAGTGGATGACTATGTAGGATCTACTTTTGGTACTACACCCACTACACATTATGATCATGATTTCTTTTCCCAGTTAGATTTACCTTGTAGTTCTGAATGTAATGCACAATTATTGTCTGAAAATAAATCAGTTGAAGAAGTACAACAGGCAAGTCATAGCCTAAATAAGGATACAGCCCCAAGCCCGGATGGATTTGGGTTAGGACTTTTTAAAACATTCCCGGATTTTTTGGCACCAGTTTTAGTTATTTTATTGAATCACATACTAAAAAGAGGAAAGTTGGCTCCCTCTATGACTGAGGCAGTGCTTATACTGTAATATAAGAAAGGGGATAAAGAGGACCTAGGGAATTGGAGACTCCATAGTTTGTTACATGCAGACCTGAAAATCTTAAGTAAAATCTTGTTGGCCATGCTTTCTAGAGTTGCAGATACCTTAAAGGAAAACTACACCTTCATATAATTAAAATGTTATTTGATTCTATGTCAACACGCAGTTCCTTTCCTGTAGCTGTTAGGAATATATGTGTGAGCCTTAGTTTGTTTTCACTGTTCATAGTAGCCCCTGTGATTGTTCTGGGTGTCTCCATTTCATGGTTGTTGAAATCTCATTGTCCATGAGAACTGCATTAGCATATGAGAACATGATATCAGATCAACCATTTATAGCATGTATCTCTATATTGAAAGAACAAATTCCTTGCAAAAACTCTTGGAAAACTCAAACTGAATGAAGTTTAAAGGGGAAAAACCTCTATTATAACTTGGATAGTTTGCAAGGCTCACAGAAGGTAAATGTGGTATTTCACACCTTCTTGTAACTCATTTCTTTGAAGGCTAAGTAAGGCATACTGGGGAGTTTAAAGGGTGATTATGCATCATGTTGTCATATGCTAATGTAGCTGTCAGGAACAATGAGATTTCAACAACCACAAAATGGAGTCTCCCAGAACAGTAACAGGGCCTAGTACGAACTGTGAAAACTGACTAATGCAGTTTCATACATATTCAACAGCTACATGAAAAGAGTTGTCTGTTGACACGGAAACAAATAACATTTAGAAGATATAAGGCTGTAGTTTACCTTTAAGTCACTCAGCAGAGACGTGTGCTGTTCCTAACAGATGTCAACATGACAATCTAATAATTTAGAGGGAACTCTTTCATAGAGGGAATAACAATAAAGTGCAGGGATACGTGTTGAGCCTCAATCACGAAAAAGCATTTGACAGACTGCCTCACAAGATTTTATTTAGTGCTTTACAAGCTTATGGTCTCTCAGAAAAAATTAATTGGATTAAGAGTATGTGCAAAGATGCTGTACTCATTCCAAATTTAAATGGTTAGACAGGGAACATGACAAAAGTAAAAAGGAGAGTCAAGCAGGGCTGCCCCTTAAGTCAGTTTTTTTTTGTATTGGGAATACATATGAACATATGAAATGCCAGTAGAAACAGGCCTCATGGTTTATCGAGTCTAATCAATTGTGCAGCTACCCCTCAACTTGCAGCTGACCCACCCTCCCCTCCTCTCCTCATAACCACCCCATCCTCACTCTGTCCCACCCTCTCTTAAATCCTCCCACCATTCTATATGATACCACCTCCTCGGGCAGAGTGTTCCACTTGTCTATCACCCTTTCCATGAAAAAGTGTCTCCTAATTTCCCTCCTGAATCTCCCCTTCAATCTCAGCTGATGCCCTCTCATGTCCCTCCCCCTTCTGATCTGAAGAATCCCTTCTGTATTAATCCTAATACCCTTTAGTTACTGAAACATTCTCAATCATATCCCCCATCCTCCTCTCTTCCAGGGAACACATTTGCAGCTCTCCTAGACTCTCCTTGTAGGATTTTCCCTCAAGTCCCTGTATCATCTTCACTGCCCTATGCTGCACCCCCTCCAGCAATCTGATGTCCTTCTTCGGAAATGGACGCCAGTACTGCATGCAGTATTCCAAGTGTGGTCTGACCAGTGACCTGTACAGGGGTAGGATCACTTCTTTGTTCCTGGAGGAGATTCCCCTCGCTATGCATCCTAGCATCTTGTTTGCCTTTGCAGCTGCATTCCTGCAATGAGCTGAGTGGTTCATACTCCCTGTTATTAGTACCCCTAGATCCTTTTCCTCCACTGTGCTTTCCAACTGTACCCCTCCAACTGATATTTCCTCCCCTGGTTCCTTGCTCTGAAGTGCAGTACCTTGCACTTCTTGTCATTGATCCCCAACTGCCATGTCTCTGACCATTCCTGTAGTTTGGTCAGATCTTCCTGCAGACCCCTCCACTCCTTTATATCATCTGCCACTGCACTGATCTTAGCATTGTCTGGTAACAGACTGATCCTACTCTGGGTCCTGTTTGAGATATTGGCTATGAATATCCCAAACAGCACCAGTCCCAGTACTGAACCCTGGGGCACCCCACTTATAACATCTCTTGGTCATGAGAGTTCCCCCACCACCCTTTTCTGCCTACCCCTCAGCCAGTTGGTGATTCAGTTGACTGTTTTTGTCCCACCCCAATGTATTGCAGTTTCCCCCAGCTTCCCATATGATGCTGAGTCAAAGGTCTTGCTGAAGTCCAACTATAGGATGTCCACTGCATGGCCCCTGTCCAGTTCCTTGATAACCCAGTCATAATACTCGACTAGGTTCATCTGGGATCCATACTAAATCCCGACATACATTTGTCTGACATCAATTTTTCTGACATCAAAATCCCCAAAACAATATTATTATTTTAATAAAACCTGATGAAATGTAACTGCTCATAAGAAAACATCTACATCCCAACATGTGTATAATGTAACCTGTTCAAAGGGAAATTTCAATTTTCAATCAGATGAAAAGAAAGAAAGCATACATACCAGTTAGGGAAGTTTGTATAGGAGTTCATTGGTACCAATCCAATAATAATCCAATTTGCAATAAAAAGAACACGATTGCAATCCACAGTCTTTATTAATATTCACATTTTAAAACCTGGTTTTAAAACAATTAAAAATCTTAAATTCAGATTACCAGGTTGTGTAAAATACCTTGGAGGAAGTCCTCGTTAGACATCTGTGCCTTCTTGCTCACCACAGTGTTAAATTTTTCCTTGCACACAGAGTATTTCTTTTTCAGCAGTGACTTTGGCATTCCTCTATTTATTTTTTCAATCGTTGACTCAGTCATAATCTGCTGTTTTTGTAGCTCTACCACAAATCTGTTGAAACCTACATGTGAAGCACCTACTAGAGCCCCCAGCTGTCTATGCCATGCGTCAACTTTGTTTTGCGTTTGGGGTATTCCGTGACTAAACTGATCATGCATCAACCAGAACTGGGGAGGAAATATTGGTGGGCTACATATTGATGTTTTGTTCCTCATTTGTCTCCGCACATGTCCCAGAATATACTTCTCTTTGAACCATTCAATCAGAGCTAAACTGTTTTCCGGAATGATTGCTTTTAGTTCACCAAAAACTGTTTTCTCTCATCCAGTGGCAAGAATGCTAAAGCAACCAGGTGTCTAATTTTTAGGGAAAATTTGAGGTCTGCACCATACTGCATTGCAAATCTTAAATTTTGAATTTTCTACCATACGATCTGCCCCAAATGAGACAAACATCCTTTATTGGTGCTGTCTGAGAATTCTAATTTGCAAGCATTTACTGTGGCGTGCTCAAAGTCTGTGATAATGAATGAGGGGGACAGTGTCAAACTTCATCATGTGCCAGATCTTGTAAGTCCTGGAAAAGCCACTGATAACATTGCTGACATTTCAAGGACATAATGGCATAAACAAGGGGCACAATATGACAATTTTCAGGACTGCCCACAGGAGCATGGATTGAATACAGCTGCCTAAACATACCTGGCACAGTTCTGAAAGTGCCATCCAATAGCCAGTAAGGTGCATTGTGCAGAAGATGAATGTTTTTTTTTTTTGTAGCCAATGTAATGATTTTGTCTTCCCCGCATGTTGAATCCTGGGTTAGCCAGGTTTGTCCATTTCCAAGCCTAAGCTCACCAGGTATGACTATTTCCTGTAGCGTTCAGGATTTGGAAGGCATGTCGAGGACTAGACTAGATGTGACGACCTGTATAAGTTGGGCAGGTGTGCCATGAGTGTCAACAGCTCATCACTTCAGGGATCAATGGCACAAGCTAGAGGTGCATCGGTTGCATCTGGAGCATGATTGTGCTCCTGGTGATTCCTTAGGTGCTGCTGGCCACCAACAAGAACAGTGGTCGCTCTGCCTAGACACTTCAATGATTTTCTACTTTGGCAGCACCAACAATATATGTCTCCGTGATTCCTCTCTTTAACTAAAAGATAGCCTCCAACACAGATTTTATCGCTACCCTTCTGTGACGGCACAAGAGTGCAGACTTCAGCCATGGTGACAACGCTGTAAAGACTTCAAGGGAAAGGGAGGGCTAAATGGCTACCAATATAAATTGTTGTTTCAATTACAGCAATTAGACATCTAATTAAAGCTTAGCAGCAAGTAAGCAGTAAGCATTGACTAGAGGAGCAACTGACATGAGTGGTGAGTGAAGCCAGATTAAAATGGAGCAGCACTTTCATGATTTCAGAAAATTACTTGATCAACTAGTATCTATGTGCACGATTAAAGGAGCTGGTTTGTTGGGATTTTTGAATATGGGCAATATACATGTCGGGCTCTTATATAGTTGGGATTCCGACATCGGGAAATCAAATGTCTGGCAATTAGGAGTCAGGATTTAGTACCTAACCCATTTGTCTGGCAGGATCTGCCCAATACAAAACCGTGCTGATGGCCATCTTGGAGCCCAGTATCTTTCAGAAAGGTTACCAGCCTCTCTTTTAGGATTGACTCCATGAGTTTCCCCACGATTGAAGTGAGACTCACTGGTCTGTAGTTGCCTGGATCATCCTTTGGGCCTCTTTTATGAATGAGCACCACATGAGCCATCCTCCAGTCCTGTGGCATGCATCCTGTGTCCACTGATGTACTGAACAGGTCTGCCAGTGGTCCCACAAGGATCCCCGTTAGCACCCTAAGTACCCTAGGGTGAATGCCATCCGGCCCTGGCACCTTGTCCACCCTCAGTGCCCTTAGTCTCTCTAGCACCCTGTCCTCTGTAATTCTGATATCAGTCGCTTTTGCCTCCCTCTGCCCACTCCACCCTTCTCATGTGGTATCCGCCCCCCTCTTTCCTTTGTGAACACAGAGCAGAAGTACTCATTCAGTGCCTACGCCTGGTCCTCTCCCTTCTCTACCCACCCCCCATCTTTCTTAATCTTCACAATCTGGTCTTTGTTTCTTCTTGTCTCTCCAAAGTATCTGAAGAAGTCCTTTTCCCCATCCATGATTCTCTGTGCCAGTCTCAGCTCTCTGGAAGCCTTGGCCGCTCTGACTTGCCTGGTAACCTCCCTGGACTTCTTCGTGTACTCATCTTTGCCCCCTTGCCCTCCTGATTTCCTAAGCCTCCAGAATGCTTTCCTCTTGGTCCTCACTCCTCCCATTACCTCCCAAGTCAGCCAGTTCAGCTCCTTTGATCTCCCCTTCTTGCTCCATGTCCTGGTGCAGGTCTCAGTAGCCTCTGCTAGCCCTTTCTTAATGATATTCCATTTTTGGCTGGCACTCATGCATGTCTGAATTCCCACCAGATGGTTAACCAAAATTTCCCCCATCTTTTTAAAGTCTGCTCCCTTAAAATCGACTACCCTGGTACCTGTTCCTTCTGTCACCCTTCCCAAATTGAGTGTGAACCAAACCATATGATGGCTGCTCCCAGCCAGGAGGTCCTCCACTCCCAGATCCCTTACATCCTCTCTGTTTGTTAATACCAGGTCCAGAGTCCTACCCTCCCTAGTCAATTCACGGACCAATTGCACCAGGAAGCAGTCCTGAAATGTATCTAGTAATCTCTGCTCCTTTGCACACGTGGTGGTTGGGGTGTTCCAGTCCACCCCTGGGAGATTGAAGTCCCCCACCACTATGGTGTCCCCCTTCCTACAGACTCTTCTAATCTGCTTGGTCAACTCCCTATCCAGGTCATCCTCCTGAGCTGGTGGCCTATACACTACCCCCACCCTCAGTGTCTTTCTTTTAGAATCTTGAAACTGTATCCATAGGGTCTCAGTTCTGCCCTCCACCCCCTCCTCTCTACACCTTATCCCCTCCCTAGCATAGATCACCATGCCCCTCCCCAGTCCTGTCCTTTCTGAATATCCTGTACCCTGGGATCATCATATCTCAGTTCTAGTCCTGGGTAGCCCATGTCTCCATGGTGGCTGCAATGTCCACCCTCCCCACAGCCAAGAGAGCCTGTAGTTTGGCTGATTCATTACCTAAGCTTCTTGCATTTAGCGAGACCACCCTTCAACCTGTGTCTTTCTACCCCCCCACTCTGGTTCATATTAAGGATCATACTAAGGCTGGAGAAGGTGATAGGAGGCTTATTCAGCCCATAGTTGCACCTGTGGAATTATAGTAGCAAAAACTGAACCCTGAGAGAATGAGGTTGTGGAGATTATGTTTAAATTCAGCTTTTATCCTGCTCACAATAACTGCATCTCAATAGGAAGTGTATTCCAAGGGTTTATAATTCTTTGAGTAAAGAAGTTTTTTTGAGTTACTTAATTAAACCTTTTCCTAGCGTGCTGTAACGGGATGTTGTGAGGGTTGCTTTTAAACACAAAACTCAACTCAGATAGTAAATAAGGGTCCTGTATGAGATCAAACATAAAAATAAAGGGGCAGAGAACTGGCGCCTCACAAATTTTTTAACAGGTTTGTTCAGGAGGTGGGCTGGGTTGATGTATGGCATTCTCTTCACCCTAGAGGTAGAAAATATACGTTCTATTCTGCTGTTCATGGCTCCTACTCTAGGATAGATCATTGCTATACACAGAAAGAGTATTTAGAAACCCTTAGGGAGGTAACTATAGGTGACATTGTCCATACCGACCATGCTCCAGTTATAACAAAGTGGGATTTAGACCTTGAGAAGCGAAACACGTTGTGGAGACTAAATCCTGTTCATCTTAAAAATGCCCAATTTCGAGAATTTCTCGAAGAGAAAATACAGGAAATTTTGAGGGACAACTCAAGTCCGGAAATTACCTCCACTGTCAAATGGGACACACTGAAAGTAGTCTTAAGGAGCTACCTTATACAATACTCTTCCCTCCAGGCAAAACAGCGGAGGGAAAATCAATCACATTTGGAGGTGACCCTTCATTTCCTCCAAGTCGCCCATCAGCAGGGGAAATACTCAGTAGAGGCCCAGTTAAACAGGTCAGGCAGGAGTTGGAATCTTTGGTTCGGCAGAACACAGAGATGGCATTAGCCTTTTTAAGGCAAAGATATGGGGAAGTGGGACTGAGAGACTCCCGCCTATTGGCCTATAGAATCCATAGGCAATGCTGGCTGCCACTATATCCACTATTAGGGATCCTACATCAGGTATTATCTATTCTAAAACTGGCCAGGTCACCCAAATTTTCTGTGATTATTATAGATCACTATACACACCAGACCATCCATCAGCTCCTGGGGACATTGGAACCTTTCTTTCACCATTGAGTTTCTCTAAGTTAGATGAGGATCAAAAATCCTCTTTAATTTCTTCCATAACGCACCTTGAATTGAAAGAAGCCATTTCATGATCTAAAACTGTGAAGGCCCCTGTCCCTGATCGGTATGGTACAGAATTCTATAAACAGTTAGAGCAAATACTTGCCCCATCCCCCCAAGGGCCTATAATGATGTATTACAGGGCTCTGTAGACCCCCCACCCAGCTGGTTATACGCAGTAATATCCCTTATTCCCAAACCTGGTAAGGACCCACAAAGTTGTGCAGCATACCGCCCAATTTCAGTTTTAAATGAAGATTATGAATACCTGACATCTATCTTGGCTAAAAGTCTGGACACAGTCCTTCCCACAATAATTAAATTAGATCAAACAGGTTTTGTTAGTGGCAGATCCACTACAGACAATACTGGAAGAGCCCTACTTTTGGTACAAGAAATGCAAACCACGATAACACTATTTGTCCTTCTCAGCCTTGACGCTGAGAAGGCATTCGATAGAGTCACGTGGCCTTTTCTATTTGCTGTTTTAGCCAAGATGGGCTTCCCCTGCCCTTTTTATTTCCCTGATAAAAGCACTTTATTCATCATCTCAGGCCTGTGTGAAAGTCTCGGGACATCACTCCCCTTACTTTCCCCTGTTTAGGGACACCCACCAGGGTTGTTCCCTGTCCCCTGGTTTATTTGCTATTTTTATTGAACCCTTGGTGCAAGCCATTAGGGACTCCCCATGGATAAAGGGAGTGCAGATGGAGGGTATAGAACACCACATAGCTCTTTATGCGGATGATGTTCTGCTTTTTTTAACAAACCTCCCCAATCAGTACCAGCAGTGTTTGAATTACTAGACCTTTTTGGCAAGTATTCGGAGTATAAACTTAATACTACCAAAACCGAAGCATTGACTTTTCATTTTTCTCCCTCCTTAACACTCAAACAGGGGTTCCCATTCCATTGAGATTTAGATAAATTAAAGTACTTCGGTATATACCTCTCCCATCAGACAGTTGATACAATTAAACATAATTATGATGTGTTTCTTGCTTAACTACAGGCAGACCTAGCGGGTTGGAATATACTCCCCATGAATTTACTCCAGAGGGTTGATGTGATTCGGATGGTGACTTTGCCCTGAGCCCTTTATTTGTTTTGTAATGTGCCAATAAGCATTTCGAATAACACTTACAGGGTCTGGAATAAACTCATTGGCAGATTCATCTGGGCCGGCAAACAGCCAAGAGTGTGAGTTTCTATCCTGTACCTCCCTAGGAAAATGGGTGGGCTTGCCCTTCCTAATTTTAAATTTTATAATTGGGCCACACACTTCTCATTTATAGTCTGCCATTTAGCCAGGTCTAACCCTGTTCTGTGGAGGGAAATTGAAGAAGGCTTAATGCCTTTTAAGTAGCTAATTAAATTTATGACATACCGAGTGCCTCCTTCCTGGGCACGTGACCCGGTCCAAATGAACCCCTGGATCACACACCAGCTGAAAGTTTGGAGTGCCATACTTAGACATTTATCTCCTTCCTCATTTCTCCCACTCATCTGCCCTATTATCCTATTGGAGGATTTCCATCCAGCACTATATGATCACACATTTGCTACTTGGGAACATTTGGGGCTCACTATTCTAACGAAGAGTTTAAATTTTTTCTGAGCTTAAGCCAAACACACGGTCTGAGACACCAAGATTTTTATAGATATTTGCAACTAAGACACTTTTTTTATTCTCTGCCAATTCAGATACAACAATTTGAATGCTCTTCCCCACTGATTTCCTGCATCCAATGACTCATTAAAGCAGGCAATGCACCCCATATGGTTTCTGTTTTGTACAAGGCACTCGTGGAGACCCTGGGAGTGAATAGTGAGGGTTTATGTGCTAAATGGAGGGAGGAATTTGGTTTCAACATTTCAAAAGAAAATTGGTATAAGGGCTGTCTTTCAATAGCCAAACTTACATATTCTCATACCTGGAGGCTGTTTTCCTGGCAGATATTGACCAGGTTCTTCCGTACCCCTATAGTGACAGCACACTTTACCCCAACACAATCAGGGGCTTGCTGGTGGCTGTGCAATGAATCAAAGGCATGCCACACCCCTATATTCTGGGCATGTCCCTTGATAAAAAACCTTTTGACTTCATTACAATTGGAACTGAGATCCCTCTTTGATATTTCACTCACCTTATCTGCAGATTTATTTATCTGTCATATTTTTCCCTTTGAGTTTAAGGAGCCACTTACACGATACCTTTTGGGAGCTCTGTTGCTAGCTGCCAAAAAGGCCCTGACATGACATTGGCTTACCCCTAGTATCCCCACCGTGTCGGAGTGGAGAGAGATTGTTATTTGGATTTATAGATCAGAAAGAATCTCTTACCATCTAAATGATAAAATTTACCTATTTACAGTGAAATGGTCAAAATGAGTACTTTACATTATGTCCAAGGATTCCTCCTTTGTCCCTTAAAAGAATGCCATGGAAAGAAGGGTTATCAGAGGAGAAGAACTCCTGAGTTCAACCCTGAACAATTTAATTGATTGGGCTATTTGCCCAGGTATTAGAGTAGGGGCCTGGTTCAACTGTGCAATTCAGTCGAATTAATTACTGTATGTATAAGTTAGAAACTGCAGTATATGATTTATAAGTTATTACAGCAACTGTGCCTTATTTAATTATCTGATATTTAAATTCTTCTTCCTGTATGTGTTTTCTTGCTGTCCTTCACCAAGACACTGTACGTAATGTAATTATAGTGCTACGCTAATTGATTTGCTATGTAACCACAAGTAACCAAAATATTCAATGAACTGTGACTGTCTGTTTCCTTTCCCCTTCCCATTTTTTCTTTTGTACCCTTCCCCCCAGTTGTGAAAAAATTTTTCTGAATAAAAATTATAATAACAAAAAAACCCCATAAAAGTAAGATCCCCTCTAAAATGACGAGTTGCCAGTGGCATTAAGTTAAGTAGTTGGTTTCTGTTTTCATAGGACTCATTATGTTATCCAGATATATGCTTAGTACACTTTCTCTGGACTTTTTCCAGTAATGATATTTCAGTTTTTTTGTAGGGTGCCCAAAGTTGGGAGGCATATTCTAGGTGAGGTCTAACATAAGCCCTACAGTGTGGCATCATCACAATTTTATCCCTTGATCTGAAGTTCTGTTTATGAACCGGATTGCACGGTTGGCTTTGTTAATAGCTTCATGTGCCTGTTTCGATTGCCCAAGATCTTCAGATACATGTACTCCCAGATCTCTTTCATCAGTGGTTGTGCTTAGGTTGCAACCACCAATGGAGTATTCTATCAAGGGGTTGTGATGGCCTAGGAGCATAACTTCACACTTGCTATTGTTTATCTTCATGCCCCACTGTATTACCCATTGTTATTTTTTTGTGTTTTTATTTATTAGGTCTAGGATTACAATACCTTTGAGCCAGGGCTCTTTTACAAAGGTTCCACATCAGGTTACAATTCAAAACATAAGACATGTAAGTCAGATTACAAATTCAATACATAGGACAAGGTTACAACAGTGTAAGCTAAACAGAGTTACAAAGCATCTGAGTAACAAAACAAGTTTTGGAGGCTAGGTTACAAGGAGATAGCGGATGAGGTGCAGAGAGGATAGAGGAAAGGACAGTGGAAGAGTAGAGGGGGGTGGAGAGCTATAGAATAGGAGTGCAGCCAGAGGCATTTTCGTAGACATAACATGGGGAAGTGTGTGCTAAGGGGTAACTAAGTGCTAATAGGAGAGAAAACTGCATAAGGTTAGAGAAATATTCATGGGGTCAGCTAGTTGAGGCAGTCACAGGAGCTAGATGCTGCGAGTCAGAGGCGGAGCCTTGATTTAAATGCACCAAGGGTAGGAGTGGAGGAGATGTAACTGTTTAAACCATTTAGCCAGCTGGACACCCTGTAGACAAAAGATCTTTGCCCTTGTGAGGTATGTCAACATGGAACCTGCAGGAGCTGTGATTCAGTTCCCCTGGTTGAACGGAGGTTATTGCTAGGGTGCAGGAGTGCACACACTCCAGGGGGCACAAGACCCATAGTGATTTTCTTTGCCATGCTGCAGGTTAGGTACTTTATCTGATTTGGTGAGTTGCAGCCATCCAGTTTGTGCATAGAGGTCGCACGTATGTGTGAGGTGGTGGGATCCAGTGAGAAGTCGGCAGGCCTTATTGAGGGAGGGGGATATGCGTCTAAGAGGGGTAGCAGAGGCAGAGCTATAGATGATAAGCCTATAGTCAATAATGGAGATAACAGCTCTGAACAGTGAGAGTCAGGGCTTCCGGGGTAAGATGTTGCCTATGCCGGAAGAGAAGGCCAAGGCGAGTATTTGCTGCTTTGGCTACAGAGTCAATGTGTGCACTGTAAGTTAGATGAGGGTCTAGAGTGATCCCAAGGTACTTAAAGGCCTGAACCTGTTCCAGGGTGGCTCCATGACAGGTTTTGATGAATAGGGGGTGCAGCTTATGCTTGTTATGAGAGCTGCTGAACATCATAGACTTTGTTTTCTTGTTATTGAGGACCAGGTTGTGGTTTGAAAACCAATTTTCTACAGATGTGAAGCCAAGCTGAAGGTTGTCTTGTAGAGGCTTAGGATCCTTGTGGGAGGCAAGTGTGATATTTTATTAAGGTCATTTTGCAAGGGCCTCCTATTTTTACATCATCAGTGTATTTAATTGTGTGTGACAGGCAGTTGTTCGTTAGGTCAGAAATAAACACTTGAAATAAACAGGGGCCCAGTACAGAGCCCTGGGGGACACCGCTACTAAACATGCCCACATCTGCCAATTTCCCTGTTATTAATACTCTCTGTGTTCTGTTGCTGAGCCAGTTTTCAATCCAGTTTATGATATTTTTATTTATAGTTGTTTTGTGTAGTTTGAAAACCAAAGCATTGTGAGGCATAACATCGAAAGCCTTGCTAAAGTCAATAAATATAACATCATATGGTATTCAACTATCCAGTTGGGAACTGACCTCTTCATAAAAACACATAAGGATGGTAAGACAACCCCTTCCCTTTTTAAATCCATGTTGTTTAGGGTCTATAGTATCTAGAACTTGACTAATGCTATCCTTAATTGTGCTTTCCAACAATTTACAAATAGACGAGGTCGGGCTGATGGGCCTATAATTCCCTCAACTGTTTTTGGGACTCTTTTTATGCTGATTGCGCGCATGCACAAGAAACATATTGCAGCAACTTGCCAGAAGCAGGCTGTGGAGGCGCAGCACTGTTGTGGCCAATGCCCCCACAGCCTATAAAGGCTTGGCCCGCTTCCCCCAATGCCGTGGCATGCTGCAGCTGCTGACACTAGTTCAGCCAGTGTGCCACCACCTTGAAACATTTCAGTTGCTGCAGTCAGGGGCCGCCTCATCATTGCAGTGTCAGCCATTCCACTGCAATGAGTGAGCGACCCGTCATTGCTGGGCAGAATGTTGCCAAGTGTAATACTGTTTGTGAACAGGGTGGCAGCTTGCCGCCCTGTTCACAAACAACATTAATTAACCCCCACTGCCGAGAATCCTCCTCAGCAGCATGCACTCCCCCAGAACAGTTTTTGTTTGCCGACAGGGGCCCCAAACCCCATCGGCTTCAGTTCCGTCTGAGTTTAAGTTGCTGTGGGAGCCCACTCCCCGTCAGCTTATGTCCCCACCCAGTTTGATTTGTCGATGGGGGAGCCCACTCCTCATCTGCATAACGTCCCCCCAACAAAACAAGCATTTGTCAATGCCGAACATTCGCTTGCAGGTATTTGCAGTGGTGTTTGGCATGTATGGTGCTTTACCCTAATGCCCTGTGCGATTACTGGTATTTGCACAATAAATTTTCAGCATGACCTTTTTGTTACCCCCATTGTGCGCTACATAGGTGGAAACACGTTTTGGGCAGGATGTGAAAAATGACAGCTGTACTGCTCATAAGGAAGTGTAGTAAAATGGCAATGTTGAAAATCTGGAGTGGAAATATTGAAAATTCGCAAACCTACGAGCGTGCGTGGGAACTGTGCAGTGCACGCTCGTAAAACAGTCATTGTTAGGAATTTTTTCACCAAATTTTCAACATTGGCATTTTAAAACCTCTGCTAATGAACAGTATCACTGTGATTGTCTTACTGTGTGCCATACATTGATTTTGCACACTGACTGCGCCATTGTGCACAACATGGGTGGAAACACGTTTTGGGCAGGATGTGAAAAATGACAGCTGTACTGCTCATAAGGAGGTGTGGTAAAATGGCAATGTTGAAAATCTTGAGTGAAAATCTTGAAAATTCGCAAACTTATGAGCGTGCTTAAGAACTGCACAATGCACGCTCGTAAAACAGTTATTTTTAGGAATTTGTTCACCAAATTTTCAACATAGCCATTTTAAGATCTCTGCTCATGAACAGTGACACTGTGATTTTCTTAATGTGTCCCATACACTGAGTTCACACAGCGACTGTGCCATTGTGTGCTACATGGGTGGAAACACATTTTGGGCAAGATGTGAAAAATGACAGCTGCATTGCTCATAAGGAGGTGTGGTAAAATGGCAATGTTGAAAATGTGGAGTGAAAATATTGAAAATTCGCAAACTTACGAGCGTGCATAGGAACTGCGCAATGAACACTAATAAAACAGTCATTTTTAGGAATTTTGTCACCAAATTTTCAAAACAGCCATTTTAAGACCTCTGCTCATGAACAGTGTCACTGTGATTTTCTTAATGTGTCCCATACATTGAGTTCGCACATGGACTGCGCCATTGTGCGCTACATGGGCGGAAACATGTTTTGGGCAGGATGTGAAAAATGACAGCTGTACTGCTCATGAGGAGGTGTGGTAAAATGGCAATGTTGAAAATCTGGAGTGAAAATATTGAAAATTCGCAAACTACCGTGCGCGGGAACTGCATGCCATGCGCTCATAAAACAGTTATTTGTAGGAATTTTTCACCAGAATTTTCAACATAGCCATTTTAAGACCTCTGTTCATGAACAGTGTCACTGTGATTTTCTTAATGTGTCCCATACATTGAGTTCACACACCGACTGCGCCATTGTGTGCTACATGGGCGGAAACACATTTTGGGCAGGATGTGAAAAATGACAGCTGTACTGCTCATGAGGAGGTGTGGTAAAATGGCAATGTTGAAAATCTGGAGTGAAAATATTGAAAATTCATAAACTTACGAGCGTGCGCAGGAACTGCGCAACGCACGCTCATAAAACAGTTATTTGTAGGAATTTTTTCACCAAATTTTCAACATAGCCATTTTAAGACCTCTGTTCATGAACAGTGTCACTGTGATTTTCTTAATGTGTCCCATACACTGAGTTCACACACCGACTGCGCCATTGTGTGCTACATGGGCGGAAACACATTTTGGGCAGGATGTGAAAAATGACAGCTGTACTGCTCATGAGGAGGTGTGGTAAAATGGCAATGTTGAAAATCTGGAGTGAAAATATTGAAAATTCGCAAACTTACGAGCGTGCGTTGGAACTGCGCAATGCAGACTCGTAAAACAGTCATTTTTAGGAATTTTTTCACCAAATTTTCAGCACAGCCATTTTAAGACCTCTGCTCATGATCGGTGTCACTGTGATTTTCTTAATGTGTCCCATACATTGAGTTTGCACACCGACTGCGCCATTGTGCGCTACATGGGCAGAAACACGTTTGGGCAAGATGTGAAAAATGACAGCTGTACTGCTCATGAGGAGGTGTGGTAAAATGGCAATGTTGAAAATCTGGAGTATAAATATTGAAAATTCGCAAACCTACGAGCGTGCGTAGGAACTGTGCAACGCACGCTCGTAAAACAGTCATTTCTAGGAATTTTTTCACCAAATTTTCAACATAGCCATTTTAAGATGTCTACTAATGAATGGTGTCACCATGATTTTCTTAATGCATCCCATACATTGATTTTGTACACGGACTGCGCCATTGTGCGCTACATGGGCGGAAACACGTTTTGGGCAGGATGTGAAAAATGGCAGCTATACTGCTCATAAGGAGGTGTGGTAAAATGGCAATGTTGAAAATCTGGGTGAAAATATTAAAAATTGGCGAACTTACGAGCCTGCGTGAGGAACTGCATGCGCTCGTAAAACAGTCATTTTTAGGAATTTTTGCCCAAATTTTTCAACATGGGGTTTAGGACCCCTCTCATGAATGATGTCACTGTCATGGCATTATTCAGGCTCAAAGGGTGATTTCGTGCAGTGACTGTGAAATCACCCGCCGAACCCGTAACGCCATGACAGTGACATCGAAAATCCCAAAACATGTTATTTAGTGCAAAACCAAAAATGACTGAGATGTACAATAAAGTTGAAACCCCTATCTAGCCCATTATACAGCTTACGGCATTTCCTCAGTTGGTGGTTGGCTTTGAAGAGTGCAGGCGTGTTCCCAGTCCACCAAGGCGTCGTGCCGAGCTCCGGAGGTAATATGGGTGAGAGGGTGTGGGGAAACTGGGTGCGCAGTGGGTGGGTGCGGGTTGTGGGAGGGGACTGGGAGACTCATTGGGACCATTTTTTCATTACAGGTTTTTTAAAATGGACTACGTGGGTCACTTGCCTGCGCTGGGGTGGGCTCAGCATGGCAGAAAGATGGCTGGGGGCGAGGCCGGCGGGGATTGGGCACCTCTTCGGAAACTTCTGCGGGGGGCCGAGGGAGCCGGCAGGAATGGGCACCCGTCGGCAAAACAAGCGAGGAGGTTTGCCAAGCTGGGGTGGGCTCCCAGCGCTGCAGAAGGATGGCAGGGGCCGTGGAGCCGACTGGGGATTGGGCACCCGTCGACAAACAACGTTTGCCACGCTGGGGTGGGCTCCAGCGTGGCACCAAAGCTTTAGGGGCAGCGTGGCGGGGGGTGTGTGGCGTGAGGGAGGCGGCGTGCGTGGTGCTCGGTATGACAGCGGTGGTTTTCTTTGAAGCAGAAGACCACTGCTGTCATACAGAGCTCCCGCACCCATTTGTACAGGACCACCACGCCTGCTCAACAGAGCACTGGATTGAATGGGAGAGGCACACCTCCAAAGTGTGCTATTCTCCCAAAACGTTCCTTGCGCATGCGCGCAAGCGAATGTAAAAACACTAGATTTGTGCCTAGGGGGTGCCCAATCCCCCATTAGTTACAGCTGCCCCCCCAAAAAAACACTCCGTTGGCACACTGGGAGCATACCTCAGTGTGCCACATGCCCCGTAAAGAAAAAAACATCCCACTATTTTTTTTTGTTTTTTAACCTGTACAAAAAAGAAAATGGTCCCTCGCAGTCTCCCTACCCCCTCCCGCAACCTGCACCGACCCTCTGTGCACCCTGCCTCCCCACACTCCCCCTCACCCCATACTTACCTGCTGAGTCCGGCACGATTATTTTTGGTGGACCAGGAACACATCTGCACTCTTCAAAGCCGACCATGAACTGAGGAAATGCCGGTAAGCTGTATAATGGCATAAACAGGGGTTTTTTCAACTTTGCTGCATATCTCGGGCCTTTTTTTTAAATTTTGGCACCAAATTTTCAACATGGAGTTTTTGGGACCCCTCCTCATGAATTCTGGCACTGTCATGGTGTTAATCAGCCCCAAAGGTGATTTTGCAGTTACTGCACGGAATCACCTTTTGGGACTGATTACAAAATATGACAGTGCCAGTGTTCATGAGGTGGGCTCTCAAAAAGTCTATGTTGCAAATTTGATGGAAAAATCAAGAAATGACTGTTTTAATGAAGCCACAGGTTACAGTTGCTACGCTACACTCGGGTAATTTTGGCGAATTTTGGCAATATTTTCACCCAGATTTTCAACATTACCATTGTTCTGCACCTCCTTATGAACAGTACAGCTGTCATTTTTCACATCCTGGCTGAAATGTGTTTTCGCAGTTCCGGAGCAGAATAGCACAGTCGCTGTGGGAAATCTGTGTTGGGGTCACATTATGAAAATGACAGTGACAGTGTTCATTAGCAGAGGTCCTAAAATGCCTTTGTTGACAATTTGGTGATGAAAGTCCATGAAATGAGTGTGTTACAAGCGTGTGTTGTGCAGTTTCCACGCAAGCTCGTACCTTCGCAACTTTGCAATATTTTCACTCCAGATTTTCAACATTACCATTTTTCCACACCTCCTTATGAACAGTGCAGCTGGCATTTTTCACATCCTGGCCAAAATGTGTTTTTGCTCTTCCGGTGCACAATAGCATGGTCACTGTGTGAAATCAGTGTTCGGGACACATCAAGAAAATCACACTGACACTGTTCATGAGCAGAAGTCCTAAAATGCCTATGTTGAAAATATTGTGATGAAACTCCATAAAATGACCGTGTTATGAGAGTGCATTGTGCAGTTTCCATGCACCCGTGTAACTTCGCAAATTAGTAATATTTTCATGCCAGATTTTCAACACTGGCATTTTTTCACACCTCCTTATGAACAGTACAGCTGTCATTTTTCACATCCTGGATGAAATGTGTTTTCTTGCTTCCGGCACAGAGTACCGCAGTCGCTGTCGGAAATCAGTGTTTGGGACAGATCAGGATCGAGCGAGTGAGAGAGGGGGAGTGATCAAGCGCAACTGAGCTCTGTCGGGCCTGCTGTGGATTTCTTTTTGGGCAGGAAAAGGCGCCAACGCAGGCAGGAGTCCAGTATAGAAGGGCAGTCTGCAGCGCCAGGAGACACAGAACAAGCGAGTGAGGGATGGGGAATGAGTGAGCTCAACGGAGCTCTGTTGGGATTGCTGCCGATTTCTTTGTGGGCAGAAAAGGCAGCCAATGCGCGGGGCCCAGTACAAATGGGCAGCCACTGCAGCGGGAAGAACGGAGCGAGCAGAGAGAGAGGGGAGTGAGCAAGCTCAGCAGAGCTCTATCGTGACTGCTGCAGATTTCTTTGTGGGCAGAAAAGGTGGCAACGCCAGAGCCCAGATACAAAAGGCCAGCCTGCAGCACCAGCAGAAACGGAATGAGCAAGTGAGAGAGGGGTGCTGAGCTCAATGGAGCTGTGTTGGGACTGCTGCAGATTTCTTTATGGGCGAAAAAGCTGCCAACACAGGCAGGAGCCCAGTACAAAAGGGTAGCTTGCAGTGCCAGGAGACACAGAACGAGCGAGTGGGGAAGGGAGTGAGAGAGCTCAACGGAGCTCTGTTAGGACTGCTGCAGACTTCTTTGTGGGCAGAAAAAGGCAGCAATGCATGCAGGGGCCCAGTACAAAAGGGCAGCCTGCAGCGCCAGAAGACACAGAATGAGCAAGTGAGAGAGGGGGAGTGAACGACCTCAATGAAGCTCTGTTGGGACAGCTGCAGATTTCTTTGTGGGCAGAAAAAGGCGGCAATGCAGGCGAGAGCTCACTACAAAAGGCCAGCCTGCAGCACCGGCAGAAATGGAATGAGCGAGTGAGAGAGGGGGAGTGAGCAAACTCAACAAACCTGTGTCAGGACTGCTGCAGATTTCTTTGTGGGCAGAAAAATTCGCCAACAGAGGCAGGAGCCCAGTACAAAAGGGCAGCCTGCAGCGCCAGGAGAAACAGAATGAGCGAGTGAGAGGGGGGAGTGAGCCACCTCAATGGAGCTCTGTCGGGACAGCTGTGGATTTCCTTGTGGGCAGAAAAAAGGTGCCAATGCAGACAGGAGCCCAGAACAAAACAGCAGCCTGCAGCACCAGGAGAAACAGAATGAGCGAATGACAAAGGGGCAGTGAGCGATCTCAATGGACCAACGCAATCAACATTCAGCACTGACAAATGCTTGTTGTGTATCAGTATTACGTGTGCTGATTTCCAAGCTGGGGGCACAAAATTGTAATTGAGACACCCTTCAAACAATAGTTTTAGTGGATGTGTGAGGCCATCTGTAAGTAAGCATAGGAAATGTCCTGCGATATTGTCAGGGCTGGGGCACATCTTACCTTTAAGGAATACTAATTTATTGTGTATGGATACGTCAGAAAGATTTATAAATTCATCCTCATTATAGGTGACCCCCGAATTGGTAGATTTAGAATGATCAAACAGTTCACAAAATTTGGTGTTAAGAATATTGGCCATTTCATTAGGTTCATATACCAATTTGTTATTTATTAACAGAGGACCAATCTGGCATATAGGTGTTTTAGTGAGTTTATATACGAATAGAACTGCTTGCTATATGTTTTATTAGCAGTCCTTGCAAGATTATGTTCCCATTTAGTGTTCCCTTTTTTAATCTTTGTTTTACATTTTTTTTTAATTTTAACATACAAGGTCCAGTTTTTGGGTGTACGGGATTTCAAATAATTTGAGTATTTTTTGTTTTTTCATTTTTGAAGTCTATGTATAGATTTGTTAAGCCATTTCAGGCAGTGTTTCCGACCTCTATTTTTAAGTCTGAAAGGAATATATTTTTCCCTCAATGAGATAATGGTGTGCTGTAAAAACTCCCAGGCCTCTTCTATTGTTTTGTAGAGAGAATATCATCCCAGTTTATGGAAACCAGTAATGCATTTATGATCAAAGTCTGCAGCATCGTAAAGATATGTCTCAGTAGTACTAAAGCTATAGATGTGACTAATAACCAATGAGAAAAGAATAGAGTTGTGGTCACTGTTTCCAACTGGGGTTTGAATAGAAACATTATTTATTTCTAATGGATCACTGTGAATCACAGGGTCTAATATTCGTTGACCCCTAGTAGGACTGAATCCGCATTGGTTTAAGCTATACTGTAGGCATGTGGCCAGAAGGTTTTTGCCACAGCTTGATGATGCGGTTAGATCTTTCCATGAGATGTCCCCGATATTAAAACCCCCCATACATATTATATTACTAAGCTCGCTTGCCTTCTCAATTTCTGTAAGAATATCATCAGAATATTTGGACGTAGAATTGGCTGGGTGGTTCCCCACCTCTTAATCCCTCCTTGTGTCCCCACTTCAAATATCTCTCTGATAGTTTGGGGGGTAGGTACACTGGGCTCCCCACTCTGGGATCCCTGCCTACTAGCTGTCCTCATGAACCCCCCCGACCTAGTTTAAATCTATCCTTGATGCTATGTACCCCTCAAACCTCTGTTTTAATACCCTTTTCCCCTCCCCACTCAGACGCAGCCTGTCCCTAACATACAGATCCTTATTGTCCCAGGTACTGCCCCAGTCCCCCACTACCCCATACCCCTTAGATTGACACCATTCCCTCAGCCATTTGTTGAACTCCCCAATCCTCCCTTTCCTTCTTGCACTTGTGCAGGGTACCGGGAGCACCTCTGAAAAGGCCAGTAATTCCCCCACTTCCTCACATAGCCCTGCTAGTTCCTCAAACCTCCTTCTCACTACTTCCACCGTCTCCCTCACCAGGTCTTTAGTGCCCACATGCACCACTACATGTGGTTACTTCCTGCCCATTCTTGTGCACTTAAGAACCGCCTGCCCCACCCTGTCTGCCATTAGCCCCAGTATAGCCTCCACCCATATTCTACTATGTCTCTCATCCCTGCCACCCCATCTGATCCCTTTAAGTATGGAATCACCCAGCACTAGTACACCTCCTTCCTTGTTCCTTGTCCCCGCACTCATCCCTTTCCCAGGGTATCCAATCTTAGAGCATGCCAGCTTACTAACTCCTCCTTTCCTCCCTACTGCTCTCTCCCCATTCTCCCCATCCTGTCCCCTGCACCCTTCACTGCTCGCTCCCTATCCCCCACATTCCTCCCCTCCGCCCTGCCCCCCCACTCTGTCCCTGTTGTCCACCACACCAGGAGTGCTTCTCTCTCCCAACCCACCCCTATCGCCCTCCTCCAACTGACTCCTGTCCCTTGTGGGTTTCCCTCTCTCCCCCTCCTGCTGTTCCCTGGAGATCTCCCCCCCTCCTCCTCCACCAGTGTCGCTAGTATGGCAAACCTACTTCCTGCCCATCCTGCCTGGTTGTGCTTCTGCTCCCTCCCCCGACTCTAGCATTCCCACTAATGCTAGGCCCCTTGTTTGTTCTGCTTCTGCACTCCCTCCCCATCACTTCCCTTGAGCCACTGTTCCTCCCCCATGGTGTCCTCGTGTTATTTCCTGGATGGGAGCCTCCTGTCTCTGGGCCCCTCCCCATCCCCTCATCCTCTCAAGCTCTCTACCAAGCCACAGCACTTCCTCCTCCAGCCTCCTCAACTAGACACAGATTGGGCACCCTCCTAGCCTCCACAATATGTTAATCCAAACTGCGACCTCACATCCATTACAGCCTACTATCCTACCCATGTTACCAGTGCTAACTACAAAATACAGTTCTATCTATAAGTTTCTAACCAGTCCAATCCCTACTTAAAAATACAATACCATCACCACTAGCAAAGGAGCATAAAACACTACTAACTATGATACCATACCATCCATATGTTTCCCAGCAACATACAGCTTGAAGTGCTATACCCAAGTACAAAATACAGTACTATCTATAAGTTTTTAACTTCTGTCTCTTTAATTCATATCAGCTAGCTACATATCACTCTATAACATTACAAAGAACAATCCCCTCTGTCAGAACATATTAGTGGATGCACCTGGTAGTGCTTTCCACCAATCCCAATGCAGCACTGCCCCAATAAGTGTGAACAAGCTTGGGGAAGGTGGATGTAGCCCTGCCACTCCCATGTGAGTCAATCAGCCTCTTACACAACTGCCTCAGCCCCTTTCCTCAGGCGGGTAAACACATCTCTGTAGTTCATGCTTCTTCAGTTTCCAACTCCAAACTGAAGCAGATTAAAATGGCTCTTGGCTAATCTCCTGCCCCTTCCTCAAATCTACCTCTGCAGTTTCCTGTCTTTCAACTGGCATGGAATTGAACTCCAAGATACAGCCCTAAACCAAAAGCACTATTTACGCTCTACTTATAATCGTCTTGCCTGCTATGCTAATTAACACTGCACACACTCTACTAATAATAGTGTGGCAGTGCTATGCTAATTAAGACTGCTTTTAGTCTACTTATAATCTGCTGGCTCTGCCATGCTAATTAACACTGCTAACACTGCACTTGTAATCAGCTGGCAGTGCCATGCTAATTAACACTGCTAGCACTCTACTTATAATTGTCTGGCAGTGCCATTCTAATTAACACTGCTAACACTGTACTTATAATCAGCTGGCCCTTCCATTCTAATTAACACTGCTAACACTCTACTTATAATCAGCTGGCAGTGCCATGCTAATTAACACTGCTAACACTCTACTGATAATCGTCTGGCAGTGCCATCTAATTAAGACTGCTAACACTCTACTTATAATCGTCTGGCAGTGCCATGCTAATTAACACTGCTAAAACTGTACTTATAATCAGGTGGCAGTGCCATGATAATTAACACTGTTAATACTCTACTTACAATCTGCTGGCCCTGCCATACTAATTAACACTGCTAACACTGCACTTGTAATCAGCTGGCAGTGCCATGCTAATTAATACTGTTAACACTCTACTTATAATCAGCTGGCCCTTCCATGCTAATTAACACTGCTAACACTCTACTTATAATCATCTTGCCTGCCATGCTAATTAACACTGCTAACACTCTACTTATAATCAGCTGGCAGTGCCATGCTAATTAATACTGCTAACACTCTACTTATAATCGTCTGGCAGTGCCATGCTAATTAACACTACTAACACTCTACTTATAATCAGATGACCCTGCCATGCTAATTAACACTGCTAACACTCTACTTATAATCGTCTGGTAGTGCCATGCTAATTAATACTGCTAACACTCTACTTATAATCATGTTTGTCAGTGCCATGCTAATTAACACTGCTAACACTCTACTTATAATCGTCTTGCCTGCCATGCTAATTAACACTGCTAACACTCTACTTATAATCAGCTGGCCCTGCCAGGCTAATGAACACTAACACTCTACTTATGATCGTCTGGCAGTGCCATGCTAATTAACTCTGCTAACACTCTACTTATAATCATCTTGCCTGCCATGCTAATTAGCACTCCTAACACTCTACTTATAATTGTCTTGCCTGCCATGCTAATTAACACTGCTAACACTCTACTTATAATCGTCTGGCAGTGTCATGCTAATTAACACTGCTAACACTCTACTTATAATCATCTTGCCTGCCGTGCTAATTAACACTGCTAACACTCTACTTATAATCGTCTTGACTGCCATGCTAATTAACACTGCTAACTCTCTACTTATAATCGTCTGGCAGTGCCATGCTAATTAACACTGCTAACACTCTACTTATAATCAGGCTGGCAGTGCCAGGCTAATTAACACTGCTAACACTCTACTTATAATCAGCTGGCACTGCCATGCTAATTAACACTGCTAACACTCCTACTTGTAATCAGCTGGCAGTGCCATGCTAATTAACACTGTTAACACTCTACGTATAATCAACGCACTACCATGCTAATTAACACTGCTAACACTCTACTTATAATCATCTTGCCTGCCATGCTAATTAACACTACTAACACTCTACTTATAATCAGCTGCCAGTACGCTAATTAACACTGCTAACACTCTACTTATAATCGTCTGGCAGTGCCATGCTAATTAACACTGCTAACACTCTACTTATAATCATCCTTGCCTGCCATGCTAATTAACACTGCTAACACTCTACTTATAATCAGCTGGCAGTGCCATGCTAATTAACACTGCTAACACTCTACTTATAATCGTCTGGCAGTGCCATGCTCAATTAACACTGCTAACACTCTACTTAGCAATCGTCTGGCGGTGCCGTGCTAATTAACACTGCTAACACTGCACTTATAATCAGCTGGCAGTGCCATGCTAATTAACACTGCTAACACTCTACTTATAATCATCTTGCCTGCCATGCTAATTAACACTGCTAACACTCTACTTATAATCGCTGGCAGTGCCATGCTAATTAACACTGCTAACACTCTACTTATAATCGTCTGGCAGTGCCATGCTAATTAACACTGCTAACACTCTACTTATAATCATCTGGCACTGCCATGCTAATTAACACTGCTAACACTCTACTTATAATCAGCAGGCAGTGCCATGCTAATTCACACTGCTAACACTCTACTTATAATCAGCTGGCAGTGCCATGCTAATTAACACTGCTAACACTCTACTTATAATCGTCTTGCCTGCCATGCTAATTAACACTGCTAACACTCTACTTATAATCGTCTGGCAGTGCCATGCTAATTAAGACTGCTTACACTCTACGTATAATCTGCTGGCCCTGCCATGCTAATTAACACTGCTAACACTGCACTTGTAATCAGCTGGCAGTGCCATGCTAATTAAGATTGCTAACACTCTACTTATAATCGTCTGGCAGTGCCATTCTAATTAACACTTCTAACACACTACTTATAATTGTCTTGCCCTGCCGTGCTAATTAACACTACTAACACTCTACTTATAATCGTCTGGCAGTGCCATGCTAATTAACACTGCTAACACTCTACTTCTAATCGTCTGGCAGTGCCATGCTAATTAATACTGTTAACACTCTACTTATAATCAGCTGGCCCTTCCATGCTAATTAACACTTCTAACACTCTACTTATAATCATCTTGCCTGCCATGCTAATTAACACTGCTAACACTCTACTTATAATCAGCAGGCAGTGCCATACAAATTAATACAGCTAACACTCTACTTATAATCGTCTGGCAGTGCCATTCTAATTAACACTGCTAACACTCTACTTATAATCAGCTGGCCCTGCCATGCTAATTAACACTGCTAACACTCTACTTATAATCGTCTGGTAGTGCCATGCTAATTAACACTGCTAACACTCTACTTATAATCATGTTGCATGCCATGCTAATTAACACTGCTAACACTCTAAATAAAATCAGCTGGCACTGCCATGCTAATTAACACTGCTAACACTCTACTTATAATCAGCTGGCAGTGCAATGCTAATTAACACTGCTAATACTCTACTTATAATCGTCTGGCAGTGCCATGCTAATTAACACTGCTAACACTCTACTTATAATCAGCTGGCAGTACCATGCTAATTAACACTGCTTACACTCTACTGATAATCGTCATGCCTGCCATGCTAATTAACACTGCTAACACTCTACTTATAATCGTCTGGCAGTGCCATGCTAATTAACACTGGTAACACTCTACTTATAATCGTCTGGCAGTGCCATGCTAATTAACTCAGCTAACACTCTACTTATAATCATCTTGCATGCCGTGCTAATTAACACTGCTAACACTCTACTTATAATCATCTTGACTGCCATGCTAATTAACACTGCTAACACTCTACTTAAAATCAGCTGGCAGTGCCATGCTAGTACTGCTAACACTCTACTTATAATCATCTGGCAGTGCCATGCTAATTAACACTGCTAACACTCTACTTATAATAGTCTGGCAGTGCCATGCTAATTAACACTGCTAACACTCTACTTATAATCATCTTGCCTGCCATGCTAATTAACACTGCTAACACTCAATAATCATCTTCTCCGCCGCAAGCAATTAACACTGCTAACACTCTACCATAACGTCCATGCACGCCATGCTAATTAACACTGCTAACACTCTACTTATAATCACTGGCCTGCCATGCTAATTAAGACTGCTAACACTCTACTTATAATCGCTGGACTGCCATGCTAATGAACACTGCGAACCTCTTATAATCGTCTTGCCTAACATGCTAATTAACACTACTAACCTCTACTTATAATCAGGGCAGTGCCATGCTAATTCACTACTAACACTCTACTTATAATCAGCTGGCAGTACCATAACGATATTGCTGGTAATCGGCTGGCGTGCCATATAATCAATACTGCTAACGCTCTACTTTACAATCAGCTGTCCTTCCATTCTAATTAACACTGCTAATACTGTACTTATATCGTCTTGCCTGCCATGCTAATTAACACTGCTAACACTCTACTAATAATCGGCTGGCGGTGCCATGCTAGTAATCTGCTAACACTCTACCATAATAGTCTGGCGATGCCATGCAATTAACACTTAACTCTCTGCCAAAATCTTGCCTGCTGTGCTAATGGCACTGCTAACACTATACTTATAATCAACACGGTGCCATGCTAATTAACACTGCTAATACTCTACTTATAATCGTCTGGCAGTGCCATGTAATTAACACTGCTAACTCTACTGATAAGCTGGCAGTGCCATTCTAATTAACACTGCTAACCTCAACTTATAATCAACAGCCCTGCCATGCTGATGCCTGCTAATGCCCTACCTTAATCAGCTGGCAGTGCCATGCTAATAACACTGCTGACCTCTGCCTAATCGTCTGGCTGGGACATGCTAATTAACACTGCTAACACTCTACCCATAATCAGCTGGCAGTGCCGACTAATTACTGCTATCACTCTGCCACGATCAGCGGGCCTGTACTCTAATTAACACTGCTAACGCCCTACCAGCAATAAGCGCGGTGCCATGCTAATTAACACTGCTAACACTCTACCCATAATCATCGGCAGTGCCATACAATTACTGTAACACTCTACTTATAATTGTCTGGCGATGCCATGCTAATTAACCGCAACCTCTACCCATAATCATCTTGCCTGCCATGCTAATTAACTGCTAACACTCTACTTATAATAGTCTTGCCTGCCTAATAATTAACAATGCTAACACTCTACTTACAAGCAATGGCAGTGCCATGCTAATTAACACTGCAACACTCTGGTTATAATCAGTTGGCGGCGCCATGCTAATTAACACTGCTAACACTCTACCATAATCGTCTTGCCGCCATGCTAATTAACACTGCTAACACTCTACCCATAATCGGCGCATGCCATGCTAATTAACATAACACTCTACCAATATCGTCTGGCAGTGCTATGCTAATGCTGCAACGCTCTACCCATAATGTCTTGCCTGCCATACTGTAATTAACACTGCTAACACTCTGCCCATAAGCGTGGCAGTGCCATGCTGAATGCTACTGCTAACACTCTACCCATAATCGTCTGGCGGTGCCTGTTAATCAATGCTAGCACTCTACGCAGAATCAACTGGCCCTGACAGGTAATTAAAGCTATCACTCTACCTATAATCGCTGTCAGTGCCATGCCTTTAACGCTGCTAACACTCTACCCATAATCAACTGGCAGTGCCATGCCAAATAGCACTGCTAACACTATGACCCAGCTGGCGGTGCCGAGCTAATTAACACTGTAACACTCTACTTATAATCAACTGGCCTGCATATAATTAACACTGCCAACACTCTGCTGTAATCAGCTAGCGTGCCATGCTAATTGTCTGTAACACTCTCTCGCAAATGGTCTGGCGGTGCCATGCTAATTATCACTGCTAACACTCTACTTATAATCGTCTGGCAGTTCCACGCCAATTAACCTGCTAACACTCTCATTATCATCTGGCAGTACCATGAGTAACACTGCTAACACTCTACCCATAATCGTCTGGCGGTGCCATGCTAACTAACACTGCTAGCACTCATAATAATCATCTTGCCTGCCATGTAATTAACACTGCTAACAGTCTACTTATAATCAGCTGGCGTGACATGCTAATTAACACTGCTAACACTCTGCTTATAATGCTGGCCCTGCCAAACTAATTAACACTGCTAACACACTAATTACAATCATCTGGCGGTGCCATGTTAAGTAACACTGTAATGCTCTGCCCATAATCGGCTGGCGGTGCATGCTAAGAAACACTGCCAACACTCTGATAATCGTCCGGCAGTGCCAGGCTAATTAACACTGCTAACACTCTACTTATAATCAACTGGCCACCAAACTAATTAACCTGCAAACCCTAGCATAATGCGTCACGCAGTGCCATGCTAAGTAACGCACAACACTCTTATAGTCATCTTGCCTGCCATGCTAATTATCCTGCTAACACTATGCATATTCAGCTGGCGGTGTCATGCTAATAACACTGCTAACACTCATTAAATGGCTGGCCCTGCCATGCTAAGTAACACTACAACACTCTTTATAATCAGCTGGCAGTGCCAAGCTAAATAACACTGCTAACACTTTACTTATAATCAACTGGCCCTGCCATGCTAATTAACATACTAACGCCCTGCGCCAGCAGGCGGTGCCATGCTATTAACACTGCTAACACTCTGCCCACAATAGTCTGGCGGTGCCATGCAATTAACATGCTAACACTCTGCTGGCAATCAGCGGCGGTGCCGGGCTAATTAACACTGCTAACACTCTACTTATAATCAACTGGCCTGCATCAATTAAAACTGTAACATCTTCAAGGCAGAGCGGAGATGCCATGCTAGTCTCTGCTAACACTCTGCTTATAATAGTCCGGCGGTGCAGGCTAATTAATCCTGCTAACACTCTGCCCATAATCAACTGGCCCTGTACTAATTAACACTGCTGCGCCCTACCTAATATCTGGCGGTGCCATGCTAATTAACACTAACACTCTGTATAATCATCTTACCTGCCATACAAGTATCACTGCAACACTATACTTATATTCAGCTGGCGGTGCCGCTGATGTACTGCTAACACTCTACCCATAATCGTCCAGCGTGCCATGCTAATTAACACTGCTAACACTCTACTTATAATCAGCTGGCGATGCCAGGCTAATGCTGCCAACACTCTGCCCAATCAACTGGCCTGCCATGCTAGTACACTGCTAACGCCCTACTTGTAATCAGCAGGCGTGCCCATGCTAGTAACACTGCTAACACTCTACTTATAATGGTCTGGCGGTGCCATACTGATGCTACTGCTAACACTCTGCGCATAATCAGGTGGCAGTGCCAGGCTAATTAACACTGTACTCTGCCCCTAATCAACTGGCACTGCAATGCTAATTAACACTGCTAACACTCTATAATCACCTGGCCGTGCCATGCTAATTAACACTACTAACAATCTTCTTATAATTGTCTGGCAGTGCATGCTAATAACTCTGCTAACCTCTATAATCATCTTGCCTGCCATGCTAATTAACACTGCTAACACTCTACCCACAATCAGCTGGCAGTGCCAGGCTAATTAACACTGCTAACACTCTACTTATAATCGTCTGGCGGTGTGTTAATTAACAATGCTGGCACTCTGCCATAATCAGCTGGCCTGACAACTAATTAAGCTAACACTCTTATAATCAGCTGGCAATGCCATGCTAATGAACTGCTAACACTCTACTTATAATAACTGGCCTGCCATGCTAGTGCACTGCAACACTCACCACGATCAACTGCGGTGCCAGGCTAGTACTGCTAACACTCTACCCATAATCAACTGGCCCTGCCGTAATGCCTGCTAACGCTCTACTTGTAATCAGCTGGCAGTGCCATGCTAATCACGCCAACACTCTACTCGAGTAGTCTGGCGGTGCCGTACTAGTATCACTGCTAACACTCTACTTATAATAGTCTGGCAGTTCCATGCAAATTAACACTTTAACACTCTACATATAATCGTTTGGCGATGCCTACTAATTAACACTGCTAACACTGTACCCATAATCATCTTGTCTGCCATGCCAGTACTGCCCCAACAGTCTACTTATAATCGTCTGGCGGTGCCTGTAATTAACACTGCTAACCTCTGGTTATAATGGCTGGCTGCCGACTAATAAAACTGCTACACTCTAATTACAATCATCTGGCAGTGCCATGTTAATTAACACTGCTAATACTCTTCCCATAATCAATGGCGGTGCCATGCTAATTAACACTGCTAACACTCTACCTATAATCGTCCGGTAATTAATCCTGCTAACACTCTGCCCACAATCAACTGGCCTGCATACAATTAACACTGCTAACGCCCTACTTAAATCGTCTGGCAGTGCCGTGCAAATCACACACTGCTAACACTCTGCTTATAATCATCTTGCCTGCCGTACTAGTATCACTACTAACACTATACTTATATTCAGCTGGCAGTGCCATCCGAAACCCGCTAACACTCTACCCATAATCGTCTGGCAGTGCCGTACTAATGCTGCTAACAGTCTGCCCAATCTGCTGGCGGTGCCAGGCAGTAACACTGCTAACACTCTACGCAATCAGCTGGCGCCATACTAATAACACTGTAACACCTACTTGTAATCAGCAGGCGGTGCCATGCTAATTAACACGCTAACACTCTGCATAGTGTCACGCAGTGCCATGCTAATTAACATTGCTAACACTCTACTTGCAATCAGCTGGCAGTGCCGAGCTAGTACTGCCAACACTCTGCCAGTATCAACCGGCCTGCAATGCTAATGTCACTGGTAACGCCACTGGTAATCAGCTGGTGCCATACTGATACACTGCTAACACTCTACTTATAATCGTCCGCGGTGCCGGGCTAATTAATCCTGCTAACTCTGCCCATAATCAACTGACACTGCCATATAATTAACACTGCTAGCAGCCTACTTATAACCGTCTGGCGTGCCATGCTAATAACCCACAACACTCTACTTATAATCATCTTGCCTGCCACGCAAATTATCACTGCAACACTATACTTATATTCAGCTGGCAGTGCCGAACTGGTAACACTGCTAACACTCTACTTATAATGTCTGGCGGTGCCATGCTAATTAACACTGCTAACACTCTACCCATAATCAGCTGGCGGTGCCAGGCTAAGTAACACTGCTAACACTCTGCCCATAATCAACTGGCTGCCATGCTAATTAACACTGCTAACGCCCTGGCAATCAGCGGGCGGTGCCATACTGATGAACACCTAACACTCTGCCCATAATCGTCCGGCGGTGCCATGCTAGTACACTGCCAACACTCTGCTTATAATCAGCTGGCGGTGCCGGGCTAATGAACACTGCTAACACTCTACTTATAATCAGCCCTGTGCTAATTATCACTGGTAGCAGACATGTAATCAGCTGGCAGTGCCATACTGGTACACTGCTAACACTCGACCATAATTGTCTGGCAGTGCCATGCTGAATAACTCTGCTAACCTCTACCGACAATCATCTTGCCTGCCGTAACTAATTAACACTGCTAACACTCTCCCGAAATCAGCTGGCGGTGCCAGCCAATTAACACTGCTAACACTCTACTTATAATCAACTGGCCCTGCAATGCTAATTATCACTGGTAACGCCGTACCTGTAATCAGCTGGCAGTGCCATGCTAATTAACACTGCTAACACTCTACTTATAATTGTCTGGCAGTGCCATGCTAATTAACTCTGCTAACACTCTACTTATAATCATCTTGCCTGCCATGCTAATTAACACTGCTAACACTCTACTTATAATCAGCTGGCAGTGCCATGCTAATTAACACTGCTAACACTCTACTTATAATCAGCTGGCGGTGCCATGCTAATTACACAAACACTCTGCACCCCAATCGTCTGGCCTGCCATGCTAATTAATACTAACCTCTAACATAATCAGCTGGCACTGCCATGCTAAAGAGCACTGCTAACTCTACTTATAATACTGTCAGTGCCATGCTAATTAACACTGCAAACTCTACCCATGATCGGCTGGCAATGCCAAGCTGTTAACACTATAACCTCTGCCCATAATCAACTGGCTGCCATGCTAATTAACACTATAACACTACTTGGAATCGGCAGGAGTGCCGCTAAATAACACTGCTTACACTCTACTCACAATCGTCTGGCGGTGCCATGCTAATAACACTGCTAACCTCTACCCGCAATAGTCAGCGGTGCCAACCTTAAGTACTGCTAACACTCTACCGATAATCATCTTGCCTGCCATGCCAATTAACACTGCTAACAGTCTACCCATAATCGATCTGGCGGTGCCGTTCTAATTAACACTGCTAACACTGGACTTACAATCAGCCGGCCCTGCCAACTAATTAGCGGCTAACACTCTGCCCATAATCATCTTGCCTTCATGCTAATTAACACTGTTAACACTATGCGCATATTTGGCTGGAAGTACCGCGAATTAACACTGCTAACCTCTGCCCATAATTGTCTGGCAGTGCCGTGCTAATTAACACTGCGCTCTACCCATAATCAGCTGGCAGTGCCAGCTAATTAACACTGCTAACACTCTACTTATAATCAGCTGGCACTGCCATGCTAGTACCTGCTAACCCCTACCCATAATGGTCTGAAGTGCATACTAAGTAACACTGCTAACTCTGTTTCTAATCAACTGGCCCTGCCAGCCTAACAATTAACTCTGCAACACCCAACTTGCAATCATTGGCGGTGCCGCACTGTTAACACTGCTAACACTCTGCCAAATCGTTGGCAGTGCCACGGTGATTACACCTAACTCTCTACTTAAATCGACCACAAGTGCCAAATAATTAAACTGTAACACTCTGCCCATAATCAACTGGCTGCCGCTGAATTAACACTGTAACGCCCTGCAGCAATGGGCTGGCGGTGCCATACTAATCAACACCTAACACTCTACTTATAATGGCTGGCGGTGCCGTACTAATGCTACTGCTACTCTGCCTGAATCGTCTGGCCTGCCATCTAATTAACACGCTAACACTCTACCCATAATCATCTTGCCTGCCATGCTAATTAACACTGCTAACACTCTACTTATAATCAGCTGGCAGTGCCATGCTAATTAACACTACTAACACTCCGCTTAAATCAGCTGGCCTGCCATGTAATTAACACTGCTAACACTCTACTTATAATCAGCTGGCAGTGCCGTGCCAATTAACACTTTAACTCTCTTATAATCAGCTGCATGCCGCTAATTAACACTGTAACACTCTGTAAAATCGCTGGCAGTACTGCAATTAACACTGCTAACACTCTACCCAAAATAGCTGGCAGTGCCATTCAATTAACAATTTAACACACTACCCATAATAGCTGGCCCACCCAAACTAACACTGCTAACACTCTACCCATAATCGTCTGGCCATGCCAATTAAAACTGCTAACACTCTACTTAAAATAGCTGGCCTGCCATGCTAATTAACTGTAAAACTCTACTTATAATCAACTGGCACTGCCAGGCTAATTAACACTGCTAACCTCTGCTTGTAATCAACTGGCCTGCCATGCTAATTAACGCAACACTCTACTCGCAAGCAGCTGGCAGTTCCATGCTAATAACACTGCTAACACTCTACTCATAATCGTCTGGCGGTGCCATACTAATTAACACTGCTAACACTCACTTATAATCAACTGGCAGTGCCATGCGAAATTCACTGCCAACACTCTACTTATAATCACTGGCCTGCCAGACTAATTAACACTGCTAACACTCTATTACAATCATCTGGCGGTGCCATGCTAATTAACCTGCTAACACTCTACTTATAATCAGCTGGCCCTGCCGAACTGTGCTGCTAACACTCTAATTACAATAATCCGGCAGTGCCAGGCTAATTAACACTGCTAACACTCTACCCATAATCAGCTGGCCCTGCATGCTAATTAACACTGCTAACACCCTACGCATAATGTCCGGCGGTGCAGCCTAAGTAAAACTGCTAACACTCTCCTTAATCTCTGGCCTGCCATGCTAATTAACACTGCTAACACTACACTTGAAATCAGCTGGCAGTGCCATGTAATGAAGATGTAACACTCTACCCATAATCGTCAGCGGTGCCGTATAAGTATTCTGCTAACACTTCTACTTATAATCAGCTGGCGGTGCCAGGCAAATTAGCCCTGCTAACTCTACTTATAATCAACTGGCCCTGCCAGCTAGTTAACACTGCCGACCTACCCCAATCGTCTGGCAGTGCCATGCTGATACAGTGCTAACACTCTATTTCTAATCACTGGCCTGCCATGCTAGTACACTGTAACACTACTTGCAATCAGCTGGTAGTGCCATGATTTAACACTACTAACACTCTACTTAAAATGGTGGCGGTGCCATACTAAGTAACACTCTAACACACTACCCATAATCAGCTGGCACTGCGGGCAAATTACCTAACACTCTACCACAATCAACTGGTCCTGCCGCTAATTAACACTGCCAACGCCCTACTTGTAATCGTGGCGGTGCATGCTAGTAACACTGTAACACTTTATTATAATCGTCTGGCGATGCCACGCTAATTAACCTACTAACACTCTACCCACAATTGCAGCAGTGCCATGCTAATTAACCCTGCAAACCTCTGCTGTAATCAACGGCGGTGCCATCCTAAGTAACACTGCTAACCTCTGATTACAATCAGTTGGCGTGCCATGCCTAAGTAACACTGCTAACCTCTGCTGGTGTCTTGCCTGCCATGCTAATTAACACTGTAACACTCTACCTTAATCGGCTGGCAATGCCATACTAGTGCCTGTAACACTCTACTTATTATGTCTGGCGATGCCATGCTAATCTGTAACACTCTACCGTCGTCTTGCCTGCCACGCTGGTGCTTTGCTAACACTCTACCCATAATCGGCTGGCGGTGCCATGCTAGTAACACTGCTAACACTCTACTTATAATCGTCTGGCGGTGCCATGTTAATTAACAATACTAGCACTCTGCCCATAATCCAGCTGGCCTGACAAGTAATTGAAAGCTATCCTCCCGCAATCAGCTGTCAGTACCATGCTAATTAACGCTGTAACACTCTACCATAATCAACTGACGGTGCCGCTAATTAGCACTGTAACACTCTACCCATAATCAGCTGGCAGTGCCAGGCTAATTAACACTGCTAACACTCTACCCATAATCAACTGGCACTGCCATGCTAATGCTGCTAACACTCTACTTATAATCAGCTGGCAGTGCCATGAATTAACACTGTAACCTCACAATAATCAGCTGGCCCTGCCAAATGAACTAACAATCTCACTCTGCCCAATAGTCTGGCGGTGCATGCTAATTAACACTAACCTCTACTCATATAGTCTGGCAGTGCCATAACAATTAACACTGCTAACACTCTACCATAATCATCTGGCGGTACCATGCTAATTAACACTGTTAGCACTCTTCTTATAATCATCTTGCCTGCATGCTAATTAACACTGCTAACGATCTACCCATAATGCGTCTGCCAGGCCATGCTAATTAACACTGCTAACACACTACTTATAATAGCTGGCACTGCCATGCTAACTAACACTGCTAACACTCCACTTAAAATCAGCTGGCAGTGCCATGTAATTAACATAACCAACACTCTACTTATAATCAACTGGCACTGCCATGCTAATTAACACTAATAACACACTAATCAGCAGGCGGTGCCATAACAATTAACCTGCTAACACTCTACATATAATCGTCAGCGGTGCCGCTAGTAACACTGCTAACTCTACTTAATCGGCTGGCAGTGCCAGGCTAATTAACACTATAACACTCTGCCCATAATCAACAGCTACAATATAATTATCACTGGTAGCGCCGTGCAGCAATCAGCTGGCGGTGCCGTACTGTACACTGCTAACGCTCTCCCATAATTGTCTGGCAGCCATGCTAATACTCTGCTAACACTCTACCATAATCATCTTGCCTGTGCTAATTAACACTGCTAACTCTACCCATAATCGGCTGGCAGTGCCAGGCTAATAAACACTAACACTCTACCCATAATCAGCTGGCGGTGCCATGCTAATTAACACTGCTAACACTCTACCCATAATCCGCTGGCAGTGCCATACTAATTAACACTGCCAACACTCACCACCCTAATAGTCTGGCGGTGCCATTTTAATTAACAATGCTAACACTCTACCCACAATCAGCTGGCCTGCAAAAATGACTGCTAACACTCTGCCCTAATCAACTGGCAGTGCCATGCTAATTAACACTGCTAACACTCTACTTATGATCAGCTGGGTGCCGGGCTGTAACCTCACACTCTACCCATAATCAACTGGCCTGCCGCTAATTAACTCTGCTAACACTCTACTTGTAATCAGCTGGCAGTGCCATGCTAGTACTGCTTACACTCTACTCTTAATGTCTGGCGGTGCCATGCTAGTGCTGGCAACACACTGATAATCGTCTGGCGGTGCGCGTAATTAACACGCAACACTCTCTGCAATCATCGCCTGCCATGCTAATTAACACTGCTAACACTCTACTTATAATCAGCTGGCCCTGCCAGACTAATTAAGACTGCTAACACTCTACTTATAATCATCTTGCCTTCCATGCTAATTAACACTGCTAGCACTATACTTATATTTAGCTGGCAGTGCCATGCTTATTAACACTGCTAACACTCTACTTATAATTGTCTGGCAGTGCCATGCTAATTAACACTGCTAACACTCTACTTATAATCAGCTAGCCTGCCAGGCTAATAACACTGTAACACTCTACTTAAAAACCGCTGGCCTGCCGCTAATTAACACCACTAGCACCCTACTTATAATCGTCTGGCGGTGCCATGCAAATACACTGCTAACACTCTATTTCAATCAACTGGCCCTGCCATGCTAATTAACTCTGCTAACACCCT
This sequence comes from Neoceratodus forsteri, assembly GCA_016271365.2. Classification (NCBI taxonomy): domain Eukaryota; kingdom Metazoa; phylum Chordata; order Ceratodontiformes; family Ceratodontidae; genus Neoceratodus; species Neoceratodus forsteri. The sequence goes on from CM028136.1 coordinate 72,069,666, forward strand.
ACTTGTAATCAGTGGGCAGTGCCATGCTATTTAACACTGCTAACACTCTACTTATAATCAGCTGGCAGTGCCAGGCTAATTAACACTGCTAACACTCTACGCATAATCATCTGGCGACTGCCATGCTAATTAACACTGCGCTACTTATAACCAGCTGGCAGTGCCATACCAATTAACACTGCAACACTCTACCGACAATCATCTGGCGGTGCCATGCTAAGTAACACTGTAACACTCTACCCTAATTGTCTGGCGGTGCCGTAATTAACTCTGCTAACACTCTACTTATAATCATCTTGCCACGCTAATTAACACGCTAACTCTGCCCATAATCGCCTGGCAGTGCCGCTAACTAACACTGCTAACACTCTACTTATAATCGCCTTGCCTGCCATGCTAATTAACACTGCTAACACTCTACGCATAATCAGCTGCCGGTGCCATGCTAAGTAACTGCTACCTCACCCTTATAATCGGCTACAAGTGCCATGCTAATTAACTGCTAACACTCTACTTATAATCGTCTTTGCCATGCTAATAACACTGCTAACCTCTGCCTTAATCCGCGGCGGTGCGCGAATAACCTGCTAACTCTGCCTTAATGTCTGGCGGTGCCATGTTAATTAACAATGCCAACACTCTGCCCATAATCAGCTGGCCTGCCAATCTAAAACACTGCTAACCTCACATATAATCAACTGGCACTGCCATGCTACTAAGAAACTCTACTTATGATCAGCTGAATGCCAGGCTAATTAACACTGCTAACCTCTGCCCTAATCAACTGGCCGCCGTAGCAGTAATACTGCTAACACTCTACTTATAATCAGCTGGCAGTGCCATGCTAATGCTGCTAACACACTACTCACAATCGTCTGGCATGCCATGCTAATTAACACTGCCAACACTCTTGAAATCGTCTGACGTGCCATGCTAATTAACACTGCTAACACTCTACTTATAATCATCTTGCCACCAAGCTAATTAACACTGCTAACAGTCTGCCAATAATGCGTCTGGCAGTGCCTATTAACACTAACTCTACTTATAATCAGCTGGCCCTGCCAACAATTTAAGACTGCTAACCTCTAATTACAATCCATCTGGCGGTGCCATTAATAACACTGCTAACACTCTACCCACAATCAGCTGGCGGTGCCATGCTGTTAACACTGCTAACACTCTACTTATAATCGTCCGGTGCCAGGCTAATTAACCCTGCTAACACTCTACCCATAATCAACTGGCCCTGCCATGCAATTAACACTGCACGCCCTACTTATAATAGTCTCAGGCGATGCTGTAATTAACACCGCTAACACTCTGCCCATAATCATCTTGCCTGCCATACAATTAACACTGCCAACACTATACTTATATTCAGCTGGCGGTGCCATGCTATTAACACTGCTAACACTCTACTTATAATCAGCTGGCAATGCCATGCTAGTGCTGCTAACACTCTACCCATAAACGGCTGGCATTCCAGGCTAATTAACACTGCTAACACTCTGCCGAATCAACTGGCCCTGCCATGCGGATTAACACTGCTAACGCCCTACACACATCGTCTGCGGTGCCATGCTAATCAACACTGCCAACACTCTGTTATAATCAGCCGGCCCACCATGCTAATTAACACTGCCAACACCTACTTGTAATCAGCTGGCGGTGCCATACTGTACACCGCTAACACTCTACCAAAATCGTTTGGCAGTGCCATGGTAATCTGCTAACACTCAACTTTAAACAGCTGGCAGTACAGGCTAATTAACACTACTAACACTCGCTTATAATCATAGCCCCGCCATGCTAATTAACACTGCAACGCCTACTTGTAATCGGCGGGCGGTGCAACGCTAGTCGCACTGCTAACACTCTACATAATCAGCTGGCAGTGCCATGCTAATTAACACTGTAACACTCTACTTATAATCATCTTGCCTGCCATGTAATTAACTGCTAACACTCTACTTATAATCAGCTGGCAGTGCCGTAACTGGTAACACTGCTAACACTGTGCGCAATTGTCTTGCATGCCGTAATTAACACTGCTAACACTCTACGCATAATCAGCTGACGTGTGCAAATTAACACTAACACTCACTTATAATCAGCTGGTGCCATGCAAGTAATACTGCTAACACTCTACCCATAATCGCCTGACTGCCATGCTAATTAACGCTAACACTCTACTTAAAATCCTGGCAAGCCATGCTAATTAACACTGCTAACACTCTACCCATAAACAGTGGCGGTGCATACTAATTAACACTGCTAACACTCTGCCCACAATCAGCTGGCGGTGCCGTATGAACACTGCTAACACTCTACTTATAATGTCTTTGCCTGTACTAATTAACACTGCTAACTCTCTACTTATAATCAGCTGGCGGTGCCATACTAATTAACACTAACACTCTGCGCATAATCAGCGGTGCCGTAATGAAACTGCTAACACTCTACCTATAATCGTCTTGCCTGCCATGCTAGTAACACACTAACACTCTACTTAGAATCAAGTGGCGGTGCCATGCTAATTAACACTGCTGACACTCTACCCAATCAGCTGGCAAAGCCATCCTAATTAACACTGCTAACCTCTACTTATAATCAGCTGGCAGTGCCATATTAACACTGCAACACTCTACCTAGTGTCATGCCGTACTAATTAACACTGCTAACACTCTACTTATAATCAGCTGGCAATACCATGCTAATTAACACTGCTAACACTCTACCAGTATCGTCTGGCAGTGCCATATAATTAACACTGCTAACACTCTACTTATAATGTCTTGCTGCCATGCGGTAAAACGGCTAACACTCTGCCCATAATCAGCTGGCGGTGCCATGCTAATAACACTGCTAACACTCTGCCGAAATGATCTGGCGGTGCCATGCAATTAACAATGCTAACACTCTACTTATAATCAGCTGGCCTGCCAGTAATTAAGCAACACTCTGCCGCAATCCACACTGCCCTGCTAATTAACGCTGCTAACACTCTACTTATAATCAACTGGCAGTGCCATGCTAATTAGCACTGCTAACACTCTACTTATGATCAGCTGGCAGTGCCAGGCTAATTAACACTGCTAACACTCTACTTATAATCAACTGGCCCTGCCATGCTAATTAACACTGCTAACACTCTCCTTGTAATCAGCTGGCACTGCCATGCTAATTAACACTGCTAACACTCTACTTATAATCAGCTGGCAGTGCCATGCTAATTAACACTGCTAACACTCTACTCATAATCGTCTGGCAGTGCCATGCTAATTAACACTGCTAACACTCTACTCATGATCGTCACAGCAGTGCCATGCTAGCTGCTGCTAACTCTACTTCATAATCGTCTGGCAGTGCCATGCGCTAATTAACACTGCTAGCACACGCTTCTTATAATCATCTTGCCTGCCATGCTGAAAATAAACGCTGCTAACGAGTCTGCACTGACAATAGTCTGGCGGTGCCATACTAATTAACACTGCTAACACTCTAGTTATAATTAGCTGGTCCTGCCAGACTAATTAAGACTGCTAACACTCTAATTACAATCATCTGGCAGTGCCATGTTAATTAACACTGCTAACACTCTACTTATAATCATCTTGCCTGCCATGCTAATTATCACTGCTAACACTATACTTATAATCAACTGGCAGTGCCATGCTAATTAGCACACTGCTAACACTCTACTTATGATCAGCTGGCAGTGCCAGGCTAATTAACACTGCTAACACTCTACTTATAATCAACTGGCCCTGCCATGCTAATTACACCTGCAACACTCTCTTGTAATCAGCTGGCGGTGCCGTGCTAATTAGCACTACTAACACTCTGCCCCATAATCGGCTGGCAGTGCCAGGCTAAATAACACTGCTTACCTCTACTTATAATCAACTGGCCTGCCATGCTAATTAACACTGCTAACGCCTGCGCCGTCAGCAGAGCAGTGCCATGACTAATTAACACTGCTAACACTCTACCTTAATCGTCTGGCGGTGCCATGCTAATTAACACTGCTAACACTCTCACTTATAATCACGCTGGCAGTGCCAAGATAATTAACACTGCTAACACTCTACTTATAATCGTCTAGCCTGCCAGTGCAAATAATTAACACCTAACACTCTGCTTATAATCAGCTGGCGGTCATGCTAATTAACACTGCTAACGCTCTACGCATAATTGTCTGGCAGCGCCATCATCAAGCCAAGTCTGCTAACACTCTGCTATATAATCATCTTGGCGGCCATGCTAATTAGCACTGCTAACACTCTGCTATAAATCAGCTGGCGAGTGCCAGGCTAATGCACTGCTAACACTCTGCTTATAATCAACTGGCCCTACAACAATGAGATATCACTGGTATCGCCCTACTTGTAATCAGCTGGCAGTGCCATGCTAATTAACACTGCTAACACTCTACTTATAATTGTCTGGCAGTGCCATGCTAATTAACTCTGCTAACACTCTACTTATAATCATCTTGCCTGCCATGCTAATTAACACTGCTAACACTCTACTTATAATCAGCTGGCAGTGCCATGCTAATTAACACTGCTAACACTCTACTTATAATCAGCTGGCAGTGCCATGCTAATTAACACTGCTAACACTCTACTTATAATCGTCTGGCAGTGCCATTTTAATTAACAAAGCTAACACTCTACTTATAATCAGCTGGCCCTGACAGGCTAATGAAGACTGCTAACACTCTACTTATAATCAACTGGCAGTGCCATGCTAATTAACACTGCTAACACTCTACTTATGATCAGCTGGCAATGCCAGGCTATTTAACACTCCTAACACTCTACTTATAATCAACTGGCCCTGCCATGCTAATTAACACTACTAACACTCTACTTGTAATCAGCTGGCAGTGCCATGCTAAATAACACTGCTTACACTCTACTCTTAATCGTCTGGCAGTGCCATGCTAATTAACACTGCTAACACTCTACTTATAATCGTCTGGCAGTGCCATGCTAATTAACACTGCTAACACTCTACTTATAATCATCTTGCCTGCCATGCTAATTAACACTGCTAACAGTCTACTTATAATCGTCTGGCAGTGCCATTCTAATTAACACTGCTAACTCTCTACTTATAATCAGCTGGCCCTGCCAGACTAATTAAGACTGCTAACACTCTACTTATAATCACCTTGCCTTCCATGCTAATTAACACTGCTAACACTATACTTATATTTTGCTGGCAGTGCCATGCTAATTAACACTGCTAACACTCTACTTATAATTGTCTGGCAGTGCCATGCTAATTAACACTGCTAACACTCTGCTTATAATCAGCTGGCAGTGCCAGGCTAATTAGCCCTGCTAACACTCTACTTATAATCAACTGGCCCTGCCATGCTAATTAACACTGCTAACGCCCTACTTATAATCGTCTGGCAGTGCCATGCTAATTAACACTGCTAACACTCTATTTCTAATCAACTGGCCCTGCCATGCTAATTAACTCTGCTAACACCCTACTTGTAATCAGTTGGCAGTGCCATGCTATTTAACACTGCTAACACTCTACTTAAAATCGTTTGGCAGTGCCATGGTAATTAACACTGCTAACTCTCTACTTATAATCAGCTGGCAGTGCCAGGCTAATTAACACTGCTAACACTCTACTTATAATCAACTGGCCCTGCCATGCTAATTAACACTGCTAACGCCCTACTTGTAATGAGCTGGCAGTGCCATGCTAATTAACACTGCTAACACTTTACTTATAATCATCTGGCAGTGCCATGCTAATTAACACTGCTAACACTCTACTTATAATCAGCTGGAAGTGCCATGCTAATTAACACTGCTAACACTCTACTTATAATCGTCTTGCTGCCATGCTAATTAACACTGCTAACACTCTACTTATAATCGGCTGGCAGTGCCATGCTAATTAACAATGCTAACACTCTACTTATAATCAGCTGGCCCTGCCAGGCTAATGAAGACTGCTAGCACTCTACTTATAATCAACTGGCAGTGCCATGCTAATTAGCACTGCTAACACTCTACTTATGATCAGCTGGCAATGCCAGGCTATTTAACACTGCTAACACTCTACTTATAATCAACTGGCCCTGCCATGCTAATTAACACTGCTAACACTCTACTTGTAATCAGCTGGCAGTGCCATGCTAATTAACACTGCTAACACTCTACTCATAATCGTCTGGCAGTTCCATGCTAATTAACACTGCTAACACTCTACTTATAATCGTCTGGCAGTGCCATGCTAATTAACACTGCTAACACTCTACTTATAATCATCTGGCCTGCCAAAGCTGTTTTCATTAACACTGCTAACAGTCTGCCTACTAAAGCATCTGGCAGTGCCATGCTAATTAACACTGCTAACGCACTCTACTTATAATCAGCTGGCCCTGCCAGACTAATTTAAGACTGCTAACACTCTAATTACAATCATCTGGCAGTGCCATGTTAATTAACACTGCTAATGCTCTACTTATAATCAGCTGGCAGTGCCTTGCTAATTAACACTGCTAACACTCTACTTATAATCGTCCGGCAGTGCCAGGCTAATTAACCCTGCTAACACTCTACTTATAATCAACTGGCCCTGCCATGCTAATTAACACTGCTAACACTCTACTTATAATCGTCTGGCAGTGCTATGCTAATTAACACTGCTAACACTCTACTTATAATCAGCTGGCAGTGCCATGCTAATTAACACTGCTAACACTATACTTATAATTCAGCTGGCAGTGCCATGCTAATTAACACTGCTAACACTCTACTTATAATTGTCTGGCAGTGCCAGGCTAATTAGCCCTGCTAACACTCTACTTATAATCAACTGGCCCTGCCATGCTAGATTGCTACTAACTTTCTTATAATGGAAATCTGGTACCCATGCTAATTAACACTGCTAACACTCTATTTATAATCAACTGGCCCTGCCATGCTAATTAACACTGCTAACACCCTACTTGTAATCAGCTGGCAGTGCCATGCTATTTAACACTGCTAACACTCTACTTAAAATCGTTTGGCAGTGCCATGGTAATTAACACTGCTAACACTCTACTTATAATCAGCTGGCAGTGCCAGGCTAATTAACACTGCTAACACTCTACTTATAATCAGCTGGCAGTGCCATGCTATTTAACACTGCTAACACTCTACTTAAAATCGTTTGGCAGTGCCATGGTAATTAACACTGCTAACACTCTACTTATAATCAGCTGGCAGTGCCAGGCTAATTAACACTGCTAACACTCTACTTATAATCAACTGGCCCTGCCATGCTAATTGACTCTGCTAACGCCCTACTTGTAATCAGCTGGCAGTGCCGTGCACAATTAACACTGCTAACACTTTACTCATAATAGTCTGGCAGTGCCATGCTAGGTAACACTGCTAACACTCTGCTTATAATTGTCGCAGCGGTGCCATGCTAAAATAACTCCTGCTAACACTCTGCCCATAATCATCTTGCCTGCCATGCTAATTAACACTGCTAACACTCTACTTATAATCAGCTGGCAGTGCCATGCTAATTAACACTGCTAACACTCTACTTATAATCATCTTGCCTGCCATGCTAATTAACACTGCTAACACTCTACTTATAATCAGCTGGCACTGCCATGCTAATTAACACTGCTAACACTCTACTTATAATCAGCTGGCAGTGCCATGCTAATTAACACTGCTAACACTCTACTTATAATCGGCTGGCAGTGCCATGCTAATTAACACTGCTAACACTCTACTTATAATCGCTGGCCTGCCATGCTAATTAACACTGCTAACACTCTACTTATAATCAGCTGGCAGTGCCATGCTAATTAACACTGCTAACACTCTACTTATAATCATCTTGCCGTGCCATGCTAATTAACACTGCTAACACTCTACTTATAATCGTCTTGCCTGCCATGCTAATTAACACTGCTAACACTCTACTTATAATCAGCTGGCAGTGCCATGCTAATTAACACTGCTAACACTCTACTTATAATCGTCTGTGCCTGCCATGCTAATTAACACTGCTAACACTCTACTTATAATCAGCTGGCCGTGCCATGCTAATTAACACTGCTAACACTCTACTTATAATCGGCTGGCAGTGCCATGCTAATTAACACTGCTAACACTCTACTTATAATCAGCTGGCGTGCCATGCTAATTAACACTGCTAACACTCTACTTATAATCGGCTGGCGTGCCATGCTAATTAACACTGCTAACACTCTACTTATAATCAGCTGGCAGTGCCATGCTAATTAACACTGCTAACACTCTACTTATAATCGAGCTGGCAGTGCCATGCTAATTAACACTGCTAACACTCTACTTATAATCAACTGGCAGTGCCATGCTATTAGCACTGCTAACACTCTGCCTATGAATGGACTGGCGGTGCCATGCTAATTAACACTCTAACACTCTGCTGATGATCAGCTGGCAGTGCCAGGCTAATTAACACTGCTAACACTCTACTTATAGTCAACTGGCCCTGCCATGCTAATTAACACTGCTAACACTCTACTTATAATCAGCTGGCAGTGCCATGCTAATTAACACTGCTAACACTCTACTCATAATCGTCTGGCAGTGCCATGCTAATTAACACTGCTAACACTCTACTTATAATCATTTTGCCTGTCATGCTAATTAACACTGCTAACAGTGTACTTATAATCATCTGGCAGTGCCATGCTAATTAACACTGCTAACACTCTACTTATAATCAGCTGGCCCTGCCTGACTAATTAAGGATGCTAACACTCTAATTATAATCATCTGGCAGTGCCATGCTAATTAACACTACTAATGCTCTACTTATAATCAGCTGGCAGTGCCATGCTAATTAACACTGCTAACACTCTACTTATAATCGTCCGGCAGTGCCAGGCTAATTAACCCTGCTAACACTCTACTTATAATCAACTGGCCCTGCCATGCTAATTAACACTGCTAACGCCCTACTTATAATTGTCTGGCAGCGCCATGCTTATTAACACTGCTAACACTCTACTTATAACTGTCTGGCAGTGCCATGCTAATTAGAAAAAAGATAGATGAACAAACATGTTTATTTTTTGACAGGAGATAAACTTTTAGAACTGGAAAGCCCTGTTTTACAAAGTTGTCCTGTAGAAGGAGATGGTTACATAAGGTAAAAAGGTACTCAACTTGACAGTGTTTCATACAAAACAATGACTTAGAATCAGGAAAAACACTTTTAAAACACATTCAACTATCACTTACAAAAAGGGAAGGTTATAGCAGTACAGGTAGGTATCTTAATTTGATATTATGTACAAAACCTGGATTGTTTAAATTACACTCTAAAACAATAATTCCCTCTAACATACACCAAGATCTAAAGTTGATATAACGTCGACGTGCTTGAGTCAGGACATCACATGGGATCAATTATTCACATGCTTACAAACATAATGTGTAACAAATAATCCATAATTGAAACTCATCCTTTTCATGACAATTTTTCCTAAGCCCTTAGCTATCGTAAACAATAACAATTAACTTTCCACATTTTATCGAGACCTTTTCAAAACGCTCCCAGATTTCTTGCATTTCTAGTCTCTAGGTTTCATTTGTTCCATATTTTTGAAAGGTGTACCTCCTTTGCATCTTGCTATTCACATTTTTGACAATGGGGATCCTTAGGCCTCTGTTTTTTATGTACGCAAAGTATATTTATTTATTTATTGATTTCTGTGTGTATTTAATTCCATTTTTGTTTCCTACTCCAAATTCCACATACACTTTTTGATCCAATCACTTCTTTCTTTGGATTTCAAGGGAGTCCCATTTTAACCTTTGCAGGAGACTGCAATGGTGGGTATTGAAATGACATTTTACGACAAATCATGCAATCTTATAATATAGTTTGTTTAACTTATCTAATGAAGCTTTTGTTGCATGTTGATAAATTGTACTCCCGTATTCTAGTACCGGTAGCAACAATTGCTGTGCTGCTTGGTTTCTGTCCTCTTTAGGCTGAAATGAGATCTTCCTTTGTAAACTCCCCAGCCTGACATTTACTTTTCCCACAGTGTTGGCTATATGCCCTCCGAAAGTAAGTTTATCATCCAAAAATACCCCCATATATTTGTATTGTCCCACTTCATCCAACTTAAAATTATCTAAGGTAATGATATTCAGTCCTTGATTGGATGTCTTTGCTACACTTCTTTTTGTAAACAGCATAACGTGGGTCTTTTCTTCTATACAGGACCATTTTGGAGGTCTGCAGCCAATGCTGCAGTATATCAAAATCAGACTGTAGGGTACTCTGTACTTCTACTCTAGCCTTAGCTCTGGCTATCAGGGCCACAGCTTAATCTGGTTCAAGGTCAGTTGGCATTCATCTGTATCCCTCTCCCCCCGGTCGTGCCTGAAAATAGGCAGGATTTGTCTAGTACACTTACCCGGTCAATGAAAACTAACTAAATAAATAAATAAATATCATCTGCATACAGATAAATTTTACACCTTTCAATCAACTGTGGCAATGAGTTCATATAAATTAAAAACAGAAGGGGGCCCAGGATCAAGCTCTGTGGTACACCCCTAAAAGTCCCCTCTTTCTCAGATAGTATATCACCCGCACAGACCTGCTGAGTATGCTCTGTCAGGTAAGAGAGCATCCATGATTTTTTTTTTTTTTTAATTTGAAATTTTGGTAACCGGGTAAGACCGCTAAGACTACTGCTGTCCCTTTTTCAGGGTCAGCCCAGGAAAACAAACAACACATATACAAAGCAAGTACAGCTATATCAAGGCATTACAGCAACATACATGGCAATTACTGCAATAATCAGGAGGAGCTATTTACAGAGAAGGATATCAGTCTGTACAGAATATTATGTCTCAGTCAGAGAGGATTGTATACAATATTACAGACATTGGCTGGGATATTCAAACGGGTTGCGCATGGCGCAACAGAGTTGCACCGTGTGGAACCCACTGATGCACCCTGGTGCGATATTCAATGGGGAATAAGCTCAGCACAAATCCTGAGTAATATATGTGGCGCAGGTAAGGGGGGGCGTGCCCATGCATATCCTGCACATCCTGATATTCAGCCAGGGATGTGCTGAGAATATGCAGGTGCAACCCCTACATGCGCCACACACAGTTGAGGCAGAAATAAATGGAGCAACAGCTAGCCACCCACAGGTAAGCTGCCATAATTCAGGGGGCAACACAGCAGCTGCCAGCTGTGGGTGGCCACCTGAGCTCTGGCGGCACCATCTGGTGGCATAGCACTCCCCATGCCTGATCATGGACTGTGTTAAGGAATAGAATCCCTGGTGGTCCAGTGGACCCAATCTCCCTGCCCGATTGCAGGCTGTATAATGTAATAAACACCCTGGTGGTCCAGTGGACCTGCCCCCCAGCCCGATCATGGGCATTTAGTACCGTAATTATCCCTGGTGGTCCAGCAGTATCCGTACCCCCCTTCCATCCTGCCCACTCATTCCTGCCACCCCGATCCTTCCCCGGTCAGCGGTGGGCGGCAGCACCCCACCTGCAATCCACCCGGCCACCCGCCGACTGACAGTGTACAGTATGGCTGTATGCCCATTGGTCCACAGCATGGGCCAATGGGCATGCAACCATACCATACTACACAGTCCTGATATGTGAATGGATCCATTCACATATTGGGACTGTAGTAATGTCCGATATGGGCTGCATGCCCATTGGCCAATGCTGCTGTGACTTCCAATAGGCGACAGTCAGCATTCGTACACTGTCAGTTGGGCGCCAGGTGGCTTGCAGGGTGCTGCCACCCACTGCTGACCGGGAGGGAGCAGGGCAGCAGGAATGAGTGGGCGGGTTGGGAGGGGTACGAGTACCCGCTGGCACCAGGGATAATTACAGTACTGAATGCCCGCGATCAGGCTGAGGGGCAGGTCCACTGGACCACCAGGGTGCTTATCACATTATACAGCCTGCGATCGGGCAGGGTGATAGGGTCTACTGGATCACCAGAGATTCTATTATTTAAAACAGCCCACGATCGGGCAGGGTGATAGGGTCCACTGGACTACCAGGGAGTTTCTTACATTATACAGCCCGCGATCGGGCATTGGAGCGCGTTGCCAGTGAGGGGCAGGGGGCGTCGGTCCCCGATGGCTGCTGTCTGGCAGGGCTCCAGGCACAAGTCACCGGGGTTCGGTGCACCTGCATGCAAATGGGGCCATAATGACATACAAATGGCCCCATTTGCACCTTGCGTGCATTATGGCCCCATTTGCATATCCACCGCTGAATATCATGGTTGACGCACCTAGTGCAACGGCACTTGCGCTGGCGCATCCCCCTGCTCCTCTCTGGCCACATGTGCTGGTGCAGTGCCACTGCACCATGCACTCTGCGGGTGGCCACAGAGCGATATTCAATGGTGCTGAGCCATGGCGCAGCACCGTTGAATATCACCCTGTCAACACCCTGGCATATCCCAGCTGTGCTGCGCCCAGGCTTGCGCCACAGTCTGGCGCAGTCTGAATATCCTACCCCTACTATTCAATAACTATGTGCAGGTGGAGACAACATCAGCAACCAACATCATGTATAAGAAGGTGCACATGTCCTAATGTTACAGGAGTTAGCCAGGGTTCATGGTGTCCTGGTAGCATACCATGATATGACATTGGCCGGGCCTGCTCTTGAGGAGAGGAGTTACAAATGGGAGCAAGTGCATTTTACAGAGGAAGCAAGAAAGACGAGGAGACTGGACTGGAACAAAGGAAGTGAGGAGCAGGACAGGATGAAGGGGGGGCATGGAGTTCCAGTCAGCTACTACTGCAAAGGAGAATGACTTGCATGCAATGGCCAGCCTCAAAATGGGTTTTTGAAGAAGTGGGAGGGAGAATGAATGGAGGGAATGAGGAGGGAGTCTTGGACAAATAATATTGCTAAGGCAAGGGGGGGTGAATTTGTGGACAAGTTTGTGCATGAAGTATAAGGAGGAGAACCTCAGTTTCGCTTCAAAGGGCAACCATCCCAAGGAGGAGAGGACATTGCAGTGGTGGAAGTGAGAATTGCTCCCAAGCACAAACCTCCCCTGTATGTGGTATGCCTGCACAAAAAGAGACATAGTGGATGAGTTGGTTGAGAGCAATAGGGGAGCCCCAGAGGTAAGAAGAGGTAAAAGTGATGCGGAGGCAATCTTGTGGCAAGAGGTAGAGGTGAGGAAGGGTCAGATGCGAAATAGCAGACCCAGCTTCTAATTAACAGACTTGATTAGGATGGTGACATGGGAAGTAAGGGATAGAGAGGAGTCAAGTGTGATTTAACTGGCTCCAACATGCCAATGAACATAAGCCTTTCCATCAAAATACTATAGTCTACCAAATCAAAGGTTTTTGCGAGGTCGACGAACACAGCTCCCACAGACTCCCCCATCTCCAGTTCATTTGAGACTGTGTCTATGAAGTCTGCCAGAGCAGTGTCTGTTGACCTTCCTGCTCTAAAGCCCTCCTGGCAGTTTGATAACAGTTTATATTCTTCAAGGAACTCACGTATCTGATTACATACCAGTCCTTCAAATACCTTAGAGAGCATAGACAGCAGGGGTATTGGGTGATAATTAACCAAGTTATCTCTGGTTCCCCCCTATGGATATTATTTTTGAGTTCTTCCAAAAGTCTGGGTAAGTCCTCTGCTGTAAACTGGCATTAAATAGATTTGCTAAAGTTGGAGTTATCTGTTCAACAGCATCCTTTAAAAATGTTATCGCCACTTGATCTAGTCCTGTAACCTTCTGCAAATTCAGTATTTGTACCCTGTTCGGTCTAATTGTTGGGAAATAAAATTGTGGTGTACTTAATTTGATATGTACTGCTTTGGAAGGACTATTTTGTGTATTGCATATACCATCCAATTGACTTTTAACATCTATATCTGGGAGCTGGCAGAAGGATTGATTTAAGTTATTTGCAATTTGATGTACACTCATTTCTTCCTCGATCTCTTCCTGTATGCATATGTCTGTGTTTTTCTTTGTTTTCACTTCAAGTTGTTTTATTAGATTCCAATACTGTGTAGGATTGTTTGTCTGGTTTATTTTACATTTATATATTTTTTCTAGCCTTTTTAATCATACTTTTGCATTTAGTCCTGATTTTTTTAAAATAGCTCCCTATCTTCTGTTTTCAAGATTTGGTTTGCCTTTTTCCACACTCTATCCTTCCATCTGATCTGTTTTTTTTTTTTACTTTGTTGTCTACCCAAGGATGATGTTGTTTTCTTTCTTTTATTTGTTTAAGAGGTGCATTTCTGTTATAGATGTCCACAAAAGTTCTGGTAAATCCTTTACCTGCCAAATCAACATCTGGGAGGAGATCGATTTGTTCCCATTTTTCTTGTTTCAGCTGGTGTTGGAAACTCAGTCTATTACACTTTCTTATAGTCTCTTATAAGTTTACGTTTGGTGTGTTTATTTGTTTATATTTACATTCTATTTCACATTCTATGTAACAATGATCCCCTAAATTTGGCAGCACCACCTTAACGCTTAATAGTTTTACACCCACAGTCACAAATATTAAGTCCAAAACATTTCCATTACTCTGATATGTACTTTTATGTGTGGGGATATTTATAATCTGTGTTAAGCCTAAAGATTGTGGTTCTGCTTCAAGTATTCAACCTCTAGCTGCACCCTAGGTGCAGTTAAAGTCTCCAGCCAATATTGTCTCCTTTTGTTCTACTGTGGTGGTGAGTTTAGATAATAGTGTCTCAAATCCTATAGGCTTAACCTTGGGATATGAGTATATTACTCCAACACATATTTTTAACTTGAGAATATGAACTAGAACAAGCTCGATACCTTCTATGTTTCCTGAAAACAGCAATTTCATCTTGCCCAAAGTGTCCTTTATAAATAAAGCCACCCCTCCTCCTCTATGTGGCCTATCAAAACAAAAAATTTCATAATTTTTTGCAGCTATCTCAGAGTCCAGATGTTTACTTGTAAACCAGGTCTCTGAAATGCCCACAATATCATACTCCCCGGCTTTCATCCATTGTTCAAAAGGAGCCTGTTTGCTTAGTAGACTTCTAGCATTATCATGGACTAGTTTGATAATATTTGTTTGTTGTTGGGGTCCAGGGTTCAGTTCCACATCTCCACATCTAATTAACACTGCTAGCACTCTGCTTATAATTGTCTGGCTGTACTGTGCTTATTAACACTGCTGACACTACTTATAATTGTCTGGCTGTGCTGTGCTAGTTAACGCTGCTGACACTACTTATAATTGGCTGGCAGTGCTGTGTTAGTGAACGCTGCTGACACACTACTTATAATTGTCTGGCAGTGCTGTGTTAGCTAACGCTGCTGACACTCTACTTATAATTGGCTGGCAGTGCTGTGTTAGTTAATGCTGCTGACACTACTTATAATTGGCTGGCAGTGCTGTGTTAGTTAACACTGCTGACACTACTTATAATTGGCTGGCAGTGCTGTGTTAGTCAACGCTGCTGACACACTACTTATAATTGTCTGGCAGTGCTGTGTTAGTCAACGCTGCTGGCACTCTACTTATAATTGTCTGGTAGTGCTGTGTAAGTTAACGCTGCTGACACTCTACTTATAATTGTCTGGCTGTGCTAATTAACACTGCTGGCACTCTACTTATAATTGACTAACAGTGCTGTGGTAGTTAACGCTGCTGACATTCTACTTTTAATCAGCTGGCAGTAACATGCTAGTTAACCTTGCTGCCATTTCTTTTAATTGGCTGGCAGTGTCATGCTAGTTAATGCTACTGACACTCTACTTATATTCGGCTGCAGTGCTGTGCTAGTTAACGCTGCTGACACTCTTCTTATAATTGGCTGGTAGTGCTGTGCTAGTTAACGCTGCTGACACTACTTATAATTGGCTGGCAGTGCTGTGCTAGTTAACGCTGCTGACACTCTTCTTATAATTGGCTGGCAGTGCTGTGCTAGTTAACGTTGCTGAAACTCTTCTTATAATTGGCTGGCAGTGCTGTGCTAGTTAACGCTGCTGACACTCTTCTTATAATTGGCTGGCAGTGCTGTGTTAGTTAATGCTGGTGACACTACTTATAATTGGCTGGCAGTGCTGTGTTAGTTTACGCTGCTGACACTACTTATAATTGGCTGGTAGTGCTGTGCTAGTTAACGCTGCTGACACTACTTATAATTGGCTGGCAGTGCTGTGCTAGTTAACGCTGCTGACACTACTTATAATTGACTGGCAGCGCTGTGCTAGTTAACGCTGCTGACACTCTTCTTATAATTGACTGGCAGTGCTGTGCTAGTTAACGCTGCTGACACTACTTATAATTGGCTGGCAGTGCTGTGTTAGTTAACGCTGCTGACACTACTTATAATTGGCTGGCAGTGCTGTGCTAGTTAACGCTGCTGACACTACTTAGAATTGGCTGGTAGTGCTGTGCTAGTTAACACTGCTGACACTCTTCTTATAATTGGCTGGCAGTGCTGTGTTAGTTAACACTGCTGACACTACTTATAATTGGCTGGCAGTGCTGTGTTAGTTAATGCTGCTGACACTACTTATAATTGGCTGGCAGTGCTGTGTTAGTTAACACTGCTGACACTACTTATAATTGGCTGGTAGTGCTGTGCTAGTTAACGCTGCTGACACTACTTATAATTGGCTGGTAGTGCTGTGTTAGTTAACACTGCTGACACTCTTCTTATAATTGGCTGGCAGTGCTGTGTTAGTTAACACTGCTGACACTACTTAGAATTGGCTGGCAGTGCTGTGCTAGTTAACGCTGCTGACACTACTTAGAATTGGCTGGTAGTGTTGTGCTAGTTAACGCTGCTGACACTACTTATAATTGGCTGGCAGTGCCGTGCTAGTTAACGCTGCTGACACTACTTATAATTGGCTGGCAGTGCTGTGTTAGTTTATGCTGCTGACACTACTTATAATTGGCTGGCAGTGCTGTGTTAGTTAACACTGCTGACACTACTTATAATTGGCTGGCAGTGCTGTGTTAGTTAACGCTGCTGACACTCTTCTTATAATTGGCAGGTAGTGCTGTGCTAGTTAACGCTGCTGACACTACTTATAATTGGCTGGCAGTGCTGTCCTAGTTAACGCTGCTGACACTCTTCTTATAATTGGCTGGCAGTGCTGTGCTAGTTAACGCTGCTGACACTCTTCTTATAATTGACTGGCAGTGCTGTGCTAGTTAACGCTGCTGATACTACTTATAATTGGCTGGCAGTGCTGTGTTAGTTAACGCTGCTGACACACTACTTATAATTGTCTGGCAGTGCTGTGTTAGTTAACGCTGCTGACACTCTACTTATAATTGGCTGGCAGTGCTGTGCTAGTTAACGCTGCTGACACTCTTATAATTGGCTGGCAGTGCTGTGTTAGTTTACGCTGCTGACACTACTTATAATTGGCTGGCAGTGCTGTGCTAGTTAACGCTGCTGACACTACTTATAATTGGCTGGCAGTGCTGTGCTAGTTAACGCTGCTGACACTCTTCTTATAATTGGCTGGCAGTGCTGTGTTAGTTAACGCTGCTGACACTCTTCTTATAATTGTCTGGCTGTGCTGTGTTAGTTAACGCTGCTGACACTCTTCTTATAATTGGCTGGCAGTGCTGTGCTAGTTAACGCTGCTGACACTCTACTTATAATTGGCTGGCAGGTGCTGTGTTGGTTAGCGCTGCTGACACTCTTCTTATAATTGGCTGGCAGTGCTGTGCTAGTTAACACTGCTGACACTCTACTTATAATTGGCTGGCAGTGCTGTGTTAGTTAACGCTGCTGACACTCTTCTTATAATTGGCTGGCAGTGCTGTGCTAGTTAACGCTGCTGGAACTCTACTTATAATTGGCTGGCAGTGCTGTGTTAGTTAACGCTGCTGACACTACTTACAATTGGCTGGCAGTGCTGTGCTAGTTAACTCTGCTGACACTCTACTTATAATTGGCTGGCAGTGCTGTGTTAGTTTACGCTGCTGACACTACTTATAATTGGCTGGCAGTGCTGTGCTAGTTAACGCTGCTGACACTCTTCTTATAATTGGCTGGCAGTGCTGTGTTAGTTTACGCTGCTGACACTACTTATAATTGGCTGGCAGTGCTGTGCTAGTTAACGCTGCTGACACTACTTATAATTGGCTGGCAGTGCTGTGCTAGTTAACACTGCTGACACTCTACTTATAATTGTCTAGCAGTGCTGTGCTAGTTAACGCTGCTGACACTACTTATAATTGGCTGGTAGTGCTGTGTTAGTTAACGCTGCTGACACTCTTCTTATAATTGGCTGGCAGTGCTGTGCTAGTTAACGCTGCTGACACTCTACTTATAATTGGCTGGCAGTGCTGTGTTAGTTAACGCTGCTGACACTCTTCTTATAATTGGCTGGCAGTGCTGTGCTAGTTAACGCTGCTGGCACTCTTCTTATAATTGTCTGGCTATGCTGTGTTAGTTAACGCTGCTGACACTCTTCTTATAATTGGCTGGCAGTGCTGTGCTAGTTAACACTGCTGACACTCTACTTATAATTGGCTGGCAGTGCTGTGCTAGTTAACACTGCTGACACTCTTCTTATAATTGGCTGGAAGTGCTGTGTTAGTTAACGCTGCTGACACTATTTATAATGAGCTGGCAGTGCTATGTTAATTAACACTGCTGACACTGCTTATAATCGGCTGGCAGTGCTGTGTTAGTTAAGGCTGGTGACACTACTTATAATTGGCTGGCAGTGCTGTGTTAGTTAACGCTGCTGACACTACTTATAATCGGCTGGCAGTGCTGTGTTAGTTAGCGCTGGTGACACTACTTATAATTGGCTGGCAGTGCTGTGTTAGTTACTGCTGGTGACACTACTTATAATTGGCTGGCAGTGCTGTGTTAGTTAATGCTGCTGACACTACTTATAATCAGCTGGCAGTGCTGTGTTAAACACTGCTGATACTTTTCTTTTAATTGGCTGGCAGTGCTGTGCTAGTTAACGCTGCTGACACTACTTATAATTGGCTGGCAGTGCTGTGCTAGTTAACACTGCTGACACTCTACTTATAATTGGCTGGCAGTGCTGTGTTAGTTAATGCTGCTGACACTCTTCGTATAATTGGCTAGCAGTGCTGTGCTAGTTAATGCTGCTGACACTACTTATAATTTATTTTTATTTTAGCTTTTGTTGACCGGGTAAGTACACTAGACAAGTATTATGCCTATTTTCAGGAATGACCCGGGAGAGCACAACATAGGGATACAGACATTATTTACAGTAGAGAGTAAGTACAGCATGACAACATGTGGGAGATAGTAACATAGTCCAGGGGTGTGGACGGTCATAATACAACTTATAACTGTTAAGGGTAATGTACCCCCAGGGTGAGTAGGTCACCTACAGATTACAACAAAAAGCATATACACATTTTTCACATTAGAAACAATTTAGAAAGGCAATGTCCAGGGAACCTTGGCATGGGCAGTATGCCCTGCCCTGGGTCGAGTGCCCTGGTATAGTGGTAGAGTCAAGGAGAACAGCAGGAGTTATCGGGTAGTATCTGAGGGAGGCAAGCTTTGAAGCCGGAAGAGCAACCGTATAGAGAAATTCTCTAGGGAGGCTTAGGGCAGTCACACACAGAGGCAAGTTTCAGGAAACCCCGGAGGGAGTTATGGAAGCGCAGGTGGGAGGAGGACAGCCGGGTCTGCACTGGAAGGGAGTTCCAGAGCCTGGGCGCATATGCGGCAAAGTCCCGGCCACCCATGAGGGTGTGGGTGGAGGGGATCTTGAGCATCCCCGGCGCCTGGGACCTAAGGTGGTAGGTAGTGGTGTCAGCAGCAGGAGCAGAGCCAGCTCTGGGGGGGTGCCAGTTCTGACCACTTTGTCTGTGAGGCAGCCCACCCTGAAGTCCAGGTACCTAGCTGGGGAGAGCCATCAGAGTTTATCGTATAACTCACAGCGTGGGTGAGGCGGGGGGACAGCAAGAACAAGTGACAGATGTTTTTGTATGTCGTGTGCCATCGAGTAAGGTGAGTCTGGGGGGAGCGAGCGAATAGGT
The DNA here is from genome assembly GCA_016271365.2 of Neoceratodus forsteri. NCBI lineage: Eukaryota > Metazoa > Chordata > Ceratodontiformes > Ceratodontidae > Neoceratodus > Neoceratodus forsteri. The sequence goes on from CM028136.1 coordinate 72,089,743, forward strand.
GCAGCCCATAGCTGAGAGGGGGAAGAAGAACCCCTTTCATGAGGGCTAGTCTAGCCGCAGGTGTGAGGTTGAACTTGGCCCTGTAGGCCAGGCCCAGCTTGCAGTTAACTGCCCTACAGATGTTTAGGTTGTGACTACCCATGTCGAGTTGGGGGTCAAGGGTGACCCCTAGGTATTTGGCAGAGTTCACTACGGGGAGGGGGGATCTGTCGGGACAGGAAATCTTTAACAAGGCCGACGAGGTTTTAAGTTTGGCTGTTGAGCCAAAGAGCATGGCCTGAGTTTTTTTCAGATTCAGGACCAGTTTGTTCTCGGTGATCCAGGTTTGAACTTTGTTAAAGCCTTCAGACAAGGCCTTGTTGAGAGTAGCGACATCTCGGGCGTGAGCCAGGATCACCAGGTCATCGGCATAGAGGGTGGTACTGCATGTGGAGGTCACCACGGGTAGCCGGTTGATAAAGAGGGAAAAGAGGAGAGGCCCAGTACCGAACCCTGAGGGACACCGGAGGTCACTGGAAGGACTCTGAGAGGACTTTATTGAAACTGGTCCACTGCATTCTGCCATGCAGGTAGCCCATAAGCCAATTCATGGCAGTGGGAGAGACCAGTGACCACAGTTGTGAGCAAAGTAGCGTGTGGTCAACAAGGTCCAAAGCTTTGGACAGGTCAATAAATATGGCTCTGGAGGTTTGCCCTGATCCATGGCTGATCTTATTCTGGATGTGACCGAGATCAGGGCAGTGGTGGTGCTGTGACCCTTGCGAAACCCGTGCTGGGCCGGGGACAGCAACTCCTGGGACTGGATGTGCTCCGAAATCTGTTCGGCCACTACCTTTTCAAGGAGCTTACTGAGGGATGAGAGGATGGCAATCGGGCGATAGTTATCCGGTAGTTTGGGGTTGCCTTGTTTCAGTACTGGAACAATCCTGGCCTCTTTCCAGATATCGGGGAACGTACCGCTTCCAAGGGATAGATTGAAGATGTGGGCTACTGGGCGGGCAAGGTGGACAGTGCCAAGCTTGAGGAGCTTTGATTCAAGGTTATCTGGGCCAGGACTGGAGTGCTGGGAGAGGCCGGCCAAGAGCCTCTGGGTGTCCAGTACAGACACTTCCCTGAGGTTAAACATTGGCGAGGGGGACCTTCCCTCAAGCCATGGGGGAAGGGAGGGCAAGTTCTTGTTGGACGAGAGGGCAGTCGGAAGGCAGAGATCTGTGAAATGGAAATTTAGTGAGTTGGCAATGGTGTAGGGGTTCGTGCAGGAGACCCCGTTGATAAGCATGTCGGATACTCCTGATTGGGAGGATCCATTGACAAGAGTTTTTATGTTCCTCCAGAAACTCCTGGGGTTGCTGGCGGAGCAAAGTAGAGCGGACTTGCAGAAGTCGCTTTTCGCAGCCCTGATGGCCTTTTTACAAGTGTTTCTCAGGTGTCTGTATTTTTGGAGAGAGGTGGGATCACTGGAACTTTTGAAGTGGGCCCAACACTTGTCTCTCTCCCGCATTTGGGCCAGGAGATTCCCATGTAGCCAGTGAATGGCGGACCCCCTCACCCTGCGGGTGACCTTGGGGGCATGCTTATCTTGCAGGATCCCAAAGATAGTGATGAAGGAGGAGGCTGCCACTGAGGGGTCAGTGGCCCCGAGCACATCGGACCAGTCGGTAAGCCGAAGGTCATCCAGGAACTCCCCGGGGTTAAACCTGGAGTAGTTCCTGACGTGCAGGATTTTGTGGGGGATCTTGGGGGGGGAGATTTTCCAGACACAGTAGACCGGTGAGTGGTCAGAGATAGAGTCTGGCAGTGTACCTGCTGAGGAGATTCTATCCGGATGGTTGGACATGATCCAGTCCAGTAGGGTACCGGAGGATCCGTTCGGTGACCACCTGGTTGTATCCTGGATGAGTTGAGTCAGAGTAGAGTTAGCAAGTAGGGCCTCATATTGCTTCGCACTACCTCCAACCTAGTTGAGGTTGACGTCCCCTAGGATTAGGAGTTCATTGTCCCCAACGCTGGGACCAACAGAGTCTAGGAGGTGGGTCAATCCGGGGAGCCCACCCTTGGGTGGGTTGTATGTGCACACCAGGTGCAGTTTCTTTGTGTTCCCAAGTAGGAGTAGCACATGGAGTACCTCACACTGGGACTCGTGGGGTTGGTGGTGGGCGACTAGGGAGACTTTGAGATGGCACTTGTGGTAAATCAATATGCCTCCCCATCTCTTACCCCCCGCTCTGTCCAGATGAGTAAACTCGTACCCAGGGAGGCTACAGGCAGAGTCGGGGATCGAGGGTTTGAGCCAGGTCTCGGTCAGCCTGAGGATATTGGGTTTATAGAATGTCATCCACGCGACCAGTTCATCTCGGTTGTGTAGTAGGCTCCGAATGTTAAGGTGAGCTACTTTTAAGCCCTTGCCCACGCCCCATACAGAGGGGGTGTTCTGAGGGTTGTACGGACCTGGGTTAGTTTTGACGTCTCCCGCCAGAAGCAGTGTTGAGAGAAGGAGCCATTGTAGATACCCCTTCATGGCGGGTATACTGGCTGGGGAAATTATGGCCCGGGAGCATTGAGTCTTGGCCGAGAACATGGGACTCAGGAGGACTGGGCAGCATTTAGGACAGCAGTGAGGCTGGGAGGTCCCAGGGAAGTTTGGGGGGGAGAGATCTATTGACTCACTAGAGGAGGACCACCCCCAGTATACCCCTAGTGATATGGGAGGGAAGTGGCTGTGTGGAACAGGGAGCGCCCAGGAGCAGGACCGGCTGGGACCGGCATCCTGTAGGGGGCAGACATCACACCCATGTACCATGTCGAGGGGACAGTTAAAACAACAGGCAAGGCAAAAAAATCAGCAAAGCTCAGTCAATAGGGAACAACTTTGACACTGGTACGTGTAAAAAATAGGCAGAGCACAAGCAGTAGAGATTAACTTAGGCAAAAGTCCAATAAATCAGCACAGTCTAGAGAGTTAATAGTGGAAAGAGGCTACACAGTGGCAAAGGTCCATAGAACAGCACAGACTAGAGGGTTAAATGTGGAAAGGAGCTGCACAGAGGGAGGATGCAAACAGAGCCCTCAGGAATGCAAGGTTTGGACAGCCCCCTCAGGCTGATTGGGTGAGGTACCTCGCGGAAGGCAGGGCCAAAACTGGCATATAAGTCCCACTTCAACCAAGGGTGGGTGGGGCTCTCTCAAAAACCTCTCGCTGAGATGCAACTGCCGAGGAGGCCTTGCTGAGCTGCAAAGCCCACGGCACCTCAAACTCGGCTGACTAACCAGCAATTTGGGAGCTGGGGACCTCCAGCACCAGGGTCACCCACGCCCCTCCAGCGTGAACGGCGACAAGTCAGTGTTAGGTGGGGCAAGCTCGCCCTTTGTAGAGGGCAGGGAAAGCGTCGCAACAGCCAGGGGCCAATGGAGAGCTGCGGTGGGTTCGGCACCAAAATTCAAACTGCCAGCTGATTGAAGGTACATGGAGTGCAGAAAATGGCAGTGGGGTCCCTGATTTCACTCAGTCCAGCGAGATGCTCTGCAGGCGAGAGCACAGTCAGTTTTCCCGGCAGGAGCGCAGGCGAGGTAGGAGGAGCTGTATTGTCTGATGGCTGGTCTCTCTCTCTCTCGGCGGCAAGGGACAGTGCAGGAAAAAAAAACTCTCGCTTGATGATGCAACTGCCGAGGAGGCCGGCCTGAGCTGCAAAGCCCACGGCACCTCAGACTCGGCTGACTAACCAGCAATTGACTGGCAGTGCTGTGCTAGTTAACGCTGCTGACACTCTTCTTATATTTGGCTGGCAGTGCTGTGTTAGTTAACGCTGCTGACACTACTTATAATTGGCTGGCAGTGCTGTGCTAGTTAATGCTGCTGGCACTCTACTTATAATTGGCTGGCAGTGCTGTGTTAGTTAACGCTGCTGACACTCTTCTTATAATTGGCTGGCAGTGCTTTGCTAGTTAACGCTGCTGGCACTCTACTTATAATTGGCTGGCAGTGCTGTGTTAGTTAACGCTGCTGACACTCTTCTTATATTTGGCTGGCAGTGCTGTGTTAGTTAACGCTGCTGACACTACTTATAATTGGCTGGCAGTGCTTTGCTAGTTAACACTGCTGACACTCTACTTATAATCCAGCTAGTCCTATTAACGCACCAATGCACACACCTATGGCCATCATTCTCCAACCACCTTTCCACTTCAGGACTATACCACCCCCCAGGAGACCTTTAAATGACTAAAGAGCCTCCCTAACCAGGGTAGTCCTGGTAGTGATGACCTATACCCCTGCTTCCTTAAACTTATTTCCCCCTGTATCTCCCAACCCCTGACTGCTATCTTCAGTCTTGCACTCTACACTTCGGCTATGCCTGCCATATGGAAAACTGCCAAGGTAGTCCCCATCTTCAAAGCTGGAGATCCTCTGTACATGGATAATTACAGGCCCCTCTCTATACTGCCACATCTGAGTAAGCTACTTGAAAAGGTTGTTCATAACCAACTCTCGGAGTATGTCAATAAATATAACCGTCTCTGTCCTCACCAGCTTGGTTTCAGGAAATATCCCAGTACTACATCTGCCCTGGCTCATTTCACAAACCATGTATTCAGAAACATGGATATAGGTAACCTCACAGACACTGTCTTCATCAACCTGACCAAGGTCTTTGACCTGGTCAACCACAACTTGCTCCTTGACAGGCTAAGGAACCTTGGTTGCACCACAGGGGTGGCTACCTGATTCCAGAGTTACCTGTCTGGCAGATTCCAAACAGTTAGTGTTGATGGTGTCACTTCAGCAGCTGAGGCTATGTCCACTGGTGTTCCCTAGGGCTTCATCCTGGGCCCACTTCTTTTTTCACTTTTTCTAAACTCCCTACCTGCAGACAGCCTCTCACGTGAGGCCATCTTATATGTGGATGGCTTTGTGTTGTAGCTCAGCGCCAAGTTGCTGGCTAGTCTCTCCTCCTCACTAACTCGAAACTATGAAGCTGCCCACAACTGGTTCCAGGAGAACAGACTCCTTGTAAACTCAAACAAAACAAAGGCCATGCTTCTGGGATCTAAACCCAAGATCACCAAACTGACCAATACTCAATCTGCCCTGACAGTCCTATCTCCTGATGGCTCCCCCTTTTGAAAATGTTCCCTTTTTCAAATACTTGGCTGTCACCCTCGATCCCTCCCTAACCTTCTCCCTGCACATCAGCAATACCCTGCAGCAGATTAACCATAAATTGGCGGTGGGTTCCCGGCTAAAATAATATCTGACCCTTGAGCCCAGGCTAGCCATAGCTCAAGGCAACCGCCTTCCTCTTATTAACTGCTCTGCTCCCATCTATACCAATACTTGCTTGCTCCCAACTTCTCCCAAGGCTCAACATCACCTACAGCAACATCTTATGTAGGTTTGTATTGTTGGTGCCCTACTCCATTCTCGTTTGCTCCCTGTACCAGTCCTTGGGCTGCCCCTCCCGGGCAGGAACAGCTACTTCCTTGGTTGTACTATAGATAAGCCCTCAGAAGTGGTAATCTGTTTCCCTTTTTTCCCCTGCTCAAATAAAAAAGCTGCCCCCATGACCTTCGGAACTCCGGTGTCTTTCCATTAGAGGTTCCCCAGATATCCATCTGCCTGGGGAGTAAAGCCTTCTCCTTTGTAGCATCCAAACTGTAGAATAGTCTACCTGTCCTTCCACTCATTTGACCTGCAACTAACTTTTAAATCACACCTTAAAGCTGCCTTGATGGCCATTGCCACCTGCACTTCCCCCCTCCAGTGATACTTGCTGCTCTGGGCTCCTCAATTTACTATATTTTGTGCCTTTCCTCATCCTGATGTACAACACTGTATTTGCCACTCCTGAATTGCTGATGTAAAACACTGTATTTGCCTTTCCTGAATTGCTGATGTACCACATTGTATTTGCCACTCCTGAATTGCTGATGTACCACACTGTATTTACTGCTCCTGAATTGCAAATGTATCACACTGTATTTGCCTCTCCTGAATTGCTGATGTACCACACTGTATTTGCCACTCCTGAATTGCTGATGTACTGCTCTGCATTTGCCACTCCTGAATTGCTGATGTACTGCACTGTATTTGCCACTCCTGAATTGCTGATGTACCACACTGTATTTACTACTCCTGAATTGCAGATGTACCACACTGTATTTGCCACTCTTGAACTGCTGATGTACCACCCTGTATTTGCCACTCCTGAATTGCTGATGTACCACACAGTATTTGCCATTCCTGAATTGCTGATGTACCACACTGTATTTGCCACTCCTGAATTGCTGATGTACCACACTGTATTTACTACTCCTGAATTGCTGATGTACCACACTGTATTTGCTGATTGTGATTCTACTCACTGTAGTTGAACTGCTGATGTACCACACTGTATTTACACTCCTGAACTGCTGATGTATCACACTGTATTTGCCACTCTTGAACTGCTGATGTATCACACTGTATTTGCCACTCCTGAATTGCTGATGTACCACACTGTATTTGCCACTCCTGAATTGCAGATGTACCACACTGTATTTACTATTCCTGAATTGCTGATGTACCACACTGTATTTACTACTCCTGAATTGCTGATGTACCACACTGTATTTGCTGCTCCTGAACTGCTGATGTATTACACTGTATTTGCCACTCCTGAATTGCTGATGTACCTCATTGTATTTGCTGCTCCTGAACTACTGATGTACCACACTGTATTTGCCACTCCTTAATTGCTGATGTACCACACTGTATTTACTACTCCTGAATTGCTGATGTACCACACTGTATTTACTACTCCTGAATTGCTGATGTACCACACTGTATTTACTACTCCTGAATGGCTGCTGTATTATGCACTTGCACTTTAGATCCCCTCTGTCATATTCATGTACCACTTATATCTGTTGAAATTGTATTTCCTAACTGTGTAACTGGGTGACTTACTTTATGGGCCTTCCTTATGGCCTGGGTCATGGCTGAAAATGGCCGCTTGGATCAGTGCACTTACCCAGTTAACAAATACATATACATACATAAAATAAATTGGCTGGCAGTGCTGTGCTAGTTAACACTGCTGATGCTACTTATAAATGTATGGCAGTGCTGTGCTAGTTAACGCTGGTGACACTCAACTTATAATCGACTGGCAGTGCTGTGTTAGTTAACGCTGCTGACATTACTTATAAATGTCTGGCATTGCTGTGTTAGTTAACGCTGCTGACACTCTACTCCAGGAGGCAGTAAGAGGAGAAGAGGGCTGCATACAGTAGGTTCAAGAGTTCGTGTGGGGTCTTGGATAGGGATGAGTATCTTGTAACAGCCAGGAGGGTCACCAGGGGGGTGAGAGAGGCCAAGCCTAGGATGGAGCACAGGCTGGTGCAGGGGATCAGGATAGGGTAAAAAGGCTTCCTTAGGTATATTGGGGAAAGAAGGAGAGTGAAGGGGCAGTTCAGTAGGTTGAGGACAGGGAGGTGGTGGGCAGATGAGGTGGGGAACAAGCAGAGGCACTCACCTAGTACTTTGCATCGGTCTTCACTAGAGAAAATGCAGGGGAGCTGCAGAGAAGGAGGATGCAGGGGGCAGAAGGGGCAGGGGCCTTGGGTATAGAAGAACCTGTTGTTACTTAGGGGGTTGAGAGGGCTGCACCATACAGGAGGGGGCAAGCTGGATCGGCTGAGGGGGCAGGGGTCACAGACATTGAAATCCCTGTTGGCAGGGTGTGGAAAGCCCTCAAGGCCCTTGAAAAGGAAAAAGCCCTGGGCCCTGATGGAATCCATCCCAGGGTACTGTGAGAATTGTCCAATATCCTGGCTGCACCCCTGGTGGCCCTTTTAACGATTCCCTACTGACAGGGTGGGGGTCCCAGAACTAGAGGGCAGCACACAGTGTGCCCATCCACAAAGAAGGCTTAAGGGAGGTGATGGAGAACTACAGGCTTGTCAGCCTGACATCGGTGGTGGGCAAGTTGATGGACGCCATCCTAAAGGAGAGGCTTTGGGTGTTCTTGGCAGAATGAGGATACCTGGATGATCATCAGCATGGCTTTGTTCCGGGCAGATCATGTCAGACTAACCTTGTGGAGTTCTACGAATGGGTGATGATGATGCTCGATCAGGGTAGGCCAGTGGATGTTCTCTTTCTGGACTTCAGCAAGGCATTTGATTTGGTACCTCACATAGGTCTGCTGGATAAGCTAGGGAGGATGGGGGTGGGGGCCCTGATAGTCAGGTGGATTAGAAACTGACTATATGGACATACTCAGTGGGTGGTAGTTGGGGGGGATAGTCTCGTCTTCCAGGTGGGGTTAAAATTGGGGTCCCGCAGGGATCAGTTGTGGGACCACTCCTGTTTAACGATTACATCTCCAATATCAGGGAAGGTATCAGGAGTGAAATGAGCCTCTTTACGGATGACTTTAAGCTGGGGGTGGTGATGGATGAGGAAGAGGGTAGGGTAGCCCTGCAGGGGGACCTGAATGATCTGGAAAGATGGTCACTCACCTGGAAGCTGAAATTTAACACAAAGAAATGCAAGGTGCTCCACCTGGGGTGTAGGAACCCAGGCCAAATGTACACTCTAGGAGGGAACACACTGCAGGCTTCAAGTGGGGAAAGGGATCTGGGTGTGCTGGTGGATGCCAAAATGAATAACTCTGATCAATGTAGGAGGGCTGCAGCCTGGGCAAATAGAATGCTCATCTGCATCACCAAGGGGATTACCTCAAGAAGCAGGGAGGTGATTCTGCCGCTGTACAATTGCCTGGTTAGACCACACCTTGAATACTGCATGCAGTTCTGGCATCCACACCTTAAGAAAGACATTGCACTTATGGAGCAAATTCAGAGGAGGGCAACCAGGATGATCTGGGGTCTGGGGGATAGGACATATGAGGAGAGACTTTAGGAGCTCAGGCTGTTCTCACTGCAGGAGAGGAGAGACAAGGGGGGATATGATTGAGGTCTTCAAGTATCTAAAAGGGGTAAATGAGATAAGCCTAAATTGGGTCTTTCAGAGGAAGGTGGGAGTGGCCACCAGGGGGCACAGTTGGAGACTAGAGGGTGGGAGACTCGGGGGGAGGATGAGGTGGTATTTCACTGAGAGAGTCGTGGAACCATGGAATGCACTGCCTGAGGAGCTGGTGGAGGTATCTATGGTGGAGGGGTTCAAAAGAGGCTGGGGACAGGTATAGGTGGGGGGAGAAGCTGAGGAATGCCTTATTTGGGGGGACTCTAGTGGGGGAAAGGGAGATCATGGGGAGGGGCCAGGAGGATGGTGAAGGTACACGTTCAGGGTACTGACTCTCGAGCAGACTCAGTAGATCATGAGGCCTACTCTGCTGGCTTTTTAGCATGTTAGTACTGTATGTTAATATAACTGGCTGGCAGTGCTGTGTTAGTTAATGCTACTGACACTCTACTTACAATTGGCTGACAGTGCTGTGCTAGTTAAAACCGCTGACACTCTACTTACAATTGGCTGGCAGTACTGTGCTAGCTAACGCTGCTGACACTCTATTTATAATTGGCTGGCAGTGCTGTGCTAGTTAGCATTGCTGACACTATTTACAATTGGCTGGCAGTGCTGTGTTAGTTAACACTGCTGATACTCTACTTACAATTGGCTGGCAGTGCTGTGTCAGTTAACGCTACTGACACTCTACTTACAATTGGCTGCCAGTGCTGTGCTAGTTAACACTGCTGATACTCTACTTACAATTGGCTGGCAGTGCTGTACTAGTTAACACTACACTCTACTTACAATTGGCTGGCAGTACTGTGTTAGTTAACACTGCTGATACTCTACTTACAATTGGCTGGCAGTGATGTGCTAGTTAACGCTGCTGACACTCTACTTATAATTGGCTGGCAGTGCTGTGCTAGTTAACACTGCTGACACTCTACTTACAATTAATTGGCAGTGCTGTGCTAGTTATCACTGCTGGCACTCTACTTATAATTAGTTGGCAGTGCTGTGCTAGTTATCGCTGCTGACACTACTTATAATTAGTTGGCAATGCTGTGCTAGTTAACGCTACTGACACTCTACTTTCAATTGGCTGCCAGTGCTGTGCTAGTTAATGCTGCTGACACGCTACCTACAATTAGTTGGCAGTGCTGTGCTAGTTAATGCTGCTGACACTCTACTTACAATTGGCTGGCAGTGCTGTGCTAGTTATCGCTGCTGACACTCTACTTGCAACTCCACATACAGTGGTGCATGTTCACCTTGCCTAGCAGGAGTCTCTTGTGTCACTTTCTATGTAAGGAAATCCTGTTTCCCTCCCTCCTGCCTCAATCCCCAATCCCCATGCCACTGTAGTGGCACCATAGCCCTTGGGAGTCTACTGGACTCAACCCAATTCATGTTAGAATACAATAAACTCCCCAGTAGTAAAGCTGACTCCCCACCCACACCTGACCCTTATCAATGCAACTCCTCCAAACTAGTATCAACCCTCACTACCAGTTTTATTTATTTATTTAAATATTTGGTGACTGGGAAAGGCACACTGAGCTAAGGCTCATCTCCAGATGGGTCCCGGGGTAGGGAGCATGGAACAAGATTTACAGATACAGTAGAGATAGAAAAACATGACATACAAAAATACAGCATTTGCATAATACATACAGAATACGTCATTTCCATAATTTACACTATATATAGCAAAACTGGAAGGTAAGAAATTATGAACAGACAACACTTCAGGAGCTATGTAATGTTGCGCTCACCCAATTATCCACCCAGTGGCTGGCACTCACCCATACTCACTCCCAGAGCTGGCCGCCATCTGTCTGCAAGTCTGGTGTCAATAGACATATAACATTGAATTACAGTCTAGTGATACAGCTCTTGTAGAATGGCCCTTCAAATTTAGTTGCCAAGATTCACCTGTTCACCTTGTACCAAACTGAGTTCACCAGTTCACCTTGCACCAAGCTCAGTTCACCAGTTCACCTTGTACCAAATGAAGATCACCTGTTCAACTTGTACCAAGCTCAGTTCACCAGTTCATCTTTACCAAACTCAGCTCACCAGTTCACCTTACACCAAGCTCAGTTCACTATGCACCAAGCTCAGTTCACTAGTTCACCTTGCACAAAACTCAGTTCACCAGTTCACTTTACACCAAACTCAGTTCATCAGGTCACTTTGCACCAAGCTCAGTTCACCAGTTCACTTTGCACCAAGCTCAGTTCAACAGTTCACCTTGCACCAAACTCAGTTCACTAGATCACTTTGCACTAAGTTCAGCTCACCAGTTCACCTTGTACCAAACACAGATCACCAGTTCACCTTGCACCAAGCTGTGTTCACCAGTTCACCTTTTACCAAATTTAGCTCACCAGTTCACCTTACATCAAGCTCAGTTCACCAGTTCACCTTGCACAAAACTCAGTTCACCAGTTCACTTTGCACCAGACTCAGTTCATTAGTTTGCTTTGCACCAAGCTCAGTTCACCAGTTCACCTTGCACCAAGCTCAGTTTACCAGCTCACCTTGCACCAAACTCAGTTCACCCTGCACCAAACTCAGTTCACCAGTTCACTTTGCACCAAGTTCAGTTCATCTTGCACCAAATGCTGTTCACCAGTTCACCTTGCACCAAGCTCAGTTCATCAGTTCACCTTGCAAAAAACTCAGTTCAACAATTCATCTTACACTAAACTCAGTTCTCCTGGCAGTAAACTCAGATCACCAGTTCACTTTGCACCAAATTCATATCACCAGTTCATCCTGCAGCAAACTCAGTTCAGCAATTCACCTTACACCTAACTGAGTTCACCAGTTCACTTTACACCAAACTGAGTTTACCAGTTCATCTTGCACCAAGCTCAGATCACCAGTTCAGTTTGCACCAAACTCAGTCCACCAGTTCACCTTTTACCAAACTCAGCTCACCAGTTCACCTTAAACCAAGCTCAATTCACCATGCACCAAGCTCAGTTCACCAGTTCACCTTGCACCAAGCTCAGTTCACCAGTTCACCTTGCACCAAACTCAGTTCACTAGTTCACCTTGCACCAAGCTCTGTTCACCAGTTCATCTTTTACCAAAACTTAGCTCACCAGTTCACCTTACATCAAGCTCAGTTCACCAGTTCACCATGCACCAAGCTCAGTTCACCAGTTCACCTTGCACAAAACTCACTTCACCAGTTAACTTTGCACCAGACTCAGTTCATCAGTTCACTTTGCACCAAGCTCAGTTCACCAGTTTACCTTGCACCAAGCTCAGCTCACCAGTTCACCTCGCACCAAACTCAGTTCACCAGTTTACTTTGCACCAGGTTCAGTTCCTCTTGCACCAAATGCTGTTCACCAGTTCACCTTGCACCAAGCTCAGGTCACCAGTTCACCTTGCACTAAACTCAGTTCAACAGTTCACCTTGCACCAAACTCAGATCCCAACTCACCATGCACCAAGCTCAGTTCACCAGTTCACCTTACACCAAACTGAATTTGCCTTGCACCAAACTCAGATCACCAGTTCGCCTTCCAGCCACAGGGAAGCTGCATGTTAGTATGGCAGACAGAGGCTATAGTGTGCACTAGGGGGTAGTGGGAGGACAGCATTACAAGGAGAGAAAACAGGCAGGCTCTAGGTGCACTCAGGTCCCACCCCACAAAGCCCACTGCCTGACCCTGGATACTGAGTGAGTCACTGGTGGAGGACAACTGCCTCTAAAGATACCTTCTTTAGAGAGAGCAACCATGGAAATTGGCAGCAGCGGTAAAGTTAGTGGTAAAGTAGGGCTGAATGATCTTCAAAGGACCAGAGGAGGGTGATGGGGCCAGGTCAGGGAGAAAGAGAGGCTTAAAAAGGCAAAAGGTTCTTTTCTGTTCTGACGCTGAGTGCTTCTGTTATTAAGAACTGGCAATATAGGCAATCACCATGGTCATTCTTCTCGCTTTGACCAGGTGTGGGTGATGAGCCCTGCATCCTGTCCGGTTCCAACTGACCCAGCAATTAGAGCCGATCCTTACCCCTAAGTTTTCAGTCTGGCTTGCCAGCTTCCCTTACCTATATTAATCTAACATGCTAGAAGCCTTTCTCCTTGGAGACCTGTTGTGGATGTGGGCATGGCCTGGTGCGAGATTTACACCTGGAGTACAAACAATGCCTTCCAGCACTTTGGAGGGAAGGGGAAGATGTATTCTAGATACTGACAGATCACTTGATTGCTGAATTGAGCTGGCTCGATGGTGCAGAGTTCAGAGGCACATTGGTACCTTACCTATTCCATGCTAGCAGCCCAGTTTTGGCTATCAGCTTGGGTTGCCAGGAGTCCTCCAGGGGAGGAGGGGCTGGGATGGGATTGAGTGGCTGTCTGCCCCCTCTCTTCTCCCGGATTAGAGAGGTAGCGTTCCCCTGGCTCATGGCTGCCACCAGGCCAGGTACAGGTCTGGTGGTAGTGTTGATGCTTGAGGGGCTGGTGGTATGCTAGGTGGATGGAGCAGGGCCAGTGGTTCTGGAATGCAATGGCAGCTCCACGCACATGTGCCTCCATGTTTGCCACAGCTCTGGGGTGAAAACTAGGAAGAAATGGATGGCAGAACTGGGCCCGTGAAGCCCTGTCCAAGGCACCATGATCTGCCCTGCCACTCAGGAAAAAAAGCCAGGAGGAGACGTGGAGAAAGGTGAGTGAGCAGGCCATTGGTGCCAGGGACAGGGCTGAACAAGCCCCCCGGTTTTGCCCAGGAGTATAAAAAAATCTATATGGAACAGATCACATCTGCAATTTGTGTGCAAATAACTAATCGAATACAAATAAACTGAAGGGAGAGGGAATGGGGCGAGATGGTGGAAACCTTCAAGTATCTGAAGGAAATTAATAGTGAGGGGAGGTAGCCTCTTAAGACTCAGTGAAAACACAACCACATAGAAACATAGAAGTTGACAGCAGAAGGAGACCACTAGGTCCATCTAGTCTGCCCATTTGTTTTAGATCTATTTTGATACTCTAGGTGCCCTTCGTAGTCAGGGCTCCCTTGTGGCTATCCCATGCATTCTTGAATTCACCCCCACAGTGTTGATCCCCACAACCTATTGGGGCAGGCTGTTCCAGGACTCCACCACTCTTTCTGTGAAGAAAAACTTCCTGGTGTTGGTAGAAAACCTCCCTCCTTGCAGCCTGAGGTCATGTCCCCTGATCCTGGAGCCCTTCTTGAAGTGAAAAAGTTCCTGTGCCTGTACTTTGTTAATGCCTTTTATGTACTTGAATGTTTCAATCATGTCCCATCTCTCTCTTCTCTGCTCCAGGGAGTACATATTCAGTTTCCTAAGTCTTTTTTCGCAGGACATGTACCGCAGACCCTGAATCATTTTTGTCACCTTTCTCTGTACTGTTTCCACCCGGTCAATGTCCTTCCTGAGGTGAGGCCTCCAGAACTGGACTCCATATTCCAGGTGAGGCCTGACCAGCGATCTATACAGTGGGGTTCTATGTCATAATGGTAATCGTGGAATAGTGATCACCATTACGGTAAGTATACACCGCTGAAAATTAATTTCAGCGATGCACACTCACAGCGAGGCACAAAATGGCTCTCAAGAGCTAGGGGTTTTATTTTTAGTGTGGGGGCTGTGCCCTCCCCCGCACCCCCCTGCATCCCCCTACTTATGGATTCTCAACTCCGGGTGGGTACATATCAGAGCGGGGGTGAAACACTTAAAAAATATTGAAAGCTGCCTGCTGGCAAAAAAAAAAAACCTGCGCTGTGCCAGACCCAAACCCTGCACCCTGCACCTCCCAGCCGACCACCCTCCCCACCATGCTAGCGGACCAGCTCAGCAGCTGTCTGCCACACCCCTCCCACATACCAACCCTCCCCTGTCTCTTCCCCCCTGCGTGTGCCCGCATATATACACACACGCATTTCCTGTTGCAGTATTTACCACCACAGTATCCGTCACCCCCCTGTTAGTAGTTTGTGAACACAGGCGCTGTAATTGAGCCGCTGTTTTTCTATGCACCCAATTTCAGTCGCCTTGTTCACTGGATACCATAAGCAAAGCAAAGCAAACTTTATTTATACAGCACCTTTCTTAAACCAAGGCACTTTACAAGTTAATTACAATAAAACACATAGATTAAAATAAAATTACAAATATATAAAATTTATTAAAATCATCTGGGAAGGCCATCTGAAAAAGATAACTCTTAAATTCTGACTTGAATCTCTCAACAGTCAGGCATTCTCTCAATTGATGAGGTAGAGAATTTCACAGGATGGGGGCCACAAAGGAAAAAGCACAAGCACCAGATATCTTTAAGCGTACCCTGGAAATCTTTAGCAATCCCTCATCAGCGGATCGGATAGGGCAGAGGGGGGTGGTAGGGAGTCAAGAGATCTTGCAGGTAGCCCGGTCCCAGTTCATGTAGGGCTTTAAAGGTCAGAGGACCTACCTTAAAGGTGATCCACCACTGAACAGGCAGCCAGTGCAGTCCATGCAGCACAGGCGTAATATGGCTGGTCCTAGGTGTTCCAGTCAATAGCCTGGCTGCCGCATTCTGCAGTAGCTGCAAGTGGCAGACATCAACCTCAGAAAGCCCTAGGTAGAGGGCATTGCAGTAGTCAAGGTGGGTGGTGATGAAGGCATGGACCAATGTTGGAAGGTCATCCAGAGGAACCAGGTGTTTGACTCTGGCAATGTTCCTCAGATGCTAAAAAGAGGATTTGACAGCTGCAGACACCTGAGGTTTCAGGGTCAGGCTGTCAACAAAGATAACACCCAAGTTACGCACCTGGTCAGAGGTAGTGAGCTGGATGCTATCAAGCCAAATGCCCGACAACTGCCAAGCCCCCAAATCCGCACATGGATGACCAGGGTCCACAACCAGCACTTCAGTCTTGTCCGGATTCAGTCTCAGTTTCAGCCAGCTGGAGCTCATCCAGTCCTTGATCTCGGCAGGACAGTTGTTAAACACAGAGACTGACAGGTTTCTCTGGGTCGTGTTTGGTGCATTTTCCTTCTTCAGTAGATCCAGAAGCAAATGATTTGATACCTTTTATTGGGCCAACATAGATGTTACACAAAAAAGAACAAAGTGCTCTAGCTTTCGGACCAACCAGGTCCTTCAGAAGCTTTATGATAGTTACTGTATTTAGAAACATATGTGTGTATGTATGTATATGTGTGTGTGTGTGTGTGTATGTTTAATTTGGGGCTTGTTTTCAACTTGCAATTAGGCCTCATTTCACCATTGTGCCTTTCACTGACTGTGCTCTTTAAAAACACAAGGACCCTCGCAATAAATGTTGTAAGCTCATCTTACATGTATTAGGGAGACTATTATCCCAAGTTACTTTTTTTTATCAGTAGACTGCTTCCTTGAAGCATATTGAGACATTTTAAAATGTATGTGGGAATAACTCTCTGCCTGTTGATATTTCTTGATAAATTTTGCCCTCAGGGGCTTCTCAACTAAAAGAATACTGGTGTTAATTAGCTTCTCCGATGTAATCTTCTGTTATGTTTTAAATGTATATGTTAAAGCAATGAGAATTATTTCTGTTTTTTATGCATTATCTGGGTGTTAATAGTATGGGATTTTCTAAATAACTGTCAGAAAGCTTCTGAAGAAGGACCTGGTTGGTCCGAAAGCTGGAGCACTTTGTTCTTTTTTGTGTAACATCTATGTTGGTCCAATAAAAGGTAGCAAATCATTTGCTTCTGGATCTATTCTTACGAGGACCAATACGGCAACTACACTATTTTTTTGCCTTCTTCAGTAGCAATCTTTACTCTCCCCCCTTTTGCCTTCCTATGTTCCCTAATCTATCTAAAAAATTATTTGTCTCCTCTCTTGGCCCCTTCTGCTATCTTTTCTTCTGTCTGGGCTTTTGCCTTTCTAATTTGTTTGTTAGACTCTCTCATTTTTTCCTTGTACAACTCCCAGTCTTTCTCAGTTTTGGTTTCCTGGTATATGCTGTACGCCTTCTTTTTTTATTTGATTGTGGTAGCCACTTCCTTGGAAAACCATAGAGGATTTCTTTTTCTTTTTGCTTTGCTGACCCATCTGGCACATTGATCTGTGGCAGTCTTTATTGCTCTCTTCTTGAGTCAAATGATCAGTGGTCATGCATTCAAGCTGAAAGGGGGTAGACTTCGGCGGGACAAAGGGGGAATTATTTCTCAGAGAGGGTGGTAGGTCCCTGGAACAGATTACCTGAATTGGTTGTAGGGTTGGATACAGTGGACAAGTTCAAAAGAGCATCGGACAGCTATATGGGCCTAAACGGAAGAGATGGGGTAGTACAGAGAAGTAAATGGTAGGAGGAGGTGAGCCATTTTTCGGGCAGGCTAGATGGGCCAGCCGATCCTTTTCTGCTGGCAAGATTCTTTGATTCTGCAAAATTAATGCTACAATTAGTAAGCTGGCCAGGGGTGTGGAGGGCTGAGGTGCATGCTCTTTACCTGGCGCCATGATGGTGACCCAGGTTCGGGAACAAACTTGGGTTGCTGGGGGGGGACTGAGCATACCAGGGACTGCTCTCCTCTTCTCTCTCTCAGGGAGGGTAGCAAGCTGTCCGGGCCTTAGACTGCCACTGGGTGGAGACATGGGAGTAGTGCAGGCTCCTAGCAACTTCAGTAAGAGGGGCTGAGGTGCTGTGGTGCATGTGCATCTCTACGTCCATGTAATTGTGTGCCGCCGCAGCCAAGGGAATGGAGAGAAAACAGAAACGGTGCCAGGCAGGCTTAATGAAGCCCCGCCCACTCTCACTCAGCCTGCGCCACCACTCAGTCCCCAGGGTACTTCTGGATTATCTATGGAGGGGTGAGGATGTCCTTCCATCTCCTGGCCCCCACTGTGGGGGAAATTCATGTGGCACTTAAGCTCAGGGACTGAGGGATGTTTTAACCAGTCATGGAGAGTAAGGATGGTGCTGAGCAGTCACCCACATAACTCTAGGGAGAAAATAAGCAATATGAAACTATGGCCCAGATATTCAAACTGCTCCCAAAATGTGCGCAACAGCAGGAGCAAGCACAATTCAATTGCGCATATGCGTAACAGACGTGATATTCAAACATGGAGCAAAACAAATTGCGCAAGCAGCCAACGTCTGAATATCGCACAAACTGCGCCATAGCACAACCAGGAAGGGGAAGCTGAGCAGAAAGGTTGCGCCATAGCGCAACAAGGCTAGCCCAGCTGAGCAGTCCAGAGGTGCCATAGCGCAAGCAGAGCCCCCCCCACCCCCAGCAGAGCAATGGAACTGCACAACCAGGGAGGCAGGCTGGGGCCCACCGCCAGCCTGCCACACATGGGCACAGGAACACACTGCAGAACCAACAAGACACTAGCACACCCCAAGCACAGCATCACTGGGGGTGGGACGGATGATCCACTGGCCCATGGGAACAAGCCAACAAAGCACAGCAGGGCCATGACGCCCCAGCACAACCACTGGCAGGCTGAGACTGCCACACACAGGGGGTTGACAACCACGGTGCACATCAGCCCCCCCCGTCTGCACAGCACACCCTGCACTGTGACCCCAAGACACCACCCATGTGCAGTGACTGTCACTGCAGGAAACACCATGCATCCCCCCGGCACACGTCAACCTCGTGTAGCATAGAACCATACAAGCCAGACCCACCCTGTGCACCCAGAAGTGGGCGGCAGCAGATGGCAAGACCGACAGAAAGTCACTGCCACACTGGAGACACCTCCCCATGCACACACATGCACACACACACATACCCAGGACCATACCACCCCAGATGGCATGCACACCACTGCAACTGAGCAACCATAGCCAGCTGCAAATCAGAGACCACCACAGTATTCATAACAAAATAGATATATATTTCAAAAATGGAAAGTAGAACAAGAACAACAACAAAACTATTTACAAGAGCGGGGGGGTAGGGGTACAAGGTAGGTGGCAAGGGGTAGGGATGAACAACTTGGAGAGGGAAGGCAGGGTGGGAGGATGGGTGAAGTGGGAAGGGAAGCCGGTCTAAGGCCCAGCAGGCTGGTCCTCTGCTGCCTGGTGCCGCCTTGCTTGGCTGTGCCTCCGAGCCCATGGTGCTGGATGTCATGGAGGATGTCACGGTTCTCAGGGACACCCGGTCATTGAGTGCAGTGTTCATCATCCAAGTGGAGCACGATGAGGCTTGGGAAAAGGAACACAGTCAATGGCTGTGACTGTCCACAACCCTGAACACCACCCAACCTGCAAGGCATATAGCCCAATGTCCCGCACCTGTGATGGTATGCACCCACCCACAGTGACCATGCACATGACAAGCCCAACCCGGCGGCACCAGCTATGTGCACCACTGCACACACACACTGCCCATGTCCATCACAGCACAAACAAGGCTGTCAAGTGATGTGGCAATGTGGTGGGATGCCAGTTCCACAGCCATGTGCCCAGTGCATGCATGGACCACCAGTGACACACATACAGACGTGCAGTGACACTGGACAGTGATGACTGTCACCTGTGTCGTGCATGGTTATGTTGTCCATGGCTGGTGGTCATGCCCACCTCCTCCAGCATGCAATAGCATCCATGATGTAATGATACTCACACTCCGCAAGCAGCTGTGGCTGCTGCTGCTGTTGCTGTGGCCAACCCCTCGCAGCACCACCGTCCGCCACCTGGGTCCTGCCACGGCCTCCTCATCCTGCGCTGCATCCTCTGCCCGGCCTGTGGGAGACAAATGTTGAGAAAACATCAGTGTGACTCCAAAGCAGACTGCCACCTGCCCCAGTGAGTGTGCCTGCCCACACAGCCAGACCCATGCATCTCACACCTGCACACACTGACACAGCCAACCGTGGCAGAGCCATCCCCCATGCACAGCCACCAAAACACACTCACACCCCTACGGAGAATACAGGTGCATAGATGGTACACCCACCTGGCCTAGGCACAACGCCCCTCCTGGCACGTGACCGCAGGCATTGCAGCATATCTGGCTCCCTCCTGCGGAGTGCTGAATCTGTGCCGGCACTGCTCAGCAGACCGGGCGCCACCCTGTGACCCTCACCAGGTCAGTGGCCACCTGCAGCCAGACCTGGGTGCGAGCCATGGTGAGGCTCCTCCCCTCAGTGCCCCATAGTGGGGCTCAACCAGGAGCCACCAGGTTGGCCACCTCACTAGGCTCCATTGGGGCACTCTCCTGCGTGCCATGGTTGGAGTTTACAGCAGGCAATATGGCGCCCGCGGCCAGCGTATTGCGTGGAAATGTTGCGCAATAGACCACAATAGGTTTCAATCGCCAGTTCATACAGCCGTCGGTTCACATAGCTGTCACCAAACAGCAATAGCCATACACATGGCAGCCAAACAGCGCCAGGGGGCAAAGGTCAGACACCAGGTCAGGGGTCTATGATGCAAGGCACACGACAGTGCCATCTGGACGCCACACATCCTGCGCAACCGACCACCTGCGTGCAAGTGCCACAGTGGACTATTGCGCAGTAGTGCCACAGTGCCATATAGTGCCCAGTGCTGTAGCGCCATTGGCACAATGGTGGCCATGGCCTGAATTGCTGATCACGCACAGCACGTCATCAGCGCGGCAGATGCCTGCGTAAGCTACCTGGGCATGCGCAATGCAGTGTACCACACAGTCACAGATCTGCGCCATTGGCTCAGCCGGCTCAACCGTATTATGAAAAGCGCAATGGCGCGATATTCAGCCGACACATGCAAATCATCTGATCAGCCATTCAAAGGTGCAGTGGCGCGATTTGCATTTCATTACAGTTGCTCCACTCCTAATTTGCATGCATTGCGCTATAAATGTGCGACATTGGGCTGCGCTGGCCAGATTCAGTTACTGCAGGTGAGAGGTGGGTTGCATGCTGTGGGATGTTCTGGACAATGGGCATGGGATAACGCTGTAGACTGCACAGTGACAGGTGTCCACTTCCACCCATACAGATCGCCATGACCGAGCAGAACCAAGGTGAGGGTGTGGATGGTGGGTGAAGGAGGAGGAGGCCCAACTTCACCACGGCAGAGACAGAGGTCCTCTTCCAGGCCTACCTGGAGGAGGAGTCACTACTGAGTGGATGCGGGGCACCCCTCAGGCCCGTGCGGCTGCATGGGAGGGGGTAGCCCGGACAGTGAACCTGCATGGAAGCTACCAGCACTCCGTGCAGGAATGCAAAAAGAAGATTGGGACAGACCACAGGAGGGTGAAGGAGAAGGTGGCAGCCTTCAGGGCGGCATGTGCTGGCACTGGTGGGGGCCAGCCAGCGGTGGTGGAGCTGACCCCGGCTGAGGACCAACTGGCTGCATCAATGCAGCGCAGTGCTATTGAGGGCATACAAGGAGGTGGATTCCAGGCAGGTGGAAGCCCATCACTGCACGGTATGACATGGTGGTGGTGTTGGGGGAGGTTGTTCACATGCACTCACATGTCCTCTCTTTCTGTTACAGATCCTGTTCGTCTTCAGGGGACAGTGGTGGTGGGTCCAGGCAGTGAGGATGACCTGCTGGACATGGAGGAGGGTCCATCCACCTCTGTCACCAGCCAGCATGCACTGCACCAGCATGCATGCTGGGCTGCCAACTCTGGTGTCGGTGAGTCGGGTGTGGGGGGTGCACAGCCTGTGTCTCAGCAGTCTGGCATGCAAGCATGCCAGCACGCTGTGACTGTGGCTGTAGCACGTACCTGCACCATTGATGATGCAAGGACTGCAATGGGCAGTGACATGTGTGTGTCCCATGACGGACACACAGCAGGCCAGCATGTGTCCCTGGGCCTTGCTGGTTCCAACTTGTGTGCCAGCATGTCGGCACAGTCCCAGGCTGTGCCTGTCAGCACCGGTGGGGCAGCACTGGTGGCTGTGCAGGTGTCTGGCACTGTTGTGGCCACAGCAGTGGAACGAGTGGTCCCTGGGCACGCGGTTGGAGGGGCAGCAGCAGCAGTCGTCACCCACCAGGTCTGGGGTACAGTGTCCAGTGGTGGCACATGCCCGCCACCCTTGATATGCCCATTCCTGGTCCTGGC
The DNA here is from genome assembly GCA_016271365.2 of Neoceratodus forsteri. NCBI lineage: Eukaryota > Metazoa > Chordata > Ceratodontiformes > Ceratodontidae > Neoceratodus > Neoceratodus forsteri. The sequence goes on from CM028136.1 coordinate 72,111,728, forward strand.
AACAGCGCCCACCCTCAAGGGGTGTTGAGCATCAGGACCTTCCACACCCTGGGGACAGGATGCCGTTGGCAGAGTACCCATTTGAAGAGCACACCTGCCTGCTGCGGAATCAGTACAGCAGCAAGGTGGGTTGCAACGTCTGTGGAGGCACTGTGTGCGGCTGTGGAGTGGCACAGCAGGGACTGTGCTCTGGACCATGCAGAGATGGTCCATATGTGGATGGATGTGACCTCCGCCATTGACAGGCAGACCCAGGCATTGGTCGCTGTCATGGCTGCATTGGGCACACATGCAGGTGCTCCTGTACCGCACACCCCACACAGCACGCCTCCACCCCGTTCCCGGCATCGTGCGACACTAAGCCTGTTGACACCGGGTTTGCTGTGGCATCCCAAGCACCCCTGGTGCAGGTATGTTTGGCATCCTACAGACCCCACTGCGGACAAGGTCGCGATCGCGCAGTGGGACCCCTGGTGGTCCATCGGTGCCACCCCAAGTGGCCCCTGCTCAGCCTGCCAGTGCTGTTGGGTCACAGCGGGGCTGCCCACGCATCCGCGGTGGCTGTGGAACGGTGAAATATGACTGACCTGTCTCCCAGTGCTGGCCCTGTCTGGTGCTGCCCTGTGTGCACTGTGCGTCACGGTGGGCAGTGCACTGGTGGGTGCCCTGCCCATCACGCTGACATATAGACCACCTGCACACCATCCCGACTGCTGTCCACAGGTGCATGTGCATAATGATGCCTGCATTGTACTGTACACCAAGGTGCAAGGGTGCCCAGCATCTGACACATGTGCTTGGACAGTACAGGTGGTGGGTGTGGTCTGTGGATCTGTGTGTTTGCCATGTCTGTTCCTGCTCTGCTGTGCACCTGCCCATGTACGCTTTGTGCCTGGTGAGTGTGTGTGTGTGTGTGTGTGTGTCCATATGACTGTTTGCCCCTCCCTGATGGTGTGTTTGTGTGCCTGGTCCCTTCCACCCCACCTTGCCGTCATGCATCCCTGGTGTGTTACTCTGTGTGCCTGTGGGGTTGTGCCAGGACAGTGTTGTTTGTACATGACCCCTTGACTTACCTGTGTTGTGCATAATGCTCCTCCGTGATGGTGTCCTGGTGCCGCTGGGCCTGCCGGATCAGTCGGGGGTCCCGCCATCCAAGGGGGGGCTGCTCATCACCATCAACACCGGCGCCGCTGGCGTCCCCATCGCTGTCCCCTTCTTCAACCTGTACGGCTATCCCACAGCCATTGGCCATGTTGTGCAGGATACAACAGGCCAGGAATATCCCACAAGCCTTTGAGGGGCTGTACTGTAGGGCACCGCCGGAGGTGTCTAGGCATCAGAAGTGTGCCTTGAGCATCCCAAACACCAGCTCAATGATGTTGCATGTGGCGGCATGTGCCTCATTATAGCGTTGCTGCGATGGGGTCATGGGGCACCGGTACGGTGTGAGCAGCCAGGAACGGAGTGGGTATCCACTGTCACCTGTGTGGAGATAGTGGAGATCAGTCTCATGTTCAGGTCCATATTGCCCATATCCCTGTGTGCCACTACCATGGCACCTGTGTCATTCCCACCCTTGCCCCGAGTTTGCATTTCCTACATGCGTACTCACCCACTAGATGGCCTGTGGGGATGTCCCCACTCTCGAATCGATGGCACAGTGCAGACTGATGCCATATAAAGGCATCATGTACTTGATTATATGCCCAGTGGCATCACACACCACCTGCCAGTTGACACTGGGGAAGCCCTTTCTATTCCTATATGCGGCCCCATCGGGGCCAGGTGGCGTGCGAATGGCCACATGGGTGCAGTCTATGGCCCCTAGCATGCCAGGCATACGTGCTACCCTGTGGAATGCCTGCATGTTTGCTGTACGCTCTGCCGCGGTGCTGGGGAAATGGATGTGCTCCGCAGCATGTGGCAGCAGTGCGCTGAGGAATTGGGTGAGGATGCATGATGTGGTTGACTGTGTGATGCCTGTGGTGTCCCCTGTTGGCCTCTGGAAGGTGCCCGTGGTGAGCAGGCACATGCAGGCTGTCACCTTGATCTCCACTGACAGAGCATGACTCCGTCGTGAGGGTGCCTGCATCACATCACTGCACAGCTCACAGAGCCGCCTCAGTATTGCCCTGTTTAGGCGGTACCTGCCCACGATCTCTACATCTGTGTACAACTCAAAGCTGATGCGGGCACGGTACTGCCTGTTGGGGGCGTACCGCTGATGGGCCCATCCACGGCCATGTCCCCCTGCACCTTGCATTCTCACCCCCTCATTACAGCTTCCATGTGGAAGCTGCCACTGTCCATCTCCCTGGCTTGTGCCCCCCCCCGGCTGATGTTGCTCTGTTACCTCCACTGTCCTGACTGCTACTTCCACTGCACCGGGCACCCCCCAGTGGCCTCTGCAGCCTATGGCCCACACTGCTTCCCTTGCCTGCCCTGGCCTGTCACTGTCTGTCTTTTCTCTCTCTCTCCCCACTTGGCATCCCTGTATGCTCTTTGCGCCTCTTCCTTGAGCCTTTTATTTTGGCTCATTTCCGCTGGGGCCAACTTCCGCTGTTCCACTGTTGTGCATTGCGCAGTCTTTGATATCACATTGCGCTCTTTATGCATGGATCCACCCCTTTCGGTTGCGCATGCCATCATTTGCATTGCGCTGTTGCTCAGCATGTTTTTGGTGGCGCAACTGTCTCCTGCTGAATATCGCAGAATGGCGCACTTTTGGACTTGCGCAGGCGCAACCCTATTGCACATGGCGCAACCCTTTTGAATATCCCACCCTATATATATATATAGTTTGCATTAAATAAAAATATCATATAAGATACATTTACGTCATTGGGGAGGGACTATATTAAGCCTTTGGATTAGGGTTGAAGAATGTGTCAATTGCTATCGATCATTGCAAGACTTAAAACACCTTCTCCAGATATTCAGGATCCAGCTAGAGCTCACTGGATGGATGACATCAGAACTGAGAGGCTTTCTGGGGTTCAGGCCCCTCCCTTGGAGCTTAACCATTTCAGAGCACCATGTCCTTAAGAAAGAAACGAGAACTCTCCTTAGGGCTCCTATTGACTTCTTTGGGATCGTTTGTGTTACCACACTAAATGCCATGAGGCGCCAGCTCCACTACTCCAGATTCATGAAATGGAACTCAATTCCCACTCAATGAACAGAAACATTTGATCTGACCTAGCCTGTGTCTGAATTTAGAGATACTGTTCGTTGTTCGATCCTTTCCGTTGACACGTTCCTTTCCCTAATTGATTACACCGACTTTATATACAGCCAATATGCTACTTCATACCTCGGTAAATTGGACATACTTTACCACAGAGCCCTGCGCTTCATCACTAGTCTCCCCCTTCTCCACCCATTATTGCTCTTTATATGCGGCCGTAGGTTGGACCTCCCTACACTCTAGATGAAATAAAAATGCAGCTCTCTGGACATACAGAGCTATCACTGGCAAACTTCCCCAGTACATTGTTGATTGCCTGACTCTCAATATGCCTGGAATCTATGCCCTAAGAAGCTGTTCACTGATTTCTCTGAAATTGCCCAAAGCCCTAACGCATTTTGGGAGAGCTGCTATAGAATTTGTTCTACTGTCACTCTGGAATGTGCTACAGAAATCACTGAAACTGAGGACTCCTGTTAGTATTACTGTGTTTAAGTCCTTATACTCAAAGTACATTACACAAGCCTGCAACTGCTTCCAACGATCCTAGCTCTGGAATGTGCTACAGAAATCACTGAAACTGAGGACTCCTGTTAGTCTCACTGTGTTTAAGACCTTATACTCAAAATACATTACACAAGCCTGCAACTGCTTCCAATGATCCTAGCTTACTTACACCTCCCTTCCACATCCTCCCTGCTTTTCCCATCCTCCTTCCTTCTTGTATCAGTGCATAACTTATCCCTGAGCCACCTACTTATCTACCACCCTAAATCTCACCCTCTCTCACTCACCTATTCCTTGTATACCCACAGCATCTCATTATTTCGATCCTAGTATTATTCCAGTTCCAGACCCCCCCCCCACTGGCTGCCCACTTCTCATGACACATGCCTCCCCTTTCATACGCCTGGGTCTTTTTAAACTGACTATGTATGTCTCTTCACTTGTAGCATCCACTTCAACTAATCTCTTCACTGGACTATAATGCCTTTACCTTACAGGAATACTAAACCATGTATGTTGTTGTATCTGGTATAAATTTTTACTGACTTGCTACCCTCTTGTTATGTATACCCTTACCGACCGTCTTTTACCTGAACCAAATGTATTTTTACTTATCCTGTCTTTTGCAGGCCTACCTGTACTGTTGTACTCTTGCATCTATTGTCTATTTGTCTGTATATAAATGCATTGTTACTTGACTTGTGTAATGCAGGTCCACCTTGTAAATGAGCTTGCTCAATGGTGTTCGCCTGGATAAATGAAGAATTTGATTGATTGATTGATTCCTTTCCCATGCATTATCACACTCAGCAGCCAGCCCTGAACAATCAACAGAGGAACCAAATGGCTAAACTTACAAGCTGCAAAAGGAGGCCCCTTCCAATGAAGATTAAGTGCTGGTCAAAGTGCTAGGATTCTTGTCAGTGTCCTCCAACTTTGGAATACATGTGTCAATGCATTTATGTGCAATCTGCAGACTAGGAGTTTTGTGGTTCACAAGTGCACCTAACCTTTAATCTTGACTCCTGGACTCTCTCGGTCCCTGTTATTCCCTGGCATAGTCAAACAAGTTGGACACCACCCTGGTTCCATTTTAACCACTGCACTGGACTCTTAGTTCCTAAACTTCATACAATTTAATTTCATACTGATCTGCTAATAATACACGCAGAGAAGAGGGCACACCGAATCAAGGTGCCCAAATAGATTTTGGTAACTAGCCACTTAGTCCAATGACCAGCAACAGTTTGCTGAATCCTGGCTATACCAGGAACGTTCAATGTTCTTGCCTTCATTGCAGTGCCGACATCAGCTGATGCTCTGCTTTCACTGTGGCACCTTGCAACCTGGCCTCCTGGGCATTTCCACTTCTGTGGCCACAAGTACCTAGCCTGTACTTATTCTTTGGGAACCCTCTCCACATTCTCAGAGATGATCTGCTACCTTGCTCATGGAGACTCTGTCCTTACTGATCCAGCATTCAGCTCTGGTTTTAAAATATATCCTTCCTTTTGCTGCTTCTGAAATTGGCTGCCTGGGCCTTCACATGCCCACCCCTAGCCACAACTTCTTAAAGCTTACTTCTCGGGCATCCCGCTGAGACCTCACAGTCCATCAGGCAGTTTTTCTTGAGGCTGTACCACCCGGGATCTCTGCCCTGCATGAGAACCCTCCACTTTGTCCCATTAGGGCCACAGATTAAATACCTTCTACTGATGTTCTCAGGGCCAGAGGGTGTCTAAGGCTTGGGTCCTATATCTGGCATTTCTGGGTACCAGACATCTATGTGACCCCTGTATTTACTCCAAAGTTCACACCCGATGCCACCTTTGGCTTGAAAGGGGTCAAGCACTCTGGTCCCAGGTGCGAGCCTGCTTCAGGCACTGTATATTTATTTATTTGGAATTTTTGACGAGGAAAGGTACATTAAGCTGTGATAGCTTGTATCCAGATGAGTTGCATGGACCTGTTTTATCACCAGGGTAATGTTGACCATGACACTGAAAAGCTCTCCGACTCTTCATCGATAAGTGCCACGGGATCATTGACTTCCACCTGCACAGTGGCCAGAGATGGGCAGAAGGGACCTTGGTTTAACATTTCAGCCAAAAAGATGGCACCACAACAGTGCAGCTCCCCCTCGTACTGCACTACAGTGTCAGCTATGGTTCGTTCCCCAATTACCTTGTCTGGGGCTGGAATCCATGACATTCTGATCTTCCGGCCCCAGAGGTGAGTGTGCTACAATTTGGACCACTGACACTGAAAACTGCACTGTACACTCCTGGCCCCTTTTTGCTCAGAACAATCATTGGTGCCCAGTACACAACTCCCAGAGCTGCTCAAAAGAGCCTGCAATTTTTTTCAGTTTAGAATTTTCCTCCTCACATTCTTGTCAATCCATGATTTTCAGAAGGGATTTCTTAGTTTTTCTGATGCCAGCTGATATTTGAAATGAGCCCATCTGCCAATGACAGGGTGTAACTCGTGGATGGATAACTGCTCTAACGTTTTAAATTATAACTCACTCATCTGGACAGTGATGATTGTTTTGATTTAGACCACAAAAAAGTCGCACACCCCTAGAAAATGCAGGAATGCATAAGAAATGTGATTAAATTTGGTAGGTGAATAGGAGGAGAGCTCACTAACCCTCTGATGTGCCCTTTTTGCCCAGGCCAGCCACATGGTCACCTCCTAGCCCATGCCTGCGGGAACATGTCAGTACCTGCATATCCATCTCTGAAATTGGCATGCTACCAAGCTTCACTCTGACCAGCACCCTGGCCTAGGGCACAGCATTGGCTCCTCCCCTTTCAGTGATGCACACAGGCCTTCACTCCCTCCCCATACACTGTGAGCGCTAACCCTTGGTACCGTTTACTTTCCTCGTTAATCTCCTCACTAACGCTCCCATCCTGGGCCATGTGAGTTTCTTTTATACTGCTATGTTCCATCCATTTCCTCTGCCCACCCCCGCCAAGCCTGATGCACTGGCACCATTCCCTGTACAGGCATGAGTAGCAACAAACATGCACCCTTTTTTAGAGAAAGGAGCTGCTATAATCACATAATTACTTACTCCATACTCCTCCTCTTCCCAGGGGCCTGTTCTACTTGTTAAGCTTCAGTCACTCTGAACCTCACCCTTCTTTGCCGTTTTTTTTAATTTCATTCTTAATATTTACAATAAGTATAACCAAACTTCACAAAGTAGAGCTGACATCACTGGTGAATCACCTTGCGTTGTTTGCAAAATGCATATGCCACACATTTGGTGAAGTGGGGTTTCTTTGTGACGTCTTTGCAACTGAGACATTTGTGACTTTGCCACATCTTTTCTGACAAAGGAAAACTTTTCAACATCTCTAATAGTTATTTATTCTAGCACCCTGAAAGGAAAGTAAACTTCTTCTTCTTCTGCCAGTGTTCTAAATGCTGTGCTATCTTCTGTCCTGGAATATTAATATACTGTGCACTGAGGCACCCCACATAGACTTCATTACTAGTAGTTCTAATTAATGTGTATTGTATCATTGACGTGATATATAAAACACAGAAACACAAAGCTTGGTTTTCAGACCCCTGAGACTGATGCACAGTGCTTGGGTCAGAAAGAACTGATGCAAGGGGCCCTTTGCGTCACACCATGCATCACTCCCGGTTTTAGTTTAGCTCAGTTTTTCCTTTCACATAAAACCCTTTAGGCAGAGCCTATTTTCAAAGGGTTAGAGCCAGGTACAACAAAAAACTACAATTGCAGAGTAAGTCCCAAGTGTATAATGCAGTAAAACTACAATTATATACCTTTAGACACAGGTAAGACAATGTCGTACTAGTGGTGTGAGCACAGTAGCTAACAGTGTATGGGTATCATGTTAACATCACATCCTGAGAAAGTGTAGCGTACATATACCCATTGTGACTAATATAACTGGTCAGTGGTAGCAAGTGTAGTTTCCAGGCGGGGTAAGTGAGGTGAACAGTTGAAATTCAAGTAGTTCGAAAGAGCAATCAGTTTTTAGAGAGTCAGACAGGCCATTCCACTGCTTAGCAAAATTATATGAAATGCAGGATTGAGCAAGGGAGGTTCTTCTTCGAGGAAGCAGCAGGGTGTTCTGCACCACACCCTTGGTACAGTATTTACTAGCCACTGAACTGAACATTGGCTGAAGGCCAGGGGACAGCAGGCCTTTTTTGCCAGTGAGCAGGATGTGGTAGAGCAGCCTTGCATCAAGGTTTAGCCAGTTCAGGCTGCGTATAGCGCACAGGTGTGTGTCATTTGTTTGGCCAAGCGTAAAACGGCAGGCCCTTTTGAGGAGACCACTGACTCTGGACAACACGCTGTCACTTGCAGAGCCATAAGTCACAAGTCCATAATCAATAATACTTTTAATGAAGCAATGTACAAGTGGTATCTTATTTTCGGTGAGGAAATTGTTTCTATGCCTGCATAGTAGCCCGAGCCTAGAGCTGACTGCTTTAATCAAGAGGTTAACATGTGCATTGAAACACAATGCGCTATCAAGCATAACTCCAAGATATTTAAGGGTTTTGTACTTGTTCAAGGGGGGAGGGGGTCCCAGTTGTGGGGGTACTGGTTAAGACAGGGAATGTGTGGGTCTTGTTACGGGTGCCAAATAACATACATTTAGTTTTTTTTTGTGTTCATTATTAGCAGACTGGAGGTGAACCATTCCTGGATGGCAGTAAAGTCGGATTGAAGCCTCAGCCTCAGTTTCTCCAGGCACTTGTTACTGGAGAAGAAGACAGCGTAATCTACATAAAGTGGTACATTGGTTGACCTGCAGATGGTTGGTTTATTATTTATAGAGAGACTGAAAAGAAGGGGTCCTAGGAGTCACCCTGGGGGGACACCTACAATGACTAATCTATCCTGCGAAAGCACATTGCGACATTTTATAGCTTGGGTTCTACCAGCCAGGTAGCCTTTGACCCGGGAGACTGAGTGTTTAGAAAGACCCAGATTGAGTTGTTTCTGGCAGAGGAGGCATGGCTCACAAGGTCAAAGACCTTAATTATGTATATGGACCCGGCCAATTCGCCTCTGTCCAGGGCACAATAAAACTGAGTCAGTGAACTCAAGGAGTTCAGTCATTGTGCTGAGGTTTTTTCTAAACCCATGTTCTCATTTTCAAAAGGTGCCTTCGCTGACAGGGGGGCCATCTGTGCCCTTGGGATTGTGCCACCTGCAGGGCTGTGCCATGGCAGAAAGGGGGCTTTTTTTTTATTTAGTTGCTTAACCAGGAGTAGCACACTAAGCTGAAAGCTTTTTTACAGGAGTGACCTGGGAGCACAGGGAAGTTAAGTGACTTGCTCAGGGTCACACAGTATGCAAGTGGAAGCTGTGGGATTCAAACCCAGGTCTGGGCTACTGGATGTCACCAGATTTGCAGCTCAGAGCCTTAAACCACTGCGCTATACTGCCTTGGCAGAACCTTGCTGCAGCATCCCCTACTCTGGGAAGCCTAAGCCGTGGAAAAGCCACTGGTCACGCCGGGGTTTAGACCAGCCATGGTTGGTCTAAGGACCCATGTGTCACACCCAAAGATGAAGCTGGACACTGGGATCCCACCTGGCACGGTGCCACATGCGGGCATAGGCAGCAGTGGCACCCCTATGCTGTGCAGAGTCTGTGGGCTAGTGGACACATGTGGTATCACACAGATCTGGCACAGCATGAGCAATCCCCAAAACCCACCAGGCTCTGTGACGTGGAGGGCTGAGGCAGTGATGCCTTATCTTCTGCCATGTCGGAGACCCGTGTTTGTGGTGCGAGTGAGTCGTCGGGGGTTGGCTGGGGAAGGAGAGGATTGAGCATCCGGAGGACAGCTCTCCTCTCCCGGGGAGGGTGGGGAACAGAAATTAACACCTGCCTGACACCTAGCGAAGGCTAGGTGTTGGCATACCAGGTTCTGCACAAAGTGGGGATGGAGGATGAGCAGCCGACCAGTGTGCTGCGTGTGGACGCATGCACAGCTCGGCCTTTATTAGCAATTCATGCTCCCCTCCACAAGGAAAAGTGGAAAACCTGGTTCTGGTCGCGCGGCATGAATGGACGTCCTCCACAGGTGCCGCCCTTGAGAAGACACTACCCTGATGCTGGATCCAGACCTGACAGGTTGAGTTGGGGGCTCCCCACTACCCTGCCATGGGTGGTAATCTGTTGGGGAACATGGGAGGGGGTCTGATGTTTGGGAGACGGGGCTGGGAAGATGGCAGTGAAGTATGGGCCAACTGGAACAGGGGAGAAATTAGCATAGTATAAAAAAATACACAAAAAACAATCCCCCACACCCTACTGGTCAGGACCCTGAACCCATTTTCACAGGTCAAAGATCCCCCCCACTCTCTGTTCACCTTTCCTCACACCCTGCTACACCTGTTCGCATCTCAGGCAGGCAGACTGTGCCATGTGGTCCATTCCCAGCTTGGCCCATTATACCTCGTCTGCCACCTGGACCGTGGCACAGGACAGGGCTGCATACCATCACTGTCTCCCCTCCTCCTCCTTTGTCACATGCCATGGCACCTGAGGCTAGTGAAAACAAACACAGGTTTTCCCATTGTCAATCTGGCCCATGTGGCCACAACTACCCAATCTCCCCTGTCCAATCTATCCCCTAATAGCCAGGGAGTACCAGTGGAGAGGACCACTGAGGCAACTGGGTTATTATTAGTTTCCCAGTCACCCAGTGGCAGTGCTCCTACCGGCAGCCATGGCACTGTTTCCCTTGCATGCACTCTATAGACACAGTGAGCAGCATGAATCATACAGCTGCAGCCAGATGGCACAGACTGCCTGCACACGGAAATGCAACCAGCTGTACCAGGGCACCTGCAGCCACCTGAGATGGATGAATGATCGATGGGCACATGTGCCATGACACTGCAACTGCGCTGTGGCTACCAGTGGTAGAGGGAGAGTGGCCCCTCCCTACAACAGTTGTCAGGACTGGATTTTACCATCTCCGGAACATCACCCGGATAAAGCTCTCTGCCTCACCTAAAGACCTGGCTACACTGGTTCATGCTTTCATGACCTTGAGACTCGACTACTGTAATGCCCTCTACCTCGGGGTCGGAGGTGGTGCATTGTGGCACCTGCAGCTGCTGCAGAACACAGTGGCGTGGCTGCGGACTGGTCACTCCAGAGTCAGTCATATCTCCCCAGCGCTGCACGAACTGCACTGGCTGCCAGTGAACTGGTGCATCTCCTTCAAGGTACATCTTCTGACCTACAAGGCCCTACGCAGTTTGGGTCAGGGCTACCTGAAGGATCTCCTGCATCCCCATGTCCTATCTCGCCCCCTCAGATCAGCTACCAGTGCTCTCCTGGAGATCCCCAGAGCAAGGCTGAAGAGCTCTGTAGACTGGGCAGGTAGCTGCCTCGGCTTTATGGAATTCATTGCCGGGGCACCTCCAGGAGGCACCGTTGATGGAAATATTTAAACGCCAACTGAAATCATTCTTGTTTGCACAAGCTTTTGGGGTCTGATGGGGCCGTTTAAGAACCTGAACAGGTTCAGCTGTTTTAATTGTGTTTGGGATTTTATATGTATATGTTTCTATTTACTGTTCCTGTTCTGCTATGTATGTATGTATTTGTAATCTTATTGTAAGGGCACCCTGAGCCTTCGGGGAAGGGTGCCCCAAACAAATAAAATCTACTACTACTACTACTACAACACTACTACTACTGCTATTACTACTACTACTACACTATTACTACTACTGCTACTACTACTACACCACTGCTACTACTACACTACTACTACTACACTACTACTACTGCTATTACTACTACACTACTACTACTGCTACTACTACTGCTACTACTACTACTACTAATACACTACTACTACACTACTACTACTGCTACTGCTACTACTACTGCTGCTACTACTACTAATACACTACTACTACTACTACACTACTACTACTGCTATTACTACTACACTACTACTACTGCTACTACTACTACACTACTACACTACTACTGATGCTACTACTACTAATACACTACTACAACACTACTACTACTACACTACTACTACTGCTATTACTACTACTACACTACTACTACTGCTACTACTACTACACTACTACTACTGCTATTACTACTACTACACTACTACTACTACACTACTACACTACTACTACTGCTGCTACTACTACTAACACTACTCACTCACATGCCACTACTACTGCTACCACTACATCACTAATACATCATACCACTACTGCCTACAACTACTACTACTGCCATGTCACATTGGTGTCCAGCGGGCAGGTTCTGCGCTGTCTCAGGTGCAGGGGCACCCAACCACTGGAGCTGCTTGGGTATGTGGTGGGGCTGCCACTAACAGGGTAGGGGAGCATACAGGAGTCTCCCATGATGGCTGTGGTGCTGTACTGCCACAGACACTGGGGGCACCCTCACAGGGTTGTTCACACTGCTGCTGCCAGGATGTGAGCTGACAATGCCCAGGCGCACCCCATCCATGCATGTCTGTCTGTCATCACACACATGTTGGTCCAGCTGGCATGGCCAGGAGAAGTCACTGGTGTCTGTTGGGGGGATCGGTGCATGCCCATGGCACTGTCCCTGAGGCTTGCAGGAGTATTGATGGTCTGGGGGCTAAGAGCAGCCTCTGTCATTCTCCTCCTATGTGTCTTCTGTTTGGTACAAGGGATGGGTTGCAGCAGCACTGGGGACTTTGATGTTAGCATTGGTTTTCCACAAAATTTTAGTGCAGGCTCCTTGGCCCACTGGGCTATGGCGCAAGCTACAGTTTACCACAGCTTGCATTGGTCTAATGAGCCCTTAGAAAATCAAACTCATAGAATGTGGGGCTGACAGTATAGCCTAGAGGTTAGAGTAACAAGCTGCTAATGAGCTGGGTACTTCCAGCAGACCTGGGTTTGATTCCCACAACCTCAGCTTGCATACTGTGTGACTCTGAACAAGTCCCTTAACCACCCCAGTGCTCCCGGATCACTTGAAAAGAGGCACTAACGTCTAGTGGGCTGAACCCAGTTACCAAAGAATAAAACTAAAATATAATGGCAGAAGGAGACTAATGGTCCCCACAATTTACCTTATTAATACCCCTTAGGAAATTAACACTCTATCATGAACCCCCTCTCCCCTTTAGCCTCAAGCGAGTACACGTCCAGGGCAGATTGGATAGGCCAAGTGTTCCTTATCTGCTGTTAAATTTTATAATTCTATCTTTCTTTGTTTCATACATTCCTCATTTGATCTGCCCTGCTGGCCTGGAATCATTTCTGTGAGCCTACACTGCACTGACTCCAGCTTATCAATGTTTCTCAGGAGAGGACTCCAAAACTGCGCACAGCACTCCAGGTGAAGCCTTACCAGTGATCTGGATAGGGGCAGTATCATCCCCTCCCGTTAAAGCCTCTCATTAGTTCTCAAACTTTGTCATGGTGAGCCTCCCCAAAGCCATGGGAAAGATATTGAGCCTCCCCCAAACACTGAAATAGTCTTGGGCCTCCCCATAACAAAATAACATCTTAGCACAGTACCACAGGAATTAAGTGAAACTCCTTTGAGTACTTAGCTCTCATTTTATACAGCTTATTGTACCCCTCCTTGTAACCCCCCCACTCCAGGCCAGCCTACTTGCTCCACTGTTTTGACTGTCAAACCATTTGTTACTTCTTGCTGCAGTGCCTTCATTGGTCAGACTGCTTTCTCCGTTTCCGCTCTATCTGGAATAACATTCCTACCCACCTCTCCCCCTCGTCCCTGCTCTTACGCATCCTCTCTGAGATCCTTCTGCTTCCTCCTGCTCTTACTCCTACGATGTCTCTGCTTAAGCCTTGTATTTGGGTTGTTCTGCCACCAGTCTAACTGGTCAATTGTTACCTCATTATTTGTTCATTGTTACTATTTGTCTGCACTATTATTCATTTTGTATTGCTCTGTCTTGTAGTTGCCTTTTGAATTTTATTCACTCTCTACACTTCTCGATGTACCCTGGAAATGAACCTTGGCTCAGAGTGTCTTTCTTGGTCACCAATTTGTAAATAAATACATACATTCGCCTACTATTATCCTTTTTCAGATTGCACCATACTTCACACAAAATACCCAACGCTCAAAATTTAAATATGGTTGTTTTTCAGACTTGGTTGGGCCTCCCCTGGAACAGGTTGGGGCCTCCCAAGGGAGGCTGGCCTCACCATTTGAGAACCCTGCTGTGGACCTTGTTGGACTGGCTTGTTTGCTTGATTGATGAAAAGACCAGCTTAACCCCTCCCATCCAGTACTCTGTGCATGGGTTCTTATTACCCAAGTGCATTACCCTGCACTTCTTAGCATGGAATCTCAAGTGCCAGTCCTTCGCCCACCTCTCAAACCTTTCTATTTCCCTCTGAAGCTCCAGTGCCTCTATTTTTATAGATATTTTTTATGTAAACAATAAAAAAACCAAAAAATAAAGGTCAACTGACCTGATAATCTAACATTAGCTTCCTCCTACAGAGCTTTACAGTACCACTGTGGGGGTCCACTCATGAGGGTATGCATATCTTGTGTGGGCGCTTCAGGGTCAGAAAGGAAAACTTGCCATTTTGAACAGCCCCCTCCCACCCACCACCCTCACAGAATTTTATATTTAATCTGATGGAAAGATGGCTCACTAGATCTTCCACTCTGTTCAAACTGTGGTTTTTCACACTGTACGTTCCTCTGATGTGGCTTTTCTCCTGTGGTGTAGACTCAGCCTTTTACTGGGGAGAGAGAGAGAGAAGCAGGCTACAAGAGAAAGGAAAAGTTGTATGCACACTCTGGCCCACTGCAGCCATGTAGTATAGCTTCACTGACTCCCCCAGCCGGTAAGTAGGAGTGGATCAGTCTGCCTACATCAAGTCCCCACAGACTCCCACTCTGACCCTGTGCAGTCTCGTGTTATGTCTCCACAGTCTCTTTTCCACCACATTTAGTAGGAGTGGATTCATCTGCTTATACACTTTACTCTCACCTTGTGTTGCTGTGTCTCATCCCCCATGGTGGAGAATGGTCTGTAGGGACATCTAGGTCCCCTCTCAAACAGCCATTGCTGTGTATCTGAAAGGTGAAGTGCTAGTTAGGGTTAGAGGAGTGGATGCAAGACAGGTGTTTAAGAAGTGAGCACAAATAGACAGTTCACTCTATAGGCAGAAGAAATGGGAATTTTATTCCAGAAAATCATGCAGATTTCAAAACCAACATAGTGATGCTACCCGCTCCTTCTTCATAATGGCGGTCCCCGCTGCCTGCTACCTGACTTGCTCTCAAGAATTACAATATGGATTGGATGATAAAATATTGAGGGTTGGCTGGTGAGAGACTGGTTACTTTGACTGACAACAGCAGATAGCACCTAGGCCAGTATTTATTATTATTTATTTATTTTTATTTAGTTTTTGTTGACCGGGTAAGTGCACTAGACAAATCCTGCCTATTTTCAGGCACGACGCGGGAGAGGGGGATACAGATGAATGCCAACTGACCTTGAACCAGATTAAGCTGTTGGTGGTATTTTTAGTGAATGAGGGAAATTTGGCCAGGACACCAAGGAAATTCCCCTACTCTTTTCGATAAGTGCCATGGGATCTTTAACATCCATCTGAACTACCACCAATCCAGGCAGATGGGACCTTGGTTTAACATCTCATCCAAAAGACAGCACCTCAGAAGTGCAGCACCACTCTCATACTGCTCTACAGTGTCAGTACTGGGATATTAACCCACGTGCCAGATGTGGGAACTGAACCCACAGCCCTCTCTGATCTCCTGGCCTCAGAGGTGAGTGTGCTACCTACTGAGCCACTGACACTAGTAGCAGCAGGCAGGCAGGGTGAGGTGCATGCCAGGGGAAGGGGGTGACTTCTGACTGACTACTAGCTTGGAAGAATGGTTGTTGTCACTAGCCTCCCACAATTAAGATAAGGGGTCAGGGAGACTGAAATAAAAACTGCTTATCCTGCTAGTGCTTATCAAAAGAATGGGAGGAGTTGAGCTAGGGTAGGGGTCAGCTAGAAAAGATACTGTCGGCTCATGGCAGGGTGCCAGGTATTGAAAATTTGATATCTTTTAACTCCTGCAGTCTCTAGAGCATCGAGGAACGAGGGAGGTGGTGGGAAAATATGTTTTAAATTTTTGGTTGTTGTTTTATTTTGGGTTCCAAATACTGAATACCATTAATAGTGGGCAGCTATTCAGGAATGGTTCTCGTACATTTGGAAAACCCATTATTCGTGGCATTCAGGAAATACTATTCATAAGTTATATGCCTCTAGTAGAAAGTGAAGTCACTGGCTCACACTGACACCTTCTTTATATATAGGTGTTTCTCCACTGATGGCTGAGATCAGTTGTTCACCCCATCTCACCTGTCAACTGGCGTCTGCTGCCCCAGGGACATGCCTGGTCTGGTGAGTCCTCTCATGTCTAGCCCCCCCCATGGTGAGGCCAGAGGAGGAGTGCTGTCCTCCTTCCCCCCATCCAAGAATCCAGGTCAGAGCAGGAGTCACGGTCAGCAATGCAGGCTGGAGGTAGGCAGTAGGGCTTTGTTAAGCCTCCGCCATCACTTTTCCCATTTTCTGGCCGCTCATCCCTTGCACAAGGTGTGCTTGTATATGTGTGTGTGTGTGTGTGTGTGTGTGTGTGTGTGTGTATGTGATGTGTGTGTGTGTGTGTGTGTGTGTATGTGTATATGTGTGTGTGTGTGTGTGTGTGTGTGTGGGCACCCACGCAGAATGCCCTCGCTTTGTGTTGTCTGTGCTGTACTGTCACCAGGCCTCCACCTGGCGACAGTCTATGGCCAGGTCAGCATGCCTCCCCACCTCTCAATCCTCTCCCATCCTGGCTGTACCCCAAAAGGCCTCCACCTGGCGGCAGTCTATGGCCGGTTCAACATGTCCTCCACCTCTCGATCCTCTCCCACCCTGGCTGTTCCCCACTAGGCCACCACCTGGCAGCAGTCTATGGCTGGGTTAACATGCCTCCCAATCTCTCGATCCTCTCCCACCCAGCTCTCCCCCACCAGGACTCCACCTGGTGGCAGTTTATTGCTGGGTCAACATGCCTCCCCACCTCTCGATCTTCTCCCACCCCGGCTGTTCCCCACCAGGCCTCCAGATGGCGGCAGTCTATGGTTAAATCAACATACCTCCCCACCTCTCGATCCTCTCCCAATCCAGCTGTCCCCCAGGCCTCCACCTGGTGGCAGTCTATTGCTGAGTCAACATGCCTCCCAACCTCTCGATCCACTCCCACCCTGGCTTTCCCCCACCAGGCTTTCACCTGGTGGCAGTCTATGCTGAATCGACATGCCTCCCCACCTCTTGATCCTCTCCCAACCCAGCTTTCCCCCAGGCCTCCACCTGATGGCAGTCTATTGCTGGGTCAACATGCCTCCTCACCTCTCGATCCTTCCCCAACCTGGCTGTCCCCCGCCAGGTTTCCACCTGATGGCAGTCTATGGCCAGGTCAACATGCCTCCCCACCTCTCGATCATCTCCCACCGTGGCTGTCCCCCACCAGGCCTCCACTTGGTGGCAGTCAATAGCTGGGTCAATATGCCTTTCCACCTCTCAGTCCTCTCCCATCCTGACTGTCCCCCACCCGGCTTTCACATGGCCGCAGTCTATTGCCGGATCAACATGCCCCCCTCACCTCTCAATCTTCTCCCACCCTGGCAGTTCCCCACCAGGCCTCTACCCAGCAGCAGTCTATGGCTGGGTCAACATGCCCCCTCATGTCTCAATCCTCTCCCACTCTGGGTGTTCTCCCACAAGGCTTCCACCTGGTAGCAGTCTATGGCCAGGTCAACATGCCTCACCACCTTACAATCCTCTCCCACACCAGCTGTGCCCCACAGGCCTTCACCTGGTGGCAGTCTATGACTGGTTCAACATGCCTCCTTACCTCTCGATCTTCTCCCACCCTGGCAGTCCCCCACCAGGCCTCTACCCAGCAGCTGTCTATGGCTGGGTCAACATGCCCCCTCATGTCTCAGTCCTCTCCCACTCTGGATGTTCCCCACAAGGCTTCCACCTGGTGGCAGTCTATGGCCAGGTCAACATGCCTCACCACCTTACAATCCTCTCCCGCACCAGCTGTGCCCCACAGGCCTTCACCTGGTGGCAGTCTATGACTGGTTCAACATGCCTCCTCACCTCTCGATCTTCTCCCACCCTGGCAGTCCCCCACCAGGCCTCCACCCAGCAGCAGTCTATGGCTGGGTCAACATGCCCCTCGCATGTCTCAATCCTCTCCCACTCTGGGTGTTCCCCCACAAGGCTTTCACCTGGTGGCAGTCTATGGCCAGGTCAACATGCCTCCCAACCTCTCGATCCTCTCTCACCCTGGCTGTCCCCCACCAGGCCTCCACATGGCCGCAATCTATTGCCAGATCAACATGCCCCCCCCACCTGTCGATCCTCTCCCACCCTGGCAGTCCCCCACCATGCCTCCACCCGGCAGCAGTCTATGGCTGGGTCAACATGCGCCCCTCATGTCTCAATCCTCTCCCACTCTGGGTGTTCCCCCACAAGGCTTCCACCTGGTGGCAGTCTATGGCCAGGTCAACATGCCTCCCCAC
Organism: Neoceratodus forsteri; assembly: GCA_016271365.2. Lineage (NCBI taxonomy): Eukaryota > Metazoa > Chordata > Ceratodontiformes > Ceratodontidae > Neoceratodus > Neoceratodus forsteri. The sequence continues at coordinate 72,130,061 of CM028136.1, forward strand.
CTTACAATCCTCTCTCACACCAGCTGTGCCCCACAGGCCTTCACCTGGTGGCAGTCTATGACTGGTTCAACATGCCTCCTCACCTCTCGATCCTCTCCTACCTTGGCTGTCGCATCAGGCCTTCACCTGGTGACAGTCTATGGCCTGGTCAACATGTCTCCCCACCTTTTGATCTTCTCCCACCTCAGCTGTCCCCCACCAGACCACCACCTGGCAGCAGTCTATGGTTGGGTCAACATGCCTTCCCCCTTCACAATCCTCTCCCACCCCGGCTGTCCCCCACTGGCCCTCCACCTGGTGGCAATCTATGGCCGGGTCAACATGCCTCCCCACCTTTTGTTCCTCTCCCACCTCAGCTGTCCCCTTCCAGGCCTCCACCTGGTGGCAGTCTATAGCTGGGTCAACATGCCTCCCCACTGCTCGATCCTCTCTCACCCCAGCTGTCCCCACCAGGCCTCCACCTGGTGGCAATCTATAGCCCAGTCAACATGCCTCCCCACCTCTCAATCCTCTCCCACCCTGGCTGTCTCCCACCAGGCCTCCACCTAGTTGCAGTTTATTGCTGGGTCAACATGCCTCCTCACCTTTCGATCCTCTCCCACCCTGGCTGACCCCCAGCAAGTCAAGCATACTCTCAATTTTGGGTCACTGGTATGGCATGAAGTAAGGTGCCCAGCACCTCAGCCCTCTGCGACATCGGGTCAGCTTGACAAACTGGCACTCTGAGCGAAGCAGCCACAAGGGCTGTATTTTTATTCTATGTTTTATATAGACGGCACCATTTTATTTTTCCTATATGTCACATTTTTGGTTCTGGTTCTGGTACTGATTTGCCTGATCCAACCTGTCAGAACCAGAAAAGCTGACCTGCAAACCCCAATATTCTATATGTTACACACTATTCCCCATATATTGTTCTGTATGCTACACACTGCTCTCCATACATTATTCTGTATGTTACACACTGCTCTCCATACGTTTTTATGTTGGCGTGCTTACGCAGCCAACATCTTGGGGTAGTGCAGCTTTGAAGGTGCGTTCACTGTTGGGTGAAAGCAGGGCACGCATCAGTAGGTGCGTCCCACATTCCCCAATCAGCCTGCATGCCGGCACAGCACCATGCATACATAATGGGGAGAGCACATCTAAGGAAAGGTCCTCTGCAATCCAAGCAAAGCTCGTCAGATGCAGCGGACCTTTCCTGGATGTGCTCGCCAACATTATGAGCATGGTGGCACAGTGGCTGCAAATCACCGACTTTGGGAGTGCCCAATCCCCCTGTCAGTTACTCCTGCCCTCTCTGTGTGTGCCCGTGGGGAGCCCACTCTGTCGGCGCCATACACCCATTGTTAAATGCTGGGCCCTAATTCCCCATGGCTTGCTCCCCACACTCTTTGTGTGCCGACCGGGAGCCCACTCCCGTCGGCATAAAGAAACCCTGCATTGTTAAATGCCGAGGGGTGCCCAATCCTCGGCTCGGCCCCCACTTGCTTTGTAGTGCCAACGGGCGCCTAATCCCGTCGGGCATAATATCCCCGTGTTGTGTGGCCGACAAGGTGCCCAACCCTGTCGGCTACAGACCCCCAACAGTTAGGTGGCATGCTGGGAGCCCATCCCAGTGTGCCAAATCCTAACAAAAAACTGTCCCATGATGTCAAATTTTTTTTACCTGTAAAATGGAAACAGTCCCTTGTAGTCTCCCTGCCCCCACCCACACCCACCTCTCACCCTGCCTCCCCACCACCCTCACCCCATACACCTCCAGAGTCCAGTGCGATGATCTCCGGTGGGTCGGGAACACGTCTGCGATCTTCAAAGCCGACCGCGAACTGAAGAAATGGCGGTAAGCTGTATAATGGAATAAATAGGGTGGTTTCAACTTTGCTGCATATCTCAGGCATTTTGAGGAATTTTGTCTCAAAATTTTCAACATGGGGTTTTTGGGACCCCTCCTCATGAGTTCTTGCACTGTCATGGCATTATCGGTCCCAAAGGTGAGCCCCGCCAGTCACTGGCGCAGGCCACCTTTGGGGCTGAGTAACGAGATGACAGTGCCACAGTTCATGAGGGGGCTCTCAAAAGCCAATGTTGCAAATTTGGTGGGAAAAATCCAAAAATGACTGTTTTTACTTACAGTGTGTTGAGCCAAGCTACTACGCCTGCTCGCCAAGTTAGCGGTCCGCAATATTTTCACGCCAGATTCTCAACATTGACATTTTACCACACCTTCTTGTGAACTGTACAGCTGTCATTTTTCACATCATGGCCGAAATGTGTTTTCACACTTCCAGTGCAGAATAGTGCAGTCGCTGGCAAAATCAGTGTTCGGGACACATTGTGAAAATGACAGTGACACTGTTCATGAGCAGAGGTCCTAAAATGCCTGTGTTGAAAATTTGGTGACAATACTCCATAAAATGACTGTGTTACAAGCGTGTGTTGTGCAGTTTGCACGCACGCTCGTAAGTTCGCAAACTTAAATTTTCACTCCAGATTTTCAGCCCATTGTTCTGCACCTCCTAATGAACAGTGCAGCTGTCATTATTCACATCCTGACCAAAATCTATTTTCGCAGTTTCGGCACAGAATAGCGCAGTCGCTGTGGAAAGCCCGTGTTCGAGACATATTATGAAAATGACAGTGACACTGTTCATTAGCAGATGACCTAAAATGCCTATGTTGAAAATTTGGGGACGAAAGTCAATAAAATGAGTGTTTTATGAGTGCGCATTGTGCAGTTTGCACGCACGCTCATGACTTTGTGAATTTATAATACTTTCACTCCAGCTGTTCATCACTGGCATTTTTCCATGCCTCCTTATGAACAGTACAGCTGGCTGAAATGTGTTTTCGCATGTCCACAACAGAATTGCATGGTCACTGTGCGAAATCAGCTTTCAGGACAGTTTGAGGAAATGACGGTGGCACTATCCATAAGCAGAGGTCCTAAAATGCTTATGTTGAAAATTTGGTGCCAAAAGTCCATACAATGACTGTGTTGCAAGCGTGCATTGTGCAGTTTCCATGCACTCTTGTAACTTCATCAATCTGCAATATTTTCATGCCACATTTTCACCACTGGCATTTGTGCACACTTCCTTATCAACAGTCCAGCTGCCATTTTTCACAGCCTGCCAAAAACGTGTTTGTGCAGCTGTGGTGAACAATGGCATGCTTGCTGTGCAAAATCATCTTTTGCGACACAATAACAAAATCAAAGCGCTATGCGTCTCTAGCTCCGCCACTGCCAATGCCAGCACGACAACATTCGGCATTGAAAAATGCTTGTTTTACGTGATACACAGTGCTCCCCATACAATATTCTATATCTTGTGAAATGCTCCCCATACATCATTCTGTATATAGTTACTGGTGAGCACATTTAGTGACTGGACTGCTGGACTGACACCACTTTTTTGTGCCATAATAGGTGGCTAGGTATTATGGAATGGAACCCAGTTATTACAGCGTGGTTGTCAGCCAGTCAAAGTGAAAGTGAAAACCACTAACGTCCTGCACTCACAGAAACAAAATGCCACAGAAAAGAAAAGCACTCATTTATTTTGACACACAGTCCTAAACTTGCCAGCAATTATATAAAGCAAAGAAGGGGCGTTACATTATTTGTTTTGTAACCCCCCTCCGGTGTACAATACTTTCACAAACTATACATGCTGATGGGGAGGAAGAGCCGCTCAGAATACACGGTGCCCAGTGACAATTGTAAAGCCTCAAGAAACAGAAAAGTCACACCACTCACTATCCAGAGATGAAAAAAGGGGTCCACATAAAACATAGAAACATAAAATTTAACAGTAGATAAGGATAGCTTGGCCCATCCAGTCCGACCATTTCTCCCTACCTACCTGCCTACACTATTACCGCAGACTGTGCCCGGTCTACAGCTCTTTCTCCCTCCCCCTTCCTTTCCACTATGATTCCCTTGTGCTTATCCCATGCATTCTTGAACTCTGCCACTGTTTTTGTCCCCACCACCTCCACTGGAAGGCTGTTCCATGGATCCACCACTCTTTCTGTGGAGAAGCACTTCCATACATCTCTCCTGAATCTACCCCCTCCAGCTTCATGGCATGTCCCCTTGTCCTTGAGCAAGTTTTCTTCTGAAAAATACTTCCCTCTAGTATCTTACTTTCCCCCATGAGGTATTTAAAGATCTCTGTCATATTCCTCCCCACCCTTCTCTGTTCCAGGGTGTGCCTATTGAGGTCCTTTAGTCTCTCCTCATAGGGCTTTTGGAACTAGAAAAGTTTATTGAAATAAACTGACAAGGGCTTTTGATGCAGTCCCTGCACCATTTTAGTTGCCCTCCTCTGGACTGCCACCACTCTATGCCCTTCCAGAGATGTGGCCTCCAGAACTGCACACTGTACTCTAAGTGGGGTCTTAGCCGTGATCTATACAGAGGCAACACCACCTCCCTCTTTCTGCTGGTGATACCACTCCCTGTGCACCACTGTATCTCACTAACCCTCCTGACTGCCTAGTCACACTGCCTGGCTACCTCTAGGTCATCCAGTATGATTACCCCCAAGTATCTTTCTTGTTTAGTGGTTGTCAATATCACTCCACCCCTTTAGCACCCCACCCTGGGTTTCTGTGCCCTAAGTGCATTATTTTGCACTTGTTTGCATTGAAACCCAGCTGCCATACCCTTGGCCACTCCTCAAGTTTTCTCAGGTCTCTGCTCATCCTCTCCATACCCCCTGGAGTGTCCACCCTGTTGCAGATTTTGGTGTCATCCGCAAAGAGGTAGAACTTAATTTCTAGCTCCTGTGCATTGTCACTTATAAAGGCATTAAAGAGAGGACTGGTCCCAGCACTGAGCCCTGAGGCATCCTACCGGTCACCCTCCCTTCCTCAGAGTGAACTCCATTTGCCACCACCCGCTGTTGCCTATCCCTTAACCAGTTTCTTATCCAGTTTACCACCTTTGGACCCACTCCTAAGCTACACAGCTTGCTTTCGACTCTACTATGTGGAACGGTGTTGAAGGCCTTACTGAAATCGAGGTAGGCTATGTCCACCGCTCCACCCTGTTCTAAACTCTTTGTCTAGTACACGTTGGTGCAGGTGCATCACAGGAATGTTTCCAGGGTGCTTGAAGGAGGGCTTGCTACCTGACAGTTAGCAACTGCAGACAATGGTTTCAACACTCCAGGTTACAGCATGGAAAACAGACTGACACTGCAAAAAGCAAACTTTTATTTCAGCATTTCTGAGCATCAAACAAACTCCTGGCTGAAGGTTCAAATCCCCAGTGCTTCAGCCCAACAATTAGGCCTTCGTCAGGGAGTGTGTCCCCATACTCCAACCTAGTCCCCAATTTAAAGCACCTTCTTAAAGTGGTAACACTCCATTCTGCACTATAATAATAGTAAAATGCAACATTTTACAATTAAATTTTTTATTCTTACGAAAAATGGCTGAATTACTAATCAAGCATGGCAATAAGGAAAATAAAAGAAGAACAAAGAATGAAAACCAAAAATAGGGGAAAAAAGAAAAAAATATGATTTAAGTGGCTCGGAGGTGGGAGGGGAAGTGAGGGGGAAGGGGAAAGGCTTGGAAGAGTGAGAGGGATTGTAAGACAGGGGTGGGGGGGTAATGGATAAGGCGAAACAAAGACATACAAAAAAGTGTGCCATGCATCTAGGATCCATGTTCAAGTACAGGCACAATGCCTTCTTGAGACTCCACATATGAGATTTCATTCACACATATTTCGGTACTATTTGTGTATCTTATGTCATAACTTGGTTATATATCCTGGGACTACCGGGGTATATTTAACTTTGAGAATTTTTACACAAACTGAACTGATGCAATTCACTGTAACAGTTATAAACATAGACAAACAAGACTGACAGATAACGCCTGACACAGGTGGCAAGGATCACTGAGCAGTTTTATTAACTAATCCAGCTTAGCTGGAACAGCAGAAAAAGCAATTTATGTATTTTTGATGTAAGGGGTATAACCTACTTCTTCATAAAACCCACATGGCTGGACTGTGTCCAATGACACTATTCAGCGTGTTTCTTTTTGGTTAATTCTGTTGAGTCCATCCCCACCCCTTTCAAGGGGTGCTACCATTTCCAAGGCTGTGAAATTGAGACAGGAAGGGTTGGAATTATGCACCAAAGCAAAGTGTGTGCCTAAGGGGCTACAATCGCATTTATTGACATAGGCCCTAACATGCTCCTAGACGCAGGTTTGGATGGGTCTAACTGTTCTACCAGCATAACGTCTGAGACAACTACACCAGATAATGTAAATGACGTGCTGCATGACATGATGTTTGTGATTACAACCCTTCTTGAGTTGTTGTGGTGTATGTATACATCCCCTCCCTGGCATATTTACACATGTTACAGTTACCACACTTAAAAAATCCACATGCCCTCCTTGGTAACCAATTTTGTGTGTTTTGTCTTTTAGTTGGTCTGTAGTGGCTACTCATTAACAAGCCACTTAAATGTTTAACTTTTTTTAAAAGATACCCTCGGTTTTATTCTCACTTGTTGCTTTAGTGCTGGATATGTGTGTACAACATGAAGTGCTTGTGTATGATATGACCAGCCCTGTCAGCAATGTCATTGTATTTGATTACAGCCCCCCTTTTTAACATTATAATCCCACCCCTGGTCTTCCTGTTTTCACATACATATCTAAAAATGTCTTGTCTCCTTGCATTACCTCCCGGTAAATGAAAACATCTGAACATTATAAAGGAAGCTGGACAATACACTTGAGTGTGAACTCCCTTTTTCCATTTCTGGATGGTGAGTGCTGTTATGCTTCTGTTTCTTGAACCCACACAAGTCACTCGTGCTTTGCACTCATGGTTTATGTGGTGTTACACACTTCAGGAGTTTAAAAAAACTCATAAAGCACAACACCCCATCCCTTATTCTCTATGTTACACACTACTCTGCATACATTAGCCTGTATGTTAAACACATACCTAATCCCATTTGTTACACACTGCTCCACATACATTAGCCAATATCTTACACACTGCTCCAAAAACATAATTCTGTAAGTTAGAGGCTGTTCTGCTCTCCATACGTTATTCTATAAGTTACACATTGAAGCCCATACATTATTCTACTTGTTACACACTGCTCCCCATACATCACTCTGTATGTTACGCATTGCTCCCATACATCAGTCTATGTTACACACAGCTCCCCATACATCAGTCTATGTTACACACTGCTCCCATACATCAGTCTGTATGTTACACACTGTTCCCCATATATCCGCCTGTATGTTACACACTGCTCCTCATACATCAGTCTGTATGTTACACATTGCTCCCATACATCAGTCTATGTTACACACTGCTCCTCATGCATCAGTCTACTGTTACACACTGCTCCCCATACATCAGTCTGTATGTTACACACTGCTCCCCATACATCAGTCTGTATGCTACACAGCTCCCCATACATCAGTCTGTATGTTACACACTGCTCCCCATATATCAGTCTGTATGTTACACACTGCTCCCCATACATCAGTATATGTAACACACTGCTCCCCAAACATCAGTCTGTATGTTATGCGCATTGCTCCCATACATCAGTCTATGTTACACACTGCTCCCCATACATCAGTCTGTATGCTACACAGCTCCCCATACATCAGTCTGTATGTTACAAACTGCTCCCCATATATCAGTCTGTATGTTACACACTGCTCCCCATACATCAGGCTATGTTACACACTGCTCCCAATACATAAGTCTGTATGTTACGTGTTGCTCACATACATCAGTCCATGTTACACACTGTTCCCATACATCAGTCTGTATGTAACACACTGCTCCCCATATTTCAGTCTGTATGTTACACACTGCTCCCCATACATCAGTCTGTATGTTACGCATTGCTCCCATACATCAGTCTGTGTTACACACTGCTCCCCATACATCAGTCTATGTTACACACTGCTCCCCATACATCAGTCTGTATGTTACACACTGCTCCCCATACAACAGTCTATATGTTATACACTGCTCCCCATACATCAGTCTGTATGTTACGCATTGCTCCCATACATCAGTCTGTATGTTACACATTGCTCCCATAAATCAGTCTATGTTACACACTGCACCCCATACATCAGTCTGCATATTACACACTGTTCCCCATACATCAGTCTATGTTACACATTGCTCCCCATACATCAGTCTGTATGTTACGCACTGCTCCCATACATCAGTTTATGTTACACACTGCTCCCCATACATCAATCTGTATGTTACACACTGCTCCCCATACATCAGTCTGTATGCTACACAGCTCCCCATACATCAGTCTGTATGTTACATATTGCTACCATACAACAGTCTATGTTACACACTGCTCCCCATACATCAGTCTGTATGTTACACACTGCTCTCCATACATCAGTCTATGTTACACACTGCTCCTCATACATCAGTCTGTATGTTACACACTGCTCCCCATATATCAGTCTGTATGTTATGCATTGCTCCCATACATCAGTCTGTGTTACGCACTGCTCCCCATACATCAGTCTGTATGCTACGCAATGCTCCCATACATCAGTCTATGTTACACACTGCTCCTCATACATCAGTCTATGTTTCACACTGCTCCCCATACATCAATCTGTATGTTACACACTGCTCCCCATACATCAGTCTGCATGCTACACAGCTCCCCATACATCAGTCTATGTCACACACTGCTCGCCATATATCAGTCTGTATGTTAAACACTGCTCCCCATACATCAGTCTATGTTACACACTACTCCTCATACATCACTCTGTATGTTACACACTGCTCCCCATACATCAGTCTGTATGTTACACATTGCTCCCATACATCAGTCTGTGTTACGCACTGCTCCCCATACATCAGTCTGTAGGCTACGTATTGCTCCCATACATCAGTCTATGTTACACACTGCTCCCATACATCAGTCTGTATGTTACCCACAGCTCCCCATATATCAGTCTGTATGTTACACACTACTGCCCATATATCAGTCTGTATGTTATGAATTGCTCCTCATACATCAGCCTATGTTACACACTGCTCCTCATACATCAGTCTATGTTACAAACTGCTCCCCATACATCAGTCTGTATGCTACAAGCTCCCCATACATCAGTCTGTATGTTACACTCTGCTCCCCATGTATCAGTCTGTATGTTACATACTGCTCCCCATATATCAGTCTATGTTACACACTGCTCCCCATACATCAGTCTATATGTTACGCATTGCTCCCATACATCAGTCTATGTTACACACTGCTCCCCATACATCAGTCTGTATGTTACGCATTGCTCCCATACATCAGTCTATGTTACACACTGCTCCCCATACATCAGTCTGTATGTTATGCATTGCTCCCATACATCAGTCTATGTTACACACTGCTCCTCATACATCAGTCTATGTTACACACTGCTCCCCATACATCAGTCTGTATGTTGCACACTGATCAACATACATCAGTCTGTATGGTACGCATTGCTCCCATACATCAGTCTATGTTACACACTGCTCCCCATACATCAGTCTGTATGTTACGCATTGCTCCCATACATCAGTCTATGTTACACACTGCACCCCATACATCAGTCTGCATATTACACACTGCTCCCCATACATCAGTCTATGTTAAACACTGCTCCCCATACATCAGTCTGTATGTTATGCATTGTTCCCATACATCAGTCTATGTTACACACTGCTCCTCATACATCAGTCTATGTTACACATTGCTCACCATACATCAGTCTGTATTTTACACACTGCTCCCCAAATATCAGTCTGTATGTTACACACTGCTCCCCATATATCAGTCTGTATGTTATGCATTGCTCCCATACATCAGTCTAAATTACACACTGCTTCTCATACATCAGTCACATTGCTCCCCATACATCAGTCTGTATGTTACACACTGCTCCCCATACATCAGTCTGTATGCTACACAGCTTCCCACACATCAGTCTGTATGTTACACTCTGCACACCATATATCAGTTTGCATGTTACATACTGCTCCCCATATATCAGTCTACGTTACACACTGCTCCCCGTACATCAGTCTATATGTTACGCATTGCTCCCATACATCAGTCTATGTTACACACTGCTACCCAAACATCAGTCTGTATGTTGTGCATTGCTCCCATACATCAGTCTATGTTACACACTGCACCCCATACATCAGTCTGCATATTACACACTGCTCCCCATACATCAGTCTATGTTACACACTGCTCCCCATACATCAGTCTGTATGATATGCATTGCTCCCATACATCAGTCTATCTTACACACTGCTCCTCACACATCAGTCTATGTTACACATTGCTCCCCATATATCAGTCGGTATGTTACACGCTGCTCCCCATACATCAATCTGTATGCTACACTGCTCCTCATACATCAGTCTGTATGTTACACTCTGCTCCCCATATATCAGACTGTATGTTACACACTGCTCCCCATACATCAGTCTATGTTACACACTGCTCCCCAAACATCAGTCTGTATGTTACACACTGCTCCTCATACATCAGTCTGTATGATACACACTGCTCTCCATACATCAGTTTATGTTTCACACTGCTCCTCATACATCAGTCTGTATGTTTCACACTGCTCCTCATACATCAGTCTGTATGTGCATTGCTACCATATATCCAGTCTGTCTGCATTTCTCCATACATCAGTCTATGTTGCGTAATGCTCCCCCATACATCAGTCTGTATGTTACACACTACTCCCATATATCAGTCTGTATGTTATGCATTGCTCCTCATACATCAGTCTATGTTACACACTGCTCCTCATACGTCAGTCTATGTTACACACTGCTCCCCATATATCAGTCTGTATGTTACACACTGCTCCCCATACATCATTCTGTATGCTACACAGCTCCCCATACATCAGTCTGTATGTTACACTCTGCTCCCCATGTATCAGTCTGTATGTTACATACTGCTCCCCATATATCAGTCTATGTTACACACTGCTCCCCATACATCAGTCTATGTTACACACTGCTCCCCATACATCAGTCTGTATGTTACGCATTGCTCCCATACATCAGTCTATGTTACACACTGCTCCACTTACATCAGTCTGAATGTTACGCATTGCTCCCATACATCAGTCTATGTTATACACTGCACCCCAAACATCAGTCTGCATATTACACAAGGCTCCCCATACATCAGTCAATGTTACACACTGCTCCCCATACATCAGTCAGTATGTTATGCATTGCTCCCATACATCAGTCTATGTTACACACTGCTCCTCATACATCAGTCTAAGTTACACATTGCTCCCCATACATCAGTCTGTATTTTACACACTGTTCCCCATATATCAGTCTGCATGTTACACACTGCTCCCCATATATCAGTCTGTATGTTATGCATTGCTCTCATACATCAGTCTATGTTACACACTGCTTCTCATACATCAGTCTATGTTACACACTGCTCCCCATACATAAGTCTGTATGTTGCACACTGCTCCCCATACATTAGTCTGTATGTTACGCATTGCTCCCATCCATCAGTCTATGTTACACACTGCACCCTATACATCAGTCTGTATGTTATGCATTACTCCCATACATCAGTCTATGTTACGCTGCTCCTCATACATCAGTCTATGTTACACATTGCTCCCCATATATCAGTCTGTATGTTACACACTGCTCCCCATACATCAGTCTGTATGCTACACTGCTCCTCATATATCAGTCTGTATGTTACACACTGCTCCCCATACATCAGTCTATGTTACACACTGCTCCCCATACATCAGTCTGTATGTTACGCATTGCTCCCATACATCAGTCTATGTTACACACTGCTCCCCATACATCAATCTGTATGTTACTCACTGCTCCCCATACATCAGTCTGTATGTTACCTCTGCTCCCATATATCCAGTCTGTCCTGCTCCGCTCATATATCCAGTCCGCTACACACTGCTCCCTCAGTTATCAGTCTATATGTTACGCATTGGTCCCATTACATCAGTCTATGACACACACTGCTCCCCATACATCAGTCTGTATGTTGCTTTGTGCTCCCATACATCAATCCATGTTACACACCACCCCCATACATCAGTCTGCATATTACACACTGCTCCCCATACATCAGTCTATGTTTCACACTGCTCCCCATACATCAGTCTGTATGTTATGCATTGCTCCCATACATCAGTCTATGTTACACACTGCTCCTCATACATCAGTCTATGTTACACATTGCTCCCCATATATCAGTCTGTATGTTACACACTGCTCCCCATACATCAGTCTGTATGTTGCGCATTGCTCCCATACATCAGTCTATGTTACACACTGCACCCCATACATCAGTCTGCATATTACACACTGCTCCCCATACATCAGTCTATGTTACACACTGCTCCCCATACATCAGTCTGTATGTTATGCATTGCTCCCATACATCAGTCTATGTTACACACTGCTCCTCATACATCAGTCTATGTTACACATTGCTCCCCATATATCAGTCTGTATGTTACACACTGTTCCCCATACATCAATCTGTATGCTACACTGCTCCTCATACATCAGTCTGTATGTTACACTCTGCTCCCCTTATATCAGACTGTATGTTACACACTGCTCCCCATACATCAGTCTATGTTACACACTGCTCCCCATACATCAGTCTGTATGTTACGCATTGCTCCCATACATCAGTCTATGTTACACACTGCTCCCCATACATCAGTCTGTATGTTACACACTGCTCCTCATACATCAGTCTGTATGTTACACACTGCTCTCCATACATCAGTTTATGTTACACACTGCTCCTCATACATCAGTCTGTATGTTACACACTGCTCCTCATACATCAGTCACCATGCCAGCCGCGATTGCTCCCATATATCAGTCTGTATTCGCATTGCTCCCACACATCAGTCTATGTTACGCCAATGTCTCCCATACATCAGTCTGCATGTTACACACTGCTCTCCATACATCAGTTTATGTTACACACTGCTCCTCCATACATCAGTCTGCTATGTGTACACACTGCTCCCATACATCAGTCTGTATATTACACACTGCTCCCCATATATCAGTGTATGTACACACTACTCCCCATATATCAAGTCTGTATGTTATGCATTGCTACTCATACATCAGACCTGTAGTTACACACTGCTCCTCATGCGTCCAGTCTATGTTACACACTGGCTCCCAACACATCAGTCTGCTATGTTGGCACACTGCTCACACATATCATTCTGTATGCTATGACACACTGCTCCCCATACATCAGTCTGTATGTTACACTCTGCTCCCCATGTATCAGTCTGTATGTTACATACTGCTCCCCATATATCAGTCTATGTTACACACTGCTCCCTATACATCAGTCTATGTTACACACTGCTCCCCATACATCAGTCTGTATGTTACGCATTGCTCCCATACATCAGTCTATGTTACACACTGCTCCACTTACATCAGTCTGAATGTTACGCATTGCTCCCAGCACATCAGTCTATGTTGCACTGTTCCCAATACATCCAGTCTGTATGTGATGCATTGCTCCCATACATCAGTCTATGTTACACACTGCTCCACTTGCATCAGTCTGAATGTTACGCATTGCTCCCATACATCAGTCTATGTTATGCACTGTTCCCAATACATCAGTCAGTATGTTATGCATTGCTCCCATACATCAGTCTATGTTACACACTGCTCCTCATACATCAGTCTAAGTTACACATTGCTCCCCATACATCAGGCTGTATTTTACACACTGCTCCCCATATATCAGTCTGTATGTTACACACTGCTCCCCATATATCAGTCTGTATGTTATGCATTGCTCTCATACATCAGTCTTTGTTACACACTGCTTCTCACACATCAGTCTATGTTACACACTGCCCCATACATCAGTCTGTGTTGCACACTGCACTCATACATTAGTCTGCATATGTCAGCATTGCTCCCATCCATCAGTCTATGTTACACACTGCACCCCATACATCAGTCTGCATATTACACACTGCTCCCCATACATCAGTCTATGTTACACACTGCTCCCCATACATCAGTCTGTATGTTATGCATTACTCCCATACATCAGTCTGTGTTACACACTGCTCCTCATACACCAGTCAATGTTACACATTGCTCCCCATATATCAGTCTGTATGTTACACACTGCTCCCCATACATCAGTCTGTATGCTACACTGCTCCTCATACATCAGTCTGTATGTTACACTCTGCTCCCCATATATCAGTCTGTATGTTACACACTGCTCCCCATACATCAGTCTATGTTACACACTGCTCCCCATACATCAGTCTGTATGTTACGCATTGCTCCCCATATATCAGTCTGTATGTTAGACACTGCTCCCCATATATCAGTCTGTATGTTATGCATTGCTCTCATACATCAGTCTATGTTACACACTGCTTCTCATACATCAGTCTATGTTACACACTGCTCCCCTTACATCAGTCTGTATGTTGCACACTGCTCCCCATACATTAGTCTGTATGTTACGCATTGCTCCATCCATCAGTCTATGTTTCACACTGCACCCCATACATGAGTCTGCATATTACACACTGCTCCCCATACATCAGTCTATGTTACACACTGCTCCCCATACATCAGTCTGTATGTTATGCATTACTCCCATACATCTGTCTATGTTACACACTGCTCCTCATACATCAGTCTATGTTACACACTGCTCCCCATACATCAGTCTGTATGTTACACACTGCTCCCCATACATCAGTCTGTATGTTACACTCTGCTCCCCATATATCAGTCTGTATGTTACATACTGCTCCCCATATATCAGTCTACGTTACACACTGCTCCCCGTACATCAGTCTATATGTTACGCATTGCTCCCATACATCAGTCTATGTTACACACTGCTCCCCATACATCAGTCTGTATATTACGCATTGCTCCCATACATCAGTCTATGTTACACACTACACCCCATACATCAGTCTGCATATTACACACTGCTCCCCTTACATCAGTCTATGTTACACACTGCTCCCCATACATCAGTCTGTATGTTATGCATTGCTCCCATACATCAGTCTGTTACACACTGGCATACATCAGTCTATGTTACACATTGCTCCCCATATATCAGTCTGTATGTTACACACTGCGCCCCATACATCAATCTGTATGCTACACTGCTCCTCATACATCAGTCTGTATGCTACACTCTGCTCCCCATATATCAGTCTGTATGTTACACACTGCTCCCCATACATCAGTCTATGTTACACACTGCTCCCCATACATCAGTCTGTATGTTACGCATTGCTCCCAAACATCAGTCTATGTTACACACTGCTCCCCATACATCAGTCTGTATGTTACACACTGCTCCTCATACATCATTCGGTATGTTACACACTGCTCTCCATACATCAGTTTATGTTACACACTGCTCCTCATACATCAGTCTGTATGTTACACACTTCTCCTCATACATCAGTCTGGATGTTACGCATTGCTCCCATATATCAGTCTGTGTTACGCATTGCTCCCATACATCAGTCTATGTTACGCAATGCTCCCCATACATCAGTCTGTATGTTACACACTGCTCTCCATACATCAGTTTATGTTACACACTGCTCCTCATACATCAGTCTGTATGTTACACACTGCTCCCCATACATCAGTCTGTATGTTACACACTGCTCCCCATATATCAGTCTGTATGTTACACACTACTCCCCATATATCAGTCTGTATGTTATGCATTGCTCCTCATACATCAGTCTATGTTACACACTGCTCCTCATACATCAGTCTATGTTACACACTGCTCCCCATTCATCAGTCTGTATGTTACACACTGCTCCCCATACATCAGTCTGTATGCTACACAGCTCCCCATACATCAGTCTGTATGTTACACTCTGCTCCCCATGTATCAGTCTGTATGTTACATACTACTCCCCACATATCAGCCTATATTACACATTGCTCACAACATCAGTCTATCATTACACACTGCTCCCCATACATCAGTCTCTATATTCGCATTGCTCCCATACATCAGTCTATGTGTAGCACACTGCTCCACTTACATCAGTCTAAATGTTGTACATTGCTCCCATACATCCAGTCTATGTTATACACTGCGCCCCAAACATCCAGTCTGCATATTACACACACAAGGCTCCCATACATCAGTCCAATGTTACACACTGCTCCCCATACATCAGTCAGTATGTTTGCATCGCTCCCATACATCAGTCTATATTAACACTGCTCCTCATTCATCAGTCTAAGTTACACATTGCTCCCCATACATCAGTCTGTATTTCACTGTTTCCCCATATATCAGTCTGCATGTTACACACTGCTCCCCATATATCCAGTCTGTATGTTATGCATTGCTCTCACACGTCCAGTCTATATTTACACCTGCTTCATACATCAGTCTATATTTACACTGCTCCCCATACAGCTCAGTCTGTATGTTGCACACTGCTCCCCATACATTAGTCTGTATGTTACGCATTGCTCCCATCCATCAGTCTATGTTACACACTGCACCCCATACATCAGTCTGCATATTACACACTGCTCCCCATACATCAGTCTATGTTACACACTGCTCCCCATACATCAGTCTGTATGTTATGCATTACTCCCATACATCAGTCTATGTTACACACTGCTCCTCATACATCAGTCTATGTTACAAATTGCTCCCCATATATCAGTCTGTATGTTACACACTGCTCCCCCATACATCAGTCATGATACCACTGCTCCTCATATATCAGTCTGTATATGTTGCACTGCTCCCCATACATCAGTCTATGTTACACACTGCTCCCCATACATCCAGACTGTATGTTCCGCGTGCTCCCTCATCAGTCTATGTTACACACTGCTCCCAGCACATCAATCTGCGCCATGGTACACACTGCTCCCCGCCCTACATCCAGTCACCATGTTACACTCTGCTCCCCATATATCAGTCAGTATGTTACATACTGCTCCCCATATATCAGTCTCACATTACACACTGTCGTACATCAGTCTATATGTTGCATTGCTCATCTGTCAGTCTATGTTACACCTGCTCCCCCATACATCAATTCCTTTATTATTTGCTTTTGCTCCCATACATCCAGTCCATGTTACACACTGCACCCTCATAAGGCATCAGTTCATATACTACACTACTCCCCATACATCAGTCTATGTTACACACTGCTCCCCATACATCAGTGTGTATGTAATGCATTGCTCCCATACATCAGTCTATGTTACACACTGCTCCTCATACATCAGTCTATGTTACACATTGCTCCCCATATATCAGTCTGTATGTTACACACTGCTCCCCATACATCAGTCTGTATGTTGCGCATTGCTCCCATACATCAGTCTATGTTACACACTGCACCCCATACATCAGTCTGCATATTACACACTGCTCCCCATACATCAGTCTATGTTACACACTGCTCCCCATACATCAGTCTGTATGTTATGCATTGCTCCCATACATCAGTCTATGTTACACACTGCTCCTCATACATCAGTCTATGTTACACATTGCTCCCCATATATCAGTCTGTATGTTACACACTGCTCCCCATACATCAATCTGTATGCTACACTGCTCCTCATACATCAGTCTGTATGTTACACTCTGCTCCCCATATATCAGACTGTATGTTACACACTGCTCCCCATACATCAGTCTATGTTACACACTGCTCCCCATACATCAGTCTGTATGTTACGCATTGCTCCCATACATCAGTCTATGTTACACACTGCTCCCCATACATCAGTCTGTAGGTTACACACTGCTCCTCATACATCAGTCTGTATGTTACACACTGCTCTCCATACATCAGTTTATGTTACACACTGCTCCTCATACATCAGTCTGTATGTTACACACTGCTCCTCATACATCAGTCTGTATGTTACGCATTGCTCCCATATATCAGTCTGTGTTACGCATTGCTCCTATACATCAGTCTATGTTAAGCAATGCTCCCCATACATCAGTCTGCATGTTACACACTGCTCTCCATACATCAGTTTATGTTACACACTGCTCCTCATACATCAGTCTGTATGTTACACACTGCTCCCCATACATCAGTCTGTATGTTACACACTGCTCCCCATATATCAGTCTGTATGTTACACAACTCCCCATATATCAGTCTGTATGTTATGCATTGCTCTCATACATCAGTCTATGTTACACACTGCTCCTCATACGTCAGTCTATGTTACACATTGCTCCCCATATATCAGTCTGTATGTTACACACTGCTCCCCATACATCATTCTGTATGCTACACAGCTCCCCATACATCAGTCTGTATGTTACTCTGCTCCCCATGTATCAGTCCTTATGTTACATACCCACTCCCATATATCAGTCTATGTTACACTGCTCCCATACATCAGTCTATGTACAGACTGCTCCCAAACATCAGTCTGTATGATCGCATTGCTCATACATCAATCTATGTTACACACTATCACCCATCATTCTGAATATTCGCATTGCTCCCATACATCAGTCTATGTTATGCACTGCTCCCAATACATCAGTCTGCTTAATATTGCAGCGTTGCTACCATACATCAGTCTATATTTACACTGCTCCCAAACATCAGTCACCATATTACACAAACTTCCCATTCATCAGTCAATGTACACACTGCTCCCCATCAGTCAGTATATAGCCATTGCTCCCATACTCAATCTATAAACCTGCTCCTCATACATCAGTCAGTTACAGTACTCCCATACATCAGTCTGTATTTTACACTGCTCCCCTATATCAGTCTGTATATTACTGCTCCCCATATATCAGTCCATATGTTATGCATTGCCTCACACATCAGTCCATACACCAAGCCTCATACACATCAGTCTATGTTACCACTGCTCCCCATACATCAGTCTGTATATTACACTCCCCATCGTTAATCTGTATGCGCATGCTCCATCCATCAGTCTATATTACACTGCCCATACATCAGTCATAACCACACTGCTCCCCCATCAGTCTATAATACACTGCTCCCCATACATCAGTCTGTATGCATTACTCCATACATCAGTCTGTGTTACACTGCTCCTCATACATCAATCAATGTACATTGCTCCCATATATCAGTCTGTATTTACCTGCTCCCCATACATCAGTCTGTATGCTACTGTCCTCATACATCAGTCTGTATGTTACACTTGCCCCCATATTCCAGTCTGTATGTTACCTGCTCCCCACATCAGTCTATGTTACCTGCTCCCCATACATCAGTCTGTATGTGCTCCCAATATATCAGTCTGTATATTACACTGCTCCCATATATCAGTCTGTATGTTATACATGCTCACATACATCAGTCTATATTACCCCGCTCTCATACATAGTCTATATTACACTATCCCCATACATCAGTCTGTATGTTGCACTGCTCCCCATACATTAGTCTGTATATTCGCATTATCATCCTCGGTCTATATTACACCACCCCCATATCAGTCTGCATATTACACACTGCTCCCCATACATCCAGTCTATACACACACCACTCCCCATACATCAGTCTGTATGTTATGCATACTCCCATACATCCAGTCTATGTTACACACTGCTCCTCGCCATCAGTCTATGTTACATTGCTCCCCATATATCGTCTATGTTACACACTGCTCCCCATCAGTCTAGCCATGCTACACCTCCTCATATATCAGTCTGTATATTTACACACTGCTCCCCCACATCAGTCTATGTCACACACTGCTCATACATCAGTTCACCAAGTTACGCGTTATCATACATCGGTCTATGTTAACACTGCCCCCATCATCCAATCTGTATATTTTTACTGCTCCCCATACATCAGTCTGTTACAATCTACTCCCCATATATCAGTCTGTATATTACCTGCTCCCCATATATCAGTCTCGTTACACACTGCTCCCGTACATCAGTCTATATTCGCGTGCTCATACATCAGTCTATATTACACCTCCCCATACATCAGTCTGTATATTGCGTGCTCCGTACATCAGTCCATACACACTGCCCATACATCAGTCTACACAACACTACTCCATACATCAGTCTATATTTACACTGTCCCCCGCACTCAGTCTGTATGTTGCATTGCTCCATACATCAGTCTATATTACACACTGCTCCTCATACATCAGTCTAGCACGGCTACCATAGACATCAATCGCCCATGTTACACTGCCCATACATCAGTCTGTATGTTGCACTGCTCACCATCAGTCTATATTACACACTGCCCATACATCAGTCTGCATGTACACACCCCTACATCAGTCTATTTTACACACTGCTCCCCGCCCTTAAGTCTGTATGTTATGCATTACTCTTATACATCAGTCTATACACACTGCTCCTCATACATCAGTCAATGTACCACATTTATCTCCATATATCAGTCTGTATATTTACACTGCTCCCCATACATCAGCCTGCTTATATACACTGCCTCAACCACGCTCAGTCTGTATCTTGCCTCTGCTCCATATATCAGTCTGTATATTACACTGCTCCCCATACATCAGTCATATTTTTGCCCCAAACATCAGTCTGTATGTTACGCACTCCCCTATATATCGGTCCTGTATGTTACACCTTCCCCATATATCAGTCTGTATGTTATGCATTGCTCTCATACGTCAGTCCATCAGCCCACACACCAAAGCTACTCATACATCATTCTATATTACACCTGCTCCGTACGCCATCTGCACACTGCTCCCCATACATTAGTCTATATATTAGGCATTGCTCCCATCCATCAGTCTATTTACACACCACCCCAGCCATGAGTCCTATACACTGCTCCCATACATCAGTCTAACCGTCAGATTCTTTACTGCGCCTCACTGAACAGTCGCCCAGAGATTTCTCCTTTGCTTGGTTCAAAAAAGTCGGTTAAAGTGTCGCTTTTTGCCTCGGTTTTTCAACCGAATTTCTGCTACTGAACCTGTTGGTTAAGTCTCTGTCTGTGGTGCCGTGAGTACTAGATATAGGTTTTGCATTTAGTTTCTGTGTGAACTTGTAAACATTGATCGTTCGGTTTGAACCATCGGGTTTAGTATTAAAAACGACTCGAATTTATTAGAGTGTGGTAACTAGTCCAGATCGGTTCTAAAAAAATGGATTTATTACATTTTTTCCAAGACCCGTAACACGGTCAGGAACCGATAGGGGTGTCTTGCCTGGTGGATTGCTGAAAACAGGGTAAGTTGTGGATAGGATTGGCCATGTCTGAGAAACCCAAGAAAAAAACCGGGCCCACTGGGTTTCAACACTGTAGTGTGTGTGGGGAAGCCTTTGCTAAGGCTGATCCCCACACCACCTGTGTTTATTGTTTGGGGTTTGACCACCTCAGTTCAGACTGCCAAATTTGTAAAAGTTTTCCCAAAGCTACCCTGGATAAGAGTAGGTAGACTTGAGGAAACGGAGGCCGAGAAGTCCGCTGAACCGGATGGATTAGCCCGGTTTGGTTCTGGACCGAACCAGAAGGAGTGCCTCTGACCAGGGCGAAACTTCTTCGGAGTAAAAGGAGAACCGGATTCTGAGGAGTCGGTTCTGCTAAAAGAAAGAAAAGGGAAAATCATCCGCTCGGATTCACAAGTTCTTTCTCCGACCGCTGATCAATAAATAGCCAAAGCGATATGATAGATCTTACTTGAGAGGCTCTTGCAGTAGGTAATTACATATAGGACTGGCGCGTCGACAACGGGTCCCCACGGGAAAATTTCTAGCTAGCAGTCCCTGGCGAGGGAGCTTCCCCACATCAGGTGACCAGCGTCATCCGACGTCAGTAGTATAAAGGCGGTCCTGACGCCCGCCCAGTTCTTTTTCCGCCGTTAGCTTGTGCAGTGCCTCGTGGTAAAGTTCGTGCTTCGTCAGCCCTACCTTTCGTCGGTTTTTACCGAAAAATAGTTATTCTTTTATGAATCGTCAGGTACATCGTCAGTGTATGTCATCCCCTACACCTTCCGAGCACAAAAACAAGTGTGACTCGTGCGGTGCCCAACTGCCACACATGGATGGCTATTCCCTGTGCCTTTTCTGCCTAGGCCCCGATCACCCAGTCGAGAAGTGCCAGCATTGCCTCAACTTCAACGCGGCTACCCGTAAACGGCGCCATCAGTCCCTGGAAGCCCATCTCCTCAAGAAAGTTGTCTTCATGGAAAAGGAGTTGAAAAGTTGAGGCAGGCATCTGCTTCCTGAAGGACATCGAAAAGAAGGACAAGGAGAGGCACTGGGAGAAGTCCTCTCTACTGTCTTCGCTTGCTGGAGATGCAGGGACCAAGGTAACGTCTCCTGACCGCTGATCGTCAGCCCAAGGTTTTGAGGAGGCGTCGCTCCCGCCTGCCTGGCTCGCGCTGCCTTTCAGGTGCCTCCGGCTAAAGGAGGCCTCCTGCTTCAGTTCAGCCGAGGCTTGCGGCCATTGGTGTGGGCCACCTCTAAGTCGGATGTCGGCCTCCAATGTCCACATGAGAGGGCGATAAGACGCCCACCTCGGGCAGCGTGACGGCCACTACCTCGGACTGGCTGACCGGCCTGCCTCCGTGAGGGTCTGCAGCCGCCCCGACTCCTGAATTTGTTTTGAGTCGCACGTCGCTCTCTGATGTGCACGGGCACCGCGACGACGGACTCCCAAGTTCGTCATACCTGTTCCCGGAGTTTCGCTGCCGCCTGGGGGCCTGAGTCACCCCAGCTGATCCGGGATTTTCTCCATCCCGACGGCGCGGGATCTTCTTCCGTCAGACCCTCCTCCATCGGAACCAGATCTGAATCGGCCCCCAGGCCCGGCCCGGACGCTGTGCCTCCTGTTCTCGACGCCGGGTTCTACTGCCCCAGGAGACATCCGCTTCCGATGTCCCTCCGCCGGGCCCTCCGCCCAGGCCCCAATGTGGGACCCACCCATGAGGCCGCTGGACCGGGCCGTCTGCTCCGGCAGCCCCCCCAGCTCCCAGGTACCCGCCATCTTATCAGACGCCATCGTACCTGGGACCACTGTATCCAGCGCCACAGTACCCAACGCTGGTCTTTCCGACGCCGCAGTACCCGACGCCAGGTTTCCCGTAGCCGGGTTTTGGATACTAGCCTTATGGGTACAACCCGTACACTTTCCCCCTACTCCTCCACCTCCACCGCTCCCACGGCCACCGGTGGATCTGCAGGAGACTTCTCCCTCCTGGTGCCAAGGCCAAGGCTCAGCTCACCAGGGAGGTAGAGAGACCCTTGACAACACGGTGCCGCCACCAGCTCCCGTACGTCCGAGATGGCACACTCCCTCACTACCTCCGGATTCCAGAGCTCTTCCCTCTGGGTCCAGAGAGGGTCAGGCACACGTGTTCACAGGTACCACCCAAGGAACCCGTTCCTCCCCCAAGTTGCGTAAGGGAGTCTTATTCTTCTTCCTCTTCTTCTTCCCTCTCGGATTCCTCGGACTCCTCCGAGGGATGCTCCGAGAGAGACAATGAGCCCCGCTCTCCATCTAAGCCCCGGCCGAGGACCCCTCCGACGCCTCCTCCGGAGGATCCATCTTTCATGGAGTTGCTTAGAAAAATCCAGGAGGTACACCAGTGGCACTCTTTGGAACCAGATCCTCAGCGACTTTTTTTTTTTCTTTTTTTTTCTTTTAGCTTTTGTTGACCGGGTAAGTGCACTAGACAAATCCTGCCTATTTTCAGGCACGACCCGGGGGAGGGGGATACAGATGAATACCAACTGACCTTGAACCAGATTAAGCTGTTGGTGGTATTTTTAATGGATGAGGGAAATTTGGCCAGGACACTGGGGAAATTCCCCTACTCTTTTCGATAAGTGTCATGGGATCTTTAACATCCACCTGAACTGCCACCAATCCAGGCAGATGGGACCTCGGTTTAACGACTCATCCGAAAGACGGCACCTCAGAAATGCAACACTCTTCTCATGCTGCATTACAGTGTCAGTACTGGGATATTAACCCAAGTGCCAGATGTGGGAACTGAACCCACAGCCCTCTGATCTCCCAGCCTCAGAGGCGAATGTGCTACCTACTGAGCCACTGACACTGTAAACTGACTTAAACTTGCCGAACATCTGGATCTGCCCATGACAGCGCCAACATTAGTGCAACCCTGGATTGAGCCTCACGCCGACCTTGTTACCACGATTTGGAAACAACCGTCGGCATTAGCCCCACTTCCCAGGAAGTCAAACAGGCTGTAC
The DNA here is from genome assembly GCA_016271365.2 of Neoceratodus forsteri. Lineage (NCBI taxonomy): Eukaryota > Metazoa > Chordata > Ceratodontiformes > Ceratodontidae > Neoceratodus > Neoceratodus forsteri. Next base: position 72,154,423 of record CM028136.1, read on the forward strand.
CAGGCTCCTGAGGGTGTGGACTACCTAGACTCTCACTCTCGGGCCGACTCGGTCATGATTAGCGCCGCTCACAGCCGCTCGGCACATCCAAAATATCTGAGCTCATCTCCTCCGGATAAGGAATCTCGCCTTCTGGACCAGTATGGAAGAAAGATTTACGCCTCCTCCACACTGGGAATTCGGGCCCTGAATTACGTCGCCCACATGGGGGATTACCAGAAGGCTGTACTTACCCAGGTGGAATCCAAGCTGGACTACTTGCCTGACTCCCAGGTCAAACAGGAGTTAGCCGACCTCGTCCGTTCTGCTCGTTCGGCCAGTCGCCACATTTTATGGCGACATGCATGCAGGTGACACTGCCGGGGTGGAGCTCCGCTTTGCCTTAGGGTCCACTGCCATGCCTGGCTCCACGTGTCAGGTTTGGTCCCGAGGTGCAATCCGCTATTCAGGAAGCACCTTTTCGGGGTCAGTGTTGGGGTGATGTCAAGGACATCATCACCGATTAGGAGAAGGGATGGCTCTGAAACTGTGGGATTCCATGTACCGCCCCCAACAACAGCAGCGCGCCCTTTTCACAGATGGATTCTGCCAAAGGCTAAACCACAGGAAGGCGTGCCCAAATGTGGGCCCATGAGCTGCAAAGCCCCCGCCCAAAAAGCAGCGGGTGCTTCGGCTCTTGGCGCTTCCACACCACCTTGGACTCCTTCTCTCCCACCTCCTCTGACTTTCCAGAGGAACCGGTAGGAGGGAGGTTTTCCTCCATCTTCCAGGATGGGAGAGGATAACCACGATTCTTGGTGCTCCAGCTTATAGCCTAAGGGCACTCCATAGAGTTTCTTCAGAAACCACCCCACCACCCACCTCTGAAGTCGGGTTTATTCATGGAACATCTTCCTTTGGTCCGGAAGAAATTTTCACTCTTCTCTTGAAGCAAGCGATAGAGCCCGTCCCCCTGCATCTTCAGGGAATGGGTTACTATTCCCATTTCTTCCTGGTCCCAAAAGAAGATAGGAGATCTCAGACCAATTCTAGATCTCAGTTCCCTGAATCTTTATGTAGAATACAAAAAGTTCAGGATGCTCTCTCTGCAGAGCCTTCTGCCCCTCCTTCGGCCGGGTCAATGGCTTTGTGCACTGGATATGCAGGATGCCTATCTGCACATTCCCATTGCCTTTCTCTCTCAAGTAGTATCTTCGCTTTATGCTTCAGGGGACCACTACCAATTCAAGGTGCTCCCCTTTGGTCTATCCTCGGCCCCCTGAGTATTCACCAAATGCCTGGCTGTGGTAGCGGCCCACCTGCATACAATGGGAGTTCAGGTGTTCCCTTACCTTGATGACTGGCTCCTGGCGGCCTCATCCAGGGAGGAACTCCTGCGTTTTCTCTCCCTCACTCAGCAGGTCTTCACCTGCCTGGGTATTACCATCAACCATTCCAAGTCTCATCTGGATCCTTCCCAGAGACTACAATTCATCGGAGCCATCCTCGATATGACTGTCAGCAAGGCCTTCCTGCCTCCGGACAGGGCGGCCTCTCTTCAATCCCAGATTTCCCTGCTATCAGAACGCAGGAGGGTCTTGGTGAGATTGGTCCTCCGTCTTCTGGGGCTCATGGTGGCCGCCATTCCGACGATCCCCCGAGCTCGTCTCCACATGAGAATCTCTCAGTGGACTCTTCGCTCTCAGTGGGATCAACTTGTGGATGACCTAGATCAATTAGTTCTGATCTCATCGCCGATGGTGCGAGACTTGCAATGGTGGATGGTTCGAGAGAACCTGTTTCAGGGGGTCACCTTCTTTCATCCTTCCCCCTCCCAGACTCTGACTACAGACGCGTCAGGCGAAGGTTGGGGAGCCCATCTAGGACCTCATCGGACCCAGGGCTTCTGGTCCAAGCTGGAACAAGCTCTCCACATCAGTGTTCTAGAGCTGGGCTGTGTTGTACGCCTCCAAGCCCTTCACCAATACATTCTCCCCCCACCCAGCTGCTCAGATGGACAACATGCGTGTAGTGTGGTACATCAACAAACAGGGAGGAACTCAGTTCTACCCTCTATGCAGGGGAGGCAATGAGGGTTTGGGATTAGCACACAACACGACTTTCACCTAACGGCGATTCATGTTCCAGGGGCTGGACAACACTCTGGCAGACAGGCTAAGCCTCCTCTGCCCTGCGGCTCACGAGAGGAACTGGACAAGGGGTACTAGATGACATCTTCAGCTTTGGGGACTCGTGAGGTGGACCTGTTCACCTCCCCCAAACTTCCCACTTTGCTCACTGCTCCAGAGCGAGGCGCTTCTGGAGCGACGCTTGTCTCTAGAGACTGTCACGGAGACGCACAATAAAAAACTATGGCTGGGACCTAAACGCAGGGGTACATTATGCTTAGGAAGGATAGAAAGGAGGGCAGAGGGGTGGAGGGCTATGTGTTCATTAGAGATGACATAGAAATTGCTAGGGTAGAAGAGGCAGAGGAAATGTGGAGGACTTATGGGTCACTTACGCATCCCCAGCAGGAGATAAGATCAGCTGGGTGTAGTATATGGGCCCCCGGGATGAGTGATGTTCTAGAGAATGGTTTGCTGGACAACATCATTGCCCAGTGTAGACCAAAAGGGAAGAGTGGTGTTGATGGGGACCTTATATGCCAGGTACAAACTGGGGAACCATGTCCTGTAAGGTGGCCAGGAGCAGAGCTGCTGGACGGCTTCCAAGATATGTTCTTAACTACAGCATGTGATGGAGCCCACAAGGAAGGGCATGTCCTGACGTGGTTCTGGCAGATGGGGATCTGGTAAGGGACATGGTTGTAGAGGACCCCTGACTGGGAGCGACCACAATACTGTCTGGTTTCAAATAAGCATGGGGGGGGTGAGATCTAGGACACTGGCAGTGGACTTGAGGGGGCAGACTTTGTGGGCATGGGAAATATTCTCAAGGATCACTTGAAGGGTATTACATCAATGACAAGTGTGGAAAGGAGATGGGAGGTCATAAAAGGCGACTTCATGAGGCAGTCAAGATCTGCACTAAGTTGAAACGTAGAGGGACAAGGTCACATAAACCATGCTGGTGGTCCAGTGAGGTACATGTAGTGGTCAGAGAAAAGAAGGCGGCCTACAAAAAATATAAAACAACAAGAGGGATAGGATAAGGAAATGTACCATCTTGCATCTAGAAAAGTCATCCGGATGGTGAGGGAGCAAAGTCCAGTAAAGAGCAAACGTCGGCACACAGGGATACATGGAGGAGAAAAGGGTTCTTCCAGTACATTGGGGAGCGGAGAAAACTAAGGGCCATCTCAGCAGATTGAGATCAGAAGGAGGGTGGGTGAAGAGGCGAGGGACCAGGCAGAGGTATTTAACAAGTACTTTGCTCTGTGTTCACTAGGGAGGGGATGGATATCTACAGAGCAAAGCACATGAGGATAGAAGTGCAGGAGGGGATCAGGGGAGCAACAGAAATGGAGCAAGAGGGAGGGAGAGGTACCCCAGGGTGTCACATCTGATAAGGATAAAAGGCCAGTAAGGTGGAGGGACGGATGATGCTATCTCCGGCCAAAGGGTGTGGTTAGCCTCAAGGCTCTAAAGAAAGATAAATCTCTGGCTGATGGCATTCATCCGAGAGTACTATGAATTGGCGGACATACTGGCTGCACCTCTGGCAGAGCTCTTCAACAGGTCACTTGAGCAGGAGGGTACTCAGGGATTGGTGAGAGGCATGGTGCCAATCCATAAATGGGGGCCGAGGGAAGTACCAGGTAACTATAGACCCATCAGTTTGACCTGGTGGTGGAAATTAATGGAGAGTATACTAAAGGAACAATTGGGGTGTACTTGGAGGAGGTGGAGGTCTGGATAGTCTGCAACATGGGTTTGTGCCAGGTAGACTGCTCAAACCAATCTTGGAGTTCTACAAATGGGTAACATCAGAACTGGACAGGGAAAGCCTGTGGATGTATTATTCTTAGACTCCAAGGCGTTTGACTCTGTCCTCCACAATGGTCTGGTGGAGAAACGATGGGGTTAGGAGTAGGCCCTTTGATGGTCAGATGGATTGAAAACTGGCTAGCTGGATGCACCCAGAGAGTAGTGGTCTGTGGGAGCTCTCAACCCTAGAGAGGTTGGTAGTGGGGTACCGCAGGGCTCGGGTCCTGGTCCGATCCTGTTAAATGCATACATATCGGATATCAGGGAGGTATAGGGTGTGAAATGAGTCTCTTAGCTGATGACTCCCAAGATGGGAGCAGTAGTTGAGGGAGAAGAGGAGGTTGGCCCTGCAAGGGGACCTGGACACCCTGGAAAGCTGGGCTCACACATGGAAATTAAATTTCAATATCACCAAGTGCAAGGTGTTGCATCTTGGTCGGGGAAACCCTAAACACAGGTACACCCTGGGAGGGGAGGCGCTGGAGGCCTCAATAGGGGAAAAAGATCTAGGGGTCATGGTGGATGCATGTATGAATAACTCTGAGCAGTGCAGGAGAGCGGCTAGCAAGGCAAACAGGATGTTGGGATGCATCATAAGGGGGATCACCTCTAGGACCAAGGAAGTGATTCTGCCGCTGTACAATGGACTGGTTAGACCACACCTTGAGTACTGTGTACAGTACTGGAGAACACACTTGAAGAGGGACATACAGCTCCTGGAGAGGGTACAGAGGAGGGCAACTAAGATGATACGAGGGCTAGGGGATTTGACGTATGAGGACAGACTTGAGCTCTGCCTGTTTTCATTGAAGGAGAGGAGAGACAGGGGACATGATTGAGGTCTTCAAGTACACTAAGGAAATAAATAGGGTAAACATGGAGGAGGGATCTTTAGACTAAAGCAGGAGGTATCACCAGAGGCATGGTTTAAAGTTGGAAGGTGGAAGGTGAGGGGAAAGAGGAGGAGGTTTTCACTGAGAGGGTGGTGGACCCTTGAATGCACTCTGGCGAGCTGGTTCAGAAATCACAGTGGAGGCTTCCAGAGAGGGTGGGACAGACACAGAAAGTGGATGTATCAGATGATGGCCTGTCCCAGGGGTGGGGATGGATGATAGGGGTTTCTGGAACACAATGGAGGGGAGGGCCTCGGCACCCAAGTAGGGATCTGAGGTTCGAGCAGACTCGACAGACCATAAGGCCTAATCTGCTGGCAAATAGAATGTTAATATGTTAGACTGGAAGGACAGATTCGTCTATGCTTTTCCCCCAATTCCTCTAATCCCATGAGTATTACAGAAACTAGCCACAGAAGGAGCACAAATTATTCTGATCGCTTCTTTCTGGCCCAGGCAAATCTGGTTCTCTCTTCTACAACAATATTCAGAGGATCCTCCTCTTCCTCCTCCTCTATCTCGAGGTTTGCTGACCCAGGACCAGGGGACCCTAGTGCGTCCAGGGCTCAAATCCCTCCAACTCCATGCATGGCTCCTGCAGACCTAGCCCAATCCTGTTTTGGGTCTCCCAAAAGTGCTGGACATTTTAGTGGAGGTTGAAGCCATCCACCAGGTCCACTTATGCCATGAAATGGAAGAGATTCTCTATTTGGGCAGCCTCCAAGAACGTGGAGCCTTTCTCCTGTTCAGTGGCCTTGGTGCTGGAGTACTTGCATCATCTGTTCGATCTGGGTCTCAGCCATTCCTCCTTGAAGGTTCACATGGCAGCTATCTCAGCCTACCATGTTCCCTTCGCAGATAAAGCTTTCACTCAACTGGAGGTCTCCAAGACTTTTCTTAGAGGGGTCCTCCATCTGAGACCCCCCATCCGTACTCCTGCTTCCCCTTGGGACTTGAACTTTGTCCTCGAGAAACTTACTCTTCCTCCTTTCGAACCTGCAGCATCTGCAGATTTGAAATTTCTTTCATGAAAGATGCTCTTCTTGGTGGCCATTACTTCGGCTGGAAGAATCTCCAAGCTTCAGGCCCTGATGTGCAAAATTTCTTACTTGATTTTTCACAAAGAACGAGTTGCTCTTTGCACGAATCCTAAGTTTCTACCTAAAGTAGTAGCAGAGTCTACCTTAAATCAGTCCATAGAGCTACCTGCCTTTTTTACGCAGTACTCTAACCAGGGGGAATATTTACTCCATACTATGGATGTTCACCGGATTCTGAGATACTACACCAACAGGACGAAGGATCTCAGAAAGACTGATCAGTTGTTCATCTCTTTTGCTCACAAAAGGGAAGGCAATGCTGTTTCCAAGCAATACCTGTCTAAGTGGTTGGCTCATTGCATCACTTTCTGTTATGACAAGTGCAACAAGACCCTCCCGGGTCAAGTCAGAGGCCACTCCACGAGAGGAGTAGTTGCCTCTGCGGCTTGTTTCAAGAATGTTTCTGCAGCAGACGTATGCGCTGCTGCTACCTGGACTTCCGTCCATACCTTTACGAAACACTACAGTTTGGACATTGCCTCTCGCCGTAGAGCAGGCTTCGGGCTGGCTGTTTTGCAAGGCCTCCTGTCTTGAGGCTTGCACGGCTAGAGCTACTTCTTGGAGTAGTTTCCTCCTCCCGGTGTCTTTTCTTTGTTCCAGACTGCTTGGGATTCAGTCCTATATGTAATTACCTACTGCAAGAGCCCTCTCGAAGTAAGATAGTACAGTTACGTAAGAACTTACCGTAACAGTAGATCTTTGAGAGAGGCTCTTGCAGTAGGTAATGCCTTCCCACCCTCTATCCCCCTAGGCTTTTTCAGCTCCTTTTCCAGGAATGGAATCACCCGCTTCTCTCTCATCTGGGCCTTCCTGGCCTGTGGTGGGAAAGAACTGGAAGGCGGGCGTCCGGGACCGCCCCTTCATACCGACGTTGTATGACGCTGGTCATCTGATGTGGGGGCAGTCCCTCGCCAGGGACTGCTAGCTAGAAATTTTTCCGTGGGGTCCTGCCGCCGGCCGGCGTCAGTCCTATATGTAATTACCTACTGCAAGAGCCTCTCTTGAAGATCTACTGTTACGGTAAGTTCTTACGTAACTGTACTTTCAATCGCTAACTTCGGTTCTGGCCGAACCGGCACCATCTGTCAGGGTCTCGGTTCGGTCGGTTCCCCCGGTTCCGGATTATACTTTAGAGGAATTTTATGAACTGGAGGAGGAGGAGGAGAGTATGAGGATAATGATGATGATGGTGATTATGAAAGTCTGGATGTGCCTATTGACCCGGACATCTCCCCAGACAGACCTTCAGGTGTTTCTCCTCCTAGGCTTTCTGAGTCCCCTTCCCATTTTATGTTTTACAAGAAAGTGGCTGAAACCCTCCAGCTTCCAATGGAAGAAGCAGTAGAGGATCAGGAGGAGCCTGATTTTGTAGAGATGATGGACATCCCAGAGTCCAGGAGATTGTCTGTTCCCCTCCATAAATCTTTTGGAAAATAGACATTTAAAATTTTAAAGACTCCTAATTCCATACCTCCTGTGGACAGAAAAATGGACAAGAGGTATACCCTTTCAGGCTCGGATACGGAGTTCCTTTCCCAGCAATGCAGCCATGTAGGGGTAGTGCAGGCTGCTGCCTGTGATAAGGCAAATATTCCCTTGGCTTCACACACCCCAGATAAGGACTCCAGGAGGATTGATGCCATGGCAAAGAAGCAGTACATGGCAGCATCCTTGGGACTCAGGCAGGCTAACTATATGGCCTACACAGCTAGATACCAGAAGTCCAGGTGGGACACTGTGCTGGCTCTGGCTAAACAGGCCCCTGACCAGCGTGCCAAGGAGCTGGAGCAGGTGGCTGCGGATGGGATTGAGGCATCCAAGGTGCAATTTCATGCTGCTGTGGACTCCAGTGATGTTTCATCTAGAGTCATGGCTACATCTGTGGCCCTTCGGAGGATGGCTTGGCTCAGATGTACTTGTCTATCACAAGTTACCCAGGCTAAGGCCATGGATTTCCCTGTCATTGGTAATTCTCTGTTTGGGGAGCAGACAGAGAACTACATGAAGAAGATGGATGAGTACAGGACCACCTATAGGAGTGCCAAAAAAAGGCAAGCCACTCCTTAGAGACAGCATTCCAGGGGCAGGGGCAGGCCTTTTCAAAGGCCTTTTTACCAAGCCCAGGCCTCCTCTTCTGCTTATGCTCAGAGGGGGTTCTTCAGAGGGAGAGGCAGATGGGGAATGAGCAGGCCTGCTTCCACCCCTCAGCCTAAAGCCCCTGCCAAGCAGACACCCTGATGGGTCTGCCCGGGCCGATTCTCCAATACCTGTAGGGGGCAGGCTGGCTTACTTTGTCCAGGACTGGAAGTCTTTAACATCAGTCAAGTGGGTCCTGGAAGTAGTAAGCCAGGGACTGGTTCTCAGCTTCAGAAAATTTCCAAAGATGAGAACCAGATCCTTTCCACCTGCAAATCCATCAGAGACCCTTGCCCTAGAAGCAGAGGTTTCTTCCCTTCTGGCTCTCAGAGCCATAGAAAGGGTTCCTATCCTACACTGGGGCAAAGGATTGTACTCCAGGTACTTCCTAACCCCCAAAAAGACAGGAGAATGGCGGCTCATCCTGGATCTAAGATATTTGAACAAGCACCTTTTAAAACCAAAATTCAAATGGTGACTCTGGGAATAATTCTGCCCTCTCTAAGGCCAGGGGACTGGCTAGCCTCCCTGGACCTCAAAGATGCCTATTTTCGCATTCCCATCAGGTGCTCCCAGAGAAAGTACCTCAGGTTCGAGTTGCCCTCAGGCCACTGTCAATTCAGAGCAATGCCCTTTGGCCTAACATCAGCCCCAAGGGTGTTCACAAAGTGTCTGGCAGTAGTCGTTGCTTTCCTAAGGAGAAAAAAAATCTCCATCTTTCCATACTTGGACGACTGGCTCATAGTGGGTCAGTCTCCAGACCAAGTCAAGTCACATCTTCAAATAACTCAGCAAGTGCTCACTTCCTAGATTCCTCTCAACCTTCCAAAGTCAGTTCTCAAGCCAGTACAGCTCCTCACCTTTATAGGGGCAGAGCTGGATACAGTAAGAGCAAAAGCCTTCCTTCCCCTGGACAGGGCAAGGACCCTTATAGAACTGGCCTCTTCATTCACCCTTCAGGTGTCTTGACCAGCAAGGCACTTCTTGCAGCTTCTGGGTCACATGGCAGCCTCTACAGCAATGGTCCAGGGGGCAAGATTCCAGATGAGGGACATTCAGTTCCACTTAAGAGCCTTCTGGTCCCAAAGAAAGGATTTCCTTACCAAACTAGTCCTAGTGACTCGAACCCTGATCCAGGCATTGCAATGGTGGTGGGATCAGGACAATTTAAGACAGGGAGTTCCTTTTGTCACTCAGTCTCATTCAGTAATACTCACCACAGATGCCTCCCTGCTGGGCTGGGGAGCCCACTTGGGGGATCTTATCACCCAAGGGCTGTGGTCACTGCAAGAATCTCTGCTTCACATCAATCTCTTGGAACTCAGAGCAGTGTTTCTGGCACTGCAAGCCTTTTCCAAATCTGTACAGAACAAGGTGGTCCAGATCAGAACAGACAATACCACCACAATGTGGTACATCAACAAGCAAGGAGGCACTCAGTCTATGGCCTTGTGCACAGAAGCAATGAAGTTGTGGTCTCTGGCCTATTCCCCTGCAAACCTCTCTGATAGCAGTTCACCTCCCAGGGAAGGACAATGTCCTAGCAGATGCTCTCATCAGGATATCTCAGGGCCATCACGAATGGACCCCAGATCCCCTAGTTTTGGAAGTGATTTTCTCCAGATGGGGTACTCCACAGATAGATCTTTTTGCAGCCCCAGACAGTCACCAACTTCCTCTCTTTTGCTGCAGACCCCCAGTCTTGGGCTCAGTCCCCCTGGATGTTCTGGTACTGAATTGGGAAGGGAAGTTCCTGTATGCTTTCCCTCCTCTCCCTCTCTTGTTCAAAGTGCTAGTCAAGATCAGGTCTCAACCATGCAAAGTGATTCTGATTGCTCCAGACTGGGCCAGACAGCCCTGGTACCCTCTGTTACTGTCCTTAGCAGTCCACCTTCCCCTGTCTCTTCCCAGGAATTACAACCTGTTGACATCCTCTCAGGGAAGGATTTGGTATCCGAACCTCAAATCTCTCAATCTCAAGGCCTGGCTCTTGAAGAGCAAGAGTTTGCTGATCTGCACCTCTCTCAAGGGGTTCTGGATATGCTTAAGGCTTCTCAAAAGCATTCCACTAGAAAGACTTACAACTCCAAATGGAAAAGGTTCACTATTTGGTGCTCTAATAAGCATATTTCTCCAGAATCTGCTCGGTTGCCTACAGTCCTGGACTATATGGTTCATCTTAATGGCTTGGGGCTTAGACCAGCTACACTTAAAGTGCATCTGGCAGCTGTTTCTGCCTTCTTGTCAGTAGGCAAGCCCTCTCCTCTTTCAGCCCATCCTGTGTTTTGTAAGTTCTTCAAGGGATTGCTGCACACCAATCTCCCCTTTAGGGACCCTGCTCCTGCTTGGGACCTAAATGTTTGCATTGCTCAGCTTATGCAACCACCCTTTGAGCCTTTGTCCTCTGCAGAGCTTAAGTACTTGACTTGGAAAACTGTGTTTTTGGTAGCCATTACCTATGCCAGGCATATCGGTGAATTGCAAGCCCTGTCAGTGGAGCCTGATTTTATCTCTTTCTATAGAGATAAAGTGGTCCTAAGGACTAACAGGAAGTTTTTGCCTAAGGTGGTGTCAGATTTCCATCTTAATCAGTCTGTGTCTCTCCCTGTTTTCTTCACTGACCATTCCTCCTCTGGAGAGAGGAGGTTGCACAGCCTGGATGTAAAAAGGGCCCTTAGCTACTATATAGAGCACACCAAGGGTCACAGGTTTGAGTCCCTCCAGTTGTTCCTCACATATGGAGAGGTCGGTAAGGGCAAACCTGCCACTAAAAGATCTGTTGCCAGGTGGATTGTCTCTTGTATACAATTCTGCTTTGAAAAACTGGGTAGAACCCCACCTTCAGGCCTGAGGGCTCACTCTACTAGAGGTACAGCTGCTTCCCTGGCTGCTGCCGGGGATATTCCTATCTTAGAAATTTGTCAAGCAGCCACCTGGAAAACAGTCCATACATTCACCAAGCATTACTCTCTGGTTATCCAGGCTAGGAGTGATTCTCGGTTTGGCACAGCAGTACTTCAGAGCCTGTTCCCAAAGTAGGTTCTGTCCCTTCTCCATGGAGGTACTGCTTTGTAATCTGCAATAGTCAGAATATAGCAAGACTTCATGTTGTTTGAAGAAAAAATTACTCAACTTAGTAATGTTATTTTTTCTAATGGAGTCTTGCTGTATTCTGACCTCCCCCCTGCCTCCCCTCTCAGAACCTGGTTTTTGGGATGTGTTTGGGCAGGAGCAGTGTTGGCACCCTAGAGGTGCCCCTTTCTCACCTTCCTTTATTTTGGGTGTGTTGTGTTTTGTTTTTTGGGTTTCCTGACTTGAGTCTTTGCTTTGAAACCAAAAAAACCTTTTTTGATAAATTTAGTTGCCAGTTGGCTAGTGTGAGTCTTACAGTTTCCACACAGAACTTCTAGTGAGTACTGTTCGTAAAGATCTGATGGTTGGAGTTTAAACAACAGCAGACAGAGACTTCAACCGAGCTCGAGCTCAGCGTTCCATGCCCTGCATGGAAAGTTAACTCTTTGTTCTCCGGGGCAGTTCAAAGGTTGGTGATCACTGCAATAGTCAGAATACAGCAAGACTCCATTAGAAGAAACAGCATTACTAAGGTGAGTAATTTTTTCTTATCTGCCATCATATTCTATGTTTCTGTGTTTCTCGTGAGCACTGTCGTTTCGTTACTCAGTCCCGAAAGGTGATTTCACGGTCACTGTGCGGAATCACCTTTCGGGACTGAGTAATGAAACGACAGTGCTCACGAGCAAATTTGATGAAAAAATTCTGAAAAATGACTGAGTTATGAACATGTGTTGTGCAGCTTTTATACACGCTCCTAACTTCACCAATTTTTTATATTTTCACTCCAGATTTTTACCATTGTCATTTTTGCACACCTCCTTATTAACAGTACAGCTGTCATTTTTTACATCCTGCCCAAAACATATTTTCGCACCTGTGGCACAGAACAGCACGGCCGCGCTGCAAAATCACCTTTCAGGACAAGTGAATGAAATAACAGTGGCACTCTTCATGAGATGGGGTCCTAAAAAGGCCATGTTGAAAATATGGTGACACAACTCCAAAAAATGGCCAAGTTACACCTGGTCGTTCAAACTTTTCTACGCACATGTGTAACTTTGGTCATTTGGCAGCTTGCCACAGCTGTATCGGTTCTGGCTAGAACTTGTTTTAATAGATATCACTTGTATCACAAAGATGGCCTACATCTGAATAATAAAGGAGCATTCATTTTAGCCAGACTCACTAAAACCCACATGGAACTCATTCCTTTAAACTAGTACAGTTGGGGTAAGGGATGAGTCAGATACATATACAGAAAAAAACTAAAAAATCCACAGAAAACCATCGTAAACAAGAAAGAGGGAACAGAGAAAGCGACAATCTAAAGCAAATGGTATGTAACGCCATGCGTTTGAATAATAAAGCTGGTGACTACAGGCCCTTTTAAGTTCAGACAAACATACTGATATTGTCCTTATCCCTGAAACATGGTGGAACAGAATGACACCTGGAACAAGAATAGTCCACGTTACCACTTGTTAAGCTTAGGACAAATAGAAAAGGAGGGGGAATAGCAGCACACATTTCAGACAAGCAAAAAATAGCAGATATAACCACTAACATTAAAAAATGCAATGTCGGCTGGCCCGGTGGCGCTGAGGGTTGAGGCGCTGGACACCACACTGCACCACACCGGGCGAACCGGTTTTGGGAATGGTGCCCGGCTGGGTCGGTAGGGAGGGAGGGATTGAGCATCCGGAGGACAGCTCTCCTCTCCTGGGGAGGGACAAGGGTCCCTGTTCGGCACTTGGCTGACCTCTGGCAGAAGCCGGAGACACAGCAAGCACTGAGCGTAGTGAAGGGGCGGGGAGTGGCAGATGTCGGTAGCATCACCTTGACGTCAGAGCATTAGCCACTCCCCAGAACAGGGGAAAATGCCCTTCAGCTCCGGAGGAGCACTGGAGCTTGCCCACGATATGCGGCCGCCCTCCTGGCACCCTCCTGACCGACTCTGCCAGAGGAATTCGGGGTGTTGGGGCCCACCTCGTCCCCACCCGGGGGGTAAACTGAGGCTATATGGGTGATGGAGGACTGACCAGGTAGGAGCGGACCACAGTGGGATGACTCCTAGGTGCTCCTGAGGAGACCAGAGCTAAGGGGAGAAGGAGAAAAAAATAGTAAAAAAAAAAAAAACGCAGTGTCCTTACTGAGACTTTATGGGTTCAAATTAATCCTAACACTAAAGATACTCTTACAGTAGGATTGTGTTATCGGCTACCTAACACTGACGAAGGCACACACAATGTACTTTTAGAAGAGATGATAAATGCAGTAGATGTGGGGAACCTGATCTCAACAGGAGACTTCACCTTAAACGATAGTGATTGGAAAATAATACGGCAAGAAGTCGCCAAAGTGATTTATTCTTGAAAACTTGCATAGAACAAAACCTAGCACAGCATGTTAAAGCTCCGACTAGAGACAAGAACATACTGGACCTAGTCCTGAGTACTGAAAATGTGAATATTGATAGCTGTGAGGTGACGTAGCCATTAGGCAATAGTGACCATTCATGTATACATTTCACAAGTCTGTGCACACCAAACAGGGTGAGAGGCTGTACAGAAATCTATTTATATAATACAGCCAACAAGGATGAAATCAATGCAGAGATTGCAAGCATAAACTGGTCAGATAGTCTTCAAAATAAAACTGTAGAAGAATACTGAAAATGAATAAAAACAACCATTTTTGAAGTATGTGATAACCAGATTAAGTGTATCAAAAAATACAATAGCAAAGGTTTAAAACCAAAATGGTTAAACAGAAAAATCATGAAAATAAAAAAAAAACAAGACATATGCGCAGTATAAGTTGGCAAAGAAGAAGACTGGAGCATATTCAGACAATCACAAAAAGGTGTAAGAATGCTATAGACAAAGCAAAAACACATGGAATCGAAATTAGAAAAAGCAACAACCAAAGGAAACGGCAAACAGTTCTTTGGGCACATTAATTCTCTAAGGAAATCAGACTGTAAACTAATGGCAATAGTAGAATGCAATGAGATTATCTCAGATCCAGTAAATACGGCTGACACATTTAACAGGTATTTTTGCTCAGTTTACTCAGAGACAGGACCAATATGTGTAGAAGGCATACCATCCAATCATGTCCACTTCAATTCAACAAAAGAAGAAATAAAGAATAAAATAGAAGGGTTCAAAGGGTTTAGTGTACCAAGTTTAGATAAAATTACCCCCCACAGATGCTTTTAGTATTAAAAGAAACTATCAGTGTTCCATTGGAAATAACGTTTAATAAATCTGCAATTACAGGAGAGGTGCCAACAGACTGGAAAACAGCAAAGATAACCGCCATCCTATAAAAAGGGGAATAGGGAGGACATACGTAACTACAGACTGATAAACATGACAGCTAAAGGGGAGGTTCTGATAATGGGAGGCTTCAACATGCCAGATACAGATTGGTCAATACCAGCAGGAACATCTGCCAGAACTAGACACATGGTGGATTCCCTGCAGGGGGAGGGCCTCAAACAACTGGTACAACAACCCACGAGACAGGGCTATCCTAGCTCTAGTGCTGGCTAACAGGGAAAGGATCACAGATCTCCAGGTGGAAGGTCACCTGGGGGCCAGTGACTATAACGTGGTATGGTTCATGTTTTGCCACTACAACTAAATCATCTCATTCCAAGGCAAAAATATGGGACTTCAGAGGAGCTAACTTTGATAAGATGGCCAACAGAGTTAAGCTAGCCCTGGCAAAAAGAAATACAGGTGAGGGGGTACAGGCAGAGTGGGCAAGCATAAAGGATGCAGTACTTGAAGCAACATCCCATTGTGTTGGAGAGAAAAGGAAGTGCAAAAGAAGAAGGAAACCACTTTGGTTCTCAAAAACAGTAGCAGAAAAGGTCAGAGCCAAAAGGCTGGCCTTCAGGAAATATAAGGGAACACTGCGGGATGAAGATAGGGAGGCTTACCAAACTTCTCTAAGGGAAGCAGGGAAAGCAGTAAGGCAGGCAAAGGCCCAAACCGAGGAAACACTAGCACGAACAGTAAAAGAAGGTGACAAGACTTTCTGTAGATACATTAGTGTAAGGAGAAAGTCCAGAGGGGGGTATTGCTAAGATCAAAGGAGATAAGGGGGCGTGTGAGAAGGAGGACCATGTAAAAGCATCTATCCTAAATAGATACTTCTGCTCAGTATTTACTGAAGAGAAGGTAGGGCAGGGCTCACATCTTGGCACCATGGACACGGGGGGAGAGATGAGCACTAGTCCCTTCACAAAAGAAAGGGTCCTATAAGAGATTGATAAGCTCAGGGTGGACAAGGCAATGGGACCTGATGGCATACATCCCAAGATACTAAAGGAGCTAAGGGTGGAACTAGCAGAGCCATTATCAGAACTGTTTAGTGAGTCTCTGAGCACAGGAGAGGTCCCAGAAGACTGGAGAAGGGCTCATGTGATCCCGCTCCAGAAGAGTAGTAGCAGGGAGGAGGCAGGGAACTACAGACCAGTCAGTCTTACCTCAGCAGTGGACAAGATTATGGAGGCACTCCTTAAGGAAAGGATAGTGCAACACCTGGAATCCATAGGAGCACAGGATCCAAGACAGCATGGGTTTACAAAAGGAAGGTCCTGTCAAGCTAATCTTATAGATTTCTTTGACTGGGTAACCAGAGTGGTGGACCAAGGGGGAACAGTTGATGTCGCCTACCTTGACTTCAGCAAAGCTTTTGATACTCTTCCACATAAAAGATTGATTAATAAGCTGGGTAGGCTTAGGTTGGGTCAGAAGTTGGTCAAATGGGTGGCAAACTGGTTGGTGGGCAGAAAGCAGAGAGTGGTGGTTAATGGTATACAGTAAGAAGAGATGCAAGTCACAAGTGGGGTACCTCAGGGATCAGTCCTGGGGCCAGTCCTCTTCAATATCTTCATCAGTGACATTGCAGATGGACTGGAGGGTAAGGTTTGTCTGTTTACAGATGACACCAAGCTCTGCAACAGAGTAGATGATCCAGTTGGGGTGGGCAGAGTGAGAAGAGATCTGGATAAACTAGCAAAATGGTCAGAAGAGTGGCAACTGGAGTTAAATGCAAAGAAGTGCAAGATCATGCACATAGGGAAGAGAAACCCTGAAGCCACCTATAGGCTGGGAGGGGAGTTGCTGGCAGTCACAAGGGAAGAAAGAGACTCGGGTATCATTATCTCCAATGACCTGAAATCATCCAAGCAGACCGCTAAAGCAGTAGGTAAGGCTAGGGTGTATTAGTAGGGGTATCACAAGTCAGAAGAGGGAGGTAACAATCCCTCTTTACAAGACACTGGTTAGGCCCCATCTAGAGTACTGCGTGCAGTACTGAAGGCCACACCTTCACAATGACATTAACCAAATTGAGGCAGTCCAGAGAAGGGCAACCAAAATGGTGCAGGGATTGCATCAGAAAACATATGAGGACAGATTAACGGAGCTCAATATGTATACCCTAGAGCAAAGGAGGGAGAGAGGTGATATGATCAAAACATTCAAACACCTTAAGGGCATTAACAAGGTGAAAGAGTCTAACGTTTCAATATAAGAAAAATAGGACAAGAGGACACAGCATGAGATTAGAGGTGATACCCAGGCTGGTAAAAACCTGAAGGGTAAGGGAGTGCATGAGTTCCTTCCTGGATGGGGTCGCCAGGAGCCAGTTGTCCAGATACGGAAAAACCTGGATGGCATAATGCAAGAGAACCGTATACAGTTGCAAAGCGATAAGTTATGGTCCATTCATGTGACAGTAAGTTGCGGGGGAACCATTCATGGGTGGCAGCCCCCAAGTGCAGTTATAGTTCTGGTGCTTAAGCTTGGGAATAAATTTAGAAACTGCTGGACGGTACAGTGGCAAGCTGGGATGGGAAGAACCAGGTGGGGGGGTCAGGACCCAAAAAAGTGTATATTGTTAGGATCCCAAGGTCGCTTTTCAGGAGTCAGGGTAGGGAAGTAAAAAAAGTGGTAGAAGAGCTAGGATGAGGACTAGGTTGCCAAAGAGGACTAAGACAGGTAATAGGTACTTTGAGCGGTAGGAGTATGACAAAGGGCCATGAATACGTATAGGAGGACAGAGGAAGGAAAGAGTGAGATTATGGAGTATTGAGGGTTAGAAGTTGGTAGGATAAAGGAATTTATGCTGGGATCAAGAAAAGCATTTACAAGGTTCCTTGATGAGATGAGATTAAAGTGTCTTGAAGGTAGATTCACTGACCGGAGTACTCAGCTTCAATGTTTTCTGAAGTTTGTTCCAGAAAGAAGGCAACATGGTACTTATAGCTGCTCTACCAAAGCAAGACTTGACTCTGGGGACTCTCAGTGAGATGGATGTAAGGCTTCTCAAGGCATATTTGCCTATTTGGTTTAAAGGGAGGCAGTCAGTGATATATTGCGGAAGTTTGTTTGAAATTGCTCTCAGTGTCCATAGGGCAGCATTTCTGTTCCATCTATATTGGAGGGAGGACCAGCCCACAGCTGTATATAGGGAGCAGTGGTGTGTAGAAAAGGGAAGACCTGTGATGAATCTCAGAGCTGTATGGTACAGCGTGTCCAGTTTTACGAGATAAGAGGCAGCACATTGACTGTACAGGAAATCCGCATAGTCTGTCAGAGAGAGGAACGTTGTTTGGACCAGACGTACTTTAGCATCACTTGTTAGAAAGCTGCTGATCCTAAAGAAAAGACCTAATCTTTGTCGTAGTTTTTTTAGAAGCTCCTCTACATGGTCTATGTAGGATAGCCTGTGGTCCAGCCACACTCCCAGATATTTGAATTTATTGACAAATTCCAATTTTTCTCCAAGAATTGTAGAAATTTGCAGTATTAAGCCTGTATTAGCCGGGTTCGCTGTATGTATCAGCAGAGAGAAAAGCATAGCTTTGGTTTTCTTAGCATTAAGTACAAGTTTTTTGTTTAGGAGCTGGTTTTGTAATAAGTTAAATTCGGCTTGCAAGTCACCGCATGCAGCTTCTGGGGTTGGGCGGCTTAAATAGAGTACTGTATAATCTGCAAACAGATGGATGTTGGCCCTGGTTATACAATCATCAATGTTGTTGATGCAGATGGCAAACAATAATGGACCTAGTATAGATCCCTGGGGTACCCCTCTCAGTAGAGGTTTGAGGGTTGAGAATTCACCTTCAGCCTTCACCTGCTGGAGGCGGTCAAAGAGATGGCTATTAAACCACTGCAAGGACAGTGAGTCCAACCTTATTGCATGCAGAGAGGAGAGGAGAGAGCAGCCTATGATCGACAGTGTCGAAGGCCTTACTTAACTCTAAAAAGACAGCGCAAACGTAGTTCTTACTGTCCATTTCTTTGTCAGTCATCAGTCACCTTTGAGAGAGCTCTAATAGTACTATGTTTCACTCTGAAGCCTGATTGGACTGGATTTAGTGTAATAGGGCTGTGTTTCGCCCTGAAGCCTGGTTGGACTGGATTTAGGAGATTTGTAGATTCTAGGTATAGTCACAACTGATTGCTTACAATATTTTCCAGTAGTTTTGCCAGTACTGGAAGAATTGAAATTGGTCTGTAGTTGCTTAGATCACTAGAGTCCCCTGACTTAAACAGAGGAATGACATGTGCCATTTTCCATGTGGATGGGATAAACCCTAGGGACAGGTTAAATAGGTGTGTCATAGGCACGGCTAACTTGTGCTGTGTCACTTTTAGGAAATAGGGGTCAATCATGTCTGAGTATCAAGTATGAACACTGAAATTGACAGACATCAAACGAGATCTAGGTGTCATAATAGACAAACATTTAGATTTTAGAGATTGGTGTACAAATGCTGTTTCAACGCAAACAGAGTGGTCAATGTCATCAAAAGAAATATTAAGAGCAGAAAAACCAAGGTTTTACTCCCATTGTATAAATCGTGTGTCAGGCCCCACCTTGACGTTTGTAGTTAACTTTGGAATCCCCACAAGAAGGTGGACATAAGCAGAATAGAAAGGACACAACATAGAATGACTAAAATAGTAGCTGAAGTCAGGGACCTTCCATATGATTAAAGAACACACAGTTTAAAACTGTACACGTTAGAGGACAGAAGAATGTGGGGAGACTTGCTGTTCTGTGATGTTATAAATGATCCATCTCTTGCGGACGAATTAAACATTAGCTCTGGCATTAGAGGGCATGTACTACAAGTGCAGGGAGGACAGTTCAGCAGTAACAAACAGAAGTATTTTTTCACTGAAAGAGTGGTGAATTCATGGAATGGACTGCCAGAAAGTATTGTAGTAAGTGAAACTAAGGAAAAATTCAAAAAATGGTTGGATAAGTTCCTAACAGAAGGAGGAAAATTGAAACGTTACTACTACCATTAGGAGCTGTTATGGCCCAAGGGCTTTTTTTTTTTTTTTTTTTTTTGCTCCTTTCACAATAGTGACAAAGTATCTCAGAGGGTCTCTGAAATGCTTTTGGCTGTCTATAAACCATCCACCAAAAACACACAAAGCCAAATGGAAAAGATTTCTATTTGGTGTTCCAAAAGCGACTTGAACCCTTTCAGGTGTCTGCCAGAAAAGGTTTTGGAGTACTTGCTGAACTTTTCTGATCCTGGCCTACAGTATTCCACAGTTATGGTTCACCATTATGCGACAGCAGCTGTCCGCAAACCTGTAGGTACCCTCTCTGTGGCACCAGTGCCACTGTTTAAGAGGTTCTTCAGCGGTATTATGGACACAAGGCCTCCAGTCAGGAAGCCAGTGGCTCCCTGGGACCTCATCCTTATATGGATATGCTCACTCGCAAGCCCTTCGAGCCTATTACAACTTCTGACATGAAGTTTCTAACTTGGAAAGCAGCATTTCTGTTAGCTGTCACCTCTGCAGGCAGAGTATCTGAAATCCATGCCGTGGCACTCGTGAGCTGGCCAGTAACTGATACCGGCCCCCTACCTTCCTCCATTCTGTTTTTCCCACCATTGAGTGCACACCATGGGAGCACTAGTCAGTCATATGTTGCTGCATCACAAGTCTTTCCTTGGTTCATCACCATTTGTTCGATGACGTACCCCTCAACATCATCTCCTATCAGTGCCGTTTTTATTATTTTACTCTCTAGTGTGGTGCCAACCCTTTGCTTTACTGTTTTTTTCCTCATAGCACTATGTCCGGTTCTGAGGAGCATGGGAAGAAGCCCTCCAAGAAGCAGAAGGATGGCTCCCCAATGCATTGGTGTTCCTGTGGGGGACACATTGCTGTCCGGGACTGGCATGGCGCGTGTTAGACCAGCCTCAGCTCTGACCACAACATAGACAGCTACGACATCTGCTTTCCCTTGGACTATCATACCTTAGAGATCCCCATGTTTAAGGAAACATTAAAAGGGGTCAGAATCAGGCAACAAACCCACAGCATTGCAGGTTGCTGTCTTACCTACAAAATGCTGTGCTCCATTTTCTTCAACATGCTGTTATTTGTGAGTCGCTAGGCTCTAATGGTAGTGACACAATGTAAAGAAATCCCTCCGATCCGTATTGAAAATGGTCGCTCCAGTAGCTTCCTAACATGGCGGGTACATCTGTACATGGTTATGTCATCTGAGCGATATCACTTCCGAGTGTAATGCATTCTTTAGTTTAGTTTATTGGTCTAGGAATTAATACCTTTGAGCCAAGGCTCTTTTACAAAGGTACCACGTCACATAGTACAGAAAAAAACAAGACATGTAATAACAAAAATGTTCAGCAATTTACAAAGGCAGTAATAAATCAATAATTATTTTTTTCAAGGAAGAAATATACTCAGAGGCGTTTAAGGAAAGATAAGGAGGGAAAAGTAGGAGGAGATAGAGGGAGAAAGAGAGAAAAAAGAAAGGTGACTCAGTAGCAGACAGGACCAGTTAGTGGTACTCCGAGTGTCTTTGTCAAGTGACGGGCCATGGTGAGGGATGGACAATGGAGGGATAAGCCTTTAGTCAAAACAGTCACAGGAGCTGGAGGCAGAGAGGTGAGCGTAGAGCATGGATTTGAAAGCTCCCAGTGATGTGGAGGATAGAGTAGGTAAGCTAAGGGCATTGTACCAGGTAGGGGCCGGTGGGCAAGCGATGGGTGTCCTGAGCAGTCCGGCATCTGGGGACCTGAAAGGTTGGTGCTCAGTCTTCTGGTGGGACGTGCCGCTATTCAGACAGAGTAGGTCTTGGATACACGGTGGAGTCAGTCCCAGGATTGATTTTTTTGCCATCAAGCAGATGAGATACACGAGGCGATTGGAGAGTTGTAACCAGCCAGTTTTCGAGTAGAGCTCACAGATGTGGGTCCGTCTCTGTGCACCAATGAGGAGTCGACATGCCTTGTTTAGTGCGGTTGAGATGCGTCTTAGTGAAGTGGTAGTGGCTGAGCCATAGATAATTAGAACATAGTCTATGATTGAGATTATGGAGCTTTGTATAGCAATCCTCAGGGCAGCTTGGTTAAGGAATTGACGGTTCCGAAATAGTATTCCAATGCATTGGTTCACTGTTTTCGCTGTGTTATCAATGTGGGCCGCAAAGGTAAGACCTTGATCAAAGGTGATGCCAAGGTATTTGAAGGTATTCATTTGTTCAAGTGTACTTCCAGTGGAAGTTTTTATAGTGATTGGAATATGTCTATTTCTGTTTTGATGACTGGTGAAAAGCATGGTTTTTGTTTTTTTGTGATTTAGGACCAACTTATGATCAAGGAACCACTTTTCGACACGAGAGAAGGCAAATTGCTGGTTCTGACGTAATGGGTTGGGATCCTTGTGGGAGGAGAGAATTACAGCGTCATCAGCATATAAGATTAATTTTTCTGGGCAGGATTCAGGGAGAGAGTTTAGGAACAGGCTAAAAAGGAAAGGGCCTAGGACTGATCCCTGAGGTACACCTGAGAGGACAGGTTTAGAGTCAGAGAGTACGTCAGAGATTTTTACTGCCTGTGAGCATTTTGTCAGGTAACTTTTAACCCAGGCACCTGGTCCTTCAGTGAGCCCAAGCCTGAGCAGTAGTGAGATTAGTAAGCCATGGTGAACAGTATCAAATGCTTTTGTGAGGTCAGTGAAAACAGCTCCGGTTTGGTAGCCTTTGTCCATAGCAGTGTGAACTTCTCCTGAGAAATCTAGTAGGGCCGTTGATGTACTGTGCCCTTTCCTAAATCTGTGTTGCTGCATACAGAGTAAATTATACTTTTGCAGGTAGTCTGAGAGTTGGTCAGCCACAATGTGTTCAAGTGCTTTGGAGAGGGGTGGGAGTATTGATATAGGTCAATAGTTCCCTGGTATGGATTGGTCACCCCCTTTGAGCACTGGTGAAACTATAGCAGACTTCCATTTGTTGGGAAATTGACTTTGGCAAAGGGAAAGATTGAAAATTTTGATGAGAGGGTGGATCACTTTGTCCACGGTGAGAGATAGGATTTTCAGATTAATAGTATCACTGCTTGTTCTGGATTTAGAGCAGGCCTTTTTTATGTATTTGTAGGCTTCATGTGCTTTGACTGTTTTGAAATGAAATAGCAGTTGGTCAGTTGAGGTGATTTGGGATACGAGATTTGGCAAGGGCAAGTCCGAGAAGAAATCTGACGGGAGGACCCACTGAGGTCTGTGAATGTTTTATTTAGGGCATCAGCCATAACCTTTGGGTCAAGGGTAGTGGAGCCATCAACATTCATAATAGTGGGAGAGGATTTTGATTGCTTACCCGTAATATTTCGGATGTTGTCCCAGAAAGCTCTCCTGTCACCCCAGGTAGTTGCAAGGGCATTTTTGAAATAGGAGCTCTTCTTTTGCCTGATTTGTGAAGTGCATAGGTTTTGTGCCTGTTTGTACTTCTGTATGTCCTGCAAGGAGCCCGTGGCTCTGGCTATGGCCCAGAGATGGTCACGAGCTTTGAGTTGAGCCAGTAGTTTGGCTGTGAGCCAAGAATTTGAGAGACCTTTGATTTTACACTTTTTTTAATGGAGCATAAGTGTCACATGCAGTGTTGAAAGTTGTGATAAAGTATTCTAGGGCAGCATCAACATCAAACGTATTGAAAATTGACCAGTCCTGTTGCAGGAGACAGGTCTTGAGTTTAGTGAGATTTCCATGTGGTAGCACTCTACTTGAGATAATTTTGGGGGGTGGTTTAAGGAATTTATTCGACCAGGTACAAATCACAGGGGAGTGGTCACTGAGACAGTCAGAGAGAACAGTAGTGTTTTTTATCCGGTCCGGGTGACTAGTGAGTATCCAGTCAATGAGAGTGCATGTTCCAGTCTTGTAGTTTTTTCTAGTTGGGGAGTTGACCATCTGCGTCAGGTTGGCTACTAGGATGGCATCTTTGCTGGATCCAGTATCAGAGGTGAGCCAATTTATATTGAAATCACCAAGGAGGAGGAGCTCGGTTTCTGGAGGTTGCAATCTTACAAATTCAAGAACTGTCTGGAGACCAGATCGAGGATCTTTAGGAGGGATATAGACTGCAGCCACTGTGAGCACTTTATTTTGGGCACCAAGAAGTAGTTTGACAGGGAGAAGTTGCACTAGGGTGTTTGTCGAGGAGAAACTGACAAGGTGACTAGAGAGGTTGTCCTTAATGTAGATAGCACAACCCCCCCCCTTCTTATTTGACCAGTTGAGTCTAAAGAGATTGTAGCTTTGAAGCGAGACAGCATGATCTGGGGTGCTTGGAGACAGCCAGGTCTCAACAATGGCTAGTATGTCAGGATTATTTTGACCAATGTAGACTTGAAGGGTTTCCAGCTTAGGAAGGAGGCTGCAGATATTTAGGGTAACAATGGAGAGACCCCTATCTGCTTTCCTAGCTTTGTTAACCTGTTTGAGACAGGGCCAGAGTTTGGGTGGACCCCACCTGACATTAGAAGGAGGAGGAGCAGGAGTTACAGTGATATCACCCGAAGCTCACAGTAGGTTATGATTTGCCTCTGCTTCTTATTTAAGGGACAGTGTGGTCTTCTAGGGTCCCAGCAAAGGGTGATGGCTAGCGACAGTTGTTGATCTGTCATCTTTCTGGCAGGATATGCAGCAGTTTGCACCTAGTCCTTAGTAAGGGGGTGCCTCAGGTAATGGTGAGGAGGACTTGCCATGGTTCCATGTTGTAGGTAGCAGGTTTTGATGATTAAGGTGGGAGGCAGTGAGGGGTAGGAGGAGGAAGGAAGTTGGCATAGTGGGAAAAAGAGGGAGAGGGCCAGGAAAGACAAGAGGTAGAAACTAAGAGAAGGCATTGATGATGAGAGCAGCACAGTGCTGTGTTCTAAAAAGGTGTCAGGCAAAGGGGTGGGAAAATCTAAGTAGAAACGAGGGAGGAAGTAACTTAAGAAATTTAGGGTTTTGAAAGGGTATAATTAGAACTGTAGAGAGAGGAGTGCTGTATTCTACATGGGGTGTCAGGCAACGGGGTGGGGAGAACAAAAACAAAACAAAAAATAGGATGTAAACTTAAGAGATTTTTTGTAATGAAAGGATGTGCTAAGAACTGCAGAGGAAAGGAGTCACGCAGAGCTTAGGAGGAGGGGGAGAGTATAAGCTGTGGGACAGGATGGAAGGAAGGTTAGGGGGTGGGTCCTTTGTGCATGGGTGGAGCGAAGAGCCTATTTAATAAAGATCGGAGGGGGGAGGGGGACGGACATAAAAATTCAGCCAAGAGCAGTGCAAGTGTCAATGGGAGAACAGTAGCTGGAACCAGTGGCCAATGGGCGAGCGTCTCAGAGCGCAGTCAGCCAATAGCAGCCGATCCCTGCTTCCCTGGCCCAGTGGAAGTCCTTACCCGGCTTCTATGAGGGGTTTGCAGCACCTGGTGGTGGCGTCCGGGGGCCCCGAGCCGTGCCAACGGGGCACACGGCTGGCCGGTCCAGGAGTCCGATCTGGGGTAGAAGGAGAGAGGCAGAGGTAAGAATGCAGTATTTAACAAAAAACTGAAGTTAAAGCAGACAATAGAGTGGTGACGCTAACAGGGATTCATTCGGTCAGGGGGGGGGACAGGGCAAGCAGGTGAGGCAGGATGGAGAGTACAGGCGGAGATAGAGAGACAAGCAGTAGAGGAAAAAAAATTAAATGATAAAAGAGTGGCCTTCAGAGGTGGCGGGGGTGGGGGTAGCCGCTAGGGAATGATCAAGTTAAGTAGCCGAAAATGGCAACTGGCGCCGACTGGGCTGGTCGGTTTGAGCAGCTCAGAATCAGTAGGGAGGCTATGGAGAAAATGAAGGTACCAGTGAAGCGAGAGTGGCGGTGTTAGAGAATTAGGATTTATAGGACAGAGGTAGGCAGGCTGGGAAAAGGTGGGGGAGAGAGCTATGGCTCACTGACAAATCCCTTGGAGAGGAGAGAAACAGTGCACTGTTGAAAGTAGGCAGCCGAGCAGGCCGTGATCACAGCACTGGGCTAAAGTTTTTAGGTGGAGGGGCTGGGCCTTGTGTGACCGTCTGAATCAGAGAGTTAAATGCAAGGAGCAAGTCAGAACGATTTGGGCTAAAGTTTAGGTGGAGAGGCTGGACCTCATGTGGGCATCCGAGTCTGAGAGTTAGTGCAGGGGGAGAAATTAGAGAGATTAGGGAGCAGAAATGAGACAAGTTTGTGCAGGCTGGCCACACACTGGGGAAAAAATCATGGGACAGGAGTCAGATTGGGCTAGCACACTGAGGGAAAAAAAAAAGAAATCGTAGAAAGGCAGTCAGAATTGGGCTAACAGGAGCCAGAGCACAGTGTAAAATAGCAGAGATAGAGCAGCAAAAAGTACAACAGTCACCGTGCAACAGTAGTGCAGTCACTATCCTCTTTCAATTTTTAGCAACTAGGAACTGTAGTCTAGGCAGTATAACAATCAGGAACACATGCCAATGATAGTAAAATGCAAATAAAACAAACTTTTTTAAAAAACAGTATGGGAAAAAAACTTGTACAAGCTAGAAGCAGTATAAACAGAAAATACGGCAACGTGCTGTAAGCAATTTGTTTCCTGCAGCAGGTTGGAGAAATTCTTGCAGTATATCAGTTATAGTCTTAAGGCAGTGAGAAAAGAAAGTGTCCGGGCGAAAAATTCGGCCGAGAGCAGTGCAAATGAATGGGCACCAAGCCCAGCACAGCACACTCTCAGTAGTACCAATGGGAGAACAGTAACTGGAACTGGTGGCCAATGGGCGAGCGTCTCAGAGCGCAGTCAGCCAATAGCAGCCGATCCCTGCTTCCCTGGCCCAGTGGAAGTCTTTACTCGGCTTCTGTGAGGGGTTTGCGGCGGCTGGTGGTGGCGTCGGGGGGGCCCCGAGCCATGCCAACGGGGCACACAGCTGGCCAGTCCAGGAGTCTGATCCAGCTTCTGTGAGGGGTTTGTGGCGGCTGGTGGTGGCGTCGGGTGGCCCCGAGCTGTGCCAACGGGGTACACGGCTGGCCGGTCCAGGAGTCTGATCCGGCTTTTGTGAGGGGTTTGCGGCGGTGGCAGGTGGTGGCGTCGGGGGGGCCCCGAGCCGTACCAATGGGGCACATGGCTGGCTGGTCCAGGAGTCTAATCCGGCTTCTGTGAGGGGTTTGCAGCAGCTGATGGTGGCGTCGGGGGGGCCCCGAGCCATGCCAACGGGGCACACGGCTGGCCGGTCCAGGAGTCCGATCCGGCTTCTGTGAGGGGTTTTCACCAGCTGGTGGTGGCATCGGGGGGCCCCGAGCCGTGCCAACGGGGCACACGGCTGGCTGGTCCAGGAGTCCGATCCGGCTTCTGTGAGGGGTTTGTGGTGGCTGGTGGTGGCGTTGAGGAGCCCCGAGCCGTGCCAACGGGGCACACGGCTGGCCGGTCCAGGAGTCCGATCCGGCTTCTGTGAGGGGTTTGTGGCAGCTGGTGGTGGCATTGGGGGGCCCCGAGCCATGCCAACGGGGCACATGGCTGGCTTGGCCAGTCCAGGAGTCCGATCTGCAGTAGAAGGAGATACTGTGATACTAGCATTAAAAAAGCGTTTCTGCATAGAATCCTTTACTGTGCAGGTGTGAAAAGGTTGTGACACCTGCACAGTAAAGGATTTTATGCCAAAATGCTTTTTTAATGATAGTATCATCAATACTTTATAAGGTCTCCATATAGAATGCATTACACTTGGGAGTGATCTTGCTCAGATGACGTCATCACGTACAGACATACACACCATGTTAGGAAGCTACAGGAGCGGTCGATCGGGGGGATTTGTTTACATTGTGCCACAACC
This sequence comes from Neoceratodus forsteri, assembly GCA_016271365.2. NCBI lineage: Eukaryota > Metazoa > Chordata > Ceratodontiformes > Ceratodontidae > Neoceratodus > Neoceratodus forsteri. The sequence continues at coordinate 72,181,718 of CM028136.1, forward strand.
TTTGGACCCTAGCAACTCACAAATAATAGCATGTAGAAGAAAACGTAGCACAGTATTTTGTAGGTAAGGCAGTAACCTACACTGCTTTGGTTTTTGCTGGCTGCATTTTGACCCACTTACTTATGAGTCCTTTAAAGTGAGATTGCAAGTACCCCACTTTTGGAGGCAGGCATTCTACTAGGGATGCCAAGGTGCAGTCCCTGGGCTCTTCCCCTGAGCCCCTTCCCAGTACTATACATACTGAGGAAGACCAGGCCTCTCCACGCTCTCTCCCCACCAAGACATTGGAGAGCCTGGTGGACAGTCAGTCTCCCCAGGGCACCAGCTGAGCACCCCTCCCAGTCCATCAGCCCTTTGGGGCAGTGGATGCCCCCTTAGTGGTGAGGCCGAGGCTATACACTGGGTCTACACCAGTGGACACCTTGGTGTTGCCTCAGCTCCTGGTACTTGGGCCAGTAGCGGTGAGCAAGGTGGTGCTGACCACAAGACTAGGTCCCTTTTTGGTGCCATTCACGGTTCAGTAGAGGGAAGGCCTCTGAAGCCAGTCCTTCTCAGGCCCTTGAGGTGCTTGTCATATCTCCTTCCGAGCAGTTGAATGGCCTTGGAGAGGACTGTGGCGAAGACCTTGGGCCTGCACAGGAGACTGGTGAGGATGGGGGTCTGAAGATAGCTAGCTGTCAGCTCACATGTGCACGTCACTGACGTAACCACATACAAAAGAAAATACAGGTACTCCCAAAACCTGTAGTTAGACCAGCACCTTGTTAGTTGTGAGATAGTTTCAGAGCAATATACTAAAAGTCATATGCAGTTCCCATCCAGAGATATGGTCTTATTGACAAAAAAACTAAGTTTGGATTCACTCCTTAAGATCTAATTTTTTATTAAAGAAATCAATGCAGTACATGCTAAATTTTTCTTCTTAACTCTTAGTCTGCCAACAGCATTAGAATGTATAGGAATTCTAGATACATATATTAGTCCGAGGCATAGCAAGGGTTAAAATATTTTCATTGCACATATCTCAAGCTCCCATTGACATTCAGATGTATAATCCACAAATAATTGTCTGTCTCTTTAAGGTGATGAAAATGTGTTATTCGCCAGCACCATTCAATATGTAGTCTGCAAGTAAAATCATGAACATAAACATCTGTTCCTTTAAGATGATGTAAATTCATTATCCACAAACGTAGTTCTTCACATAAGGTGGTTCGCCGATGACTCCAAATTAGGTGCAGTACAGTGGTGGACAGGGTAGAGGGTACTCCAGGAGGATCTGGGAAGACCTGGACACTGGTCAAGCACATGGCAGCTGGGGTTCAATGCTAGGAAGTGCAGTGTACTGCATTTCGGGGCCAGGAACCCAGGGTACAGTTACAACTTAGTGGGGAACAGTTATCTGTCTCAGAGGAGAAGGATCTGGGTGTGATGATCACAGGGAATATGAGTCACTCAACACAGTGTAGAAAAGCAGCTGCAAAGGCCAACAGAATGCTGGGGTGCATTGCTAAGGGGATCACTTCTAGGAGAGAGAAGGTTATTCTGCCACTGTACGGTTCATTAGTGAAGCCACAGTTGGAGTACTGTGTGCAGTTCTGGTGCCCATTCTTAAAGAGGCACGTCAGGCTCCTGGAGGGAGTACAGGGGAAGGCATCCAAGATGATCCAGGGAATGGGGGAGAAACCTTATGGAGAGAGTCTAAGAGAGCTCACCATGTACTCCCTGAAGGATAGAAGGGACAGAGGCGATACGATCGAGACCTTTAAGTACAAGAAGAGCATAAACAAAGTTAGTACTGAGGGCATGTTTCAATTGAAGGGGGAGGATCACAAGGGGACATAGCCTGAAGCTGGAGGTGGAGGTTCAGGAGGGAGCTGAGGAAGCATTACTTCACAGAAAGGGTGATGGCAGCTTGGAACGCGCTGTCTGAGGAGGTGATCTCACTGGACTCAGTGGGGAGTTTTAAGAAAGGATGGGATAGGTGCATGGGCAAGGTACAAGTAGGGAGAGAATTAACCAGGGGAGTGAACTCAGGGTGGGAAAATTTGACGAAGGGGTGAAGGGGGGAGCAGCAGTTTTCTGAACTGTGAGCTGTGCTTTCGAGCAGACATGATAGACCTTGAGGCCTAAATCTGCTGGTATTTTTGTATGTTTGTATAAACAGAACTTTGTGCTTTTTTTTTTTTTGTTACTCTTTTTAACCCCTCTCCAGCATCCCACATTCAGGAGGGAGCCCTAGGCCAGTCCCCCCGATGTCTGCTGGCCGGCGCCGACCATCTCCTCCCAGGGCTTACGCACCCTGACAGGGTCAGTGGGGGGTACCCCAGGCCCCCACCAAAGACTGGATCCAGCTCAGGTCGGCACTGCGACTGGTTGGGGATCTGCAAGCCCCCCCCCCCCATCATCCAGCCGCCAGAGATATTTTTTTATTTTCTGCCTGTTGGTGGGGCGTGCAGGGACACCAGTGATGGTGCCTCGCATGCTCCCGTGCGTGTCTCTTCAGGCATCTGCCTTGCCTTCACCCACTCTGGACAGTGTCGGTGTGCCAGCCCCCAGTCTCCATTAGGGGCCGGGCAAGCACCGGCCACTGATCACCCTATTCTCTGGAGAAGGAGACCTGTCCCTGGGACACTCAATCCTTCTCCTCCCCAGCCGACTTCCGGCAACCCGCCTGCACCGCAAACCCGGGTCACCAGCATGGCAGGAGGTAAGGCAGGATGCCTCAACCCTCCAAGCCACTGGGCTGGCTGAGCTTTGTCCTTTTCAGCTAGAACTTGTACCATACAAATGTATTTCATATACCCATGGAAAACATTTTAAAAAAAGGTTCTGTGTAATATGGTTCTTCAAAATATATACCAATAATGGCAGAATGTCCTTCAACAGAAGTTTGAAACCCCAAGAACTAATACCAAGGGCAATACAGTACAAATTATTGCAAAGTGCTTAGTGTCAACAAAACAAAGCATTAAAATCTCATATATTCTGTTCAAAATAGCAATGTGCAAAGTTATTGCAAAGTGCTGCAAGTGAAGAGTATTGTGGAACGAAAAGAATACCACATGGGAATGTATAATACAAGATCTTCCACATAGTGGCTTCTTGCAGTAGGTAATACTTTTGGGTAAACACCAGAGGTCGCTGTGGCGCTTGGCAGCTCTTCTAGCAGTTTTTTACCAGGTACTGCCCACACATGACATCAGCTTTCCTGTTTCCTATATAAGTGAGGGCGGTCCCTGGTATTATTTATTTATTTATTTAGTTAGTTAAACATCAGTTTAGAAACCTTTGAGCCAGAGGCTCATTTACAAAGGTACCTTTCACAAAGAGGACATCAGAACAGTAGTACAAGGGACACAGTACTTACAAACAAAAAGTTACAGTTCAGTTACAATTTTGTTACAATAGAATACAATCCCAACGAAGCAAAAGATAACAAAAAGGTGCAAAACTTATGGTCGGGGAGAGCTGGTGGGAGTAGAAGGAGGAGATAGGGGAGGAGGAATTAGTAGGGAAGGAAGGGGGGAGCTACCAGTGAGCATTGTCAAACAGAGTATATTTTTTTTTACACACTAGGCTAGCGGCAGTTGCATTTTATAGAGCTAACAGGAAGTTTCTGAGCCTGGGCTTAAAGCAAGCTAAGGTTAGTGAGTTTGAGACACTGGCAGGGAGGGAGTTATACCAGTGGGGCGACGGTGGGGAATGCCTCTGACCTTGAGAGGTCCTGGCTCTCGGAATAACTAGGGTAGCTCTTGATGAGCTGCCGTGATCAGGGTCGGTGCAGTGCGGCGAATAGAGTTGGATAGGCCTATGGGGATAGGCTACCTAGGGCTTTAAAGGTGAGATGGCATGTCTGATGCATGAGCCGCTCCTTCCAGGTTGAGTAGGGTAGCCAGGGTGTACAGCTCACATGTGTGAGTGAGTCTGGGAGCACCAGTGATAAGTCTGCAGGCCTTATTAACTGTGAGGCGAACCTTGTTGAGGGCAGTCTGATCTGCTGAGCCATAGACCGGAAGGCCATAGTCAATGAGACATGACAGAGGAGGTGACAGCCAGGTGGAGGGCATCAGAGGAAGGCATTTCTTTGTGTCGGTAAAGAATGCCTACCGTGAGTTGGCTACAGAATTTAGGGCAGATATATGTCCATGGAATGAAAGTGCAGGGTCAAAGGTTATACCAAGATATTTATAGGACTGCACCTGGTCAATGACTAGATTGGGTGTGGAGTGGACAGCTAAGGGAAACTTGCTGTACTTATTTTGTGGGTGGGAAGAGCATCGCTTTTGTTTTCTTAAGGTTGATAACAAGTCGGTGCTCAGTGAACCAGGTAGCTGCAGAGTCAAAGACTAGTTGGAGGGAGTTCTGTAGCAGCATGGGTCATTGTGGGAGGCAACGAGAACAGCATCATCAGCATAGAGAAGCATCTTACCCAGTACAACTGCTGGGTAGGGAGTTAAGAAAGAGTGAGAATAGTGGGGTCCAAGGAGCCCTACGGCACCCAAGCCCGAATGGGGCATGTTTCAGAGAGTACCGTTGACTTTCACACATTGGGAGCGGGCAGAGAGATAGCTTGCACCAGGAAACAGGTCCTGAGGCAAAGCCTATTAGGTCGAGGGGTGAGAGCAAAAGAGGATGTAACGGTATCGAATGCTTTAGACAGGTCAATGAATATAGCACCAGCCAGGGCACCAGAGTCCAAGGAGGCATGGAGGAAGTTGGAAAATTCCAGGAGTGCTGTATTGGTACTATGACCTGCTCTGAACCTCAGTTGTTCAGGGCAGAGAACATTGTACTTACAGAGGTAGTCAAAGACTTGGGATGCTACAATTTTCTAACGCTTTAGAGAGGGGAGAGGATTGAGATGGGTCGGTAGTTACCGGAAGAGTCCTGTCACCACCTTTATGGACAGGGGTAACTGTGGCAATCTTCCAGGCAGAGGGAATTGTCCGAGACAGAGTGATTTGTTGAAAATGCACGTAATAGGTGAGGGACCTGATCCAGGACCTGATGTAAAGCAGGGATCAAGGAGTCATTACCGATGGTGTTACCTTTAGGCTTTTAGCAAGTAAGGCCTAGCTTCTTGCATGGTGACACGACGAGGTGGAAAGAGGGGCGGCAATGGGTGGTGGTACAGATGGAGGAGGTGGACTGAAAAAGTTACCAGGAAGTACTGAGCTAAGGTCGGTAAGGAGTTATTGAGGTGGGTGGCAATGAGGGCAGGGTCAGAGGAGACGGTACCATTGATGTTGAGAAGAGAAGGAGGGGGACTGGGAGTGACCATTCAGTTGCTTGATGTTGTCCCAGAAGCACCTAGGGTTCCCCAGGAGGAGGTAAGAGAGCTTGGTAGTATTCCACCTTTGCTTTGGATGGCCCAGGTGCACTGGTTGCGGTGCAGCATAGGACTGCCTGTCAGCTGAGCGGCCAGTAGCAACAGCAAGGTGCCAAAGATTGTCGTGTTGCTTAAGTTGCCACAGTAGGGCAGGGTGATCCAAGGGGCATGTTTCACTTTGGCCTCCTAGTAGTTATGAGAGCAAAGATATCACAGGCAAAGTTGAAAGTGCTTACAAAGAAGGCCAGGGCCAAGTCAATGTTGGTTGCCCTGGCCAGAGGGGACCAATCAGTGTGGGCAAGGAAGCGCTTAAGGCCTATGAGTCCCCAGGCCTAAGCCGCCTCAGAGGTGGTTTTGACCGGGATGAGGGCCGAGGGGTTTCCAGTTGAAAAGCACAGGGAGTGGTCACTGAGGCAGTCAGGGAGGATTTGGATGTTGTGGATGCGGATTGGCCTGTTGGTGAGGACCACATCCAGGAGGGTGCTTGTCCCCCTAGGTGTTTTCTAGTAGGCTGTGTGACCAGTTGAGTTAGGACAATTGAATCGAAGCCTCACGGTGGGAGGAGGACGAGGGCAGAGCCAGTTATATTCAAGTCGCCTGAAGATTTGGTCGACGAGTTGGGTAGGAGGTGAGGTAGTCAGTGGGCCCAGGGCCTGGGATTGGTTCTTGGGGGTGGTAGGCTATGGTTAGGAATAATGAGCCTCTAGCTGGGTCAAGGGACAGCTTTAGAGTAAGTGCCGGGGCCTTATGGTCGAGGTCAGGTGGGGGGAGTGGTAGCCCCACGAGAGAATCCTTCAAATAGAAGACACAGCCCCCACCTCTCCTGCTGACACGGTCCAACCAGTGGAGAGTGTAGCCGGGGAGAGAGACATGAGAGTTAGGAGTGGAGGGAGACAGCCAGGTTTCAACCAGGGCAACAACATCAGGTTTATGAAGCCACCCAGCAGTGTAGAGAGTCCAGTTTTTCAGGAGGCTACAGATGTTCATAGAAGCAACAGCAGCCCAGGAGATTTCAGGGAGGACCAGTGCTGCCAGGCCCGGGATTGGGGTGGACATTGCCTGACAGGAGCAGGAGGAGGAGGGCTGATCTGGGAGTGCACAATGGCATGGATAGCTTTCGACGATTGGAGAGGGGTGATGAGGGGTGATCACCAAGTGAAAACAGCTACTAGAGAGCAGTAAAATGTGAGAAGTGAGGTACTGGGAGCAAATTGTTCAACTTAATCAGGCCCTCTAGTGGCAAAACAATATAAGGAGCTAATGAGAAGTGGGTGCTAAAAAAAAAAGATCAAGACAAGCAAAAGATTAACTTGCTGGGGTGGGCTGGTAGTGGTGTGGGGGAGAAGAGCCAATGGGCTGTGGGCTATCAGGTACTATTGTGATTCAAAAAAGAAGGTGATTACTCTCAGGGCAAACTGAAATTCAACACACAGGAAAAGCACTTAGAAGTTAAACAGTCCCCAAATAAGTTTTTCACAGGGGGTAATTCAGTTACAACTGGAAATGCACTTTACAAATTAACAAACAGTCCCCAGTGAGATTTGCACGGGGGATTTCAGATAGAACACAGGTCCTGGGCTTGCAGTGACTATAAGCTTTTAAATACAGTTACAGGCAAATGCAGATAGTTTTAGCTGGTTCGTTTTAAAAGTTTCAAAATCAGGCACAAAAGTAACAGTTCTGGTCCGTTAAGTCTGGGCAGCAATTCGAGGTGCTACTCTGGCCGGGATTCATGCGCTGAGCAGGGGAGCTTGTGGCCGTTTCAGAAAAGAGTATGATTGTGTGATGGTGGCCTGGATCAAGTAGAAATTACCTGGTGTGTCTCGGGTTCGGGGTTTCTGCGGGCAGGGAGGGCTTCAGAGCAGGCCCTCGCGACCTCCGGTCTCCTCAGGGGAGGGGGGTGGTCTCTGGTGTGTCTCGGGTTCGGGGTTTCTGCGGGCAGGGAGGGCTTCAGAGCAGGTCCCGCGACCTCCGGTCTCCTCAGGGAAGGGGTGGTTTCTGTGTGTCTCGGGTTCGGGGTTTCCTAGGGCAGGAGGGCTTCAGAGCAGGCCCTCGCGACCTCAGTCTCCTCAGGGAGGGGTGGCTCTGTGTGTCTCGGGTCTGGGGTTTCATGGGCAGGGGCTTCAGAGCAGGCCTCGCGACTCTGGTCTCCTCAGGGGAGGGGGGTGGTCTCTGGTGTGTCTCGGGTTCGGGGCTTCTGCGGGCAGGGAGGGCTTCAGAGCAGGCCCTCGCGACCTCCGGTCTCCTCAGGGAGGGGGTGGTCTCTGGTGTGTCTCGGGTTCGAGGTTTCTTCGGGCAGGGAGGGCTTCAGAGCAGGCCCTCGCGACCTCCGGTCTCCTCAGGGAGGGGGTGGTCTCTGGTGTGTCTCGGATTAGGGGTTTCTGCGGGCAGGGAGGGCTTCAGAGCAGGCCCTCGCGACCTCCGGTCTCCTCAGGGGAGGGGGGTGGTCTCTGGTGTGTCTCGGGTTCGGGGTTTCTGCGGGCAGGGAGGGCTTCAGAGCAGGCCCTCGTGATCTCCGGTCTCCTCAGGGGAGGGGGGTGGTCTCTACGGGTATCCTTAGTTCATTTTGCTGCCATCTCCAGCTCGCGCACAGCAGCTAGTACAACTTCTGTGAAGCAGTTATCAATGAGAAATAGGACTACCAAACGAATGTCTAAAGATTCTTCAAGCAAACAAGCTCTATTTTCCTCCTGCCATTGCAGAAGGAAGATATATGGCTTTGATAACCACAAATATTGTGTAAGGTGTCTGGGACCCACACACGACATCAATTCCTGTAGTTTCTGTCAGGAATTCAGTGAGGCAACTCATCGACGACGGTTGCTTGAACTTCAACATTTATTAATGGAGCAGAAAATGTCTCTCTTGGAGAACTGGGGGCCCGTACCAAGGGCTCCCCTTCCACTGGTTCTCATACCAGGCAGAAAAAGGAGAAAGAGAAATCCTCCTCACACTCCCTGCCTCGTCGTTCGATGGCCACCGTCGACGACATGACATCAAACTACTTCCTTGTTGACAGGGGCTCATACCCTCCTGTCAATGGCACTTTCAAGTGCCTTAAGAGCAGTTCAAACTGCACTGTTGACGGAGGCTTATACCCTCTCCTCGACAGCTCCAGTGCTTTACATGCAGCTAATCACGGCTGCTCTCGATCGACAGGGCTCCTCTCCGTCAACGGCATCTGACAATTTAAGTGAAAATACCTTCTCCTCGCGGGCCCGCCGATGGGACCTCGATTCCTCAGGGAAACCTATGACTTATGCCTTGCTTACTGCCCTCCACCTTCCTCAGGTGGTTACCACAGGGTCAGCAGACAGAGATCGGGACCCTGGTATATACCATCCAGGGCAAGACCTGCTCACGCCACATCCCATCCCTCTATCACCCCCTTGTTTCTCAACATCCCCCTTCCCCTCCTCCCTTCATCCCAAGAAAGGAACATCACCAATGTAGTGCGACAGGTCTTGCATGCCATGCAGCACTCCCAGCTCTCCGACTCAGGAGAGCAGAGTGATCCTCTCAGATCTCCTTCTCCTCCATCTAAGCGATTTCATAATGATAGGGATACCATACCACCCTGGTCTCCTCCTCCAAATATAGAGGTTTATTTGTCAAATGAACAGGAATTACCAGCTGACTTTCCCGGTGATACTAAAGAAGATTTCCAAGATATGGATTTTTCAAATCCTGACTCCCCCTATTTGGAAATCTCTTCTCTGGATAAGGAACTGCCTAGACCTTCTGCAACCTCTCCTCCAGATGACCCGAATTTTAATGAAATGAGGGTCCAAGTACAAAAGGTCATGGGATTCACCACTACGGAACATGACAAACAACGTAAGGATATGGCAGAATATCTGGAATTACCAGAGGAGCTGGTATTAGTGGTTCCCCCACTAACTCCAACTTGCCAGAATGCCATGCTGTCTTCTTGGCATCAACCTTCAGCTATTACACCTATTCCCCGTAAGGCGGATCATTTATACCAAGCTCCTCTGGGCCATCCCTTTCTGTCTACCATCCCTGAAGTGGATTTGGTGGTCACTACTGTCGCTTATGACCATACTAAAAGATGTAAACACATGAGCTCCTTACCTCCTGATAAAGAATCCCGAAAAATGTACTTTCTAGGGAAAATTTTTTTTCCACAGGTACTATGAATATCACAATCTTAAGTTATGTGGGTAATATGATTAAATATCAACGTACTCTTGGGGCCTCTGCCATTGAACCTATCAATAAACTCCCTCCTTCTCAAGAAAGGGAAAAATTGGCTACAGTGTCAACTAGCAACTCTTACCTCCCGTCACCTACTCAGGTCGGGATATGATGCCATAGATACCTCAGCCCGACTATCAGCTACAGGTATTTCCTTGTGTCACCATGCTTGGCTTCGCATTTCAGGCTTTGCACCTGATATACAACATAAAGTAGCTGATGCCCCCTTTAACGGATTCACACTGTTCGGACCAGGTACTCAAGCATTACTTGATGACCTACAGGCATGAGGCAGAACACTGTGTATGATCCACGGCATGTACCATACACCACATACAACCTACCGTACTCAGTACTCCTCTCTATTTATTTTTTTGTATGATCTATTTTTCCGCCCCGTGCTCACTGGTCCTCCACTCCTTCAGGCTCTGCCAAGTTCCCCCTGACCTCTTCTGTCCTTGCCCGGCCCTCTCTGATCCCCAGATTGCAGCCGACCCCTGGGATATCCCGGTGTATCCCTTCACCGGGCGGGTCCCTCTCCTCCAAGGGGGAAGGCACCGGGGGGGGGATAGCCCCAGCACACACTTCTAGGGCCCAGGGATGCTGCTGGGGAGCAGGAGGCACCGGGAAGGCGCTGGAGGCCCTTAGGAACAGAGAGCCATTATCCAGAGGCCAGCGAGCGATTTTCCTGGCTTTCTGTTGGGGGCAGCATAGTGACGTCATGGCATACGCCGACGTCTGCTCCTCCCCCAGTTGGTATAGGGTAGTGCATCCTGTGATACTCCCAGCCTCCGCTAGGAGCCAGCAGGCACCAGACCAGTCCCCTACCTCCCCCCGGAGAAGGAGAGCAGTCCCTGGGATGCTCAATCCTTCCCCCCTGCCCTCCAGTGACCTGCCTGCTCGAACCCGGGTCGCTGGCATCGCAAGCGGAAGTCCAACCGCTGCGCCGGCAGGCCAGCCTATTTATTTATTTGAGTTTCACCAGGAGGGCACACTGAGCAGAGTACTGCTCGATTCCAGTTGCATCCTGGGGAGAGGGGAGGGGAGGACACAATACAGAAATACATTGCAATCAGACAGTAAGTGTTAGATGCAGCTAACACTAGGATGATATTATGGCTTGCGCAGAGCAAGATAACAGGGTGCATCAAGGTACAAATGAAACAACTAATACAGTGTAACATAAAACAGCCCTAGTGTTCCAACTAGAGGAGGAGTGGTGCATTTGGTTAGATACATGTGCAAGTGGAGATGAAATTATCTTTGAGGCATATTCCAAAAGAGGTGGAAAATACAAGACTAACTCCAGAGATGGCTTTAGAGGTTGTACCCAGCACCTCTGCCACAAAAGGCTCCCATTCCTGCCCTTCCAGGGGGCCTGGGCAGCCCAGCTCCCAGTGACCCACTGGGGCCTTCCCTTTGCCTCCTTGACCAGGCCTTGGAGGCCGTAGGATGTTGCTTTGTTCTCCATTTGGAGGCCTGGCAAGTGATTACTTCAGACAAATGGGTACTTCAGATTATACAGAAGGGTCACACTTTGGAGTTCGCCCCAACCCCTTGCCCTCCCAGGAAGATCTGTTATCCTTCGAACCATATACCCATTCCTCAGGAGGAATTGAGGGCCCTTTTAGACAGAAAGACTATTCTTCCAATGCCTTCTTCAGAACATCAAACGGGATTCTACTCCTATTTCTTTCTGGTACCCAAATGAACAGGAGACCTCAGACCAATACTGGACCTGAGACAACTGAATCTTTACATCCAGTACAAACATTTTCACATGACAAGCCTAACCGCTATCATGCTGATCCTGAAACAAGGCGATTGGCTTTGTGCCCTAGATATGAAGGATGCCTACCTACATATCCTCATCCATCCTGCCCACCAAACATTTCTGCACTTCCACCTACTGGGTTAAAAATATCAGTTTCGAGCACTCACTTTCTGCCTCTCTTCGGCCCCCAGAGTGTTCGCCAAATGCCTAGCGGTGGCAGCTGCAGCCTTACGATGAAAAGGGCATTTTATATTTCCATATCTAGACGATTGGCTGATCAAAGCAGACTCCAAGGTAGCTCTACTTGCCTCCCTAGATGCTACCCAGAGCATGTTCAAAGATCTAGGGATCACAGTCAATTGGTCAAAGTCCAATCCAACTCCAACACAGTCCCTCCAGTTCATTGGAGCTGTCCTAGATATGGTCACAGCCAGAGCCTGCCTTCCACCTGCTCAGCCGGACACCCTGATATCTCCGGCATCACAGATACAGACTCAGAAGATAGTCACAGCCAGACACATGCTACACCTTCTGGGTCACATGTCCACTGCCATTCCTTCGGTGGCTTTCGACCTTCTTCATATGAGACCTGTCCAATGGGCTCTTTAGGATCAATGGTCCCAAAAAACAGGGCAGTTCGAAGGCAAAATCAGGGTCACTCCCTCTCTGAAGTCAACCCTGACATGGTGGATAACCAGAACCAGTTTGAATCAAGGGATGCTGTTCCAGTCCCTCCCACGCAAATGTTAACCACGGATGCTTCCCTGGAGGGATAGGGCACCCACTTGGGTCCTTATCAGACACAAGGCCAGTGGACCGCCTCTCCCCATCAATCTCATATCAGTCTCCTAGAGATGAAAGCTGTCCATCTAGCCCTTCAGGCATTCTAGCCCCACCTGACACCAGGTCTGTTGCTGATACAATCAGACAACACTTCAGTGGTATTTTACCTCAACAAGCAAGGAGGTACAAATCGAAGATGGAATGCAAGTATTTCAGAAAATAAAAGCACTATGCGCATGTTAAGCCAGCATTATACATGGCAACTTATAACAAAGGGGAAAAAAGTACACCGGAGGTGAATTTGGACTGGCTGAGTGATGCAGTTAAGCATGGTGCTCATTGACTAATTGACTTCATCCTGGCTTTACCTACCCAGCTTTAGAATGCCAGGAGTAAATATTTGAAAAACGATTCAAGTCGAATTGGACTGGGTTGAGCTATGGGTCCTGTTTAACAAATCAACAAATTAATACAGAAAGGGTGTTTATATAGCGGGTTCGAACAGGCCAGGGTTAAAGAAGCAAATCATTTAGTCTTCTGAGGGGGGGGGTTAATTGGCTCATATAACGTTTTAAGGGGCGATTAACGGCTGAGTGACGTCACAACTTAAAATATATTGGAGCCCGGTAATTCAATCTACCAGGCTCGCGAGGAATACCACACTTGCGGTGTAAGACGTATTCCTCGTACTCAGTGGTGAGAGGTTACTGGCATTAGAAACCCCTGCTGGTGTTAAGGGGTTTCCACCTGTGAAGTACAAATTTGAAACAAATTTAAACTTGTTATAGTTATCTCCACATCTAGTGATGTGGTTTTGTTGGTTGCAATTTAGAAGTTTAAGCTTTGGGGATTTCATGTGGTTGGGCTGGGGAGGGATGGGGGATGGAACGGGGAAGAGGTATTATGTGGAGATATATGTAAACTATAAGCTAATAACTTGGGAGAATGGATAATTCTGAAACAACGTACTGTCTGTTAATGTAAATGGCCTAACGCATCGATTAAGAGAAGCAGAGGATGGCCTTTTACGCAAGTCACAAGCTTCATTTATAATGCTACAAGAGACACATTTAAACCAGGTAGAGCATGAGAAGCTAAGCAATTTGGCTTTCAGCTAGTCCAATATACATCAGACAAGAAAGGCAGGCGAGAGGCACTGCTATTTTGGTACCTAATAAATGCCCCTTTGAAGTGCAGGATACGTTCAAAGATAAAGAGGGTTGTTTTGTGGGGTTAAAGGGGAAATATAATGGAATTGTAATTTCCCTGGTTTCAGTGTATGCCCCTCCAGGATCAGACTTCTCGTTTTATAGAGAGTTCTTCCTGAAAGTATCAGAGTGGGCAGAGGGTCATCTAGTTATAGGAGGGGACCTAAATCTTCGTCTTAATGTCCATAAAGATACATCTGGTGGGGTGATTAGACAGGAGAAAGGGATAGCAAATAAGGTAATGAAGTTAATGAGTGAGTTAGGACTAATTGATGTATGGAGGCAGACGCATAAAAATAATAGACTATATACCTTCTTTTCTGCAGCACACCAAACGTACTCGAGGTTGGACTACTTTTTAATGTTTAAAGACTCAATATCTTTGTGTACTGAATCTTGATTGAGATATAACACAATCAGATCACGCCCCAATATATATGAAACTCAGACTAGGCCCCTTTAAACATAATACATTCTGGAGACTGAACCTCTCTCTGCTGCATAGTCAGGAGGTCAGAGAGACGATAGAGAAGGTAATAGAACAAACGGTTAAAGAAAATAAAGGCCCAGGCACATCACCAGGTATATTGTGGGATACGGTAAAGGCTCTAGTTAGGGGCAAACTTATAGAGATCTCCTCCAGAAACAAAAAGTTGAGAGAGGCAAAGAAGGTCAATCTGCAACATCATATAGCTTCACTGGAACTCCAACAACAGCAACAATTAAACACAGAGAGGGGGAAGTTAGTGGGGAAGCTGAAGAGGGAGCTTATAGAAATGCTTGACTATCAGGTGGAACAAAAAATGATATATTTAAGGCAAAGGTTTTATGAGGGAGGCCCGAGGGCACTAAAATTTTTGTCGAGTAGGCTTTGAAAGTGGAAAGCCAAAGCGTGCATACCAAAAATATGGGATTCAAGGGATAAGACTTGGAAGCATAATGTGGAAGGCATAGCAGATGCCTTCAAGTCTTTTTATCAAACATTATATGCTAAAAAAGCGAACCCGTCCCCTGAAGTCATAGAGAAATATTTGTCCCCTCTTCGGCTGCCTAAAATAACGGTTCAACAACAAAAAAAACTGATTTCTTCTTTTTCAGTGGGTGAAATACAAGCAGAAATATCTCGATTGAAGGCAGGCAAATGTCCCGGAACAGACGGTCTTCCAAACGAGTTCTATAGAACATTCCGAGAGGCAATTGTGCCTTTGCTAAAAGAGGCCTATGACTCACTGTGGAGGGAGGGGGAAGGGAGTGCTCCTTCGTGGGCTAAGGCCATAATTTCGGTGTTGCCAAAGCCGGCCAGGGACCCCACACTGTGCTCTTCGTACAGGCCAATCTCCATATTAAACATGGACTATAAGATAATAGCAGGGATAATGGCCAGAAGACTGGAAAATCTTTTGCCAGAACTAATTAACTTAGATCAAACAGGTTTTGTGAAGGGGAGGCAAACCTCAGATAACATAAGGAGATCTGTAGATATAATTGAGCATTTGCATAAGTCAAAGACCCCGGCCTATGTGATGAGCTTAGATGTGGAAAAGGCTTTCGACCAGGTCTCTTGGTCCTTTTTGTGGGGTGCCTTGGCCGGCTTTGGATTCCCGGCACCCTTTTTGAATTTTTTATCTAAACTATATGCTCAACCCTCAGCATATATTAGGGCGAATGGCCATATCTCTGGAGCTTTTCAGTTAGAAAGGGGGACTCGTCAGGGGTGCCCCCTCTCACCATTACTTTTCTCCTTATATATAGAGCCCTTAGCCCAGAGTATCAGGATGGACAATGAGATAGAGGGGGTAGAAATAGGAAATGTTACACATAAGATAGCTTTATACGCAGATGACGTCCTGCTATACCTGATGAATCCCTCTGTATCTCTACCACAGGTCTTTAAACAAATTGGATGGTTCACCGATATATCTGGTTACACCCTTAACTGGTCTAAGACCGAGGTATTATCATTGTCTGCAGCCGTAGCAGAGGAAACCAAATCTAAATATCCTATGAAATGGAATTGTGAGACCATAAGGTACCTGGGAGTTATGTTGGGCAAATCTCCAGCTACACTTTTTAGGGACAATTTCCTCACACTATGCAGGCAGGTGAGAGAAGATCTCCAGAAATGGAGGTGTATACCCTTCCCATTTCATTCAAGACTACAAATAATTAAAACAAATATATTACCGAGATTTTTATACTTATTTCAAACAGTACCATGTATAATACCACTGAAAGAAATAAAAAACTGGCAGAGGTGGATTATGGCATACCTATGGGGTAACACTCTCCCAAGAATAGCCCAGAAAACTTTGTTCTTGCCGAAACAGGAGGGGGGTAGAGCTTGTCCATCACTGGTGGATTACTGGATTGCAGTTCAAATGAAAACAGCATTACTATGGACGCATAAGAATTACAGGGCCCACTGGCAACAATTAGAACTGGACCAGGTAGGGAGATCACAATTATGCTCCAAGATTTTTGACCCGGGTTTTAGAATATATGAGATTAAGGAGTCTATGACTACGGTTGAGGTGACTCTTTCTGGGTGGTTACAGGAATAAGGCGAGGTATACAGTTAGAGATATATGGAGATACGTGGGACTGCAGACAAAAACTTTACCCCTGCGAAGTTTTCAAACTGGTACAAGAGACAGGAGGAGGGGGGCATGTGTGCTGTGTGGCAATTACTGCAAGGAACAACAATTTTATCTTTTGAAAGAGCTCAGGCCCTATATAATTAGACAAGTAAAGACCTTCTTTATTATTATCAATTGAGAAAATATATAAATGATAAAATGCAAAAGGGTCTCCTTTATGAGGACCGGAGACCTTATCCCTGAGCCTTTGAAATGATTTGGAGTTCAGAGCATGGTAAGGGAGCTATAACAATGCTATACTGGAACTCCATTGCAGACAGAACACACGGTACATATTCTCTTCAATAGAAGTGGGAACAAGAGCTGGGGTTAAGATTTAACCAAACACAATGGGGTCAGGTATTCAGGAGTAGTTGGCGTACCACATCTTCACCTATATGGCAAGAATTTGCATGGAAAATTAAAGTAAGATATTTTCTGACTCCAGGTAGACAGGTGCGGATGGGCATAAAAGCCAAGGCCGAGTGTTGGAGAGGGTGTGGCAATATAGAGGCGGGTATGGCACATGTTTTTTGGACATGCCCTTTGCTTCAGGCCTATTGGCAAGCGGTCATTTCCCTTATCAGTAGGCTTTTTGGTTTAGCGGTGGGCATAGGCCCAGAGAATACTCTGCTAGGATTGTGTCCCATGGGAATTAAAGGAAAAGAAGGGAGATATCTATGGGCTGTGTTAAACATTGCTGCATTAAAAGCAATTACAAAAAAGTGGATGCAGCGATCTCTTCCAGAATTAAGGGATTGGTTGCAAATACTCTCCCAAATTCAAGTAATGAAAAGAATTACCTTTGCTGTCAATCATAACATAGAGTCATACACCAATAGATGGACACGTTGGGATATATATAGAGATGAAGTGGAGTAACCCCCCCCATCAACTTTTTCTCTTTCCCCCAACTGCATGTTAGCTGAAATAAATGGTTAATTTATCCCCCAAGAATAGAGTTAATGAAATGTTATAAAGTTGTAAAAGGGAAAAGAAAAGAGAAGGCTAAATCTGTTTTTGTTAGAAGCCTATGAAAAGAATTAAATTGAATAAGAATGAAATGAACTAATGTGCTGGAAAAAGTAAGACATTTCACATGTAACCAATGTAATGAAATGGAACTGTGTGACATGAAACTGAAATGTTAAACAAATAAACAAAGTATAAAAAAAAACAAGCAAGGAGGTACGAAATCACGTACACTCTGCATGGGGACCCTTGCAGTTTGGCAAAAGGCCATCGGACAATGACTAATGCTGACAGCTGTCCACTTACCAGGAAAATGCAACCAGTTAGCAGATTGGCTTAGTTGCCAATTCTCTCACAAATGGACACTTCATGAGAAAGTACTACAAGAAATCTTCAACCTCTGGGGAACTCCACAGCTAGATCTGTTTGCCTCCCCAGTGAATCACCATCTCCCCAATTACTTTTCCATTATTGAGAACAAAAAGGAATGGTCTAAAGATGCCATCCCAACCTTTGACAGGACTCTTCTTTTATGCCCCCCGTCCCTCTCCTGCAAATGGACTCTACTGAAACTACAACTAGAACCAGCCACAATAATACTCATAGCTCCAATATGGCCTTGCCAAACGTGATTTCCCCTACTTCAAAAACTGTCCATAAGGGAACCCGTTCTGTTGCCAGTCAGACCAGACCTCTTGACTCAATGTCACGGGTCTCTCTCCTACACCCCAACCTGAAGGCTCTTCACCTTCACGCTTGGCTCCTGAAGACGCTTTCATAACCAGATTACAAGTGTCTTCCCATGTTGCTAATATTCTCTTAGGCTACCTTAAACCAGCAACCAGAGAAACATATAATTCCAAATGGAAACGCTTTTCCATATGGTCCACTTCTCGATCATTAGATCCTTACTCCTCTCCACTGATGAAAATCCTAAACTACCTGGGCTTGTTATCCGAGTCAGGTTTAAGTTATTCTTCCATCAAAGTCCATTTACCTGCCATCTCAGCTTTTCATGTACCTCTGGATAGCAGATTATTGTATCAACATCATCTTGCCAAGATGTTTTTGAAAGGAATGTTACTTATTAAACCCCCTATTAGAAGACCCACTCCTCCATGGGATCTCAGCTTTATGATTGAAAAATTGACTCTAGAACCATTTGAACCAGCAGCCTCTTGCGATCTTTGTTTCTTTCATGGAAAACCTATTCCTAGTGGCTGTCACTTCTGCTCGATGTATTTCTGAACTTCATGCCCTCATATGTAGGGAACCATACTTGATTTTCCACAAGGACAGGGCAGCACTCCATACCAACCCTTCCTTCCTTCCAAAAGTAGTCCCCGAACAGACTCTGAATCAATCCTTGGAGCTACCAGTATATTATCCCGACTACTCCGATCCAGGTGAACGTCTACTACGTAC
Organism: Neoceratodus forsteri; assembly: GCA_016271365.2. Lineage (NCBI taxonomy): Eukaryota > Metazoa > Chordata > Ceratodontiformes > Ceratodontidae > Neoceratodus > Neoceratodus forsteri. The sequence continues at coordinate 72,200,066 of CM028136.1, forward strand.
TTTAGATGTCCATCGCATACTGCGTTACTATATTAATCAGACAAAATTGATTAGAAAGACTCCTCAATTGTTTGTCTCTTTTGCCCCAGGCAGAGGACAACTCCCAGTTGCTAAAAGAACTCTCTCTGGTTGGTTGGCAAATTGTATTACATTTTGCTACAGAAAATACAAGAAGTCTCTACCAGGACAGATCCAAGCCCATTCCACTAGAGCCATGGCCAATACTGCAGCTTGCTTTAAAGGAGCTTCCATTTCAGATATCTGCAACGCAGCTACCTGGTCCACAATTCATACATTCACAAGGCATTACAATTTAGATATTGCCTCAAGACGTAGAGCGGCCTTCTGCCGTGCAGTCCTACAAGGTCTTCTATCATAACTGACCTCCCACATGGACATTACTGATTGGGATTCATCCAAAAGTATTGCCTACTGCAAGACACCGCTCCGTGGAAGATAGTACAGTTACGTAAAAACTTACCATAACAGTAGATCTTTGAGGAGTGTCTCTTGCAGTAGGTCTGTTCCCATCCTCTGTCCCCCTCCTTCTCTACTAGAGCAAATTTCTGGTCCAATGACTTGGGTTGGAACTCCTTTGGTACCTCGGTTCCTTGCAATCCTCACCTTGAGAGCTGAATCCAGCGTGGGATCTGAGGATACCAGGGACCCCTCACACTTATATAGGAAACAGGAAAGCTGATATGTGTGGGCGGTCCCTGGTAAAAAAAAAAACTGCTAGAAGAGCTGCTGTGCACCACAGTGACCTCTGGTGTTTACCCAAAAGTATTACCTACTGCAAGAGACACTACTCAAAGATCTACTGTTACGATAAGTTTTTACTTAACTGTACTTTTCAGTGCATGGAGAAATAATTCTAGTTTCTCACCCCAGAAATACTACAATATTCTTAACTCTGTGCAGTATGCCTTTAAGCCAGATCTGCCCGGAGATGGAACATTATACTAATGATGGAACACCATTGGCATGTGCCACTTTTCAAATGCTGCCCATATCAACTGCCTACATTCTAACCTCTCAGATTTCGCTCTACCTGTCAAGACTAGATGCTCGGATATCTTCTCCTCAACATCTCGTTGTGAAGACTCATAAAAATATATATAAGTATTCCTTATTTTCATTTGCTGCCTTTATCTTTTGTGTTTAGCTAAATGTGTTGTTTTTCTTGGTTTCTCCTGGTTCGGGTTAACTGGAAGGGAACCAGGGATTTTTTTAGTTTAGTGCGGAGTTTTGTGACAAAAACTCCTTTATTTTAGTTAATTTTTTTTTAAATAAACTTATTTTGTGTAACTACTAACACTGGTTACTGAATCGATAACATTGGTTCTTTTCTGAACCTGTTCCTGATTCCAATTGGTTCCCCCATCGGTTCCTGAACTGACCGCAACTGCAAACTACTATTTAAAATTTAAAATTGTTTTGCAGTTTGTGTTTTTCTGTCAAATTGGGCAAAATGTCAGAAAAAAATCTAGGAGAAAAACCAGTGAGCCCGGTTTTAAAAATTGTACTGAGTGTGGAGAAGTGCTTGCCAAGGCAGATAAACACACTTCTTGTGTGGCCTGCCTGGGTTATGAACACTTAAAGTCTGATTGTGAAATATGCAGGACTTTTCCTGAAAAAACACTTGAAAAAACATTTGGAAAGGCTTGAAAAGAAGTTGCCTCCAACTAAGGGTCTCTCAGGATCTGACCAACCGACACCCTCAGTTCCTGTGGGTGAAACCACAGCAACTACAACCTCTACCTCTGATATGGGTACCCAAGTCCTTGGAAAAAGGCCTGCTGAACTGGCTAACTCTCTGGTTCCACTACAGGAAACAAAACAAATCTAAACACACAGAACCCCCTGCTGGACAGCGTTTGGGGACTTCTGTGGTGACTGCAACTATGCCTTCTCCACAGGAGATTGCACAGGCCTTCAAGGTTATTCAGGCCTTAGGTGGGATGCTTCCTGCTGGACAGCAGGCTCCAGTTCAGACCCCCACCAAACAACCTTCTGTCCAATCTTCCAAGAAGAAATAGAGGAGTTTGGCTCACCACCCAGGGTCTCAGAGGATTACTCATCCCTCTTCACTTTTGTCAGACAGATGGTGGATGCCCTTGACATAACCACCACTGAAGTAATAGATGAGGAGAAAGCAGAATATTTAGGAATGATGGGTTTCAATCCCCAGGAAATCTTACTATATTCTGACAGGAAGAAGTTGGACAAGAAATACCAGCTGGACAGGGAAGCGGTTGCATTTTTATTCTCCCACCCTGAAACCAGGGGGTGGTACAAGCTGCGGCCTATGACAAGGCAGAAGTACCCCTGGCATCTCATCCCCCAGAGAAGGATTCCAGGAAAATTGACAGCATGGCCAAGAAGGGCTACCGGTTGGCCTCCTTGGCTATTAGGCAAGCGAATTTCCAGGCTTATGCAGCCCAATATCAAAAATGTCTGTGGCAGTCTGTCATGGCTATGGCAGACAAAGCCCCAGCTGATCTTTCAGGTGATTTAGCTGAGACTGCTAAGTTTGGCTTGGAAGCAGCCAAATACCAATTTCAGATGGCAGTAGACACTAATGATACTGCTGCCAGGTGGATGGCTAACACTGTCGCTTAGAGGAGGTTTGCCTGGCTGAGAGCCACAAACCTCACTCAGTCAAGATACACAGACCAAGGCTTTGGACTTTCTTGTTGAGGGTCATTCCATCTTTGGAACTCAGACAGAGGCTTACGTGAAAAAGGCTGAAGAATACAAGGCCACCTACAAAAGCAATTCTGCTTAAGAAAGGGCCTCTCTGTCCACTAGACCCTATGGAAGGGGAAGCAGGAGTAGACCTTTTCACACCAGTCCTTTTTACCAGGCCATGGCTGTACTCCAGGTTCAGCAGTACCCATAGCAGGGGTACTTCAGGGGCGGGGTAGAAGGGGTTCCAGGTGTGCTTCCCAGTCCCAGCATCGGGCAAAGCAAAACCCCTGACATGCTTTCCCAGGTCGCCTCCCCACTACCATTAGGAGGCAGGCTGACTCACTATTTCCAGGTTTGGAAACAGATCACCACAGACAAGTGGGTCCTGGAAGTAGTGAGTCAGGGTTTGTCCCTAAGTTTCAAAACCCTTTCCACTCTGATAACCAGAGTGTTCAAGCCAGCTTCCAATGCAGAAAGGAAGCTACTGCAAAAGGAAGCACAAACCTACTGTTGTCAAGGGCAGTGGAACCTGTGCCCCCACAACAAAGGGGAAGTGGTTTTTATTCAAGATACTTCCTCACAACAAAGAAAAATGGGGTGGTGGCCAATCCTGGACTTAAGGATGCTAAACAGGCACTTAACAAAGCCAAGGTTCAAAATGGTACCCTTTTCATTAATTCTGCCAACACTCCAAAGAGGAGACTGATTGGCATCTCTGAACCTAAAAGATGCTTACTTCCACATCCCCATAAAGGAGTCTCACAGAAAGTACCTCAGGTTCGGACTCCTCTCAGGTCATTACCAGAAAGTACCTGGTATGCTGAACCTGGAGTACAGCCATGGCCTGGTAAAAAGGACTGGTGTGAAAAGAAAGTGAAAGCCAAAAAGATTGCATTCAGGCAATACAAAAAGACACAGGCAGAAGGGGATAGGGAGAAGTACCAGGAGAAACAAAGGGAGGCAGGGAAGTCAGTAAGGGAAGCCAAAGCTCAGACAGAAGAACACATTGCAAAATCAGTGGTTAAAGGGGACAAAACCTTTTACAGGTACATAAGTGAAAAAGAAGGACAAAGGGAGGGATAGTGAGACTGAAGGGGAGGATGGGAGCCCGGAGGATGACAACAGTAAACTGACATATTGAACAGGTATTTCTGCTCAATCTTTACTAAGGAAGAGGGGTAATGGGTCTGAAGGGAGTACAAGGGGTGAGAATGGTGCAGAAATGGACACAAGTCCCTTTACGAAGAAAGGGTCCTGAAGGAACTGGAAGTAATAAGAGCTGATAAAGCAATGGGGCCAGATGGAGTGCACCCCAGGGTCCTTAAAGAACTAAGAGGTGGTGGCTGAACCTCTGGCTATCCTGTTCAGCCAATCACTGGAAACAGGGAGGTACCAAAAGACTGGAGGACAGCAGATGTAGTCCCCTTATACAAAAGTGGGAACAAAGAGGAAGCAGGAACTACAGACCAGTCAGCCTCACCTCGGTAGTGGGGAAGATCATGGAAGCACTACTGATGGAGAGATTGGTGGAACATCTGGTTGTCAATGGACTACAGGACCCAAGGCAGCATGGTTTCACCAGGGGAGGTCATGTCAGACCAACCTCATTGAATTTTTTGACTGGGTGACTAGGGAGGTGGATCAGGGGAGGGCAGTGGACATGGCCTATCTGGACTTCAGCAAGGCCTTTGACACTGTGCCACATAGAAGACTATTACACAAACTGGGGAATATGGGTGTGGGCAGGACAGTAGTGTGGTGGGTAGGTAACTGGCTGGGTGGCAGGACACAGAGGGTGGTGGTAAATGGCTGTCACTCCACAGAGGGAAGAGTGACCAGTGGGGTACCACAGGGATCAGTGCTGGGACCGGTCCTATTCAACATCTTCATCAGTGACATTGCACAGGATATAGAAGGCAGAATTTCACTGTTCGCTGATGACACAAAGCTCTGTAACAGAGTAGACACACCAGAGGTGTAGACAGAATGAGAAGGGACCTGCAGAAACTTGAAGAATGGTCAAGGGTTTGGCAGTTGAAATTCAATGCAAAGAGTGCAAGATAATGCATATGGGCACAAAACCCTGGCACAATATATCAGTTGGGGGTGAGGATATAGCATGCACCAAGCAGGAAAGGGATCTTGGGGTTGTCATCTCTGATGACCTCAAGGTGGGGAAACAGTGTGACAAGGCATCAGGTAAAGCAAATAGGATGCTGGGATGTATAGGCAGGGCATCACCAGCAGGAAAAGGGAGGTCATAATTCCGCTATACAAGACACTAGTGAGGCCCCACCTGGAGTACAGTGTACAGTTCTGGAGACCATACCTACGTAAGGACATAGACAGGGGTAGAGAAGGTTCAGAGGAGGGCAACAAAGATGGTGCATGGGTTGCATCACAAGTCCTATGAAGACAGGTTGAAGGAACTGAACATGTACTCCCTGGAGGAGAGGAGGAGAGAGGGATATGATAGAGACATACAAGTATCTTACAGGGAGGAACAGGGTGCAGGAAAACACTATTTTAAGCGAAAAGATGTTTCAGGACTAGAGGCATGGGATGAAGTTGGAGGGAGGACGATTCAGAGGAAACATGAGAAAGAATTTCTTCACAGAACGGGTGGTGGACAAGTGGAACACCCTGCCAGAGGAAGTGGTGGGGGCTGAAACAATCACGGGATTTAAGAATGCATGGGATAGACATAAAGGAATTCTAGAGGTCAGGGGTAAGGGGAAATAGACTTCTAGGAAAACAAACTGAACTTACAAGCTCAAATGGGCAGACTAGGTGGGCCATAGGCCCTTATCTGCCGACACTGTCTATGTATCTATGTAGTTCTCAACCCTGCCATTCGGTCTCACTTCGGTTCCAAGAGTGTTCACAAAGTGCCTGGCAGTGGTTGGGGCACACCTGTGAAGATTAGGTGTCACAGTTTTCCCATACCTGGACAATTGGTTGGTGGTTGGAAAATCACCACAACAGGTAAGGGAACCTTTGCAGCTCACCCAAGGACTCAAAGTCACTGGGGTTTCTGATAAACCTCAAAAAGTCAGCCTTTCTACCTGCACAAGTGTTGCAGTTTATAGGAGCAGAACTAAATACCCAGGAGGGCAGGGCTTACCTACCTCAGGACATGGTAAGAAGAATTCTGCAAATGGCAGGCTCCTTCAGCCTAAACAGACCAAAAACTGAAAGACAGTTTCTGCAGCTCCTGGACCACATGGCAGCCACCCCTGGCACAGTCTTGGGTTCCAGGTTTCCGATGAGAGACATTCAATTCCACCTCAGGGCACATTGGTGTCAGAGAAGAGCTCCTCTCGCTAAGCTATTCCCAGTAACAAAAACGTTACTTCAGGCCCTTCGGTGGTGGAAAGAAGAAACCAACCTAAGGGAAGGGGTTCCCTTTCAGCAAGAGTCTCCATCAGTGGTTCTCACAACAGATGCATCATTACTGGGGTGGGATGTCCATCTAGGAGATCATACCACCCACGGAACTTGGTCCTGTGCAGAGTCACTCCAGCATATAAATCTGCTGGAGCTCAGAGCAGTGTTGCTGGCAATCAAAGCCTTCACACCACTAGTGCAGTGGAGGTTGGTACAAGTCAGGACAGACAATACCACCACAATGTATTACATAACAAGCAGGGAGGGACAAGGTTAGGTCCTCTCTGCACAAAAGCTATGAAAATATGGAGTCTGATCTATTCCCTTGCAGTCTCCCTCCAGGCCATTCATCTGCCAGGCAAGGACAATACCCTAGCAGATGCTCTGAGCCAAATCATCCAGGCCCATCATAAATGGACCCTGAACAGAGAGGTGGTGGGAGTGATTCTCAGAAGGTGGGGAACCCTAGAGATAGATCTCTTTGTATCCCACGAAAACAACCACCTGCCACAGTACTGTTGCAGATCCCCAGCTCAGGGAACAATACCATTGGATGCTCTGGCTCTGGATTTGTCAGGGAAGCACCTGTATGCGTTCCCTCCTTTCCACCTGGTGTATGGAGTGCTACTCAAGCTCAGGTCACAGCCAGCATCAGTGATCTTAATAGCACTAGACTGGGCCAGGCAGCCATGGTACTCTCTGATGTTCTTCATGTCTGTAGCCAAACCAATACACCTTCCTCAGAGGCACAACCTGTTAACCTTCAGTCAGGAGAGGCTGCTGTACCCAAACCTCAGATCCCTCTGGCTCAAGGCATGGCTCTTGAGGGCCTAGAGTGTGCAGGCTTGCATCTCTCTCTCTGAAAGTGTTCTGAGCATTTTAAGGGAGTATAGGAAGTCCTCCACAAAGAAAACCTACACCTCAAAATGGAAAAGGTTTTCCATTTGGTGCTCCACCAAGGATGTGGTGCCAGCACAGGCAGGGGTTCCAGCTGTGCTGGATTACATTACACATTTGCACTCACTGGGCCTGCAGTCCACTACTTTAAAGGTCCATCTAGCCTCAGTGTCTGCTTACACCTCAGCTAGAAAGAATGCCTTTATGGCATCGAACCCTATTTTTAAGAGGTTCTTTAAAGGCCTGCCTCACTTCCCCCCCCCACAGGGAAACAGTGCCAGCCTGGGCTGTAAATGTGTGTATAGCCAAGCTCATGGGCTCCCCCTTTGAGCCCATGTCTTCAGCTCGTTTGTAGCATGTCACATGGAAAACAGTTTTTCTAGAAGCAATATTTTCGTCCAGAGGGTCAGTGAGCTTCAGGCTCTCTGCATTGAACAGGACTACATCTCCTTCCACAGGGACAAAGTGGTCCTGCGAGCAAACAGGAAATTTCTTCCAAAGGTGGTTTCAGACTTCCATTTGAACCAGTCTGTTACCCTACCTGTTTTCTTCACTGAGCATTCTAGCTCTGGTGAACGTAAACTGCAGAGCCTTGATGTCAAGAGAGCTCTTGGTTGCTACATGTGTAACCCCTAGGTGGCGCTATCCCAAGGGCTACTGCCCCTGCCTGCTTGGCTAGTTGCAGGTTAAGGGGCCTAGGTTCTGATACGGGTGCCTCCACCCGGAGGTCAGGGTTAGTAATTGTCAAGCTGACCTGGGCGCAGCCCTCCAGGACACTGTAACCCCCCTTTTCTCCTTCTAGTGGCCTGAACACTACACAATAATCACTTTCACAATTCACCAGGCAATTACTCACACTGTTTGCACTTACCACCAGGGCTGGTTCCTCTATCTTGACCCTGTGGACCCCCTGTAAAACAAAGTTAAGCACAGCAAATAACAACAGTACAATACTCTTGGCACAAACTGGAACCACAGTCAGGTTAAATGCAAACAAAGTTAAATCTGATTTATTCAGGGGACTTGAACAAGGGAGGGGCATAATCAGGTTGATTTGCTTAAAAGCTATATTAATCAGACAGTTATGCATGCAGTTCAGAGTCCCTACACAGTAACACACTCTGGGTACCCAGGTAGGAAAACGGTGGGCTAGCCAGGAATGTTGCAGCTGGTTGGAGCCCTGTGATGGAAGAAAGCAACATGCACAACACACTGTTTGTAATCCGGAGCCAGAGGGCTCAGTTCATGAAAGTAAAGGCAACAAGACAATCAGATGACAACACTTTTAGATTTAGCTGTTGTTGCAGGGAGCTACCCTGATGTTTACTTAATGATACCCAATACTGGACACAGGCAGGATGAAATTGAGACTGCAGGCTGTTGAGCTGGAGTGCCCGGAGAAGCAGGGCCCACACGAATCACCGAGGTGTCATTCCTGTTCAAGGCGTTGAACAGGGGCCTGATCCCCAGGCCGGTCTCTCGTCGATGACTTTTTCTGCGAAGCAGGTATTCTTGCTGGGCCAGTGTAGTAGGGTCCAGGCAAACGGAAATGGATACAGATTCAGTCCGTGGAGCTGGATATAGCCTCCAGCAAGCAAAACACAGTTTAGACACAGTGGGGAACCAAATCACGACCCACTATAAGCACATTTACATGTACGAAAATTCCACTGTACCAGGCAAATGGCTCTCCGGTCGCAGTTACAGAGTTTCTGCACAATCCGGGAGTTTAGAGGTAGCTGGAAGTCCTGACAGGCCAATCGCATTCAGCAAATCTTCGGTCTTCTTCAGGTTAAAGCCTGGTCAAAATTCAGTGGCTTCAAACTACAAAAGACTAGCTTTTGTTTGTAGTGATCGAATAGAGAAGTTTTTAGATATATGAACCCTTTCTACATTCTATGTTTTATAAAAGTGTTACATAAGTTATAACAATTGTTTAGTTCAAAAATCCTGGATAAATATTTGCTATTGATATATTATTCATTAATTTTATGTATTTACTGTTTTAAGTTCTCTATCAAGTCCTTATGATTTATTTTTTCTCTCTACAATATCTTATAATGAATGTATGGTTTACATGTTAAAATTTACAATAAAAGTTTTAATTATAAAAAAAAAAAATTCAGTGGCTTAATTCGTTCTCCAAGTTCGGATTCAGTCCAGAAAAAAACACAAGTTCCCTCTCAGGAACAGCAGGCAGGCATGCAGGCCAAACTCAGGCCTTTCCACAGTTCTTCCGTGTGGATCCACTATCGATTGCTGCTCAAACTATCTCGAGCTGTTACTTCTTCACTTCCCAACTCAGATCTAACTGAAACTGCAAGCAGTGTGGGACTTTCCCCAAGATCCAAAAGGTTTGGTTGGCTGATCTGTCTGTCAGTCACAACAAGGGCTCCCACTCCAGGTTATTTTAGGCGCCAAAAGCCCAAAACTACAATTCCTACTAGTTTGGCCCCACCAAGCCCCTGTAGGCAGGCTCCATTTTAGAGTCCCAAATGTGCTTATTGGCCCATTCTGCAATTCAGGACCAAGATAATGGAAACAAACAGAACTGTCTATGCTGCAAAGAAGGCAGGTTAGAACAAACTGCAATATTATTACTACTCTAACAAATGATCAGCAAACAAGCACATCTTCTAACAGAGATTCCTCTCAGATTAATTATAACTGCAATCCAGGCAGCTCTTAAAGAGACAGTACACAGAGGCTGTACAGGCACTCTCTGGCAGTCACATTTAAACTGCTAAAATGCAGAACACCAGCCTGGCAGTGAGCATTTAGCCAAGCTCAAGGAAGACTTTTCGGGAACCCCCCTTTGTAGGGGGGTTACACACGACTATCACTAAGGCCCATAGACAGGACTGGAAACAGCTGTTCCTGACTTATGGGTATGTGGGAAAAGGAAGTCCAGCATCTAAGAGGTCAATTTCTCGCTGGATAGTTCAGTGTATTCAGTTTTGTTACTCAGAAGCTGGAAAAGAGCCCCCAGTAGGGCTGAGGGCCCATTCCACAAGGGGTACAGCTGCTACTATAGCAGCTTCCAGGGATGTCCCATTGGTGGACATCTGTTAAGTAGCTACCTGGAGAACAGTGCACACCTTCATTAAGCACTACAGCATGGACACACAGGCTAGAGGCAATGCCAGGTTTGGCAAAGCTGCCCTGCAGAGCTTATTCCCAAAGTAGGTTCTGTGTCCACCTCCAAAGATACTGCTTCTTAGTCTACATAGAGTTAGGAATATTGGAGTATTCCTGGGGTGAGAAGAAAAAATTACTTATCATAGTAATCTTTTTTTTTTTCTGGGGGATACTCCAGTATTCATAACTCTCCCACCCTGCCTCGCCTGCTAGAACCAGTGGCCTCTGCACTCCATGCTATGTAATCAGGGGTATGAGTGTCACACTCTTGGCATTTCTGTTTTTGAAACTGTATTTCCATTGGTTTTACTCTCTTCAGGTGATTCTGACATTCAGGGGTGTTTTTTGTGGTTCTTCCCGCCTGTTGGAGGCTTTTTGGGTGTTAAGCTTATTATTATTATTATTACATTGTTGTATGGGTATTTTCCTCGTGGGGCCTGTCTTGTCAGGCGTCCATGAAATCCGAGTGGTTAGAATGTAGGCAGTTGATAGGGGCAGCATTTGAAAAGTGGCACATGCCAATGGTGTTCCATCGTTAACATAGCGTTCCATCTTTGGACAGATCTGGCTTAAAGGCATATTGCATAGTTACAAATGTTGGAGTATCCCCTGGGAGAAACAACATTACTATGGTAATTTTTTTCTTCTGGTCAGTGGAAAAGGAAAGGAGTAAGGGGGAGGGGCAGACTCGATGGACAGTTGGGGTCATTTTCTACCATCATGATTCTGTGACTCACATAGACTGAAAAAATGACTTAAGAGCTTTGGCAGCAAAGCACAGTGCTAAGGGGGTAAAAGCTTCTCTCACATAACCCCCAAATACTGAACACAGTCTGCTAAACCCCTGTGGCTCACTTCCTGCTTAGAGAAGAAGGCAGCTCTAGCAGGAGTCACAGCGCTGCTTCAGACCCATCTTTGTCCCCAGAACCAGCTGACTCTGTCAGTGGTGATGATCAGGGCCACCATGTGGGATCTGTGTGACTCCGATCTTCCTACCTGGGGGCTTCCCCCCATGGGTACTGTCTCGACCAGTCTGCTGCTGTTGATCGCTTGTTGATGGATGAGTTTGCCAGGCCCTCCCTGGGAGAGATCCCATGAGCATTCTTGCAGCCCTGACAGAGGACCTGGCCTGCTCTCCCATGATCCTCCTCCCCCTCTTCTATCCCATCTTCCTCCTCCTTTTCCAGGCATTGTCGGTCCTCTTGGACCTGTGACCTGGGATACGTTCAGGACAACAGCTGGTGCAGTTTGCCTTTACCAACTTAGAGCTGACCAGACCATCTTCAGGCCTAAAGCCTCTGCACTTTTGCCTTCTGACTTCAGCTTCTCCTCCCACTTCCTCCTCCGAGGTTACCATCGTCCACCTCTCCTCTGATGCTGACTACACCTGGTGTCAGTGGTTCCTGGGAGAGATGATGCAGGAGCTGAGTCTTCAGCACTTCACAGGTCACAACACTGCTATCCTGGAGCTAGCATTCCTTGGGGATTACAGCAGAGACTCAACAGTCATCTCTCCATGGCCTCAGCCTTTCACAGAGGCTTCCAGGTATGTCTGGCTCCGTCTGTCTTCCCCCATCTTTAGCCCCGGGGGACATCCAACGCAGATATTGCTCTCTGGGGAGGGTCTCTGCAGGCCGTACCTCATCCTTCTTGCAGGATTCTGGTCCTGCAGACCCCCTCTGGGCCTAGGTGCCCAGTGTATGACAGACCCCTGACACTGACTCTGCAGTTTGATGTCTGGGACAGACATTTTGTTTTTCGGCAGCATGCACCATGATGTACATTTTTGTACATCAGGCAGCCTATAGCAGACAGCTGTGGAGGATGCTAGGTCAGCTCCTAGCATCACTGACAGACAGGGAGATAACAAGGCAGGCCATATGCCTTTCTGACCAGTGTCTGGAGCTGGAGAGGCACCAAGTGAGGGTGTCTTATGATGCCAATGAGGTAGCTTCCAGGCTGGTGGGAACCGCAGTCTGCAGTCGGCGGACAACATGGCTTTGCCTTTCTCGGTTGGCAGCCTGGCCCAGCGTAGGGTGCTCAGTTCATGCTACCAAGGGACTCATTTTTTTCTCCCGCAAGGTAAGGCATGAGTTGTTGGGGTGCCCTCCTGCTCCAAGGCCATGGGAGCCTTTGCCTGCCCCTGACTAGTCTCAGGTCTCACCAGACCCTGTGAACAGTCCCTGCCCTTATGTGGTTTCCTCCCAGAGAGGGCTGAAGAAACAACCATTTCCCTCAGAGTGAGCCATCTCCGCCAGTTCGGGTGGAAAGCTTGGTACTCTGACCCGTAGGTGGAAATGAACAGGGAAAGATTGATTTCTGGAAGATAAAAATTATGTACTCACCATAATTCTTGATCTTCCAGAATATGTTCACCATTCTTTCACATGCCCACCCACCATCCCCCACTCAGTTGGGAGCTAAGGCCTTGGGGCAGCTCACCCTGCATCTCTTTTTCTACCCTTTTGCCACTCCCTTATTTTTCCTTGGGGTCTCGTTCTCCTTGCTCTTTTGGACAGGGACCACTCTCCCAGTTTAAAAGAAAAGGGGGGTTAAGGGAGAATGATCGCATTTTGGGATTCCTACCCCTTCAGAAAAGTTTCTCCTTAAGGGAATGTTTCCCTGTGGAGCTGGGTCGAGGGCACTGTTACAGCAGTCATCTCCTCGGAGGTGCAGGCTCCCCTGGTGTTGCGGCCCATGGCTGCTGGGCCCAGCACCAGTGGACCCTCAGTGCCGCCTGCCGGTGCCACTTCAGATCCCAGCACCGTTCGCGATGCTGGTGATCAAGGTGGCGCCGCGGGTAGTGCTGTGTCCTGCAGCAGCGTCATTTGTGGCGCTGTTGGTAGGAGAGCTCCCGGGGTCGCTGGTCTGGTGGTTTGTGTGGTCTCCTCCTCTTCGGAGGCAGATGACTTGCTGGCTGATCCAGACTGGCGCCCCAACTCCTTGGAGTCAGGGAGCCCTCTTGGACGCGGCACCAGGTGGCCCAGTGTTCACCTCCCGGACTCTCCAGAGTCTGTGGTTGCTGCAGCCCCCCACGCCAACTCCAGTGTTGGGGCATTGTGGTGGATAGCAGTCTTGGGGGGCCTGGTGTGGAGGTCTCGAATGCGGGGGCCAGGGCAGCTGCCATCTCTGGTGCTGCTGTGGCCATCTTGGTGGGGACTGGGACCTCCTCTTCTGTGGCCTCCCTCAGGGGGCCTGCCAGATTGGGGGACCCCTTGGCACTGGGTTCGAGGAAGAGGGCAGCCTCAGAGTCCAAGGGGTTGAGAGGCTGGGGTGAGATGAGGAAGCCTTCTTCCACTACTCTGCGGGGAAGGGAGGAGCCACAGTGCTGAACCCTGGTTCTCCTCCTCTGAGACTTCAGGGGCGCCCTTAGTGGGCAGCGCTGAGGGTTGCCCTTCTGGAACCATGCAACCTCAGTCGCACCACAGGAGATTCTTCCTCAGGACTCAGCCAGGATTTGTTTTCACATTTGCAGCATCCGCTGACTGGATCAACCCCCAGATCCCCCCGCGTGGAAGGATCTACTTTGGGGTCTCAAAGCCCTGGCAGAGGCCAGGCACTTTTGGTGAGATGTCCTTCCCCAATCCCTCTGCAGACACCTCCCCCTCTCCAGAGCCATGTGGGCCCTACATGACCTTTAACCTGGGAGATGTTCAGGGCCACTGTGGCAGCCTTCCCTAGGTATGTTAGAACTATGGACAAGCAGGTCTTTCACCTGTCTCCCCCACTGCAGGAGGACTCTGAACATCCGTGATCCTCTAGTTCCTTGGCTTCCTCATCTGAGGAAGAGGAACATTCTGCCCACCTTTCCTCCAACACTGATTTTGCCAAATATCAGCGATTCCTTTTGAGGTTAGTTCAGGAGCTCCACATCTCCCATGTGGTAAGACACAATACCGAGAGGGAGACATGCTCTTTTCTGAGCAAGTTCAGTGCCAACTACCTAGTGGTGCCTTCCTGACCTATTCCCTTCCAGGAAGCATCTATCCGCATCTGGCACCCACCCTCATGGCTGTCGGCTTTAGACACTCCTTCCAGGCTTCAACGCCCGGCATATGACCGACCACTGGATCCAGATTCTGCGGAGTTTGACCAGTGGGGGAAGAAGAGTTTTCTCCTCAGCTCATGTGTTACTCTGCATCAGCTCTCATCAGGCTCACCATGCTGCCTACAACATGCACCTATGGTTAATACTGGCGCAGGTTTTAGCATTCTTGCCTGATTCGGAGGAATCTAGCAAGCCATTGCCCTCTCTGCGCAGGGTCTGGTGCTTGCAAGACACCAAGCAAGGGCATCATACGATGCCAGTGAGGTGGCTTCCAGACTAGCAGGGATGGCGATGTGCACAGGTGGACGGCATGGCTTCACCTGTCTAGACTGTCACCCATTGCCCAGTGTAGGATGATTTCCTCCACTTTCCGGGGGACTCGTCTTTTCTCTCACAGGGTGAGGAGGAATCTTCAGAGGTGTCTTCTGTCCCCCCTGGCCACGTGGGACATCTTCTCAGCCTAACCAGCCTTAGGCCATGTTGACCTAGTATGGCAGAAGTGTCTCCCCCTGCAGGAGGCTGAGGGAATCTGTTCCCTCAGGGCACTGTCGGGTCCCCTCTGGGGGATTAGTACTCACCCAGCAGTAATGAATGGTGAAGATTGACAAGGGAAGATATGAAAATTACATACCTACCATAATTCTTGATCTTCTCTTGTATCTTCACCATTCATTACTGATTCCCGCCCACCTTTCCCTCTTGGGCGCCGCCTCCACCCTGTTCGCTCTCGCCCTTTTCAAGGCCAGTCAGTGGCAGAGTCCCCCTGGTACCTCAGGGCCCTCTGTTTCCTTCTCTAAAAAAGTCACAGAGTGCCCATCCTAGGAGGGTGGCGAGTAGAGTCTTCACCCTGGCCTCAGAGAGAACTCCCTGGGATTCTCAGTGTGGTACACGGTTGTGTCTCAACTTGGCATGAATGTTTCCATTTGTTTTCATCTTCTTGAAGTGGGGACTGCATCAGTGCATTTCATGGGAGAACCTGTAGGGATTTTCCTCCCCCTTTCTCCTTTCTTGCTTCCCCTCTACCTTTAGAGGTTATTCTGGACAGAGTCCTCTCCTGTTTAAGAGGTTTTCCCCTTGACTAAGCCATCAGGTGATCAACTGTGGTGGGCCATGCTCCAGCACTTTCATCCCAAATGTGGATTTAGGGGTGGGAAGAGGGGGCTAACTCCAACATGTTTTATATTCTCCAAGACCATTTCAAGTTCTTTTGTTCTAGACCTCCGTCCAGTGGTCCCTGAAGTTGATGGGATCCTCGCTCCTGTGTCTTCATGCCTTTCAGGTTTTTGAGGCTATAATAAGCCAATGATCTTCCAGCTCAACACGGTGGAGGGCTCACCCCCTTTCCCTCTTCTTTTCCTACGTATATTGCATCTTTCTCTCTTCTCTTTCTCTCTCTCTCTTTCTTCTTTTCCTGTGCTGCAGCCCAAGGGTTGGGGCCCTGTGGCCACTTGGGGGGGAGTCCAATCCCTCAGTCCTCTGGTTGGCTTATTCCTTTTTTTTTTTTTTTAGACTTCAGTTTTATTTTCTTCAACTGTGGATAATCATACATTTCATTTCCAGCAAACATATACATTTCAGTATTTCCACATTTCCAATATTCAATCATTAATTTATCTTGTACATCAACCTTTTCAGTACAATAAACTGTAGCCTGAATTCCATTTACTTGATCATATTTCTTATCTTGTTTATATTTACTCATCTTTAAAATCCGAGTGCATTATACTTTTATCTATACCATATTTATTTCTCTTATATTCTGCTACCTCAAACCTATCATTCATCTCTTTCTTACAGGTATTAATACCGCTATTGATAAAAGAAGAGAAGAAGAGGAAAAAGGGGAAGAAGGGAAGCATCTCATCCCCTCACATCTTGCTCATCTTCACTCTACTTCATTTCCCAATTTCCCACCCATCTCCACTTAGCCTCCTGATTCCCCTTTTACTGTCAATAAATCAATCATTATATTCTATTCCCTATGTTTCTGGTTTTTATTTCCATCTCCTCCTTTGTTTTTAAATTGCTTATATCCAGTCCTGTCTAATTTTATAGGAGGGAAGGGAAGCAGAAACATCATCTCAATTATCTCTACTAGGTCCATCACTATTCCATACCAACTTTTCTTATATACCCTCAGTTCAGTTTTGTTTTCCCCATTATATTTTAAGTTCCTACCATTTAATTTTTTAATTCCCCTTCCCCTCCTGCTCTCCTGTCTCAAACTATTCCCATCTTGTCCATCTATTTTGATACTGTGGTAGATTTTGCCTCAGGGAGTAGGTGATTCTTTAGAATGTTTTTGGCTTATTCCTTTTTCAGTTTATATCCTTTCCTTTTCCTGTGTCTTGGCTCTCTTGCCTCACCTTGGTTTTCTCTATCTCCCTTTTTCCTCTCTCCTCTCCAGCAGGACGGAACATGGGTGGAGGAGGAGTCTGCGGTGCTTAACGGCCAACCCTTATGTGCCACGCAATGCATCGACCTCATGAGCAGTGCCATCAACGCCAACTCTCCCCCCCAAAAAAAAAAAATCTCCCATACAGGTGCGCCCCTCTGGCTTACACCCATCAATAATGAATGGTGAAGATACAAGAGAAGATTAAGAATTATGGCAGGTACGTAATTTTCATTTCTCAGCCCTCTTGGGCTTAGACACTAGAGCTGTCTAGCTTGCCTTTTAACCGTTGCTAGAAGTAGTCAGTCTCCTGTGGGTGCCAAAGCCTTGCATTGGAGGGGAGGACATATCTTTTATTTATTTATTTATTTATTTATTTATTTTATACTTTCTGTTTATCTCCTCCTGTCTGCCCTCGGTGCCCACTCCTTCAGGCCACTCATCACCGTCTCTGCCCCCTACTCTAGATCTGCCACTAGAGTGCCTCACCTCTTACTTCCTCCTGCACAGTGGGGTCTGTCCAGAATCGGTGGTCTTGGATGGCCTGGAGTGGTCGTCATCTAGGACTACCGAGGGGTATTTTCTGTTTTTCCTGTAGTTTCCCCTGTCCCAGCCCCCTGAGATGCCAGCGCAAGGACGCAAGCGTCCAGAGAAGAGACATGCTGACGCACATCCCTCTCAAGCGCCTACAGACGTCCCCCCTTCCCGACTCTGTTAGACGGAGCTGCCAACCCCTCAAGAGCCCGGTTTCCACCGGTGCTTTCTCAGGGCGTCGGGGCGTGCTGCCCTGGTATCCCACCCCAGAGGGAGGAGAGCATCTGTTGGGATGCTCAATCGTCCCCTCCCTCTGCCGACCCCACCGACCCGAGCTCATTCCGAACCTGGAGTCGCGGCGTAAGCTGGCAGTGTGGTTTCCAGCACCTCAACCCTCAGCATCACCGGGCCGGCGGGGAGGACATATCTACCATTCCCTTTGTATTCTCTTTTTTTTTCTGGGAGGGGGGGTGACAAAAGGCTGTCCCTATTCTTTTTCTGTCCTTGTGCTGTTGTACAAGAACTTTTTCCTATTTCTTTCTAAGAGGATTCCTTTGGTCTTTCTTGCCTAGCCAGAGCCCCGTACACCATACCAGGGCTGCTGCCCTTCTCCACCTTTCTGTCTGGGTTGCCTGTAGGTTCTGTCTCCTCTTTTTTTACCCTCTTCCCTCGTGTCCGTTAGGCCCATATCTTAATTTTTTCTCTAAATTGGTAGTCAGGTTTTATTGTTTTTATTATTCTAAATCCTATATCCTTTTCCTATCCCTTTGGGTTAGAACTCTAGTCCCCCTTTTTTCTCTCCCACTTGTTTCTCTCCTGGCAAATATAATCGAGGAAAGTAGAGGGCCGGCATCTGTTACTTGCCTGCTCATGAATGCCACGTCATTACCTCTGCCTCATGAGTGGTGCCGGCACAGGTGTCAGTCCCCTAAGCTGTTGGCTGCAAAAGACTTTACTCCCATGGGATCCTAATGCCTCTGACACAGATCCATATGTGTGAATGAATGGTGAAAACATTCTGGAAGATGAAGAGTTACAGTGAATATGTAATTTTCATTTCTCCATACATACCCCAAATTGTTACCTAAAGTGGTGTTGGAGTGCCATTGTAATTAGATTATAATCCTGCCAACCCACTTTGCCAACTTCCTGAAGGAGGGAGAAAGGACTCTTCACTCACTGGATGTCAGAAGAGTCCTAAGGTTTTACCCGGAAAGGACTAAGGACTCGACAGTCAAAAGAGCTCTTTGTCGCTTTCAACCCTAATCAAAAGGAACAGCCCGTCACAATCAAGTGCATTTCAGCCTGTATTGTGAATTGCCTGTACCAATGCTATGCCATGGCTCAGGTTAAACTCAAGGGCAAGGTACATATCCACTCCACCATAGCAGTTGCCACTTCCCTGGCAGAAATACGCTCTGTGCCTATTGGAGAAATTTACAGAGCTGCAGCTTGGAGCACAGTGCACACTTTTACCAAGCACTATCCCCTGAATGTGTACACCACCTTTGGCAGGACAGTTCTGAAAGGATTACTCCTGAGTGAGCCCTGAGCTCTAGCCTCCCTAGTCAGGGGGACTTTCTTCAAGCTTGGCACTCTGATCCCATTAGAGGGAATCTATGGAGAAGACTGACTCCTGGAAGATAATGAAAGTTACATACTTACCATAACTGACGATCTTCTTCCACCTACCTACCATCCCCTGAACTCACTTCAGTATTGATGTGTTGGTCTTCACCCTTTGTACTTGGTTTGGGCTGTAAACACACTGTGTTACTGAGTTTGGTAGCCCTTCTTATACCAGCCACCAGGGTTATCTTATGCCCTTAGGTTAAGTGCATAGATTATTCGTTATGTTTATGGTGCACACTTCCTCGGTAAAAAAGATACTGAGGTGCTTGGGGACTGGTGCCGCAGTATGCCAGCAGGCGTGTTTGGTGCCTCACACGAGGGGCTGGCTCACGTCACCAGCTCCCACTAGAAAAGTTGTGAGTCACAATGGATCCTAGTGTTTTTAGAACAGACCCACAAGTGGTAATTAATGGTGAACATATTCTGTAAGATCAGGCGTTACGGTAAGTATGTAACTTTCATTTACAAACATGGGGACCTATATTCAAAACACTGCCCAGGCGCGAAGCCGAGTCTGCGTGCACAAACTGTGTATATTGAGAAGCCTGGTTAACATGGGCAAATAGGGTTTGCACCCAGGTGATATTCATAGGGGGCACAATTCAAATGAAGGGGCAAGGACCTGAATATTGGCGCAGTCCAATATTCAAAGTATATGTGAGATGCAAGGCTGTCTTGTGCAGTCCCCTTACATGGCGCAGATACCGCCAACCAAAACCATAACTTACTGCCATGCAACCCAAGCAGTTGGCAGAGGAAGTGTCATCCAGCACCCCGACCCCCAACACAGTAGTCCTGGTTCTGGTGGCCCTCTGTAATCGCTGACTATTGTAAGATTATAACGTTCCTTGGTGACTAGTGGTCCCTCCCCCTTCCACACCCATGCCCGATGTCACCTGTATTTATGTCCAGTGGTTCCCCCTCCTTATCCCCAAACCCTTGTCTGTTTCCTAAAATCCCCCTGGTGGTCTAGCGGTACCCTTCCCCATCCCTACCTAACTGTATACAACATAGATCTGTCCCCGGTGGTCTAGTGGACCCCCCGCCCCAGGAGGTACTGGCGCATCACCCCACTCTCCTATCCCAATCCCTCCCCTGAACTGGTGACCAGCATAACCCCCCACTCACCACCACGGCCGGTCACCGACTGAGCTCTCAATGAGTGCATGCTGTAACAGCTGATTGAGAGCTCATTTGGCAGCCAGCTGTGGTGTTGAGTAGAGGGCTGTGCCAGTCGCTGGCTCAGGGGAGGGGGATGGGGTGATGGGCCAGGACCTGCTGGTGGGGGGTCTACTAGCCCACCAATGAAGGTGACATATTAGTACACCGGCAGATCAGAGGTTGGGAGGGGCATTCTCTAGACTACCAGGGAAGGTGACATATTGGTACACTAGCAGATTGGGGATTGGGAGGGGGGGTCCGCTAGACCACCAGGGAAGGTAACATACTGGTACACTGGCATATTGGAGTTAGAGAGGGGTACTGCTATCCACCAGGGATTTTTTAGAAAACAAACAAGGGATCAGGGTTAGTGAGGTGGGAGAAACACCGGACACAAGTACAGGTGATATCAGGCATGGGTGCAGGTGGGGGGAGGGGCCGCTAGACCCCAGAGAGTGTTAGTCTCATGATCAGGCCAGTGATTGGTCAGGGAAGGGACCACTGGACATCGGAGAATTTTTCATCTCTAGGATTGGACCGGCGATCGTGGGGGGGGGAGGAGACACTAGCAGCAGGGATAGCTCTCTGAGACCTGGCAAATGGGAGCACGGCATGGCACCACACTAACTTGCTAGGCTACCCATGCAAATGAGCCCATAAAGGGCATGCAGCTGGCCCCTTAGTGCTTTGGATGCCCATTGAGCTCATTTGCATGGGTCCGTTTGAATATGGGAAATATAGTGTGGGTGCAAGCCATTGCGGCACCCTATTTCGGGGACCATGTCTGCCCAGCAGTACGTTGCTTGGCGCCAGGCCAGCGTGGCCCTGTATTCAGCACAAGTGAGCTATTCCACTGAATATTGCAGTTCTGGACACTGGGCAACTGCAAGGCAGGGGATTTTTGCAGTCTGCTTTACCCATTTTTGAATACAGAACCCACTGGCGGCAGGGTTGGGCACCCCTCACTGGTAACTGAAATCCATCTTTCGGATGAGAGATTAAACTGAGGTCCCATCTGCCTGTTCTGGTGGTAGTTCAGGTGAATGTTTAAGATCCCATGGCACTTCTCAAAAAAGAGTAGGGGATATTTTTTTTTATTCAGACTGGAAAAAGTCATAATACAATACATTTTGATTTTGTGAAAAGAAACATAAAAAGAACTATAAAATAAAGTAAGAATTACTACATGCTGTGCCCTACTTGAAAAGAAATGGCACTATTATCAATCAAAAGAAACTAAAGCAAAGTAAGTATTCTCAGAATACAACCTCCCCCACCCCAAACTTCAAGACAGGGAATTTTTTATTAATTCTACAGAAATCAAATCATTCGCAGACATGTTATCACTGTCAATTAAATATAGATCAAAGAGGTAAGAAAACAAATAATTATGTTAACCATACTTCCTGTTGTCCATAATACAATGAATATACAAGCCAAAAAATGAAAAATAATTAAAACAGTAAAATAGTGGAAAATAGTAAGAAATATCCCCTGCCCTGCACTGCATGGACAGGTAGAAGAACTTTTTTGTAAGCTGTTATCAATCATGAGACGTACCTACTGTTTGTCAGTTAAAAACTCCAATCCAAAGGCCACTTTAAAGCAAATACATATTGCAACATATTAACTCCTACTACTTCTGAACAGGTGTCCCATAGGTCAGGTGAGCCAATCACAATGTTTCCACCGTTTCCTGTACCAGTGTGATTGAACAGTTTTTTTTCTCTTGCATTTGAAAAGCTTTTAATGCTGAGTGTATACTCCAAAATAAATGATCTGGAGGTACTCTTTTATTCTGTAAAGTCAAATTACACCGATTAATCAAAATATAATACTTAAAGAATAACAGAAAACTCCATATGGTACCCATATCATATTTGTCCCATGCCTTACGTGAAATACCCCAAAAAAAGTATCTCTGAGTCTACATTTAGAAAGGGGGGAGTATCCCATTTATCTAGAAGTATCCCCCAAAAGGCTATGGTATAAGGACATTGAAAATATAGATGTTCCATGGTTTCCAGTATATTTGTGCAGGAGTCTGTCCTAGGACAGAATCTTTCCTCCTGGTCCTTATGTTTAAAATTAAATTTAACATTCAGCTTACTGTGTAAACATAACCACATTACATCCCACATATGTTTAGGTGTACGTGACATGGTCATCGTATTCCCAAGGGTAGCCAACTCATGCAGTGGCCTCTCTCCAAAACTCGGCACTATTAAACTATATAACTCTCGTCTTGATACTCGAACAAGTTGTTGTTTCTGAATAGCCCATAGCTTCAATTTATCAATACAGTACTAACAAGCATTTGTCAATGCCGAATGTTGGCTTGCTGGCATTGGCATTGATAGTGCAGGAGTTAGAGAGATGCATAATAGGAATGGCAGTAAAGTATTGAAGTGACACTAACGCCACCCTCCACCCTGCACATATTGACAGGAATTGGGGTGTGCGTTTAGGTCATCGATTTGTTAAATACTAAATGGCTCATATGTCTGCCTGCATAGTCCCATGCTCTACCACTGTGTAACTCACTGACCTACGAAACACTTTGAGACATGAAAGACACCATATAAAGATCCTGACTAGATTCTACTTGATGTAAGCCAGAGCAGAATACAGTGTCCCTTTCGTCTTTGACATATTTGCACAATTGGAAAGAAGTCTCACCCTCTGAAATTCTCTGGTGCAAGGATCCCACGGTAGAGGTCTGTAAAAGGTGCAAGCAGTTTCCATACATGTGTGCAAGACAGGAACAGCAGCGGACTGAGAAGATAAGCAAAGATGCCACACAATGAACTCTCTAAAAAAGTGTCTGTGGTCAAAACCCACAGACATAACTGAACAAGAACTTCAAATATAGAACCAGCACCCTACAATTTGCAAAATAACCACAGACTGAGCTTTCGCTGGGTATAACAACACTTCCTCCCCTGCTCACACACACAGCCATCAAATATAACAGGTCCCTTCATTTACTGGGAGGCAACTGGTTTCACCCTTTGTACGAGACCATTGGGTTCACCATTTCTACTAGGCCTTTGCTGATTGACTTCTGACAGTTAGGAGGGAAAAGAAATCCCAAAGTGACTTCTAACAGTTAGGAAGGAAAATAATTCCCAAAGTGACTTCTAACAGTTAGGAAGGAAAAGAATTCCCAAAGTGACAACAGTCAGTCAGAGACCACCCCTCAAGGTTTTGAGCCTGTAACACTCAAGTCCATATAGTGGAACTGATAGCCTACAGTACCTACAGTGGTGTGAAAAAGTATTTGCCCCCTTCCTGATTTTCTCTATTATTGCATATTTGTCACACTGGATGTTTTCAGGTCTTTAGACAAAATGTAATATTAGATAAAGGTAACCTGAGTGAACAAATAACACTTGTTTTTTTTTTATTTCACTTATTTAATGAAAAAAAGTTAACCAACACCAATTGGCACTGTGTGAAAAAGTAATTGCCCCCTTACACTTAATAACTGGTTACGCCACATTTAGCTGCAATGACTGCAACCAAACACTTCCTATAATTCAATATCAGTCTTTCACATTGCTGTGGAGGAATTTTAACCACTCTTCCTCGCAGAACTGCTTTAATTCAGTAACATTTGGTAGGTTTTCGAGCATGAACTGCTTTCGTTTCAGGTCCTGCCACAGCATCTCTATTAGGGTTAAGTCTGGACTTTGACTAGGCCACTCCAAAACTTTAATTTTACTTCTTTTTGCCATTCTGATGTGGACTTGCTTTTGTGTTTTGGATCATTGTCTTGCTGCATGACCCAACTACGCTTCAGCTTCAGCTGACGGAAGGATGACTGGACATTCTCCTTAAGAATTTTCTGGTACAGAGCAGAATTCATGGTTCCTTTAATTATGGCAAGTCATCCAGGTCCTTAGGCAGCAAAGCATCCCCACACCATCACACTACCACCACCATGTTTGACTGTTGGTATGGTGTTCTTACTGTGGAATGCTGTGTTTGCTTTTAGCGAGACATTATGGGATCCATGTTGTCCAAAAGTTCCACTTTGGACTCATCTGTCCATAGAACATTTTCCCAAAAGGCTTGTGGATCATCCAGGTGCTTCTTGGCAAATGAGATACGAGCATTTATGTTCTTCTTGGTTAGCAGTGGTTTCCGCCTTACTCTCACATAAGCCCATTTTGCCCAGTCTCTTTCTGATTGTGGAGTCATGAACACTGACCTTAGCTGAGGCAAGAGAAGCCTGCAGTTCTTTGGATGTTGTTTTAGGATCCTTTGAGACTTCTTGGATGATTTTACACTGCGCCCTTGGAGTAATTTTGGCAGGCCACCCACTCCTGGGAAGGTTTACTACTGTTCCAAGTGTTCTCCATTTGGAGATTATGGCTCTCACTGTGGTTCAATGGAGTACCAGAGCCTTAGAAATAGCTTTGTAACCCTTTCCAGACTGATAGAGGGCAACAAAATGTTTTTCTGATCTTTTCAGGAACTTCCTTTGATCATGGCATAATGTGCTTGTTGAATCTTTGTGCTGGCAATGTGATGTGATGGTAAGGGCCAAAATAAGTGAGGTTTATATTGAGCAGGGCTGGCTGTAATCAAGCCTGGCTGTGTTCAATCAGCTGACTCTAATTATCCCTTTAATTGGGTTGATTTAACTAGGGGCAATTACTTTTTCACACAGTGCCAGTTGGTGTTGGTTAACTTTTTCATTAAATAAATGAAATAAGTAAAAAAAAGTGTTATTTGTCCACTCAGGTTCCCTTTATCTAATATTATATTTTGTCTAAAGACCTGAAAACATCCAGTGTGACAAATATGCAATAATAGAGAAAATCAGGAAGGGGGCAAATACTTTTTCACGCCACTGTACATGTTGCTGTGTTTGCGGGGGGGGTTAGACCCCTTGAGAGTTACTAGTAAATTGAAAACTAATTCTCTCAAAAGACCAGGACTGGTTCTGAATCTTTGTTGTTGTTGTTGAAAGAGAAGCAGTGCTATGCACTTTAAGAACACTGCGCTGACTTGCACACTGATGACAGTAGGTGATTATGATGATATACAGAACATTACTTGGTTTTCATATAAGACCGTAAAAACTGTTAAAAGGTAATTCAGAGACCTTGGGGCAGTTAAGCAAACAGCAGAAGTTTAGATTTCAAGCACAGCACTACAGCCACGATATTCAGAGTCGGCCACAACACAGTCAGTACTGCTGTGCGGTAAACAGCCCACAGCTGCTCCTAAGCAACAGTCAGATAGCTTTAACACTGTATTCATGATCACTCACTGACAGTCAGACAGTGACCGGACGAGGAGATGAGCAAAGGGCTGTGCAAGTTGCCACCACGGTCTGTGTCTGTGGACTGGTTTCTGTGGTGGGGGTTGGTATGGAGTGAGCAGGTTGGCGGGGGGGATTTGTTACTGTTTGTGGGGAGGGGGACCACCAGTCACCAGAGTATATATAGGTTATGCACAGTGTGGGTGATTAAAGATATTCATGCATGGGTGCTTGAGGGGGGAACACTAGATGCTAAGGAGACTGGAGAAACTGTACAACAGGGGTGACTGGGTTGCTGGGGGAACCTGTAGACACCAGGGATATTACAAATAATTACAGTATGGGCTTGGGGTGGGGTATGCAGCCACTGCACACTGTTAAGGACAGGGTTTTCGCAGCATTATATCTTACTGAAATGAGGCGTTTTTTTATTTCTTTATTAACTGAAATATTTCACCAGAAAGGGATGCTGAGCAACAAGTTGCTTGTCTGCGGGGGTTAGGGGAACATGAGGATGGTATACAAAGATTTGGTACACAATATATACAATTTGATTACATTCAATAAAGTGAGTAGACTATAAACACACTGCCAAAACTGTTTAATATATCACTGCACCCCTTATGCATGCAAGAGTCCTCATTTCTCATTTGCACAGGTGCAAAGGTATTGTCTGCACTGTCATGCTTCCAGGACAGTGCAGCACACCTAACGCCTCCGAATATGGCACCTCCCAAATGCTGGTGCTATACACGGTTAGTGTGGTGCTAACTTGGTAAGTGCCATGCTAATCATTTGAATATGTTGGCCTCACACCCCCCCCACACACACACACACACACACACACAGAAATTGCTCCACAAAGATTTCATGATTTTGATATAATGTTAGCTCTTTTGCTGCACATGCAAACCATTAAAAATGTAAACTAGCGTTATTGAAACAGTTTTTACAACACTACGACACCAACTATGTGATGTTTGTTGTAGTACTTTTGTTTTTAACCCCTTGCCTGTACATATTGCTATTCTACCCCTCATCCCTATTTCACTATGTATATTGCTCCTGTATGAACCTGTTCACTATGTACCTCTCGTTGTAACCGTTATTTAATGGCTTAATGTGCTCCCTGTTCTACCTGTTTACTCTGATTTGTACACTTGTAATCCTCCCGGGTCGCACCTGAAAAGAAGGACGTGCTGTCTAGTGTGCTTACCTGGTTAACAAAAGCAAATAAATAAACTATTCTTATAATTCTTGTTATGCATGCTGGCCATTTGCTGTGACTTTTTAAGGTCAGTGCTACACATTTTAATATGATAGACTGACAGCATCTTTCCAAGTCACCTTCGGCACTGGGGGGGGGTCCAAAAAATAAATTCCTCTCTGACGGACACAGCACAATCTCTTTTGGTATCATGTGGGGTACCAGATTTTGGGATGCCAAAAAGAGGCCACTTAGTACCTCTCCCAATAAGCCCTTGTGCCAGACCCCGAGCAAATGGGTTTAAAGTCTCCACCACCTTCACAGATCATTTACAAGGGGGTCCTGGGTAGGAGAGTGTAAAAAAATATATAATAAAATAATAATAAAAAAACAGGATGATGAAGTCACATGAAGAATATTTGGCAGCTGGAGAAGAGGACACATCCTCTAAAAGAGGACATCTGGTAACCCTAGCATGGATGACATTGCATTTTGCAGCCTGATGTAGAAAGTCAGCAACACAGAGAAGAAACTTGCTAAACAGGACAGTCACCTCTTTTTCCTTCAACAATACAAGAATAATTAACATGAGTGTTCTGTATAAAATGTCCCTGTAGCTGTGTTGTCACAATGCTTGACATAGGTGTCTCACGTGGCTTCAAACGTATATTAAGTTATGTTGGTCAAATAAAAGGTATAACAACCTTTTTCAATCAGTTCTACTTATACAAGGCAGCACAATTTCTCTTTGTGCCCTTTTACAGAAAGAGATTTAAGATATGTTTGTTCACAGCTCTCCGACTACCACATCTACAGCAATTGCTGCATCTTCAACCAACCACAGTAATATGCGGCTGACTAAAAGCTACCAGAGCACTTGTCAGTAAAGGATAATGAAGTTTCTAGGGGGTCTACAGGAAATGAAGTACTTTGAGGGGAAACTGGAGGAGGAAAATTACCCTTAAGAGCTGCACAAGAAACATCTCCCAGCTGATCTGAAGAACAGGAGGACACATCAACCTCTCCTCACTCTGCCAGACTGTAAGGCTTTACTAACAGCACAGTGCCCATAGTAACCTTTTTTCTTTCATTAGTTTATGGTGCTTTGTGCATGACACATGATGGAGTTGTTTTTGGCCATTTTAAAAAAAACAAGATACAGATTATTACAAAGGCTAAATTAATAAAGGGTTTGCAAACTTAGAAAATGCAACATAGCTCCTCTGTAGCTGTCTATGCCACTACATCAAAATGTATACCAACCTAACATTTGATTTTGCAACAAGATTATTCTTGAGTAACACAACTTTTTATATTATACTTTAATGCACTTATTTTCCCTGCTCCTACACTGGTATTTCATGCAACAAGGGATACTGGTATTTCATGCAGCAAGGGATACAGTCACAAAATAAACCGTCACGTCTTTACCATTCCTGACATTCCTCCCCCACCGAATGCAAGAGACTACTACCACTTTCGTCTCATCATCAACAGCCCTCCAAGTCGCAGCAAACTTTTTTTTTCTCTTTGCTACAGCAAGTTTTTACAATCCAACAAACCTTTTCTGTGGGAGGGTGGGGAGGGATTACATTTTAATGTAGAATATACCAAACGAAACAAATGTATCACTTTCTTACATTCTGGTGTGCTAATCCAAGCTCCCCAAAACTTCAAAACATTTAACAATCCCGGTTTTCTCATTATAAAAATAGAAAAAAAATTATGCAAGTTGTATGCAGTTCAACTTATCCCAACAGTTCCCAAGTGCTTTCTCCAGCTTTCAGCTGCGGGAGGACTGCTCCCTTCCCACAGCTGCCCGCCCGCTAGCTCAGAATCTCAGAGCCGCGGCATCCATTTCCTATTATTCCTTTTTCTCCTCTGCCACTCCGACCGAGATGCCCTCCAAACCGACAACATCCAGCACAATCATGTGTGCTCCACAGCTGTACTTCCAATTAGTATAACTTCTGTGGTGTCCTTTTTTTGCCTCCGTTCGGATCAGAAGAATAACTCTGGTGATAATCCTTTGTCGGCTCCTTGCGATCAGAATACGGTGGATGGCTTGCAGGCGGGCAGACAACAAGTCCTGGAGGGTGGAAGAATGGGTAATTAGCAAAGGGGTTAAGTGAGCGACTGGGGAGGTCTGTTTCACAGACTGACAGAAATGGAGAGAGTGAGGGAAAAACAGTTTAGAAAATAATCAAAATAGAATGCACTTTGATAAACAGGTAAAAAGTAACATTTCCATGCACGTTCAAAGAGCTGTGTAGCTGAACGGAGACAGGAGGCAGGGGAATGTGGGACAGCTAGAACAAGCGAGCTGTGGTGCAGACTTTGGTACCAAGTTGAAAAGCTGTTACACTGCAGCCAGTCATTGAGTAACAAGTTGAGGAGACTGGCTGATATGTGATTCCCTTCTTCTCCATTCTCTCTCAGCAGTTAACATGAGCCCCCTTCTGCTGGTAAAACTGACTGCACCGCCCACTGGACTTGCTGCTGCCCACCCATTTTACATTTTTAGTACCTTCTTTATTTATCTTAGAAGTCTGAATGCCAAAGTAAAGAAACAAACAACAAAGCAAAACAGTGTAGCATCTAGTTGGACCTGCAAACTAGGCATCTAGGGACAACACCTTTCTTTATTTGCTGCATTTTCTGGTAAATACAATTAAAGAGAAAACAGTGGTGTCCAGTTTCATTCCTTTACAGTGGTATTCTCTTTGAGACCTAAGTCTCATTTTAAACATTAACCAGGAAATGCTCATCGGGAGGCGTGTCATCGGTGCCGCCACATGAGGGGCTTGTCTCTGATTGCAGCGGCACTTTCCTTAGAAGTTTTGTCCACTTTACATAATGTTGGTGTCAGCACAAGCATGCTGCCTTATTGGGGAATGCCGGACGCACCTACTGATGCTAGCCTTGCATTTGCCCATGCTGACGCACCTCCAAAAACTGCCACTATGGCAAGATGTTGAATTGCATGCAAGCACAGCAAGCCAACATAAAAATAAAGTGGTAGACCAGTCATGGACTTCTGTTTGGGTATAACTTTGTCCAGTTCCCATGTGTGCAACTAGAGGTATACTTGGTCTAAATTTCAGATAGCCCATGGTTACTAACATTATTTAAAAGGGGTTTAATGTTTGTGTAGAGAAACATACAAAAACAGAAAATAATGGGGTACCTATCCCCAAACCTCCTTTCTTAAGTGGTAAATATGTGAGTCCCCTTTTTATTGGGTTCAGCCTACTCCCCCAAATACTCTAAAAGAAAATACTATAAAGGGCCGTCTCCAGCTGCCTTGGGGAGGGAACACCAAACTAAGATGAAGAAACACACTGAGTAAAAAGGTTTTAACTACATAGACTCTTTTCTGTTTCGCCATTCTCCGAGCATTCCACTTCTCCACTTTCCCTTTTGCTGTTTTGATGAGTTTATCCCAATTATAAAACCCCAGGTTTCCATGTCACCCCCAAAAAACTCCTAGAATTTTACACAGTGTCTCTAAAAGGGGAATCCCTATAATTTCCTAAAATTCCCCTAAGTGTGTACCGATAGTGCTCTACTTTTCGTGTAATTGATTTGTGAGCCTGTCCCTTTTGTGAATTCCATTAGAATTTGTGCTGTTTTTTTCACAAGACGACACACCTGCCAACGTTAAACGTAAATCATCTGCATCAGCCACAGCCTTAATTTCAGCATCCTCTGCAGAGAACGAAAAGCCCCATATACTGTCTTCCCCGTATAACCGTCTAATCAAAGGTTCTAGTGTAATAATATATAGGGAAGGGCTTAAGGGACACCCCTGCCTGACTCCCCTTCCAACCTTGTATTCCTGTCCCACCGAACCGTTCACGTACAGTGCTACCACTGCAGCCGTATAACAAGCTTTTATTCCATTAATCAATATTTCTGGAAATTCCATTTTCTCTAAACATTTCCATAAATAGGTATGGGACACTCTATCAAAAGCCTTGGCCCGGTCAAGACTTATTGAATATCCCATAAGCTGATCTGATTCTCCTTTTTCCATAAGTTCCCTTGATAAAATGAGTCCATGGGGACCAGCGGCAGAGTTGGGCAGCCACCACTGGCAATTTACTAAACAACTGGGTTATAGGGACTGGTGGCAGGGTTGGGCACCCCCCCAACCGGTAACTGAAATGACAGCTGGGTCATGGTGACCAGCATCAGGATTGGTCACCCACCCTACCACCAGTCATTGAAACAACAGCTGGGTCAGGCAGGAGGGTGGACACTTGCAGTAAGATTGGGCACCCACTACTGGTAATTGTTTTGACAGCTTGGGGGGTACTGGCGGCAGGCTAAGCATTTCATAGAAACATAGAAGTTGACGGCAGATAAGGACCGCAAGGCCCATCCAGTCTGCCCATTTCTTTTTCTACCTTATAAATGTGCCTTCGGCTTTTGCTCTGTCAGTGACCTATCTATTCATAGTCATTTGTATTGCTCCCTTATGCCTATCCCATGCCTGTTTGAAGCCCTGCACTGTATTCATAGCCACCACTTCTTGTGGTAAGCCATTCCATGCATCCACCACCCTTTCTGTGAAAAAGAATTTCCTCACATTCCCCCTTAATCGGCCTCCCTCTAATCTCATGCTGTGTCCTCTTGCCAGTATTTCCAGTTTCCAGTAATTCACTGAACAGAAGGGTTGGTGGGTCAGTGGTGAGACTGGGCACCCACTACCTGTAATTGACAACTGAGTTGGATGGAAAGGGGGGGCACTGGCGCCAGTCTTTTAAGTGTTGTACCAGGTTATGTGACAGATAAGAATCAAGTGCCCAGACATGTGGCTGATGTAAGCTGAGTTTTGAGTCACAAAATGGCAGGAGGAGGCAGTATAGCGCAGTGGTTTAAGGCTCTGAGCTGCAAATCTGGAGACCTGGGTTTGAATCCCACAGCCCCCACTTGCATATATGGTGTGACCCTGAACAAGTCACTTAACTTCCCTGTGCTCCCAGGTTGCACCTGTAAAAAAGCTTTCAGCTTAGTGTGTCTCATCTGGTTAAACAATTGGGAGAAAAAAATTAGTCCCTGGTTTTGTGACTTGCAACTTGGTGATTTTATCAACATATACAAAAGTACTGGCCTGGTGGCATGAAGGACTGTGGTGCTGGATGCCGTGCCTCCTGCCTGGCTGGTGATCAGAGTTTGAGAATGAGCTCAGGCTGCCAGCGATCAGCCGGGGGGGAGGATTGAGCATCAGGAGGACAGCTCTGGGCTTCAACTGTGCTGCTCTTAGACTGTCACCATGTGAAGGTGGGGTCATATAGCAGTTGGTGCAGCTCAGTAGGGGAGATGTCTGGCGGTAGGCATGTGGTGCGTGCGTGCCTTTACACACATGTGCACCAGTGTCATTGCACATTTTCTGTGGGGAGCTGTGAGTTTGTTTCTTACCTTTTGATTTCGCAGTAAGTTATATTACACCAGTATCTCTTTGTAATGTAGCACTACAGCGAGTTTGTTCCTCACCTGTTGATTTCGTAGTAAGTTTTGTTACACCAGTATCTCTTTGTGCTGTAGCACTACAGTGAGTTTGTTCCTTACCTGTTGATTTCATAGTAAGTTTTGTTACACCAGTATCTCTTTATGATGTAGCACTGCAATAAGTTTCTTACCTGTTGATTTTGAGGTAGGTTTTGTTACACCAGTATCTCTTTGTGCTGTAGCACTGCAGTGAGTTTCTTACCTGTTGATTTTGCAGTAAGTTTTCTTATACCAGTATCTCTTTGTGATGTAGCACTGCAGTGAGTTTGTTTCTTACCTGTTGATTTTGCAGTAAGTTTTGTTACACCAGTATCTCTTTGTGCTGTAGCATTGCAGTGAGTTTGTTTTGCATCTGTTGATTTCGCAGTAAGTTTTGTTACACCAGTATCTCTTTGTGCTGTAGCACTGCAGTGAGTTTGTTTCTTACCTATTGATTTCGCAGTAAGTTTTGTTACACCAATATCTCTTTGTGCTGTGGCACTACAGAGTTTGTTCCTTACCTGTTGATTACACAGTAAGTTTTGTTACACCAGTATCTCTTTGTGACGTAGCACTGCAGTGAGTTTCTTACCTGTTGATTTTGCAGTAAGTTTTGTTACACCAGTATCTCTTTGTGCTGTAGCACTGCAGTGAGTTTCTTACCTGTTGATTTTGCAGTAAGTTTTGTTACACCAGTATCTTTTTGTGATGTAGCACTGCAGTGAGTTTCTTACCTGTTGATTTTGCAGTAAGTTTTGTTACACCAGTATCTCTTTGTGATGTAGCACTGCAGTGAGTTTGTTTCTTACCTGTTGATTTTGCAGTAAGTTTTGTTACACCAGTATCTCTTTGTGCTGTAGCATTGCAGTGAGTTTGTTTCGCATCTGTTGACTTCGCAGCAAGTTTTGTTACACCAGTATCTCTTTGTGCTGTAGCACTGCAGTGAGTTTGTTTCTCACTTATTGATTTCGTAATAGGTATTCGCCCATAGGTATTACACCTTCATGCCACTAAACAGGAAGTACCAAACTTTTATAGGTTGATTGCTTTTAAAACTAAGGGACAAATGGAGGGGCAGCAATGATGAAGGGGCAGCTCAGGCTGGGGCAGGCAAGTCTTGGGTGTGGTTCCTGGGCTGCAAGGGCAAGAAGCAGCCTTGGAAGAGTGGTAGGATTCAGTGGATATGGGACGGCCATAGTTTTGGCTATAACATGGAAGCTGGGGGGCTGCATGTTATACAATAGCTAGTGCAGCTAAGGGAGGAGCTGGGGTGGTTGAGATGGACACTGAGCAGGTTACAGGATGGGTATGGGGAGGACTGGCAGGGATCTGCAGGGGAAATAAGACGGGCGAGAAGTAGCGGAGGGAACATGGGGTGCTGTGGGGGGACTGGAAACAAGAATAGCAGTAGACAGGGTAGGAAGGGGGGACTGGAAGAAAACAACAGGGTACACAAGCAGGAAGGGGTTGAGTAAAGGGGGCACAAAGGGGGAAGCACGGGACCAAGGAAAAGGCGGCAAGGAAGACTTGAGGGGCCAGGGGGAATGGCAAACAATAAGGTACAAGGGTACAAGGTCTGCACAGAAAGAAAAAGGGGAGAAAGCAAGGAGGGAAGCCCAAGTCAGTGGGGTGTAGGAAGTGGGCACAGAGCAGGAAAACAGATTTGCACTCCTAGGTAATAATGAAGAGGAAGAGAGGCAGGAGAAGGGTGGAAAGGAGGCCTTAAGAGAAAAAGGAGAGGCAAAAACAAAAGAATGCTCTGGAGGAAAGGAAAAGGGGAACCCCCCTTTGGGAAGGCACCAAGGGGAATGCAAACATAAGAAGAAAGGTGAGGGGGTGAACACACCCCTGGAAAGGACAAGCCCCACATGAGGGAAGGCAGCAAGACCAGGACTTGAGGGACCAATCGAAGCAGGGAAAGTGGAGGTTACTGGTTCACCGATGGAATCAGTCAAAGCACAAGCAACAGAAAGTCAAAGGGAGGGGACAGTGCTTGAGAAAGGAGGGGCAGGGGTGTGTGAAACGGGATGGCGCTGGTGGGGGGGATATGGTAGGAGTAGAACAGGGGAGAACAGGACTCGGGGAAGGGAGGGGAGGATGCGATAGACAAGGGGGAAAATGAAACGAAGGAAGTAAATGAAATGCTAGGAGCCAGGAATAGGTTAAAAGAACAAATGAACAAACAGAGGGAGAAGGGAGGCAGGGTCCTACTCACTGGGGACTCGGTAATAAAGGAATAAGATAGTGGGGCAGGGGAGGCAGGAGAAGGGCAGTTTGGATGGAGTGCCTGCTGGTTATGGCTCAATAGATCATGAGGCCTGTTTCTGCTGGCATTTTTGTATGTTCATAAGCCACAATATACCCACATGGGTCAAACAGCAGGATGGGAAAACGCACCTGGTGTTCCACCTGAGTACCAATGATCTGGAGGGCAGTAGCCTATTGGGGATGCAGGGGAGATTCAGGGAGCTTGCTAGGTAGTGTTGCAGTCTGGGCTTTCAATCTTTGACTTTTTCAGAGATGTTGCCTGTGCCAAAAGCAAGTACTGTGTGGAAGCAGAGGATTAGGGAGATTAATCACTGGCTAGTGGGATGGTGCAGGCAGATGGGATATGGGTTAATGGGCTGGGGTTCAACATGGGCGGATGAGAGCCTGTTTGCCCCAGACAGACTGCACCTGAACAGGGAGGGAGCAGCAGTGCTAAGTACATTAGGAGAGTGCCTAGAGAGGACATATGGGGGGTAGGAAATGATCCACAACAAAAGTCAGGAGAGACGGGGCTACCATCCTCCCCCCCAGGATAGGGATAGTATGTTAGACAAAAGTTTAGCAAAGGGACAGGGATGGGGGGAGAATTTGGAAGGGATTAGCAGCTAATGCCAGTAGCTTGAGGAACAAAATGGTGGACTTGGAGGCCATCATGGGGAACGAAGAACTGGACATAGTATCAATAAACGACATTTGGTGGACAGAACATACCTAGGAGATGACTATCCCGGGCTACAGACTGTCTGAAAGGGACAGGGCAGGAAGGGGGGAGTTGCTTTATACATCAAGGACAACATAAGAATAACCGAGGAGCAGGAGGAAAACGGGGAGACAGAGTTCCTGTTGGTAACACTGGACAGAAGGACTGGGGATTCATTGTGGCTGGGGGCGGTATACAGAACTCCTACGCAGGGGGAGGAAAGGGATAGGCAGATGATACAGGCAGTCATGCAAATGGCCCAGAAAGGGGAACTGCTCCTGGTGGGGGACCTAAACCTCTCAGATGTGGACTGAGACATCCCGGATGCAGCGACGGCTAGAAGCAGAGGGATACTAGAGGCGCTGCAGTGTGTATTCTTACAGCAACTGGTTAGGGAACCTACCAGAGGAAACAACCTGCTGGACCTGGTCCTTACAAATGGTTAGAGTGTGGAGAAGGTAGATGTGGGAGACAGACTGGGCACCAGTGATCACAGGATGGTAAGGTTCAGGATAAGGTCAAGGAGGGAGGTCAACTGGTCCAGCACAACAGTTATGGACTTCAGGAGCACAGACTTTACCAGGTTGAGAAGA
Source organism: Neoceratodus forsteri (assembly GCA_016271365.2). Lineage (NCBI taxonomy): Eukaryota > Metazoa > Chordata > Ceratodontiformes > Ceratodontidae > Neoceratodus > Neoceratodus forsteri. The sequence goes on from CM028136.1 coordinate 72,235,482, forward strand.
ATAGTGAGGGAGCAAATGGAGAATATAGGGGAAGTGGAGGAGTTATGGGAAACTATTAAACAAGGGGTGCTGAAAGCCACAGAAATGTGCATAACGAAGGTAAGGAAGAACAGAAAAAAGAGAAGACCACTTTGGTTTACAAGGGAGGTGGTGGGAGCGGTCAGGGGCAGGAGAAAGGCTTTCAGAAAATATAAGAAGACACAAAGGGAGGAGGACTGGGAGGCTTATAGGGAGATGAGGAGACTAGCAGGGCAGAAGATGAGGGCCAAAGCAGATACTGAGGATAGAATAGCTAAGCAGACCAAAAGGGGAGACAAAACTTTTTTAAATATGTGAGGGAAAGAAGGAAGGCAAGGCAGGGGATTGCAAGGCTGGGAGGGGAAGGAGATATACCACTGGAAGGGGACTGGGAAAAAGCAGAGGAACTTAATAAGTACTTTTGCTTTGTATTTATGGAGGAGGAAGAGGGCAGGGGACCTAGGCTCGGGAAGGGGCAGTGAGGACAAAAGGGTGGACCCAAGCCCATTCAGCATAGAAGGAGTTAGGGAGAGACTAGGCAGGTTGACAGTGAACAAGGCAATGGGGCCAGATGATTTGAACCTGAGGGTGATCCAGAAACTGAGGGAGGAGCTGGCTGCCCCACTGACAAGGCTATTCAACTTGTCTCTGGACTCGGGGAAGGTGCCAGGGGACTGGAAGAGAGCAGAGATGGTGCCATTGCACGGGTTGGGTAGCAGGAAGATGACAAACAACTGTCACTCAGTCAGCCTCATCTCAGTGGTGGGAAAGGTCATGGAGGCACTAATAAAGGAAAGGGTGGTGAACTACCTGGAGGATAGTGGATTGCAGGATGACAGGCAGCATGGCTTCTCGAAAGGGAAGTCATGCCAGATGAACTTGATTGAGTTCTTTGATTGGGTGACGTAGGTGATTGACCAGGGAAGGGCGGTGAACGTAGCCTATCTGGACTTCAGCAAGGTCTTCAACATCGTCCCTCACGGAAGGTTGGTAAGTAGCTGGAAAGTATAGGGGTGGGTGGGAAAATAACCAGGTGGGTGGAGAACTGGTTGGTGGACAGAAGCCAGAGAGTGGTGGTAAATGGAATGTACTCCAGGATGGGGGGGGGTGATGATTGGGAACTGGGAAAAAGCAGAGGAACAACCACCACCTCCCTAGTAAACCAAAGTGGTCTCTTTTTTTCTGTTCTTCCTTACTTTCTTTATGCACATTTCTGCAGTTTCAGGACCCCTCATTTAATAGCCCAACCCGATGCTAAACATAGGCAGGTCTGCCATAACTGACCCACATGCAATAGCCTCGGAATTCAGTTCTTTCTTTACTAGCTGTGTACTACTCTTCCCCTCTCCCTCCATTCCAGCCCAACCCCTTCCTCTCTGGCTTCCCTGCTCAGGCACCTCCTGCCGCTCCCTCCTTTTCCTTCTGTCAGATCACCCCCTCAGAAGTCTACTATGCCTTGTTCTCCCCTAAACCCAAACAAAGGCAAATGCCCCTCAGGACTGGATTCCAAGATGCTCCACCTGGCTGCTCCTGCCATCGCTGCTCCCCTGGCTGCACTCTTAAATCTCTCTTTCTCCCTAGCATCCATCCCCAAGGAATGGAAGCACACAAAGGTAATCCCACTCCCAAAGGGTGGTAACACCTCTGCCCTGGTAACTACTGCCCTATTTCTCTCCTTCCCATTATGGCAAAGCTACAGGAGCACCTAGTCCTCGCTCAGCTTTCCTCCTTTCTCAGCTCTTCTTCCTTCTTCTCACCGTACCAGTCTGGGTTCAGGAAGTCTCACTCCACCACTACCTCATTTCTAAGGCTCACAGACCCCATCCTTGAAGGCACAGACAAGGACCATATCACCACAGCTATTTTTGTCGACCAGGCGAAGGCATTCGACACAGTCTCCCATTCTCTCCTCCTTGATAAGCTGTCCCGTGCTGGGCTCTCTACCATGGTCACCAGCTGGCTCGGCTGCTATCTGGTAGGCCGATCCCAGGCAGTTAGAATCGGAGGTTCCATCTTTCCCTCCCTTCCAGTTACTTCAGGTGTCCCCAAGGCTTTGTCCTTGGGCCACTCCTATTCTCCATATTCCTCAATGACCTGCCCATTGCCTGCACACACACATCCATTCACATGTATGCAGACAACATGGTTTTGTTTGCATCAGGCCCTTCGACAGCTGATGTTGTGACCAGATTACGGCTGGACTTCAGCGATGTCCAGCTCTGGCTCCGTGTTAACCAACTTTTTCTCAACACCAAGGAGACATTTTCCTTGACCTTCAGCACATGGCAGAGATTCTCTAGACTCCTCGCCACCCCCTCCTTCCACACCCTGGATGGGACAACTCTGGAGGACTGCACCTCCTTTAGTTATCTCGGGGTCTGGCTTGACCAGCACCTCAACATTTCTGTTCATGTCAATGCCATCCACAAAACGCTCCATCCTAAACTGGGTGCCCTCTGTTGGAATCATGGTTGCACCCCGACGCCAGCCCAACGAGCAATAATACAGAAAATGGTTCTCCCCATATTTGACTACGATGATGTAGTCTACAGTGACGCTCCCTACTCCATCCTAGTCAGACTGGACCCTCTCTTCCACTCTTTCTGCCGTTTCGCCCTGGATAGCCCACCCTCTACTCACCACTGTGTGCTCTACCAGACTCCCACTCTTCCCTCGCTCCAGGACCGCCGATAGTCTCTCTGCATCAAGCTCATGGCCAAATACTGGTCCCAGTCCCTGCCTTTGTATCTCGCCTCTGTGTTGGCTGCCCCTACCCCTCCTGTTCATTCTCTCAGGAACTCAGACACACACGTCCTGTCCATACCGCGCATGTCCTCCTCGATTGGTCAAGCATTATTCAGACACCGGATGCCCAAACTATGGAACTCCTTCCCTGCAGACATCCAGCACACACCTTCATCTCGGCACCTCAGTACCCTCATCAATGAGCATTTCATGTTGACTTGTGCTTATGGCTAATCAAGTGGCTGGGCGTGGCTGCAAAAGTGCCAATAGCTTAGTCAAGTATTGGTATTGGTACAGACCTAATTTGGGTTGTCTGCTGTTCTCGCCATTCCTCATGTTGTCATGCACTTCTATAGCTACTAAGTTCCTTATTCTGATACTCCTTTATGCTTATGGATTGCTTGTTGCACTATTGTACACTGTTATATTGCCTATGTCTCAGTTACATGTACTATGTTATTGGACTCTGTTACCCCAGTATGCTCATTGTATGCTTTGCTGCACTACTGTACACTGTTATAGTGTCCATTTCTCCCTGCCCCTCCTCCCCCGGGACACACCTGGAATAGAGCACTAGTGCTCAGTGTGCCCTCCTGGTAAAACTTTTAAATAAATAAACTTAAAAAGTACTTTTGCTCTGTATTTATGGAGGAAGAGGCCAGGGGACCTAGCTTCAGAGAAAGGGGCAGTGAGGACAAAAGGGTAGACCCAAGCCCATTCAGCATAGAAAGAGTTAGGGAGGAACTAGGCAGGTTTAAGGTGGACGAGGCAATGCGGACAGATGGTTTGAACCTGAGGGTGATCCAGGAACTGAGGGAGTTGCTGGCTGCCCCACTGATGAGACTATTCAACTTTCTGGACTCAGGGAGGGTGCTGGGGGACTGGAAGAGAGCAGACATGGTGCCTTTGCACAAGGGGGGTAGCAGGAAGATGACAAACAACTATCACTCAGTCAGCCTCACCTCAGTGGTGGGAAAGGTCATTGAGGCACTAATAAAGGAGAGGGTGGTGAACTACCTGGAGGATAGTGGATTGCAGGATGACAGGCAGCATGGCTTCACGAAAGGGAAGTCATGCCAGGTGAACTTGATTGAGTTCTTCGATTGGGTGACATAAGTGAGTGACCAGGGAAGGGCAGTTAACATAGCCTTTCTGGACTTCAGCAAGGCCTTCGACATTGTCCCTCACAGAAGGTTGATAAGTAAGCTGGAAAGTATAGGGGTTGGTGGGAAATTGGATCTGTACACGTTGGAGACTAGAAGGGAGAGAGGGGACATGATTGAAACTTTCAAGTATGTGAAGGGGATCAACAAAGTGAAGGAGGGTTGTTTACTTAAAAGGAAGGAGGGGGCTATAACTAAAGGGCATAGCCTAAGACTGCAGGGAGGAAGATACCGAGGCAGTGTTGGGGGAGATTCTTCATGGAGAGGGTGGTGAAGGCCTGGAACAGACTACCAGAGGAGGTGGTGGGGGCTAAAACAGTGGAGGGATTCAAGAGAGCATGGGACAGACATATGAGGCTAAATAGTGGGGGGAGGAGAGCCAGTGGGAGGAGGAATGAGTAAGGGAGGGGCAAGGAGCAGACTAGATGGGCTGATGGGGTCCTTTTCTGCCATCAAGATTCTATGATAATTTTCGTTACACCAGTATATGTGCTGTAGTACTGCAGTGAGTTTGTTTCTCACCTGTTGATTTCGTAGTAAGTTTTGTTACACCAGTATCTCTCTGTGCTGAACCGCTGCAGTGAGTTTGTTTCTCACCTGTTGATTTTGCAGTAAGTTTTGTTACACCAGTATCTCTTTGTGTTGTAGCACTGCAGTGAGTTTGTTTCTCACCTGTTGATTTCACAGTAAGTTTTGTTATACCAGTATCTGTGCTGTAGCACTGCAGTGAGTTTGTTTCTTACCTGTTGGTTTCACAGTAAGTTTTGTTACACCAGTATCTATGCTGTAGCACTGCAGTGAGTTTGTTTCTCACCTGTTGATTTCACAGTAAGTTTTGTTACACTAGTATCTCTCTGTGCTGAACTGCTGCAGTGAGTTTGTTTCTCACCTGTTGATTTCACAGTAAGTTTTGTTACACCAGTATCTCTCTGTGCTGAGCTGCTGCAGTGAGTTTGTTTCTCACCTGTTGATTTCGCAGTAAGTTTTGTTACACCAGTATCTCTCTGTGCTGAATCACTGCAGTGAGTTTGTTTCTCATCTGTTGATTTCGTAGTAAGTTTTGTTATACCAGTATCTCTTTGTGCTGTAGCACTGCAGTGAGTTTGTTTCTCACCTGTTGATTTTGCAGTAAGTTTTGTTACACCAGTAACTTTTTGTGCTATAGCACTGCAGCGAATTTCTCACCTGTTGATTTTGTAGCAAGTTTTGTTACACCAGCATCTCTTTGTGCTGTAGCACGGCAGTGAGTTTGTTCCTTACCTGTTGATTTCGTAGTAAGTTTTGTTACACCAGTCTGTGCTGTAGCACTGCAGCGAATTTCTCACCCGTTGATTTCGTAGTAAGTTTTGTTACACCAGCATCTCTTTGTGCCGAACCGCTGCAGTGAGTTTGTTTCTCATCTACTGATTTTTCAGTAAGTTTTGTTACACCAGTATCTCTCTGTGCTGAACTGCTGCAGTGAGCTTGTTTCTCACCTGTTGATTTTGCAGCAAGATTTGATACACCAGTATCTGTGCAGTAGCACTGCAGTGAGTTTGTTTCTCACCTGTTGATTTTGCAGTAAGTTTTGTAATACAGTACCAGTATCTCTTAGCTTGGAATACCACTGTTTGTGCTTGCTTTCTTCATTTATCATCGTCAGCCTTGTGAAGGCCATCTGCTTAAGTGGCTGGAACACTGAATTTAAAAATCATAGATTGGGGAGACTCGCAACCAGAGTGCTTCTTTGCTCTGTATGTGAGAGACTTGTATTCTGTGAAGAGTGTCTCGCATGTAGCTGCCCTGGAAAGGGGTACATATGGGGAAACAGTTTTAAAATTAAAATATATTATTGATGGATCTTGATCAATAGTATAGTAATACTGTCACCAAGACCACTCTTTCAGTTGTAAGAGTGGTCTCAGTTACACTCTTTGAGTATCAGCACTGCTCACTTTCGGTTTGTGGTTCTCATACCTTAAGAATGTATGTAAGACCACTCTTACAGCCATAAGAGTGGTCTTGTGGCAGTATTAACATACACAAGAGATTCCCGGAGTTCAGATCGTACCATTCGTCATCTGACCATATGCATGGCCTCCCTGCGTGCTTCAGCCACTGCTAGCTGTAAGACTTGACAGAACAAGTACTCCAGTGAAAAATGACACGCCCCTTCTGAGCTGAGCTATCCTGGAGAGATCGGTTCCAAAAAATATGTCTCAGTCATGACTGGAAATAGAAGCATAGTATGTGCTGGCAGATAATGACTACTTGGCCCATGTAGTAGACCATTTTTCCCTGCCTACAGTATTACTGCAGATCCTACTTGATCTCCAGCCCATTCGCTCACCCCACCCCCTTTCTTTTCTTCTAAGATTCCCTTATGCCTATCACATGCATTTTTGCACCCCACCACTATTTTTACCTCCATTGCAAGGCTGTTCCAGGAATCCACCACTCTTTCTGTGAAGACGTACTTCCTCACATCTCTCCTGAATCTACCCCTTCAAGCTTCATAGCATATCCCCTTGTTCTTCAGCATCTTTTTTTTCTGAAAATACTTTCCTCCTGTGCCTTCTTTACCACTTGAGGTACATAAAGGTCTCTGTCATATCTCCCTCCCCCCAGATTCCACTTGGTTTATTGTGTTTTATTTTGAAAGATGACCAATATAGAAACAGTCTGTGTTTTGAAAACTTAAAAGTAACTGGAAACCCTTGCCCACAGTTTCCTAATTGATCTGTCATTCGTAAACTCGCTACCATCATTTTCAAAACATGGGGGTCATGTTCTGACCGGAGGCTGGGAACTCCTTCGAGTATGAACAGTTTCAAAATAATTAAGCACTGCAGACTCACAAACAAACATTGCGTCAGCTCATTGTTCTAACCTCATGGCCTAGATATTTTAGTTGCCTGATGATTCATCAGCATGGTCCGTAGTACTCTGTCATTATTTAGAATACTTAGTATTCACAATGAATATTCCAGTCATGTAAACAGAAATATTCTTTCTATTGTTGCAGTATTCCATATACTTGTATTTAGTATAACACCGTTGGAATATTTTATTATTGTTCTGAATCCTAGTGGAATGTGGAATATGAAAGCATTTAATAGCTGGAATATTCCGTTGTTGTTTCAGATACTAGTGAAATAATGAACCATTTAACACAGCTGGAATGTTCCATTATTTTTTAATACTAGTGGAATACTAAGCCATTGAAAACATCTGTATTATTTCTGTAGTCCCTGTTCGGCGCTGTTCTAGAGAGGGCCACTACCCCTGTCGTGCAGGCCTGACCACGGTTGAGGGGCCTGGGTTCCCATAGCTGTAAACAGAGGTCCTTTCCCAAAAGATCAAAATGAAATGGCGGTGCTTCTACCCCAAAGTACAAATTAGTGGGTCTGATTACCTGTAGTACAACCCCCTGGGATGTCGTACCAACCCACCTCCCCAAACAGTTATCCCAGACATGGACTTACCAGGTTCGAGCCTCCTTACATTCATTTAAACCATTTGCATGTCCCCTTCCAGCCACTAACATGCTCACTAAAATTGGGCTCTAGAGTAAGAGTCAGTTTTTCTGCAAAACAGTAATATCACAATTTATTTACAAGGGGGAGGGGTTAAGAGGAACAGAGTTTAAGCAACATTCAGAAACTGCATTTTAAAGATTTACATTTCCCTTTTTGATTCAACCCCAGATTTCAATATATATGCAGCCACCAGATCTCTCTAGCTGCATATTCAAGAGGAAATATATTATAAGAATCGCCCACCATTTCCCCAAAATCCAACAGAAGCATCTCAACCGAAGAGGGTAGTTGGACCGGGAGGTTGGCAGGTGGTTAGGAGGGGCAAATCCGGTGCCCCAGCACTCGGTGCTCTCCAACATAGCACCTCCACAAACCATATAAAAATTACAAACAGGTATCTGCTTCTATCTCTGAAATCAAACAGGGGCAGAGGACACTGCAGAGCAGGACACTGCAGCACAGGAGCTAGCACAACAAAACTCACCCAAAACAGGAACCAAAACAAAAAAAGCAAAAAGGAAATCCAAAAACTTCTGATCATAGGAAACTCCATGATTCGGGGAGTTGATTCGTATCTCCAGCCAGGGGTAATGGTCAGATGTCTACCTGGTACATCAGCATGGAGAGACACTGACCGGATTGCTAAAATTGTTCAGGAAGCAGGAGAAAACATTGACATCCTGGTACACATAGGGACTAATGATCTCACCAGCCGGTCAGGTGTGCAGACCAAGGAACACCTGACCAGGCTTGGTGACAAACTATCATCCATTTCATCCGGCATCTCCTTCTCTGAGATCCTACCAGTCTGGGGGAGGGGTGGGGGCAGATGGATGGAAGGGCAGAGAAGGGGAGATAGGGGAGCTAAACATGTGGCTTAGGGGCTGGTGCCAGGAAAAAGGACACAAATTTGTAGGGAACCGGCAACATTTTTGGAAGCGAAAGTTCTTTAAATCTGATGGACTGCATCTGACTAAGGAGGGAGTCAGTGCATTGGGGCAGACATTTGACATCTTTGCATAATATTTAAACTAGCAAATGGGGAGAGGGGTGCAGCACCCCATACGTCGAATGGGAAGAACACCCCTCCCCCCTCAGCTAGTGGTCAAACAGGCGTTCAGCATGTTTGAAGTTCATTTGCATCAGCAGGTAAGGAAAAAGGTCCGGCTCCCCCATACAACACACAGGGGAAACGCCAGACCTCGCCCAACAACTAACACATCGAAATCTGGGCAGTGGAAAATCATGTACACAAATGCTCACAGTCTGGGAAACAAGATCCCAGACCTGCAGGCAACAATGACAGAAGTTAAACTGGACTTAGTAGCCATTGCCGATACATAGTTCACCAGTAACCACACTTGGGAGACTTCAGTACCTGGCTATGTACTGTTCAGAAGAGACCAAGGTGCAAAAGGGGAGGGCCTCTATGTCACTGAAAATATCAAAGCTACAGAAATTCAGAATACATAAGAAGCCAGAAGAATTGTGGGTCACCCTGGAAACAGGAAATGGGACAGACATACGAACTGGGGTTGTGTACAGGCCTCCAGACCAGGGGGAGGACATAGACACATTACTGTGAGAAGATATACAAAACATGACAGCTAAAGGGGAGGTTCTGATAATGGGAGACTTCCAACATGCCAGATACAGACTGGTCAATACCAGCAGGAACATCTGCAAGAACTAGACATGTAGTGGATTCCTTGCAGGGGGAGGGCCTCAAACAACTGGTACAACAATCCACAAGAGACAGGGCTATCCTAGATCTAGTACTGACTAACAGGAAAGGATAACAGATTTCCAGGTAGAAGGTCACCTGGGGGCCAGTGACCATCACATGGTATGGTTCAGTTTGGCCACTAGAACTAAATCATCCCATTCCAAGACAAAAATATGGGACTTCAGAGGAGCTGACTTTGATAAGATGGCCAACAGAGTTAAGCTAGCCCTGGCAAAAAGAAATACAAGTGAAGGGGTACAGGCAAAGTGGGCAAGCATTAAGGATGCAATACTTGAAGCAACAGCCCATTGTGTTAGAGAGAAAAGGAAGTGCAAAAGAAGAAGGAAACCATTTTGGTTCTCAAAAACAGTAGCAGAAAAGGTCAGAGCCAAAAGGCTGGCCTTCAGGAAATATAAGGGAACGCAGCAGGATGAAGATAGGGAGGCATACCAAATTGCCCTAAGGGAAGCAGGGAAGGCAGTAAGGCAGGCAAAGGCCCAAACTGAGGAAACACTAGCACAGACAGTAAAAGAAGGTGACAAGACGTTCTATAGATATATTAGTGAAAGGAGAAAGTCCAGAGGGGGTATTGCTAAGATCAAAGGGGATAAGGGGGCGTGTGAGGAGGAGGACCATGTAAAAACATCTATCCTAAATAGATGCTTCTGTTCAGTATTTACTGAAGAGAAGGTAGGGCAGGGCCCACAGCTCAGCATCATGGACACAGGGAGGGAGGGAGGGAGGTGTGCACTAGTCCCTTCACAAAAGCAAGGGTCCTGCAAGAGCTCGATAAGCTCAGGGTGGACAAGGCAATGGGACCTGATGGTATACATCTCAGGGTACTAAAGGAGCTAAGGGTGGAACTAGCAGAGCCATAATCAGAACTGTTTAGTGAGTCTCTGAGCACAGGAGAGGTCCCGAAGACTGGAGAAGGGCTCATGTGATCCCGCCCACAAGAGTGGTAGCAGGGAGGAGGCGGGGAACTACAGACCAGTCAGTCTTACCTCAGTAGTGGGCAAGATTATGCAGGCACTCCTTAAGGAAAGGATAGTGCAACACCTAGAATCCATAGGAGCACAGGATCCAAGACAGCATGGGTTTACAAAAGGAAGGTCCTGTCAAACTAATGTCATAGATTTCTTTGACTCGGTAACCAGAGTGGTGGACCAAGGGGGAGCAGTTGATGTCGCCTACCTTGACTTCAGCAAAGCTTTCGATACTGTTCCACATAGAAGATTGATTAATAAGCTGTGTAGGCTCGGGGTGGGTCAGAAGTTGGTCAACTGGGTGGCAAACTGGTTGATGAGCAGAAAACAGAGTGGTAGTAAATGGTATACAGTCAGAAGAGATACAGGTCACAAGTGGGGTACCTCAGGGATCAGTCCTTGGGCCAGTCCTCTTCAATATCTTCATCAGTGATATTGCAGATGGACTGGAGGGTAAAGTTTGACTGTTTGCAGATGACACCAAGATCTGCAACAGAGTAGATGATCCAGATGGGGTGGGCAGAATGAGAAGAGATCTGGATAAACTAGCAAAATGGTCGGAAGAGTGGCAACTGGGGTTTAACGCAAAGAAGTGCTAGATCATGCACATAGGGAAGAGAAACCCCTGAAGCCACGTATAGGCTGGTAGGGGATTTGCTGGCAGTCACAAGGGAATATAGAGACTTGGGCATCATCATCACTGATGACCTGAAATCATCCAAGCAGACCACTAAAGCAGCAGGTAAGGCTAGAGGGATGTTGGGGTGTATTAGTAGGGGTATCACAAGTCGGAAGAGGGAGGTAATAATCCCTTTTCACAAGACACTGGTTAGGCCCCATGTGGAGTACTGCATCCAGTACTGGAGGCCACACCTTCACAAGGACATTAACCAAATTGAGGCAGTCCAGAGAAGGGCAACCAAAATGGTGCAGGGACTGCATCAGAAAACATATGAGGACAGATTAGCAGAGCTCAATATGTATACTCTAGAGCAAAGGAGGGAAAGAGGCGCTATGATCGAAACATTTAAACACATTAAGGGCATTAACAAGTGAAAGAGTCTAACATGTTTCAATATAAGAAAAATAGCAGGACAAGAGGACACAGCATGAGATTAGAGGGAGGCCAATTAAGGGGTAAAGTGAGGAAGTTCTTTTTCACAGAAAGGGTGGTGGATGCATGGAACGACCTACCTCAGGAAGTGGTGGATATGAATACAGTGCAGGGCTTCAAACAGGCATGGGATAGGCATAAGGGAGCAATACAGATGAGTATGAATAGATAGGCCATTGACAGAGCAAAGGCCAATGGCACATTCATAAGGTAGAAAAAGAAATCGGCAGACTGGATGAGCCTTGCGGTCCTTATCTGCTATCAACTTCTGTGTTTCTAACTGCTGCAGGTGTGCCCAAACCCAGACCCACAGGTTCCAGTCCAGTTGAAACACCAAAGTCCTGTACCTGGGTACCCAGATTTTAAGTTGCGGGCTGAGGTGCAGCTGGTAGCCGACGCTGATGCACTTAAAGAATTTAACATTACACCTTTTACAGTCCTTTCTCTTTTTTAACCCTTGGCTCTATCTCCAGCCCTAGTGTGCATGCTTAAACTATTTACAGTCCCCAGGTGCAGAACAGTTCCTGCTGTCTACTCACGGTTCTGCAGAATCAGTTATTGGCTGGCACAGTTCCCTGAAATACTGGGGATGGGTGGCAACACAAGCAGAACAGGGCTCAGTGCTTGAATCAGAAAGGGGCACAGAGGCTGTAGCTTGTTCTTTTCTTTCCTTGCTTGCAGATCTTGCAGCTTGTCCCCTTCAGCCCATTACAAGCCTTGTTGCAGAGCACATGTGCAAGGCCTACTAACTGCAAGGGACCCAGACCTGGGAGTGGCCCCATGGCCTGGCTCCCTCCGATCAGAGCACCCTAGCACTCTGGTACAAGACCCGTGATCCCCTGCAGCAGCAGATCCCACTTCATGGGGGTTAGTGACTTCCCCACCTGGCCCTGTGTGTCAGCTTAAACATTCTGCATATTCTCTACTTCTTCTGTTTCTTTATTTTTCCTGCCACGGTGTGTAGCCAAAGCAATCTGTTTCTTTTCCCGAACATCAGGCTCTGGGGAGCTCTTCAGAGTCTGAGAATACAGGATTTGCCTCAACAGTCTCTTTTCCTTGCTGTGTCTCAGGACCAAACAGCAGGTACCCGACCCCGAAAGGCCACCTATCCATCCTTTACTTCCAGCCTTTACTTTCACTCTGGCTCACACGTTTCCTGCACTGTTTCAACAACCTTCAGAGTCTCTTTTCTCACCGTGCAGGTGCATAGCAATCCTCCAAGTTGAAGAGGCTCACTCTTCCTTTTCTTCTCTCAGCACATTCATTCTCATTTTTTAATATTTCATCTTTTCCCAGGCTTAGACACAACCTTTGTCCTTTTACCCAGCTCAGGACACAATCTTGTCTTTTTCCAGGATCAAGATACAACCTTTGTCCTTTTTCCAGGTTCAGGACACAACCTTTCTTCCATCCCACCGCTATGGTGCATCTTCAGATCAACGCAGATTCCTGTAACCTTCAGCTTTTCCCTTTTACATTCGAGCTGCCTTTATCTCACCATTGTGGTGTATTTTTAAACAACGCAGATTCCATCAGCCTGCAGCTTTTCTCTTTCTTTTCAGAGCTGCTTCTTTACTAAACATTTCTTCTTTGCTTCTCCCTTTTCATTGTCTTAATGGGGCAGGCACTACCTGCCCTGGGGGACGGATTGCTTGCCACACCCAGGCTGGCTCATTCCCAGCCTTGCAGCCCCATTCTACTCCAGGGGCAAGAGCCCGGCCCTCCCTCTGGAGAGGCTCTCCCCAGATTTCCTGAAAATCCAAAAGTTCTGTCCTCTTGGGAGCTTTCTGGCAGCTCCCCATTGGCTGGAGCCACCGTCCTTCAGAAAAATTAATATGTATGAGGCTCCGTCGATGCCTCATTGGTGCAGAAAATTGGTGCCTAGATTTTCCCTGATATTTTCCCCCCAAGAGTCATTCCACAAGCCCCAGAATTGTCTTTGGACGTCCTGGCTCGGGGTTGGCTGGCTGGCTAGTGTCACATGGCTGCTAAACATGGTGGCTAGGATAAATAGTCCAACACAGATTTTACAGTGTCCCTTCTGTAATATCCCTGTGCAGTCAAAACATTTACTTTCATTTTGCATTTGCCCTACCATTTGGTAGCCTCCTCTGTGCCCTGCTAAGTGACTGCACTCTGCTGCTTTCCTCTTGCCCTTTTGCTGTCGCTGTTGCCGTTTCTCATTACCCCTGGGCAGCACAGTTCAAGACCCATTACATTTTATACAGTGTCCCACTTTCCAGACTGAGTGCAGCCACAGTAAACATGTCTCAGTCCCCAGTGCCCCTTCATTTATTTGAAGCCCTCGTCCCCTGAGATCCCTTGGCACCATTTTACATTTAAATTTATCTTTCAGCCTGTCGCTTGCACTATTTACTTTGCCCCAGCACTAGACAGACTTCAGCTCACTATTCATTCATGAGCCGCCTCATTACTATTCATGAGGCGGCTCCCAATCTTCGAGTGTGACTGGCACTCCGAAAACCTCATCCTCTGTCTCTCCCTCCATCTGTCCGGTGTTGCTTGCATCTCTGGACCCTCTCTTAGTGCCCAACAGGACTGGGACCAACGGAGAGACAGATCAAGTGGCCACCCGATCAATAAATGCACTTCTGCGCATGCGCGGAGCTCGCCTGGCACCAGAGTGCCATTCACGGGTGGCGACTCCACTTCTCCAACTCCCTTGGCCCCGCTCTCTCAGAAAACCATGTGGGCAGTCATGGGATATCCAGGGACACTACAGGGCTCCAGAGGGAAACTGCCAGGACCTACAAAAAAGAAATGGGGGTTGACTAAAACCCATGGGGAAATGGAGCCTTTTCGGGGGTTCACAGGTAAGCCCCAACAGGGGGGTTACATTTCATTATTGTTTTGAATACAAGTGAAATAATGAACCATTTAACACCTCTAGAATATTCCATTATTGTTTTGAATACTAGTGGAATAATAAACCACTGGGATATTCCATTATAGTGTATGGTAGAACGTTGTTGAGCATGGAAATCCATGCTCAGAACAGTGTTGCTGTGCTGCACTCGGTGCATCATGATGTTGTGCTGTACTGAGTACATCACCAGTGCAGCACAAGACCAAACGCATTCGTGCACGTATGATGTAGGGCCAGCGTGGTGACAGCAGACGAGGAAGCAAGTGGCTCTTGAACAAACCACACTACGAAGGTACTTTTCAGTACTGGGGGGGTGGCTTTTTTGAGAAACAGAGCAAAAGTATGATTGCCTATACACTATAAAAAAATTGTGTATGAGTAGTCATACACAAACAAGGCAGTTTTGCGATCAGGAGGTTTCCGTGGTAACGGACATCTTGAGTGTTACCACGGAAAGCTGTCTATCGTAAAACTGCCTTGTGTATGATTGTTCTTACACAGTCCTCTATATTTTTTCACATACTAGTGAAATTAGTAAGCAATAAGACACAATGGGGTGTGCATTGAACAGATCTGACCACATGCCTAGGAGCATAGCCATCAGCCCCTGGAAGTGTGGTCAGATATGTTCAGTGCACACCCCGGAGTGTCTTATTGAGCTTATAAAATGGGTTTCCTTTTAAAAAAAATTATTTTTCATGTAAAAAAAATGTTTAGATATCTTAAAAACTGAAATGATTAAGTACATTTATTGTGAAATAGTCTTTCCGCCTTGATGGCTGTGTGATTGCTTTGGGGCATATGTCCTGTATAGCCATCTGTAGTTAGGATGGCATGAGCGACTGGGTCTACCCTCACCTGCACTCTGTGCAAGCCCCTTTCTCTATTTTATCATCTATTAATTTTAATGATGCCTGCTAGTTTTAATTACCAGTGGGCTTGTTGCAATGAGTAGCTCTACTGCAGCGAGTTGCCGTACTTTAGCGCCCCCCTCCGACAAAATGAGTGGCCACACTGAAGCAAGCACCTGCACGTCGGCCTGCTTGCCCGCCCACCCCCTACAAGTACAGCTCAAGCTTGGTACAGAAACAGGTGGTGTGGGAATGGGAGAAGAATGAGCTAGCCTGCAAGCTCACTGTAAATTTAAAATCGTGTAAGTAACGGTAACAGCTTTTATTGTTCTGGAGCAGTAGCGCGATTGGCAGAGCACAAAAGACATGAACTCCGGAGGGGGGAGAGGCATTAAGTAAGAAAATATCACTGTACACTGAATTTAAAAGCTCATGAATGTGAAGGGCTTACTGCTGGAGAGCTTCTATATTTAACAATTTTAAATGAGGATTTTTCTTGCTAAGACGGGAAAACAAAATGTCAGCATTTTAAAAATCCGCGTTCGAATTGCATATTGTTTTTTTCTTTGTACTGCATCCTGTTTTGGAGCAGTTTTTTTCACCTGTGTGGCAGGCAGGTCTGATGCACAGGTGGAAAACAATCAAAACACAGGATTTCCTCTCCCCGTTTTATAATACAAAGAATAAATGATGGGGTGGTGTGTTTAACGAGATTTTACACACACCCGAGGTGTGGAATGCTACATAAACCTCAAGGGCGAAGCCCGAGGGGTATATAGAGGCATCCCACACCAAGGGCATGTGTAAAATCAAGTTTTACACACAGCCCAATCTTTTATTTTATATAATTGTTGACCAGCCGCCACAGCAATTATGTAAAATAAAATGCAGATTTGTGTTGAGGCAGCTGCGGACCGGTTGGAATTCAGCGCAGTCTGCGGTCTCTGAGATTTTGAATACATTTTTGTTTAGGGTTCCAGGGTGGACCTTTATGTTTTTGTATTAGTTTTTTTGTTTCCGAGGGGTTTTACTTACTGTCAGGTGGCGGTTGTGCCATCCATCTAGCGAGAGAAGTGGCGAGAGATCGCAGCTGGCACATGCGTGGAGACAGGGAAACCCAGCGCGTGTTAGCTGTTATAACGGCAAATGATAACCATGTTTCCTATTGGAAAAAGCACTGGCCAGTAATTATAAACCATTTAACACCACTGGGATATCCCATTATTGTTTCAAGTACTAGTGGAACAATAAACCATTTAACACCACTGGGATATCCCATTATTGTTTTTGTAACCCTCCTCTGAGTGCTTACCCGAACTACTCATGTGTTCCCCCATTTTCCTGCTTTCCCCGGTGTTCCTTGAAGTTTTCTG
Source organism: Neoceratodus forsteri (assembly GCA_016271365.2). Lineage (NCBI taxonomy): Eukaryota > Metazoa > Chordata > Ceratodontiformes > Ceratodontidae > Neoceratodus > Neoceratodus forsteri. The sequence continues at coordinate 72,251,863 of CM028136.1, forward strand.
CACCCTCGATTCCTTCCCCATCCCTAGGTTGTCATTTCTGTGGCTCTGTAGTTATGTTAAACATAGAAACATAGAATTTGACGGCAGATAAGGACAGCTTGGCCCACCTAGTCTGCCCATTTCCCTACCTAACAGATAAGCTTCAGATCCTAGTTAACCAACAGCCTACTTCCTCCTACCCCCCACTAGAATTGCCTTATGTCTGTCCCATGCGTTCTTGAATTCCCCCACTGTTTTTGACTCTACTACCTCCTCAGGAAGGCTGTTCCATGTTTCCATAACCCTCTCTGTGAAGAAATACTTCCTCACATTACCTCTGAGCCGTCTCCCTCTATCTTCAAATTGCTCTCTTGTTCTTGCACATCTCTTTTCTGAAAGATGCTACCTCTTGGACTTTGTTGACTCCTTGAAGTATTTAAGTTTCTATCATGCCCTCCTTTCCTCGAGGCTATACATCTTTAGTTCCTTTAGTCTTTTCTTCATATGTCTTCTGATGCAGACCCTGCATCATTTTTGTAGCCTCCTCTGGACAGCCTCCACCCTGTCTATGTCTTTGCAGAGATGGGGTCTCCAGAACTGTGCACAGTACTCAGATGTGGTCTTACCAACTGTCTGTACAGAGGGCCAACAACGCCTGTTTTCTACTGGTGATGCCTCTCCCTATGCATCCCAGTATCCCCCCAGCCTTTCTTACTGCCTTCTCACATTGCTGGCCCACCTTTAGGTCATCTGATATGACTACCCCCAGGTCCCTTTCCATTTTTGTTGTTGTCAGTATCTCAACCTCCATTGTGTACTCTTCCCCTGGGTATTTGTTTCCCAGGTGCATTACTTTGCACTTCTTTGCATTGAATCTAAGCTGCCATACGTTTGACCATTCCTCCAACCTTGCCAAGTCCCTTTTCATCCTTTCCACCCCACCTTGTATATCAACCCTGTTGCAGATCTTTGTGTCATCTGCAAAGAGACATACTTTCCTTCCAGTCCCTCTGCAATGTCACTTATAAAGACATTAAAAAGGACCGGCCACAGTACTGAACCCTGCGGTACCCCACTAGTAACCCTCCTTTCTTCACTGTGGACTCCATTTACTATTACCCACTGTGTCCTGTTGTCCAACCAGTGTTTTACCTAGGCTGGCTAATTTGTTTATTAATCTTTTGTGCGGGACTATGTCAAATGCCTTGCTAAAGTCTAAGTAGGCCATGTCCACAGCCCCTCCCATGTCTACTGCTTTGGTCACCCAGTCAAAGAAATCAATTAGATTTGTCTGACATGACCTTCCCTCTGTGAATCCATGCTGCCTTTGGTCCTGTGCTCCACTGGCCTCTAGGTACTCAACAATCCTTTCCTTCAGAAATGATTCCATCATTTTCCCTACCACAGAGGTCAAACTGACAGGTCTGTAGTTTCCTGCCTCTGTCTTGCTCCCACTTTTGTGAAGGGGAATCGCATCCACCCTCCTCCAGTCCTCAGGTACCACACCATCCTCCCATGATTTATTAAAAAGGGTAGTCAGTGGTGTTACTAGTTCTTCCCTTAGTTCTTTTAGAATTCTGGGGTGAGTCCCATCAGAACCCATTGCTTTGTCCACCTTCAGTTTTAGGAGTTCTTTCAGTACCCTTTCTTCTGTGAAAGGACTAATATCAACCCCCCCTATCCAGAGTGCTTCTATTGACTGGATTAGGTATTTCCCCTTGCTTTTTCATTGTGAATACTGAGCAGAAGTATTCGCTCAGTATCCCTGCTTTTTCACTGTCGCTTTCTGCCCAACCACCTTCCTCTTTGTTCAGCCTCAGTATCCCTGCCTTAGTCTTTCTTTGCTCCCTAATGTACCTATAAAAGGTTTTATCCCCCTTCTTAACTGAGTTGGCTATCTTTTCCTCGGTTTGGGCCTTTGCTATTCTGACTGCTTTACCCGCTTCCTTCTGCTTTAACTGGTACAGCTCTGTGTCCTGCTCCTTCTGTGTTTTCTTATACTTCCTGAATGCTATCTTTTTCTCCCTTACCTTCCCCGCCACCTCTTTTGAGGCCCGCTTAGGCCCACAGAGCACCATTGCAGGTTGGCAGCATTCTTCTGTGCAGCCGACAGCCATGCATGCACAAATGAGCACATTGATGTGCTGTCCGTTAAACTTGTATTCTTTTCTGGGAGTGTTTTAGTGGTCCCGGTTCCCTGTTCTGTTAAATGGGAATTGGTGACCTCAGGGAGGCAACAGAGGAGCCATGGTCGCACCAAAATAAAAAGTTTAAAACCGGGCACTTGGCGAGGGCTCAAGAATATTAATGAGGGTGTTGCTGCTGCCTGGGGAGTCTGAGTTTCGGCAGTAGTGATGGGAAACTGTGGGGAAACAGTGATTGAGGGCAGGCTTATTTTACAGGGGGTAGTTGGGGCTACAGTACTGTGGAGTTAATAAATAAAGTATTTTGCTTGGCTGCACCAGGGCTGAACAAGTGGGGAAATGTGTTGGACTACATCAGACTGAATGGGAGCAGACATACTGATGACACTATGACCCCACCCAGTAGCCAATGACATAGCTAGGCACCTACAACTGAACCAGAGGGACTCCTGGGAAAAGGAGGGGACAAATTCAGGTGCCTAAATCATGCCCCAGTAAGCCATCAGAAGATATTGTTTGCTATGGTTATGGACAATTGATGGGCTCCATCAGCCAATCAGAACCTTGGATTCCCGAGTGAAACTGAGTGGACTTTCTGGGATTTCTTCAGTCTGTTCCTGGGCTTTGTATGAGTCAAAAGACTTCTGTGAGAGTGGATTTGGACTAGGGAGGCCTTTCCCAGGCTTCCAGAGGAAACTGCTGTGTTCAGGAAAGGTCCAACAAGGGAAAGAGAGTGAGATACTGAACTGATACCTTGATTCCTCATGTGCTGTGAGCCATTTGATTATTTTGGAGAAGCTAAGTGCTGCAGAAACCCTACGCTGGTGGACTGAATTGAGCTGAGAGGACTGAGCTGTTCTATCTGAGTGCCACAGTTGCTGCTGAGGGTTAGTGTTACCTGTGTGGGACTGCGATTGGGATTCTGTAGTGGCAGAGTGTCTCTGGATGTCGGGGTGCTAGCCAGGTGCTGGACATTTCCTGAGTGAACTGGTTGAAGTGGCTGAGAGCTGTGTCCCAGCTGCAGCTGAAGAAGAGGTTGTGGACATTTTCTAACTGGGAAGTGCGGACTGGTGTGCAGGGGCCTGTTGTTCTTGGATTCCTCTGTTGATTGCACCTGGGCTTCACTGATCTAGGGCTAGCACACACACTGCAGCTGGCACTGGACTTTGCTTGAGTAATTGTCTGTGATTTGTTCTGGTTCTGAATTCAGTGCAGGGACTGCAGGAGGACCCCCACCATTCGGGAGTTCTCACTCAGAGCCAGGAGGTGAATCAGCCAACCCCTTCCAAGTGGGACTCACCATCTCAGGGGGTTACCTGTGCTTGCTGGGGTGCTAGGGCACCTGTGATCTATTGTGGGGAGCCGGGCTGTGGAGCCATTCCTGGGTCTGGACCTTCTGGGGCTGGTGTCCTGCCACAGAGCTCTGCAATGGGCCAGAAGCGGCTGAAGGTGACAAGCGGCCAGAGCTACAATCAAGGTGACCAGCTGCAAGATCCTCGAGCAAGTTCCACCCTGCCAGAGGAACCAAGGCCGGCCTTCTCCTGTCCTGTGTTGCACTGACCAAGGAGCGCCATACTCCAGGCATCTGAGATCCACGAACAGTGAATACCCAGGACCTGGATCCTGGAAAGGGTAAAGGGAAATTTATTTTTTATAATCAAAGCACTTTTGCAAAGTTTCAGGGCCCCAACAGCCGGCCAGCCCGTGGCACCATACCAGGCCTGCACCTAGTGGGTACCCCTAAGAACATTCTTGGAAACACTGGTACCAATGGGGGTGGGCTTGGCCTGTGGACCCAACTGTTGTTATTATTACTTGCTCTCCCTAACCATTCCTTTTTTATTCACAGCCATCCTTTGTCCCAGTAACCCTTCCCTAGTCCTTACGCCCAATAAAGCTGTGATGTATCATTTGAAATCGTGTATGCAGGAATTCTCTGTCAGACCATTACTGTTCATGGTGGTATTATTGAATGGCTGGGTATTCAGAGTGTGGGGTGGTTGGTAGGGGAGGTGGGTAGGTGCAGCATCCCGGGGGGCTGTGTCAGCCAGTCACCTGACTCACTTCTACTTTTCTCTGGGTGGAGGCACTTTGCTGCTTGTATTATCTTTGGGATAGAACCCCTGAACACCACCGTAATAGGACCCAGGCCCCTTAACCTGTTAGAGGGCCAACAGGCAGGGGTAGTAGCCCACTGTCACATGGCGCTGGGGCTACATTTTGAATACTAGTGGCATAATAAACCATATACAGTAGGAGTGGGGGTAAAAATATCAAGATAAAAAAGATAGCTAGCGGCATCAGTAACAGCAACATATCAAAAAAATATTGCTGTCACTGTTGTCGCAATGGATATTTTTAAAGTTACTGTCATCACAGTAGAATACTGAAACAATCAGAGAGCAGCTTTTACAGTGCTGATGACATCACAATGCCTAGTGCAGCACTGAAGCCAACTGTTAAAATCAAAGAAAAGTAGCAAAATGTTCAGACAAATTGCAAATGTAAAAGCTCTAAGTTGCAAACTACTGTTTCAGATATACAATAGCCTGACTCAAATAGGCAATTTATTAACACTTGTGAGTGGGCAGGACTTTCATAACTCACACGTGGCTCTGCAGCTCATGAGTTATGGTCCTGCCCCCTCACACTTGAAGATAAATTGCATATTTTGAGTCAGCCCTTTGCATAGCCCCAGTATACTGTTTCAAATACTATACCTTCCATAAATCAATCTTCACCACTGATTCAGACATACAGGTCTTGGGCCAGAGGCGCTAGGACCCCGCAGGAGCTTTTTTCCTCTAGGGAGATAACTGGCATTGGCTGCTGGCACCGGTTCGGCACACACCCACAGGGTGCAGCGCGCCAGCCAGTAACCGTCATCGACTCCCTCGTGCACCTCAGTTCTGTTCTTCCTGCTGTTGAGTGCACACACCGTGGGAACAGTGACTCAGTTCAACCGTCATCGAACTTCAAATTGTACTGGAGCATCACTGAAGTACTTTCTTTTGAGGTGTCAACTTCATTTTATTATTTAGCTCGTGATGTCAAAGCCCAAGAAAAATAGTAAGGTAGACAAAAAAAAACAGAGTTTTGTGTTGGTGTTTCCATATGAAACTGATTATCTTGGAGGACCGACGTTGAGTTTGCTGGACCTGTCTTGACCATGATATGGGTTCCTGTGATGTCTGTTTTTCGATGGATTTCCATACCATCGAATTCAGCACCAAGTTCAGGACCTTGAGCCTCTCCCCTTGACTTCTTCCTGGTGCCACTGGTACTGTTTGATGCACAGGGCTTTCCCCAATCTTTCCTCTCCAAGTCATCAGAGGCCCTGGGGTGGTGGGTCTGGTGGAGAGCCAGCTCCGTCTAGGCAGCTGGCTGAGCACCCCCCCAGTCCGTTTGCCCTGGGCAATGGACATCCCTGGTAGTGAGGCCAAAGCTATATGCTCAGTCTGCACTGCAGGACACCTCTATGTTACAACCTGGTACTACCCAGGCTCCTGACACTGGCGGTGATGTCGGTGAGTGGGGCAGTGCTGCCTGCGATGCCAGGCCCTCTCCTGGTACCTTTTATGATGCTGGGAGAGGGACCAGTGCCGAGGCTGGGCAGTATCCTATTGCTGAAGTTCAGGTGTTGCTATCAGACTCGAGTAGCCCTTGCAGCTCTGACAATGAGGGTGACACCAGGCCCCCTGGCAGGCATGGTGCCAGCTCCAGTCTGGCGCCATTCCTAACTTTGTTCCCAGTCCCATTGCCACTCGTGGCATTGGGCCAGCTTCCAAAACTGCTCATAGTGTCGGGAGCAGGGATGGATCTGGGGGCAGCGCTGGTCCCAATGCTGAACCTGGCATTGAGGATGGTGCCAGCCACAGGGCTAGGAGTCCTGCGACTGGGTTGTTTTCTGACCCAGAGTTTGGTGCCAGATGTGGCACTGGCTCAGGGTCAGAGACTGATAGAGTTGCTGTATTCTCTCCTGGTACTGTGACTAGGCCATTTCTTGTGAGAACCAGAGCTGCACCGAGGGGACTGAATGTTCCACTCTTCTTGCCTGGGGATCTTCCTCTGCTGGCACTGTTGAGGTCATTCCACTTCTGTAGGTCAGCTTTCCTTGGGCGGGTTCATTATGCCGTCCTTGTGGGTGAGGTCTGCTGAACAACCCTGCAACCCAGGCATAGCAAAGAGGTCCCTCCTAATAAGGGATTGTTGAGAAGCATGCACACAGCGAATAGGTTCCTCCTAATAAAGGACTGTTGACATTTAATAACAAGAACCTATGCACTTAACCTAAGAGCATAAGATAGCCCTGTTGGCCCTGATATCAGGGGCCACCAAATCCAGTAATACAGTGTCTTCACAGACCAAACCAAGTATAAAGGGGTGGGCCAACACCACCATACTGGAGTGAGTGTGGGGGATGGTGGGTGGGTGTGTGAATCAATGGTGAAGATATTCTGGAGGATCAAGAATTATATTAAGAAAGTAATTTTAATATCTTCAAAAAATCAATCTTCACCATTGATTCCCACTACTGGGTCAGAGTACCAAGCTCAGAAAAAGTTCCCCAGACTAGGGTAGCTGGAGCTGAGGGCTCACTGAGGATAGCAATCCATTCAGGATTGTCCTTTCAAAGGTGGCATTCTGCCTGGCAGGGACATCCAGGGCATAGTGCTTAGCAAAAGTGTGCACTGTGCTCCAAGTTGCAGCTATGCAAATTTCTCGAACAGGCACAGAGCGTATTTCAGCCAGGAACATGGCAACCACTCAGTGGGGTGGGCACATACGCCGCCCTCCAGTTTAACCTGCACCATGGCAGAGCAGTGGCGAAGGCAATTAAAAATCCATGCAGAAATGCACTTCATTGTAACAGGCTGTCCCTTCCGATTAGAATTGAAGGAGACAAAGAGCTGTTTGGATTTGTCTGATGTCCTTGGGATTAAACCTAAAGACCATCTTAACATCCAATGAGTGGAGATTCCTTCTCCCTCATTCTGGAAGTTGGCAAAGCAAGTAGGCAGGACTAAGGCCTGACTAAGATGGAATTCCAACACCACTTTCGGCAGAAACATGGGATGTGTACGGAGAACCACTTTGTCTTGATGGAAAACAGTATATGGAGGATGTGTGATCAAAGCATACAGTTCAGGTAGTCTGCGTGCAGAGGTGCTAGCCACCTGATATGCTGCTTTACAATTTAAGAACATCAAGTCACACATTGCAATGAGTTCAGAGGGCTTGCAGGTGAGCATATCCAACTCAAGGTTGATGACCCAGGAAGTTACTGGCTTCTTGATGGAAGGCCTTGTGTGAAATGCCCTTGAGGAACCTCTTGAACAGTGGCAGCAGTGCTAGGTAGAGGGTAACCAACAGGCTCATAGTATGCTGAAGCAGCACACAAGTGGACCTGGACAGTGGAATACTGCAGGCCAGCATTAGAAAGCTCTAGTAAGTACTCTTGAACCTTGTTGGGTGGACACTGAAAGGGGTCAGTGTGGGTTTTGGAGCACCAGATGGAAAACCGTTTCCATTTGGCTGTGTATGTCTTCCTAGTGGAAGGCTTATGAGCAGACAGAAGTATTTCAGAGACCCTCTGAGATATCGTTTGCCTGTTCATTTCTATCTCTTCAGGAGCCAAGGCTGAAGGTGAAAGGAGTGCAGGTTGGGATGGACCAGCTGACCCTGTGTCAACAAATCTCCTGGATGGTAGAGCCCTTGGTCTCCTGATGGAAAGTCTGTTCAGCAGAGGAAGCCATATTTTTGGTGGCCAGCAGGGGACCACTGGAATCATCTTCGCCCTTTGTGCCTCCAACATGAACAACACTCTCTGAACAAGAGGGAGTGGAGGGAATGCATACAGAAACAGATTTTGCTATGGTAATCTGAATGCATCCTGACAGAGAACACCATGTTATGGACTTCTGGAACAGAATCAAGGCAATTTGACATTAGTAGGGATGCAAAAAGGTCCACATCTGGAGTGCTGCACTTCTCAAATAGTGATCTCACAATGTCTGGAGCTAGTGACCACTCATGAGGATCGGCTTCTGTTCGACTGAGCTCATCTGCCAGTGTGTCCTGGACTCCTGGTAGATAGATTGCTTGTAGTAAAATCCCGTGCTCCAGGATTATTCCCACACTCTCACTGCCTCCCTGCAGAGAAGGTGAGAGTGCGTTCCTCTCTGTTTGTGGATATAATACATGACAGACTTGTGTTCTGTCTGGAGAAGGGCTGTTTTGTGGCTGACTAAGTCCACTAAGACTTTCAGACCATACAAAACAGCTTGGATCGCCAAAACATTGATGTGGGGATGAGTCTTTGCTGGGTCCCAGCCGCCCTGTGTGAAGGCCCTGACAGTGGGCTCTCCATCCAAACAGGGTGGTATCTGTGTTGTGATAACAACTACTTCCAGCTCTGGTGGGGAGAAGGGGAAGTCCTGGAGGAGGTTATCCTCCACTGACCACTATATCAGGGACCTTACCAGGGGTTTGGTCACCTGAATGTGGTACTTCTGAAGGTGTGATGCTTGTGACCATTGAGCACTAAGCATCCGCTGAGTTGTCTCATGTGCAGACATGCCAGGGGCACTGTGAACACTGAGGAGGCTATCAGATCCAGTATGCATTGCATGGAGTGGGCTCGCACTGTTTTGCGTTCCACGATGCAGCATGCCATCTGCAATATTGCTCAAGTTTGCTTTTTAGAAGAAAAGCCCAGGCTCTGGTTGTGTCCAGAACAGCTACTTTGAACATGAGCTGAGACTTGCCGAGGTTCAGTAAAACTCCTATGGAAGTCAGGAACTGGGAGGCAGTGGCTACTGCTTGTTTTGATGGGCTTGATATTAGCCAGTTATCCAAGTATAGGAAGACTTGGGAGTCCCAGCGTCCTCAGGTGGGCAGTGAGTGCAGCAAAGCACTGTCTAAAGACTTGAGGTGCCGAGGAAAGTGCAAAGTGCAGGACTGTAAACTGGTAATGCTATCCCAGCACAACAAAATGGGGGTATCTGTGGTGGCTGGTATGATCAGTATGTGCTGGTATGCTTCTTGGATATCCAGGGATGCTAGCCAGTCCTGAGATTTTAAGTAGGGTAGCAGAGCACCCAGAAAAATAATTTTGAATTTTTCTTCATCCATGAATTTGTTTTGATTTCTGAGGTCGAAAAGGGGGCGCACGCCCCCTGATTTCTTTGGAACAAGGTAGTAGTGGGGGTAGAAACCTGTGTACTTTTCTAGCTCTGGTACTATTTCCGCTGCCCTGTTGCTCAGAAGGCCTACAGTCTCCTGCATCAGAAGCCCTGACATAGAAGCATAGAAGTTTGATGGCAGATGAGGACCACTTGGCTCATTCAGTCTGCCCATTTTTCCTACCCTCTACCGCGTACCTTGCCTACTCTTTTTTCCCAGCCGCTGTGTATCCCTTGTGCCTATCTCACACATTTTTGAATGCCTTCACCATCTGAGCCCCCACCACCTCTGCAGGAGGCTACTCCAAGCATCCGTCACCCTTTCTGTAAAAAAAAAAAAAAAAAAAAAGAGGGGTTGCCTTCTGGGTTGACATACCAGATGGGTTTCGGTGAAATCCAGGGAGTGCCCCTCTTGGATGATCCTGAGGATACCTTTGTCCATCATGATGGACTCCCATTGATGGTAAAACTGGGTCAGGAGAGGTCTGCCTTGGACAGCTGGGGTAGGACCGGAGACGGAGCTTCAGATAGTGGCACTGAGTGCTTTCAATGCCTGTGCCTTCTGCTACGCTTTCTTTTGAGGTTGGGGAGGCTGGTTTTTTTTTTATTATTTTGGGTTTCCCCTGCTTCTCCCACAAAAGGACTGGTTGTTGTGAAAAGACCCATGCCCCTTGCCTCTCTGGGAGTTGAAGGGAACTGATCTGAAGGTCTTAAGAGCCCATCTATTTTCATTAGACACAGGAATTTTAAAAAGCTGGTCACTCACCACCACCAGTGAATCAGTTCTCAGAACAAGGATAAAGTGCTTCAAATAATGTCTTTATTTTCGTGCAGAACTTGCAAAACGTGCAAAAATTGTAGTGAAGTGCAGACCCCAGAAACAGCTTGGAGGGCACGATGCCCAGCTTTTTACAATTCCTGCTTCTGGCATTTTTGCTGGAGAGTACCCAAATCCAAATGCAGCTTTGTTTTTAATTTAGTTTCATCAGACACTTTAACAGACTGCACCACTTGCTGTCCGAACACGTAAGTGCCATCGAAGGGGACATTCATTACCTGTTGCTGGACATCCTGAGTGAAGCCATGGTTCACAGCCAGGAATGTGGCCTAATGCAGATGTCAGTATCAAAGGCATCCATAGAGGCTTTCAGCTGATGACTGTTGGACTCAACACCTTGCTTAACAACCAGCAGAATTAATTTGTTTGGCCTCAGACTCAAGCAGAGACTGTAGCTTGCTCTAGAGGGTATACTCATACTTGGAAAAATGCCCCTGGTAGCTAGCTATCCTCATGCCCAGAGGAGTTTAAGCATAGGCCCCTTTGCCCATGGTGTCAAGCTTGCACATCTCATTATTAGCAGGTTGTGCAGTGACCTCCTTGGGCACAAGGGCCGCGTCGTTCTCAGCAAGAATAACAAGAGGATCAGCTATGGGCTGAGTGAAATACACTGATTTATTTTCAGAAGCAGCATATTTCTTGTCTGCCTGCTTGGGGACAGCCACCACAGTAACCTGCCTATGCCAGACCACATCAGACAAGGTCTCCAGAGATGGTTGGATAGGAGGAATTAAACTGATCAGAATATTAGGCACATTTAGAGACTCCACTTGGAGGCGCCTAGCCTGGTCTGTGGCTGCTGACTCCAAATCCAATGCCAAATGCATATTTCTAAGCAGAGCCTGGAAAGAAAGGTCTTTCTGAGGAACAGACACAGGAACTGGGTCTGAGACCTCTTGACCGCAGTAAGTTTCATCATTCCGACTTTCAGAAATGATGAAGTCAGAATCTGAATCATCTCCCTCTACAAACTCCTCGCAAGGAGGATAGAAGAGAGAGAGAGTGTTTTCACAGAGCTGACAGTGCCCAGGAGCCGAAGGACTGATGCCAGGCAGTGCCAAAACTGACACCATGGGTGACACCAGGAGGGTTCCAAACACCGCAAGCCCATGCAACACTCGACCCAGCACTGGGCTATACCCCAAGGGGTCTGAAGCCAGCACCAGATGCAACACTGAATCTGACGACGATGACCAAGGTGGCACCAGAGTGACTGGCGGTTGCACTGTGGCTGTCCCCGTCCCCTGGCAGGACAGAGGTGACACCACTAGCTGGACAAACGTCAGCAGTGTTGCTCATGGTAAGGACCCAGAGGCTATTGCCACAGATGAACACACTACTGGGCCCAGCGGCATCACCAGCTGCACCAGCCTAGCAGACCCCTAGGGGTCAAGGGCCTGAGCCACCAGCAGTGCCACATGGGCCGGTCTGTGCACACCATGCTCCATAATAGCTGCCCAATGGTGGAACTGCCCACTAGAATCTGTAACTAACAAATAGAGGGGGGCTGTAGGCCTGAGACAACAACTCCACAGGCCTAGAAGTCCCCAGAGTTGTCAGTGACAACAATGGGGACTTACAATCCACAGAAGTTGAATGTCTCACGGCAGACTTCACAGAGGACGATTTTGACTGATGACGTTTCTTCCCCTTCTTAAGAGAAGAGAAAGAGACCAAGGTCAATGTTGTCGAGGCACAGGTCAGGAAGCATAGGAAAAACTAGGAACAGTTGTAAAATTCACAACAAGAGTTTTATTACTACTAGCATTAACACAAAAAATAAAATTGTTCAGAATAACTGTTTACAAAGGCAGAAAAAATAGAAGATGCATCTGAGTTTTCCTTCGATCTCTGCGTCCCCTTTTGCAAGCAATTGCAGCTCTGTCTTTTTATAAGTCCTTGCAACAACCCCCGTTCCTAACAAGCATCCTGTTTTTCCTAAATGTCCTTGTATATTTCAGGCAGGTGCTGGCAGGAACACAATGTCCCAGAACTGAGGTCCCATCTCCACAGCTTTTGCAAAAGGCTTAAAAATTGTTCTCAGGTAACCTCTTAATTTTTCAATAGCTTTTTGCAATCATTTCAAACTACAATTATATACATTTCAAAAATTAACACTATATAATTCCTAAACAAAAAGATCCCAATATCAGTTACATTTCCACATAATGATTTACATATATTTTTATACCAGCAGATATGCAAGGGATGAAAAGACAGAACAGCAAGGGAAGACTGAGAGACAATGAGAGGCAAATAATTGCGAGACTGTCGGAGTGATCAAATCCTAGGTCACACAGGAAAATTTGGTTGCACAAACAGACAAAGAAGAGACAGGAAAGGAAAGAACAGGTCCCTGCATTCAAAGTTTCTCCAAAACAACTGGGACAGGGTCCTATTCCACCCTGTCACAGTAGTGCAGTACCTGGACCCCAACACTGTGCATGTGTATTTTTGATACTTCTTTTTGTACCATCCCAAATACTATACCACCCATCATCTGAACCCCTCACTGGTGGAGAGGATGGACTAGACACAAACTCACTGCCAGAGCAGCCTGTATCTTCAGGCTCCCATGGCAGTCGACTGTTTTCACATGGTAGGCCTGAGAGAACCTGAAGTTATTTTTATGCAAATAAACTAAAATGACACAAAAAAAACACACGCTAAAGTTAAACCACAAAACTGAAGAACTTAATGCTGTCATCATATAGTCAGTGAAGTTCTGACTCCCAGAGGTCGAATGACATCGTCTTTGATGCACACTTGAGAGTGGGGGAAAAGTAACTGAGACAGTTGGGGGCTGGTTCCACTGTATACCAGTGGGCGTGGGTGTTGTCACATGATGGCACGCAAGCAGTACGTACCGCGTCACCAGCCAACTGAAACGTTCTGGCACCTGCTGGGTCCTAGTGCCTTCGGCCAAGACCCACTAGTGGGATTCAAAGGTGAAGACTGATTCCTGGAAGCTCAAGTTTTCTAGTATCTCCTATGATGTGCAGGATGAGATTCTCTATTTTCTCGATCCGAACCCTTGCCAGGTCTACATTGCTATTTCTAACCAAAATGTGGTGAGCGTTTTTTTTTTTTTTTTGAGAAAAATCTACATTAAAACATTTATAAAATACTCAGATTTTGGTGAAACTAGTTGAATGTCAAGACCCAGGACTGAGTTAGCAAAGACTTGCACCTGAGTCCAGAATACCACAAGCTTTTGGCAGGACAAGAGTACGTGGGTGAGCGAGCCTAATTCCTGGTGGCAGAGCATAAGGCCCATTTTTGTCATGACCTATGGAGTGTGGTACCATCTGTGAGGGATTTTTTGGGGGGATCAGGTGATATCTGACATCCCCCAGGTCAGCTTGTGCACTCCTGAGCATACTGTGCCGGATGTCTTCAGAGGTTTGAGTTTGCAAGTCCTTTCCCATGTATCTTTTGCATTCAACAAATGTGGGACTGTAGAGGACAGTAGAAAGTTATATATTCTGTGTCTTAGCCTTGTGGGATGTGAGATCCAGTTTATTGAGGCTGAAATTTTTTATTGAGACAATACCATAAACATCCATTGACATAGAATGCATATATAATGACGTTGTGCTGGTTGAGGCTGACATTTAATCCATCTGACGAGTTTACTGTTTCATGCATCTGTGTCCACCCACTGGTGTATTCAATTGTCTCATGCTGTAACTGTCTGTACTGCTTACTAATGTGTATTATTTCAATCAAGTGCTCTGTATTGTATCTGTAATTCTTTGTTTCTATCCCCTCGTTGTACCCCTCCCCCCAGGTCGCACCGTGAGACGAGCAACTTGTTGTTCATTGTACCTTCTTGGTGAAACATTTCAATACATTAATTAATTAATCCCTCAGACCTATACATAGAATGCTAGTCCCTCACAGAGCTTATACAGAAGAATGACTGGAAAACTGTCATGAACTCAATGCCCTGTATCCCCCTCTGTACAGGAGATGTACTGGAATGGCTTGAGTCAGCTGCCTGTTCTGCCCTTGTCTGGCTTGGCAGGACTGATGGGCCTTGGTCCCCTGCCTCAACCCAATGATTGGTCCTAGCAACCTGTTATGTGGCTGATGGGTACTTCATTTACAACAAAACCCAACAGTAACTATATACCTTGTGGCAATTGGGTGTAAGCAAAGGAGTACTTGTTGGTGTCAGGGAGTGAGGAATAAGGTCCAGGTGGGGGAGTGGTATATCGGTGCAGTAGTTATCCACCATGGGTAGCTTTGTTAGGCTTTATGGCAATAGGCAGACTCCAGGAAAGGCTGCCAACAGAGGTAAAACCTGGGCAATGTGCCAGTGGTAAAGCTAGACAATCTGTCGTAGGAGGCCACCTGAGCCAGGGATAGCAGTTGTTCTGTCAAGGAGGGATGTTCATGGGACTGCCATCTCCTCAGTAACCATCCTTTAGCTGCCACCCCCACTGCTGTGACCCATTGGGCTCCCAGATCGTGGTTGAATATGTTCTCAGGTACACAGCCCAGCAGAGGTAGGGGGACATTGATGTCTAGCTGTGGTGCCACCTTCTTACACATGCTAGTGACTGCCATCCAGTAGGGCTGAATCACTGGACATGTCCATAGCACATGGTATAGATGGGCCCCAGCCTGTCCACAACACCAGCAAGCATCATCCTGGAGCAGGCCCAGTTTCTTAAGTTTGGCCGGGGTGTGGTACCACCACAACAGGGTTTTGTTCATAATCAGTCTTGACCTGCCATCTCTACAGGCCTGATGTATCCTGCTTCTCAAAGATATGGGTGCCCATCTCTTGTTCCCATTGGGCCTTGGCAGGGAGAGTTGGATCAGGGGAGTCCTCCTGGAGGTCTTTATAAATCAGACTCACCCAGCCTTTCTCCAGTTTTATCCATATTTTAATCAGGGAAGGGGCCAGAGATGGACTTGGTGAGAGAAGGGGAGACGCCGGCCTGGTGATAGCATCCCCAAGTTGCAGATACCTCCAGAAGTGATTAGAAGGGAGAAGATACCTTCCTCTCAGGGCCTCAAAGGTGTCCAGTGTGTTATTACCTGGGACCAGTAGATCTCTTACTAGTTTAATGCCCTGTGTCTCCCATATGCGCCACTGGATGACCTCCCGGTCCACCGTAATATGAAAGTTATTCCATAGGGGAATATATGCCCATGGGTGGGGGGAGGAATGCAACACTGAGTGCACTTTGTGCCAGTATTTAATAGATAGTATGACAGGCAGTGCCAGGGTCCCTGGGGCTTCTTAGTAGCATATAACAATGTGGCTGGTGAAGGGGACCCACCAACCCTGCTTCCAGGAGGACACAGGTTGGAGAAGTATGTTCCGCTGGCTTAAACCATTTAACGGTTTGTGCTGCAACAAAGGCCATGTGGTAACCTTGGAACCGGGGGAGACCCCACCCTCCTCTGCTCCAGTGCTGATGAAGCTTATGTCTACTGTAGAGCGGTGGTTTCCCTTCCCAAAGAAACTTCCCCACCAAAGTACAAATTTTCTGGAACCACTTGGGAGGAATGTAAGTATGGAGGTGAGCTAGAAGATATAGGACTTGGGGTGCTATCATCATTTTCACCGAATCTGTTTTCCCTGCCAGGGACAGCTTCAATGATTTACATCTGTCCAGATCCCCTTGATCCCTTCCATAAGGGTCGCAGAATGAATCTCTGCCAGCTTGGAGATGCTAGGGTGGATCGTGATACCCAGATATGTAATGCCCTCCGAAGACCATTTTAGTCCCTTCAAGGCAATGGCTTGGCTGGTGCAGGCCTTATTTAGGAGCATGACCTCTGTCTTCACCTGGTTCACCTTCAGGCCTGATGCTTACGTGAACCTAGTCAGGGTATCCAGGACGGTCTGGATTGCCTGTGGTGTGTAAGCTGTGGTGATGAGAAGGTCATCCACATATAGAAACGTTTTAAGGGTAGAGCCACCCATTACTACTCCCGGTATACCCCTAGATTCCCGGATAACTATGGCCAGTGGCTCGATCCCCAGAACAATCAAGAGGGGAGATGGGGGCACCCTGCCTTGTTCCTTTATGAAGGGCAAAGGGTGGGGACATACTTTTATTGGTTTAGGACAGAAGCCATCAGGGAAGAGTATAATAGTTTAACCCACGCCCAGTGTTGGGTAAGTTACTTTTTCTATTACGTTTAAAAACTTGTTAGTTAGTTACTAGTTACTTTCAAATAAATGTAATCAGTTACAGTTACATATTTCTTTTGTATAAAAAGACATAAGTAATTGTAATTGTAATGGGTATTATATTTTCCAGTACTTCTCCATTCATGCTAGTGACTGCATAGAGCTTTCTGGAACAAGTTTTCAAATGTAATAGAAAGTAATAGAAAAAGTAACTTACCCAACACTGCCTACGCCCGAAAGGAGGGGCCTGTGCCCATCCTTTCCAGGGTGAGCATCAAGCAGGACCATTTGACCAAGTCGAAGGCCTTCTCGAAGTCCATGAGTGCAAGCATAGGGGTATGGCAGGACTGCATATCATACATCAGTGTGGTCAGGGTCCTGTAATGATCTGACCCTTGTCTGCCTTTAATGAACCCTGCCTGGGCTGGATGGATTAAGCATGGTAGAATCTTCTCCAGGTGGGTGGCAAGGACCTTGGCCAGGATCTTTGCATCAGCATCAATAAGGGAAATGGGATGGTAGCTGCCAGGGAAGAACAGGTCTTCCCTTTTTAGGGAATACCATTATTACGGTGACTCTCATGGTGGGGGGAGTGCTCTTTGTTCCAGAGAATTTCTGAAGGCCCACAGCAAATAGCCGGATAGCTGAACCCCTGGCATTCGGTAAAAATCTATAGGTAGCCCATCCTTCCCCGGGGATTTATGCACGTTCATTGATTGGATGGCTCCCAAGATCTCCTCCTCCAACAGGTGTTCATCCAAGGGGAGGTCATAGTGGGGACTATGTGTGGGATAGGAAGTGTAGCCAGAAAGGCCTCCACCATGGCAGAGTTGGGGGGTAGGGGGAGGAATATAGGCCCTTGTAAAACTGGACCATGATCCTATTAATCCCTTGTTGAGAGCAGGTCAGGCTCCCTTTCTTGTCCTTCAGCTCAGGGATCGTTCCACCATCTGTCTGCATTTGAGGCAGTATGCCAGGAGTTTGCTGGCTTTTTCTCCCCCTTCCCAGTACACGTGTGACAGCCTCCTAAGGTTCAGCTCTACCTGTCTAGTCAGATGGGTATTGAGCGGAAACTTGGTGCTGGTCAGTTGCACCAGAAGGGAGCCTGGGGATCTTGGGTTGAAAGGGCTTTGTATTGTACCTCCAAACCAGCAAGCTTCCTCTCTAGGGCTGCCTGTTCTGCCTCCCTTCATCACCTTCTGGCCGTGATGAAAGCAGTGATCCTGCCCCTAATCATAGCCTTGAAGGTCTCCCACAAGGTGGATTCTGAGACCTCCTAATTGTCATTGTTGCCCCAGTACTCTGCAATTTTGGGGCTAAGCCACGTGCGGAATGTTGGGTCCTCCAGGAGTAGAGGATCCAGATGCCACATGATCAACTGGGGTAGTTCTGGTCCCCAGTGTATCCCTAACTCTAGGGGTGCATTGCCAGAGATGGCAATTAGATGGGTATGTACCTTTGTCACCTTATCATAGACCGTACATGACGTCCGCCACAGATCAGTCCTACTAGAGGACACGTGTGGTGGAAAAACACGTTTAGTCCCTCATCCCTGGATGTCTGGTGCACCAGGCATCTAGCAGGGAGTGTTCCATCATGAACCTGAGCACTGCTTTGATAGCTTGTGTGTGGGGTTCAGCAGTACCTTTGCTCCTATCCACCTTAGGATCTAAGGTAAGATTGAAATCTCCCCCCATAAGAATCAGGAGCTTGTTCATATTAAATTCTGTTAGTGTTTGGTTCAGCTCATGAAAGAACTGTGGGCAATCCTGGTTTGGGGCATATAAGTTAAGAAGAATGAGGGATCCCTCAGGGGTCTCCATCTCAGCCAGTATCCACCTGCCATCCCCATCCTGTTTGTGACGCACTACCTTCCATCCCAGGTCTTTGTGGAAAAGGATGGAGACACCCCTTTTTGATGAATGCGCCACACTGTGTAGCTCCTCCCCACCCACCCACCCTTGCTTCAGTTTCTGGCTTCCTCTAGTTAGTTTAGTTTCTTGCACTAGTGCGATCTGTGGGCTAAACCTTTTAAGCTGCAGCATAACTTTTTTTCTCTTAATCGGTGAGTTGAGCCCTCTCACATTCCATGTTACCAGTTTAGTCTCCATAGAGGGAGCCTTGAGACATACAGTATCTTGTGCTGGATTGGGTAGCATACTCCAACCTGGGCCATCTCTCTGAGGGTCTGGAGGAGGTACCCCCCATTACCATACCCGCCCCTCCCCTTCCCCTTCTGTACCCTGTCTCCCTGATTGCCAACCTTACAGCTGTACATATTATAACAACAATGCATATAACACTATAACCAACTTAACTGAGAACATCCAAAAACGTGGTACAACCGTATTTCTCCACCCTCCCTCTCCCACAGGGTTGACCAGCATCCGCTGAGGTCATCGGCTACTCAATAGCCCAGATGTCAGTGGCAGTCGCTGTTATCACTGGGAGTTGTAGCAAGCCCAGTACAACCCCTCTTCACCCTTTAGAACCATGTCGCCCTAATCCTCAAGGTGAGGTGCACTTTACAGTGCATCCCTTACTAGTCCTCATCTTGAATATCTGCCTGGAGCTGGCCCCATATAGTAACCTTATGTCAGCCTGGGCATAGCCCCCTCTGGGGGAAGGAGACCCACACACCAGCCTTTCAGTGGGGGATCTGTCCTCCTGGTTGCGAGAGCCAAGCCCTCTCTCATAGACTGTGGTGCCATCTGCTCCATTCCCTTCTATGCCCCTTCCCTTCGGTGACTGGTGGGGTTTACTGGGGTGCCAATAGGACAAGGAAGGAAAGGATGTGTCCGTGGACCAGGTGGTGCTCGTTCAGAGTGGTGCACCTTCTGATCCTGAATGTGCTGGAGGCCCTAATCTCACTGCGAGGGACAGGTCAGCCTCACCCTCTACAAGGGCACCCCTGATATTTATTGACATACCTCATGAAGGAATTGCCATGCAGGAGGGGTATAACAGTCTTGATCTGGTCCAGGAGTTCCAGTCCACTTCGCCATGTCGTATGTACTCTTGGTTGGAGGCTAGGAATACCCCTGCCTCAGTAAACCTCCCCTGCCATTTGGAACCTAGCAACAGCAAACACGCCCTACCTATCGGACCGGGCATTTTCATCCCAGGGAACCCTGCAGATCAAGGGCTCAGCCAAACTGGGGGGGGGGGACAGTTCGAGGGGAAAATGGAGCCTGGAAATATGAAACGTTCCAGTGATTGCTCCCTTCAGTCCTCAGCCCCTCCTCTTGCCCCATATGGAGATAACCTCCCAGCTGTAAACAGACCTCGGGGATCCTGAGCGGTGAATGTGCAGGGGCTGAATGTCTGTGGGGGAATCTTGAACTACAGCCCAATCACACGTAGTCTCCGATCTGGCCCCTCATTATTAACTAAAGGTGCATCTGCAGCCCTGTCTCAGGGAGGGGGTTAAATGAGGAGGGTCCAAATCATAGAGCTTCCCTTTGGTAGATGGCAGGCCCAGTCCCACCCCTTCCCTCCTTTACACCCCGGTATTCATCAGAAAGCTGCTGAGCCACAAGCTAAGTGGTTAGGGGAAACTCATCCTGACAGCAAGTGGAACAGGCTGCAAATTGGTCTCAGTGGAGACTCTAGAGCTCGTAAGTCTATTAACGTAACGAGGAATACATCACTCATCCTGAACCTTGTAACAGTACAGAAAATATTAACAACAGAATGGGACTCACCACTTGGGGGGTGCCTGTACTATTAATCAGGCAGCATTTACCCGAATCACCCCCCCATGGGTTTTCCCCCTAAACAGCGGGGGTCCGACCTGTAAGACAGAGGCCGCCCTGTAATTCAAACTTTCCCATATCAAGGATAAGTCTCACTCAACCGTGTCCTTTGGGTCAGGGAGGAGTGGAAATGGCCCCATAGTGGCTGAGGATGCAGGCATGTCAGCCAGGTCTGGGCCAGTGTTGCAGTGCTTATTTCTGTCTCGACCCAGGAGCCACACTTCACCGGTGGAATGCCCTCGGTATACACCAGTTCGACTTGAGCAGACAATGGCCTAGGAGCCAAGGGATTGTCTTCAGGTAGGTCTTGCAGCACTTTGAATCGATTGTTTCCCAGAGGTGGTTGAAGGGTCTCCTCAGCAGGTTCAGAGTCTGGACTGACACTGCAGCTGTGGGATCGGAGTCTCAGGACTTGTCAGCATGTTTCCCCTCCTCTGCCTTTTTTCTGTGGTTGTGGCATCGACCCTTTGGAGTAGGGACCCACTGATCCGTCGATGCCAGTTGGGCTGTCAGGATGAGGTCCAGTGTAGGGAGAGACACATGGCTTTGCGCACCCTGCGAGTAGTCCCCATAGGTGGACCTATGGTATGGTTTGCCCGCCCTATTGTCATCGGAGTCTTTTTCCCAGTTTAGTTGTGGAACATAAGACAAAAGAAAGGACTCCACTGCCTCTGGGGAGTTGAAGGAATGTGGGAATCCATTAATCATTATGAGCAGAGTGGCCAGATACCTTAGGGAGTATTCCAGCCCCAGGTCTGCACTGGCCCTCCTGGCTTGCATGAATGCCCATCTCCTAGCGGACAGCTCCTGTAAGTAGTCCACAAAGATCTGTATACATTGGCCCCTCCACTGTAGATTTTGTTTCTGCCGAGCCGCCAGGATTATATCCGTGTGGTCCCTAAATCTCAGGAACCGGGCAAGGATGGGGTACGGGTGGCCCCCAGGTGCTGGCCATGGTGCCAGTGAATGGTGGGCCCTGTCGATTTCCAAAAGGCCTCCCCCTTGTTGGCCCAGAATGGCTGGGATTTCATGCTGCAGAAAAGCAATGGTGTTTGTGCCCTCGCAGCCCTCCCGAAAACCCCCAAGCCGTAGGTTATTCTGGCGGCTGCGATTTTCCAAATCCTCAATGCGCTGCCATAGCAATTGGATCTTTCTCTCTTGATCTCTCACCTTGGTGTCTATGCGGTGTGTTAGCTCTTCATTGTCAGCTTGCCTTTGCTCCGCAACATTAGTTCTTTGTGAAAAGGGAATAATCTATGCAGCGTTGCGTTGGGCTGCTAACTCATGATTGCCATTTGATGAATTAGCTGCGTGAACATTCCCCTTATTTCTTGTAGGTTTCGGTCAGTGACCGGGGTGACTGCCAACTTCATCTCGGGGATCAGTGAGTGACAACATGCCCCTGACTCGTGGTGGAACTTCTGAGCCAGGTAACAGTCCTGGGAAGGCTCTCAACATCAGGAAAACTCCCCTCCGAACAGATAAGCACTGTGGAAGTTCTTGAGATGCACTTTAAAAATATCAGGATTAGAGGTGCTAGGGTAAATTCCAGATTTTGATGCAGGGTAGCAGGAGCTCTCATTCTAGGCTGCTATCCCTGTGTCATCAGACCAGGCCCCCGAGATCCAGTTTATAATCATTGTAGGGAGAGAGATGCTATCAGACCCAACAACAACATGGATTCTGGCTGTTATCGCCACGCTAAGTTGGAGATATCTCCAAAAATCTGATTTAGGCAGATTGAATTTCTTGGCTAGAATTTTGACGGAGGCAAGGCCTCCTGTCTGCGGGTCTGTGACCTGCTCCACAGTATCTGTTCCTTGGTCCTCCCAAGACAGCCAGTGAATGGGTTTATTATTTATGGTAAGGTATGGGTTATGCCACAGGAGCTCCCTTCTTCCTAAATGTCTTGCTACCTCAGCCCTGGGTCTTGACATTCCACTAGACCCACTCTTCTGGTTACTGGGTGATCCACCTAGACATATGTTCTCACCACACACCAGATGTATTGGCTTCTTCCTGCTGCTCTAGAAGCTAAACAGCAAATTCTTCTTAAATGGAGAACTGATACATCCCCCTGCTTTAACGAGTGGCTCACAGCACTCTAAAAACTGGCGGAGTATGAAACGCTTACCCACTTAGCTGATTATGCATTGCACTGGTATTAGTCCATATGGGTCCCCTTTCTTAACCATATAGCCTAACCCTTCTCTTAAGTATGTGTTTTCCTCTGCGTGCATACATTTTAGATTTAAGCAATGGATCTAAGATACAATCCGCTAATTATGTTGTTTCTTCAAATGTGTTAATAATCTTTATACAGACTGTTGAATTGCCTATATGTATTAGTTAAATTCTGTATTAGACTAGTTTGTTTATTTGCATTTTCCTAAATGTAAGGTTGAGAATATTTTGTTTTAGTCTTTGGTAACCGGGTAAGGCCCACTAGGCACAAGTGTTTGTTTTCAGGGGTGACCTGGGAGCACTAGGCGGTTAAGTGACTTACTCAGAGTCACACAGTATGCAAGTGGAGGTTGTGAGAATCAAACTCAGGTCTGATCTGCTGGATGTACCAAGCTCGTTCACACCTTGTTCCTCTAACCTCTAGGCTATACTGCAGTGTATAGTATGTTACACCTCCTATTAACTATTTCTTCCCTTTTCTCTCTGGTGAGATAGTAAACTTCTGTATTAGATGTAGAGGATAATGTATGGTCTTTGGTTAATAACCATGCTGTAAACACTTCAAGAGGTTGCCATGACATCATTGTAAACATTGAGAGCATAGCTCGAGGGGTTTCAGATGTCATGGCAACCTCGAGAAGTGTTTTCAGCGTGGTTATTAACCAAAGACCATACATTATATTTTATAGTGCACGGGCTATCAAGATTGTGTAATCGTGGATTGAATTAATTTTCTGAGTAATTCTTACCTTAAGCAGTCATAAATTATGCACGACGATTCCTCAACAGTGTTTATTGTGTACTCTTCACCACACTATCCGTCGGTACAGCCTGGCACAAATCAATTAATTTAATACCAACATTTTTAATATTTTTCTCAAAGTGAAACATTGGTGTGAGCATTCTGTTTTGTTATATCATTGATATGACATACTCAAGAACGGTTAACAACAGAGTGATGTCATACGATGGTGTAACAAGGTTGTAATCTGCTTGATTTCAGTTAATAATAAGGGCCCCCCCATACATTAAAGTTACTGAAAATTTGTAAAATGAGGACTGCCTGTAATGTGCTTATTTTAGTTTCGGATAATTGTACTAGGTGTATGCTTGGTTATCCTCAATAAAAATGTTTTTTATAAAAAAAAGAAATTTGGTGGAACCCGGACATCTTACCACCAAAAGCACTGCCTGGAATCTTGTACAGCAAAAAAAAGGTAGGGTCCAATTTTTTTTTGCACAATTTAATTGTACAACTGCTTTAAATAAGAGAATCTCTATCTGACCCTGTAAACATATTTCAAATCACACGAGTGATTTATGGAGATTAATCAGCTGTCAACAACCAGCCTCTCACCCGTCTCTGTAGAGTGGTTCCGCAGCTGCCTCACTAATTGTTCCCAGCAAGTTAAAATCCTTGGTACTCGCTCTGATCCTTGTGATGTCACAACTAGGGTACCACAAGGCTCAGTTCTGGGCCCCTTGCTGTTCAGTGTATTTCTTAACATACTTCCAAAGGCCTATCCAAGCCAGGTTCTCCTGTACACAGACGATGCTGTGCTGTTCTTGTGTAATGCCAGCCCTACTGCCCTTGAACAACAGATGCAGTCCAGCTTCACTGCTGTGGAGTCCTGGTTTAATAGGCACCATCTCCTGTTAAATTACAGGAAAACAAAGATGCTCTTTGCCTCACCTCAGAATAAACAGAGATCTTACCAGCTGGAAATCCACAACCACCCTGGCGAAGTATTGGATGCAGTACTCTCATTTAAATATCTCGGAGTCACCCTGGACTGCTCACTCTCCTTCACGCTGCATATTGATCAGGTAGTTAAGGCAGTCAATTCCAGGCTTGGCCTTCTCTACAAGCTCAAACTATGTCTAGCTGAAGTAACCCTAATCCTTGCTGTCTCAAGCTCAGCTCTATTGATCATTGATTATGGCCTGGTTGTGTATGGGACAGCTATGGACACAGCTCTCCAAAGAGTTATGACCACTCTAAACAAAGCTGGTATGCTTACTCTAGGAGCTCACCGACTAACTCACTCTTGTAAGCTCTATAACCAAACTGGTTGTCTCAACCTTGGCAATAGGATTATGTACCAAGTCTGTCTGATAGCTAAGCAGACTGCTCTGGGCCTCACTACCCCGGGGGATGATCAACCTCCTCTGCCCTAATGATAACACCAGAATCACAAGAGGTACCCATAATCTGTCCCTGAAAGTGCCTTTCTGCCGAACCTCACAAGGACAGTGCTCCTTTGAATCCAGAGCCCCCAATTGGCTAAACTCTCTGAGCTCAGAACTGCAAAACTGCTCTAAGCTCAGAAAATTCAAACCAAGTCTCAGGGCTTACTTGAAGGCAAGAAACAACAAGTACTATTGTGGAACCTAACTCCCTCCTTGCCTGCATTCATACCCAGCACTTACAGTTTGCGATAAGCACACACTTCCCTCATCCTCCATTTTTCAACTCTGTCTCCTCCTGCCCACTAGTTTGTCCTCCTCTCCCAGCGTGCCCATTTTGTGTGATGACCATTACCCATGAACCCTGCTCAATCAGGACCTGCACCTTGACAAGGCTGTCCCCAGCTGCCTCCACAGTTCTCCCCTATCTTCTGTCATCCTTCCCTCCCCTCTTTATCCCTCCCCTTTAGATCCCACCTCTATTCATACTTTACTCATTTTTATATTGGTGCGCTTGCTCAGCCAACATCTTGGGACAGTGCAGTTTTGTAGGTGCAGTCGCTGTTGGGCAAATGCAGGGCATGCACCAGTAGGTGCGTCCCGCATTCCCCAATCAGCCTGCATGCCGGCGCCACACCATGCATGCATAAGAAAAGGTCCGCTGCAATCCGAGCAAAGCTCGCCAGACGCAGCGGTCCTTTTCTTGCCGTGCTCGCCGCCATTATGTACATGGCGGCACACTGGCCACCGAACTGCCGACTCGGGTGCCTCAATCCCCTGTCGGCTGCCCCTGCCCCTGAATGTGCCGACAGGAGCCCACTCCCATCAGCATAAAGCATCCCCCATTTTGATATGCCGAGGGGTGCCCAATCCCCCTCGGCTCTACCCCACCCCCTTCTCAGGTGCTGGACGGGGAGCACACTCTATCGGCAGAAATAACCCCCTGTGTTGTTTGTCGACGAGGGTGCCCAGTCCCCCTTTGGCTACAGACACCCCCCCAAACAGTTAGGTGGCACGCTGGGAGCTCACCCCAGCATGCCAAATCCCTTGCAAAAAAAACCTATCCCGCGATGTTTTTTTTTTCCTTTTGAATCTGTAAAAGGAAAACAATCCTTCGTAATCTCCGTGCCCCACTCCCTGCACCCTGTCTCCTCACACCCCCTCACCCCATACTTACCTCCGGAGTCCGGCACGACGATCTTCGGTGGACCGGGAACACGTCTGCACTCTTCAAAGTCGACCGCGAACTGAGGAAATGCCGGTAAGCTGTATAAAGGACTAAATAGGGTTTTTTCAACTTTGCTGCACATATATCAGGCATTTTTGAGAACTTTGGCCCCAAATTTTCAACATGGGGTTTTTGGGACCCCTTCTCATGAATTCTTGCACTGTCATGGCGTTATTCGGTCCCGAAAGGTGATTTTGCAGTCACTGCGTGGAATCACCTTTCAGGACTGCATAGCGAAATGACAATGCCACACTATTCGCGAGGGGCTCTCAAAAACCCTATGTTGCAAGTTTGGTGGAAAAAATCCAAACATGACTGTTTTACAAGCGCATGAAGAACCGCGCAACGCACGCCGTGAGTTAGCTGAATTCACAATATTTTCACACCAGATTTCAACATTGGCATTTTACCACACCTTCTTGAACCGTACAGCTGTCATTTTCACATCCTGGCCGAAATGTGTTTTCGCACTTTCAGTGCAGAATAGCACGGTTGTGGTGCGAAATCAGTGTTTGGGACACATTACGAAAATGATAGTGACACTGTTCATGAGCAGAGGTCCTAAAATGCCTGTATTGAAAATTTGGTGACAATACTCCATAAATGAGTGTTTCTGACGTCGCGGTAACAGCTTCACATGGCAGCATTCATAAGTTAGCGCGTGCACGCTATTTTCATGCCAGATTCTCAACATTGGCATTTTACCATACCTTCTTGTGAACTGTACAGCTGTCATTTTTCACATCCTGGCCGAAATGTGTTTTCGCACTTCCATCGCAGAATGGTGCAGTCGCTGTGTGAAATCAGTGTTCGGGACACATTACGAAAATGACAGTGACACTGTTCATGAGCAGAGGTCCTAAAATGCCTGTGTTGAAAATTTGGTGACAATACTCCATAAAATGACTGTGTTACGAGCGTGCTATGAGTTTGCACGCACGTCACATAGATACATAGACAGTGTCGGCAGATAAGGGCCTATGGCCCACCTAGTCTGCCCATTTGAGCTTGTAAGTTCAGTTTGTTTTCCTGAAGTCTATTTCCCTTACCCTGACCTCTAGAATTCCTTTATGTCTATCCCATGCATTCTTAAATCCTGTGATTGTTTCAGCTCCACCACTTCCTCTGGCAGGGTGTTCCACTTGTCCACCACCCGTTCTGTGAAGAAATTCTTTCTCATGTTTCCTCTGAATCGTCCTCCCTCCAACTTCATCCCATGCCCTCTAGTCCTGAAACATCTTTTTCGCTTAAAAATAGTGTTTTCCTGCACCCTGTTCCTCCCTGTAAGATACTTGTATGTCTCTATCATATCCCCTCTCTCCCTCCTCTCCTCCAGGGAGTACATGTTCAGTTCCTTCAACCTGTCTTCATAGGACTTGTGATGCAACCCATGCACAATCTTTGTTGCCCTCCTCTGAACCTTCTCTACCTTGTCTATGTCCTTACGTAGGTATGGTCTCCAGAACTGTACACTGTACTCCAGGTGGGGCCTCACTAGTGTCTTGTATAGCGGAATTATGACCTCCCTTTTCCTGCTGGTGATGCCCCTGCCTATACATCCCAGCATCCTATTTGCTTTACCTGATGCCTTGTCACACTGTTTCTACCTTGAGGTCATCAGAGATGACAACCCCAAGATCCCTTTCCTGCTTGGTGCATGCTATATCCTCACCCCCAACTGATATATTGTGCCAGGGTTTTGTGCCCCATATGCATTATCTTGCACTTCTTTGCATTGAACTTCAACTGCCAAACCCTTGACCATTCTTCAAGTTTCTGCAGGTCCTTCTCATTCTGTCTACACCTCTGGTGTGTCTACTCTGTTACAGAGCTTTGTGTCATCAGCGAACAGTGAAATTCTGCCTTCTAGATCCTGTGCAATGTCACTGATGAAGATGTTGAATAGGACCGGTCCCAGCACTGATCCCTGTGGTACCCCGCTGGTCACTCTTCCCTCTGTGGAGTGACAGCCATTTACCACCACCCTCTGTGTCCTGCCACCCAGCCAGTTACCTACCCACCACACTACTGTCCTGCCCACACCCATATTCCCCAGTTTGTGTAATATTCGTACATTCGTACATTCGCAAACTTCTGTTTTCACTCCAGATTTTCAGCAGTGCCATTGTTCTGCACCTCCTAATGAACAGTACAGCTGTCATTTTTCACATCCTGACCAAAATCTGTTTTCGCAGTTCTGACGCAGAATAGCGTGGTCGCTGTGGAAAGCCCGTGTTCGAGACACATGATGAAAATGGCAGTGACACTGTTCATTAGCAGATGCCCTAAAATGCCTATGTTGAAAATTTGGGAATGAAAGTCAATAAAATTAGTGTTTTATGAGCGTGCGTTTTACAGTTTGCACACACGCTCATGACTTTGTGAATCTGTAATAGTTTCACTCCAGCTGTTCACCACTGGCATTTTCCCATACCTCCTTATGAACACTACAGCTGCCTGAAATGTGTTTTCGCACGTCCGGCACAGAATTGCATGGCCGCTCTGCGAAATCAGTTTTTAGGACAGTTTGAGGAAATGACGGTGACACTATTCATGAGCAGAGGTCCTAAAATGCCTATGTTGAAAATTTGGTGCCGAACCTCCATACAATGACTGTGTTGCAAGCGTGCACTGCACTTTTTCCATGCACCCTTGTAACTTCGTCAATCTGCAATATTTTCATGCCACATTTTCACCAGTGGCATTTGTGCACATCTCCTTATCAACAGTCCAGCTGCCATTTTTCATAGCCTGCCCAAAATGTGTTTCCACAGCTGTGGCGCACAATGGCGTGCTCACTGTGCAAAATCACCTTTTGAGACACATTCACAAAATCACAGAACTATGCATCTCTAGCTCCGCCACTACCACTGCCAATGCCAGCGCGACAACATTCGGCATTGACAAATGCTTGTTCTCCCTAGATACGTTTAATCTTATTATGATGAAATGTTGTACACTGTAATGACTGTTATGTAATCTCAAACTGTCAACTGTTAAATTGAGTGACTCAAGGAGGCACTCCTTAAGGAAAGGATAGTGCAACACCTGGAATCCATAGCAGCACAGGATCCAAGACAGCATGGGTTTACAAAAGGAAGGTCCTGTCAAACTAATCTCATAGATTTCTTTGACTGTGTAACCAGAGTGGTAGACCAAGGGGAAGCAGCTGATGTCACCTACCTTGACTTCAGCAAAGCTTTCGATACTGTTCCACACAGAAGATTGATTAATAAGCTGGGTAGGCTCAGGGTGGGTCAGAAGTTGGTCAACTGGGTGGCAAACTGGTTGGTGGGCAGAAAACAGAGAGTGGTGGTAAACAGTATACAGTCAGAAGAGATGCAGGTCACAAGTGGGGTACCTCAGGGATCAGTCCGGGGGCCAGTCCTCTTCAACATCTTCATCAGTGACATTGCAGATGGACTGGAGGGTAAAGTTTGTCTGTTTGCAGATGGCACCAAGACCTGCAACAGAGTAGATGACCCAGATGGGATGGGCAGAATGAGACGAGATCTGGATAAACTGGAAAAATGGTTGGAAGAGTGGCAAATGGGGTTTAACGCAAAGAAGTGCAAGATCATGCACATAGGGAAGAGAAACCCTGAAGCCACCTATAGGTTGGGAGGGGGGAGTTGCTGGCAATCACAAGGGAAGAAAGAGACTTGGGCATCATCATCACAGATGACCTGAAATCATCCAAGCTGACCACTAAAGCCATAGGTAAGGCTGGAGGGATGTTGGGGTGTATTAGTAGGGGTGTCGCAAGTCGTAAGAGGGAGGTAATAATTCCTCTTTACAAGACACTGGTTAGACCCCATCTGGAGTACTGCATGCAGTACTGGAGGCCCGCACCTGTACAAGGACATTAACAAAATGGAGGCAGTCCAGAGAAGGGCAACCAACTGCAGGGACTGCATCAGAAAACAAATGAGGACAGATTAAAGGAGCTCAATATGTATACCCTAGAGCAAGGGAGGGAGAGAGGTGATATGATCGAAACATTCAAACACCTTAAGGGCATTAACAAGGTGAAAGAGTCTAACATGTTTCAATATAAGAAAAATAGCAGGGCAAGAGGACACAGCATGAGATTAGAGGGAGGCTGATTAAGGGGTAATGTGAGGAAGTTATTTTTCATAGAAAGGATGGTGGATGCATGGAACAGCCTACTTCAGGAAGTGGTGGATGTGAATACAGTGCTGGGCTTCAAACAGGCATGGGATAGGCACAAGGGAGCAATACAGATGAGTATGAATAGATAGGCCATTGACAGAGTACAGGCCTATGGCACATTCATAAGGTAGAAATAATGGGCAGACTGGATGGGCCTTGCAGTCCTTATCTGCCATCAACTTCTATGTTTCTGTGAGTCTTGTCTTGTGCCTGTCTTGTTCTGTCTTTGACATGGAACCTTTGTAAATGAGCTTTTGCTCAAAGGTATACTTCCAAGTTCTTAATAAATAAATAATGTGATGTTTCCAGTCTCCAGCAAAATATAAACAGTTGGCATTAGCTGGATGTAAGTCTCATGACAGGTTAAAAACTGAATTTCAGGGTAATCTGTTTTTTATTACTAGGGACACTTTGTACTGCTGGCCACTCGTAGTATTTGCTTCGTTGTGGTCTGATTGCCTCATTACAGTATTTATTTTTATGTTTGCTTGTATGCATGTACAGAGCGAGCATATAGTTACTGTAGTATAGGGGCTGTGCGGGTGTATACTGCATAAGCCAATGGATGCAGAAATGCAGGAGGCTCACCTCTCAAAAGCCAATTATGAGAAGGCTGAGGACGACAGAATTTAGCTGGCTGATGGGCATAAATTTCTTGTAGTTCAAAGGAAAAAGCCCCACCCATCACACTGGGTCTTCCAGGAACCAGTCACACTGGATCTTTCGGGAATCAGTCTTCACCTCTGATTCATACTAGAGAGTTTGAGCTGGAGGTGTTAGGACCCTGTGGGAGCCAGAACTTTTCAGGAAGGCTGCTGCCGAGGCAAGCTGCGTGCTTGCACAGCTCTGTGAGATTGAGCTTGCAAATAAAGGCTTACCTTGGCACTGACCCTCAAACACCGCAGTTCCTTTTTCCCTCTGTTGAGTGTGCATCAGTGATGATGTCGCTCATCTGCTGGGAGTCAGAACTTCACGTCTGCAAGACAACAGTGTTCAGTTCTTCTCAGTTTTAGTGTTTAAAACTAGAGTTTGTTATTTTTGTCTGTTTAGTAAATTTACCAAAATAATTTTTTCTGTCAGTCTCTCTCAGCCGTACTGAGAACCAACAGTTGAAAACAATGGGGGGACAGTAAGGAGCCTAATCAGGCAAGCTGCTCTGGGAGTGGGGCCATGTCTGGTCCAATTTCCCCACTGGAGAAAAGTTCTAACCACAGGTAAACTAGTTCCCGGGAGGAAGGACAGTCCCCCTGGAAGCACAAAAAGAAGCAGGCCCAATTATGATCTCGGTCAGGGTCCCAGCACCACTTAGCCTTGATTTCTTCCTCTTCCTCTTCCTCTTCCTGCTGGAATGGGAAGAAATGGCACCAGTCAAGGTCGCCCTCTGCAAGTTCTAACATGAGATCTCCAATCTCTGGGAGTCAGGGTCCTTTGCCTTCACCTTTGGTGTCATTGAGGGTCTCTAGGTCCAGGAAATCAGAGTCTCGGGCCTGGAGTCCCTCTCTGTCTGTAAGTGGGGACTCCAGTGTGCAGTTCCTCCACTGGGCATGTCTTATGGAGCAGTGAGTGTAGCATTTGGTCCTTGTGCCTCTGCCTCCAGAACCAGTCCCTGGTCCCTAGGGGCCAGTGTAACTGGAACTGCTGGCAAGGCCCTCAGGCATGTTAGAGCATTTGGCTCCAGCAAAGGCCCTTGGGTCCTTGTTGGTGACCATGACAATGACTCCTGTCCCACTGGCCGCTCCCCCGTCTGAGGTCCGGAGAGAGCCAGCCCTGGTACCATTGCCAGCCAATCCAGAGCCGGCTTTGACATCAACACCAGATCTGGTTCTGGTGCCAGGCTTGGGTCTGGCCTGGCAACAGTTCCAGTGCTGGTTGTGGCACTGCCTCTGATGCTGGGGTCCCCCCAGTGCCAGATTCAGTATCATTTCTGGTTCCACTTCTGGTGCTGGCCCCTTATCCTTTGATGCTGGTGTCTCTGGTGATGCTGCAGCCATGGTCTGGATTAGGGGGCCTGCGACTCACTCCCCTCTGTGACTCTCATGAGGAGGGTTTAGGGGGGATGAGTCTGACCCGACCTCATCATTTCTGAGAGCGGCGACAGTGACTCTTTCTTTAGCCTCGACACGTCAGACCCAGGTCCTGTGTCTGTGCTTCAGGAGGATTTATGTACTCTTCACTTAATGTTGAGCCTAAAGCCATTGACCAAGGGAAGCCCCTCAGTCCGGAGTGGTTAAATATTTCCACTATACCAGTCAGTTTAGTTCCTCCTATTCCTCCCACATTTGAGATCCTGTCTGATGCAGTTAGGAGCAGGCCTGCTGTGGTTGCATCCATCTGCAAGCAGGCTGACAAAAAGTACACTGCCCTCAGAGATAAGCCAGTGTATGTATCTCAATTTATAGCTGATGCCATTGTTGTCCTCGCTGAGAATGACAAGGCCTTCATTCTCCATGAGGTCTCTGTGCACCTTCTTAACTGAGAGTTGCACAAGATTGACACTATGGGCACATTTGCTTATGTTTCTGCTAACCCTGGGCATGTGAACTGCTAGCTACCAAGAGTATTTTTCTAAATATGAATATACCTTTTAAAGCTTAATTCCCTGGCAGAGTCCCTGCCAGATTCTGAGACTAAACAAGATATTTTGCTGACTATCAAACAAGGTATTGAGTCCAACAGTCATCAGCTTAAAAGTGTGACAGGGTAGAATAGGACCCTGTCCAAGTTGTAATGGAGAAAGTGTTTAAATGCAAGGATCTTTTCTGATCTTCCTGGACTAAGTCTCCATCACTCATTCACACTAGTGGGGATAGCGCCAGAGGTGCTAGGACCAAGCGGGAGCCAAAAATTTTCTGAAGGGTCGGCGCCGAGGTAGGACCACGCATGCGCGGCACCGCGAGACTGACTCGCGCCTGTGTAGGCTATCTCGGCGTCGACCCTCCAACTGCCTCAGTTCCTTTTCTCCCACCGTCGAGTGCGATGGATGTCGATGTCGCTCATCTGCCGGAGTCAAAGTTTTCGTCTATACGACAGCAGCTTTTAGTGTTTAATTTAAGCATTTTAATTTAACTATTTAGTGGTAATTTTTTTATTCTACGAACAAGATTATGAAGAAATTCTTTCCTGCCATCCACGGAGTCCTTAGATGGTAGCAGTGACGGTAGGAAGACTTCATTTGAAAGTTGTTATGGCAGAGGGGCTGTGCCCGGTCCGCCACCCTTAAGTAACAGGTAGGAGGGGGGTCTGACTATGGACAGTCCTGTGCTTGGCAGGGAGGACAGTCCACCGAAGCATGAATCTGGCGGCGCCGGGGATCCGGCTCCACTTAGCCTTGAGCTCTTCTTCGTTTGGGGAAGAAGAATTGGTGCCACTCGAGGTTGCCCGTTGGTATGTCTGCACAAGGATTGTTCATTGGTAGGGGCGATAGGCCTGAACCGACTTTCATGGGTTCCCCCTTGGCCCCGCTCCTTACGGCTGCATTCTCGACTCCGGACTCCATCTCTGTCCTCGTTGGAGTTCCGGTGAGCAGTTTCACCTCTGGGCCGCTCCTGTGGAGCAGGGGGGTTGACTCCTTTTTTCCTGGTTGTGTTCCTGGTTTCGGGGCCTCCAGACCTTGGATCCGTTGGACCGGAGCCGGGTCAATTGGATTAGAATGAGCGCGGTGCCCTCTTGGTGCCTTCGCCATCGTGTCAGCCCCTCGTGCCTACCCCCCTCTACCTTTTCCATGCTGGGGCCGGCACGGGCACCACCTTTCTCCATCTTTTCCTTTGGCTTTCCACGGTGTTTTTCCTGGTGCTGTGCCCGTCACCTTGGTGGCACCGCAGGTTTGGTGCCATGCCACTGGTTTGGCATTGGTGCCATAGGCGGCACCACTGGTGTTTGGGTCGGTGCCGTGGCTCGGTGCCGTGGTCGGCACCGTACTCGGTGCCGCAGTTGGCGCCATGGCTCGGTGCCGTGGTCAGCACTGTATTTGGTGCCGCAGTCGGAGCCATGGCTCGGTGCTGTGGTCGGCGCAGTATTCGGTGCCGCAGTCAGCACTGTGCTCGGCGCCGTGGATTGGCACCGTAGCTCACGCTGCGCTCGGCGCCATGCTCGGCTCCATGGGTGCTTTATTGCCGGCGCTGCTAGCGGTGCTGTGGGTGTCTCACGGTGCCACTGATGCTCATGGGCACCGCAGGAGCTGGCGGGTGGCACTGCCCGCTGGTGCTGTGGGTGGTGCCAGGCACCCGCTGGTGGCGCCAGGCACCCGCAGGTGCCACAGGTGATGCCGCGGATGGCGCCTGGCACCCGCGGGTGGCGCCTGGCACCTGCGGGTGGCATGGGGTCATGGGTGGCCATGGGTGCCAGAGTGCCATGGTACTATGGGTGCCATGGTTTTCTTGGGTGCCGTGGGCGTCGGGGTGCCCTTGTGTGCCATTGCTGCCGTTGGTACCGAGGATACCTGCGGGTTTTGCCGTGGGTGCCCTCTGGTGTCTCTCAGGTTGGCATGGGTACTGCTTGGTGCCCTCCTGTGCCATGAGTGATGCTGGTGCCACGGGGTGCCAGTTGGTGCTATCTGACAGAACTAGGGGAAGATCTGTTTTGCAGACCTCTCTTCCGCAGGACTTGTGTTGGGATGTTTCCATGGAATGAAGTCCTATTCTGCGGATTATTTTCCACACATTTTAGTAGGGGGTCCGAATTGGATCTCCTCATCCAGCGGTCTTCCGCTGATGGGACTCTTCTGTTCCGTTCTGTCCGCGGAATCTCTCATTCCGCTCAGCACTTTCTCAGCTGCCTACATGGTGCCAAGCTCCTCGACACCCTTCCTGGTGGCGGAGTCTCTAGTGGCTTTAACCTAGACCTTTTTTGGGGTCCTTCTGTGGTAGAAAGGCATCTAGATGAGCCTCTCCCTGTCTTTCTGGTCAGTGACACAGCGGATGACTCATTTTATATACTGAAAGACACGCCCTCTCTATCATCAGAGTCTGTGATGCAAGCTCTTTTAGTAGTTCCTCATTTATGGGGTCCTCCATAGTGTTCAGACTGGATCTGTGGACTATATACCTCTGCGTCTAGACTTTTTCAGTGGTCAAGACAATTACATTCTTTGAAACATTTTAATTCAATGGTCAGGAGCCGCACAGATTGTTCCGCTCCTTTGATTGGGGTATACATCCCTCTTTTGATGCTGCCCCTCTGGTGGCTGCTTCGCCACAGGTGGTTAACATCTGTCTAGCTATTATTAGTCCAGTCAAGGGTTCAGTTATGGATCCTCAGGCTCCTCCTGCTCCTCAGAGGGATGACATCCTTGTCATTTCTCTATCAGGCAATCCTTGCCAAATAGCAGCCAGCAACCTTGTCAGGCTCGGACTAATGATATTAAAAAAAAAAGGGGGGACAGAATTATCACAGCACATGGCCTAGTTGGAATTTCCTAATACCATACTTGGATCTGATCAGGTTCCACCTCAACCCTGAGGCGGTCATCTCTAAACCTCAGTAAAGAGTACCTGTTTTCTTCTACCCTTAGGGGGCAGTCCGATCCAGCGGTGGTATAGCTCACCTCTTTTCTCTAGAGAATGTCTCTCATTCCAAGATATTTCCAAAATCTAGGTGTCTAACCAGTCTGTTAGTCCCTTTTTGGTTTTTAATCAGGCTTTCTTCTCTTGATCAGAGCCTTGCACCAACAGAAGTGACTCTTCAGCAAGTCGGAACTTAGATTCCTACTTCCATGTTTGCTTCAACTTAACAGATGACATGCTCCTTTCTTAACCATTGGTCAAGTAGCTCTTTTCTGAGGTGGCTTCGTAATATTCGCATACAGTCATACACATAGGGGCAGGATGATCCCCTTTTGGATTATGCAGTGACTAGAATTTGATTCTACTAGGCCACTACAAGAGGCTTCTAAGTTGTGCTTTGCCTTCCATCAGGAAGTTTTCAGTGACTTAGTACAAACCTTTTCCTTGATGAGCTAACCCCACCTGGACCTTCTTTTGCTCACCAAGTAAGGGGTTCAAGTGCTACTGGACCTGTTGTTTGCAGGTCAGCCATACTTGGTAGTGGGGGTTCCGTCTCCACTTTTCGGTCTACCCTGAACCTGTACACTTTACCTCCGGCTCTTGCAGTTCCTGAGGTCCTTTGCATTAGATTAGTGCATGTCTTTGACACTATTAATTTTGGTCCTAGATCAAATTGTGAGGCCAGGTTCTTGCCGCTCTCCTAGAGTAGTTGCGGCTGCCTGGCAGACTTTCATTTTTTGCCCATTGTAGTCGCGGCAGGGTGACGAGTTACAACAGCGTTTATCTTGTAGCACTATGTTATAGATGCTCTTACAAGACAGCTCTTTTATTAACAGGACAGTCCTAGGCTGTCCTTTCTGAAATGAACCTATCTCCTACCACCCTACTCAGGGTTGTTGATTTTAACAGTACTCTCCACTGGTGTGAATGAGTGATGGAGACTTAGTCCAGAAAGATATGGAAATTACATACTTACCGTAATTATTGATCTTCTTGGACAGTCTCCATCACTCATTCCTACATCCCTACCATCCTCTGGGTTCACTCGTTTCTCTTTCCTGGTCTTCACGGCCTATGGTTCGGACTGTGAGACATTGTTCTTTGACCTTTCTTACAAGGCCATCTGGGCCCTCTCAGGCCCAGGAAATTCAGAAATGAGTTACTCTCATTAGTTCGCTGTACCTCCTTGGTGAAAGGTACTGGGGGCAGTTGGAGGTTGGCTGAGATAGCCTACACAGGCGCAGAGTCAGTCTTGCAGTGCCGCGTGCGTGGTCTCACTCGGGCTACGACCCTAGAAAAACTTTGATCTCCGCTTATCCTAGTGCCTCCGGCGCTTCATCCCCACTAGTGTGAATGAGTGATGGAGACTGTCCAAGAAGATCAATAATTACAGTAAGTACATCATTTCCATTTCTTTCCTTTCTTGTCTGTCTGGTTGCGCAACCAAATTTTCCTGTGAGACCTAAGATTTGATCACCCTGACAGTCTCATAGTTCTCTGCCTCGCGCTGTCTGTCAGTCTTCGCTTGCTGTTCTTTTTCCTCCCTTGCATATCTGTTGATATAAAAATATATGCAAATCATTATGTGGAAATGCAACTGATATTGGGATCCTTTTGTTTAGAAATTATATAGTGTTCATTTTTGAACGGTATGTAATTATAGTTTGAGATGATTGCAAAAAGCTATTGGAAACTCAAGAGGTTGCCTTAGTGCAATTTGTAAACCTTTTGCAAAAGCTGTGGAAATGGGGCCTCATTTCTGAGACATTGTGTTCCTGCCAGCACCTGCCTGAAGCATACTAGAACATTTTAGAAAAAACAGGATGCTTGTTAAGAAGGGGGTTGCAAGGACTTGTTAGAAGACGGAGCTGCAAGTGCTTGCAAGAAAGGACACACAGAGATTGAAGGAAAACTCAGATGGACTTTTTCTGTTTATTTTGCCTTTGTAAATATTTATACCAAACAATTTTATTTTTTTCGTTACTGCTAGTACAAATAAATACTCTTGTGAATTTTACAGCTGCTCCCATTTTTTTCCTATCCTTCCTGACCTGTGCCTCGATGACTGATGGTGTCATCCTAAATGGGATTTATGCCATGCATACTCTAAGCCAGGAGATTTGTGCATTGGTACTGGACCTAGTACCAAGGAAGCATAGAGAAAGGTATGGATTCTGCAGCAGTAAGTCCAGGAGTGATTACCAGGAGAATGGCAGCCAAACTAGCAGAGACAGAAGTCCAAACTGAGATTGTACAGCCAGCACAAGTTATGGAAAAAGAACAGTCAGTGACAGAACCTGAAAGCCTGATGAACTTTCTCAAATGGTGGGTTATACAACAAAAAGAGATGGAGAAGCAGGCAGAAAAAAAGATTCAATGTTTAAAAGTACAGAGAAGTGCCACAGGCATCAACAGGGTTTTCTCCATTTGAAATGATTTATGGTAGGCAGCTAAGAGGGCCACTGTATGTGATAAAAGAAACGTGGGAAGAGAACCCCACTCAGAAACAATCTATAACGTCTTATATGTGTGCCCTAAGATAGAAGCTGGCAAAATATGTTGAAATTGACGATAGTAATCAGGAAGAGGCCCAAAACCAGCGGAAGTTATATTATGACTATTCTTGCTACTGTTACCCACAACAGAAAATAAACTGTTAATGAAGTGGCAAGGGCCTTATAGAGTGCTTAGATGGACTGGCACTGTTAACTTCGAGATTGAGACCCCTGACAGGAAAAATCTTACTAAAATATACCACACTAACCTTTTCAAGAAATGGGTTGAACGTTCTGGGAACAGAAGGGTCTAACAACCTTTAAACAAATGATAGACAGAGGGTTCTGTCTTGCGTATGCCACTCTTTGAGAGCGGTTCACATTATGTAGAGAAGATTTTTATAGGTACCTTCAAACTAGGCACTTTATTAACACAGGGGAAAATCTCCAAAGAATCAATAGGGCCTTATCACCCCTGGAAAAATTCTGGTGAGACTCTAGGAGAATTAAAGATAAACTCCCGTACCTTTCACTTTTGTGCAAAATACTTATAGAGGAGAAGGGCACCCCAGTGTTAGAAGAAATCAGAAAAGGTGGGAGATAGAATTTGGGGAGAGAATCCATGAGGGAGATTGGGAACGTTGTATGCAGAGGGGATGGCAGGTAACCTCAGCAGTGACATGGCATGAATTTAACTGGAAAATACGGACACGTTACTTTCGCTCCCCTATGATTACCAAACACTTTAATCCCCAGGTGTCATCGGCCTGCTGGCATAAATGTGGGGAACCATGTAGCACACATTATCATATATGCTGGGGGTGTGTAAAGCTGCAAGGATTTTGGACTCAAATCCAAGAAGCTATGACCCGAATAGTGGGTGGGGGGGGCTGAATGTACCTTATACATTTCAGGATCTTGTCCTAGGAATGCCAACCCTATCCTCTCAAAAGAGGAAAACCGTGGAGCTATATCAGATACTGAAGATTGCAGCCCTAAAATGTATTACCATCAACTGGTTAAAACAAGATCCACCAACCTTTCGACAATGAACCTCCAAAGTGGAGGAAATCGAGAGATTAGAAAACATAACACACTCGATTCAGCTAAGAAAGGATAGATTTCTAGAAATTTGGGGACCCTGGTACCGTTGGAAAGAGGGACGGGATGGAAGTTCGGAGGTAATGGATGCAGATATTAGAGGGGAAGAGGAGGAAGGATAAAATGGCATACAAGAAGGGATCGAGTTGGAGTAAAAGGAAAAAAGGAGGAATCGATAATGGAAGGGCGAAGAGTGCCTAAGAAAAGATGGTCTTCCTTTTAAGTAATAGGGATGAGAACACACACATAGACATGCAGACACACATAAGTACACACTTGAATATAAATAGAACCTGTTGATAGAATGGATATATAAGTTAAAGTACATTGACTTAGATAAATATGAGTTGTTATAGTTATAAAAGGTTTGGTTAAAAGGAAAGATAAAAAGTAGAGAGTAAAAGATGAGATATGTAATAAAAAGATGGAAGTGGAACTCTAGAAAAGAAAAGGAAATGTCAAGCTAGAAGAAATGAAGAAGATGGATAATCAGATCCGGGACAGTACAATGGGCCACGTTATAACAAACTGGACATACCAACTAATGGGCCTAAGGCCTGATAATGTGGACCCACAATTCCACTCTATAGACTGATGAGATAAGAGACTGAGAATGGTTAAATATTAGAATGTTTGAATAAGCAGTAGAGTAAGATATAGGAAAGAATAAACAAGAATAGAAGGTATGAATAGAATGTAAGTATTGTATTGATGAGCTTATCAAGATGTGATGTGAAACTGGATGTAATATTAATATGGATTACAATAAATCGGATAAAGTTAAAAAAAAAAAAAAGAAATGGGTTGAAAAAAATGCCAAAAGCTGCTTTGCTAGTTCTACCAGAAACTGATAAAGAAGATATTGATGTAGCTTATGATAGACTGGAACAAACTGTAACTGCCGATGCTGTAAAGGTGAATGTTTCCTTAACCTCAGAACAAACTGCAGACATTCATAATGTGCTAAAGACATTTAACAGTACTTTTACCACAGTACCAGGCTGAGGAAAAGGGGTTGAGCATGTTATAGAGACAAGGAATGCTCGTCCTATTAGGCAAAAGACATACAAGTTACCAGAGCAGTTAAGAGCTGACGTGGTTAAGGAAATACAAAAAATGAAAGAACGGGGTATCATAGAGGAGTTGAGGAGTGCTTGGTCATCTCCAGTGGTAATTGTAAACAGAAAAGAAGGGGGTGTTAGAATCTACCTTGATTTTAGGAAACTTAATCAAGTGTCAGAATTTGACAGTTATCCTATGCCCAGAATAGATGATTTGGCGAACAGACTGGGGAGTGCAAAGTATATAATTACCCTCAATCTCACCAAGGATTACTGGCAGATCCCTTTAGCTAAAGAATCCAGAGATAAAACTGCATTTGCCACTCCTGTTGGATTCTATCAGTTCACCTCCATGCCATTTGGTTTAACATAGAAACATAGAATTTGACGGCAGATAAGGACCGCTTGGCCCACCTAGTCTGTCCATTTCCCTACCTGATGGATTAGCCGTGGATTCTAGTTAATCAACAGCTTACTTCCTCCTACCCCGCACTAGAATTGTCTTATGCCTGTCCCATGCATTCTTGAATTCTCCCACTGTTCCTGACTCAACAGCCTCCTCAGGAAGGCTGTTCCATGCATCCACAACCCTCTCTGTGAAAAAATACTTTCTAACATTACCTCTGAGCCGTCCCCCCTCGATCTTCAAATTGTGCCCCCTTGTTCTTGCATATCTCTTCTTCTGAAAGATAATACCCTCTTGTACTTTGTTAATTCCCTTAAGATACTTGATAGTTTCTATCATGTCCCCCCCCTTTCCTCAAGGGTATACATATTAAGCTGCTTTAGTCTCTCCCCGTATGTCTTCTGGTGCAGACCCAGCACCATTTTGGTTGCCCTCCTCTGAACAGCCTCCACTCTGTCTATGTCTTTGCCGAGATGGGGCCTCCAAAATTGCACACAGTACTCCAGATGGGGTCTCACTAACTGTCTGTATAGAGGGATAACAACTTTACTGTTT
This sequence comes from Neoceratodus forsteri, assembly GCA_016271365.2. Classification (NCBI taxonomy): domain Eukaryota; kingdom Metazoa; phylum Chordata; order Ceratodontiformes; family Ceratodontidae; genus Neoceratodus; species Neoceratodus forsteri. The sequence goes on from CM028136.1 coordinate 72,292,808, forward strand.
TCTACTGTTGATGCCTCTCCTTATGCATCCCAATATTCCTCCAGCCCTCCTTACTGCCTTTTCACATTGCTTGCCCACCTTTAGGTCATCTGATATAATTACTCCTAGGTCTCTTTCGATTTTTGTTGTTGTTATTAACTCACCCCCCATTGTGTACTCTTCCCCTGTGTTTTTGTTTTCCATATGCATTACCTTGCACTTCTTTGCATTGAATCTGAGCTGCCACATATTTGACCATTCCTCCAACCTTGCCAAGTCCCTTTTCATTCTTTCCCCTCCACCTTGTGTATCAACCTTGTTGCAGATCTTTGTGTCATCTGCAAAGAGACATACCTTTATCTCCTCACACTGGTTATTGTGCTACATACCTGGATGATGTTGTGGTGTACAGTCCAGACTGGAAAGGCTACCTGCAACACCTACGAGCAGTTTTCCAAGCTATCAAAAATGCAGGTCTGACTATTAATCCTACCATATGTGCATTGGGCATGCAGGAAACCAGATATTTGTGCTATGTGTTAGGAAATGGAGATGTTAAGCCAGAGGTTTCTAAAACAGAAGCTGTAGCTAACAGCCCTATCCCTAAAATAAAGAAACATATCAGGTAATTTTTAGGGCTGGCTGGTTATTATCGGAGATTTGTTCCCAACTTTGCTGAGTTAGCTACTCCCCTCACTGAACTCACAAAAAAAGGGTACCCAAATATTGTGAAATGGACCCCTGAGTGTGATGAAGCTTTTTAAGCCATTAAGGCTGCATTATGTTCAGCCCATTTTAAGAAGTCCAGACTTTGAAAAAACATTTTTGTTACAAACAGATGCATCAGAGGTAGGTCTAGGTGCAGTCCTGAGTCAAAATATAGATGGGACAGAACATCCTAGTCTGTACATAAATAGGAAGTTCCATGACAGACAGAAAAAATACTCCACCATTGAAAAGGAATGTTTAGCAGCAAAGTGGGCCATGGAGTCCCTTAAGTTTTATTTACTAGGAACTGACTTTGTACTTATAACAGATCACAATCATCTTTGTTGGCTTAACCAAATGAAAGATAAAAATTCCCGAAACACAAGGTGGTACCTGGTACTACAGCCATTTAAATTCAAGGTGATACACAAATCTGGTAAAGAGAATAGCAATACTGATTTTTTGTCAAGATATAAATCAAGAATTGAGGGTTCTGAAGGTTAAAAAACAAATGTATGAGTTTAAACTTTACTGTTTGCTATACTGTTATAGAAAAAAGTAAACTGGATATGTGCTTAATTTCTGAAAATTAGAAGCTAATGTTATTAGAGAATTAATAGAAAGTTTTGGAAACCTGTTTAATAAAACAGGTTCCCTCTTAAGCAGGAGGGTGTATGTGACAGGGTAGAATAAGACCCTGTCCCAATTGTAATGGAGAAAGTGTTTAAATGCAAGGATCTATCCTGTTCTTTCCTTTCCTGTCCTGTCTCTTGTCTGTCTTTTTGCACAACCAAATTTTCCTGTGAGACCTAGAATTTGATCACCCCGACAGTCTCATAATTCTCTGTCTCTCACCGTCTCTCAGTCTTCCCTTGCTGTTCTGTCTTTTTCCTCCCTTGTATATATGCTGATATAAAAATATATGCAAACCATTATGTGGAAATGTAACTGATACTGTGATCCATTTATTTAGAAATGATATAGTGTTAATTTTTGAAATGTATATAATTACAGTTTGAGATGATTGCAAAAAGCTATTGGAAACTCAACCTTAGTGCAGTTTTTAAGCCTTTTGCAAAAGCTGTGGAGATGGGGCCTCAGTTCTGGGACATTGTGTTCCTGCCAGTACCTGCCTGAAACATACTAGAACATTTTAGAAAAAACAGGATACTTGTTAAGAAGGGGGTTGCAAGGACTTATAAAAAGACAGAGCTGCAACTGCTTGCAAGAAAGGATGCACAGAGATTGAAGAAAAACTCAGATGGACTTTTTCTGTTTATTTTTCCTTTGTAAATAGTTATACTGAACAATTTTATTTTTTTATGTTACTGCTAGTACAAATAAATTCTCTTGTGAATTTTACAACTGCTCCTGGTGTTTCTTATGCTTCCTGACCTGTTCCTCGATGACAAAAAACTCTGTGGATGCCTTTGATTCTGCATCTCATTTTGCTGCTGCAGGCATTTGCATCAGGTGGCATTCGTGGCTGCGGACTGCTGGCTTCACCCAGGACATCCAAAAGCAGGTGGAGAATATTCCCTTTGATGGAACTTACATGTTTGGCAGCAGGTAGAGAAGTCCCTTGAAGCATCTAATGAAACTAGAATGACACTTATGGCTTCCAGGACATCTTCTTCAAACCCTCAAAGGGGAAAAGGATGTGGTTCCTTTCAGAACAAGCAACGGTAGGGGCAAGGGAATCCATAACAAATTCCAGCTTCCCCAGCCTCAGAAGAAGGCACAGCAGAAGGTGCAGGCACCGAAGGCAACTTGTATCACAATCTGAAGCTCTGGCCCTGATCTTGCCTCAGCTGTCTGGGGCAGATCTCTCCTTCCCAGTGGGGGGGGGGGGGTGAGGCACCTGAACCACTTTTACTGTCATTGGGAGTCCATTACAACAGACAAGTGGGAATTCAGGATCTTCTGAGAGGGATACTTCTGAGTTTCACAGAAATCCGTCCAGCGTATCCACCCAGAAGGCAGCTGCACTTACCAGCTCATATGTCAGAGCTTCTGGCGCAGGAGATTGCAGGTCTTTTGAGCAACAGGGTAGTGGAAACAGTGCCAGAATCAGAATGAAACACAGGCTTCTACTCCCACTACTTCCTTGTTGCAAAGAAAGCAGGCGACATGCACCATTTCCGACCTCAGAAACATGAATAAGTTCATGGATCAAGTAAAAATTCCAAATGATTTCTCTGGGCTCCCTGCTACCCTTTTCGAAGTTTCAGGATTGGTTAGTGTCCCTGGATATACAGGATGCATACCACCACATACTAGTACAAACAGACCACAATATAAACCTCTGCTTCATCATGCTGAGGCACCATTGTCAGTTCAGCGTCCTGTCTTTTGCCCCTGTATGAAAAAGAAAGAAAGGAATATTTGAGTGAAATAATAAGGAAATTCAGTTATGAACCAAAACATATAGCTACTCATTTATTAAGGACATAATCTTGGGAAGAAATGGATTCTGTGGCCTCCCTCCTCTGCTCCATAAAAAAAAAGAAAGAAATGACAGTGGTAACAGGTTGAGGACTTCGGAGAGATGAGAAGAAAGCAAGTAACAAGATACTGCTGATTGCTATACAAGGGAAAGTGTTGCAATCTTAACAATAATTGCAAGAAAGGGGAAACATCACAAAAATACCCCTTTAAGTAATATAATGCTCTATGTATCTGGCTGTATTTAAAGTTTAGATTTTATGTATAGGAAACGTAAGTTGTGTATATGCTATGTAAATGAACTGACTGTTAAAATGTTGTACGTTTATTTATTATGATAACTGATTTTAAATTGAAATGACATTAATTTGTCAAACAATAAAGCATTGAATTGAACTGAGTCCTGCCTTTTGGGCTTTCCTCTGTGCCACAAGTCTTTACAAAGTGCTTAGCATTACTCATGGCTCACCTGCGAGAGCTAGAACTCCAAGTTTTTCCATACCTGGATGACTGCCTGATTACCATCCCATCCAGGCAGGAAACAGAACAGGCAGTGGTCACTGTGTCTCAGTTCTGTACCTGGATGGGGATTCTGCTGAATCTCAGGAAGTCTCAGCTTTGACCCTCACTGCAACTGCTGTTCATAAGAGCTCTTCTGGATATGATGAAGGCCCGGGACTTCCTTCCAGAGAGAGAAGGCTGCAGGCAGTTCTGCAGATGGCATGCTACATCATGGAGTGCAAAACAGTGCAAGCACGTGATGGAGTGCAAAATGGTGCAGACGCACTCCATGCACTGCACGCTGGGTCTGATAGCATCCTCTGTTTTTACAGTACCCCTGGCATGGCTGCACATGAGAATAACTTGGTGATGCTCAGTAATAAGGGGTCACAAGTATCACACCCTCAGACTATTTAAGTGACCAAGTCCCTTGTTTGGTTGCTTACATGGTAGTCAGTGGAGGACAGTCTCCTCCATGGCTTCCCCTTCTCCCATCCAGAGCCTCAGGGAACCCTCACCATGGATGCCTCCATGTTGGTGTCCCTCTACAGCCCACTGTCAGGACCTCTCAACACAAAGTGGGACCCCTCCGAGCCTCATCTCTACATCAGTGTGTTGGAGATGCAAGCTGTTTTGTACAGCCTGAGAGCCCTAGTGGATCTAGTCATCCACAGAACAGTCCTCCAGATAGAACAAGTCTGTGATGTACTACATCAACAAGTATGGAGGAGCACACTCTTACCCTTTCTGCAGGGAGTCAGTGAGAGTTTTGGAATGGTGCCTGGAACAGGGTATTCTGCTGCAAGCAATTTACCTAATAGGGGTCCAGAATACTCTGGCAGACAAGCTCAGCCAAACAGAGGCTGATCCTTATGATTGGTTACTAGCCCCAGACCTCGTGAGATCATTGTTTGATGAGTGGGGCACCTCAAATGTGGACATTTTTTGTGTTCTGCTCCAGAAATCCAGGACATGGCATTTTCTGTCAGGATGCATTCAGACTGCAGTTGCAAAATCTGTTTCTGCATGCATTTCCTCCAGTCCCTCTCATGCAGAGGATATTGCTAAAACTGGAGGCACACAGTGGGGGAGATGATTCTGGTGGCCCCTTACTGGCCTCAAAAGATATGGTTTCCTCTGTTGAACCAAATGTTGGTCAGCAACATGAGGATTCTTCCACTCAGGATGGACTTGCTGACAGGGTCACCTGGTCCATCCCAGCTTGTGCTTTCATCACCTTCAGGCCTGGCTGCTGAAGAGATAAAATTGAACTGGTACAAGGTGTATCTCAGAGGGCCTCTGAAGTACTTTTGGCTGCTCGCAAGCCTTCCACTATGAAAACTTACACAGCCAAACGGAAAAGATTTTCCATCTGGTACTCCAGAACCCACATGGACTCCCTTAGGTGCCCACCTGACAAGGTTCTGGAATACCTGCTAGACCTTTCTGTAGGGCAAATCACTACCATAGCTCTTGCCCTCTTCACTGACCATGTACTAAGGAATATGGATGAAGGGAAACTAACTGGTGCAGTGTTTGTAGATCTGTTCAAGGCAATTGATCTTGTTAATCACAGCGTCCTGATAAATAAACTCAATGCCCTTGGCTTCTCCCCTGCATCCACCACCTGGCTCATCAGCTACCTGTCTGATAGAACTCAAATGGTTTGCCTTGGTGGTACCACCTCCTCCCTCCTGCCTGTCTTAGTGGGTGTCCCCCAGGGCTCTGTCCTTGGTCATAAATGCATAGATGCTGTTGGCAGATAAGGGCCTATGGCCCACCTAGTCTGATCATTTGAGCTTGTAAGTTCCGTTTACGTTTTTCTAGATATCTGTTGCCCCTTACCTCTGACCTCCAGGATTCCCTTATGTCTGTTCAATGCATTCTTAAACCTCATGATTGGTCCTCTCCTCTTTTCCCTTTTCATTAACTCTCTCCCATCAGTGGGCCTCTCCTGTAAATCACTACTTTATGCTGATGACCTAATACTATTCCAAAGTGACCCCTCCCCCTCCTCACTATCCGCCACCCTTACTGAGGATTTCTGCAAGGCACATTGCTGGTTCTCCTCCAACAAACTGTTGGTCAGTGCTTCCAAAATGAAGGCAATGTTATTCGGCTCCAAACCTAAACTCTCTGCCCTTGCCCACACTGGCTGCCTTCTCATTGTATATTCCCCAGATGGATCTCCCCTTGACACCGTTTCTGCCTTCAGGTATCTGGGGGTAATCCTGGATTTGTCCCTAACCTACACTGATCACGTTGCATCACTGATCAGGCACATTAATCAGAAGATGGGGCTCTGTCATTGCCTAGCCATCCACCTCACACCTGAAGCCCACCTGGCTGTCACTCGTGGCAACCTCCTGCCTCTCCTCAACTATGGGTGCCCAGTGTACTCCCTCACCTCCACTTCCAACTTGAACCACCTGGACACTACCTAGAATATGCTGTTTTGCCCTCCACACCCTTCTCCTCACTCATCCTTGCTCTCTCTACCAGTCTCTAAACTGGCTCCCCCACACAAGCACGTTGCTCCTACCTACTGGCCCAAACAGTTGGAGATTCCTTGCACAATCTTTCCTACTCTTCACTATCTTTTCGTATCCGCCTCAGAACCTTGAGCTGCAATCTACGTTAGTTATCCCACCTCCAGCTCGAACATCCAAACATATGGTACAGCTACGTAAGGACTTACCATAACAGTAGATCTTTGAGAGGAGCTCTTGCAGCAGGCTACACCATAAGGACTGTGCCGCCAGGCACTAGGACCCCATGGAAAACCTTCTAGCTAGCAGTACCCAGCAGGGACCACCCCCTGACGTCAGACCACCTCCAATGTCTGCCAGTGGTGTAAAGGGGGTGGTCCCCAGCCACTTCCCAGTTTTCCGACTGGAGACCCGGCTGACAAATAGTAGAGAACGGAGGCTAGTGGGAAACCCTGCCAAGGGTTAGTAAGGAAAGGAGAAAAAGGACCAGGAGGAAGGAGGGTGGGAAATAATGCCTGCTGCAAGAGCTCCTCTTGAAGATCTACTGTTAAGGTAAGTTCTTACGTAACTGTACTATCTTACTTCGAGTGGGAGCTCTTGCAGCAGGCTACACCATAAGGACTGAGTACCAAGCAGTACCAAAATCATACCGAATGGATCGGGAGGCAGAAAACTAGGAAATGGAAGGAGGCTTCAAGACAGCAGGCCTTGAAGCACCGCTAGACCAAATCCAGCTCTCCACCAGGAAGCAATGTCCAAACTATAGTGCCTCACAAAGGTGTGCACTGAACTCCGAGTAGCTGCTGCTCAACAGATATCTGCTGAAGAGACATTATGGAATGCCACAAAGGAGGCTAAAATGCCCCTGGTGGAGTGACCCTTAACTGAGCCCGGTAAGGGCTTGTTGTAACGTGTAACAGAAAGTAATGCAATGGACTAGCCATCTGGACAAAGTCTGTTTTGCCACTGGTGATCCCAGGGTTCTCTGGGTAAAGGAAACAAAAAGCTGATCAGAATTTCTGAGCGTCTGAGTACGATTGATGTAGTATCTGAGCACTCTGTGAACGTCCAGAGTGTGAAGCAGGGCCTCCCCATAATTGGTATTCTCCGGGTAATAAACTGGAAGGTTGATGTCCTGATTAAGAGTAAATTGTGACACCACCTTAGGCAGGAACGTAGGATTAGTCCGCAAGGACACCCTGTCCTTGTGAAAAACTAAATATGGCTCTTTTGCCATCAGAGCCTAAAGCTCAGAAATCCTCCAAGCAGAAGTAACTGAAACTAAAAACGACGCTTTCCACAAGAGAAAACGTAGCTCTCAATCCATGGTTGGTTAGAAGGGAGGCAACGTAAGCTTTTCTAACAAAAACAAAAGATCCCAAAGGGGGATAGGGTCCCAAATGGGAGGATAAGATAAAGTATTCCTCTCAAAAATGTGCAGACCAGATCCATCTGGACAACATATTTGCCATCCACAGGTACATGATAGGCTGAAATCGCAGAGAGGTGTACCTTAATGGATGAATAACGAAGGCCTGAATCCGATAGTTCAAGTTTAAGTTTATTGCAGGAAAACTCCATTGAGCAAGCTCATTCACAAGGAGGTCCTGAGACATTTACACATACAAATCATTATTAATCATTCACAAGGAGGTCCTAAGACATTTACACCTACATATCATTGTTAAATAGATAGGAGCAATTGTATATAGGTAAACACAGTGTGTACATATAGTCCAAGAGATATACAACATGGTAAGTTACCTAATAGCTACAACATAGCAGCACAGGGTCCAGTTGAGTAGTATATTATGTCAAGTGGAGAGCAAAATAGAAAGAAAAACTTGTACCAGGTAGGTAATTACATTCCAGCTAAGGGCCGGCTAAGGGAGTAGAAGGGGGGTCAGCACACAAAAGCTTGGCTTGGAGTTAGAGGGAGGCCTAGTAGCAGCTGCAGATGTCTTTAATTTTAGAGACTGCTAGTGTTTTGTAGGAACTGATTGAGACAGTGCTGGTTAGCTTCAGCATGGATTGTAGTTGATTCCAAATGTTGGGGAGGGCATATGAGACAGCCCTTCGGCCAAATGTAGTACGAGTTCTAGGAACATCTAATAGGATGTCATCAGATTTCCTTAGGGAGTAAGCACTATGGGAGATGCGTAGTAGAGATGTTAAATAGTCCGGCAGTTTGTGCAGAAGTATCTTGAGGGTCCAGATACCTGCATGGAGCATACGTCTGGTGGCAAGTGAGGTCCAGCCAACTGCTGCATATAGGTCACAGTGGTGGGTCCTGAAAGTGGAGCTAGTAATTTTTTTTTTATTTTATTTATTTATTTAGTTTTTGTTGACTGGGTAAGTGCACTAGACAAATCCTGCCTATTTTCAGGCACGACCCAGGGGAGGGGGATACAGATAAATGCCAACTGACCTTGAACCAGATTAAGCTGGACCAGATGAATCGTAGAGCACGGTGGAAGAGAACATCCAGCTTGGTAAGGCTAGAGGCTCCGGAGGAGATGTATATAAAATCCCCATAATCAAGTAGGGGAAGGAAGGTTGTTTGGACAAGCCATATGCGAGTCGTAAGAAAGAAGAGGGACCTATTTCTAAAAAAGAATCCCAGTCATGCTTTGAGCCTCTTGGATAGGTCCTCAATATGGTCGTTGAAAGATAGCTTGTTGTCTATCCACAGGCCTAGGTATTTGAATTTAGGCACGATTTCCAAGGGTTCACCCAGGGAGGTTACTATAAAGTCCTGCAGTAGGACAGGTATGACACCAGGTGAGAGGTACCGTGTAAAAATAGGGAGAGGAGATACTCAAAGACAGCATTAAGAGGGCACAGGAGAGGGTCCAGAATCGGATTGGTGGCCCACAAACAAAAACGTTTCCACTTCATAGAGTAGGTGGCTCTAGTGGAAGGTTTCCTAGCTGCGACCAAGACCTCGGCCACTCTGGGAGATAACCTGTAGCATGCTGTGGCTACGTCTGCAGGTGCCAGGCATCCAGGTGTAGGGACCGGAGGTCTGGGTGAACCATTCTGCCCTGCTCTTGTGACAGTAAGTGGGAGGACAAGGGCAGGAGGATCAGAGGTTCCACTGCCAACTGGATGGGGTCAGTCTCTCCTCACTTGGACTAATGTCTGGATGCTTACTGGACTGTTTCTGTCTCTGATTTATTTTCTCCTTGATTGGACAGGATTACTCTGTTCTGACTGTGTTTCACTGAGGAAGTTGTTTATTACTTCTGATTATCCCTGGCTGCTTTTTATCTTACCATTGGATATTTGATTTTAATTGATAAGTCATAAGAATACTGCCTAAACTGGATTTGCAATATTAGAAAAAGGCCTGGAAAACATTCTACGAACCTAAAGATCAACAATTGCTTGAAATATCTGGTTATATAATCGGCCCTGTGTTTAACTGTTCTGCTTTTGGTTTTATCTTGATTATTTAGTTAATAAATTAATATGGCATTACTAAAGGCATATGATCCTATGAAGCTTAAAAATGAAAAAGTTGTTATGGCTGGAAAGCTAAAGAAAACTAAAGCAAAACAAATTACTGACTTTTTTAATGGGTCAGACAATATCTTACAACTTCTTCCCCTATACAGAAAACATCTGCATCAAAAGAGGACCATGATGGTCATTATTTGATGGAAACTATTAGAGAACTAGAAGCTCAGAAAGTCAGTTTAACTGAAAATTTGGTTACTACAAATTTAATGGGAGAGGTTTATTCTGAAGAAAAGGACCCTACAGGACAGTCTATAATATCTAATATCAGGGATGACTATTTAGCAGATTATGAACATTTTTTAACCCTGTTTTTAAATGAAGGGAGTAATGGACTAGAGGAAAAAGTTACTATTCAGACTAATGTGCAAGCCAGTATGCATACAATTGAAGGGAATAAGGTTAGGAACAGTTATAACTGTCTTAGTAGCTTTAATTGTGACCCCATGTAAATTGTAATACACAGACCATTACGTTGTTAAGTAAACAGCTTTCAGAAATTAAAACTGTTCTGGTCTGTACTAACGTGACTTTAGGTTCGGTAATGAAGCAATATGAAGAACAAAAAGAACAGTTAAAAGAATTTGTAGATATAATTAAAACCCTGGTTAGGAAGATGGATGAGGGAAAGCTGTGTGGAAAAAACAAACAAAAAACTATAAAAGAAATTACAGAGGAAATTGCGGAAAGAGAACATAGGGAGATTCATATATTACAGGAGAAAAGACAAAAAAATGAGTCCTTTTACAATAAGACTAGTAAAAAACAGGGGAAAAGGAAAAGTCAGAAAAATAAATATAAAGAAAAGGGAGTTCAAACGATGGCTCAAAAGGATGCAAAGAGGAGACTCTCTAACAGAAAGGATAATAAAGATATGGTGATGAATCAGCTGAATAAATCATAGCGTGAAAAACTACCAACAATCTAGTTTAAAGGGGTCCCAAAATTGAGAAAGGAAACCTCATTCTCACTCAAAGCAGCAGTCCATAATATCATTAAGAGTGCTTTGAGGACTAAGTTCATGTGGGAAGATCTCTCTTCTGTATATAGATATAAAACACTCCCTGATAGAGGCATTGTTTGCCTAGTATTAAGGAATTATGCAGCTAGGGAACAGGTGTTAAAGATGCAAAATGATATACAGAAGTTGGGTGTGAATATGGATAGTACTTCTGGAAATCTGGCAACGAACATGAACTTGAAACAAATGGATGGTAAAAGTCAAAAAGATGAAAGGAGTATAGGAAAGGGAAGGAATCTGTTACAACAACCAACTACAATACTTAGGGAAACCATAGGTCATGGAATATGAACTAAAGGCGTCTCCAGGGTATAGTACTATTATTAGAGGAAGGAAACAATGGGGTCAAAGAATAAATACTAGTATAGTACTAGAGGATACTAATGAGTATGAAAAGGAAGGATCACTATTGGGAAATACGTATTGTACCTCTGTGATGTGCTGTGAAAAGATGAATCCCTTGTCCTTAATTTGTGATGATTCTACATTAATTCTTTCTGAGTGAGTTGGAGATACCATCAGGCCACCTGATAAAAGGACCAAACTGCATACCCCATCTATTAAATTCTTATCCTGGAATATTGCATGTGTGAATGGGAAAACCGATGATGGGGCTTGGTTAGATATAATTAAAAATATGATATTATACTGCTCCAGGAAACCTGGTTAGAAGCTGATAAAGAGGTATTAATTACTGGTTTTAATAAAATTTTGATCCCCGGAATTAAGAATGATGTGAAAGGTAGATGTAGGGGTGGCCTGATGGTTCTGACTAATACACAAAAGGAGATATGTAATGTGAAAACTAAAGTTTCTCTCAATCATAACTGGATTGTACTGGAAGTAACTGTTGGAGAGTCTGAGACTTAGTTCTATTTAATGTCTATCTTTCTCCCTCATTATCTAGTTCAGAATATAAATGGCACTTGGATGAGTTAACTAAATGCCTAAATGAATATTGTTCTAGTATGCATAATAAGCACTTTATCCTATTAGGAGACTGGAATGCATATATTGGAAGTTGTAATGAATTAGATCTTTTTTCGAACTTACAAGATGTAAGCTATTATGGGGATTTACCAGTAAGGCAGTCTAAGACTGAGAAAGTTGATATGAAGGGTAGATTATTATTGGATTTTTTTTTTGTGGAAAATAGTTTATGTATTTTAAATGGACGTTCTACGGCTGATTATTTGGGTGAAATTACTTTCCAACCAAGAGTGGTGGTTCCATTTTGGACCTCGCACTGGCTGACGTTGTTACTTATTTTTCTAAAACTGCTGATTTTGAGGTCTTTACTGAACATTTGTCTGACTATTTTCCTTTGTTAGTTAAAATAGAATATGGAGATATAAAAGAAGTAAGTTACGATAAAACAAATGAGATAGACTTAGATAATCATATGCATCTCATTAAAAAGAGAATAAAATGGGCTCCTTTGATAAAAAATAATATTGATACTTTACAAAGGGATATGGTGTCCTTAAAAATTAAAGAGGCAATTATATGTGCTACAGATGATGAGACTATTAAACATTTTGAAATATTACATTTTTTTTACTAATAATACGAAAATTAAAAATCGGACTTATAGGGCAGAAGATAGGGCACTGAGAAATAATCCTTGGTATAATTATGAATGTAGGAAATACAAAAGGTTATTGAATAAAGTGGCAAGGATATTTAGGAAGAATACAGAGCCAACTTATAATAAGGCACTGTTTCTCCTGAGAGGGGAGTATAGGATACTTATTAGACAAAGGAAAGTTGAGTATAATGCTAAATTATGAACCTTGTTGCAATCTGTAATTGTTGGAAAGAATTCACAAGATTTTTGGAAGTTAATTACATATGCTGAATGTGGTCCTTCTAAGAATAATATAGAGCTGTTATTCCTGAAAATGAGCGGATTATGTATTTTACCAATTTATATAGTAATAATAGTATTGATACTTTTAATAAGAGGAACCTGAAACCAAGGCTTGAGGAAAATGAAGGATATGAATTTTATAGTTTTACTGAATCTGAAATTAATAATGCCATTCTTGCACAAAATAAAAATAAGGCGCCAGGCATGGATGGCATTCCAGCTGCGTTATATCTGAATAATGTAACATGGTGGTCAGGTATTTTTAAACATTTGATTATGTAAAAATCCTGGAAAGAAGCTGAAATAGTTCCAATCCGTAAAAAGGGGGATAAGTGCTCCCCAAAAAATTATCGTCCTGTTGTCCTTCAGAATATTTCGGCAAACATTTTCTGTCGAACTATATTGTATGAGCTTAATCAATGGATAAAAGAAAATAATATTCTAAGTAACCGGCAGTTTGAATTTAGAGAAGGTTTATCAACTTTTGACTGCATCTATATCTTGGATCACCTGATCAGGAAAAGTAAAAAAAACAATCAACCCTTATTTTTGGAATTTCTTGACTTGACGTCTGCATTTAATAATGTAAATAGAAGGATCCTATGGAAGATCCTCCTACGTTTGGGTATAAATAGGAAACTTTTGGCGCTTATTAAGCAATTATATACAAATACAACTATACAGATTAGGTATTCTACAGATGGTAAATTATCGTCTCCTATTTTGGTGGATAGGGGAGTAAAATGGGTGCTTATTGGCCCCTGTTTTGTTTAATTCATACATTGATCAGGTGGTATAAGATCTTGATTTGCATGATACAGACGCACCAACGATATTGAATTAAAAGAGTCAAGTTATTCTTTATGCAAACAATAGTCTTCTTTCTAAATCCACTGTGGGATTACAAAAAGCCTTGTCTTGTTTGGTTATTATTCTTTGAAGTTTGGATCTAAACATAAATATAGAAAAATCAAAGATATTGTTTATAAATAAACCTAAGAAGTTGTATTTTAAATAGCTTGTAAATAATATGATGCTGGAAGATGTAAACAGTTACCTTTATTTGGACATTTTATTACATTCCATTGACATTTGGAAAATGCACATTAAAGAAAATAAAAGACAAGGTAGACAGATTATTTGGGGTATTAATATAGTAAGCAATATATAAATAATTCTGATACTGCATTATTTGATATTTATAAGGCTAAAATTGATTTTTCTATTTTATATGGATCTGAAGTCTGGGGGAAAGATTGTAGGGTTTCTGTTTTAGAACCAGTACAACATTTATATATCAGATTAATATTAAATTTACTGCAGTTTATCCCAGCTGAGTTTATAAGAGCTGAAACCGGCTTTATTTCTATGAGATCTAAAATCTTAGTGAGACAGATTAAATATTTTGTGAAGTTAAATAATAATAGAAATTTAAATTAACTCTTGAACTTATGCTGGTTGGAGTGTGGTATGTCTAATGAGTGTATAGAAAGATGGACACTGATTGGCGAACTTGATAGGGCTTAGAGAAAAATTGGATTGGTTAGTTAAATAAATATGGTTAATTATCAAGGACCAAACTTAATTGGGAACTGTGGTGAAGCCATAGAAATAATTTATGATATTTCCAAAGAGATTTAGAAAGAATTTCACTTTCTCAAAATTTTAAGAATTACAAGCTGTTGAAGGATATACATAAAAGAGATGATTTATATATTTACCAAACAAACTTTCATTATAAGATTATTGCTAATTTAAGATTTGATATAAATGCTGGATATTCCTCAGGTTTTGTCAAATGGGAATCTTATATAAATGGTTTAGAGTGTAAGGGCAGTTGCCCAGGAAAGCGGGACTCCGCACATATTCTATTGGATTATCCAAAGTTAAAATGTTTACTTAAAAAGTGGTTAGATTACCTTAAGGAATTACATAATGAAAGTAGGAGGAAAAATGAAAGCTCCTTTTAAATTCAAATAATGCTGCTATTTTGTATAGCATTGCACAATTTATAGTAGCCTCTATTAGATCAAAGAGTGTATGATTTATAGATAATATGATCGACCATATGAATTATATTTGATGTATTGTTGTTTAATTAGAACTGAAGTAATGTGATTTATGCACTATATTTACGTACTCTGGATTTCCTTGTCACATTATGATGTTATGATGTTATTTATGATATGAAATTCATATTTTATGTGTCATACTGTATTGTCATACACATGTTAAAGAATAAACTGAAACTGAACTGAACACTGCCAACTGTTGCAGTAAAGGGAACCATATCTGACGAGGCCAAAGTGGAGCTACATGGATCACCTCTGCTCCTTCCACTTGGAGTTTGAGCAGAGCCCTCTGCAGAAGAGGAAAGGGGGAAGGTATACAGAAATGTCCCTGTCCAGCAGAGGGACAATGCGTCTCACCAGAAAACACCAGGCCCTTGATCTAGTGAGCAGAAACTGGGCAGTTTTGTGTTGCACAGGGACACAAAGAGGTCCAGTTCTGGACATCCCCATCTTTGGAAGAGGTCATCCACCACTGACTGCAGGAGTTCCCATTCGTGCATCTTTGAGACTGACTTAGGGAGTTGGCCAAGACGTTTTGGACCCCTGGATTGTGCACTGAGGTGAGCGAGATGCCGTGCCCCAGAGCCCAGAACCACACTCTCATAGACTCTCGACAAAGAGGGTAGGAGTGAGTCCCTCCTTGTTTGTTGATATAATGGACGACTGACATGTTGTTCATCTGCACCAACAGGGGACCTGGATGAAGATCCAGGTGAAACGCCTGCAGGTCTTATAGAACTGCTCTTATCTCTAGAATGTTGCTATGTATTGTCAATTCTAGAGAGGATCATGCTCCTTGAGTTTAATAGCTCTGAAAATGAACACCCCAACCCATGCCTAAGGCATTGGTTGTGAGAAACTGCAATGGAGGATCCCTTTGAAAGGGAACTCCTGGTTCTAGATTCTGCAGTGAGAACCACCAGGAGAGAGTCTGTACCATGGCTTTGGAGATTGAGACTGGCTGTTCGAGATCACCCTCCCTTTGAACCCACTGCACTCTGGGAATCCACTGAGGGACTCTCATGAAGAGACATGCTGAGGGTACGGTCACTATGGCTGCAGCCATGTAGCCTAGGAGTTGGAACATGGATCAGGCTGAGACCTGCTGAACAGCTGATACTTTGTGGGCAATAAGCGAAGGCGTAATGCCCTGTCTGGCGGGAGGAAAGCCTTCTCTTGCTCTGTGTCTAGGATTGCCCCTATGTATTGAAGCCTCTGACGGGTGTCAGAAGCAACCTGGCTATGTTCAGGGTGACTTCTAGGGAGCTGAACAGGTTGAAGGTGTCCTCTAGGGTTGCCAGAAGCTGATCCCTGGTTGAGGCAGCCAGAAGCCAGTTGTCAAGGTAGGGGTACACGGAGTGACCCTGCCTCCTTAGGGCTGTTGCCACTACTGCTAGGCACTTCATGAACACATGAGGTGCCGAGGAAAGGACAAAGAGCAAGGCCCAGAACTGGTAGTGCCTACCCTGAAAGGAAAAAAACTCAGGAACCTCCTGTGAGCTGGAAGCACCAGAATATGGAGGTAGGCATCCTGCATGTCTAGGGAGCAGAGCCAGTCCTCTTCATGCAGCATGGGAAGAATGCCCAGCAAGGTGACCATCCTGAACCACTTGTACTCTATATAGTTGTTCAGGAGGCTCAGGTCCAGGATCGAGCGAAGATCCCCCATCTTCTTGGGAACCAGGAAGAAGCGGGAGTAGAACCCTTTCCCCCACTGCGGGGACAGAACTAGTTCTATTGCCGTCTTGTCAAATAGCAACTGTACTTTCTCCCTGATGAGTTTGGCATGGGAGAGGAAGTAAGATGCTTGGACCAGGGGATTGTCCAGTGGTATCTAATGAAATGCCAGTGCATGACCCCGCTCTATCAACTGGAGGACTCACGCATTGTTGGTGATGGAGGTCCACCCATTGAGGTGAAGCGAGAACCAACCCGCTGCGTCCACTGCCCTGGACTCGGCAGGTGGTATGGGGCCGGGCCGGGACTCAGGCGTTGGAGCCCGAGGTGGGCAAGGAGACCTGGGATGGTTTCTTGTTCCTTTTTTTTTTTTGTCAACATAATTTTTATTAAGACATGGGAAAAGCAGTATAAAATATATAATGATACAGGAAATCAGAAGTATCAGTACATTATAGTATGGTAATGGTGTACATCAGTGCACCATAAGATTAGAGTCAGAGTTAGATTAGAACATCAGTGGTAGGATACGCAGGGATGGAATGAAAAAAATGAGGGAGCAATAAGACTACTGTCAGTACTGGGGTAGGGAAGTATTATCCTTTATAGAAACATAGTTTATATGTCATACATGGGTTAGGGCTGGGTCATCAGAGAGGGAACATGTCAGCTTCAATAGCTATCACAAGGGGACCCCAGAGTTCCAAGAAAGACTCCTGTCTACCCATGGCAGTAAGCTGCGCTCTTTCAATTGGCATACACAACTTTAGGTTATCAGCCCATTGTTGAGTAGTAGGGGAGGAGGCCACCATCCAGAACTGTGCAATCATCTTTCTGGCATTTACTAATGCCAAAGACCAGAGTGCCCCAGAACCTATCTCTCCAGGATGATCAGGGTCAGTCCCCAAAAGAAATTCAGCAGGGGAAGGGAAGCCCAGGACACGAGTCATA
The DNA here is from genome assembly GCA_016271365.2 of Neoceratodus forsteri. Classification (NCBI taxonomy): domain Eukaryota; kingdom Metazoa; phylum Chordata; order Ceratodontiformes; family Ceratodontidae; genus Neoceratodus; species Neoceratodus forsteri. The sequence continues at coordinate 72,310,040 of CM028136.1, forward strand.
ATAGCATGTATTCCACCTCAGAAGGGTGCAACACTAGGGCATAATAGGGCTAAATGCAGGCAATCCACCTGGCATCACTACATTTAGGGCAAATATCAGATTTTAAAGGGTCCATTTGATGCAGTTTAACAGGGGGTGAAATAGGTCTGGTGTAAAAAGTTAAATTTCACTTGCCGTAGCTTATTACACCTAGAGCAGACTGCTAGATGTTTACATGCACAATTCCAGAAGTGTACATCAACTATGCACCCAAGGTCCGCTCCCCATTTTGAAGTTATTTTTGAAAGGGCTGCCCACTCCCCTTCCCTAACAGAGCAGTAGAAAGTTGACATCAACCTCACTCCAGGCTGGGGGTAGTAGAGACCTTCCTCAAAAGGTGTAATTGGGGCCCATCCATCCTCCAGGCCCAAGGTAGTGCCGAGTAAATTCCTCAGTCAGAGAAAAATGAAAAAGTCTCCTTTGGATATGCTCCATTTTATATTAAGGTAGGCAAAACTTACTAGCTGTTCCCCCTCATACAATTGACTCACCCATCTGAGACTCCTACATTCCCAGTCTTTCAATCTCTGTACCATTGCTACAGTGGGGGATGACTTAAGCTTGACCGCGTCCAGTATGAGGTTGAATTTGGTAGGGGCAGACAGTTGCCCAGTAAAGTGGTGAACATTATACCATGCATTAATAGTCAATGTCTTAAAAGGGTTGGGATGTTCGGGCACAACTTCTGACCATAGCACTTCAGCAAGCAGTCACCCCCTTAACTCTCTGATCACAGCTCGATTCCTCAATTTCAAACCACCCCATGCCCTCATTTTGTAACCCGGTGGGGAGAGCAGCAAGCTGAGCCGCAAGATAATAAGACATGAAATTTGGGAGACCCAAACCACCCCACTTCTGAGGCATTTGAAGAATTGCTTTTTGGACCCTGGCTGATTTACCTCACCAAATGAATCTATGTATAATAGCGTCAATCTTTTTAAAGTGATTTTTTGGGAGTCTAATTGGAAGGGACTGATCTAAATATAAAAGTTTAGGCAAGACCATCATGTTAACTACTCTCACTCTTCCCATTAATGATAATGGCAGAGCTGTCCACCTCTCACAATCAGCCGATATTGACCCCAGTAGGGGTCTGAAATTCAGACCATAAATGGCATGAGTCTTACCAGAAAAATAAATACCGAGGTATTTAATTTTTGGGACCAACTGCAGGCCATTCAGATGGTAAATTAAGGGCTGCCTGTTCAGTGTGCCAATTGATAAGACCTCACTTTTAGACCAGTTGATCTTGTGGCCCAATATAGAACCATATTCTTGCAGAACCTCTTGTATCCTAGGAAGGTCTTCAGCTGGATTCTGAAGATACAGAAGGAGGTCATCAGCATACATAGCTAATTTGTGATCATGCTCATTCATTTGAAACCCCCTATCTGTACTCTCTCGGCTGACCCCTGCAAGTGGTTCCAAAGATAAGATATACAGCAAAGGGGACAGCCCTGTCTCATGCCTCAACCTAGAGCAAACTTGGGAGATAAACGTCCATTCACTAGTACCTGAGCTGTGGGTTCCATGTAAAGGGCTCTGATCCAGGAGATGAAATGTGGGCCAAACCCCAGTCTCTCCAGGGTGATAAAAAGATACCCCCACTCCACCCAATCAAATGCCTTCTCTGCATCTAATGCTAAAACAGCTGCCCAATGTTTATTTTTAGATTTCTCCTAGTGGTGGGCAATATTCAGGGTTCTCCGAATATTATATTTCCCCTGCTGGCCCTTCACAAATCCAGACTGGTCATGATGTATTATCTCAGGCAGCAAAGGATCCAATCTGGAAGCCAAAGCCTTGGCCAACACCCTGTAGTCTGCTGTTAAAAGTGAGATAGGTTTGTAAGAGACACACCAGGACGGATCCTTGCCGGGTTTTTGGAGGACTGTTAGTGTAACAGATCGGGTGGAGGGGGGCTACTCTCCAGAGGCTAAGCTCTTGAGCAACATATCACTCAGAGACTCTAACAGTTGGTCATGACAGCATTTGAAAAGGTCAATTGGAATACCATTGGGTCCAGGTGCTCTCCCACCCCTCAGGGTTTTAATAGCCAGACTAATCTCTGCCTTAGATAATAGGGATTCCAGAGCAACAGCCTTTTGCTCCGAGAGTGAGCTCATGGCGGCCCTATCCAGAAAAGCATGTATTTGCTCAGAATCTGGAGAGACCTCTGAAGCATAAAGCCGCTTATAATAGTCTCCAAAGGCCTGTCCCACCTTGGGTTCATCCACTAGCACTCCAGCTGAATCATGTATCTGGTACACTACCCTTTCCCCATCCTTCCTACAAAGTTGCCAAGCCATTAGTTTCCCTGTGCGATCACTGTCAAAGTACTGGCCTGCCTGGTAGAGCAGAATAGCTCTTTCTAGTCAAGCTCCACATATAGCATTATATTGCCATTTCAACTTCTGTAACACATTGTACAGTGCTTGAGCAGGGTTCGCCCTATGCGCCTGCTCACAAGTCTCAATCTGTGATCTTAAAGCCTCCACTTCTTTGGTGGTGATCCGGGTTTTGTGTGCAGCAAACAAAGTGGTCTGGCCTCGTATATAAGCCTTCAATGCTTCCCATCTAATTGTATGGGAGGTATCCCCTTTCTTATTAAAAGTCAATAACTCACTAATACAGGTCTTTATGTGGTCCACATATGTTTGGTCCTTTAGTAACAGCAGGTCCAACCTCCATGGTCTATTCCCAGGAGTGACTCATCCAAGGGACAAATCCACTGATAGTGAGGCATGATCTGAGACCAAGATGGGAGAATAACTCGCCCCTTTAAGGGCTGGTATAAGAGTTGGACTAATTAAAATTCGGTCTATTCTAGCATAGGATTTATGGGTGTTGGAATAAAAGCTATAGACTCTGCCAGAGGGGAATAAATGGTGCCATGCATCAACTAAACCCATCTCCTCCTCCTCCAGAATCCTCAAGGCCCTGGCATTTTTAGAAATCAATATAGGAGTGGTACTGGATCTATCCAGGACCACATCATGCACACAGTTATAATCCCCCCCCCCAAAAAAAAACATGGACCCGACCAGGAGACTAACTCCAAGGAGAGCCTCTGAAAGAATTGAGGATCCTCAACATTGGGAACGTACACCAAGCCCAAATTAAAAGTGCCAATTCCCGGGGACATTACTGTGGTGAGGGCATATCTACCAAATGGGTCCACCCGACTGTCCGCCACCGTGACTTGTGATCCCCGAGGTAACCGTATTGTAGCACCTCTAGCTTTAGTTAAAAAATTAGCAGAGATCCAAGTCTCTTTCATAAAGACCTCTGTTTTAGGGGCGTCTACTCTGGACATATATGTCTCTTGCAGTAGAACCGCCTGCCATTAAGTCCTTTTCACTTTGGCCATAAGTTTTTTCCTTTTCATGACTGACTTCAGCCCATTGACATTCCAGGTTGCACTTTCAATGTACTGGCCATATTATGGTATTTAGAGGATGTCATATAACTCGTTTTGGCCACCAATGCATATCCCTCATTCCAACAATACAATCAACTGATAAATCACCAGTTCCACTCTTATTTCCCAGTCTCATTTTTGTATTATATATCCCACCTCCCCTTTCCTTTAACAATGTGAATTCCCACTTGAGGAATATCCATGTAAGCCCAAACAGGAAACAGGCCCACGCAACAAAACAGGCTGTCTCCTAAGAGAACACTACAACACGGATCTTCCACAGCTTCCCTTCCACCCTCTGTTCAATCCTCTTTACAAATAACCCCCCAAAAGTAGCATTAAGAACCCCCACCCCCCCAATAGGCCACTAAGGGACCATCCCAAGAACCACTGCAAACAAGTGGCGAACATTGTAAAAAGAGATCTAATTTGTATTTCACTCCATTAAACATACAACTAACTTAGGAGTACTGTAAGTAACTTCATTAGAAAGGAACAACGTGTGCTTCCAATGAACAGCATATATGTAAATTTGGTAAGCCTTAAGTAAATTTAAGTATATTGTGCTGCCGTTCTAAATGCCCCTCCCCCCCAGATTGGAACCCCAGCAAACATAAGTATAAAATCAAGAGTCTTTAGTAGTTAAATAACATGAAGGGATTATATAGTTCAAGATATATCCATCATTGCAGACTGCTGATTCTCGTCAGTACCCTGAACCCCAGTTCAGGTCAAGAGCAAAAGAGATTCAATAACTGCAGTCTAATAGCCAACAACAAACCTGGCTCTAAAATCTAACTGAAGTGAGAAATAAAAATAATGATTCTAGGTTGTGCAAGGCACTCGTCACATTGCAGGTCAAATCGCCGCACTGCCGGGCCAATATTAGGATCCACCTGGGGGGAGCGGGCAAGAGCATACAGGCAGTCTTGAACAGGAATCCCGGTTCACAAACTTGCCCCACTCACCTAACCATCAAATAGTGAGGAATTGGGAAAGATGATTTGAGCTAACTCCAAAAGGTCAGTATTCCTCTGGTTCCTGACGTAGAAGGGAAATTCACTCCGGCTCCATTTCTGGTGAGTTCTTCCACCCAGTTCATCGCCCCTCTCTGGGACAGGAAAAAATATATGGGGCTCTACCAGGTCAATCAATCTTGAGCTTTGCTGGATAGAGAAGTGCAAAAGACCAGCCTATTTTGTATAGATGGCCCTTAATTTTGTTGAATTTCTGCCTTCTCATCTGAAGCTGCTTGCTATAATCCTGAAACATGGAGATTTTATGATTGCCTGGGACAAGCGGACCTTTCTCTTTGGCTTTCCTCAAAATGGCCTCTTTGTCCACGTAACGTAGATACTTTATTAGGCAGTGCCTAGGGCGAGAGTTCAATGATTTAGGGACGACCCTGCGTGCCCGTTCAACCTCACACTGCTGTAGTTCAGGAGGGAGGCTCAGATGCTCGACTAGCCAGGCATGCAACATCCTTTCTGGATCGTTCCTGTCTGTCCCATCAGGGAGATCAATTATCCGAAGGTTAGAACGACGTGACCTGTTCTCCTGGTCATCAGTTTTTTCAGTGAGATCCTCCACTAATTTTTGTAAGAGATTGTTTGTCGCTTGTTACTTCAACCAGCAAGTCTTCTAGCAGGCCAACACACTCTCCAGATCTGCAATTTGGGTTGTGTGTGTTTCCGAAGTCTCCAAGAGCCCGGTCACAACTGATTGAAGGTGCAAAATCCGTGAAGTAATATTATCAAACCTGGCCATCATATCATGTTGCATGAGAGCCAGTGTAGCAGGAACCGCAGCAAGGGACCTCTCGAGTTTAGAGACATTCTCCTGCACCATTGGTGAATTCCCGGGTTTGATTACCTCTGTTAGGCCATGGCGTTGTTGTTTAGGCTGTTCTGAGGCACAAAACTGTAGCTTCGACTGTTTATTTTTACTTCTGCCTGAAGCCATCAGAATCCACCAGCATTCCTTCCAGCAAAACATTTAAGTTTGCCAATAAGAACTCCTATTTACTGTAGATTAGGCTGTGTGCTTACAGGAGCTTGGCTAAGCTGTGTCCACCATAGTCAGCTGCAAGCCATGCCCCCGGTTTGTTGTTCCTTGATCCCTGTGCTCCACCGGGGCGAGAGGGAGCATTACAACAAAAGTTGCCTCTCTGTTGCTGTCCTTTAGGTTTCTGCCCTCCCTGGTGATGAAACTGATGCCATTTGCCAGGGGTCTGTTCAGACCTGTACAATTGATGTACTGACTGAACAGCCTTACCAGAATCCTGGAGGTCTGTGATCATCTGCTCGATGTCTGGACCAAAAAGCATGGACCCATGGAATGGCGCATCGATGATAACATCCTGAAGGTCCTGCCTAAACCCAGAGACTTGGAGTCAAGAGTATCTCCTTATACAAACCCCTGTGGCCACTGCCCTGGCTGCCGTGTCAGCAGAATCATATGATAATCTGAGGACATGTTTTCCTACATCTAAACTGGACTGTAGTACATCCAAGAGCTCCATTTTAAGATCAGAATCATGTTGCTTTTTAGCGAGCTTAATAGCTTTGCTCCAGAGAGATGTCTGGTACAGCACCATCTGTACTGAAAAATTTAGGAAATGAATGGTTCATGTAGCAGAGGAATAAACCTTTCTGCAGAGCTAATCCAGGCATTTGGATTCTATGTCCAGTGACGAGGAGCTCATGTGCCAGGACTGCTTGGTTCTGCCGTGGGCAGCAGTCAACATGACTGAGTCGGTCTTGGGCTGTTCTCCGAGGAACGGCTCATTTGTCGGGGTACGGTATAGTCGGTCCACTTTTTTGGGAATAGTGGGAGCTGTTGCTGGAACCCTCCAGGCCAACCTGGTAGTGTCCTGGAATGGGGCTACCAGGGTTGGAACCACTAATGGTTTGGGCTTGTTCATGCCCAAGAAATGAGCCAGTCACTTCCTTTCTGGATGAAGATCCTCGGTTTCTGTTTAAAAATTGGATGTGATGCATCACATCCAAGAAGGTGGGATCATCCGGTGGGAATGAGGGGATTCCCCAGGAGGGTCCGGATGAGGGGGAGGTGATGAGTACTCTCCCGAGGATCTGGAGGAGGCAGAGGATCTGGAGTAATATGACCCTGAGGATGACCAGGCACGATAACAGGGATGTCTTCTCCTATAATGCCTGGAGGTAGACCTGGAATGGTGCCTACTCCAGTCTGGAGACCTATCATCCAGTGGAACTGGCAATTTTTCTTTGGATGAAGGTGGGGTCCGCGGGGGCTGTGAGGTATCCACCGGAGCAGGTTGTGGCGGGGGAGCCTGTGGTTCCTTAGGCAGGATGTCTTTCCTGACAGTATCCCACCAGGAAGTAAAAAGGTCCTTGACCTCGGCTAAAGCGACCATAGCTGGAGCTGATGGACCCGGCATACCGGCTCTGTTGTCAGGTTCCCTGGCGGAGGTTCTGATGGTTTGTTAGGGGCTGGCGTACGCATTAGTGACTTCTGTTTCTCTGGCGTCTGGTCTTTAGGTGGTAGTGGATCTGATGGCAGGTCTGCCAGTGTCTGATCATCTGGCGGTGATGGATCAGGCATCGGGTGTGGTCTTGTGTTGGCTGGCGGTTGATCTGACAGTCGCTTATGAGGTGCTAGTGGTGTAAAAGACCCTGACATCGAGGAAGACAATGGGGTGATATGTCTGGAGTCTGACGCCCGATGCTTCGGGGAGCTGGCGTCAGGGTGAGACCTTGATTCCAGGCACCACTTCCTGTTGTCAGGTCCAGCCGGATGATCTGATGATGAAGAGGCCTTTGCCGGGGGGGCAGTAGATAGGGTGTCACCCGCCTCCCTAACTGTGGAATCCCTGGTGTTAAACCCAGAAGTATGGCCGTAGGGTCTGAGATTAAGGGAGGGGACCAAAGGCCCTTGCCCAGAAGAAACACCGCGGGACATCCGTGCCGATGTTGGGTGTTTCAAGGCCATCAACCCATGAGGAGCTTGGGTTGATTGGGGGGGCAGCATCCAAATTTGGACTGGAGTTGGCTGACTTCCGATGCGGAGACCTGGATCGTGAGTGAGAGCGGTCCTTCTCCTGGTGATGGTGCTTTTTCTCCTTGTGGGAACTCCTGGACCCCAAAGAAGTGGATCCTAGGCCTGATGGAGCCTTTTGCATGGTAGTCAGCTGTTGCTCCAGCAGGAAGGTCTTCAAAGTCTTCCGATGATGGATGCGCATTCGTCGATGGAAACTCTTGCAGTGCGGGCAGGATTCAGTATTGTGGCCGGGCCCCAGGCAGAGGAGGCAGCCTGAATGGCTGTCACAGGCTGATATCTGCTTCCCACACACACTTAGACATAGGGTGGTGAATAGATGACAGTGAAGACATGCACCGATGAAAACAAATATGAAAACTACAGAAACTATGCAAGAAATTATTTTCAAAAATGGCGATCGACTGTTAGCATGCAGGCATCCATGGAGCCGATGTGAACAGGTCGACGTTGGGAAAAGAACTAGGGAGTGGCTGGGGACTGCTTCTTTATACCACTAGTGGACATTGGAGGTGGTCCGATGTCAGGGGGCAGTCTCCACTGGGTACTGATAGCTAGAAAGTTTTCTGTGGGGTCCTAGTGCCTGGCCGCATAGTCCTTATGGTGCAGCCTGCTGCAAGAGCTCCCACTCGAAGTAAGATCTACCAAGATGGGCCAAAGGGCCTTCTCCATGGTCAGACTCTTACTGTGGAACGACCTCCCCCCCTCTATGTTTCCGACTCCCCTTCAATCTAAATACCCTTGTAAGAATGCACTTTCTGTCCTTCTCGACCTGTGTCTGTCCACAGGCCACTAGCACTGCTGTGCCTCCCATGCAGCTCCCCTTACCTCCTCCCCCTGCTAGTACTCCCCTTCCCTCTCCCGCCCTGAATAGCAGCATCTTTCATCCTCATAAACGGCTAAGTCTCTACCAATAATGCATTTTCCTGTTGATCTCTGTGTACCACCTGGTGTTTGCTGGCACTGCTGATGTTGTAACTATCCTATTGTTGGATGTTGTAGCAACATTAACCTGTTACATGGTTGTTTGTGTACCTTAGTTTACTCTACTGTTAGATATATTTGGAACTGAGTTACTGTAATGATCCTTGTATGATACCTGCTGTATTCTCTCTGTATTTTACCATTGTATATGCCAGTCTCTGGCCTGGACTGTGCCTGAAAAAGGTCTTTGGATCAGTGCAGTAGCCCAGTTAACAAATAAATAAATAAAATGCTGGCCTACCATGTTCCACAGTAAAGGTCCACCTGTGTGCTATACCTGCATACCATGAGCCCACAGGTTCCCTCTACCTGGCACAGTTGCCATTGCTCAAGAGGTTCCTTAAGAACATCTTACACACAGGGCCTCTCATCAAAAAGTAGGTGGCTGCCTGGGATATCAGCCTTATGCTGAATATGCTCACTTGCAAGCCCTTTGAACCCCTTGGAACATGTGAGCTGAAGTTTTTAATGTGGAAAGCAGCTTTTCTGATAGGCATCACCTCTGCTTGCAGAATGTGTCTGAAATCCATGTCTTGGTTGTAGATCTTCTATATACTGTTTTTCCTTAAGGACAAGGTAGTGCTCTGTGCACACCCCAAGTTTCCACCAAAAGTGGTGCCAGAGTTCCATCTTAATCAGCCTCTAGTGCTGCCCACCTACTTTGCCAACTTCCAGAAAGAGTGAGAGCACACACTCTGTTCTCTGGAGGTTAAGAGAGTCCTTAGTTTTTACCTAGACAAAACCATGGACTTCAGACAATCTTAACAGCTGTTTGTCTCCTTCACTCTTAATCGTGAATCGTGAGCTGCCTGTGCCATTATTGTGCCATGGCCCAGGTCAAGCTGGAAGGCCAGGTGCATGCTCACTCCACCCAAGTGGTTGTCACGTCCCTGGCAGAGATTCACTCTGTGCCTATTGCAGATATTTGCAGAGCTGCAACTTGGAACACAGTGCACGCTTTTGTTGAGCACTGTTCCCTAGATGTCCATGCCAGGCAGCATGTCACCTTTGACAGGACAATCCTGAATGGATTACTATTCTGAGTGAACCCTCAGCTGCCACTGCCCTAATCCAGGGGAATTTTGTCTGAGCTTGGTACTCTGACCCACTAGTGTGAATCAGTGGTGAAAATTGATTCCTGAAAGATATGAAAGTGCATTACGACGTAATTCTTGATCTTTGGAATATCTTCACCATTGATCCACACACGCACCACCACCCCAGGGTCAATCCAGTATGTTTTATTGGCTTTCACCCTTTATGATTGGTTTGGGCTTTGGAGCCACTGGTTTGTTGACCCTTCTTACACGGGCCACGAGGGCTGTTTTCTACCCCTAGGTTAACTGCATAAGTACTAGTTAGGTTATTCTGCACCTACTCAGTAAAAAAGGTACCGAGGTGGTTGACGAACAGTGCAGAGGTAAGCCTGCACCTGTGAGCTCGGTCTCGTAGAGCCACGCATGCACACAGGTTGCCTCAGCACCAGCTCACCTGAAACATTTTGGCTCAGATGGGGTCCTAGCGCCTCTGGCTCAGACCCACTAGTGTGAATCAGTGGTGAAGATATTCCTAGAAGATCAAGAATATTATGAGTATGTAATTTTCATTTTTCTGCCCATTAGCCAGCTAGCAGACATCAGCAGGCTATGAAGATAAACATCAAGCATTACTGTGTGTGTGTGTCTGTGTGTATGTATATGTGCATGTGTGTGTTTTCCCCTAGTTGCAGACTGGAAGCAACTATTTGAAAGCACAAAACAGAGTTGTGGGAAAAACTTTATGCAGAATGCAAAAACAATAGCTTCAAAATACATTAACAGTGTGCCAATAATGAACAGAAAACACCAGCAATAATTGATTTAAATTATACATTGTTTATGTTCCCTTTAAAGAGCCCCTGGTACCAGCTGGACAACTTTGAAAAATGGAGAGTTAGATATAGTTTAGTTTATTGTTCAAATATTTTTGCAATCCTTTCTTTTTAATATGGACTTTATCCTCCTGCCCCTCCCCATCGGCCCCCTTCTGCTGTCGAACCCCAGCTCCTTCACTCCACCTCCTGGACTTACCCCATCTACTTCTTACCTGGTTGTGTGACTTAGTGCCATGGATCGTGGTGGTGAAATGCCTTTAGGGTCACAGTATCATCCAGGCATTCTCTTTTGCCCGTTACTCCCCTTGAATCAGAGCCGGCCGCGTGCAGTGGTGCACATGAAGACAGTGCACACTTTCAACACCTGCCTCTGACTTTCAGTTCTGGTGACCACTGCTGTGCTGCCATCCACTAGGAGACAGTCAAGCAGCAGTACACAGTGTACCCCCCCACCTCGAAGGAGGAGATCCATCAATGGATGCTAAAGCCCCCTTCCACCTGCCAGCCCCCAAGGGACCTAGGTCCGTTTCTGAATCCAGGTCTCCAGTGTGGCAAGAGATGAAGTGTCCAGTGCCTCAATTCTACATGCCACTGGCCTGGCTACAAGTTTAGTGTTGCTCAGATTTCCTTAGACAATATTGTTTGTGGCCCTGAGGGGAGCTGAACCTGCAATCCACTGTTTTACAGTTCTGTGCTTTTGCCTTCTGTTCCATTCAGCCAGAGCCATATGTTGTGCAATTCTTTCCCCTTTTTCTTTATTACTGAGTGAAGTGACATAAAAAAAGATTACTGTTCCTTGGACTTTATTAGCTTTGGCTGCTTGTCTACACGTGGCATCATAATGCCCCATTTATGACATCATAATTTTCTCCACAGCAACAGACTGGGATGTCATAAACAGAACTGTGATTTTCAGAAGTAAACCAGCAAACAGAGCAAATTATACAGAGATCCTGTTTCCATGCAAATGTCGTTAATAATAAACAGATAAGGAAGATGATTACAAAAAAGGGTGAAATATAAGCGAAACGGTGTCTAGATAGTATGTTTTTCAGAGTTGTCCCAACAACATTAGGGGCTCTTTAAAGCCCTGTTAAACTGCCAGCAAGCATTCAACATTGACAAATGCTTGTTATACTGTTGCATCACTTCAACTTCCTACTGCCTTTTATAAACTGCTGATTTGACTCCCTGACAAAATATTTCTATTCTGCTAAAGTGCTGTATGGGTTCCCCATGTACCCGGCCCCTCCAGGATGCCTCTAGAAATGAGCTATTATGGCTCAGTAAGCCCTTCCTGGTAAAACTGTTTCAATAAATAAATGAATGAAAACCAGCTGTCTGTCCCTCACATTTTTTTGCTCCTGCTACTTGTCTCTGCCAAGTCATGATTCTCTACTTGTGACATCAGAAAGGTTTCCATGACTGTAACAACTTTTGTGTAATTATTTTTGTTTCTGTGTTTAGTTTCTATTACTAGCTAGACCTCTTGTAAGTATTTAAGCTGACTTATAAACTGTCTGATAAAGTTAGCTGCCAAGAGGCAAGACATAGGGTGCTGGCGAGTGATAACAATCTCTTTGATTAATTAATGGGAGAGCTGAAAGCATAAACAACCCTTTTATGTTTCATGAAGAATGTGACAAGGTTGAATAAGACCATGTCCCATTTGTTACACAGACAGAGTTAAACGCAATGATCTGTGCTGTCCTCTCCTTTTCTGTCTCTTGTCTGTCTGGTTGGTCAACCAAATGTTCTCATGAGACCTAGGAACTGATCACTCTGATGGTCTCGCGATTCTCCACCTCTCACTGGCTCTCTGCCTTCACTTGCTGTTTCTGTCTTTTCTTTTCCCTTGCGTATTTGTGTGTATGAAAATATATGTGAATCTTTTTTGTGAAACTGTAAGTGATACTGGGATCCCTTCATTTGAAAATTTATATAGTTATACTGTTGAAATGATTGCAGAAAACTGTTTGGAATTTAGGGGGTTAACCTTGACATGCAGCACAAACTCTTTTGCAGAGTTATCAACAAGAGGCCGGTTCTGGGACATCATGTTCTATTTTGTTGCACCTGCAAGGAAAGAAACTTACAAAGTTCTGGTCTTTTAATGAGCTTAGGATGCAGAAATAAGAGCAGCAATGCTTTTGCTAGAGTGAGAGAGAGACTGAGAAACTGAAACTTGGAATTAGAGATTCCTTCAGACGAAGGACTTTGTTTTCTCTGTTTGTACTGCCTTTGGAAATAGTTATATTGAATAATTATGTTTGTTTTGCTGTTATTGATAATAATGAAACATTACATGGGAATTTTACAGCTGCTTCTGGTTTTCCTATGCTTCCTGACCTATACCTCGATGACAGAGAAGTCACTCCTGCTGTGCGAGACAGGGCTGGGAACAAAAAACAGATGTATGTGTATATACAAAGTCCAGATCAGACCAATTTTCCAGGTGGGCCCAATTCTCAAGACCCAAAGAATTGACCTGGGAGTGATCTCAGAGTGACATATTGGATGACGTGTCATGGGGGGCAGCTCGAGGGTCTTCAGGTCTGGCAGAGCCTGAAAGAGAAGGTCAGGTTTGGGACTATGAACAGCTTCCACCTAAGGTTCAAGTCTGCCCTGATTCACCAAAATAAAATATGTAAGTGAAAATAGGAAGACTAGGGGAGGGATTGTAGGGTTAAAGAGGGAAGAGGGACTGTGCAGAAGGGGACCAGGAAAACGCAGACATCCTGAACAAATACTTTTGTTCAGTGTTCACAGAGGAATGAGAAGGGTGGGGTCACAAAAACAGCAGAAACTTGGGAGGGAGGAGGGAGGGAGGAGGTGGAAACTAGTCCATTTTGGAGGAGAGAGTCCTGAAGGGACTCACTAATCTGAAGGTGGGCAAAGCAATAGAGTCCAGATGGGGTGCATCCAAGGGTACTGAGGGAGCTCAGGGAGGTACTGGCTGCACCTCTGACAGTCCTGTTAAACAGCTCACTGGAAACAGGGTGGTTCCGGAGGACTGGAGGAAGGTGAATGTAGTCCTACTGTACAAAAGTGGTAGCAGGGAGGAGGCTTGCAATTACAGGCCTGTCAGCCTGACATTGGTGGTGGGGAAGTTAATGGAATCACTGCTGAAGGAAAGGATTGTGGAATATCTTGGATCCAGTGGGTTACAAGATCCAAGGCAGCATGGGTTCACAGTAGAGAGGTCATGTCAAATGATTATGATAGATTTCTTTGACTGGGTGACAAAGGAATTTGAGTAGAATGGAGCGGTAGATGTGACCTACCAAGATTTCAGTAAGGCTTTCAACACCATTCCACATAGGAGACTAGTAAGCAAGTTGGGTAGCTTAGGAGCGGGTCAGGAGGTAATAAACTGGGTAGGAAATTGGTTAGTGGATAGGTGACAGAGGGTAGTGGTAAACAAAGTTAACTCTGTGGGAGGGAGGGTGACCAGTGGGATGCTTCAGGGATCAGTGCTGGGACAGGTCCTCTTTAATGGTTTTATAAGTTAAATTGCAGAGGTGCCAGAAGTGGTCTGCCTCTTTGCGGGTGACACCAAAATCTGCAGTAGGTGGACACTCCGGGGGGGAGTTGGGGAGAGAGGGGTGGAATGGATGAGCAGAGACCTAATAAAACTTGAGGAGTGGTCAGGAGAATGGCAGCTGGGTTTCAGTGCGAAAAAGTACAAAATAATGGACTTAGGGCACAGAAACCCAGGGGCAGAGTACAAAATGGGTGTAGTGGTACAGACGACTGCCAAGCAGGAAAGAGACCTTGGGGTGATCATATCTGATTACCTAAAGGTGGTCAGATAGTGCATCAAGGCAGTTATGAGTGCTACTGGGATGCTGAGCTGCATATGAAGATGTATCACCAGCAGAAAGAGGGAAGTGGTGTTGCCACTGTATAGATTGCTGATAAGAATTCACCTAGAATACTGTGTCCAGTTCTGGAGACAACATCTATGGAAGGACATAGAGTAGAGGTGGTCTGGAGGAGGGCAATTAAAAATGGTGCAGGATCTGATCTTAAGCCCTACAAGGAGATACTAAAGGATCAATATGTATACCCTGGAAAAAAGGAGGGGGATATGATAGAGACCTTTAAATACCTCACAGGGTAAATAAGATATAGGAGGGATGGATTTTTCAGAAAAAGGTGCTCAAGAACAAGGAGACATGCTATGAAGCTGGAGGGAAGGTTGATTCAGGGGAGATGTGAGGAAGTACTTCTTCATAGAAACTGTGGTGGATTCCTGGAACAGCCTGCCAGTAGAGGTGGTGGGGGTGAAAACAGTGGTGGGGTTTAACAAAACATTGGGATAGACACAAGGGAATCATAGTTGAAAGGAAGGGGGAGAGAGAAAGCTGTAGAACAAGTACATTCTGTGGTAATAATGTAGGTAGGGAAAATGGGCGGACTGGGTTGGCCAAGTGGTCCATATCTACTGTCAAATTATGTATTTCTGTTTCTAAAGTGTCTTGTGTGGTAAGCTGTTCTACCTTGCTAAATAGAGAAGAGAGAGAGAGAGAAATTTTTCTGTGTGTAATCTACTGTTCAAACCATTTTTTTCCACTTCTGTAGAATCCGTTTCCCATAGTTTTTCTGTAGTATCCTGTATTATATGTATAAATATCTTGAAGTATTAAAACACTGTTTTTTTTTATATAACAAATTACATTATGAAAGAAATAATGTGACCTGCTGAGAATTGAACACAGGCCCCCAGAATACCTTCCTAGTGCTGTAACCACTGAACTACACGCTCACATGGTTGGACCTGCACCAAAAAAAAAACTCTAATTATCATCTTGATTATTCCTGGTTGCAGGACATGCAATACCAGAGAAAGGAAGTGGGTCCAGGAACACCAGATCCAACAATGTGAGCCTATGTCTCAGTGCTTCACTGCTTATAGTACCGAGACAGTAGTCTGGGAGCCTGGGATCAGTTCCCAGTAGATCACATTAGTTCTTTCTCACTATAATTTGTGATTTCAGTTGCTTAGCAGTGACTAATACTGCACCCCCAAAAAATCTAATTAACATCTTAATTATTCCTAGTTGCAGGATATGCAGTAACAGAGTAAGGAAGTGTTTTAAGGAACCACAGGTCCAACCATGTGAGTCTGAAGCTCAGTGGTTATAGTACTAGGATGGTATTCTGGGAGCCTAGGTTCAATTCCCAGTATGTCACATTATTTCTTTCTCAGTACTATCTGTGATTTAAATTGCTTAGCAGTGACTAATACTGCAGCAAGAAATACCTAATTCTCATCTCTATTTTTATGGCTGCATAGTGCCAGAGCTGTGATAATGTATTGTTAACATGTTGCTTAAAAGGGGCTCTACAGGCATGACTTACTCTCTCCCCCTTGCGTTTCTCAGAATGGATGCAGTACAATGTGTCATGAGGTGATGTAAAAGAACTATGCAAAATAAGGCAATGTTATAGTGGCTACTTTGCACTCCAGTAGTGATCAGTAAGGATGGATCACCTATCTTACCATGTGGGGGCATGGCTGTCATGTGGGGGCGTGGCTGTGGCCAGATACCGAAAGAAGAGCATTTTCTTTGCTCCGCATTTATGGCCCAGTGGAGTTGAATCACATAGAGTTCTGTATGAATCACTGCACTCCCCACGGTGGATGAATAAACAGAATACATATGAAATAGTAACTGAACTGTATCTAAATTTGTATTGTATCAGGGACTCTTTAAGACTGAGCCATGGACTTTCAGGGTTCATTCTGGAAACTTTTCAAAAGCGGGACAATGTACCACTGGTCCCCAAAAATGGGACAAATTTAGAAAATTGGGACATGACTCAAAACGTTGGGGACAAACAGTGAATTTAGTTGTTGTTTTTTGGCATGTGTTTTGACTTGCAAGTTATTTACACTCTTTTAACATAGAATAGTTTTTCCAGATTATTATATGTGTACTGGTGTTTCCCAAATGTTACGCACAACATTGGTGGCATGCTGAGGCAGTTATGAGAGGTAATGACACAGTTGCTCACATATCAAGCCTGCTGCTCAAGCTGTTTATAAATATTTTTTTTTTACTATTGACATAATGTCACATTGCGTACGTAGGGTGATGGAGGTGCAACTGCTAATTAATAATCATGTTGCTGTTCCCAAAAATGATACTATTGCAGCATGCATTGATGAAGAAGGTGCTACTATTACTAGTTTTGGTAGTGACTCTGTTTGAGTCTGCTGCTGTTTCCAAAAATTATACCTGGTCATGCATTAATGAAGAAACAGATAATGTTGACAATAACTTGCAACTACTCTGACTGAGCCTGCTGCTGTTTCCAAAAATTATACCCTGGTGTTGGACAGGCATTGTAGAAGAAACCACTGTCGATAATATTGACAGTGTGTTGCAGCTACTCTGATGAGTTTGCTGCTGCTTCCAAAAATGATACCTATGATCATGGCGTGCATTGATCTCAGGCAGATGGGAGGGAGAGAACCAGTGTAACTGGCTGCTCAGCTCAGCCTCTGATTGAGCCTGCTGCTGTTTACATAAATGATGGCAAGGCAGACATCGATGAAGAAGATAGCCGGTAAAAGCCTTGATCTAATCGTGCTGCTTCTCTGAAGGAGCTGGTGTTTCCAAAACATTCTGTCGTGCCAGTATAATTTTTTTTTAAATACCAGAAGGATCGTTGAGAGAAGTTGCATGATATTGATCAGGCCAACCTTCTCCATCAGTGTCTTCAGACATGGCGGGCATTCATTGACACGTAGTTAAAAGGACGCAGCTGATGGGATTGAGTATGCTGTTGTGCCGTTTCCAAAAAATTATAACTTAACTCTCTCTGTCATGATCTCCCGGGAAATGGCTGCTGTAATGCAGACATACATACTTGACACTCGGTGACACTGAGAGCTTAGCTGCGCAGCTTTTTATGGTAAATGAGCCCCTGCTGTCGTTTTTCCCAAAAAATCAAGTGAATTGAGACACAGAGACACAGTGTTCATCCCCATTTTATTATTATTTAGAATTCTGAGGGTATACGTTGATAGTCCGACAAGAAGACAGACAAGAAGCCAGGCCAAGTGTTCTGTTCCAGTGATTTATAAGATGCTTCTGGAATTCAGTATGGGGAGTGTGAGCAGTCAGTGACTAGTGTTAAAACATTTTTCTTTTGTTTTCTGTTTTTATATTGCTTGCACGCATGTGCAAGAAACATAGTGCCATCATCGGAGATTTTGGAGGTGTGTCACCTCCTCCTCCAATTCAGTCAGTGAGCTGGCAGGCGCGGCCCTCTAAGACAATGCATTTTGGAGCTGTCTATGACATGCTCCAAAAATGCAGTGACATTACAGTTGAAAGGGGAACTACGCTTCATTGAGCAGCGATAAGCGTAGCTCCCCCACAGAGCGCACGCACCCCTTGCACGCATATGCCGACGGGTGCCCAATCCCCTGGCCGGCCGAGCTGCGCCGGCCCCCCAGTAGCTGGTGCCACGCTGGCAGCCCACCCCAGCATGGCAAGCAGTCTTACGACGGGTGCCTAATCCCCATCGGCTGAATGCCCCCATCCTTGTGCCACGCTGGGAGCCCACCCCAGCGTGGCAAACGCCACGACGTCTTTTTAAAACCTGTAAAACAAAAGCGGTCCAGCGAAGCGTCTCCGACCCTCCTCCACAATCCGCACCCACCCACTGTGCACCCAGCCTCCCCACACCCCCCATACCTCCAGGACTCTGGGCGCGATGATCTTGATTGGACGAGGAACACGTCTGCACTCTTCAAAGCCGACCATGAACTGAGGAAATGCCGGTAAGCTGCATAATGGGCTGAGATCACGGGTTTCAACTTTGTTGCATATCTCAGGCATTTTGAGAATTTTGCACCAAATTTTCAACATGGGGTTTTAGGATCCCTTCTCATGAATGATGTCACTGTCATGGCGTTATTCGGGCCTGAAGGGTGATTTCGGCGCAGTGACTGCGCGGTGACTGCGAAATCACCCTTTGGGCGAATACCACCATGACAGTGAATCATTCATGAGGAAGAATCCCAAAACCCATGTTGAAGTGATCAAAATTCAAAAATGACTGTTTCTGACGTGCGTTGCGCGCAGTTCCTACACAGGCTCTAAGTTGCAAAATTTCAATATTTTCACTCCAGATTTTCAACATTGCCATTTTACCACACCTTCTTATGAGCAGTACAGCTGTCATTTTTCACATCTCACCCAAAATGTGTTTCTGCCCATGTAGTGCAGAATGGCGCAGTCGGTGTGCGAAATCAATGTATGGGACAAATTAAGAAAATCACAGTGACACTGTTCATGTGCAGAGGTCTTAAAATGGCTATGTTGAAAATTTGGTGAAAAATTCCTTAAAATGACTGTTTTACGGGCGTGCATTGTGCAGTTCCTCATGAGCTCGTAAATTCACAAATTTTCAATATTTTCACTCAGATTTTCAACATTGCCATTTTACCACACCTCCTCATGAGCAGTACAGCTGTCATTTTCCATCCTGCCCAAACATGTTTCCGATCATGGAGCACAATGGCGCAGTTGGTGTGCGAACTCAGTGTATGGGACACATTAAGAAAATCACAGTGTCACTGTTCATGAGCAGAGATCTTAAAATGGCAATGTTGAAAATATGTGAAAGAATTCCACTAAAATGACTGTTTTACAGTGTCGCGTTGCACAGTTCCCATGCCTTTCGTAGGTTTGCGAATTTTCAATATTTCCACTCCAGATTTTCAACATTGCCATTTTACCACACCTCCTTATGAGCAGTACAGCTGTCATTTTTCACATGCTGCCCAAAATGTGTTTCCGCCCATGTAGCTCACAATGGCGCAGTCGGTGTGCAAACTCAATGTATGGGACACATTAACAAAATCACAGTGACACTGTTCATGAGCAGAGGTCTTAAAATTGCTATGTTGAAAATTTGGTGAAAAATTTCCTAAGAATGACTGTTTTATGAGCGTGCGTTGCGCAGTTCCTACGCACGCTCGTAAGTTCGTAAATTTTCAAGATTTGTACTCCAATGACTTCCAAATACCTAAACAGCACATAGAAGCAAGCAACATTCGGCATTGACAAATGCTTGTTTTACTTAGGTCAGTCAACAGACCACCAGCCAGTTCAGTAAGTGCTGTGCAGAAAGTCAGTTATGCCTGCTTCTTGTGGAATGCTTCAGGAATTCAGAGACGGATAGACTAAGTCCCAGACTTGAAAGAATTATGCTTCAGGAAGCCAGAATTGCAGTTACACATTAGGTTCCTCCCTATTTGCTGCAGCAGCATTATGCAAGTCCAGGAGTTTAGGAGAAAGAGCAAGAGAGAGACTGTGATACAGACCGAATAAAGGCCGGGCGGCCCCTGTATCTCCACATTTGCAACATCCCCACCCCCAGATCTGTGTTGTCCAAAATGGTATAATAAAGGATGTAAACTTATTTGTTGTTTTTCCTTTTTCATGTCCTTTGGTTTTTGTTTTTAGTAAGTTCTGTCTATTACTTATAGGGGAGATTAATCACTGACAGGGCAGCGAGAAATAATTTATTTTGCTTGGAGAATGTCAGTGAGACCCACCCACTGCCTGACGCCAACACCAACTTTTTTAACTTGTAAACAGCTTTCTGTCCTTTTTTTGCTCTCCAGTGCTGCAATGCAACAACAAACTCAAACTCTTTTTGTGGGGGCCCCTCACAGTTGATCAGGATCATGTCATCTACCCTGGTAGGTGAGAGCCTATTTTGTAGACTGGTTTTTATCAGGTTCTGGGAACTAAATCCTCTTTCACATTCCACAGTGTGAATTGGAACTAGGAGAGCAAGGCTAGCAAGCTTAATTAAGTTTGGGAAGGTTTCATGATGGTACTTGCTGATGAGCCCCATAATACTGATATGTCACCCCTAGGGTAACCCTCCTGTAAAACTAATGTTTCAGCTTGGTCACTTTCCACAATTGGTGGCATTTTAGATGTCTTGTCCCCAGATGTGTGCTCTTATTCGTTGCCATAGTGCTGCAGAACTATGCCAATTTCTCTATTACCCCATTCAGTGACATCAGCAGGTGATATAAATGACAGTGGGCTCATTGCCAAGACACCAAATGCAAATATGATGTTGCTGTCATTTTCTGGGAACCTCAAATTCAGATTTTCAATCAGGGAACCTCAAATTCAGATTTTCAATCAGCTTTTCAGTAAAGTTTCTTTTAATGGTGTCAAGGTTTAATCTCCCTGTATAACATGATTCATTTGGAATGTTAGTTTTCCATCATCCCCTGTTTTGAGGTCCTCATGAAGTTGTTGCAGATGAGTTTGCTGGCCTGCTCTCAAGTGAGTTTCTCCAAGGTTGACATGCAATGCTAAACTGCCACTTGTGCAACTGCTATGTCAAGGTCCTTTGTTTGAAACACTAAACATAGTTCAGTGATCACTGGCAACACATCCATCATCATGTATGTAGTTGCCACGAAATCAGCCTGCGACAGTGTTTTGGCATAACCTGCTGCTTTTGCATCTGTGCAGCTTGACATATACGTCATAAGTGAATCTAGGGTTCTGTACACAGTCTATACTGCACTGTAAACCGCAAGCCAATGGCCATCCTGAACCTCTTTTACTTTGAGTGAAGGTTCGTTAAGCATATCTTGGATATCTTTTAACTTGTCAGATCTGTTTGAGGATGCCTGAAAATAGTAAAAAAGGCCTATCAGCACCTCCTGATATTGCTTCAAGTAAGGCACAGTATTTACAGTTTGTGAACTGACAAGTGCCAGTCGGTGGGCTATACAGTGATAGTTCAGAAGCATTGCATTTTGCTGCAACAAATGCCCTGTTACTCCCTCACCAATACCGGTCATGCCTTTAGCACCATCACTTCCTAAAGCCATTACTTTCGACATGGGTATGTTTTTTGTTTCCTTTAAGAAGTTTAGTAAACATTGTACAATATGTTTGCCTGTCCCAGATGTTATAATGTTTGCAATGTAATGAGTGCTTGGTTGAAATGTCTCACCATCAAGCACACAGACCTAGATGGTGAGTTTTTCATTTGTGGTGATGTCAGTGGTCTCATCTGCAAGGATACTAATGAATGGAGAGGTCTGCATTTTCAGATCCAGTGCTTTCCTTATTGTAAAAAAACAAAGACAAGGCGCTGCGTCAGCATGTGGTCTAAAAGCAAAACAAAATGGTTATATTAAATGCCCGCTGAAAATAGAAAATAGAGTTAAAAATCTACGTTTCAACCTTAGGTCTTCCTCAGGAAATATCTAAAAGAGATTGTTTTTTTTCTCTTTTAGATATTTCCTGAAGAAGACCTAAGGTCGAAACGTAGATTTTTAACTCTATTTTCTATTTTCAGCGTGCATTTAATATAACCATTTTGTTTTGCTTTCCTTATAACACACGCTAATGAATTAAGCATGTCATTGGCCATAGTTTCAGAGCTGTAAGTTGTCTTCTGTCCACCCTGCATGGTGGATTTCTCCACATTCGGACACTGCAAATCCGAAAAGAATCCAATTAATGATTCAAACTTGTGCATAGGAAGGGTTTCCTTTCACAACCAGTAGACGGTTTTTAGTCTAACGATTATTGCACTTTCGTTCTCACATAGTGCTTCATTCACTGCTTGGACAAAGTCACCCTTCATGCCCTCTGCGACAGCTGCTGTTTTGTGATCTCCTGAATCAGCGTGCCTTTGCAAAGTACTTGTTCAGAAATTGTCCGTGCGATTGGCAGTAAATTAATTGTTTTTACCATGCTTAATACACAATGAGCATGTCATTTTATTTTCTTTGGCATTGTACTGAAGCCAACTGTAGTCACACAGCCACTGTCTTCTGAAATTTATTTTAATGACAGTTTTCCCTTCCTCTACTTCCTGCATGGTACTGCTAGACGGTTGTTCACTAGTCTCACCTGTCATTATCTCAATTTCAGATGTGCTGCAACTAGTGCTAGGTAGTTCAGTGGTGGTGATTGTTGCTTCTTCACTGACATGCTACTCAGTGGTAATACTGGGCTCTGCAGTTTTTTTTTTTGCCCATGGCAGCCGTACCTGTCCAGGTAACAGTGCAGCCTTCCTTTTTATACCAGCAGCAGACATTGTCTGTTTGTGTAGTTCTTATCAAAACAATAGAACAAGTTTGATAACTTGAAGGAGTACCAACAGGGGTCACAGTAGGTGGTGACAGGCCTTTTCACTAACTGTCAGCAGCAGGCAGGGTATGCCAAAAAAACTGGTCGGATGAGGCTTGTGACACACTCTGAATTTAACCCGTCAGGTAACGTTTTTTTTTTCTGGCCCCTGAGACATCACAAAAATATGTAGAGACCAGAGGGATTGTCTGGTTTATTTGTTCAAACCCAAATCTGAATAACTTTAAGTCTTAAATAACTCGGAAATATGTAGAACAGCAGAATAAAGACTACAGTAGGCAGGCACAACACGTTTTTTGTCGTGTGTGTAATTATTTCACAGATCAGCAGGAAGGGCAAATTAGCCCGTCAGGGAATGTATTTTTTTTTCTTTCCCTAAGCCATCACAAAATATGCAGAGAGACTCCCTGGTTTATTTTTTTCAACTCCAAACTTAGTAGGTTTAAGAATGTAAAATACACTAGAATGTATTCGAACAGCAGAATAAAGACTGATAGCAGTACTTAAATATAACTAGAGTGACCACATCCGTGACCGCAGTAGGCAGGCTAGGCACAACACATTTGTTGTCACTTGTGTAATTATTTCACAGTACAGCAGTAAGAGCAACGCTTCACACGTCAGGGAATGTATTTCTTTTTTTTTTTTCTGGCCCTGGCTGGACACGTGTCATCCATATAGGTTATGTAGAGAGATCTGTTTTATTTTTTCTAGCCCAGAACCTGTAAAAGCTTTAAGTCAGATAAACTACCCCGGCTATGTTGAACAGCAGGTAAGAATGAATTACAGTGGGAACTCCACACAGTGCAGAGGTGGGCAACACTTGATGTCACTGTTTGTTATTTTACAGATATGCAATAAACTGGCTGCAGAAGCTATGTCTGTTGCTTCTTAGTGTGGCCAAGTCATGCTCGGACAACCACTTGCAAAGCTGAGACCAGAAATATATTTTGCTCCTTGTATTAACACCCACCACACTTGTGAGACAGTACTGTAACCGCCTCAGCAAGACTTACTACAACACCCACCACACTTCTTGTAAGACAGTACTGTAACCACCTCAGCAAGACTTGCTACAACACCCACCACCCCTTTTTAACATTAAAACATCATGACCAAGTCTCTGGTAATGTTACAGCTCCTCACCTCTGCCTTACTAGACAGCTTCACAACTGAACTCTTGACAGAATTGTACTGTGTCTGACTATAAACTCTGGAATGCACTTTTAACTATTAGTAAAGAATAAAATTAAGATCTGCCTTTATCAAGGTCTCCTCTGTCCTGGCTGGGACAATCACAAAAAGTGATCAGTTTTTTTTTTCCCCACAACTGCAGTAGAAAGTATCTGTGATCTGATAAAACACCCACTGCCTTTTCCCAAATGACCTGCTGACAAAGGTTTTTTTTTTTTTTTTTTTTAAGTAACAGCAGACAGGGTTACTTAGTTATCTAATAATCTCTCTAGACAGATATAACTCCAGGATAAATAAGTCTCTTTTCTATAAAAGAGTGGCCTATCTGTAGTTTGTTTTTTTCTAACAATCGTTGAGTCAGTCAGGCATTTGATATAATTTAGTCAGAGTGGTCTGCTTATCATAAGTACAAGTTTCATATTCCATTAGGCTTACTCTAAAAAAAAAAAAAGCCTTGTAGTTAGGTAAGTAGAGTACAGCCTGCCTATAATAAAATGACCAAGCAAAGACTGTATGACTAGCTAGTCAGTCAGCAGCTGCATGCTAAAGCCAGGCAGAAATTCTTTTTTTTCCTGTCCAACATTTTTACTTTACAGACAAAATCATTATGTGCTAGGCTGCACCACATCAGGATGTATTGTAATGTTCTGTCTAATCATGCCAGCAGCCACCCAAGTAAAGGTCCAGGCATTCACATTTTCATTTTTTAAACTAAATTCTGGCACATCGGGAGCAAGTGCCGTGATGCGACCGTCTCCCCAGAAATCTAAATTTGGACTGTGTAGTCTCCTTGCTTGCACATGCACTACTTGCTCCCTGTTTAGTATGCCACATGAATCACAGAAGGCACAACATGTGGTACTCTGTTAGAACTCCCTAGTGTAGGTGGAGACTATGCAGCTCGGTGCCACCCAGTTCAGAATACCACCCCCCTTCCCATACCCTCCCCTAGCCACTCAGACTCAGCCCATCACTCCCACCACACCCACCTCAACAAAACGCTGTCTGCCATTGGTGCTGGCAGCTCTTGTGGGTGTGATGGCTTCCAGCTACATTTCGCACCAGTGGTGCCTCTCTCTGCCCCCATAGCCGGCTCATCCTGCAATGGAGTTCCAAGTCCTGATCTTTCTCTGCACATGCACATAATCCTGGGTATAACTTAATGTTGTTTACACCTGCTGAGGTGTGGCCAGAAGTCCTGCGCATACGCGGAAGTATCCTGGCTGAGTCGGCGAAATTGGCCGAATGTTCCCTAGTCAGCCACATTTCTGGGTAACACCGAACTCAGCCAAACTCCTTGCCTGCTAACAGTGTCGTTCGGTGCATCAGTGTCCCACTGCTGCATAAGAAATGGGGACATTTAAAAGAAACAGCATGCCAAATGCGCGATCCCAAGGCCAAAAATGAACCCTGGACTCTGAGTGGCCACATTCTGCCACGTCGGTGTGCATGCTCAGTGACAGCCCGTGTGTGTTGATGATGCTGGCGTGGTTTCTGGGGTTGATGTGGAAGCTGAGTCCCGTCTTCTAATGTGGGTCCCTGGGCTAGGAATCACCACCAGGAGCCAGCCTTCCGGAGCCGAGATGGTGAGCGCTGATCCGGGGCAAAACAGGAGCCACTGTGGGGGATTGGGGGGGGATCATCATGATGACTGGGATGGAGGGCCAGGGAGGAGTGATGGGAGGGGTTGCTTAGTGCATCTAGGTACCTGTGTGTTCTCTACCCCTGATGTTTCTTAACTTGTCTGACTCCTGCTGGAATGATGATTCAGGGGCTGTTAAGCATTTCCAGATCCCAGCTGCACCAGTTAGGTTCTGGATGGCACTGATCCGATGAGATTTTGCCGTGCCTTTCAGTGGTGAATGGATCTGGAGGAAGGTGGGGTACTATATACATCATCCCCCAGTCACAGCTCAGCAGTGAACTGCCTCACTGAGAATGATGACCCCTCCTACATCATGGAATCGCTGTGCCTCACACGGAAGAAGAAGATGAAGAAGAAGAAGAAAAGTGCTCTTCGTGTCACAAACTGTGACTTCACAACAGAAATTTATGGAGCAAGGTCAAAGTTAAACATTATATTAATAAAAACACTACTTTCTAATGTTATCAACTTTTATCTTTATGAGTTCATGATGTGTCCTTCAAGCAACAGTGTCTCACATTTCAGTGACTAAAGGTTGAAAGATAAGTGGGGTGTAGTCTTCCTCGCTGCTTGGAGCCTTGCTTCTTCACTCCTCCAGCAGTTCTTATTTTCACTGTGTTGCAAGATTGTGGATGGGGGCGTGGAGGGTGGAGATGTTGTGACGGAGAGTTTTATGGGAATGACTGCTTAGTCCTTCGTTCCAGTGAGCTCATGTGGTCAGTTAAGTAGGGGAACAGTCAGTTGTTA
Organism: Neoceratodus forsteri; assembly: GCA_016271365.2. Taxonomy (NCBI): domain Eukaryota; kingdom Metazoa; phylum Chordata; order Ceratodontiformes; family Ceratodontidae; genus Neoceratodus; species Neoceratodus forsteri. The sequence goes on from CM028136.1 coordinate 72,336,139, forward strand.
AATAAAAATGTAAAACCTTCAGACAAGACAGCTGTTGGAATGCCCATGAGTTTCTGAATTCTTGAAATTACCTTGACACATATCTCATTTACCACTAGGCAACCTCCTTAAAAAAAACCTGTAAAAGTAAAAAAGATGCAAGATCGATTCATAGTGTATACAGCATTTTGTTTTGTACTTAGAAGACATTATTCTACACAATTTTATTAAACTGCTCTACAGAACTTGGCTATGTTTATGGGTTTACAGACCTAGAAAGAACTAATACAGTAACCTGCCATACTCTTAGGGGTGAGGAATGTTGGTTGCACGTATACCTGGGGGGGGGAGGGCAGCAGTGGACAGTACAACCAAAGAGTTAAGTGCATTGTAAAACTAGGTAAAAGCTGAGCCCCACAGAAAAAGAAAAAGTAGACAGTGTATCTCAACTGGTCTGTCCTGGGAACATTCATTGCAAAAACAGGACCCCATCAAAATGAGAGATGGCATCTCAGTAGGACTACCCATGGCAAATACGCTTTAAAAATAAATGCAACCCACACTTTAATTCTATATCTTTTCTTGGAGTAATGCATGAGCAGCCATTTTGGCTCTGACCAGAGTTTGTTTATATACTTCATGTTTCTGTGACTGAGTCCTTTGAGGTACAGTTAACTACAGCAAAGTCACAGACCATGCTATTTGGCTCTGCTCACAAAATTAAAAGCTGCACTGCAGTTCTATGTAGTGATGGAACCCCTCTTGTAACGATGTCTGCATTCAGTTACCTTGGTGTCACACTCAATGCATCCCTTGATTTCGCCCTGCACATAATGGGCATCTGCAAATCAGTAAACACTAAAGTGGGGCTTTTGTATAAGCTCAAACAAAACCTTACCCCACTAGCCTGCATATCCATTGCCCATGGTGTCCTGCTGCCTAAACTCAGTTATGGGATATCTGTGATCCATACATCTTCCTAAACCAACTTACATAAATGGGATGTTACGTATAATAACATCTGTTGATTTGCCACGTCACCAGTCTACCAGGTAACCAGCTGGAATAGCGCTACCAGAATAGGGCAAGGAAAGACAGCACTACTCTGAACAACGCTGCCACGGACAGTGAGAGGGGATTTACAGTGTTTGCAGTAAGTGCTCCCCAGGTTGTTGTCTGTGGCACTGCCACAGGACAGCAGCAGCAGAATACCAGAGGCTGGCTGAGCTGCTCCTGTGGCGTGGAGGGCCGAGGCATGGAGCAGCTCAGCCGGGTGGCAGTGGAAACTAGGGTTCTAATCCTAGTCTCCCTTGACTTTTGCAATCAGGACTTACTTTTTTTATTTACAAGGGGTCGTGGAAACAGTATTCCATGGCCCCACAAATTTCATCTTGCCCAGTGATCTGCTCCCCCCCTAGAGTGAGAATCCTTTAGTATGCGGGGGACAGAGCCCCCCCCCTCAAAAACAAAAGTGACAGCATTTTTGCAGGTGCGATTGTTGCCTGCGCTGTTCTTGCTGGCACTGTTCTGACCTAGTGCCATCCACCATATCCATCACTACACCTTGTACGTTAAACTGGGAAGGCTTCCTCCTACTGCCCTGCCACTATACCCATCACTGCACCTTGTACGCTAAACTGGGAAGGCTTCCTCCTACTGCCCTGCCACTATACCCATCACTGCACCTTGTACGCTAAACTGGGAAGGCTTCCTCCTACTGCCCTGCCACTATACCCATCACTGCACCTTGTACGCTAAACTGGGAAGGCTTACTCCTACTGCCCTGCCACTATACACATCACTGCACCTTATACGCTAAACTGGGAAGGCTTACTCCTGCCCCGTTCGCCACATCACTGCACTTTGCTCGCTAAACTGGGAAGGCTTACTCCTACTGCCCTTCCACTATACACATCACTGCACCTTATACGCTAAACTGGGAAGGCTTATTCCTACTGCCCCGCCACTATACACATCACTGCACCTTATACGCTAAACTGGGAAGGCTTACTCCTACTGCCCTGCCACTATACCCATCACTGCACCTTATACGCTAAACTGGGAAGGCTTACTCCTACTGCCCGCCACTATACCCATCACTGCCTTACTCGCTAAACTGGAAGGCTTACTCCTACTGCCCGCCACTATACCCACCACCACCATATCAGCTAAACTGGGAAGGCTTCCTCCTACTGCCCTGCCACTATACCCACCACTGCACCTTATACGCTAAACTGGGAAGGCTTCCTCCTACTGCCCTGCCACTGTACCCATCACTGCACCTTATACGCTAAACTGGGAAGGCTTCCTCCTACTGCCCTGCCACCGTACCCATCACTGTACCTTATACGCTAAACTGGGAAGGCTTCCTCCTACTGCCCTGCCACCGTACCCATCACTGCACCTTATACGCTAAACTGGGAAGGCTTCCTCCTACTGCCCTGCCACCGTACCCATCACTGCACCTTATACGCTAAACTGGGAAGGCTTCCTCCTACTGCCCTGCCACCATACCCATCACTGCACCTTATCGCTAAACTGGGAAGGCTTCCTCCTACTGCCTGCCACTATACCCATCACTGCACCTTATACGCTAAACTGGGAAGGCTTCCTCCTACTGCCCTGCCACTATACCCATCACTGCACCTTATACGCTAAACTGGGAAGGCTTCCTCCTACTGTCCTGCCACCATACCCATCACTGCACCTTATACGCTAAACTGGGAAGGCTTCCTCCTACTGCCCTGCCACCATACCCATCACTGCACCTTATACGCTAAACTGGGAAGGCTTCCTCCTACTGCCCCGCCACTATACCCATCACTGCACCTTATACGCTAAACTGGGAAGGCTTCCTCCTACTGCCCTGCCACCATATCCATCACTGCACCTTATATGCTAAACTGGGAAGGCTTCCTCCTACTGCCCTGCCACTATACCCACCACTGCACCTTATACGCTAAACTGGGAAGGCTTCCTCCTACTGTCCTGCCACTATACCCATCACTGCACCTTATACGCTAAACTGGGAAGGCTTCCTCCTACTGTCCTGCCACTATACCCACCACTGCACCTTATACGCTAAACTGGGAAGGCTTCCTCCTACTGCCCTGCCACTATACCCACCACTGCACCTTATACGCTAAACTGGGAAGGCTTCCTCCTACTGCCCTGTCACTATACCCACCACTGCACCTTATACGCTAAACTGGGAAGGCTTCCTCCTACTGCCCTGCCACTATACCCACCACTGCACCTTATACGCTAAACTGGGAAGGCTTCCTCCTACTGCCCTGCCACTATGCCCCACCACTGCACCTTATCGCTAAACTGGGAAGGCTTCCCTCCTACTGCCTGCCACTATACCCCACCACTGCCCTTATCGGCCTAAACTGGGAAGGCTTCTCACTGCCCTGCCACTATACCCACTCACTGCACCTTATACTAAACTGGGAAGGCTCTCCCACTGCCCTGCCACTATACCCACCACTGCACCTTTTATACGCTAAACTGGGAAGGCTTCCCTCCTACTGCCCTGCCACCATACCCACCACTGCACCTTATACGCTAAACTGGGAAGGCTTCCTCCTACTGCCCTGCCACCATACCCACCACTGCACCTTATAAGCTAAACTGGGAAGGCTTCCTCCTACTGCCCTGCCACCATACTCATCACTGCACCTTATACGCTAAACTGGGAAGGCTTCCTCCTACTGCCCTGCCACCATACTCATCACTGCACCTTATACGCTAAACTGGGAAGGCTTCCTCCTACTGCCCTGCCACCATACCCATCACTGCACCTTATACGCTAAACTGGGAAGGCTTCCTCCTACTGCCCTGCCACTATACCCATCACTGCACATTATACGCTAAACTGGGAAGGCTTCCTCCTACTGTCCTGCCACCATACCCATCACTGCACCTTATACGCTAAACTGGGAAGGCTTCCTCCTACTGCCCCGACACTATACCCATCACTGCACCTTATACGCTAAACTGGGAAGGCTTCCTCCTACTGCCCCGACACCATACCCATCACTGCACCTTATACGCTAAACTGGGAAGGCTTCATCCTACTGTCCTGCCACTATACCCACCACTGCACCTTATACGCTAAACTGGGAAGGCTTCATCCTACTGTCCTGCCACTATACCCACCACTGCACCTTATACGCTAAACTGAGAAGGCTTCCCCCTACTGCCCTGCCACTATACCCATCACTGCACCTTATACGCTAAACTGGGAAGGCTTCCCCCTACTGTCCTGCCACTATACCCATCACTGCACCTTATAGGCTAAACTGGGAAGGCTTCCTCCTACTGTCCTGCCACTATACCCATCACTGCACCTTATACGCTAAACTGGGAAGGCTTCCTCCTACTGTCCTGCCACTATACCCACCACTGCACCTTATATGCTAAACTGGGAAGGCTTCCTCCTACTGCCCTGCCACTATACCCACCACTGCACCTTATACGCTAAACTGGGAAGGCTTCCTCCTACTGCCCTGCCACTATATCCACCACTGCACCTTATACGCTAAACTGGGAAGGCTTCCTCCTACTGCCCTGCCACTATACCCACCACTGCACCTTATATGCTAAACTGGGAAGGCTTCCTCCTACTGCCCTGCCACTATACCCACCACTGCACCTTATACGTTAAACTGGGAAGGCTTCCTCCTACTGCCCTGCCACTATACCCACCACTGCACCTTATACGCTAAATTGGGAAGGCTTCCTCCTACTGCCCTGCCACCATACCCACCACTGCACCTTATATGCTAAATTGGGAAGGCTTCCTCCTACTGCCCTGCCACCATACCCACCACTGCACCTTATACGCTAAACTGGGAAGGCTTCCTCCTACTGCCCTGCCACCATACCCACCACTGCACCTTATACGCTAAACTGGGAAGGCTTCCTCCTACTGCCCTGCCACCATACCCACCACTGCACCTTATACGCTAAACTGGGAAGGCTTCCTCCTACTGCCCTGCCACCATACCCACCACTGCACCTTATACGCTAAACTGGGAAGGCTTCCTCCTACTGCCCTGCCACCATACCCACCACTGCACCTTATACGCTAAACTGGGAAGGCTTCCTCCTACTGCCCTGCCACCATACCCATCACTGCACCTTATACGCTAAACTGGGAAGGCTTCTTCCTACTGCCTTGCCACCATACCCATCACTGCACCTTATACGCTAAACTGGGAAGGCTTCCTCCTACTGCCCTGCCACCATACGCATCACTGCACATTATACGCTAAACTGGGAAGGCTTCCTCCTACTGCCCTGCCACCATACCCATCACTGCACCTTATACGCTAAACTGGGAAGGCTTCCTCCTACTGCCCCGCCACTATACCCATCACCGCACCTTATACGCTAAACTGGGAAGGCTTCCTCCTACTGTCCTGCCACTATACCCATCACTGCACCTTATACGCTAAACTGGGAAGGCTTCCTCCTACTGCCCTGCCACTATACCCATCACTGCGCCTTATACGCTAAACTGGGAAGGCGTCCTCCTACTGTCCTGCCACCATACCCATCACTGCGCCTTATACGCTAAGCTGGGAAGGCTTCCTCCTACTGTCCCGCCACTATACCCATCACTGCATGTATACGGCTAAACTGGGAAGGCTTCCCTACTGTCCTGCCACTACCCATCACTGCGCCTTACTCAACTCAAGCAAGGCTTCCCCTACTGTCCCTGCCACTATACCCATCACTGCACCTTATACTGCTAAACTGGGAAGGCTTCCCTACTGCTCCTGCCACTATACCCATCACTGCACCTTATACGCTAAACTGGGAAGGCTTCCTCCTACTGTTCTGCCACTATACTCATCACTGCACCTTATACGCTAAACTGGGAAGGCTTCCTCCTACTGTCCTGCCACTATACCCATCACTGCACCTCATACACTAAACTGGGAAGGCTTCCTCCTACTGCTCTTCATGAGCTAGCACTTGGAGAAGTTAACTTAAAACGTCTTGCAAAATCAGTCCCCTTTTTAACTATTTAGTCTCCTCCACCCTCCGGTTAATACCTACCCACTAAGGCCCACCATTCGTGAAGAATTACCTATCACAAGAATCCGGATGTGGCTGGGAGACATTTCTTTGTCTGTTGTTGCCCCAAGGATATGGAATTCTATACCTTCTAACCTACATCAGTGCCAGACTGCCACTACCTTCAAAAAGGAATTTCATAGTCACCTCCTTAAATCTTACGTATGCTCTTGTGGCTTGAGTGCTATCTTTTATTTATTTATTTATCTATTCTTTTGCACACTAGTTGCTTACCTTTGACCCTAGTGTTAGTCTGCCCATTCTAGCAAGACTTGCCTTGCAGGAGCCCAGTGGACTATTTACATTTGCCAGGTCTCACTAACAAGTCGTTGGCTTGCTCCTCCAGCGCCTTGTAACTTTGACCTTCTTTGCTTATCTGTGTACTGCCTTTGCAATGTAATCTGTTATATAGGCTGTTGTCAATGTCACTTATGTTACTGTACTGTAACATGTTGTTAACTGATCCTGCCCTATGTAACCTCCTGGGTCGTGCCTGAAAATAGGCATGCCTAGTGCACTTACCTGGTCAACAAAAACTAAACAAATAACTGATTTATAACTGACAAAAAAACTGTTTCCACCTCTGAAGAGATTCTACCCCTACCATATTCTGTTTCCAAAGTAAGGAATTCTTAGCTGTGACAATGAGGGGGTGGGTCGATTGCCCTTGTGCAAGGAAGACTGTACTGTGTGAGCAAAGGCTCTGGAGGGATTCAGACTCAGAGATACCCCAAAAGAGTATTGATGCTGAGGGGTGGCAGCTATTGAGTAGTCTTGCAGACATCTGAAGGTTTTGAGAAAGTTGGTAACAGCTGCAGGCTGAGTCTAGGATAGACCAGTTTGCCACAATGACAACCAATTTTGATGTCATGCAGAGGGATTATGACATCAGTGCACAACAAAGAAATGAGTACGGATCAATTCTAAGAAGAAAAACTATTTTAATGCAAATGTCTTCAGTTCTAAAAAAATATAAGGCTCTGAAATTCTGAAGTACAGGAATTGTTTTGCGTAGCTGGGTTTGGGAATTGTGTAGTTGGGTTCGGGAACTGTTCTGTGTAGCTGCAATCGAGAATTGATTTGTATAGCTGGGTTTAGGAATTGTTTTGTGTATGAACCTGGGTTTCGGAATTGTTTTGTGTAGCTGGGTTCGGGAATTGTTTTGTGTACCTGGGTTCAGGAACTGTTCTGTGTGGCTGGCTTCGGGAATTGTTCTGTGTAACTGAGTTCAGGAATTGTTTTGTGTAGCTGGGTTCGGGAATTGTTTTGTGTAGCTGGGTTCAAGAACTGATTTGTATAGCTGGGTTCAGGAATTGTTTTGTTTATGAACCTGGGTTTAGGAATAGATTTGTGTAGCTGGGTTCAGGAATTGTTTTGCGTACCTTGGTTCAGGAACTGTTCTAGTTGGCTGACTTCGGGAATTGTTCTGTGTAACTGGGTTTGCGAATTGTTTTGTGTAGCTGGGTTCGGGAATTGTATTGTGCAGCTGGGTTCGGGAATTGTTTTGTGCAGCTGGGTTTGAGAATTGATTTGTATAGCTGGGTTCAGGAATTGTTTTGTTTATGAACCTGGGTTTATGAATTGTTTAGTGTAGCTGGGTTCAGGAATTGTTTTGCGTACCTGGGTTCAGGAACTGTTCTGTGTGGCTGACTTCGGGAATTGTTCTGTGTAGCTGGGTTTGGAAATTGTTTTATGTAGCTGGGTTTGGAATTGTTCTGTGTGCCTGGGTTCAAGAATTGTTCTGTGTAGCTGGCTATGGGAATTGTTCTGTGTCACTAGGTTCGGGAATTGTTTTGTGTAGGTGGGTTTGGGAATTGTTTTGTATTGCTGGGTCCAGAAATTGCTTTGTGTAGCTGGGTTTGGGAATTGCTCTGTGTACCTGGGTTCAGGAATTGTTTTGTGTATCTGGGTTCAGTAACTGTTCTGTGTAGCTGGCTTCAGGAATTGTTCTGAATAGCTGGGTTCGGAAACTGTTTTGTGTAGCTGGGTTTGGGAATTGTTTTGTGTAGCTAGGTTCAGGAATTGTTTTGTGTAGGTGGGTTCGAGAATTGTTTTGTGTAGCTGGGTTTAGGAACTGCTTTGTGTACCTGAGTTCAGGAATTGTTCTGTGTAGCTGGTTTTGGGAATTGTTCTGTGTAGTTGGGTTTGGGAATTACATAGATACATAGATGTTGTTGGCAGATAAGGGCCTTGTGGCCCATACAGTCTGTTTGTGTTCAGGAATTGTTCTGTGTAGCTGGCTTTGGGAATTGTTTTGTGTAGCTGGGTTTAGGAACTGCTTTGTGTAGCTGGGTTCAGGAATTGTTTTGTGCAGCTGGGTTTGGGATTTGTTTTGTGTACCCGGGTTCAGGAATTGTTTTGTGTAGTTGGATTCAGGAATTGTTCTGTGTAGCTGGATTCAGGAAATATTTTGTGTAGCTGGGTTCAGGAAATGTTTTGTAGCTGGGTTCAGTATGTGTTTTGTGTACCTGGGTTTGGGAATTGTTTTGTGTAGCTGGGTTCCAGAATTGTTTTGTGCAGCTGGGTTCGAGAGATGTTTTGTGTAGCTGTGTTCGGGAGATGTTTTGTGTAGCTGGGTTTGGGAAATGTTTTGTGTAGCTGGGTTCAGGAAATGTTTTATGTAGCTTGATTTAGGAATTGCTTTGTGTAGCTGGGTTTGGGAATTGCTTTGTGTAGCTGGGTTTGGGAATTGTTTTGTGTAGCTGGGTTTGGGAATTGTTTTGTATAGCTGGGTTTGGGAATTGTTTTGTGTATCTGGGTTTGGAAATTGTTTTGTGTAGCTGGGTTTGGGAATTGTTTAGTGTAGCTGGTTTCTGCTGATGCTAACTGTGATATCCTTTGTTGGAAATGGGTATACTGCTTTCACTATTATTTTCTTTTTTTAAATAAAAGTAATGCTTCACCCCCTGACTGTTGAAGAAGAGTGCTCCACTTTTAGCTGCAGGACTAGGCAACAGTTGGATCCAGGATTAGGTGTTTTGCTGATCTGCCTGGCTAAAATCATGTAAATGATTCATGACGCCCTGTAATGCAAAATGGTTTATTTTCCACAGTGGAGCACTTTATAACTGTTTTATTGTGATTATTGTGGGGTACATTGTAGGAAAAAGGAATAAATATCCCATGCCTGAGTACAATCATGAGCTGGGTACAAAGAATCTGATTATCTGATTGGCTGAGCTTTCTTCTTACCTGTGATTAAAATCCACAACATAATCCCAAGTAAGAAAAGATGCCAGCCAACAGGTCTGTTTACCTGTTCCAGATCCATCCAGCTCCTGGACAGTTCTATTGCTAACTCCCCAGCTCCACTCTAGGTAATACATTTGGAATGGCATTTGGCAACTGTAAGTGATTTTTGGTACAGCCTTGCATTTCTTGCTTGTGAGAAGCAGGCAATATGCTAACCATTCTGTGCAGTTTTCATGCTTCACTCAGTGCTTCCTCTGGGTCCGTATGACACTGTTGCAGACAATACGGGATGTAGTGAGTCATCGCATGAGTGAGTGTTTAAAAAAAAAAAAAGCAAACACTCATGACCAGGTCCTGCTTACACCAACAGAACTGCCGCCGACTGTGGCATCCATATAAACACCCCACTCTCCACAAGAAACTGCTGCCAGTCACTAAACCCAACCCAATGCTAACACCCCCACTCTGATCAGGATGCCGCAATGCTGCTCACAGCCAAACATCTGCTCGCTACCAGAATGGCCCCTTGCAGCCAAATATCTGCCTGCTACTGCAGTACTCATTACTTTCAACCAGAAATAAACAATTACTTACTCTAACTGTAAAGAAAGGGCAGGGGACGCACAGTTCATGGGAGTGGGGTGCATTATGCTGTCAGGGGGAGGAGATCATGCAGTCAGAAGAGCTCCACTTCTTCTATCACCTCCAGCAACAGCACCACCTGTTGACCACAGCCCTCCAAGAACTATTTTCTTATAATGTACTCCAACAGTACCCCCAAAACTCAGTTTTAAAATATATATTTTTTCCTTTTTCTTTAGAAAATATCTAACCCAGTTCATAATAGCAGTAATACACTCCAGGGTGTGCTATATAATGGAATATTGTCACTTCTCGGGTGCATGAGCCACTTGGTCTGCAGCCTCAAAACTCACAACACACCCAAGGTGTGAAGATATCCTATGACATAACACACCCTGTTGTTTATTATTTTTTAAATATCCCATACCTAAGTACAAATATCCCATGCCTGAGTACAAATGTCCCATGCCTAGGTTGTTAACAATTTCTTTAACCTTAAGGTTCTAGGGGAGTCTAAATTTCTCATCATTATAAAATCTCTGTTGCTGTAATATTAAACATATTTACTTACAGGGAAATTCTGTTTCAACAGCCAGTATTTTACCATTCTCATTTTCAGTTCTCTTCCCTATTGCAGACTCCCCAACTCCACCCTAGGTAATACACTGCATATATAGCATAAGGACTTCTATTGTGTATACCTCTTGTATTATATATATTTTTTCTTTGTTGTTCTACATTTTATATCTCCTGTCTATGTAATTGTGAACTGTATGTGTATGTGCCTCAGGACCTCCTTGTGAATGAGCTTGCTCAACGGAGTCTTTCCTGCAATAAACTTGAACTTAAACATTAAGAACAGCATTAGGCAACTGGAAGAGATTTTTGGTACAGCCTTGCATTTCATGCTTGTGAGAAGAAGGCAATACACTAACCATTCTGTGCAGTTTTGACGCTTCACTCACTGCTTCCTCTGGGTCCTTAGGACAGTGTTGCAAACAATAGGTCGAGCTGAAAACCCAGCGGTTGCACATTATAGTGCACAGTAGCGCTCTTGACCAGTCAGAGCACTCCTTTCTCCTGTGCGTGAGCCATGGAACATCCTTCTTCTGCAAGGCATGTCTCAAATGCAAGTGCACTGGAAATGGACATATCTGGGAGGAGTTTTTCCTTTTAATGTATTATTGGTCACCATTGCTCAATAATATATTAATATATTCTTGGAGACTAGTATATGGTTGCACGAGTGGCCACATACATTCTTAGGGTATTGGAAGGTCGTAACCTAAGAATGTGCAGAAGACCACTCTTCCATCTTAAAGAGTAGTCTCTGAGGACATATTAGCATAAACCTGCTTCTTGGTTCTTGCATCATAACAAGTTCCCTGCATTTAGCTTTGGCTGTACTTCTCCATAACAGGTTTAGTATTTAATAGTACATTTCTGCATTTCGGTACAAAATAGGGGAAAGCCGTCTGATGTTGTCATCACCTCCCACATGACCAGTGATTGCTTTCTCTCTTTGTCACATAGCAGGACTAGAAACTGTCTGTTGAATCAGGCCAAAACAGTTACTCCAACTGTGCATTCTTTGTGTGGTTTTGGTGGTGTGATAAGCAAAGCTAAAGCAGCGGGTTGTGTTTATTTAAAACATCTGAGTCATTTGCAAAGGGTGCAAATCACTCATTCCCAGAGCTGACTGCAAACGGAGCCTGAAAAAGAACTCTAGAATGATTATTCATACTGGTGGCACAATCGAGGGCTGAAAACTAACAGTTCTGCCACATTTTACAGGATTGATATAATTTAACAAAAGGTTACGGCACTTTTTTATTTTCAGAACAGCGTCAAACAGTTAGGTCACTGGGAATTCCTCCTACTGGGGAGACGCCCGAGGCAATCCAAAAAAATTATCTGGAGTTGGCTTTTGTGTAAACTGAACAGCCACAGAGAACCCCCACAAGTGTGGTGTGCCCCCTCCTAGAAGATTTCTGGTGTCCAGGTGATGACCGTTCTTCCTTGTGATCCGTTTTAAATACAAACATATATTTGGGCTGAACTAAATACCATGAAAAAAAGGGAATACTGGGTATTCTCACTGAACTGGTGTGGCAAGAATTCAATGACCATCAAGTGCCCCCCCCCAAACAACTAAGTGGCAAAACTCAGTAACCTCTTTTTCTTCAAGGTATGTTCTTCTCTAGTTTGAGGAATACCTACCACCCCCCAGTTCATGGTTCAGTATATCTGCAACCTAAAACCAGCACCACAGAGGGGAGCCTAACTGCACAAATGATAGCATTACTTACATTCTAGTTGCTGAGGTAATATGGTTGTATCAGATTTTAAAAAAAGTTAAGCAGCCAACCTGGTGGTGTGAGGGTTGAGGTGCTGGATGCCACACCTCACTTCACAATGGTACCCATGTTCGGGAACGAGCATGGGTTGTCGGGAGTGAGCTGGGGAGGGAGACAATCGAGCATCAAAGGACTGCTCTTCTCTCCCAGGCAGGTGGAGGCCTGCTGGTGCTGCCAAATGACTGCCACCAGGTGGAGGTCTGCTGGCGCTGCCAAATGACTGCCACCAGGTGGAGGCCTGCTGGTGCTGCCAAATGACTGCCACCAGGTGGAGGCCTGCTGGCGCTGCCAAATGACTGCCACCAGGTGGAGGCCTGCTGGCGCCGCCAAATGACTGCCACCAGGTGGAGGTCTGCTGGCAGTGCAGGTTGAGGAGCAGCAAATAGTAAGTGGTGCTTGCAGGACTCTGCTGCATGCATATGACTCCATACACAAATGTTAGCATGCGCACCCCAGCATGGGGAATGGGACTAAGAACTGATGGAAAGTGGTGGCAGACAGATTAGAATTATGCCCTGCCCACTGATACCTTGCCAGCCTCACTGACTGGATCCGTAGCCATACTGGATGTGAGTGCCTTGGGGGCAGGGAGGACGGCCATCCTCTCCTGACCATGGGGGGATTACATCTGTGGGAGTAACCGGTTACTAGTAAATCCTGAGTAGTTGGGGACAGTGGGGGCTGACAGTGCGGAGTTGAAGGGAGCCAAACCTGCCTGGCCACACTGGAGAATAAAAACCTTTAGTGAAAGAAAAGGGAAACACATTGTTTGTAAACCCCCTGCTTCTGAATGACCTTCAAAAGGCCATGATGTCATTATGCATTAACGCCATGACAGCGAGACCACAAGAAGTGATGCAGTATGGCACCTTGAAATTATCAATTGGTTATTGCCTTTTGTCAGTATTGTAAAAGGAAAACTATGCGCCACTTGCTTTTCAGAGGGTAGTAGACAATCGATGTATAGTTTTTTTACTTTACATTACCAGCAAAAGGAAATAACCAATTAGTAATTTCAAGGTGCCATTGTGTATGACTGAAAAGCACTTGCGGTCTCGCTATAATGATGTCAGCGCATAACTGTGATGTGGCCATCTTATGATCATTTGGAAGCTCCGGGGTTAAAAAAAAGGTTACTTTTTAAAAAGCTGACAAAACCAGATGTAATCAGCAGCTACAATATAAGTAATATTATCGTTTGTTCACGGTGTTACAGGAGGTAGGGAAAATGGGCAGACTAGGTGGGCCAAACGTTCCTTATCTGTCATCAGAGTCTATGTTTCTATGTTCAGTTATGCTCCCTCAGTCTCCTGTCTTTTGTTTGTTTGTTTTGCTTTATAACTTTTTATTGACTTTAATAAAGCAACACAGAGGGAATCATGACATCATACAATAACAATACAACAAATATGCAGTTTACAATGAGAATAAGTGAACAAAAGAACTAATAATTAAAACTATTAATAATCTGACTCTGTATTATACCACTTGTTGATGCACATTAATATTAGTCTGTCTTCCTCTCAACCTTCCCCTGTCTATGTTTCACTTCCCATTTCTATTTAGAGTCAAGTACATTAAAACTGAAAATGATAGGAAGATGAATGGTCAATTATCCTATCATGCTGTAACCCCTAGGTGGCACTACACCAAGGGCTACTACCCCTGCCTTGCCTGGCCACAACAAGGTTGAGGGGGTTGGGTTCCTATTTTTAAAATTAAACAGGTTCTCTCCTGAGATAGTACATATTGCGCAGCGCCTCCACCCAGAGTTTACCGTTAAGTGGGTTTAAACTTTAGCTAACACAGCCCTCTGGGAAGCTACAGCCACCCACATTACCTTAATGTCAACCCAAGCATGACCCAACAGACAAAATCTCACATTTCAACACTTTTGCATTTAATGACTTACTACTAATAATATGTTCATGAGACAGAATTATGCAGAAACAACAGTAACACGTTTATTTACATGGGGAGGGTTAGGAGGGGTAAATTGTAGTAGAGGTTATGCTATGTACAGTAAGTGCATCGGTTTGATTTGGTTTGAATCAACATTTTGCATTCTGGTCACATATAGCCCCATTGGTCACCCACCAACCTCTGCTGTAGTCAGCTCCCTGACTAACTGCCTAGCTGCATTAAATCAGAACATTTATTATTAATGCCCACACTGGTACCAGTTTCCCGCCTAGTGTAAGACCCTGCAATCCCGCACAACACGGGTACCCAGTAATTACAGTTCTAGACTGGTGCCGGCCTGATGGATGTTGCAGCTGTGCGTTGTCCGGCTAGTTGGGGCTCTTAAGAGAATAAAGGAGATTAAAGTTAGGTTACGTCCTTAAACTTTACCTGCAGCTGGCAGGAGTTGCCGGCTTTAACTCTTTACAAGTCCCTTTTCATGATGGGGCAGGGCTGACCCTGCACTGCTTACAGTTAGACGTCTTCATAGGCTTAGACAAGTCAGGATCAAGTGTTTTCGGCAGGCGGGCTCTGTCGCCGAAGGCTAAAATGCTGGCAAAGCTAACAGCTAGCCCAATACCGACTGCAAAGGTCTTTTTGTTCTTGCAGGTGAGAAACAACACTTTAACATTCTGTAGGCTAGGCCCCTCTTTTGGGCTGAAATCACTTTTTTACATCCAGCACATTTATTTAACATCTGGAGCTTCGGTTGCATCTGTTGCACATGGCCAGACAATGCTTGAAACGTGGCTTTTCAGCAGCTGACCATGTATTGACTCTAGACTGAGCTGGAGGCTTGACTCACTGCCATTTACAATGACATTAACTAGGCTGAGGTTGCAGCAAGACTCATTACCCTTTTCAGACTTTGCTGGTTAGCAAACAGACGCAGTAAAGTCTTTCGACGCTAACACACTTGGCAATAAACTGTTTACTGTAGCTCTCTAGGCTCAAGTAATACAATATGCAGTCCCTTGTGGCCTTCTCTGGCACTTGCAGCTCCCGCGGACAAAATACTGGACTTCCCAGGCAAAGTTAGGAAGAGCTCTGGCTCTGAGTACTCCCCTTATAGTCCTATAGGCACTTTCAAATCAGACACATTTATACACAGTAACTGGACCCTTCCTGGTCACTTAGCAGATGTCCACCCTCTGGACATTGCTGCAAAGGCAGGGTGCAGACAGACAGACAGTCACTATTGGTAAGATTTGGGCTTCTCTGCCCCTTAAAGACTTCCTCAGAGCTGCACGTGGCAAAAGCAATTTACTCACTCAGGTGTCTTGCAGAAATTGCATTCCTCCTTCTGAGGTTTCAGAAGGTCATCAGCGCTCTCACCGTTGAGGCAAGTTCAGCTCTCTCACAGCTGGCATCATCGGGTTACTGACCCATGTTTTCCCTCAACATGGAAAGGCTCTGGCTAGCCCTGGAGGACATTCTCTGGCAACCCCCTGGCTAGCGACTTCTGCTTCAGGCAGCCACTTATCTCTCTTTGGCAAAGAAACCCCCCCTCCCTTGTGGAGGGGCTTGCACTGGATCACCAGGCCCATTTTGCTTAGGTGTGGGCCTGAGCCCCCACCCCTGTTGGGGGCTCCTGCTCGAACTGCTCCCACAGCCAAAAACACTGCCTTTTATGGAGCTTGTCTGAGGCTCCCGATTGGCTGAAGCTATCTATTGCTCTCACATTAATTGGCTGATCCTGCCTGTCAGTCCAGGAAATGAATATTCATTACCTTCCCTCGATGCACTATAGGCTCCCTGTTTCGGCGCCTGAAATTAGGTCCCTGCAGCTTTCCCATAAGCCTTTTGCTGTGTCCCATGAGCTCTGGCAAAAGTCCCATAAATCCTGGCTGGAAATCCTTGCTTTCCGATTGGCTGATGCTGCACTATCATGGCTGCTGTTACGCACAGTCCCTTGGCAGATCCTACACAGTCCCAAAATGAAAGTCCTGGTGCAGCCAGAATAATTATTTATTTTGCTGTCTTGACCCACAGCCCAGTAGCCACATGTGCACCCTGTTAAGCCCTGCCCAGCTTAGACAATTTTGTTTAGCCTTGTACCTGTCACTGCTGCCGATATTAAGTGCCCCTTGGCAACAGACAGGCAAACTATTTGAGTCCCCTGTTTACAAAGTGGTGCAGCCAGAAACATTTAGTTATTTAATTATTTCCCCCTCTTTCTGTAGCCCCTTCAGTGTCCATGGCAGCTGCTGCTATTACTTTATTTATTTACATTTTAACTCCTGCAGCAGCCACCGAAACTGTTAGCCACAAAACAGCAGTGCAACAGGGGCAGACAGAACCCTCAGTAGTATGTACGAGGGACTCGTTAATATTCATGCGCCTCTCGAGGATGCCCCCGCTCAAACTTTGCCCCTGGGTGGCTATGCGGCTTCTCTGCCACCTGGTTTAGGTCACCGGTCTGCAATGAGGAGAAGAGGGGCACTGGGACCTCACAAGGACTTCCCGTTCCACCGCAAGTTGAGCGGTCAGGAGATCAAAGCGCATTGCACACATGTGCAAGTGCCAGCGGCACCAGAGAAATGCCAGCGGCTCGCAAACAAGGAATTAAGCCCAAACTGGGCTTAAACATGCACAGGGACCAAACAGGGAATTAGAGGCACATTTTGGACTTGGGCTGTGGCGGTGACAATCGGGACCTAAACAGGAGTCCTGGCAGGCATACCGGGAGGCGCTCTTCAGCAGGAGCAGAGGAGCAAAATGGGCCCTAATGTAAGCCTTCATTTTGGGAGGGGCTTACAATGGTGTCTCTGAATTTGCATATGAATTCCTAAAAAGACTTCCACAATTTTTCAAACAAGCTTAATTTATTACTCATTTAATAGCTTTCTCTTTCATTAGTTGCCAGTTTCCCTATGTAGCTTAGCCATTCTTCTAAACCAGGACTTTGAATATCTTTCCATTTGGATAGGATAATTTGTCTTAAACCTCATGCTTGCAAGCAGTATCCAGTGTTGCTGTCTTCATTCTGTCATACTGTATATAATCCAGAGGTGTTTCCCAAGATAAATAACATATTTCAGATAGATTCTAACTCCTTTAAGCATCACTGTAGAAATAAAATTGACTGACGTCACTTGATCTGGAACACTATTCCAAGAATCCACCACTCGTTGTGTGAGATGGGGCTTCCAGATGTTTCCCCTGAATCCTCCTCCTTTCAAAGAAAGTGAGTTCCCCATTTAGTATTGAAACGGACACTTAAAGTGTAACCCATATTTGTAATCAAGCCAATGAATATTCCCTACATATTTTCACTTAGAACTCATTATCTTACTTAGAACATGTTGGTCAGGAAATTCAAATGGGAAATGTGAATCGCAAACAGGGTTAGTAAGTGGGAAACAGGTGGACAGCGAGGCAGGGTCCAAATTTGAAGGGCAGTCAAAGTGTTTGCAAATGTGATAATGAGTGTAAAATAACCACCAATGTGCAAGCAGTATGCTAATGAGGGGCTGGGTTGTGACGATTTGGTGTCGTTACATATTGAAAGCAAATAGCAACAGTTAACCATGAAATAGCGAGTACAAACATAATGCCAAGCGAAACCTTGTTTTCTCCAGCTGCAAACTGACACAGATGAGTAGGCACACCTGTTGGAATCTAGAAAAGCCAGCCAGGCCTGAGGCCTCCACACACACACCATGGCTCTTTTCAAGCTGTTATTTGAGAAGCTGAGCACTGTGGAGGGGGACTAGGACAATGCTGCCTGATTGGCACAGGTGAGTCTCACAACCCTATTCCTCCAACAGGGTCTGCAGGACAGAACACACCTTCCTGGGGCTGTCTGATCGGCAGATGGATGACCAGTACAGACTGGACTGCAACACCATCAACGTAGTGTATGTGGTACTCTGGGAGGACCTCCAGAGCACCACAGCTCAGAGTCGGGCGCTGTCAGTGGAACTGAAGGTCACATCAGCTTTCTGTCTGCTGGCATGTTTCAAATGCCATGTGGGGATACCACAGGGATAACACAGTCAGCAATGTGCAGCCTTTTCACCCAGTTCCCAAATGCCGTGAGTAGGAGGTTTGATGACTATATCACATTCTCCAGGTCGCAGGAGCAGAGATCAGCAGCAACCCATGCATTCCACCAGGGCACTCGCTTCCCAGACATGGATGGTGCCATGGACTGCACCCATGTCGCTATCCAGGAGCCACCGGGATGGAGGGGCAGACCTTTGTCAACCGCAAGGGCTTCCACTCCCTCGACATACAGGTGGTGTATGAAATGTGACTACTGCATCACAAAGGTGGTGGCGAGGTACACTGGTGGAACACATATTGCCTTCATAGAAACATAGAACATAGAAATATAGAAATTGACAGCAGATAAGGACCACTAGGCCAATCTAGTCTGCCCATTTTCCCCACCTACTGCAAAAGCTGCAGCTCCTGCTTGATCTCTGGCTTTACCTTCTCGTTCCTATCAGTAGGGTTCCCCTTGCCTGCCCCATGCATTTTTGAATTCCCCCACTGTGTTTGCCCCCACAACCCCTGCTGGGAGTCTATTCCATGCATTCACCACCTTTTCTGTGAAGAAATACTTCCTGACATTACCCCTTAGTCTACCCCCTTCCGACCTCATGTCATGCCTCCTCATTCCTGAACATCTGGTTTTCTGAAAGATGCTAACCTCTGGTGCCCTTTTTTTTGTCTTTTAGATATTTGTAGGTTTCTATCATATCTGCCCCCTTTCTCGCCTCTCCTTCATGGTATACATATTGCGATCTCCCAGTCTCTCCTCATATGACTTTTGGTGCAGGCCCTGCACCATATTTACTGCCCTTCTTTGAACTGCCTCCACCCTGTCTATGCCCTTATGGAGATGCGGCCTCCAAAACTGGACACAGTTCTCCAAATGAGGCCTCACCAATAATCCATACAGTGGCATCATCACCTCCTTCCTTCTGCTGGTGATCCCTCTCTCTATGCACTCCAGCATCCCACTGGCTCTCCCCACAGCCTTGGCACAATGTTTAGCCACCTTTAGGTCATCAGATATGATTACACCCAAATCCCTTCCCTGTTTGGTGACTGTCAGTATCTCTACCCCCCAATTATGTTATCCTCCCCTGCGTTCCTGTGCCCCAGATGCATGATTTTGCACTTTTTCACATTGAATCTCAGCTGCCACACTCTAGACCATTCCTCCAGTTTACCTAGGTCCCTCCTCATTTTTTCCACCCCTCCCAGAGTGTCCACCCTGTTGCAGGTCTTAGTGTCATATGCAAAGAGGCACACCTTCCCTTCCAGCCCCTCTGCAATGTCACTTATGAAGACATTAAACTGGACTGGCCCCAGAATGGATCCTTGTGGCACCCCATTGGTCACCATCCTTTCCTCAGATTGAGTACCATTTACCACGACCCTCTGTCTTCTATTACTAAAGCAGTTCCTAACCCAGTTTACCACCTTGTGACCCACTCCCAGGCCGCCCAGCTTGTTCACAAGTCTTCTATGTGGAATGGCATTGAAGGCCTTCCTGAAATCCAGGTAGACCACATCCACTGCTCCCCCCGATCCACCTCCCTAGTCACCCAGTCAAAGAAATCAATTAGATGTGTTTGACATGACCTTCCCGCTGTGAATCCATGCTGCCTCAGATCCTGTGCTCTGCTGGATTCAAGGTGTTCCACAATCATTTCTTTAAGTGGGAGGCAGTATAGCGCAGTGGTTTAAGGCTCTGAACTGCAAATCTGGTGACATCCAGCAGACCAGACCTGGGTTTGAATCCCACAGCTTCCACTTGCATACTGTGTGACCCTGAGCAAGTCACTTAACTTCCCTGTGCTCCCAGGTCGCTCTTGTAAAAAAGCTTTCAGCTTAGTGTGCTACTCCTTAGTGTGCTACTCCTGGTTAAACAACTGAAAAAAAAAAGGTCTGATCCCATCATTTTCCCCTCTATTGAGGTGAGGCTGACTGGTCTGTGGTTTCCAGCCTCCTCCCTGCTCCCACGTTTGTGAAGAGGGACTATATCTGCCCTCTTCCAGTCCTCTGAAACCACTCCTGTATTAAATGATTCATTGAACAGGGCTTCCAGTGGTGCTGGTAGCACCTCCCGTAGTTCCCTTAATATTCTGGGATGTATCCCAGCTGGTCCCATTGCCTTGTCCACTTTCAGTTTTGTGAGTTATTTTAGGACTTTCTCTTCCGTAAATGTACCGGTGTGCACCTCCCTTCCATATTTACTCATGTTGCCTGTGGTCCCTCACCTTCTCCTCCTTCTGTGAATACTGAACAAAAATATTTGTTCAGTATTAATGCTTTTTCCAGTCGCCTTCCAAACACTCCCCTTTCTTCCCCTTTAAGCTTTGCAATCCCACCCCTGTTTTTTCTCCTTTCACTAATGTACCTATAAAAAGTCTTGCCCCCTTTTTTTAATCTCCTGTGCAGTTTGTTCCTCTGTTCGTGCCTTTGCACTCCTGATTGCTTTCCCTGCCTCCCTCTGTTTATCCAGGTACACTGCCCTGGCCTCCTCCTTCTGTCTTTTCTTGTATTTACTGAATGCCATCTTTCCTTCCTGGCCACTTCCTTTGCGAACCACAGTGGTTTTCTCTTTCTCTTGCCCTTGTTTACTTGCCTAATGAAAGGTTTGTCGCCCCCACTATGGCTGCTCAGCTCCCTCCCTCCCATTCATCCCTCCCTGCCGGGGCATTCTTGAGACATGGCCCATCTTGGTAAAGTGTGCCCATCTAAAACCCAAGACCCTTACCTTTGTGTGGCTTGACTCTGCCACTGTACTCATTTTAATCCACACCGTGTAATGATCACTGGATCCCAGGTGTCTGCCCACCCTGACTTCTGCAGTCCTGTCCCCATTGGTGAGTACCAGGTCCAAAATTGCACCCTCCCGGGTGTGCTCTAGCACTAGCTGCCTGAGGTCTGCCCCTTGAATGGAGTACAGGATGTTCCTGCTCGTGGCTGAGGCAGCTGCTGGAATGCTCCAATCCACATCTGGCAGATTGAAATCACCTACCAGCAGCACCTCCGATGGAATCCTTTAGAACCCTGTCCACCTCCTCCCTCTGTGCTGGAGGTCTGTATATTACGCCCGTGCAAATAGCTGTGCCATTGCCCACCTCAAGGGTGACCCACAGTACCTCCAACCCCCACACCCCCGCATTCTCTGTATCTCAGTCATTCTAATACCATCCCCGACATAAAGAACCAAACCCCCTTCCTTATTACCCTCCTTGTGTCTCCTAAACAGAGTATAACCTAGTATTGCTACATCCCAGTCATGGTTTCCAGTATACCACATCTTGGTAATAAGTACAATGTCCCGGTCAGCCTCTGTCATTAAGGCCACCAGATCTGGGATTTTATTTCCTAGGCTGTGAGCATTAGTAGACATGGCCTTCCATGTTTTGCATTTCTCCTTTTATCATCCCCCCTTTTGTCTTTTTGCCTCCTTCATTTGGGAACAACTTCTCCCTCCGCCAGATGTTCGAGACCGGGAGGCTACAAGGTGGATGGTTACATAGTGAACATGAGCCCCGTGCTCCAGACATCATACACAACAGCTAACCAACTGCCTTACTACCCCCACAGGTGAGGTGCATACCCTCCCTATCTGATGACTCCAGTGCTGCAGCCAGCCACTTTGTGTGAGAAGTGTTACAATGAGCCACACCAGGCCACCAGGAACATCATAGAAAGGGTCTTTGGAATCCTCAGTATAAGATTACGATGCATGCACCAGTCTGGTTGGTCTCTACAGTATAGCGCTGCAAAGATAGACTTTGATGGCAGACAAGGACCACTTGGCCCACCCAGTCTGCCCATTTCCCCTAACTATTGGATAAGCTACAGATTCTAGTTTACCAACAGCCTACTTCCTCCCACCCCTCACTATAATTGCCTTATGGCTGTCCCATGCATTCTTGAATTCCTCCACTGTTTTTGACCCCACATCCTCCTCTTGAAGGCAGTTCCATGTGTCCACCACTCTCTTCGTGAAAAAAAAATTTCCTCATGTTGCCCCGAGCTGTTCCCCCCCCCAATCTTCAAATTGTGCCCCCTTGTTCTTGCACACCTCTTTTTTTGAAAGATGCTACCTTCTTGGACTTTGTTGATTCCCTTTAGTTACTTGAAAGTTTCTATCATGTCCTCTCGTCTCTCCTTTCCTCAAAGGTATACATATTAAGCTCTGTCAGTCGCTCTTCATATGGCTTCTGTTGCAGACCCTGCACCATTTTAGTTGCTCTCCTCTGGACCACTTCCATCCTGTCTGTGTCCTTGCAGAGATGGAGTCTCCAAAACTGCATACAGTGCTTCAGATGGGGTCTCACCAACTGTCTGTACAGAGGGATAACAACTTCCTGTTTTCTACTGGTGATGCCTCTCCCTATGCATCCCAGTATCCCCCCAGCTCTCCTTACTGCCTTCTCACATTGCATGCTGTTCCATTTTTTTTGTTGTTAGTACCCCCCCAAATCGTGTACTCTTTGTTTTCCAGGTGCATTACTTTGCACTTCTTTGCATTGAATGTAAGCTGCCATACGTTTGACCATTCCTCCAACCTTGCCAAGTCCCTTCTCATCCTCCCCCCCTTGTGAGATGCACAAAGATATGCAGGATATTCCTGCCCTGCTGCATACTCTACAGTACTGCAGTTTAACTTGTTATGCCACTGCACATCCCTGTGAGTGGCACACTGGATAGTGGTGCAGGCCGTGATGACTAGCCACCAGTCCACTAAGGGCACTGTGACCCTAGAATGGCCAGACACTCCAGGGAGGTAAGGGACTGTCTGACTGTCCAAATCTTCACTGAACCGAGGTAAGACAATAAGTACTGAAGTACAATATAAAGTATACATGGTTTAATGGGCAAACAAATTAATAATGAAAGATGTAATTAACAGAAAAATAGAATCTGGCACAAAGGGAGAAACAGAAGCAGGTGGGGCAAGGAATACAAACGGCAACAGAAAACAAAAAGACATGGTTGTGTCCCTAGATGACATGGCCACTGTAGTTCAGCGACATAGTCCTTCATAATGCCCTCCAATGGAGATGAAGCAGATGACCGTAGACACCACCACATCTGGCTACCACTATGCACGCCATGTACTATGCCAAGACGGAGGAGGAAGAGGAGCAGATGGAGTGGGGGATACTAGAGTAGAAGGGGGATTGCCCAGCTGATCAGCAAATAAAGAAGGAGCAGGTGTCAGAGGGAGGGAGGGAGGAATAGGAGAGAAAAGAGAAAGAGAGCTGGGAATGGAGCTTAATTAGAGTTTGGCTAAAAAGGAAGAAGAAAGGGTGAAGTACCTGCCTACAAGTGAGGGGAGCAGAAAATATTCAAGTAGAGAGAGCAGTGATGAGGATTAGGAAGGCAGTTCAGGACCAGTCGGCAGAAGGACAGATACAGGGTTTCAGCCTGGTCAGGGTAGTTTTAGGGGCGGCAGTATAAACTATGTCCATGGAGGCAAACACCAGTAGGCTGGTGTTGAGGATGATCTCACAGTGAACTGGGAGTGGAAGTCAGGATTTGCTGTTGTATATCGTGTCACATTTTAGTAAGACATTGTAAGAGATGGCATCGAGGTGGAAAAAGACATCCTGCTTGCTATCTCACCGCACACATCGGTACTGGGGCACATCTTCAAGTGGGAGCCATCTGATGTCATTAAGACAGTGAAGAAAGATCCCATTCTTTCTGAGATGATCGTTTTTACTTAATAAGATTGAATTGCATTACACAAGAGGAGGGTTGGCCATATATTTTGCCACTTCCTTCAACTGTCTGGGCTCTCCTGTTTGTCCTGAATCCACTCGTGCCTGAGGTAAACATGTTTACCATCCTGGGGATGACCTTCTAAACTCTTTGCTACTTGTACACCATCCCCCTTCATACACACACAGAGGGGCTAGACCAGTCCACTGGTTTAACCAGTAAGTAAGTCATACCTAGTGAGGGAGAGGAACATGTGGTCATGCAGGGTTATGAGGAGATGGCCAAGCATGCAGGACACTTTGTCAGTATTTTACCAAAGAGAACATTAAATAATATCATTTGTTTTATACATAATCTTCATAATTGAGGGGGATTACTCCATGCCCAGGGGAGAGGTGCTGATTCAGAGTGACTTCTCTTGTTTTCTGAGTTTGATTTACGAACCCTTGTATTTGTACTAGTCACAGAATGTGCATAGTCCCAGTTAATTTGTGCAGACCCTGTTAGTGTGTGTGCAGGCCCTGTTAGTGTGTGTGCAGCTCCAGTTAGTGTGTGCACAGCCCCTATTAGTGTGTGCACAGACCCTGTTTGTATCTGTGCACACTCCCTCTTAGTGTGTGCACAGTCCCTATTAGTGTGTGCACAGTCCCTGTTAGTGTGTGCGCAGTCCTTGTTAGTGTGTGTGCAGTCCCTGTTAGTGTGTGCATAGCCCGTTAGTGTGTGTGCAGCCCCAGTTAGTGCATGCACAGTCCCTGTTAGTGTGTGTACAGCCCCTGTTAGAGTTTGCACAGCCCCTGTTAATGTGTGTGTCACCCCTGTTAGTGTGTATGCAGTCCCTGTTCGTGTGCACAGTCCCTATTAGTGTGTGCGTAGTCGCTTATAGAGTGTTCACAGTCCCTGTTAGTGTGCGCATTCCCTGTTAGTGTGTAAACAGTCATTAGTGTGTGTGCAGTCCCAGTCAGTGTGTGCAGTCCTTGTTACTGTGTGCGCAGTCCCTCTTAGTGTGTGTGAAGTCCCAGTTAGTGTGTGTGTGTGTGTGTGTGTGTGTGCAGCCCCTGTTACTGTGTGCTCAGTCCTTCTTAGTGTGCACTGTCCCTGTTAGTGTGTATGCAGTCTCTGTTAGTGTGTGCTCAGTCCCTGTTAGTGTGCTCAGTCCCTGTTAGTGTTTCCACAGCCCCTATTAGTGTGCCCAGACCATGTTAGTGTGTGCACAGCCCCTGTTAGTGTGTGTACAGCTCCTGTTAGTGTGTGTGCAGCCCCTGTTAGTGTGTGTGAAGCCCCTGTTAGTGTGTGTGCAGACCCTGTTAGTGTGTGTACAGTCCCTATTATTGGGTGTGAGGCTCCTGTTAGTGTGTGAACAGCCCCTGTTAGTGTGTCCGCAGACCCTGTTAGTGTGTGTGCAGTCCCTGTTATTGTGCACACAGTCCCTGTTAGTGTGTGTGCAGTCCTTGTTAGTGTGTGCGCAGCACAGCCCGTTAGTGTGTGTGCAGCCACTGTTAGTGTGTGTGTGTGTGCAGTCCCTGTTAGTGTGTGTGCAGTTCTTGTTATTGTGTGCAGTCCCTGTTAGTGTGTGCATAGTCCTTGTTAGTGTGTGCTCAGTCCCTGTTAGTGTGCGCAGTCCCAGTTAGTGTGTGCACAGTCCTGTTAGTGTGTGCAACATCCCTGTTAGTGTGTGCACAGCCCACAGCCCTTGTTATTGTGCACTGTCCCTGTTAGTGTGTGCACAGTCCCTGTTAGTGTGTGCGTAGCCCCAGTTAGTGTGTGCGCAGTCCCTGTTAGTGTGTGCACAGTCCTTGTTATTGTGCACAGTCCCTGTTAGTGTGTGCACAGTCCCTGTTAGTGTTTGTGCAGTCCCTGTTAGTGTTTGTGCAGTCACTGTTAGTGTTTGCACAGTCCCTGTTAGTGTGTGCTTAGTCTCTGTTAGTGTGTGCACAGTCCCCTTTACTGTGTGCTCAGCCCCGGTTAGTGTGTGTGCAATCACCATCAGTGTGTATGTAATTCTTGTTATTGTGCACTGTTCCATTAGTGTGTGCACAGTCCTTGTTAGTGTGTGCTCAGTCCCTGTTAAAGCAGAACGAAGCGGGGAAGGCAGTCAGAATAGCAAAGGCCCAAATTGAGAAAAAGATAGTTAACTCAGTTAAGTAGTGGGATAAAACCTTTTATAGGTACATTAGGGAGCAAAGAAAGACCAAGGGAAGGATAGGCTTAATAAAGGGAAGGGAAGGGAGGGTGGGCAGAGGGGACAGTGAAAAGCAGGGATACGAGCGAATACTTCTGCTCAGTATTCACAAAAGAAGAGGAGGAAGGTACCTAAATCAAAGAATAGAAGCACTCTGGATAGGGAGGTCGATACCAGTCCATTCACAGAAGAAAGGGTTCTGAAAGAACTCTTAAAGCTGAAGGTGGACAAAGCAATGGGGCCTGACGGGATTCACATAAGAATTATAAAAGAACTAAGGGTAGTACTAGTGACACCACTGACTACCCTTTTTAACAAATCATGGGAGGATGGTGTGGTACCTGAGGACTGGAGGAGGGTGGATGTGATTCCCCTTCACAAAAGTGGGAGCAAGACAGAGGCAGGAAACTACAGACCTGTTAGTTTGACCTCAGTGGTAAGGAAAATGATGGAATCACTTCTGAAAGAAAACATTGTTGAGTTCCTAGAGGCCAGTGGGGCACAGGACCCTAGGCAGCATGGATTCACAGCAGGAAGGTCATGTCAGAGGAATCTAATAGATTTCTTTGGGTGACCAAAGTAGTAGACCAGGGAGGGGCTGTGGACATGGCCTACCTAGACTTTAACAAGGCATTTGACACAGTCCCACACAAAAGATTAATATACAAGTTAGCCAGCCTGGGAGTGGGTCCCAAAGTGGTGGCCTGGGCAAAACATTAGCTGGACAACAGGACACAGAGGGTAATAGTAAACGGAGTTCACTCTGTTGAAAGGGGGATTACTAGCGGGGTACCGCAGGGTTCAGTACTGGGACCAGTCTTCTTTAATGTCTTTATAAGTGGCATTGCAGAGGGACTGGAAGGGAAGGCATGTCTCTTTGCAGATGACACAAAGATCTGCAACAGGGTCAATACAGAAGGTGGGGTGGAAAGGATGCAAAGTGACTTGGCAAGGTTGGAGGAATAGTCAAATGTATGGCAGCTTAGATTCAATGCACAGAAGTGCAAAGTAATGCACCTGGGAAACAAAAACCCAGGGGAAGAGTACGGGGGGGAGTGAGATACTAACAACAACAAAAATGGAAAGGGACCTAGGGTACTCATATCAGATGACTTTAAGGTGGGCAAGCAATGTAAGAAGGCAGTAAGGAGGGCTGGCGGGATACTGGGTTGCATAGGGAGAGGCATCACCAGTAGAAAACAGGAAGTTGTTATCCCTCTGTACAGACAGTTGGTGAGACCCCATCTGGAGTACTGCATGCAGTTCTGGAGACCCCAACTCTGCAAGGACATAGACAGAATGGAGGCTATCCAGAGGAGGGTAACTAAAATGGTGAAGGGTCTGCAGCAGAAGACATACAAAGAGAGATTAAAGGAGCTTAATATGTATACCCGAGAGGAGAGGAGAGGAGAGGAGAGGAGGGACATGATAGAAACTTTCAAGTACCTCAAGAAAATCAACAAAGTTCAAGAGGGTAGCATCTTTCAGAAAAAGATGTACAAGAACAAGGGGGCACACTTTGAAGATGGCTCAGAGGTAATGTGAGGAAGTATTTTTTCACAGAGAGGGTTGTGGATACATGGAACAGCCTTCCTGAGGAGGTAGTGGAGTCAAAAACAGTGGGGGAATTCAAGAATGCATGGGACAGGCATAAGGCAATTCTTGTGGGGGGGTAGGAGGAAGTTGGCTGTTGGTTAACTAGGATCTGCAGCTTATCCATTAGGTAGGGAAGTGGGCAGACTAGGTGGGCCAAGCGGCCCTTATCTGACGTCAAATTCTATGTTTCTATGTTAGTGTGTGCGCAGTCCCTATTAGTGTGTGTGCAGTCCTTGTTATTGTGCACTGTCCCTGTTAGTGTGCGCGCAGTCCCTGTTAGTGTGCATGCAGTTCTTGTTAATGTGCACCGTCCCTGTTATTGTGTGCACAGCCCCTGTTATTGTGCCTTGTCCCTGTTAGTGTGTGCCTTGTCCCTGTTAGTGTGTGCGCAGCCCCTATTAGTGTGTGCAAGGTCCCTGTTAGTGTGTGCACAATCCCTGTTAGTGTGTGCACAGTCCTTATTATTGTGCACTGTCCTTGTTAGCGTAAGTGGCCCCTGTTAGTGTGTGCAGTCCCTGTTACTGTTTGTACAGCCCGTTAGTTTGTGCACAGTCCCTGTTAGTGTGTGCGCACTGCTCCTGTATGAGCCAGAAGTCCATCTTCTTCCAGGTTGTGTACAGGAGTGCTGGGAACAACTGAGAAGCTGCGTGGAATATACTATTTTGGACGAATTATCTGTAACTAAACTCTCTCTCTCTTGCTTACATCTGAGAGAAGTTTTCCTCAATTTTTAAGTGGCAGAGCTTGGTATTTGTTTTAGTTTTTAATTCAGAAAGGGGTTTTTTAAAACTGCTTATCTTCTGCATATTTGATTTTCCTTGTGGCTAACTGGACTGATTACTTGAATTCTGTGTGAATCTGCATCAATATATTTTGCAACTTTTGGTGGGGCTCTGTGATTCAAAATAGCAAAAGCTGCAGGTTGAAACTGGATGCCAAACATAGCCTGAGGTGAGGGTAATTGTCTTCACAAGTCAGAGCTCAGCATCATAGCCATTTGTCTAGCTAGACCATTTGTCAGCATTATTCAATTACTATAAACTAGTGGTGTGCTCCTGTATGAGCCAGAAGTCCATCTTCTTCCAGGTTGTGTACAGGAGTGCTGGGAACAACTGAGAAGCTGCGTGGAATATACTATTTTGGACGAATTATCTGTAACTAAACTCTCTCTCTCTTGGATGTCTGGATTTTTCTCTGTTTGATTAGCAGGGTACTTTCTCTGTCAAATTGTTGTGTAGGGTATCTTGCTGACAGGAAGGCACTCATCTGGCAGTGGGTGAGAGCTTTTAGTCGATTGTTTTGTGAGGACACAGTTTAGGCCAACCCTTCCACCCCTCACCCCACCCATCCCTGGAAATAGTTCCTTTATACCTGAGGTTCTGACATCATTTCCTCGAGTGCAAGGTGCATTTCACTCTCATATCCTCTCTAGCACACTGCACTGATAATATAAGCATACCGTTGTATAATATATATATATATTTCTATATAATCAAATCACATCATACGCACATACAAATACAATAAAAAAAACTAGATAAACATGTGGGGAATAGTGCAATGTAATGGCTGTGGGGCAGCAGTCTTCCGGGAGTCTTTCTGGAGGCTGAGATGCTGCCCTATTTGCAGACATCTATCTGCCCTGAGGGAGGAAGTTGCCCGTCTTCAGGCCACACTGGACAGTAGTAAGGAAACCTTCCCCCAGGCCACACTGGACAGTAGAAAGGGAACCTCCCCCATCCAGGGAGCACTAGCGCCACCACCACTACCTCAGAGGTTGCGAAGAAAGCACAGCAGTTGGACCACAGTGGGCTCAGGGAGGGTGAGGAGGGTGGAACAGAGGCACACCCAGTCAATTGTTCCACTCCACAATCCATACACCATTCTGGGGAGCATAGCTCCCTATGGGTGTACCCAGAGAAGACTGATGATAACTGTCACAAGGAGGCCCACAGAAAGGAGGCAGAGGACACCAAAGAGAAAGGAAGCAGCTCCTGGTGGGGACCCAATTATTAGGGGTATAGAACTGGGGAGATGAGAAAATGAAGTAAGGTGCCTGCCTGGTGCCATGGCTTGAGGGACAGGAAGGCATCCTCAGAATCACGAGAACAGCTGCAAGGATTCCGAGCTGGACGTAATTGTCCACCTAGGGACAAATGACTTGGCTCATCATGAGATTAGAGCAGTGCAGGAGGACATTGCAGAGTTGGGGAGGGACCTAAGACGAGTAGCACACACAGTTTCCTTCTCAGAGGTGCTGCCTGTCAAAAGCATGGGGGAGGCGAGGGTAATTGGCACCATGCAGTTTAATGAATGGTTGAAAAAATGGTGTGGAGAACAGGGTTTGGCTTCATTGGGGACTGGGGTTCCACCTGGAGGACACCAGCCTATACTGGCAGGATGGTCTGCATCTGTCCAGGAAGGAACAAGTCTTTTGAGCAATCGGTTTAAATGCTTCATTGACAAGCTTTTAAACTAGTCAAAGGGGAGGCACTGACAAGCAGCAGGAAAATCCCAGCCTCTCCCTACAAAACAAGGGTACTAAATGAGAAAAGACAGAGGTAGAACGTCAGTGGGGATGCTGCACTGGAAGGTAAAGCCATCAAAAATGGAGAGCAATGAGTACTAATGCCCGTA
This sequence comes from Neoceratodus forsteri, assembly GCA_016271365.2. Taxonomy (NCBI): domain Eukaryota; kingdom Metazoa; phylum Chordata; order Ceratodontiformes; family Ceratodontidae; genus Neoceratodus; species Neoceratodus forsteri. Next base: position 72,366,415 of record CM028136.1, read on the forward strand.
GTCTGGGTAACAAGCTTCCTGAATTAGTGGCCTTGATGGAGGAAGAACATCTGGATATCGTGGCAGTCACAGAAACATGGTACACACAAAACCATGACTGGGACATAAACATACCAGGATACACTGTGTACAGGAGGGACAGGAGGTAAAAGAGGAGGAGGAGTAGTTCTTTACATAAGGGAAGGAATAAAAGCAACATAACAAAAGGGTAAACAGGGAGGAGAAAAAGCTTTGTGGGTAAATTTGGAGACAGGCAATGGCACCACAATATGCAGAGGGGTTATATACAGACCCCCTTCTCAGGGGGAGGAAATGGACAGGAAAATGATAGAAAGTATACTTAGAATGGCAGAAAAAGGGGAGATATTGCTGATGGGTGATCTGAATATGCCAGATGTTAACTGAGTGCAGTTGCAGCTGCCACTTGAAGAGTGCAGTTATTCTAGATGCCCACAGGGGCATGCCTAGACAACTAGTACTGGAGCCCACTCGAGAGGAGCAATATTAGACTTGATTCTCTCAAATGGAGATGGTGAGAGGATTACAGATGTAGAAGTGGGTAGCCATCTGGGAACTAGCGACCATCGAACAGTATAGTTCACAATAAACACAGCAATAGAGTCAAGCCATACAAAGACAAAAGTACTGGACTTTAGGAGGCTGACTTTGCCAAAATGGGTGAGTGCCTAAGAGCACTAGCAAATGGGCAGGAAGGAGGGTAGAAGAACAATGGGAATAATAAAAACTGCCATCACAGAGGTAACGAGCCTTTGTGTGAAGCAAATAAACAAAACAAGACGATGTAAGAAACCACTATGGTTCTCAAAGGAAGTGGCAGTGAAGGTTCAAGAGAAAAAGAAAGCATTCAGGAAGTACAAGGAATCGCAGAAGGAGCAGGACAGAGAACTGTATCAGTTAAAGCAAAAGGAGGCTCGGAAGGCAGTCAGAACAGCAAAGGCCCAAACCGAGGAAAAGATAGCCAACTCAGTTAAGAAGGGGGATAAAACCTTTTATAGGTACATCAGGGAGCGAAGGAAGACCAAGGGAGGGATAGTGAGGCTTAATAAAGGGGAAGGAGGGTGGGCAGAGGGAGACTGTGAAAAGGCAGAGATACTAAACAATATTTTGCTCAGTATTTACAAAGGAAGAGGGGAGGTACATAAAACAAACAGTAGTAACACTCTGGATACAGAAGTTGATACCGCCCATTTACAGAACAAAGGGGTTCTGAAAGAACTCTTAAAACTGAAGGTGGACAAAGCAATGGGGCCTGATGGGATTCATCCCAGAATTCTAAAAGAACTAAGGGTAGAACTAGTGACAGACTACCCTTTTAACAAATCATGGGAGGATGGGGTGGTACCCGAGGACTGGAGGAGGGCAGATGTGATTCCCCTTCACAAAAGTGGAGCAAGGCAGAAGCAGGAAACTATAGACCTGTTAGTTTAACCTCAGTGATAGGGAAAATGATGGAATCACTTCTAAAGGAAAGAATTGTCGAGTATCTATAGGCCAGAGGGGCACAGGACCCTAGGCAGCATGGATTCACAGCGGGAAGGTCATGCCAGACGAATCTGATAGATTTCTTTGACTGGGTGACCAAAGTAGTAGATCAGGGAGGGGCTGTGGACATGGCCTACCTAGACTTTAGCAAGGCATTTGACACAGTCCACACAAAGATTAATATGCAAGTTAGCCAGCCTGGGAGTGGGTCCCAAGATGACAGCCTGGGTAAAGAATTGGCTGGAGAATAGGACACAGAGAGTAATAGTAAATGGAGTCCACTCAGAAGAAAGGAGGGTTACTAGTGGGGTACCGCAGGGTTCAGTATTAGGACGGTCCTCTTCAATGTCTTTATAGCTGACATTGCAGAAGGACTGGAAGGAAAAGTATGTCTCTTTGCAGATGACACTAAGATCTGCAACAGAGTTGATGCACAGGTGGGGTGGAAAGGATGAGAAAGGACTTGGCAAGGTTAGAGGAATGGTCAAATGTATGGCAGCTTAGATTCAATGCTAAGAAGTGCAAGGTAATGCACCTGGGAAACAAAAACCCAGGGAAGAGTACACAATGGGGTGAGATACTAACAACAACAAAATGGAAAGAGACCTGGGGTAGTCATATCAGATGACCTAAAGACGGGCAAGCAATGTGAGAGGGCAGCAAGGAGGGTTGGGGGATACTGGGATGCATAGGGAGAGGCATCACCAGTAGAAAACAGGAAGTTATTATCCTCTGTACAGACAGCTGGTGAGACCCCATCTGGAGTATTGTGTGCAGTTCTGAGACCCAATCTCGAAAAGACATAGACAGGATGGAAGCTGTCCAGAGGAGGGCAACTAAAATGGTGCAGGGTCTGCACCGGAAGACATATGAAGAGATCTTAAGGAGCTTAATATGTATAGCCTCGAGGAAAGAAGGAGAGGGGACATGATAGAAACGTTCAAGTACCTCAAGGGAATCAACAAAGTCCAAGAGGGTAGCATCTTTCAAAAAAAGAGTTGTGCAAGAACAAGAGGGCACAATTTGAAAATAGAGGGGGGGCGGCTCAGAGGTAATTTAAGGAAGTATTTTTTTACAGAGAGGGTTGTGGATGCATGGAACGGCCTTCCGAAGGAGGTTGTGGAGTCAAAATCAGTGGTGGAATTCAAGCATGCATGGGATAGTCATAAGGCAGTTCTGGGGGATGGGGGTAGGAAGAAGTAGGCTGCTGGTTAACTAGGATCTGCAGCTTATCCAGTAGGTAGGGAAATGGGCAGACTGGGTGGGCCAAGCGGTCCTTATCTGCCGTCAAATTCTATGTTTCTATGTTTCTGTTAGTGTGTGCACACTGTCCCTGTTAGTGTGTGCGCAGTCCCTGTTGGTGAGTGTACTGTCCCTGTTAGTGTGTGCACAGTCCCTGTTAGTGTGTGCCCAGTCCCTGTTAGTGTGTGTGAGGTCCTTGCTAGTTTATCTGCAGTCCCTGTTAGTGTGTGCATAGCCTTGTTATTGTATCCACAGTCCCTGTTAGCATGTGCACTGTTCCTTTTACTGTGTGCAGTCCCTGTTAGTGTGTGGGTAGCCTCTGTTAGTGTGTGTACTGTTCCTTTCACTGTGTGTGCCATTCCTGTTAGTGTGCGTGCAGTCGCTGTTAGTGTATCTGTTGTCCCTGTTAGTGTGTGCAGTCCCTGTTAGTGCATGCACAGTCCCTGTTAGTGTGTGCACCAACCCTGTTAGTGTGTGCGAGGTCCTTGTTAGTTTATCTGCAGTCCCTGTTAGTGTGTGCATAGCCTTGTTATTGTACCCACAGTCCTTGTTAGTGTGTGCAGTCCCTGTTAGTGTGCACTGTGCCTGCTAGTGTGTGCAGTCCTTGTTAGTGTATGGATAGTCCCTGTTAGTGTGTGCAGCATTCCTTTTACTGTGTGCACCATTCCTTTTATTGTGTGCGCTGTTCCTGTTAGTGTGTGCGCAGTCCCTGTTAGTGTATCTGTTGTCCCTGTTAGTGTGTGCAGTAGCTGTTAGTGTGTCAAGGCCCCTGTTAGTGTATCCTCAGTCCCTGTTAGTGTATCTGCAGTCCCTGTTCATCTCTGTAGACCCTGGTAGTGTGTGCGAGGTCCTTGTTAGTGTATCTGCAGTTCCTGTTAGTGTGTGCAAGGGCCCTGTTAGTGTGTGCGGAGTTCCTTTTAGTGTATACAGTCCCTGTTAGTGTGGGCGAGGTCCTTGTTAGTGTATCTGCAGTCCCTGTTAGTGTTTTCAAGGTCCCTGTTGGTGTGTGCGCAGTCCCTGTTAGTGTGTGCACAGTCCTTGTTATTGTGCACTGTCCCTGTTAGTGTGTGCACAGTCTCTGTTAGTGTGTGCAAGGTCCCTGTTAGTGTGTGTGCCATCTCCTTTAGTGTGTGCAAGGTCCCTGTTAGTGTGTGCATAGCCTTTGTTATTGTGCACTGTCACTGTTAGTGTGTGCACTGTCCATGTTAGCGTGCGCACAGTTCGTGTTAGTGTGTGCGCAGTCCCTGTTAGTGTTTGCGCAGTCCCTGTTAGTGTGTTCAAGGTCCCTGTTAATGTGTGCAAGGTCCCTGTTAATGTGTGCACAGTCCTTGTTATTGTGCGCAGTCCCTATTAGTGTGTGTGCAGTCCCTGTTAGTGTGTTATCAGTCCCCGTTAGTGTGTGTGCAGTTCCTGTTAGTGTGTGGAAGGTCCCTTTTAGTGTGTCCGTAGTCCCTGTTAGTGTGTGCAGTGTCACTGTTAGTGTGAGCGTAGTCCCTGTTAGTGTGTGCACACTGTCCCTGTTAGTGTGTGCGCAGTCCCTGTTGGTGAGTGTACTGTCCCTGTTAGTGTGTGCACAGTCCCTGTTACTGTGTGCCCAGTCCCTGTTAGTGTGTGCAGACCCTTCTAGTGTGTGTGAGGTCCTTGTTAGTTTATCTGCAGTCCCTGTTAGTGTGTGCATAGCCTTGTCATTGTATCCACAGTCCCTGTTAGTGTGTGCAGTCCCTGTTAGTGTGTGCAGTCCCTGTTAGTGTGTGCACCGTTCCTTTTACTGTGTGCAGTCCCTGTTAGTGTGTGCATAGCCTTGTTATTGTATCCACAGTCCCTGTTAGTGTGTGCAGTCCCTGTTAGTGTGTGCATAGCCTTGTTATTGTATCCACAGTCCCTGTTAGTGTGTGCAGTCCCTGTTAGTGTGTGCACCGTTCCTTTTACTGTGTGCAGTCCCTGTTAGTGTGTGGGTATCCTCTGTTTGTGTGTGCACCGTTCCTTTCACTGTGTGTGCCATTCCTGTTAGTGTGTGTGCAGTCGCTGTTAGTGTATCTGTTGTCCCTGTTAGTGTGTGCAGTCCCTGTTAGTGCGTGCACAGTCCCTGTTAGTGTGTGCCCCAACCCTGTTAGTGTGTGTGAAGTCCTTGTTAGTTTATCTGCAGTCCTTATTAGTGTGTGCATAGCCTTGTTATTGTATCCACAGTCCCTGTTAATGTGTGCAGTCCCTGTTAGTGTGCACTGTGCCTGTTAGTGTGTGCAGTCCTTGTTAGTGTATGGGTAGTCCCTGTTAGTGTGTGCAGCATTCCTTTTACTGTGTGCACCATTCCTTTTACTGTGTGCAGTCCCTGTTAGTGTGTGGGTAGTCTCTGCTAGTGTGTGCACCATTCCTTTTACTGTGTGTACTGTTCCTGTTAGTTTGTGTGCAGTCGCTGTTAGTGTATCCGTTGTCCTTGTTAGTGTGTGCACAGTCCCATTTAGTGTATGCAGCTACTGTTGGTGTGTTCGAGGTCCCTGTTTGTGTATCCTCAGTCCCTTTTAATGTATCTGCAGTCCCTGTTCATCTGTGCTGTTCCTGTTAGTGTGTGCACAGCCCTGTTATTGTATCCACAGTCCATGTTAGTGTATACAGTCCCTGTTAGTGTATGCAAGGTCCCTGTTGGTGTGTGCGCAGTCCTTGTTAGTGTGCACAGTCTCTGTTAGTGTGTGCAATGTCCCTGTTAGTGTATGTGCAGTCTCCTTTAGTGTGTACAAGGTCCCGGTTAGTGTGTACGCAGCCCTTGTTATTGTGCACAGTCCCTGTTAGTGTGTCCACAGTCACCTATTAGTGTGTGCACAGTTCTTGTTATTGTGCAAAGCCCTGTTATTGTATCCACAGTCCCTGTTAGTGTGTGCAAGATTCCTGTTAGTAGATCCCTGTTAGTGTGTATGCAGTTCTTGTTCGTGTGTGCGCATCCCCTGTTTATGTGTGCAATCCTTATTTATGTGTGCACGGTCTCTTTTAGTGAGTGTGCAGTCCCCATTATTGTGTGTGTGTGTGCAGTCCTCGTTAGTGTGTGCGCAGTCCTTGCTAGTGTGTATGCAGTTCCTGTTAGTGTGCGCACAGTCCCTGTGAGGATGTGCACAGTCCCTATTAGTGTGTGCAGTCCATGTTAGTGTGTGCAGTGCCTGTTAGTGTATGTGCAGTCCCTTGTTTGTGCAGTCATTTTTAGTGTGTGTACAGTCCCTGTTGGTGTGTGCACTATTCATGTTAGTGTGTGCAATCCTTGTTAGTGTGTGTGAAGTCCCTGTTTGTGTGTACACTGTCTCTGTTGGTGTGTACGAAGTCCCTGTTGGTGTGTGTGCAATCTCTGTTAGCATGTATGAAGCCCCGTTGGTGTGCACAACTCGTTAGTGCAGTAGCTCGCTGTTAGTGGGTGCAAAATCCCTGATAGTGTGTGCACAGTTCATTTTAGTGTGTGCAGTGGCTCTGTTAGTTTGTGTGGGTGCAGTCCCTGTTAGTGTGTGCAAGGGCCCTATTAGTGTGCGCAGACCCGTTTTCTTTTTTTCCATTTGTAGCCAGTTGGCTTTTAACAGTTGTACCATCTTTTGAACAAAAGTTAATCAAAGTCATGAAGCATTTCTTTTAAAATCGTAATTAATTCTTTAATTACATGTTCAGTTCTGATGAACTACTATTGAAATTACTCAGGCTGTTGACTCAGTCATTGGCTAGGAAGGAAGGAAAACAATTTTAGATTTCTGCAGTCTTTTATGCATGCTGCACTCCAGAGAGCTTCACAGTCCATGAACAGTTGCAGCATCTGTCAGCACACACGGAGAATGAAGAGCACACATAAAGGTCAGATTCAATATCGAGTACCCACACTGTTTGTAGCTTCAGGGAGGGGATTTTGCCACATATTGTAGGTAACAAAGGATAGCCTGTAGTTTCAATTTGTTCATAAGAGAAAGTCCATGCCAGAGCTACTTACTATAACAAAGTCTTTTTTATAATAAGTAACTCAGGCAGGTGTTCCCCCCTCTCACCACTGACTGGGCTTGTGGTAGCGCAGCACCACGTGGACTGAGTTACCACAAGGGGCTGTACCGCCATAACCTCCCTTGCCATTTTAAGCTATGTGGTCAATAAAGGATTATACAGTTGTAACCCCCACCCCTGCCTTTTTGCTAAAATGACAGGTGGCATGCTGTTGGCGCTGGCAGCAATACCTGGTGGGGACCTGGGTTCGGGGAGGATGAGGTTACCTGGCACAAGGGGACCTAGGTTTGGCTACTCTGCACAGGGGCACCCAAGTAAATCTAAACACAGGAAGCAATAACTGTAATGTCCAGAACCAGGAATGGGATTTTTCAGTGTGGCTTTTATTCACAACTAGCTGAACACAACAAAGCATAGATGGACCCCATGGGACTCGTTTACTGCTAATGCAGATTAGAGACTCACAAGGCGGTCCCTTGAAGAATGGACCAATTCTACTGTTTTCAGGCTCTGGACCCACCAGGCACACAGCTTGCATGTGCTTTGGATACACAGCCCGACTGGCCCGGCTCCCCTGCCGGCCACTTGACTGGTGGTTCATTGGAAGAATGAACCCATTTTACTTGTGGCTCCCCACACCATTTAGAGTCTGTGACCCCTAGAGAGATTTTCTTCTTACTTCTTCTGACTCCCATCTCACAAAGAGAATTCTTTACCCATGTTGTGGCTCCCCACACCACTTAAAGTCTGCGACTCCTAGAGAGATTTTCCCATTTGCGACCCATGTCTGGGTACCTACCTTGTCACTGGCCAAGCGCATGAGGTAAGTAGCAATCACAGCAGAAATCCATAGAGGTGGACCTGGTTACTAAAGATAGGGGGGTGTTCCCACCTCCAGCTCCCACGGCCCATACCCGGCCATTTCTCTGGACAAACTGAAACTTTGGACTGTAGATTAAACGGTGGATGAACTGTCGCACCCCCTCTACAACATTACTTGAATCCACAAAGCACTTTAGCTTTTGAACCTACTACATTTGTTTGTCCTAGTACTATAGACCTCCCAAATAGTAGTCCAAATCCCAGATTTCTTCACATTTCCCAGGCTGAAGAAACACATTTTTTGCCCTCTCATATTAGAGCAACACTAACCCTTTCATTGCAGGTGCCCCACAGGCGAAGTACAACTTTTTCCACTTTTCAAGCACAAACTTGAAACTGTAAAGGCAGCTTTCTTTTCTTTAGCAGAAATTAGGGATTGCCCCTGAATTTGCATAGGGATACTTTATCTCCTCCCGAGGGAGGGGCACTGAGACCTAGGCAGCGGTCTCCACCACTTGAACACTGGACATCTCCTTCTCCCACAGAAGGTAAACAGGAACTCCTTCCTGCTTGAAGGCAAGCAGGAGACTGACTGAAAACTCCCAACGCTCTATCTCACTCCCTCTGCTGCAGATTCCTGGTCATGCAGCTGCGATGAGTTCTATTGGTGATGTCATCTCTCAGTCTCAGCTGAGACTGAGAACAGAGTGAGACAGTGTGAAACCCATTTAACTGGAGTTTCACAAGCTGCCTTCCCTTCCTACCACTAGGTCTTACTGGGATTCTAGTAACCCCGGGTAACAAGGGGTTACACTCATCCTTGACCAGGAAAAATGTGCCCAGTCATTATGCACCCGGCCTTAGGCCATCCCACCCTATGTACTACCTGCAGAGGGGGGTGATTAGGCCCCCTTCTACCATGTGCAAGCACAGGCAGGCAACACTAAGGGCCTAGAGGCCTGTAGCTGACATATCAGCCTCTACACTATCCACTTACTATGGACACGCAGTGGCTCTGGTAGAACCATCCAGAGCATAGCCCTGATAGATCAGCACTGCGGTCCCTACTGCAGGTCAGGGCCACAGCCTGTCCATCCCCCCATACCCACTAGGGAAAACCTATCTGCCTCTAGCATAATATTCCCAAAACAAAAAAAAACCCGGGGACTTCCCCAACCTTGGGCAACCTGCAACCACACCATTAAAATACCACATTAATGCCTCCTCCCTACCCCCAACCACACCTGTGAAAGGAAAGGGTTAATACAGCAATAACCATAACAATAACAACACAGTACTTTAAATTTCTACACAATAAAGCACTGACGAGGAACTCTGATGAGCCCCTCCTCCTCTTCTTGTCTTCTTTTCTGTCTTCCCAGGAACTCCTGTAAGAAAAAGAAAGACAAAACACACGCTCCTAATCTGCATACACAGTCTACCTAAACACTCCTACCATACAAAACACTGAAAAATCCCCAAAATATATATATATATTTTTTTTTAGAAAAAGGTAGAAAAACAGTATTTACATTAGAATACAATAATGACTTTATTTACAATACACATTTGGGGGGATGGAGTGCCCTAAAAGTCCCAACTAGTGACCACAAGGCCTGAAGGCTAGTCCAATAAAGAGTCTCTCCTGGGCCGGAGCCCGGTGAAGCACAGTTCTAACAGGCCAAAGTCCAGAAGGGGAGAGTCTTTGCGGACATAGATACATAGACAGTGTCAGCAGATAAGGGCCTATGGCCCACCCAGTCTGCCCATTTGAGCTTGTAAGTTCAGTTTGTTTTCCTAGAAGTCTGTTGCACCTACCCTGACTCCAGAATTCCTTTATGTCTATCCCATGCATTCTTAAATCCTGTGATTGTTTCAGCCCCCACCACTTCCTCTGGCAGGGTGTTCCACTTGTCCACCACCCATTCTGTGAAGAAATTCTTTCTCATGTTTCTCTGAATCGCTCCTCCCTCCAACTTCATCCCATGCCCTCTAGTCCTGGAACATCTTTTTCACTTAAAAATAGTGTTTTCCTGCACCCTGTTCCTCCCTGTAAGATACTTGTATGTCTCTATCATATCGCCTCTCTCCCTCACTTCCTCCAGGGAGTACATGTTCGGTTCCTTCAACCTGTCTTCATAGGACTTGTGATGCAATCCATGCATCATCTTTGTTGCCCTCCTCTGAACCTTCTCTACCCTGTCTATGTCCTTACGTAGGTATGGTCTCCAGAACTGTGCACTGTACTCCAGGTGGGGCCTCACTAGTGTCTTGTATAGCGGAATTATGACCTCCTTTTCCTGCTGGTAATGCCCCTGCCTATACATCCCAGCATTCTATTTGCTTTACCTGCTGCCTTGTCACACTGTTTCCTACCTTGAGGTCATCAGAGATGATAACCCCAAGATCCCTTTCCTGCTTGGTGCATGCTATATCCTCACCCCCAACTGATATATTGTGCCAGGGTTTTGTGCCCCATATGCATTATCTTGCACTTCTTTGCATTGAATTTCAACTGCCAAACCCCTGACCATTCTTCAAGTTTCTGCAGGTCGCTTCTCATTCTGTCTGCACCTCTGGTGTGTCTACTCTGTTACAGAGCTTTGTGTAATCAGCGAACAGTGAAATTCTGCCTTCTAGGTCCTGCGCCATGTCACTGATGAAGATGTTGAATAGGACCGGTCCCAGCACTGATCCTGCCCAGTGGTACCCCACTGGTCACTCTTCCCTCTGTGGAGTGACAGCCATTTACCACCACCATCTGTGTCCTGCCACCCAGCCAGTTACCTACCCACCACACTACTGTCCTGCCCACCCCATATTCCCCAGTTTGTGTAATAGTCTTCTATGTGGCACAGTGTCAAAGGCCTTGCTGAAGTCCAGATAGGCCATGTCCACTGCCCTCCCTGATCCACCTCCCTAGTCACCCAGTCAAAAATTCAATGAGGTTGGTCTGACATGGCCTCCCCTGGTGAAACCATGCTGCCTTGGGTCCTGTAGTCCATTGACAACTAGATGTTCCACCAATCTCTCCTTCAGTAGTGCTTCCATGATCTTCCCCACTACCGAGGTGAGGCTGACTGGTCTGTAGTTCCCTGCTTCCTCTTTGTTCCCACTTTTGTATAAGGGACTACATCTGCTGTCCTCCAGTCTTTGGGTACCTCCCTGTTTCCAGTGATCGGCTAAACAGGATAGCCAGAGGTTCAGCCACCACCTCTCTTAGTTCTTTAAGGACCCTGGTGCATCCCATCTGGCCCCATTGCTTTATCAACTCTTATTACTTCCAGTTCCTTCAGGACCCTTTCTCGTGTAAAGGGACTTGTGTCCATTTCTGCACCATTCTCACCACTTGTACTCCTTCAGACCCATTACCCTCCTCTTCCTCAGTAAAGACTGAGCAGAAATACCTGTTCAATATGTCAGCTTTACTGTTGTCATCCTCCACGTGGCCCCCATCCTCCCCCTTCAGTCTCACTATCCTCCTTTGTCTTTCTTTTTTCACTTATGTACCTGTAAAAGGTTTTGTCCCCTCTACCCACTGATTTTGCAATGTGTTCTTCTGTCTGAGCTTTGGCTTCCCTTACTGACCTCCCTGCCTCCCTTTGCTTCTCCTGGTACTTCTCCCTATCCCCTTCTGCCTGTGTCTTTTTGTATTGCCTGAATGCAATCTTTTTGGCTTTCACTTTCTTTGCTACCTATTTGGAAACCACAATGGTCTCCTCTTCCTTTTCCTCTTGCTAACCTGCTTAATACATAATTCTGTTGTTCTTGTAATTCCCATTTTAAATACTGCCCACTGTTCCTCAACCCCTGATTCCTGTCCCATTCCCCTTAATGCCTCTTTCAAGTATCTCCCCATTTTCCCAAAGTCTGCCCCCCTAAAATCCAGGATACGTGTTTTTGTGTGGTTTGGTTGTGCTCTTTCTGTGATTTCAAACCACAATGACTGGTGGTCACTGTTTCCCAGGTGCTCCCCCACTGTTACCCCCATCACACTGTCCCTGTTTGTGAGCACAAGGTCCAGTATTGCCTTCTGCCGAGTTGGTTCCATGACCAGTTGCTTGAGGAAGGCACCCTGAAGGGAGTCCAGGATAAATCTGCTCCTAGTTGATGCTGCTGCTGGAATGCTCCAGTCCACGTCTGGAATATTGAAGTCTCCAACCAGTACTACCTCACCCTTGTCTGCCATCCTTTGGATGGCTAGCATCAGCTCTTATCTGTTTCTTCCTCCTGGGCTGGTGGTCTATAGACCACACCTGTGCGGATGGCTGTCCCCATTTTCCTTTCCAGCTTAACCCACAGTATCTCTCCCCATTTTGTTCCTCCTGGATCTCTGTGGCCCTTATGTCATTTTTCACATAGAGTGCCTCCTCCTCCTTCCTGCCTGCTCTGTCTCTTCTGAATATGTTGTAGCCAGGTATGGCCATCTCCAGTCGTGGTTATCATTACACCAGGTTTCAGTGATGGCCACAATGTCCAGGTCTGACTGCACCATGACAGCCTCCAGATCTTCCATCTTGTTGCTAAGGCTCCTGGCATTTGCACACATGGCTTTCCATGATTTGACCTCCCTAGACTGTCTCATTGTTCTACTCCAGCCCCTTCCTTGGTTGTCATTTATCCCTGGTTCTCCTTGCTGTCTGCCCGTCTGCTGAATTTTGCCCCTTTTCTGCTTATCCACCTCTTGGGCACTAATCTCCATCTTTTGCACACTGCTTTGCAGAGATAGCCCTCCTCTGGTTCACTGGTTCCACTGCTAGCTGTGGGGGGTGAGCAAGTAGGTACCCTCCTTGCTGGCCTGCCACCCCCCTTTGCTAGTTTAAATGCTTGTCAATGTAGCATTTAAACTTATCATTGAGTGCTTGGATTCTCCTCCAGGTTGGATGCAGGCCGTCAGGCTTGAACAAACCTCCATCCCTCCAGGTGGGTCCCCAGTTACCAATGAATCCAAACCCTTCCTCACAGCACCAGTTCTTCTACCATGAGTTAAAGTTCCTGGTGCATGCACTCCTATGCTCTCCCTTGCATCTCACAGGTAGTACTTCTGAGAAAGTGACAGAAGTAGCTACTTGCTTGAGACCCCTTCCCAGTTTCCTAAACTCTTCCTGAACTTCCTTTGGCTCCCATTTGCCAGGTCATTAGTACCTAGGTGGATAATGACATCCAGCTCACCCTCCCGTCTTGCCTTCCCAGTGATCCCCAGGATCTTCCTTCCATCCCTCCATGCCGTGGGCACCTGGTAGGCACCTCACCTCCTGTCCTCCCCTCCTGTGTTCCTAGCTGGATCCTCTTATGATGGAGTCCCCACCAGGATTTGCTTCCTCCTCTTTGGGGTCCACTGCTTTCCCGCTGAGGTCACCTCCTTGGCTAACCTCCACATCCTTTCCTTCCACTTCTCTGGGTACCTGTATTTGGTTGTCCTCGTTTGCCAGTGTGGCATATGAGTTCTTGAGTGGAACAGGATCTGGGATGTGCCTCTGCCTGACTGCTCTAACCCTCCCTGAGCCCACTGTCATCCAAGTGCTCCTCGTTCTCGGCATCCTTTGAGGCAGTTGTATTGGACTGGGTGGTCCCTGGATAGGGGTGATGGTACTCCTGATCCAGTTTACTTCCGCTCTGAGTCTGGCTACCTCATCCCGCAGTCCAGAGAGATGCATGCAGATAGGGCAGCACCTCAGTGTCCAGAAGGTCTGCCTGAATATGGCTGCCCCACAGCCACTGCATTGCACCACTCCCACATTATACTGCAATTCCACTACTTGTCTGCTACTGAAGCTCTCCTAGTTCCTTTTATTAATTTACTGTCCTAAAATCCTGCCACTGTTCCCTATAATATTTGAAAATACATACACTTCTATCTAAGCTCTTTATCCTTACAATCAAAAGGTAACTACAATCACAATAATCTGCCTTCTACTAATACAGATTCTATCACAGAATCAGAGCACAATGCAAAAACATCTGCTACTTAGCAACAACAAACAGGTGACAACATACCAAGTTGATGTAGCTTTTTAAAATAGAAAACTTTAATTGTTTAAACCAGTAGAAATCAGCAGTTCCAAAGCACATTGAACTATAAGAAAGAACACAGTACCACACCTCTGCCACAATAACTAAACAGTTCTAAAATATTGGAGAAAGAAGAGAAAAATTAGAGACTGAGCAAAAAGATACAATGTACTATAAAGTATTAGGCAATAGGTATACTCAGTTGTTTAACAGAGAGAATAAAGTACCTACCAAAACAGACAGGATACCCACAAATTACACTTAGGTTCTCAATATCAGACACCACCAAAGGCACATTCAGAAAGGGTTTAAACTATAGTATTAAAATAGTATTAAAATTAACCACTTCAGAGTAGAAAGATCACACTAAATAAATGTGTTGATCCTTCTGACTCCAACTAATATCTACCACACAAATTTTATATCTTCCTGGAGCCTACAGGGTTGTCTTTCACAATCACCTAAATTTACATAAAACAAAACAATTTTTAAACTGAAAATTATATCAAAAAGCACTTAGCTTTGGGAGCTCTTCTCAAACACAGCCACTCAGCTCAGAGTTCTAGAATCAGAGACAGTTCACACATTTTTAAAGTCTGTAGTGTAGGGTGTGTACTGCAATGTCATAAAGATAGAAAATTTTCGGACTTGCCAGCCATTTGTAGTACACGACTCTGCACGAACCTGCACCCTGCCGAAGACTCTCCCTGGCAGCATTTCTTCTGATACAGCTGGGCTGACATCTTCCGGGAACCACAGGAGGGCACATCTGGAAACAGCTGGGTTGATGTCATCTCTGGAGATGGAACCTTAAAACAGGAACAAAAAGAAAAACAGCTGTTCCGACGTCATCCGATTACCAGGCGATGAACAGGAAACAGCTGGGCTGGTGTCCTCTCTGGATCTGAAGTCTTCTGGTGGGCCATTCGATGGTTGCTGGACAGGACAGTACACTGTAGACTGATGAATGCGGAGCACCTGAGTCCCGGTTATTCATATTGGCGGATCAGTAGGCGCACTTCACAGTCTGGTGTGGCAGTATTGACTACCACTGCTTGGCTCTCCATTTTGTAGGCACAGACTTAATTACTGGGAGGTCCTTGCACTGAGGCCAATAGTACCGGGGGTCAGGGGCTTGAATTAGTACCCCGTCTGGGCGCACATAACTCACACAGTGGGAGATTTCACGTCCCTCTCTGTCCACTATTCTCACTCTGTCCATAAACAGTGTCCTGGCTCTCTTCCACTGTGTATACTTTTCATGGAACAGTCTATTCTTTACATGCTGGTTAGCCCCAGGATGCACATGTTTCATTGCTTCATCCCAGGTCCAGGATTTCCTGCAGTCCTCAATCTCCTCCCAGACTCTCCGAGGAAAGGTAGAAAAGGTCATACCATAGATCTCATTGGCCTTTCTACGAACCAGTCTCTCCTCTTTACTTGCTTTGGTCAATCTGAGACCGCTGGCCTGGCTTGGGGGTGGCCAGTCCTGGTTCTGCCAGCTTCGCATTCTCAAAAAATTAGAAATGGATCCTCACTTCTTCCTCTTGAAGCCAGGGCAGTGGCATCACCACCTTCTTCAACACATTCCTCCGAGGCAAGATCTTGAGGCTGTGTACCCGTTCCTTTCTCACAAGGCCACATAGGTTCCCCCTCATCTTTCTCTTCACTGAGGATCTGAGCCCAGGAGTGAGCAGTCGTTTTCACCCCTGAGACTATCCATTCATCACTAGGCGTGGAGGTTGACACCTCTCATTCAAAGACCTCCCGCATCTCATCTTCACCTAAGAGACTTGGGCTAGGTCCCCCCCCCACCCAGGGGTCTATTGATGCTTTATCTGAACTTTCTTTTTGAGATCCAGCATCCAAAACTTCAACTTCTGATTCAGTCTCTAACTCTGCACCCTCTAGCTTTGTGCCACACTCCCCTGAGGGACCTTCCTCCACAGGCTCTGCCTGGTGCTGTGTGCTGCCAACTGCAGATTCCTGAATTTTTGTCCATGTGGGGGCCAAACGGATTGGAGGCACTTTATACAAGCCATATTTTTGTAGGCATCCAGCACAGTGAGGAATCATGAAGACGTCCCTTCCAGCACTCAAGCATATCTGACATACACGAACTGGTTAATTAGGAATTGCCACATCAGGAGGCAGTTGCCCTCCATAGCACCACTTTTTAATATCTCTCAGTCTGTTTACTGCTGCTGTTACTGCAGCCCGGGCATGATCCGGGTAACGAGCTGGTCCTGAGGCCATAACTGCAGAAAAATAAACAAAAGTTCACTGTAACTGAAAGTCCCACTTTAATGAACACACTCTGTAGTTTTAAAATGGCTCCTCTGCTGCTGTGTTAACTTTACTACCCCACCCTGTAATGGCGGCGGCAGCACTCCTGTGCATCAACATTTAGAATCTGGGTTAAACCACTGCGCACCCGATTTACACCAGCTACTGATAGCTTTTACTCAAACTGCACAACTTGCCCTGTTCTGGCATTACACACATTTACAGGATTTTCCTTGGACTTTTCACATGCTGGCAACATTTACAGTCCCTTAAAAGCTTCAGGTTTCAGCACAGGATTGCCTGCTTCTACTAGTGTTGCATTTTGCTACAACCCACAGTCTCCCTCTGGCTGCAAACTTTAAACTGAGGCTCATTTCATTTCCATGCACACATTCAATGGCTTTACAGACTTGTACTTGCTGGCAGGACTTCATACAGTCATTACTTGCAAAGCGACTACACTGCTGCACACACATTTTATATGGCACTACTGAAAATCACTGATTGAGCAGTTTCTTAGTTGTTTACTTACTGTGATCAGTAGCAATTTGCTGTGATGGGGTAAAACCGCCTGCAGCCTATTCCTGAAGGCCTTGGAACACAAACGGGTGGGCAGTCTTAGCGATCGTCGTTTTCAACACCAAACTTGCTATTTCCACGATCAGTTTGCGGGTTAAGCCCGATTTTTAACTTAAAAGTCTATTTTTTTACTGTTTACAGCTCTTTGAATCCTCCGCGACTCTCCTCCACTGCCAGTACACGTACTACACTCTGTCTCCCTCTCGAATGCTGAGGCAGTCTCTAAAGAGCTGGTTGAGGGCGGGACTAATGGCAATCTGACCAACCACACGATGCCATGCAAATGAGCCTCTTCTTCCTCGTGAGGGCTCCTCTCCTCACAGCAATCGTCGAGCAGGCAAATTTAAACTGCAAAATGCACTTTTTTTTTTTCTTCAATTGACTCCATGGCGGGAGCCCATTTCAACCATGTAACATTGCCATTAACTCTGCAGTCTCTCCATTTACACAGAAAGCATTTCCAATGTCCAGGGCATAATTTCTCTGTTGCTACCCCTAGTCTTCCACACTTTCCTTCACAGAATTCATTTTAAAAGCTGACAAAAATGCTGTAAACAATTTTGATGATGCAGGACAAGGGCACACTCTTTGGCTTTACAGCTCCTTGGTAAACAGTTGGCATTTTTAAACAGCAGCACAAGATTCACAGCACACAGCAACACACTAGGGAAATTGCTTCAGCTTTTGACTACCACTGCCAGATAGCCAAACGCTAGCCCCTTGCCCAAGCACCTTCCTTCGAACAAATCCAAAGCTGCGCCTCCATTTTTGTAACCCCCACCCCTGCCTTTTTGCTAAAACGACAGGTGGCATGCTGTTGGCACTGGCAGCAATACCTGGTGGGGACCTGGGTTCGGGGAGGATGAGGTTACCTGGCACAAGGGGACCTAGGTTTGGCTACTCTGCACAGGGGCACCCAAGTAAATCCGAACACAGGAAGCAATAACTGTAATGTCCAGAACCAGGAATGGGATTTTTCAGTGTGGCATTTATTCACAACTAGCTGAACACAACAAAGCATAGATGGACCCCCATGGGGCTACATTTACTGATAATGCAGATTAGAAACTACAAGGCGGTCCCCTTGAAGAATGGACCAATTCTACTGTTTTCAGGCTCTGAACCCACCAGGCACACAGCCTGGACTTGCATGTGCTTTGGATACACAGCCCGACTGGCCCGGCTCCCCTGCCGGCCACTTGACTGGCGGTTCATTGGAAGAATGAACCCATTTTACTTGTGGTGGCTCCCCACACCATTTAGAGTCTGCGACCCCTAGAGAGATTTTCTTCTTACTTCTTCTGACTCCCATCTCACAAAGAGAATTCTTTACCCATGTTGTGGCTCCACACACCACTTAGAGTCTGTGACTCCTAGAGAGATTTTCCCATTTGCGACCCACGTCTGGGTACCTACCTCATCACTGGCCAAGCGCATGAGGTAAGTAGCAATCACAACAGAAATCCATAGAGGTAGACATGGTTACTAAAGATGGGGAGTGTTCCTACCTCCAATTCCCACAGCCCATACCCGGCCATTTCTCTGGACAAACTGAAACTTTGGACTGTAGATTAAATCGTGGATGAACTGTCGCACCCCCTCTACATTACTTGAATCCACACAGCACTTTAGCTTTTGAACCTACTACATTTGTTTGTCCAAGTACTATAGGTCTACCAAATAGTAGTCCAAATCCCAGATTTCTTCACATTTCCCAGGCTGAAGAAACACATTTTTTGCCCTCTCATATTAGAGCAACACTAACCCTTTCATTGCAGGTGCCCCACAGGCGAAGTACAACTTTTTCCACTTTTCAAGCACAAACCGAAACTGTAAAAGGCAGCTTTCTTTTCTTTAGCAGAAATGAGGGGATTGCCCCTGGAATCTGCATGGGGATACTTTACTTCCCCCCTCCGCCGGAGGGAGGGGGCACTGAGACCTAGGCAGCGGTCTCCACCACTTGAACACTGGACACTCACTCCTTCTCCTACAGAAGGTAAACATGAACTCCCTCCCTGCTTGAAGGCAAGCAGGAGACTTGAAAACTCCCAACGTTCTATCTCACCTCTGTTGCAGATTCCAATGTGGTCATGCAGCTGCGACAGTTCTATTGGTGATGTCATCTCAGTCTCAGCTGAGACTGAGAACAGAGTGAGAAAGTGTGAAACCCATTTAACTGGAGTTTCACAAGCTGCCTTCCCTGCCTACCACTAGGTCTTACTGGGATTCTAGTAACCCCGTGTAACAAGGGGTCACACAATGGCAAGAAAGAATCCTGGCTTCTGATTGGACAGTTGGCCATCATAGCAGGGATGTTATCCTGGCATAACATCCCTGCTGTTCACAGGTCTATTGGCATCATGATTGCCACTCTGGAGCAGCCCTGTTTTTGCATCTCCTCTTAAGAAACAAAAATATTTTTCCACTCTAATAAAAACATTCTTTAAAATTATTTTTAAATTTTATATATAACAACAAGCAATTGTATCATAGGAATAATGCCCTCCAGGGTGGGTGTTTTGCTGGGATAACATCCCTTCTTGGGTGGTTGGGCCCGAGGCCACCGGCAATATCCCATATTCAAGAACATTACCTCCGTCGTTAACACACTGCTTTGCTGTACCTTAACTAAGCCGAGTCAGCAGTCTGCCGTAGAGCAACGTAGAAGATTGCTGAATTGACTTTAGTGTAGGCAAAGTAAAGTGGCATTGCTGCTAGAGAGTAACGTTCATGAATGAAGACCAATGTAAAGCATTTTTTCACCCAGAAACTGGTAAACCTATGGAACAAATTCCTTAAAGTCATAGTGAAGTGGGGAGTATTTAAGCAAAAATGCAGGACAGGGTGTGTGTTCTGCCAGGGTAACATCACGCCCTAGTTGGTTGGGCATGAGGCCAGAGGCCGAGCGCATACAACACCCAAGAAGTGATGTTATCCAGGCACGACACACATCCTGGAAAGTACCGTTGTCATTATACAAATGGCTCATTTTTATGTAGAAAAATAAGAATTAGTTTTTAGAATATTTGGTTGATTTTTGAGTGTACAAGCACATTAAGAAAAAAGTTCATGTTTTGTGCTTGTTCAGTAGGTGGTGCTGTTGTGTAATGATTTTCTGTTGTACTGTCACTGAGACTCTGTTCCTCCTTCAAGCTACCTTCCTCTCACTTTTGTCTGTCTAGCCCCCCCCCGCTTTCTTCAGCTCCTTCACTTCAGTTCAGTTATCTCCCCCTGCCCCCATTTGCCTGGTTTAGGTGTGTGGTGTGACCGATAGTTTCAGTGACTTTTGTTTTTTACTGTACTTGCGTGCTCATGCTTTTCACCCCCTCGTGGTTCCATGTCTGTTGCCCCTAACTCCCCTTCGTGGTTCCATGTCTGTTGCTCCTAACTTCCCTTTGTGGTTCCATGTCTGTTGTTGTTTTCCTGTTACAGCTCCCTGCACTTAAAGTTATTAGGAGAATAAGTGGAACAGTGGGAACTGATCTGAAGCTACAGGATAACTCAGTAAGTGCAGCGTACTCTAGTACAGGTTTCATGGAGAATAACACTACTGGCGACAGCATGTTATTCATTGGGAAAGAGTAGGGGTCCCAGAGGTTTCATGGAGAATACCATTACTGGGGACAGCATTTAATTCATTGGGAAAGGGTAGGGGTCCCAGAGGTTTCATGGAGAACACCATTATTGGGGACAGCATTTAATTCATTGGATAAGGGGAGGGGTCCTGGAGGTTTCATGGAGAATGCCATTACTGGGGACAGCATTTAATTCATTGGGGAAGGAGAGGGGTCCTGGAGGTTTCATGGAGAATACCATTACTGGGGACAGCATTTAATTCATTGGGAAAAGGTAGGGGTCCCAGAGGCTTCATGGAGAATAATAATAATAAACTTTATTTATGTGGCTCCTTTCAAAAACCAAGGTGCCGTACAAAATTTAAAAACATGTCAAACATTTCAAATCTTAAAATTAAAACAACTAGCACAGATAGACAAATAAAATCAAACTCTAAATGCTTGAGTCCATAGATACATTTTCAGGGCCTTTTTAAATCCCTCCATGGTTGCGCACTCCCGTAACTGATGGGGTAAAGAGTTCCAAAGGGTAGGGTCCGCATGCATGAATGTACTGGCCCCGGAAAATTTTAAACACACCATTGGGATCTCTAGCAACCCCTCGCCGGCTGACCGGAGCGATCGCCCAAGGCAATAAGGGACCAGGAGCTCTTTCAGGTAGTCCGGGCCAAGTCCATGTAGGGTTTTAAAAGTCAGAAGACCGACTTTAAAGGTAATCCACCACTGCACTGGTAGCCAGTGCAGTCCGGCAGCACTGGCGAAATATGGCTGGACCAGGAGGTACCAGTCAGAAGCTGGGCCACTGCATTCTGCACCAGCTGCAGGTGGCGGATTTCCACCCCAGGAAGCCCTAGGTAAAGGGAATTGTAATAGTCCAGATGTGGGGGCACAAAGGCATGGACCAGCGTAGGAAGATCGCCGGATGGAACAAGGTGCCTAATCCTGGAGATATTCCTCAGATGGCAAAATGAGGACTTGATGACAGACACCTGCGAGTTCAGAGTCAATCCTTCATCAAAAATTACCCCCAGGTTATGTACCTGTTCAGAATTCAGGAGTGAGACACCCCTGAGATAAAGTCCAGAGGGTGAACCAACCCCCGGGCCCCCTATCTGGCACGCTGGATCTACTACCAACACCTCTGTCTTTTCCGAGTTCAACTTAAACCAACTCGAGTCCATCCACTCTTGGATTTCTTTGATGCAGTTATTAAAGACCGAGAGAGCTCCATCCTGGTCGGGTGCAAGAGTGCAAAAGAGAGGCAGAGCTGGGTATCATCAGCATAGCAGTGAAACCTCAGCTCATATCTTCTTACAATGTCTCTGAGGGGCAGCATGTACACTGCGAACAACATGGGGGACAACACAGAGCCCTGAAGAACCCCACAAGGCAGAGAAACTGGGTCCGAGGAATGAACTTCAGAAACCACTCTCTGCATTCTTCCAGTAAGGTAAGATGTAAACCACCTGAGGACTACCTCCGATAGTCCACAGATGAACCTCAGACGCTCAAGTAGAACCCCATGGTCCACAGTGTTGAAAGCTGATGAGAGATCTAGAAGAGCCAGAATGGAATGGGTCTTCCAATCCCTAGTCATCAGGAGATCGTTGAGTACCCAAACCAGCACTGTCTCAGTACTATGCCTCTTTTGAAAACCGGACTGGAGGGGTTCATAGATGTCATGGATGGTCAAATGGTTCTCCAGCTTCAGGGCCACTACCTTCTCAATCATCTTCCCTAAAAAGGGAAGGTTAGAGATTGGTCTGTAGTTCGCATGGCAGTCAGAGTCCAAAGAAGCTTTCTTCAGGAAGGGTGTTACCACTGCCTCCTTCAGGGAGCTCAGAAACTCACCTGTTTCCAAGGAGCACCAGACTATCCGTGCTAGGACAGGACTAATAGAATCAATACAACCCAAAATCAGGAAATTTGGTCCTGAATCCAAACTACAGCACATAGGGTGTGCACCCTGGACAATCCGCATGATATCCATGAATTCTGGTCGGTCGAAGGCACTCCAGGAAAACCGAGGAGCAGCAGCCACATGCTGATCCAAAGCAACACCCTTAGAGTGTGCTGGTTGGAGCGCTACCCTAATGTCGGCCACCTTAGTTGCAAAAAATTGAGCAAGTTCATCGCACTTTATTTGCGAAAAAGCCTTTCAGACTTGTAGACAGGCTGGGTTGCACAGCCTGTCCACAGTGCGAAAGAGCTGAGCTGGTCGATTCTGACCAGCCGCAATCTCCCTGGACAGGAACTCTGCCTTCTTATGGGTGATTGAAAATTGACAGGCTTGATAGTGCTCCATCAATCTAAGGTGGTCGGCATCGAGGGAGGATCTCCGTCAGCAACGCTCTAACCTTCGACCTAGTTGCCGCATTTCCCTCAAGGTCCCATCAAACCATGGGGACCGAGGGTGAAGGGAGAGAGGGCGAACATGGATAGGAGCAACGACATCCAGGGCCGCTGAGATAGCCATATTATAGGCTACCACAAGGGCATCTGGGTCATTGTTTGCCACTGGGAGGGATGATAGATCAAGTACCACCGTCAGGCCTTCAGAGCTAACATCTCGTAAAGGGTGGTATCCGACCATCTCCATCGGGGTAAGCCTACGAGGGGGGGCGCTAAAATTAAACCCCACGGTGTAGTGATCAGACCATCCAACTGATTCCACCCCAAAATCAGGGGCCTTGATTCTCAGGAGAAAGACTAAGTCAAGTGAGTAGCAGTGGTAACTATCTGTGTAAGGCCCAGAGATGACATCAACTGGAGGAAGTGTTGTCCAAACTGCGAGAGTTCGTCGTTGACCCAGGCATTGAAGTCGCCCAGAACCATCAGTCTGAGCAACTCAAATGCCATGTCGATGACAAAGTCCGCCACTTCCTGAAGAAATTGCTTCTCATCTCTGGGTGGATGGTAGAAGAGGGCAATCCTACAGCCTACACCTGCTACCATGGTACACTGGAATAACTCAGTTTCCTCAACCGGAACATTCGTGAGGTTAAGTTCGGTCTTGAAACAGACCGCAAACCCCCCCCACCACCACGATCCAATCTCAGTCGGTGAATCACCGAGTACACAGCTGGAATTAGGCCCTCCAGAATGGGGCCAGAATTTTCATCCAGCCAGGTCTTGGTGATGCAAGCCAGATCCAGCGTTTCTACAAGATCTGCAATAATTGTAGTCTTGTTTTTAATGGACCTGGCATTGCATAACACAGCCTGAGTTGGATGAACTTCTACGGCCGTCCAGGCCACCTGCCCACCAGTATTGGTGGTGCCCTTGGGTATGGAAACCAGGCATGGAGGACCACACTCTAGACTCCATTTCACCCCAGGGCATCTCCTGGATCTCATGACCCTGATGTGGTGGCCCCGCTATTTTAACCTCCATTGTTCACCCCCCCCAACCCCCAATTTAATTCATTGGGAAAGAGTAGGGGTCCCGGAGGTTTCATGGAGAATAACATTACTGGGAACAACATTTAATTCATTGGGGAAGGAGAGGGGTCCCAGAGGTTTCATGGAGAATGCCATTACCGGGTACAGCATTTAATTCATTGGGAAAGAGTAGGGGTCCCAGAGGTTTCATG
This sequence comes from Neoceratodus forsteri, assembly GCA_016271365.2. Taxonomy (NCBI): domain Eukaryota; kingdom Metazoa; phylum Chordata; order Ceratodontiformes; family Ceratodontidae; genus Neoceratodus; species Neoceratodus forsteri. The sequence continues at coordinate 72,389,989 of CM028136.1, forward strand.
GAGAATAACATTAATGGGAACAGCATGTTATTCATTGGGGAAGGGGAGGGGTCCCAGAGGTTTTCATGGAGAATAACATTACTGGAGACAGCATGTAATTCATTGGGGAAGGGTAGGAGTCCCAGAGGTTTCATGGAGAATAACGTTACTGGAGACAGCATGTAATTCATTGGGGAAGGGGAGGGGTCCCGGAGGTTTCATGAAAATAGGAATACTGGGTACAGCATTTAATTCATTGGGAAAGGGGAGGGGTCCCATTGGTTTCATGGAGAATCAGACTATTGGGGACAGCATTTAATTCATTGTTTATTTATTTTTATTTTATTTGAATTTTGTTGACTGGGTAAACCCACTGGAGCTGCAGGAGTCACTTTTTCAGGGGCGGTCTGGAATTAATTACAGAGATAATTCCCGTACAGTACTTTGGACAGGTATGAATACAATGAAACACTGGACTGGACCATTACAGTACAGTGAACAAGTTTAGTTACAAGGACACATTGCTGGATGATATACATACATACTCAGCTTATAATGCATACAATTCCACAAGACATAACTGTATTTTGCCAAGTACAGATGAGGATCATTTCTCATTTAGCAGCATGTGACCTCTGGGAGCTTTGCTTAGACTCCCTGTACAACCACAAGAAAAAACGTTTTTAAAGTGTATACTCTGTGTCACAGGCAAGGAGCTTGTCAACAGTAACAAATACAGAAGTTATATTCTAATTGGTGCACCTTTACACCTTTTTTGAAACCCTCAAGTGAAGAGCTTTTTTCTATATTGTTGGGAAGAGCATTCCAAATGACTGGAATCGAGGTAGCAAAGGACCTTTTGCCCGATTGTGTTCTGACTTTTGGGACCTGGAGCAGCATTTGTCTGAGTGTTCTGAGGGGGCGCCTGTCTGATTTTGTTGTCATTAGGTCTTTGAGACTGGGGGGGGTTGTTGCTTTTCAGCTTGAATGCTAGGGACAGCACGGAGATCTCCAGCCTTCCACTGAGTGAGGTCCAGTTTAGGGTTTGGAGCACTCTGCAGTGGTGTTCTGTAGGAGCTGCCCTTATGGTGAACCATCCTATTGCATGATACAAGGATTTGAGCTCTTCCAGTTCTGTGCTCCTAACAGAGTGTAGGACTCGGGAGCCATAGAGTAGGGTGGGCAGAAGGGTGCAGTTGGCTATTTGTAGACGTGATTCTTTGGTGAAGTATGGGCTTGACCTGTATAGAAGACCAGTTTTTTGGTGCAAGGATTTTGTGAGGTTATCAGCATGGACCTTAAAAGTAATGTCTTGGTCTAGGGCTCCCAGATATCTAATGGAGTTTACTTCATTAATCTCAGATCCATCAGAGAAGGAAGGAATTAACAAGTACTACCTTTGTGGGCCTAGGCTTTTATGATGGCCTTTGTCTTTTTGCAGTTGAGGACCAGCGTGTTGTTTTGTAGCCAGTTTTCGAATATATGCAGGTCTCTAGTGAGCAGACTGTTCAGTTTAGTGACTTCTTTTGAGCTATGATATATAACCACATCATCTGCGTAGAGTAACAATTTAGCTTCTCCACAACTGTTTGACATCTCATTGACGTACAGGGAGAACAGTACTGGGCCCGGTATTGATCCTTGCAGGACCCTGTCCAGGATGGAGTGCTTGTCTGACAAAGCACCTTTCCATTTCACAAACTGGGATCGATCTGTTAGGTAGTCTGAGAACCACCACAGAGACATGCTGTCTAATCCTAGGAAGTTTTAGAGAGGAGTAACTAGTGATTCACTAGATCAAAGGCCTTGGTCTAGTCTATAAAGACTGCTTCAGTCACATGGCCAATGTCTAGTACTTCCAGGATGTCTGTGGTTAGGCGGACTAAAGCAGTGTCAGTTCCATGGTTCTTGTGCTGGTTTGTGGTGAGTAAATTGTGCTGTTCAATGTAATCAATAACTCAGTTATATACTAGTCTCTCAAGCAGTTTATTTAAGGTACAGAGGATAGAGATTGGGCGGTAATTTGTGCCCCACCTTTGTGCACTGGTGTTGCTAGGGCCACTTTCCAGGTGGAGGGGATTTCTCCTTCATTGTGGAAGGAGAGGATTCCTAGAGGTTTCGTGGTGAATAACATTACTGGGTACCGTATTTAATTCACTGTGGAAGGGGAGGGTTCCCAAAGGTTTCATGGAGACTAACATTACTGGGTACAGCATTTAATTCACTGTGGAAGGGGAAGGGTCACGTAGATTTCATGGTGAATAACATTACTGGGTACAGCATGTAATTCATTGAGAAAGGGAGGGTACGCAAGGGGTTCATGGTGAATAACATTACTGGGTACAGCATGTAATTCATTGGGGAAGGGGAGGGGTCACGGAGGTTTCATGAAGAATAACATTACTGGGTACAACATTTAATTCGCTGGAGAAGAGCAGGGGTCCTGGGGTTTCATGGAGAATAATATTACTGAGGAAGGTGAGGGGTCCTGGTGGTTTCATGGACAATAACATTACTGGGCATAACACGTAATTCAATGGGGAAGAGGAAGGGACCAGGAGGATTCATGAAAAATAGCAATACTGGGTACAGCATTTAATTCACTGGGAAGGGGAGGAGTCCCAGAGGTTTCATGCAGAATAACATTACTAAGGACAGCATACAATTCATTGACGATAGGGAGGGGTACTGTATTATTTAATGCTACAGCTCCCTGGTTGGCAGGAGAGAATGAAGATTAGTCCCCTTCAGTTTCTTTATCCAGCATTTCCTATGTTCCTATGTACCCAGTGTTGGGGGCTGCAGCAGCCTGTATGGCAGCAGATGAACAGAATGGGCCCCCCCCCCACACCCGTCTGTTTTCATCTAGCATTTCCTATGTTCCTATGTACCCAGTGTTGGGGGCTGCAGCTGCCTGGATGGCAGGAGGTGAATACGATGGACCCCCCCCGCCAAGTCTGTTTTCATCAAGCATTTTCTGTGTTCCTATGTACCCAGTGTTGGGGGCTGCAACTGCCTGGATGACAGGAGGTGAATACGATGGACCCCCCCCCCGCCGTCTGTTTTCATCAAGCATTTCCTAGGTACCCAGTGTTGAATAGTACAGCTGCCTGGATTGCGGAAGATTAACATGATGGACCCCCCTGGTCTGTTTTCATCTTGCAGTTCCTATGTTACTGTTTACCCAGTGTTGGTGTCTGGATGGAAGCAGATAAATGCTATGGACCCCAAGTGCATTTTTATCTAACATTTCCTATGTTCCTGTGTACCCAGTGTTGGGGGCTGCAGCTGCCTGGAAGGCAGGAGATGAACACAATGGACCCCCCAGTCTGTTTCCACCTAGCATTTCCAATGTTCCTGTGTACCCAGTATTGGAAGCTGCAGCTGCCTGGAAGGCAGGAGATGAACACAATGGACCCCATCTGTTTCCACGTAGCATTTCCAATGTTCCTGTGTACCCAGTATTGGGGGCTGTAGCTGCCTGGAAGGCAGGAGATGAACACAGTGGACCCCCACCCAGTCTGTTTCCACGTAGCATTTCCAATGTTCCTATGTACCCAGTATTGGGAGCTGCGGCTGCCTATATGGTAGGGGATGAGCACGATGGACCCCCAGTCTGTTTCTTCTATCATTTCCTATGTTCCTATATACCCACTGTTGGGGGCTGCAGCTGCCTGTATGGCAGGAGATGGACATGATGGCCCCCCATCTGTTTCCATCTAGCATTTCCTATTTTCCTGTGTATCCAGTGTTGGGGCTACAGGTGTCTTGATGGCAGGAGTTGAACACGATGGACCCCCCTGACCTGTTTACATCTAAGCTTTCCTATGTTCCTATGTACCCAATGTTGGTGGCTGCAACTGCCTGCCCCCCCCAGTCTGTTTACATCTAAGATCTCCTATGTTCCTACGTACCCAGTGTTGGGGGTTGTAGCTGCCTGTATGAGTGGAAATGAACACGATGCCCCCCCAGTCTGTTTTCATCTAGCATTTCCTATGTTCCTACGTACCTAGTGTTGGAGACTGCAGCTGCCTGGGTGGCAGGAGTAGAATATGATGCCCCCCTCCCAATCTGTTTTCAGCTAACATTTCCTATATATCTAGTGTTGGGAGCTGTAGCTGCCTGGATGGCAGGAGGTGAACACAATGAATCCCCCCCAGCGTGTTTACATCTTGCATTTTCTACATTCCTTTGTACCTAATGTTGGGGGCTGCAGCTGCCTGTATGGCAGGAGATGACTACGATAGACACCCCCCGATCTGTTTCCATCTACCATTTCCTATGTATCAAATTTTGGGGGCTGCAACTGGAGAGGAACACAATGCCCCCCCACCGGTCTGTTTCCATCTAGCATTTCCTATGTTCCTATGTACCCAATGTTAGGGGCTGCAACTGCCTTGATGGGAAAAGATGAACAAGATGGACCCCCCAGTCTGTTTCCATCTTGCATTTCCTATGTTTCTGTGTACCCAGTGTTAGGGGCTACAGCTGCCTGCATGGCAGGAGATGAACACAATGGACCCCCAGTCTGTTTCTATCTAACATTTCCTATGTTCCTATGTACCCAGTGTTGGGGGCTGCAGCTGCCTGTGTGACAGGAGATGACCACGATGGACCCCCCCAGCTGTTTTCATCTAACATTTCCTATGTACCCAGTGTTGGGGGCTGCAGCTGCATGGATGGCAGGAAAGGAACACAATGGACCCCCCCCCAAGTCAGTTTTCATCTGGCATTTCCTGTGTTCCTCTCTACCCAGTCTTGGGGGCTGTAGCTACCTGCATGGCAGAACACAATGGACACCCCCAGTATCTCTTTCCATCTAGCATTTCCTATGTACCCAATCTTGGGGGCTGCAGCTGCCTGGATGGCAACAGATGAACAAGATGGACCCCAGTCTGTTTCCATCTAGCATTTCCTCTGTTCCTGTGTGCCCAATGTTGGGGGCTGCAACTGCCTGTATGGCAAAAGATGAGCACAATGGACCCCAGTCTGTTTCCATCTATCATTTTCTATGTTCCTTTGTACCCAATGTTGGGGGCTGCAACTGCCTGTATGGCAGGAGATGAGCACAATGGACCCCCAGTCTGTTTCCATCTAACATTTCCTATGTTTCTATGTACCCAGTGTTGGGGCTGCAGCTGTCTGGATGGCAGGAAAGGAACACAATGGACCCCCCCCCCGAGTCTGTTGTCATCTGGCATTTCCTGTGTTCCTCTCTACCCAGTCTTTGGGGCTGCAGCTGCCTGGATGGCAGGAGATGACCCCAATGGACCCCCCAGGTCTGTTTCCATCTAGCATTTCCTATGTACCCAGTGTTGGGGGCAGCAGCTTCCTGGATGGCTGGATAAGAACATGATGCCCACTCCACCAGGTCTGTTTCCATCTAGCATTTCCTGTGTTCCTATCTACACAATGTTAGGGGCTGCAACTGCCTGGATGGCAACAGATGAACAACATGGACTCCCCAGTCTGTTTCTATCTAGCATTTCCTATGTTCCTCTGTTCCTGTGTGCCCAGTGTTGGGGGCTGCAACTGCCTGTATTGCAGGAGAGGAGCACAATGGACCCCCACAGGTCTGTTTCCATCTATCATTTCCTATGTACCCAATGTTGGGAGCTGCAGCTGCCTGTATGGCAGGAGATGACACCGATGGACCACCCCCCGGTCTGTTTTCATCTAACATTACCTATGTTCCTATGTACCCAGTGTTGGGGACTGCAGCTGCCTGGATTGCAGGAAAGGAACACAATGGACTCCCCCCCCAAAAAAGTATGTTTTCATCTGGCATTTCCCGTGTTCCTCTGTACCCAGTGTTGGGGTCTGCAGCTGCCTGGATGGCATGAGGTGAACACAGTGGACTCACCAAGTCTGTTTCCATCTGCATTTGCTATGTTCCTATGTACCCAATGTTGGGGGCTGCAGCTGCCTGGATGGCAGGATTGGAACATGATGCCCCCCCCAGGTCTGTTTCCATCTAGCATTTCTTATGTTCCTATATACCCAATGTTGGGGGCTGCAACTGCCTGGATGTCAAAAGATGATCAAGATGGACCACCCAGTCTGTTTTCATGTAGCATTTCCTATGTTCCTATGTGCCCAATGTTGGGGGCTGCAGCTCCCTGTATGGTAGGAGACGAACATGATGCCCCCCATCTGTTTCTCTCTAGCATTTCCTATGTTCCTATGTACCCAGTGTTGGGGCTACAGGTGTCTTGATGGTAGGAGTTGAACACGATAGACACCCCCAGCCTGTTTACATCTAAGCTTTCCCATGTTCCTATGTACCCAATGTTGGTGGTTGCAACTGCCTGGATGGCAGGAGGTGAACACGATGGCCCCCCTCTCAGTCTGTTTTCATCTAACATTTCCTATGTTCCTGCGTACCAAGTGTTGGAGGCTGCAGCTGCCTGGATGGCAGGAGTTGAACATGATGGCCCCCCCCCCACCCCAATCTGTTTTAATCTAACAATTCCTATGTTCCTATCTATCCCATGTTGAGGGCTGTAGCTGCCTAGATGGCAGGAGATGAACACGATGGACTCCCCCTCCCCCCCGTGTTTACATCTTGCATTTCCTGTGTTCTGCTGTACCCAATGTTAGGGGCTGTAGCTGCCTGGATAGCAGGAGATGAACACAATGGACACCCCAGGTCTATTTCCATCTAGCATTTCCTTTGTCCCTATGTACCCAATGTTGGGAGCTGCAGCTGCCTGTATGGCAGGAGAGGAAGATGATGCCCCCCACCCCAGGTTTGTTTCCATCTAGCATTTCCTATGTTCCTGTGTACCCAATGCTAGGGACTGCAACTGCCTTGATGGCAAAAGATGAACAAGATGGACCCCCCAGTCTGTTTCCATCTAGCATTTCCTATGTTCCTATGTGTCCAATGTTGGAGGTTGCAATTGCCTGTATGGCAGGAGATGAGTACGATGTACCCCCAGTCTGTTTCCATCTATCGTTTCCTAGGTTCTTATGTACCCAATGCTGGGGGCTGCAGCTGCCTGTATGGCAGGAGACAAACATGATGGCCCCCCCCTTTTCTGTTTCCATCTAGCATTTCCTATGTTGCTATGTACCCAATGTTGGGGCTACAAGTGTCTTGATGGCAGGAGTTGAACACGATATAGCTCCTCGGCCTGTTTACATCTAAGCTTTCCCATGTTCCTATATGCCCAATGTTGGTGGCTGCAACTGCCTGGATGGCAGGAGGTGAACACTCTGGCCCCCTTCTCAGTCTGTTTTGCATCTAAGATCTCCTATGTACCCAGTGTTGGGGGCTGTAGCTGTCTGTATGGCAGGAGTTGAACACAATGCCCCCACCCCCAATTTGTTTTCATCTAACATTTCCTATGTTCCTATCTGTCCTGTGTTGGGGGCTGTAGCTGCCTGGATGGCAGCAGATGAGCACGATAGACTCCCCCCAGTGAGTTTACATCTTGCATTTCCTATGTTCCTGTGTACCCAATGTTGGGGACTGCAGCTGCCTGGATGGCAGGAGATGAACATGATGTACCCCTCCAGTCTGTTTCCATCTAACATTTCCTGTGTTCCTATCTACCCAGTGTTGAGGGCTGCAATTGCCTGGATGGCAGGAGATGAACATGACGTATCCCTCCAGTCTGTTTCCATCTAACATTTCCTGTGTTCCTATCTACTCAGTGTTGGGAGCTGCAGCTGCCTGGATGGCAGGAAAGGAACACAATGGACCTCCACCCAGTCTGTTTTCATCTGGCATTTCTTGTGTTCTGCCTTACCCAATGTTGGGGGCTGCAGCTGTCTGGATGGCAGGAGATGAACACAATGGACCCCCAGGTCTGTTTTCATCTAGCATTTACTATGTCCCTATCAGTGATGAAAGTGAGCAGGAATGCACAGGAACTCAGTTTCTGTTCCTTTTTTGCAGCAGGAAGTGAGTTCCTGTACTTCTTCCCACTGATACTAAAACTGAAATTCGGCAAGTGGGAAAAAAATGAAGTCATGCCATGCAGCAAAGCCATCATGCGTCCTAAGTCTGATTAGTGTACGCATTTAATCGACTAAAAGGTAGATTTAAGCCACAGAGACAGTCAATTGTGAGACTGGAGATGGGAAGGAAAAAAAAAAGAACAAACATTGCACTGCATTGGGAGTTGCTGCTTCGGACTAATTAGGAAAAATACAGGAGAGAATATGGAGTTCCAGTGACTGGAGTTTGTGAATCAAATTGGGACACACTTAGAAAGCGAAAGACGGCAAAGATGAGTAGAGCAAGGTGGGGGGAATAAAATAATATCTCTGTTAGTAAAGGAAATTCAAATACAGGACGGAATATCAGGAGTTCCAGTGTAGAAATGCCTAGCAGGTCAGTGGCAAGAGAACATTTTGTTCAATTGACAGAATGTGGATCAACATTAAAGTGAAGGCAAACTTGAACAGAACACGAGGGGGGGGGATAAAGTAATATGTCTGTGCTGGTGCATTCTGTAACTCAACAGTTATTGGTTAAAAATACACTAAACTGCACAATTCAACTACAAAATTTTCTGGAGGAGCATGCCTTTGGACCCCACTAGAAATATTTGGAAAACACCCCACCACCTAATCCTGGCTATGCCCCTATATTTCCTATGTTCCTAGGTACCCAGTGCTGGGGGCTGCAGGTGCCTTGATGGCAGGAGATGAGCATGATTGCCACTCCCCCTTGGTCTGTTTACATCTAACAATGTACCTAGGTACCCAGTGTTGGGTGCTACATTTGCCTGGATGGAAGGAGATGAATATGATGACCCCCTTCCCCCAGTCTGTTTCTGTCTAGCATTTCCTATGAACCCAATGTTGGGGACTGCAGCAGTACGGATGGCAGGAGATGAACACGATGGATTCCCCCCCTCCCCCGATCTTTTTCCATCCAGCATTTCCTATGTTCCTATGCACCCAGTGTTGGGGCTGAGATGAATATGATGCCCGCACAAGTCTGTTTTCATCTAGCATTTTCTATGTTGTTATTTACCCAGTTTTAGGGGCTTCAGCTACCTGGATGGCAGGAGAGGAACATGATGCCTCCCCCCGGTCTATTCTCATCTAGTATTTCCCATGTTCCTAGGTACTCAGTGTTGGGGGCTGCAGCTGCCTGGATGGCAGGAGAGGAACATGATGGACTCCCCCCCCCGGCAGTTCTCATTTAGTGTTTCCTATGTACCCAGTTTTGGGTCTGTAACTGCCTGGATAACAGGAGTGGAACATGATTCTGTTCTCATCTAGCATTTCATATATCTCTATGTGCCCAGTGCTGGGGTCTGCAGCTGCCTGGATGGCAAGAAATGAGCATGAGGGCTCCCCCAGTCTGTTTTCATCTAGCATTTTCTTTGTACCAGTTATACGGGCTGCAGCTGCCTGGATGGCAGGAGAGGAAGCGATGGACCCCTCTCCTGTCTGTTCTCATCTAGTCTTTCCTATGTTTCCATGTACCCAGTTTTAGAGGCTGCAGCTGCCTAGATGGCAGGAGTTGAACATGATGGACCCCCACCTTGGTCTGTTCTCATCTAGCATTTCCATTTTCCTAGGTACCCAGTGTTGGGGGGCTGCAGCTGCCTGGATGGCAGGTAATTAATATTATGGACCCCCCTCCCGGTCCATTTCCATCTTGCATTTCCTGTTTCTAGGTACCCAGTGTTGGAGGCTGCACTGCCTGGATGACAGGAGATAAACACGATGGAACCCCTTCCTGGTCTGTTTACATCTATCCTTTCCTATGTACCCAGTACTGGTGGCTGCAGCTGTCTGTATGGCAGGAGATGACCATGATGGACCTCCTCCCCATGTCTGTTTCCATCTAGTATTTCCTATGTTCCTATGTATCCAAGCTTGGGGCTGCAGCTGCTTGGATCCAGGAGATGACCACAATGGACCCCCTCCCCCCGGATCTGTTTCCATCTAGCATTTCCTATGTTGCAGTGTATCCAGTATTTGGGGCTGCAGCTTCCTGGATGACAGGAGATGAACACGATGGACCCCCCTTGTCTGTTTCCATCTATCATTTCCTTGGTACCCAGTGTTGGGAGCTGCAGCTGCCTGGATAGCATGAGAGGAACACAGTGCTTACTCCTCCTGGTCTGTTTTCATCTGTCATTTCCTATGTTCCCAGAGTTGGGGGCTGCAGCTGCCTGGTTGGCAGGAGATGAACACGATGCCCCCCCCCCGACCTTTTTACATCTATAATTTCCTATGAGCCTATGTATCCAGTGTTGGGTGCTAATGGCATGAGACCAACATGATGACCCTCTTAGTCTGTTTTTCTCTAGCACTTCCTATGTGCCCACAAACTAATTGCTTAGTCAGGGTGGCACTGCCATCTGAGTCATTTACACATCCCATAGTAATAACAACTGCTGTGCTCTTCATCAAGACATTCTTCTGACATCTGTCAAGTGGAAGGGAAATAATCCTTCTTGGCCCTGTCTTATTTTCCTCAGCTCGACCATATTGTGAGGGACTCCATCAACCTACTAATCTCAAATGAAATATTTTGAGGGTATAATGTTTATGAAGCAATTTTTTTCAATTAAATCTTTTCCTAAATGATTTGGTAATTTAAGTGATTCTAAAAATCTACGTTCATCTAAGGCAATGTCTTAGCAAACTCAAATATGTAAAATTATATGCCTCTTATTGTATATACTGTTTCTAAACTTGCAATCTATGTACTCTAGTGTGTTCTCTGTATATTCATTATTATATATCTTGTCATTTCTTGCAATCTTGTATATCTGATGTGGAGCTTTTGCAAAGGAGTCCTTGACTCAAAGGTTGTAATTCCGATTCCTTCAGTAAAGAAATAAATTAAAATAGGATCTCATGCCTTCTGTATGGCTGCTCCAGCGTATTGGAACAAGCTACCTGGGACCATTCAAAGGTCTTGTTCTTATGATGTATTTAAAAAAAACTTGCATCAATGTTTGCTGTCTCAAAATGTAACTGTGTATGATATGTTTTGCAAGCTATTGTATTTTTTGAAACTGTCTGTATTTTATGCTTGCCATGTTTTTGGCCTTGGTTGAGCCTGAAAAAGGACCTTTGATTCAATTGTTGCTACCAGGTAATTACATTTCTTTTTTTTTTTTAGCTTTTTATTTATATCATTCACTTTTTTCTCTTTCTTTTTTTTTTACACATACAATCCATACATACACAGGAAACATATTTACATGAATAGGTGTCAGAGTTAATTATATTAACACAGTACTTAAAGACACAGGATCTGCATTATCCTTTTTTATTCATAGTCTAAGGAGGAGACTGTTGTAATTACTGATATCTTAAATCCATATTCCAGTTTATCTCCTATGACTCCAATTAATATCAACCACCCTAGGGGTTAACACTTCTCCCTTCCCTTGTAATTCCTTCCATTCCATTCCATTCCCCCTCTATTTATTATCATTCCCTTGCTATTTTATTATTTACAAGGCACAAATGTGGGAACATACTTCATGATGTATAATACCCATTGTCTCCATCTTATTTCAAATTGTAGTGTCATATGACGAGTCCATGCCGTAATTGTTTCCATCTTATAGATCTCATTCATGAGATTTTGCTATTCCTTAATTGTTGGGATGTCTGTTGACAGCCAATGCCTTGTTATTTTTTTTTTTGCTGCTAAGACACTGATCAACCACAGAGACCCCAAGCTACTATCCTTTTGCCCAATTGCGTTTTGTGAAAAGAAAAATAGCTTCTCCGTAATTATCACTGGGGCGGAGTACACTTCTGTTAGAGCCTCCTGTAACTCCCTAAGGAATATCTGGAGTAGTAGGCATGCCCAAAATATATGCCCATGTGTAGCGGGGGAAAAACCACAACTCCTCCAACAAAGACTGTTCCCTACTGGGTTGTATTTGCATTGTTTTGCTGGAGTTCTGAAGAATCTGACTGAGACCTTCCAGCTGAATTCATTCCAGTAAGGAGAGTTCGTAACTACATGTATTAGTTTAAGGTGTTTAGACCATACATCCTCTGTGATCTCTATTTCTAAGTCTGATTCCCATTTTTGTTTTATATATTGTATTGAGTCCCTTTTCATGATCCTTAAGGCCTTGTAGGTGTGAGAAATCAAGTGGGATAGAGGGGCCTCGCCCTTCAAGGCTCTTCTGATAAGATCTACTATAGGGGCGTCATAATTCTGTATTAGTTCTCCCTGCAGTAATTTTTTAACAAAGGCGGCTGCCTGCATATATCTAAATCCATCCTGTGCAGGTAAGCTATATCTACTGGATAGAGACTCAAAGTCTCTTAAAGCGCCCTTCTCTAATAAATGCCAGAGACTGATGATGCTCTGTTTCTCCCATCTCCTAAAACCCAAATCCATAGAGGCTGGAATAAACTGCGAATTTCTAGCAAATGAGAAGGTCAGGTCTTTGGCCCCCCGAAACTGTTTTCCTGAGATTAATCTGTACCAACATCTGAGAGTGTTGTAAGTATATGGGTTATCAGGTAAATTCTCTAATGAGAGGCTGGGAGAGGAGAGAATGATATGGTAAGGACTGGTTATATCTTCAGCCTTCACCTCCAACTCTCTCCACTTCGCATAGTAAGATTTGTGAAGCCATAGAAATATAGTCCTTAGCTGGGCCACCAAGTGGTAACCTTCAAAATCGGGGAGTGCCAGACCACCCTCCCTCTTTGTCAGCTGAAGGGTGGACATCCTTAATCTTGGGCTCTCATTGTTCCAGATATATCTGGACATTTTTTTATTTAATTCTGAGAATAATTTTTCTGGGGGGTTTATAGGCAGGGACTGTGACAGGTACAAAACCCTAGGAAGTAAATTCATCCTAACTACTTCGATCCTTTGTATTAGGGAAATCGGTAGAGTCCTCCACCTCTCAATATCCCTATTTATAGAGTTCAAGAGAGGAGCATAATTATGGTCATACGGTTTCCCTGGTTCCAAAGTTAGGTTAACTCACAGGTATTTTAAAGAGCTCAAACTCCACCTAAATGGGAACTGTGCAATTGTTGTTTGCGAAGGGGTGTAGTTCAATTGGAGAACTTCAGTTTTATGTGTAGTCAGTTTGTATCCCGCTACTTTGCTAAAAGTCTCTATTAATTCCTACAACGGCAGAAGAGATTTCTCAGAGTTAACCAAGTACACTAGTAAATCATCAGTGTACAGTGCAATTTTGTGTATTTCTCCTTCTATTTCTATTCCTTCTATATTTCTTTCCTGTCTTATTGCCTGCGCCAAAGGTTCTAAATATACTGCAAAGAGCAAGGGGCTAAGGGGGCATCCCTGTCTTGTACCTCTCATTAAATTAATTGGGGGAGCCACAGCTCCAGTTATACGAATATAAGCCTTCGGGCTTTCATATAGGACTTGAATGATTTCCATAAATGGGCCTGTAAACCCAAAGGCTGCCATGGCTGCAAATAGAAACGGCCATGCCACACAGTCAAAGGCCTTCTCCGCATCCAAACTCATTAACAGAAAGGAGGCCTTCGACCGTGCGGCATGGTGCAGCACTTGCAGAGTCCTCTTAATATTGTCCTGAGTCAGTCTCATGGGGATAAAGCCACATTGACCATGGTTAATAATAGTAGGGAGAATTTCCTCTAATCTTTGTGCAAATATTTTCGTAAAAATCTTATAATCTGTGTTTAAAACTGAAATTGGCCTATACGATGGACATAAAGTCTGGTCCTTTCCTGGCTTTGGTACACTGGCAATTATAGCATACTGCCACGATGGGGGCATAGGGTCTCCTTTTATAAGGCTATTACATGTTTTCAGGAGCGTAGGCTGTAGCAACTTCCTGAATTGTTTAAAAAATTCTCCAGAGTATCCATCCGGACCTGCACTTTTCCCTGCTTTTAAGTTACGAATTGCCATTTCTAGTTCGAAATCTGTAATTGGTGCCTCCAATACTGATCTCTGCGTTTCTGTAATCTTGGGGAAGTGTAAACGATTTAAGAAAGCTTGAATCTCCTCACCCTATACTTTATTTTCAGGGTCGTAAAGTCTTGAGTAGAACTGTCTGAAAGTCTCACTAATCTCTTCGGGGTCAGCTGTTTTACGGGCCAACCTATCTGAGAATATCTGGGAGATCGAGGATTGGTTAGTTCTTTGCCTGATTCTATGGGCTAAAATCCGGGTGGCCCTTGGGTCTCCCTCATAATATTTCTGCTTAAGGAATTGGAGGGCCTGTTCTGAGGTAAGTACATTTCAAAATAAAATAAAGTCTTATATCTATATACTGATGTTAAGTAGCAAAGTCCAGTGCGAGACATTTATAAAGCTGGGACAACCAACTCCCTGGTGCTTTGTGGCACATTTCTCTTTCTTCATGGGGAGGAGCTGGGGTAATGATGAGTTGTACTTAAGCTTCAAATTGAAATAAAATTTAAATCAATATATTCATTTTCAAACAATGTACACAATTTCAGTGTACTCTATGAATGTTAAAGGGACACTGTCAATGCCCTTTGGCCTCATAGTGTTCCTAGTATGAAAACGCATGCACTGACTGGCCACATTCTGTATGACTGCTGCTGTAGCTTGTAGTATAATTTTGATTCTTTCTTTCTCTTTTAAAAGTGAAAGCCAGACTGTGCACCATACTGGTGTCACCATACAAAAAGGTGTTTGTTTACAGTTGTTGATTAACTTCCACTGCATTTTTCCTGGACTTTGGAACACCTTGATAGAGTCTAGATACTCATGATGCAGTGGGAGGAGAGGAGACTATTTCATCATGAGTGGCTGCACAGTTTGGGGATTTCTAATTTTCAGGAAGTATGCAATAAGAGTAGGTCAAGGATTTCAAAAAATCAAGGCTGGATATAACTACACAATTAGCATGCATTCCTGTTCCACTAAGAAAGGAAGCAGATAAAACAACCACACTTCAGAGAAGGTAAGCAATCAAAAAATGTGGATATTCAACTAGAAATAACCCCTTAAATAATGTCAATAAATCCTTACATAAATTTATCAAAATTAGACATCAGGATCTCAGAAAACATTCCAAATTGCTGAGGTTTTCCCTCAAACAATTGTCTAGTATCAAACTGGAGCTAAATTATGTGAAGAACTGGTATAGATGCCACTTCCCTCCATACTTCAGTGTGCATGTATTGGGCATCCAGTCACTGGATCTTTCTTAAATTCATGATTGGAGGCCAGTGCTCCACCAATCATATTCTTTCCTTGAACAGTGGAGTTTATACTGTCAAGGAACTATTTCCTGTATGGTAATACTTTTTATCTTCAGCAATGCGGTACAGCTATAGGTAAGAAGATGGCCTCCTTCTGAGCCAGGAGGTCCACAACAGCAGCCCAGAAGATTTGTTCTTTTTAGGAAATGTCCAAAAACAAGAGGTGGAGATGAAGTCCAAATGTTACTTAAGAAAGAGGCCAGATGGATTTATACATTGAATGTTTTGCAAAGAAATTTGCTACTGCACCAGTTAGGGTTCAAGTTAATACCACAAAAGTAGGGAAATGTGGTGTTAGGGTTTCAACCCTAATTCCGTACCCACTCCAAGCAGCAAAAGGACAATACCTCAAATGCAGCAACAGATAGCCATCATTAGATAAGACAAACAACACACAACTGTTTCCAGATGACACAAATGCAGTAACACTGATGTGTTACTTTCACAGATTTATATCTGCATTTGCACATGCAGAGGACTCTTCATATGCACCACACCTGTGTGTGTATATGTCATACAGCATGCATGAATACCCACTGAGGCCTGCGCTTCTGCAGATAGAAGTACTGTTGCAAAGTGGGTATCATAGTTTCAGCAGTGAATCTAGAAATTTTCAGGGAGTTGCAGTTTTGTCTAGGGGTTGGCACTTTCCCCAAAAAAGTAAACTATTACCTTTGAAAGCTCAGATTAGGTTAAAACATCTACTTTTTCTAGCCTGGGGGGGTGCTACCTTACTACATAGATGGATCGGCTAGTGCATGGTTTTCTACATGCAGCTGTATAAGTGCAGGCCCCATAGGGCCTGTCCTTCTGCAGCCAGAAGTCAGTGTGCATGCCTTCCACCTGTGTCTGAAGAAGTGCAGACCCCTCAGGGGCATGCCCTTCTGCAAGCAGAAGTACTGTTGCAATTGTGGTATCAAGGATTTCGTGGCAGCTGCACTTCTGGAGCCAGAGGTTGGTGTGTATGTTTTACACTTGCAGCTGCTGAAGTGCAGGCCCTCTGCAGACAAAAGTGCATGTGTGTGCTACAGTGTGGATGAGTACCCGTGTCTGCCGAAGCACTGGCCCCTTGTGGACCTTCATTTCTGCAAACAAAAGACCTCTTGGAATTTGGGGATCATGAATTTGTATGTGTGGCTGCAGGGGCCTGTGTTTCTGCACACAAAAATAGTGTTGTAATTTTAGTATCCTGTATTTCTATTTGCAGCCAGAAGTGAGTGTATATGCCTTGTGGTATGTGTACCACAGGTGCAAATTCACAAAGGCGTCAGTGCTGCTGCATTTGTGCCATCTGAAAACAATTGTATGTTGTTTGTCTTACCTGATGATGGCTGTCTGTGGTTGCGTGTTTGATCTGATCCTTTTACTGATTGGGGTAGGCGGGGAGTTAAAGTTGGAGCCCTAATGCCACATTTCCTTACTTTTGTGGCATGAAGTTGAACCCTAATTGGTGCATTAATGCAGATATACAAACAGATGCACAGAAGGTGATGGCAGATAAGGACTGTGTGGCCCGCCTAGTCTGCCCCTTTTCCCTACCTAATGCATTACCACAGACCCTAGTTGATCTGAAACTTACCCTCTCTTTCCTATTGCTAGAGTACTCTTATGTCTATCCCATGCATTCTTGAATTCCCCTACTGTTTTTGCCACTATTCATTCAGTGAAAAAGTACTTCCTTATGTTGCCCGTGAGCCTACCCCCCAGCCTCATATCATGCCCTCTTGTTCTTGTACACCTTCGTTTCTGAAATATGCTACCCTCCTGTACCTTGTTTGTACCCCTGATGTACTTGAATGTTTCTCTCTCCTCTCCTCCAGGGAATACATGTTGAGGTCCTCTAGTCTTTCCTCATATGACTTTTGGTGCAGTCTTTGCACCATTAATGTTGTCCTTCTCTGGACTGCCTCTATTTGGTCTATGTTCTTCTGGAGATGTGGCCTCCAGAATTGGACACTGTATTCCAGATGAGGTCTCACTAATGATCTGTACAGGGCATAACCACTTCCTTTTTACTGCTGGTGATACCTCTCCCGATGCCCCCTAGCATCCCACTGGCTCTCCCCACAGCCTTCTCACATTGTTTGGTTACCTTTAGGACATCAGATATGATTACCCCTCGGTCCCTTTCTTGACTGGTGGTGTCAGTACCTCCCCTCATCTTGTACTCCTCCCTTGGATTTCTAGGATATGCTACTAAATCCTGACATAGATCTGCCCGACATTTAAAATCCCGGCACCATTTTCCCAACTTTACATTTTCCCGACACTAAATTAGCCTGACATGGGAAATCCTGACTGCACTTCGCACCATCCGACTTAACATGTTAAAGCAAGAATTTAAAATTACATCTGACGGAATCATTTAAACCAAGACAAGTGACTACAGACATTAAAAGGTACACTATTAATTGACCTTGCAGTGGACTCTCACAGTACAGCAAAGTGTGAACACCATGTATGCCTAATAAAAAATGCAAACAAAATGGCAGCTGAAATG
This sequence comes from Neoceratodus forsteri, assembly GCA_016271365.2. Classification (NCBI taxonomy): domain Eukaryota; kingdom Metazoa; phylum Chordata; order Ceratodontiformes; family Ceratodontidae; genus Neoceratodus; species Neoceratodus forsteri. Next base: position 72,407,660 of record CM028136.1, read on the forward strand.
GAGCACCACAGTCAGTCACACTATAAACATGAACCCAAGAACATTGGATTATGAGATGCTGGTATTTTCTACAGTGATCTGGTGACCTTTAGAAAATGGGCCATTGAAAGGTATAGAGTTGCTTATAGATTGATGTACAAGATAAGTAGTTTTTTTTTCCTATGCAAGCAACTCTGGAATAGCCCTGGTAAAGCTCTGCCGTCCTTTCTTCACCTGACTTGCATGCTGATGGAGATTGGGGTGTTTCGGCGCTCATCTTGCTGGCTCCCCTTACGGTGTCCTGGCTGACTGTCCTTGGTCTGTGCTCCTTGTGTTCTGCTTCCCATCTCCCTCACTTTCCATCTGAACCGGCTGTCACTCTTGCTGGTAGGGTATAGTTGCCCCAGACCTGTGGATGGTTCTTTGGATCCTTCCTGTTGCCTTCATGCTCTGGATTCTCTCTCCTTAGGGATATGGGATGGGGATGCTCTCTCCTCGGGGATATGATGGAGGCCCATTTTCCTGCTCTGGCTGCCTTTCTACCTTCAGCTATCCCAGTGCCCCTTCTGCCCGCTTTTGTTCAGAAACAAAATTCAAAGAAAGTCGCACTTGTTTTGCCACAAAAAGTGGCTTAGAAAGGTGCCCCAATGAAATAAAATTATTGGAGCTGAATGCACTTCACAGAGACTCGTGCAGAGTGGTAAGGTGTTCCGCTACATGTGCACACCTCGCAGGTCAGCAAGGTGCAATCCAGAAGTGAAGCAGGCACTCCAGAGGTTCAGTAAATAACCCAGTCGGGATTTCACAAGTTGGGCTAATTTTATGTCGGGCAAATGCAAAGTTGGGCAAACGGCGCTGGGATTTTCAGTGTTTGGATTCCATACTGATCCTGATTTCTGTGCCCCAAGTGCATGACTTTGCACTTCTTTGCATTGAATCTTAGCTGCCATACACTCAACCACTCCTCAAACATGCTTAGGTCCTTTCTCATTTTTTCCGCACACCCCAGTGTCGACCCTGTTGCAGATCTTAGTGTCATCTGCAAAGAGGCATACCTTCCCCTCCAGCCCCTCTATTGTCACTTATGAAGACATTAACGAGGACTGGCCCCAGCATGGATCCCTGTGGCACCCTGCTGATCGCCCCCCTCTCCTCAGATTGAATGCGATTTACTACCACCCTCTGTGTCCTGTTACTCAGTCAGTTTCTGACCCAGTTTACCACCTTTGGGCCCACTCCTAGGCTGCCCAACTTATTTATCAACCTCCTATGTGAGACAGTGTTGAAGGCCTTGTTCAAATCTAGGTAGGCCACATCCACTGCCCCTCCTCTAGCTACCTCCCTGGTCACCGAGTCAAAGAAATCTGTCAGATTTGTTTGGCAAGACATTCCCACTGTGAATCCATGCTGCCTTGGATCCTGTGCTTCACTGGATTCAAGAAATAAAACAACCCTTTCCTTTAGCAGTGACTCCATTAATTTACCCACCACTGAGGTCAGGCTGACTAGCCTGTAGTTACCAGCCTCCTTCCTGTTCCCACTTTTGTGGAGAGAGACATTTGCCCTCCTCCAGTTTTTTTTTACAAAGAATTTTCTTTCTTAATGAAATAGCAAATCATATTCTCTTTCACACGGGTCCCTTTGGGACCTGCATGAACAGATGCAGGTGCACAGGGCCCTCTGTCTGTCTATGGATGTCAAGAATGTGTGGGTTTGTCTGGGTCTGTGAGTCTGTCTAGTAAAAGTGCAGGGCCGCTTCCATTTGGTGACAGATACAGACACACAGGGAAAAGAGTCCATCTGTCAGCTGGGGTCGGTCAGGGGTAAGGGGGCAACAGACTTCTAGGAAAACATAAACTGAACTTACAAGCTCAAATGGGCAGACTGGGTGGGCCATAGGCCCTTATCTGCCGACACTGTCTATGTATCTATGATGCACAGGGCTCTGTATCAGCCATGGGTGTGCACAGAAAATGTTAGGGGTCTAAAGGTGTTTCTGACCTCGAAACTTCATGCAAACCAACATTTTCTATGTGACCCCAAAAAATCAATTTTGCATCCAGACATTGGTGCGTATATCTTACGCTGGTGCTGAAGAGTACAAAAGTCCTGTTGTAATTTTGGAATCATGGATTTCATGACAGCTGCACTTTTGCAGCCAGAGGTCATTGTGTATGCACATGTAAAACTGTGACCATGGAACTCAATTTGATTTTAGCATGGAAAATTTAAGGTTCTCAGAACATATCTGACCCCAAAAATCCATTTTCCATACACATGGAAAATTATGACCCAAAAACTCAACTCTCAACGTACACAGAAAATGTTTGGGCCTCAGGATGTGTCCAACCCCAGAACTCCATTTCCCCATTTGCATGAAAAATATTGACTGGAGAACTGGATGTCCCATATGCACAGACAATTTTAAGGCTCTAAGGATGTCTCTAACCCCCAAAAAAATCCATTTGAAATTTTTTGGTTTGACTCAAAAATTCAGTTTGTAGTGCAAGCCAAAATTTTTGGCGCCAACTGAAGATTCAATTTATCATATGAATTCTAATGTTCAGTGCAAACTTAAATTTCAGTTTTCAGTGCAACCCAAACTTTTGTGTATAAACCAGAAACACACCTAATGAACTGAAAAAATGTCTGACAAATAGAAAATCAGATGATAGCCATGACAAAGTCTCAAAATACTATTTCTGACTCATTTAAAAACAAAAGGAATGGCGATCCCATTTAGCAACATTCATGGTGTTTTTTTTAAATGTTTATTTTTATGGTTTGAGGGAATTTTTGTTTACCAAGATAAAAAAAAAACAAGATGGCGGCCACCTTGAACTGAATAAACATTTTCGGTTCATGAGAGCCATTTTGGGTTCATGACAACTAAGTGATTTGAACTGAAAATGCTCTTGCAAACTGAAAATTTACATTCGTATCAGAGGCTCATCCTAAAACTCTACTGAGCATACCTGGAAAAAAAACGTATAACTCTGGAACTGATTAATACCTTTTCACAATACCTTTGAAAGGCACTACCTTGGCACAGGCTGCTTCTACCCTGTCTACAGACTCCATGGGTGGGGGCACTCAAGAGGGGTTTGAAGACTCATCTTTTTAAACAGACATTTCTGGACTAATTGCAGCTGTTTTTAAGTTTGTATTTATCATTATTTGCATTTAATTATACTCAGTGTTTTAATTTTATTTGTGTAACCCTTTACAGTTTGAGTTATATATTGTCATTGTTTACTTTTCCTGTTTTTGACTCCTGCAAAGCACCCAGAGCCTCTGGGATTGCATGCCATATAAACACATTTTACTTACCTACCTACCCTAAAAGTTTTGTATAACATTGTGTACTGTTTAGGCTGTATGTGACAGTAAAACAAAATTAAAAATTATGAAGTATGTGAAGAACATTGTATTTGATTGAAAACTGACGTTCTGTACCTCAGAAACTGCACAAGATGCTGTCACAAAACTTTTCACATCTTGAGACCCTACTAGCCAGATTGCACATGCTAAATTGTGGGCTATTTCATTGAACACTGCCAATGTTATTAAGGTGCAAAAATTGAGGATTAACATTGAACACCTTACTCAATGGCACTATCGCACCAGTATAGTACTTTCTCACCAAAATGCCTCAGTGGAAAATTTGATTTGCTTAATTTTCTTTAAATTCTCAAAACCCCTTAAAAACTAACTAAACAATGAAACCTTAAGAATTCTTTCTATAATGGATTGCAGTATTAATCATTAATGTTGAGATAACTATTTTTTTTGTGCTGGGAATCTCCTATCTTTACATTCTGTACCTTTGTTTACAAAATCATAGATGAACACTTACACTTTATTATTTTCCTTTCTCGGTCTTGTCTCTTCATAGATGGGCTTTCTAGATATGTACCATCACTGCACGAATCTTGAGTGACTAATTTGAAGAGGAACACTATAAAAATATCTTGTTGAATCTGGTAGATACTATATTGCAAGGTCATCAACATAGGTTTTGATTGAGATAATTGTTGGTACAGTTTGACAGTTTAATTATTATATGTGTGAGTATTATTTGGCAGTGTAATTATTATCTGCGTGAGTGTCAGTTTGGTACATTAAAGGTGCTAAAAATGCAGCAGATTAGATTTGTAATAATTGCATGAAACTAGAAAAAGTGTGTTTATTCTTAGACAGAACAACCACTAGTATCTTCTGATCCAGTTCCAAAAGTAATCTTTATGATATTTTATGAAGCTTGAAATTATATTTTGGAAGCTGTGACACTTGAATATTTAGGTATAAAAACTTAGCATTTTAAAAGAAAGCTTGGAGTCCAACCAACATGTATACTGTGTATCCTAACAATACCATTCTCATGTGTCACTACATGTTTATACTTGTCTATAATACTGTATATTGTTAAAACTAACAGGACATAGGACTTTAACAAATTTAGTGAAACATTTTGTTTTTATATATCAATAAAGGGTAGCAGAAACAATATCTTACATTAATGTCAACTTAGCTGATTTCAAGCTTTCATTTAAAAAAATTAATTTCTCACCTTACTGGTTCCAATGTTATCCACTTTTAATATTTATTTATAAACATATTATATTTATAACTATAAGAAATTATGTTTTGAAAGGTCTAACTTTGGAACCTCTGAGGCTAGAAACGTAATTTGTTTTTTTTTTGTTGTTTTTTTAACTTTTTGTTTCTGGATTTTTACAATGAAAAGCAACGTGCACACACAAAAGCAGTATGTCAGCCAAAAACAGGTTTCAGACATTATCTAGTCAGAGCAAGTAATAGACAATAATAAGAAATAAGCCTACTCAGATAAAGATATCCACCTCAGAGTAGTTTAAGGAGTCAAATAGTCCAGAGAAGTAAATCCATAGAAAATTATGCTCTCACCACAGAAAGCAATGTTTACAGTCAATGTATCACACTTCTTCCCCCATCGCAGATATCAGAAAAGTAGGGGGAGGCTGGATCTTTGTAATTAAAGCACATATATAGGTAGAGAATATCTGTATTCAGTTAAGTTAATCTAGAGCTTGGCACTTCCAGGTATCTACAAGAGACATCATGCTGGAGAATGGGTGGCTACAAGGATATTTAGAAGTCCACAAACTGAGCAACGTACCACAGTACACTGAACCTATTAAAATAGTCTCAATGCAAAAGTAAATAACACATCAGGCAATCTAACAAGTAAGCCCTAATGCAGAACTGTAACAAACAGCATTTAAATCTGAATACCTGCAGTAACGGTAAAACATGGAATGCCAGTGGCTGTATACCTACAAACTGAGAACTCTGGGGACCCAAATAAATGTTCAAATAAACTTAGCTCAGCACATGAGCCTCTGGTGTCAGTCACTCAAGGCCATCCTCTAGCTCAGCCTCCCAATGCCTCACAGTCCAGTTGAGAGAGTATTTCGTCACTGAAGCTGGATGCTGCTTCTGGGTCTGTAAAGATGTGAGCCTTCTGTTTATGGGTGATCTGTAATTGGGCCAGGAAAAGCAACAACTCCATCACTCCCTTTTCCAATAAGCTCTTTTTGATCAGCTGCAGATTTTTCTTTGTTTCTTGGATTTGTGAAGATAAATCCTTAAAAAAACCCAACCCGCTTTCTTCCCATATAGTGTCTTCCTTGTGACGTGCAGCTTTCAGTAGTGGGATCCTGGCCTCCGGCGTGGAAAGGGTTGGCAGCTGCTGTAAGTGGTTGATCGACAGAGCTGCCTCATGGTCGATGTTGGAGTGGAATAACGAAGGCCTGTACCACTTGAATTCCCAAGTCTCTAGAAAGCAGAGCTAAATCATCAAAGATCATTTGGTCCCGAGAGGCCAATATCTTCAATCGGGCCACAAATCACGAAGGGTACCCAAAAATGTGCACATTGCGTTGTTGCTGACCATTTTCTAGTGTTTCTACCTTGGCCCATAGTTAATCCATGTCCCGGATTATGCCAGCGCTAACTTCGGTCTGACACTCAAAAGTAACAGCGAGTTCTGATATCGCTAATTTGTTTTCATTGGTTTTAGCATCCAGATCAGTAAGTTTTTGTTCCAAGGAGGCCAACCTTTTATTAGTTTCATCCCCAGTCAAATTTGTTTTTAATTGAAAGCTTGGAGTCCAGACATTAAGAATTAGCTCTGTCAGTACTGCTAGTATGTGTTAATACTATAAATGATATGGCAATTAAAACAAAAATTACAACTTAATTTTCAGTCACCCTCTACCCATAATCGGGTTGTGAACATTTCCTGCTCCCCCTAGCAGCACCCCCACCTTGATTTCATGGGCCTCACTTGTGAAAGTGTTAGCAGATTATAATTATTTAATTGGTATATTCTTTGCTCTGTGTCTGTAGCTTATAACTAACTCCACATTTGTAATCCTTTTTAGTCTTTCTGAGATTTTTGCACTAAACGTTTTCACTCAATTACAAATACAAAGTGACATTAGGATCAAAGGATGAGCACTCTAAACAACACCTGAACCACAATTTAGAATGGCTTCTGTAATTCCTATGTTAATTCACAACCTAATTTGTTTTCCACCCCCCCGCATGCTCGCCGGTTCCCCAATCCTTCGGGCTCCACAGGCTCTCTCCAGCCCCACTGTCCTTACCCAGCCCTCCTCTGGTCCTCATATGGCAGCCGATTCCCGGGATATCCTGGCATATCCCTTCGCTGGACGGGTCCCCCTCCTGTGAGGGGGAAGGCACTGGGGAGATGGGATGGCCTCACCACTCACTACTAGGGCCCGGGGATGCTGCTGGGGAGCGGGAGGCCCTGGGAAGGCACTGGAGGCACGCAGGGAACAGAGAGCCATCATCCGGTGGCCAGCAAGCAATTTTTCCCTTTTTCTTTTTTTTTATAATTCAAAGTTTTTTAATTTTCTTATACACATATAAGAGCAGCACCAAACTCAACTGATAGAGATACACAAAGATAAGCTCGAAGAGCTTTAAAAAAGGCTGCTCTCCCCATACCCAACCCCCTCCTCCCTGCCCTGCTCTCCCCCAGCACAGCTCATATTATCCAAAGTGTGCATCAGCCGAATCTGTGTAATTACTTAAAAAGTAGTCTAAGCACAGAGCAGCGTGTAAAAAGGATCCCAAATTTGTTTGTATCTGTTCAATTTATTGTTTAGACTAGCCACCATTTTCTCCATCCTGAGGTTAGCCAAGATTTCTTTAAAACATTCCGTAAAAGGGATATCTACATCGTCCTTCCAGTGTCGAAGAATAACCTTTTTGACTGATAATGAAATTAAAGCCATATAATACCTTCTTGATGAGACAGGAATGGAAGTGTAATCCCCTAACAAGCACACTTCCGGGGTGAAAAGATCGGAGAGGCCCAAGAGGGGGCCCATCCTCTGCTGGATGCTTCCCCAAAGGGCGGAGACTTTCGGTCATGACCAAAATATGTGGTAAAGCGTACCTTCCTCTTGCCCACATCTGGAACAGGAAGAAGAATCAACAAGACCATACCTATGCAATTTTTGGGGAGTGTAATATATGTTGTGTAAGATATGGAATTGTGCTAAACGTAATCTATCCTGTGTAATATATTTGTGAGAGTTTACCCACAGTGCGGTCCAATCTATCTCCAAGTCAGGAAAGTACGTTGCCCAGTATGTCCTTGGCATAAGCACCTCTGGATATTTGCAATTATATAACCTTTTATAAACATCAGATATCGAATTATGACTGCCCATCAATGAGAGCAGTGTGTCCTGGAACATTTTCCTACCTCCATGAGATGGGGCCGGCCCAAACTCTTTTATTAGCAAATGCTTCAGCTGAAAAACCATAACAATAGATTTGGTGGGTATGTCAAATCTGTTCAATATAGTAGTAACTGAGAGCCATGAGCCATCCTGAGCCACCAGTTGAGCAAGCTTGACCGTACCCAATTAGACCTGATCGGCTTATTACCGATTTTTTGATTAAGATTACCCCCAACGGGTTGGGCTAAGTCGGCTGTCTGATTATATTCCATAAATGAGCGTATCTGGGTGTGCATTCTAACTGAAATCGCCAGTGGGGTAGATTTCAATGGGGGGGGAGGACATTCAGCCTTATATGGAGCAACGATGTTGGTAACAGGCCACTCTGCTTAATTGTGGATAGCTCTATTTTAAGCCAGATAGGAAACCCACCCTCTGAGTCAGGTTCTCCCACACTATCCACCCATTTCAAATATTTCACCATATGGTTCACCCAGTAGTAGACGATCAGGAATGGGAGGCGAAGACCCCCTTTATCCTTGGGAGCCGCCAGCTTGTAGAAAGCCATCCTGGGTTGTCTTTTGGCCCAAATAAATTTTGTTATCAATGTGTTAACTTTGCAAAACCATGAAATGGGAATCCAAATATTGAGCAAATACAGTGGGTAAAAGATCCTAGGGGAAAAATTAATCTTGATAAGATTCACCCAACCCCAAAGTGAGATAGATAATTTGGACCATCTATCCAAGTCAGCCTCTAAAGTTTTAACTAACTCGTCCAGATTCAGTTTTTGAAGCCGGGCCGGGTCCCTCGCCACTTGTATACCTAAATATCTTAGGGAGTTCGGTGCCCAGGACATATCACTTTGAATAACAGATGACTTAACCACTCTATAATTAAGTGGGAACACCAGAGCTTTATCAATATTCAATTTGTAATTGGAGAGGTTAGCAAATTCACGCACCATCAGGAGTAAGACCAGTATCGAGTTATCTGGGTCGGACAACTGCAATAGTAAATTGTCAACATATGCCGATACTTTGACCACATGTCCCTGAACACTCATGCCTTGGATCAGCGGGGAAGACTTCAACTGGCTAATAAGGGGTTCTAGATATAAGTTAAAAAGCAAAAGTGATAGAGGACAGCCCTGCCTGGTCCCTAAATAGAGTGGGAATTTTTCGGAAACCACATCATTGACCATTACTCTGGCTGAGGGGGCGCTATAAAGGGTTTTAATCCAATTTTGGAAAAGTTCCGGGATCTTCTAGGCATTAAGGGCCCTAAATAAAAAGTTTCAATTCACCCTGTCGAACACCTTCTCTGCATCCAAAGAGACAAGCACCGCTGGGTAAGGGGCATCTCTGGTTGTGGAGAGAACATGTGACAGGGTTCTGAGATGATCCAAGGAGGAACGTCCTTTCATGAACCCCACTTGATCTGGCCCGAACAGGTCAGGTATCACAAATGCCAAACGATCCGCCAGTATCTTGGCTAATATTTTAATATCTTGATTCATCAGGGATATGAGGCGGTAACTCACAGGTAATCCCGGGTTCTTCCCAGGCTTTAAACTTAAAACAATCAGGGCCTCCCACAAAGTGGGATCAGTTTGGGCACCAGATAATATATACTGAAATAGGGGCATTAACAGGGGAAGCAATTGGTCTAGGAATTTCTTATAAAAATTTGCAGAGAAACCATGAGGACCAGGTGATCTGTCAGAAGGGAGTGCCTTAATAACCCTAGAGACTTCCTCAGCCGTTATTGGAGAGATCAATCAATTCTGCTGGGGCTCCAACAAGGGAGATAGACCAGAGGTCTCCAAGTAATTATCTATACTGGCATCAGATACCAGATTTCCTTTGGCACTATACAAGCTAGTGTAGTACCTCTGAAACTCTAAAACTGTCTCTTCTGAAGTTGTCATCAGTACATTATTTGTTTGAGAGCGTATCGCCACTATGTGCCTATTCGCCTCCATTTGCTTCATCCTTAATGCCAGCAGCCTCCCCGCTTTTTCGCCCATATCTGAGTATGCTGCTTTAGCTTTAAGGATTGCAAATTCAGCCTTATCTCTTAACAACTCTAGGTAGTCTTCCTTTAGCTTAACCAGTTCCCATTGTTCTGATTCAGAGAAAGATAGGCCTACTCTTGTTTCTTTATACTGAATTTCCCCTAACAGCGTAATTAGCTTCTTACCTTTTTCTTTCTTTCTGTAGGTAGCTATACTGATTAAGACCCCCCTAATAAACACTTTGAAAGCCCCCCATAGCATAGCTGGCCTAGAAGTAGTGCCAGTATTGGTTTCTGCAAATTGCCGTATATGCTCACTAATTATTTTAGCTACGTTATCATCCTTTATCATCTGGTTATTAATCCTCCACCTGAGAGATTTCTTAGGGAAAGAGGATGGTGCTAAATGACATACAACCAATGCATGGTCTGAGGGAGGGCCCGGCTGTATGGAGGCTTCAACTACTCCGGGGAGGAGAGTTTGAGAAAGAAATATATAGTCGATGCGTGAGGCCGTATTATGAACTGGGGATAGAAAAGTGAATTTCTTCTCTGAAGGGTGTAGAACTCTCCAGACATCACACAAGGCATATTGCTCCAAAAGTTCAGATAGGGCCCTCTGAGCTGGGGAGCAACCTCTTCTCATGGATGAGGAGCGGTCCATCAATGGAGCCATAGCAACATTCATATCTTCCCCTGATGACCATTGACAAACCTAAATAGGGATATAGTATATCAATTAACTTCACAAAGAAGTCAGGGGAATCTAAATTCGGGCCATACAGAGTTCCCAACAGGATTTCAATAGCATACAAATGGCAGTGAATAAACAGAAATCAACCCTGCAGATCCCTGAACACTTGCCTCAATACAAATGGGACCTTCTTATTAATCAGTATCAGAACCCCAGCACTATTAGTGGCCCCCTCAGTGGAGAAAACGTGGCCAATCTGCAGGCGCCTCATACAATTGGCTTCTGAGTCTAATAAATGTGACTCCTGTATAACAGCAATATCTATAGATAACAACGCAAGATGCTTAAGGATTTTATATTGCTTAACACGCTGCCTTAAGCCCTTAACATTGCAAGTTGCAAGTTTTATAGTATTAGTAATTCTTACTGATTCTTAAATACACAAGTGCTCAAAGTAATTCTATCGGTAACATGCATCCACGAAGACCCCCATTGAGCTGTGCTGAGGCCCTCCCCCCATAACCCCCACCCTCCTCTTCCCGAAAACAACGTGAACAGACATAGAGACCCCTCCCACCCTCCTCCCCTTCCATTAATAAGTGGAACCTCTTCCCTCCACTCCCCACCCCCAAGGAATGTATTACAAAGGTAAAAAACTAAACATCTGTGCCGAGGTTCCTTAAGCCCTCCTGTCATTGTTACGCAGTGCAGCAAGTCCTGCTGTGATCCACAGCCCTACCCCTCCCACCATCCCAAGACTTACTGAAGCAGCTACACCTCAGGAAAAGGTGTATTCCAATAAATGAGCCTAGATAACAGTCCCTTGAAATAGTCGAACAACACTTTACACAGACCATTAAGATGACCCAGGGGCGGTTATGCTATGAGGCTGCTCTCCATGTGATTGCAAGTTCACTGAACCGCTACCATATGCTTAAATGCAAAAAGAACAGGAATTACTCCCATCTAGAAACGTAAAAATCGTAAAAGAGGCCCCCTAATGGGACCTCCACAACATGGCATTTCACCTTAATAACCATCGCCCTCAAGGTGATTAAACCCTCAGCATCATAGCATAACCAAACCAAAATTAAAGAAGGCTTAATAATGGGGGCAGCACCCATGTAGAATACTGGGCCTGAATACTAAGCCATTATCCACCCGAAAGATTGCGTCAAGAGATGCCCAGCTTTCATGAGATACCTCCCCGAGAGGACCAAATTTAACCAGTCTTTATAAGGTTCTATAAGTCTAGCCAAGAAAAGGCGAACCAGACAGTCTGCATTAAAGTAGATAGAACTTGCTTATAAAACAAGAATTAAATCTTTAAGGTCTTCACTCTCCAGAGCTTCTCTGGTCTTGACTAATCCTCAGTGAATCTCCACCACTCTCTTGTGACTTCACTTAGGCTTAGAAAGGTCGGGATATTCCTTCTGCAGTGCCTTCGTGGCAGATTCAACATCTTCAAAGGATACCTAGGTCCCCGAAGACAATATCTGAGAGCGAGCAGGGTACCCCATGCAGAATTCTATTCCTGCCGCTATAAGCTTAGTCGCAACAAGGTGAAAGAGTGCCCTTCTTTGATGCACCGTAGCCGGGAGGTCTTGAGTTATACGGATTCTCTTGCCTTCCCAGAGGACTTGATCCAGCTCTTTTACCTTTGACAGTAAGTGGTATTTCTCCTGGTAGTTTAAAAGCTTGATCATCAGGGGTCTGGGCTGTTGGCCAGGGTCCGGGATCAGGCGCAGCGAGCGGTGGGCCCTTTCCAACGCGTACAATGGCCCAAAAGGCGAGGGACCAGCAATTTTTTCAAACAGCTGCTGGACGAACAAGACCATATTCTGGCCCTCCTCTTTTTCAGGGATTCCTAGAACCACAATATTGTTTCCTACGGGATCATCCCTCTAGATCCTCGACTTTTTGTTCTAACTTCTTGATGCGTTGCCGGTTAACCACCATGGCATCCTCCGTGCGACTCGCCATCTTCTCTAAAGAGGTAATCCGAGCCTCTGAGTCTGAGACTTTAATAGTTAACTCCTCTAACGCACTGGACATTTTCTTGATCTCAGTTATGATAGATTTAATGTCCTCCCGAAAAGGCTGTAACTCTGCCCGGAATAATTCCAGGGTAAGAGGCATTGTTTCCGGGGCCACCACTTGAGAGGCAGTAACAGTAGTAGTCTTGCCGCTTCCCATCGATTGGCCCTTAGGTCTCTTTCCAGACTTCTCAGGGGAGACAGGCAGGGTGTGTCGGGGCAGCGCAGGTCTAATTTCTGTCTCCATTTCTCAGTGAAAACCGCATACACAGCAATTCTGATACTAGTAACTACTTCTGGAATGAAACAAGCCTTCTTTCTAGGCTAATTTAGTGAAATAAAAGTTTGAGATAGCGGGAGCGGGAGCTTCAGCCAGGCACTGCTACTCAGGCTGCAGCATCACGTGACTCTCCCTTTTTCTATTGGGGGCAGCGTAGTGATGTCATGACATACGCTGATGTCCGCTCCTCCCCCAGTTAGCATTGGGGCTGTGCATCCTGTGATACTCCCAGCCTCTGCTAGGAGCCAGCAGGAGCCAGACCAGTCCCCCTACCCTCCCCCCAGAGAAGGAGAGCTGTCCATGGGATGCTCAATCCTTCTCCCCCCGGCTGGCCCTCCAGTGACCCGTGCTCATTCCCGAACCCGGGTCGCTGGCATTGCAAGTAGAAATCCAACCGCTGCGCTGGTGGGCTGGATCACAACCTAATTTTTTTAATTTTGTGCCTCCATGCCCACTAGCACCCTTCTCCTTCAAGCCACCAACACCTTCCCTTCTACCCACCAGACTCACCCTTGCATCTTCAGCCACCACCGAAGTCCTCCTGCATCTTTCTGTCTCTTGGACTGGCTTGTCCCTGACAGGGGCCTCCTGTATCAGTCATGGAAGGGAAAGACACTTGGAGCCTCCCTCCAGTTGGCTGGCTTGTCCCTAATGGGGGCCTCCTGTATCAGTCGTGAAGGGGAAAGACACTTGGAGCCTTCCTCCAATTGGCTGGCTTGTCCCTGATGGGAGCCTCCTGTGTCAGTCGTGGAGGGGAAAGACACTTGGAGCCTCCCTCCAGTTGGCTGGCTTGTCCTTGACAAGAGCCTCCCTGCTGACTAGAGAAGGTCTGGACAAGCTGGGCAGAGGCTGAGGGGGCAGTGTGGTGCTGACATGCTGGGGGACACGTGGCATGCGAGGGAACTGTATGGCCATCATCCAGTGTGTCATTGGTGTGGAAATTTTCCTACTTTACTGTCCCGCCCATGATCTGCATAGATGTGCACACTGCAGCCAACCTGGGGAGGGGGTGCTTGACAGTGCGAATTCAGTCACGCTGCCCATGGCACCACTACACGCCTCTACCAGGAGCCACTGCAGAGTGATGCAGTGTTCACCCCTCCTCCCCTGGGAAGAGAGCGTCCATTGGATGTACTGGGTCCTCCCTGCTGGACTCCATTCCTGATATCCTGGGTTCAGGGTGTGAATCCAGGGCACCAGTGTGGCAGATGGATCCCCCGTCACCAGCGCCACAGAGCTAGCTTCATGGTCTGATTTTGATCAATTTATGTAAGGATTTATTAGCATTGTATAATGCTAATAGACTACATGGAAATTGTGCACATTGTTTGAAAATTAATTTATCTGTTTAGTTCTGAAGCTCCAACAGAGCACATCACCATCTCAGCTGCACCCCCTGAGGAAATGGCAATGCAGCACGAGGCATTGGGGAGCTGGTTCTCCACTACTTATGGCTCAATAAATTGTACTCAGCCCTTTGCAATTATTGGTTTGTGTGCATCATTTTGTTTTCCATATCTAATATCCTGTTGACAGAACTGCACTGCCTGTATCAGTTGTGTGTCACCTGTGTGCTGCTTTTATTACACATGGGCCACCATACATCAAACTACTCATAAAACATAAACATACTGATAGACTTCTGGTGATGCAGAGACCCAGAATGGTGGCTTAGCCTTCAGCTCTCAGCCCTTCAACTTAAAATCCACAGCAATCCGGAGAATTATACCTCCTTTTTTCAGCGAACTTGGTGGTAATACAATTAGCTTACCTCCAGCGATGGGGCAGACTAAAAAGAAAGGTCCGATGAGCTCCAGAATGGTTGCACAGAGTGAGAGAAGCAGAACTGCCCCCATCCTGAGTCCTGCACCCTCCCGCTCCTTGGTGCTTTTAGGTTTGGGAGAAGAAGTGTTGTGTTCAGATTCAGGCTGTATTGGGACATAATTAGATGCCAGGAAAATATTAAAACTTCTACAACGTATAGATGGTGAACTGACAGACATACAAAAAGATTTCCGGAAGTTAGAGTCAAGAACCACAGCTATAGAAAAACAGGTGGACAATATGCAAAATGAAAGTATGACCTACGGTTGTTCACACGCTTATCTTCACAAAAGAGAAAGAGCTCTTATGGCCAAAACAGAAGATGCGGAAGCACGCCCCCGATGAAATAACATCCGAGTGGTCAGGATTCTGGAGGGGGTAGAACAGGATGACATGCCTGCTTTTATGGAGTCGTGGTTGAAAACTGAATTGAATCTGGATGAAGACATGTCCCTGGAAATAGAATGGGCACATCGAACGTTGGGACCCAAACCCAAACCCGGGGTTCCTCCATGAGCCATTCTCATACAATTTCTCAAGTTCCCCATAAAAGAAAAAATCCTGCACTTGGCATGGGCTAAGAAAGATCTAAACCTAGATGGCACTAAGGTCTGTGTGGACCAAGATTCCCCCCTTCTGTGGCCGCACGGAGGAAAAAATTCTGTGGGTGGCAGAGCAGCTCAGAGAAAAGGGCAGGTGAGTGTATCTGCGCTACCCAGCAAGATTATGGGTTGACTTCCCTTACGGTCCTAAAGTATTCGATTCGCTGCTCACAACAATGGATGTCCTGAAGACAGAAGGAATTTCTCTGCCAGATGTAAGAGAGGAGATAGTGGAGAATGAGATTGAGCAACTATTGTGTTCCCTGATGACTGGTGCAAAGAAGCCACAGAATCTGAACTCGAGACTGGAAGCGCTCCTTCCACTGCATGCTGACCTCTCAAAGTGGCTCCAAAAAGGTCAGTCCCCTTAATCTACACATGTTTCAGGCTCATTGACTCTGCTATGGCCATCGACAAGACAGAAATACTTCACAGAGTCTGCGCTGCCGGAATGAGACACGCTCTCTGTATTTTCGAATTGCCCAGACTAGGGTGTTTTAGGGAGGCAACCAGCAAAGACCTGTATACTTCACTCACCTAGCAATGTTCCAGTTTACACAGGGGACTCCCCATTGTTTGAATTGTCTGGCCATGTTTGCTAGAGAGGTTTCCCTTGGCGAGAGCACAGGGCCTTGACAGACGTGCATGACACACTAGGAACTGATTTTTCCACACCTGGAACCCCTCTCTGTGAACCTCAGATCGTACAGGGGCTAATTTTGTTGAAACTCCAGGGAAATTGGGTTGTAGATGTTATCCCCACCATGCACTGAATACTTCTTATTCCCTGGTTTCTCTGATCCCTCGGGCTTTCACATGGTGGTCACATAGACTTAATTCCCCAATATTTGTCCAAACAGCACAATAACTTATGCTAACTGACGCACAGTCGTATTGACCAGGAACTGGACTATATCTTATCAAACCCCCTTTCCCGTTTTTCGGAACTCTACCTTGTGAAAAGGTTTTTCTTTTTGTTTGATAACAGCTTATCCAGCTCCTAGGAGTATTATACCATTAATCCTCCCTATGAAATAAAACAAGGTGGACACAAATGACTTTTTGAACCTATTTGGAAGTGGGCACCGAAAAGGGGAGAGAGCGCTACGAACCTGGATTACTCCAGATTTCGAAGGAATATGGACATACATATAAGGGCTTGAGACATGGAAGGCGATCCCGACCTCACCGGTACTTCCCAGATACTTAAGAGGCCACAGGTCTTGGGGATCTGGTAATACCGGGCCCCTAAGCCTTGCACCCTAATGTTAGGGTGCTTTAACCCTCAAGGGCGTTAGTCCCTTTTTCCCGTAGTGGTGAATTTCACCTAGGCGGAGGTGGTTTCAGCAGACTATCTAGATCCTGCCAACAAGTTTGTTGCTTCTGTCCTCCCCATAATTGTTGACGGGAGGGGGGGGCGCTATCTCAGTTATTGTTTAAGTTGGTTGGTTAATACCAAATGCAATCAAAGTTCCTTTTTCCATACTCTTTTTTCTACTATTTTTCTGCCTGCTTTCCTTTCTTTTTCCTTAACTCCGGAGGGAGTAAATGTTTATTGAGATGAAATACTAAAATCAGTCAACAAATGAGGGCTTATTGTGCAAGGGGAAATGTGTTTCTTTTATTCAAAAATGTGTAGTGTCTTCACTGATGCTTTGGTCCCTGAATATTAAGGGAATTAACAACATGGTTAAACGTTCCAAGATTTTGACTGAATTGAAACGAGAAAATAGTGATATTGCCTGCCTCCAAGAAACGAAACTTTCATTGCAAGAGCACTTAAAGCTCAGCACGTCATGGGTTGGTAATGTTTACTCGGATGAGCATCCCATTGTGAAAAGAGCAGGGGTAGCTTTTCTTATTAAAAAGGGTCTATCAGGGTCATTCCGGGGATGATTAATACATTTATTAGGGATCTATGCCCCCACCCCGTCCTCAGGGGAATTTTTTTGTCATTATTTACCAATCTGGCTGGCCTTCCACCTGGACAAATCATATGCATCGGAGATTGGAACTGCATTGAGGATGTAATGAAAGATAGACATTCTCCCAAAGCCCCCAGCTCTAAAGTCTGCTCCCGCTTATTGAAAACCCTTCACACTGAAGCTGGTATGGTCGATCCATGGAGGTGTTTTAACCCTGTTACCAGGAATTATACTTTCTTCTCCTCGGCCTCTAACACCTACTCTGGATTAGACAGAAATAATATGCAGATAAATGTTTTGTATAGCTTTAAAGAGGTCCACAGCCTCCCCATCACTCTATCAGATCATGCTATGGTGATGGTGAAGTTAAATTGGGGCGAAGTGAAACCTAGGAGGCTCTGAAGATTTGATACTAGTCTTTTAAATGATTGCCAGTACAAAGTGTCCATCAAACAACTCATTCAGAATTATTTAAATGAGAACTTAGAATCTGATTCTGCCCCCAAATTTATTTGGGATGCTTTAAAGGCAGTAGTGAGAGGTCATACAATCTCATATGCCTCATACAAATATAAACAATACCGGGTGGAACTCCAGGGCTTCCTAGACCAGATCACTGTTCTAGAAGAAGAGGAGCACAAGCGAGCTGGTGCACCCGCAGTTTTGGCCAAACTTACCCAAGCCCCGGATAAATATGATCATTTGCTACAAAGGTGGGTAGAAAACAATCTTAGATATCTGGGGCAGAAGTACTATGAGAAAGGGGAGAGAGAGCAGGTAAACTATTAGCCCAAAGACTACGGAAACAAGCAGCAGATAGATATGTTGAAAAGATTATCTTAATCACAACCTCCCAACATAGATTTTCACCAGACAGGATTGCAGAGAAATTTAAAGACTTTTATGAAAGGTTGAATAAGATGGAGAGGGACCTTCAGCATACTGAGCAAATCAAAACTGTTTTGGATAGAATCGAACTCCTCTCCCTGTCTAACTCACAGAAAGCAGCCTTAGATGCCCCTTTCACAGAGCAAGAATTGCTGACAGTGATCAGGACTTTACCTTCTGGAAAAGCACCAGCCCCAGATGGTTACACAGCAGAGTTTTTTAAAGAATTTGAGAGGGACCTGGCCCCACTGTTAACAAGGATCTGCAACTCTGCCCAAGAACAGCAAGCCCTTCCTACCACATGGAAAGAGGTCTTAATTACCGTAATTCCCAAGTCTGGGAAAGACCCAGCCCAGTGCAGTAGTTACAGGTCAATTGCTTTGTTCAATCAAGATGCAAAAATATTTACCAAAGTCCTGAGTAATCGTTTACAAGGAGTTATAACAAACCTGGTTCATTCTGATTAAATGGGGTTCATATCGGGGGGGGGACATCTGCAGGATAATGTTCGCCTACTATTGAATGTTTTCTCTGTAACTGGATCTCTCCTGGGGGGGGGTGAACTTAAAGCTGTTCTTTCTCTAAATGCTGAAAAAGTATTTGACCAGGTTGATTGACTTTATTTGGACGAGGTCCTGGAGAGATTCGGCTTCGGAGACACGTTCAGGTCATGGATAGGGAACATATATTCAGACCAGATAGCAACGGTCAGGGTAAATGGAGTGATCTCTCCTGTATTCACACTATCTAGAGGTACCAGGCAAGGTTACCCCCTCTCCTCCCTCCTCTTCACCCAGAGCCTGGAACCATTAGCAGCCTTTATTAGGCAGTTGAACACTTTCCGGGGTATAAAAATTGGTGAGGTAGAGGTAAAGATCTCTCTGTATGCAGATGACACATTGTTATATATTTCAAATCTAGTCCACGCTATCCCCCACCTTAAAAATATATTACAGGAATTTGGTCTTTTCTCGAGGTATAAAGTGAATGCCGATAAATCAGAGTTGTACCTGGTGGGGGTGGAAAAAAGGGGAACTCTCCCAATACTAGACCCCTTTAGATGGTGCACCTCGAGTTTTCATAACTTAGGAGTGTGGATCCCCTGAGATTTAAAGCAACTCTTTTCAAAAAATTGCATGAAATTATTTCAGGAAATAAGAGAAGATTGTAACCGGTGGAAGGAGCTGCCCCTTTCACTTTCTGGTAGAGTAGGAACTTCTAGAATGAATATTCTCCCTCGCTTTCTTTTTATATTCAGTGTTCTCCCCATACAACCCTCCATTAATTTTTGGAAGGACCTATCCACAACCCTTTCCAAATTCATACAGGGTGGTAGGAAACCAAGAGTCAAATGGAGAATAATACAATCACCCAAAAACAGGGGAAGGCTAGGACTCCCAGATATGCATATGTATTATTGGGCCACACAATTGCAGGCTTTGAATATTTTATCACAACGGTCTCCTCCAAAATGGGTGGAAATTGAACTATCATCTTGGCCTACAAAAAGGGTATGAGACATTTTATACCTGGACCCCACCACACACACAAATTACAGATCTCCAACCCTTGGACCCAGACCACCATCCAGGCATAGCAAGAGACAAACAAAAAGTGTGGCCTCTTACTTTCCCTTACCCCTCAGACCCACATATTGAGTTGCAAGGATTTTGCACCACTGGGGTAGGGACTGGCATTCCACCAATAGGAGAGACAAGGCCTGTGGGCCCTGGACCACTTTTTCACTGGCCAGACCCTCAACTCATTCCAACAATTAAAGTTGGAATTTGATTTGAAACAGCAAGACTTTTTTAGGTACCTCCAATTCAGGCATTATCTGGGCTCCACAGTGGGATACACATGGGACAAAGGCAATATACCAGTCAATCCTCTTAGGGACCTCTTAACAGCTCTGACAACTGAGAGGGAAGACACAAAAACAGTCTCTAAATTGATCCTGATGATGCAGGCCACTTCTCTTGACCCTTTGGCAGATGTTAAAAAGGCATGGTCTACAGAACTGGGGTCACCACTCTCTGAGAAGGAATGGAGCACCACATGAGAAGGGGTCCACCTTACTACGGCCTCCCTCTTTTGGAGGGAATTTCATTGGAAAGTCGGGGTGAGATCGTTCAGACCCACAATAGTTACGAAACACTATGGGAAATACCTCTCAGACCGGTGCTGGCACCATTGTCAGGCAAGAGGCACATACTCACATATTTTTGGGGGCTGTCTGGTAGTGGAGGGATACTGGGAGGAGATTCGGAAACTAACCTCTGACCTTTTTGAAACCCCCCCTCCCTGTTGCTCCACAACATTGGCTCCTCGGACCCCCCTCCTTAAAAAGAAGGCACAGAGATATCTATTTGCAATAATAATAGGGGCAGCTTTCAAAAATATCACTATGAACTGGCTAACACCAACCAAACCAGAAATTGCTGCATGGTACTCTATCTGTTGTAAAATTTTACGATCTGAGTACCTGACCACTAAAGTCAGGCTGGGTTTGGATACTTTTAAAGGTAGATGGCTACCCTTCCTACATTTCATGGCAAAGAGAGAAAATATTGATATCTTGACTCTGCTAGCTAAATATACCTAGGAGTACTGGGGAGCATTAAATAAATGAGAACCACGCTTTATTGTTTGGTAATTACTTTATTCATCAATAGCGTACATTAATGCGTCTTGATTTATTATGTAGGTGATAACGCACTCAGGAATCAATATGGTTAGTGACTGATATTATAATTCTGGTTCTTTTCCCTCCTTTCCTGCTTCTTTCTGTTCTTCTTTTTTCCCTCTTTTCTTTTCTCATGTCTTTTACTTCTCTGTTCTGATTATATTTTCTCCTTTGCTGTTGTCTATATGAAACAAAGAAAAATGTGATATGACATGAGATGTTTGAATTTAAATGTCACTGTAATATCGAATGGAGATTTCTCTTTCAATAAATTATTTCCAAAAAAACCCATAAACATACTACAGTGTGTTTAAGTTACTACAGCTATACTGTATTTCAAAGCTGGTGGAAGAATGCTGTATCATTTTGAGCAATTTCTGCTTCCCCAGTACTCCCCACTTTCCTATCTCTCGCTTTCAAATTCAGATAACTTTATTGGCATGACACAATGTACAGAGCTTGGCAAAGTTTATACGTCAAATTGTTCTTATGACATAAACCTACTACAATGAAGCCTAGCGAGATGCAATGCAGAATACTGCAGTGTTGCTGCAGGAAACAGTACGGCTTCAATGGCAGTTGTCATGTGACACTGCATTGCATTCTGATGGACTCCACTGTGTGTTGTATTTCGGAGTTGATGGCAGGATACCATGAACAGTAGTGTGCAGTTATAGTATTTATTCAACCTCCTTCTGATGCATTCTGCTCCCTTTCTCTCTCTCTTCCTCCTCATCTAATTCCCTGTCTCTCTCTTCTGCTCAATCTTAAATTCAGATAACTTTATTGGAATGACAAGATATACAGGTACTGCCAAAGTGTTTACATAAAACTACATATAAAACATAAATGTACTACAATGTGCTTAATTTATATTTCGAAGGAGGTGGCAGGATGCTGTATAGTTTGCAGATATTCCCTTCCTCTCTCTTATCTCTCCTATTTCCCTCTCTCTCTCTCTTGCTTTCCCCCACACTCTCTCTCCCTGCTCCCTCTTGTCCTGTCTCTCTCTCTTTCTCTCTGTCTCTCAGCCTCCTCTCTATTTCTCCACCTTTCTGTCTCTCTTCTCCCTCCCTCCCTCCTTCTCTTTCTCCACCCTTTTCCTTTCCTCTGGGTTATCCTTCCACTGGCTCTGTGCTTACCTAACATGGGCTGCAAGTGTCTGCCCATAAGCCTAGCCCCTCTCCCTTAACTGCTATTCACTTTTATAATACCTTTGTGCCTATCCCATGCCTTCCTGAAAGATCTGACTGAACTAGTCTCCACAATCGCTGATGGAAGACCATTCCAAGTATCCAACACCTTCTTGGTAAAGAAGAACTTTCTTGTGTTACTCTTGAACTTGCCTCCTTCCAGCTTCATGCCATGCCCCTTCGTTCTTACATGATTCTTGATCTGAAATAGGTCCTGAACCTGGACTTTGTATATTCCCTTCAAGTACTTGAAGGTTTTGATCATGTCCCCCCTTTCTCTGCGTTGTTCCAGGGAGTACATGTTTAGGTCATGCAGACGTTCCTCATATGTCTTGCTGTGGAGTCCAAGTATCATTTTTGTAGCTCTCCTTTGCAGTGTCTCCAGTCTGTCTATGTCCTTGCCAAGGTGTGGTCTCCAGAACTGCACACTGTACTCCAGGTGAGGCCTTACCATTGATCCGTACAATGGCATAATCACCTCCCTCCTTCTACTTGTAATTCCTCTTCCTATGCAGCCTAACATACTGTTCGCCTTGACTTCTCTCCACCCTCCTTGCAATCGCTTCTTACCATAGCTGTCACTCCAAGAAACACAAGGAACTCGACTAATCTGTCCTTCACAGTCCTGCACTGCAGGACATCTCTTTGCCAGCGTGCTTTCATGTCCAGAGCCCCAGTGCTGCTAAACAGCCTTCCTCTCTATTGGCTGAACATAAACTAGGTCCCTTCAAATCTCAGCTACGACAGCACTTCCTTACTGACAGCTCCTGTAATAGCATTTAATTCATCCATCACCTACCCTTACCCCCTACCTAGCCATGCTTCCCATATTTATTCTCACTTGACTATGTCTAATTCAGACTGTTACCCATTAGCTTCTTTCAGCTTTGTTGTTTGAAAACTTCCCACAGGTCATTGTGGGCTACCTGTTCGGACTTTACCTTGTTTTTGCCTTGGGATTCTAGAATTATTAGCTTTTTCCCAAACGCTTTGTATCTCATACTGTTACTGCATCTTTAACTTGCCTAACTGCACAGTGCTTGTCTCTCCATACCATGCTGTTACTTTGCAACTGTCTAGTACCAATCTGTCTTGTATTAGCTGTACCTTATGCCTAATTTGTATCTAATGTTTATGATGTCTTGCTTGACATGGAGCATTTGTAAATGAGTTCTTGACTCAAAGGTTTGTAATTCTGAAACTTAATTAAATAAATAGATGCTGCTTTTTCACACTGCTTGGATGCTTTCAGGTCGTCTGTTATAATCACCCCCAGATCCCATTCCTGCTTTGTAGCTTCCAATTTCATGCCACACAGGAGGCATTCCTCACAAGGATTTTTCCTTCTTAGGTGCATGACCTTGCACTTTTTGGCACTGAAATTTAATTACCAAGTTTTTGTCCACCTTTCTAGTCCTTGAAGATCAGCTCTTATCCTTTCCAACTGTTCCTAAGCTTAATGGTGTTACTGACCTGGAAAAAGGTAAGAAATACCTAAGGTCTTTCAAAGAGTTTTAAGGGTTCATTTTGGATACCTGGTTAGGTGCCTAAAGTTGAGCCAGTCCAAATTAATTTATGGGCACTTGCATATGCTTCCCATAATGCTTTGCATTATTGGGTTGTGTGCAATTTGTGTTTCCTTTAAAATGTGGCTACATGTCCAATATCCTTTGAGATAACCCTTGCCCCAGTGCATTTTCTCTGGAGTTCTTTTGTACCCTACAGTGCTATGTTTCTGGTTTTGCATTTTCCAAAATTATATAAATCCCTGTTTACTTGTCTTGTCTTTTCTAATCCCTGTAACATCCCTCCCACACACACATTCCATATGTTTTGTAGGTCTCTGCTCTGCGGGTTTGCTGTTTATACTACTGGTGGCTTCCTGTGGGGCTCATCAATAATGGTGGCCAGGATATTCTTGAATCAAGCATATCTTTGCTGTGGCAGTGCCCCCTCATGTCTATCTGCACCAAATGGCATCCTTAGTCCCTGGGTTCCGCTACAGCAGAGCCATGTGGAGAGGCAAGGGTGGGTGGCATGGTCCAAACAACAGGCATCCAGTCAGATGCCCATGTCAGTCCATGACTGAATCCTCTGCCAGTGCAGGGGGTTGGGCATGCTGGCTATGGCGGTCCTCAAGGACTGCTACATCCCCACCAAAAATTAAAATCCATTGTAACCATCTTAGTTCTCAACTATGCATGTGTGACAGAAATATGCAGCATGGCTGATAGAGGCAGGATAGTTTGAGCAGTAGGTGATTTTGACATTAACACTGGTATGGTGAAAGTGCTAGTAAGGCAAACATTTTGACGTGATACTTACAGAAGGTAAGAGGGAAGGGGCAGGTAAGGAGAGAGTCACTGGTGTGTGTGTGTGTGTGTGTGTGTGTGTGTGTGTGTGTGCAGAGGTGGGACAGAACTAAGTTACCAGATAATGTGTAGTGAGAGGGAAGTCAGAAGAGTAAAGGGGGCAGTGTACATTCTTCAGTTGAGGGTTTTTTAGTTTGCTGTGTTCATGAGTGTGTATATAGAGGCATGAATGTGTGCTTAGTTGGTAGGGTTTTCTTGTGCTTGTGTGTGCAAATTTTATTGCAGACAAGTCAAAACTGTAATTAATGAAATAAAAGCACTTGCAAAGGTAGTCAACTTATATCAGGATCAAACACATTCAGAGTAGCTCTGACCACCAAAGAACAGGTCACAGATTGTTTTCTTGTACTTGTATGTGAATATTTTATTGCAGATAAGTCAAAGGTGCCAGTTGTGTTGCGTTTCTTTGTTATTTTGTATTGTTTTGTTTGCATTTACTTTTTTTGTTGTATTGTGATTTTCTGTGTGCATTCACTTTTTATTTGTTATTTTTTTGCATTATCTTTTTTGTTGTGATTTGCTTTTTTGTTTGCATTCTCTTTTTTGTTGTGTTGTGGTATTTTCTTTACATTCTCTTTTCAGTTGTGTTGTGCTTTTTTTCTTTGCACTCACTATAGTTGTGCTGTATTTTTTTGTTTGCATTCACTCTTAAATTCTTTACATTTCTTTTTGTTTTGTTAATTTATTTTTTGTGGTAGGACACCTCACTTTTAGTTTTGGCTTTATTATTTTATTTTTTTGTTTGCATTTCACTTTTTTGGAGTGTGTGTTTTGCACTTCAGGGTCACCGTACTTATGCTATGTAGGGAGTGCTACTCCATACACACACACACACACACACACACATATACAGACACTCACACACACTCTTATGCATACACAGAGCCAAAAAAACACACTCATGTGTATACACACTTGTGATGCCTATGACAGATAGAACAAGCTGCCCGTGTGCTATAATGTTCCATTTTTGAAGGGGACAGTCTTTCTCTGAGAAATCTTTTTGGGCACTGTTATAGCTGCAGTACCTCCACTGGGTGGTGCTGTGACCCCTAGTAAAGCAGTATTCAGCACAGAGGGGGTTCCAGTGTTGCAAAAGGGAAAACCCCTTCTCCGACCTCATGTAAATACATTTAGAAACAATGAACAGAGAACAGTAGAGGCAGGTCCTCAGGCTGACAGTGACTCATTATGCAGACAGTTTTACGATTATTTCTCTTTTTTCCTGGGTTTAGCTCAGTTGGGAAGCTGGAAATCCAGTCGGGGACCAAGCAAACTCTGATTTCACCTGTCCTGTTAGGTTGGAAGGTTGGTTTATTTTCTTGAAAGTGTTTGTCCACAGCTCAGAGTATAGTATGTGTTAAATCAGTCAGAGCATCAGCAATGACAAAACCTAATGCAATTTTCATAAAACATTTTTAAAGAGTTAAACTACTGTCTAAACCTAGTATCAGTTTTAAAAAGCAGTCAACTATCACCTTTTATGTCAGAGGTACTTTTTCTGTTCCCTCTGGTTAATTACAAGATTTTTTACCTGATGTTAGTTAGTAGGTGTGATGTACGGAACAGCACTCTGCCTGCCAGCAGTGTAGCAGTCATTTTATTGTTCGATCAAACAAGCGATCATTACAAATTTTATAATACAGACATTAAAATAATACAGACATTAACATATATTTCCAGGGTACAATTATCTCAGCACAAGAAACAGTAATGTGACATAAATACCATCTGCATAAAATTTACCAAAATTTGTTAAGAATTGCAGTTTATGTTGCCTGGCTTCACCTCTTCCTCCTTATTGGAGATACTGCTAGGTCGTAGTCTAGGGCAGTAAAAGTGGTTACTTTTTGGCAGTAAATAGATTCTGTAGAATATATGAATACCACTATTGCAAGAACAGTCTGGCAGCAGCAGCAGATATATCAGCTCTGTTCTTTCCATTACACCAATAGCACTGTGACATCACGGACTATGACATCACTGTTGAGTAGGAACAGACACTCAGTAGCTGCCAGTCAGTAACTTGTGATGTCTCTGTCAGCGAGGTCATAGCGCTGATGATGTATTGGAAGGAACAGAACTAGATATGTCAGCTAGCAAGCACAATGGTATTTCGCAAATCCAGCATCATGATACTATCACATACAAAACTTTCTAATGAGCAAATAATTAGCCTGAAGGAGGCAGTATAGCGCAGTGGTTTATGGCTGTGAGCTGCAAACTTGGAGACCTGGGTTTGAATCTCACAGGCCCTACTTACATACTGTGTGACCCTGAGCAAGTCATTCAATTTCCTTGTGCTCCCAGGTCACACCTGTAAACAAGCTTTCAGCTTAGTGTGTCTCTCCTGCGTAAAAAAAAAAAAAAAGGAAAAGAAAATACTTCATTAAATTAAAAAAAAATACATCTGACTACTTCTTAAAATTTGTAACATTTTATTTTCTGCTACTCTTGGTTCTATGAGCTTTTTAACATTAAAACAACTGCAAGCAGCACACTGAAATTAAAAGAGCCAGATTCTGAAAAGTCAATGACAACCAGAAGCCAGACAGAGATTTGGGTTATGCCCAATAAAAAGCTACATAGGATACACCGAGGAAGGCTTGGAATTATAGAATGAGCGGGGAGCACTTCAGACCAGTTGGAGTGCTCCTTTCCCAAGTATGTGAGACATACAGTATTCTTTAATGAATGTTTCAAGCATAGGTGGCCTGGAAAAAGGCTGGTTTGCTGGAGGGTTTTTAAAGTTTTGTTATAGTACTGATCAGCCTTGATCAATAATACATCTATACTGCCATAGAGACCCCTTTTATGGTTATAAGAGTGATGCCACTAACATCTTTAGGGTATCAGAGCTGCTCACCTTCGGTTCAGACATCTCTTGCCCTAAGAATGCATGTGAGACCACTCTTATAACTGTGAGAGAGATCTGCTCAGCGGTATTACTATATTATACCTTCGCCAGTGTCAGGCACCATTTTATGTTTCATTCTGAATTGCCTCCTCTTTACACTGACGTGCCCTTGTATAGCCACCCCTCTAGCTTGTCACTGCCTTCTCCTCGTGCTTACCCTATTCTTCTGTCTTTCATGGCTTGTCCCCCATGACAGGGCCCTCTGGTTGCCCCTACCCCTTCAGAATATGGATCCAATGGAGGAGTAGGGTGCTTGGTCAGCAGTGCAGAGCTTGTGGGGGGGAGCTGGTCAGCAATGCAGGGCCTGCGGGGGGCTTGTCGATGGTGTGGGGACTGCAAGTGCCTGGTCAGTGGTGAGGGTCCAGTGGATGCCTGGTTGGCAGTGTGGAACCTGTACAGGGCTGGTTGGTAATGCAGCTCCTGCAGGGGGCTGATCAGTGATGTAGGGCCTGTGTGGAGCTGATCGATAGTGGGGCCTGCAGGGGGCTGGTCAGTGGTACAGGGCTTGTGGGGTCTGGTCAGCAGTTTAGGGCCTGCAGGGGACTGGTCAGTGGTATAGGGGCCTATTGAGGGGTTGGTTGGCAGTGGGGGGGCTGGTCGGCAATGTGGGATGTGTGGGGAGCTACACAGCAGTGCGGGGGCTGCAGGGGGTTGGTCAGCAGTGTGTGGCCTGTGTGGGACTAGCTGGCAGTGTGGGGCTTTTGGGGGGCTGGTTGGCTGTGCAGGACCTGTGAGGCAAGTTAGCAGTACGGGGCTTGTGTGGAACTGGTTGGCAGTGTGGGTCCTGTGGGGACTGATCAGCAATGTGGGGCCTGTATGGGACTGGTTGGCAGTGTGGGGCCTGTGGGGACTGATCAGCAGTGTGGGGCCTGTGTGGGACTGGTTGGCAGTGTGGGGCCTGTGGGGACTGATCAGCAATGTGGGGCCTGTGTGGGACTGGTTGGCAGTATGGGGCAGTATGGGGCCTGTGGGAACTGATCAGCAGTGTGGAGCCTGTGGGGACTGATCAGCAGTGTCGGCCTGTGTGGGACTGGTTGGCAGTATGGGGCAGTATAGGGCTTGCGGGGGCTGATCAGCCGTGTGGGGCCTGTGGGGACTGATCAGCAGTGTGGGGCCTGTGTGGGACTGGTTGGCAGTATGGGGCAGTATGGGGCCTGTGGGGACTGATCAGCAGTGTGGGGCCTGTGGGGACTGATCAGCAGTGTGGGGCCTGTGTGGGACTGGTTGGCAGTATGGGGCCTTTGGGGACTGATCAGCAGTGTGGGGTCTGTGGGGACTGATCAGCAGTGTGGGGCCTGTGGGGACTGATCAGCAATGTGGGGCCTGTGTGGGACTGGTTGGAAGTATGGGGCAGTATGGGGCCTGTGGGGACTGATCAGCAGGGTGGGACCTGTGGGGACTGATCAGCAGGGTGGCGCCTGTGGGGACTGATCAGCAGTGTTGGCCTGTGTGGGACTGGTTGGCAGTATGGGGCCTGTGGGGACTGATCAGCAGTGTGGGGCCTGTGGGGACTGATCAGCAGTGTGGGGCCTGTGTGGGACTGGTTGACAGTATGGGGCAGTATGGGGCCTCTGGGGACTGATCAGCAGTGTGGGGCCTGTGGGGACTGATCAGCAGTGTGGGGCCTGTGTGCGACTGGTTGGCAGTGTGGGGCCTGTGGGGACTGATCAGCAGTGTGGGGCCTGTGTGGGACTGGGGACTGATCAGCAGTGTGGGGCCTATGGGGACTGATCAGCACTGTGGGGCCTGTGGGGACTGATCAGCAGTGTGGGGCCTGTGGGGACTGATCAGCAGTGTGGGGCCTGTGGGGACTGATCAGCAGTGTGGGGCCTGTTGGAAATTTAGTAGGCAGTACAGGGCTTGCGAGGAGCTGGTCAGAAGTGTGGGGCATACCTCTCAAGTGTCTCTCATTACAAGGAACATCCCTCAGTTTGCCCCTTAAAATTGCTCTGTCCCTCATCCATCCCTCATGGAAAAGGTGCTGCCCACACAGTGAATGTGCTGTAAATTCAGACTTTAAAGCAGAACTCTTGTTATTCTAAAATACTAAATCCAAAATAAACATTATACAAGTAAACACTATGGTTTTCCCAGTGTTCTGAGTCCATGTTTGAGGATGTGTCCCTCATTCTGAGGGTCTGTGTCCCTCATGGTCCGTCATTTTGAGTGTCCAAAAATGTGCATGTCCCTCATTTCAGTGACAAAAGGTTGAGAGGTATGGTGTGGGGCATGTGTGGGGTTGTTTGGCAGTGCAGAGTCTGCAGGGGCTGATCAGCAATACAGGGCGTATGCAGGGCTGGTTGGCTGTGCAGAGCCTGCAGAGGGCTGGTCAGCAGTTCAGGGTCTGCAGGGCACTGGTCGGCAGTGTGGGGTCTGTGTGGGACTAGCTGGCAGTGTGGGGCTTGTGGGGGCTGGTCAGCTGTGCAGGGCCTGTTGGGCAAGTTGGAAGTGTGGTGCTTGTGTGGGACTAGTTGGCAGTGTGGGGCCTGTGGAGACTGATCAGCAGTGTGGGGCCTGTTGGAAAGTTGGTAGGCAATACAAGGCCTGTGGGGAGCTGGTCAGAAGTGCGGGGCTTGTGTGGGACTAGCTGGCAGTATGGGGCTTGTGAGGAGCTGGTCAGAGGTGTGGGTCATGTCTGGGGTTATTTGGCAGTGCAGAGTCTGCAGGGGCTGATCAGCAATACAGGGCTCATGCAGGGCTGGTTGGCTGTGCAGAACCTGCAGGGGACTGGTCAGCAGTTCAGGACCTGCAGGGCACTGGTCAGCAGTGTGGGGCCTGTGGTGGGGGAGTGAGTTGGTGGTGCAGCTCCTGCAGGGGCAGGTCAGTGATGCAGGGACGGTCAGCTGCATGAGGCCTGTGGAGGGCTGGTTGACAGTGTAGGGCCTGCAGGGGGCTGATCAGCAGTGTGGGACATGTGCTGGGTTGGTTGGCAGTATGGAAACTGCAAGAGGCTGCTCAGTAATGTGAAGCCTATGGGGGAGCTGGTCAGCAGTGCAGGGCCTGTGCTGGGCTGGTAGGTGATGTGGGGCCTGCTGGGACTGGTTGGCAGTGCAGCATCTGCAGGGACTGGTCTGCAGTGTGGGCCCTGCGAGGGCTGATCAGCAGTGCAAGACCTACACAGGGCTAGTCGGTGGTGTGAGGCCTATTGTGGGCTGGTCAGTGGTGTGGGGTCTGGTCAGCAGTGCAGGGCCTGTGGGGGGGCTGATAGGCAGTGTGAGACCTGCAACAGGCTGGTTGGTGGTACAGGGACAGCTCTGTGGCATTCACTTTGCTGTATTCCCACAGGTATTTGCACGTTTCTGTCATAACCCCTCCCTTCTGTTCAGGGCCCACAAGGGGGATGGTCAGCAATATAGGGTCTGCAGGGGGTTGGTAGGCAGTGCAGGGGCTGTGGGGGGCTGGTCAGCAGTGTGGGGCCTGCGAGGGGCTGGTCAGTGGTGCAGGGCCTGCGGTGGTCTGGTTGACAGTGCAGAGCCAGCTCTGTGGAATTCATTTTGTAGTATTCCCACAAGTTTTTCAATTCAGTTTGTTATTTAATCAGGCAGAACATCATTGAGCAAGCTCATTTGCAAGATGGTCCTGGGAGGACGAATACACAGTAAGCAGGGAATACAATTGAACATACATTTGCAACTTAAGAAATACACAGTAAGGTAGTATATAGACTGTACAAACAGATACACATAAAAAAACAAGTGCATAGGAAAAAAAGCTGTAAATGTTTTCCCCTTTTTTTGTAATATAAGGGCAGAGGTAGATTAGGGAATTGCATAAGGGTTGAGGTAGATTGAAGATGAACCAAGAAGGGGGAGCAGAAGGATATTGAAGAATTGTTCAGTACCTAGAGGCCAGCAGGGCACAGGACCCAAAGCAGCATGGATTCACAGCAGGAAGGTCATGTCAGGCTAATCTAATTGATTTCTTTGACTGGGTGACCAAAGTAATAGACCAGGGAGGGGCTGTGGATATGGCCTACCTAGACTTTAGCAAGGCATTTGACACAGTCCCGCACAAAAGATTATTAATCAAGTTAGCCAGCCTGGGAGTGGGTCCCAGGGTGGTAGCCTGAGTAGCAAACTGGCTGCACAGCAGGACACAGAAGGTAATAGTGAATGGAACACATTCTGAAGAAAGGGGGGTTACTAGTGGAGTACCCCAGGGCTCAGTACTGGGTCCAGTCCTCTTTAACCTCTTTATAGGTGACATTGTAGGGGGTCTGGAAAGAAAGATATGCCTCTTTGCAGATGACACAAAGATCTGTAACAGAGTTGATACACAAGGAGGGGTAGAAAGGATGAGAAGGAACTTGGCAAGGTTGGAGGAATGGTCAGACATATGGCAACTTAGATTCAGTGCAAAGAAGGGCAAAGTAATGCACCTTGGAAATAAAAATCCAGGAGAAGAGTACACAATAGCAGGGGAGGTGCTAACAAAAACAAAAATGGAAAGGGATCTGGGTGTAGTCATATCAGATGACCTAAAGATGGGTAAGCAATGTGAGAAGTCAGTAAGGAGAGCCAGGGGGATACTGGGATGCACAGGGAGGGGCATTACAAGTAGAAAAAGGGAAGTGGTTATCCCTCTGTACAGACAGTTGGTGAGAGCCCATCTGGAGCACTGTGTGTAGTTTTGGAGACCTCATCTACACAAGGACATAGACAGGATGGAAGCAGTCCAGAGGAGGGCAACTAAAATGGTGCAGGATCTACATCAGAAACCATATGAAGAGAGACTGAGAGAGCTTAACATGCATACCCTTGATGAAAGGAGAGAGGGGGACATGATAGAAACTTTTAAGTACCTCAAGGGAATCAACAAAGTCCAGGAGGGTAGCATCTTTCAGAAAAAGAGATGTGTAAGAACAAGGGGACACAATTTAAAGTTAGAGGGGGGACGGCTCAGGGGTAATGTGAGGAAATTCTTTTTCACGGAGAGAGTGGTGGACGTATGGAACCGCCTTCCTGGAGAGGTTGTGGGGTCTAAAACAGTGGGGGAATTCAAACATGCATGAGACAGACATAAGGCAATTTTAGTGGGGGGTTGCAGGAAGTAGGCTATTGGTTAACTAGAATCTGCAGCTTATCCAATAGGTAGGGAAATGGGCAGACTGGGTGGACCAAGTGGTCCTTATCTCCCGTCAAAGTCTATGTTTCTAAAATTTAGAAGTAGAGGGGGAGACGGGAGACAGTTTGAGTAGGTTATAGATTAAAGAGGAGGAAGGAGGGGATGGCAGGTTGACAAGATAGCGAAGCTGGATGGCTAGAAGGTAAGACACGAGTGTGAGGCAGGGGTGGGTGGGCAGAGAGCTGGGATTTGGACAGGAACAGTGATAGTGCATGGAATACCATAGTCAAAGTGGCTAATAGTAACAGGAGCGTATTTCCTTCAACATCTTGGTTTAACATGGATTTAAGGATGGGTGTCCCGGTAATTCGGATGAGTCTTGACTTCTGGAGGTTGTTCCATAATGAGGGAAGGGCAGAACTAATAGCGGCAGTGCCATGGCGTGTCCTAACCTTAGGAACTTCAAATATAATAAGGGAGTGTCGCCTCAGGCTATAGAACCCTTGTGAGCACAAGAAGAGCTCGGAGATGTATTGGGGGAGATTGATAGACATTGCTCTGAAAAAACAGAGCAATGTGTTTGTAACCCCCCTACAAATGGGGGTTCCCAAAAAGTCTTCCTTGAGCTTGCCTAAATGCTCACTGCCAGGCTGGTGTCCTGCATTTTAGCAGTTTAAATGTGATTGCCAGAGAGTGCCTGTATAGCCTCTGTGTACTGTCTCTTTAAGAGCTGCCTGGATTGCAGTCATAAGTAATCTGAGAGGGAGCTCTGTTGAAAAATGTAACTATTTGCTGAAAATCATTTAGAGCGATAATGATAATGTTTGTTTAACCTGTCTTCTTTGCAGCAAGGACTGTTTTGTTTATCTCCACTATCTTGGTCCTGGACTGCTGATTTGGACCAATCAGTACTGGTGAGACCTAAAATGGAGCCGGACTACAGGAGCTGTCTGGAGTCAAAATCTGTAGGAATTGTAGTTTTGGGTACCTTTTTGCACCCAAAGGGGGAGCCTTTGTTGTGACTGACAGACAGATCAGCCAACCAAACCTTTTGGATTCTGGGGTAAGTCCCAGGCTTTCTGGCAGTTGAGTCAGATCTAAGTTGAGAGCTGAAGAAGCAACAGCTCGAGACAGTCTCTGTGGAAAGGCCTGAGTTTTGGCCTGCATGCCTGCCTGCTGCCCCTGAGAGGGAGAAGAGAATCAGTTTGGACTGAATCCGGTTTGTGAGAACGAAGTAAGCCACTGAGTTGTGACCAGGATCAACCTGAAGAAGACTGAAGATTTGCTGAATGCATCGGCCTGTCAGGATTTCCAGCTACCTCTAAACTCCCGGTGTGTGCAGAAACTTTGCGATTGTGACCAGAAAGCAGTGTGCCTAGTATAGCAGAATCCCTCACATGTAAATGTGCTGTGTGCTTATAGTGGGTCATGATTTGGTTTCCCACTGCGTGAATTGTGTTCTGCTTGCTGGAAGCTGTATCCAGCTCGACCGGACTGAATCCGAATTCATCTTCATATGGCCTGGGTCTTGCCACACTGGCCCTGCCAGACTACCCCACTGCACAGAGAAAGCCATCGATGAGAGACCTGCCTGGGGATCAGCCCCCTGCTCCATGCTTGAACAGGAATGACACCTTGGCGAATCGTGTGGGCCCTGCTTCTCCTGGCACTCCAGATCAACCACCTGCAGTCTCAATTTTCGTCCAGCCTGTGTCCAGTCTTGGGTATCATGAGTAACCATCAGGGTAGCTCCCTGCAACAACAGCTTAATCTAAGTGTGTCATCTGATTCTCTTGTTGTTTCTTTTCTTTCATAAACTGAGCCCTCCAGCCCCGGATTACAATTAGTGTGTGTGGTGCATGTTTTCTTCCATCACAGGGCCCCAACCAGCTGCGACGCCGGCCTACCCCAGGCAACAATCCTGGCTAGCCCACCTCTTCTTCACCTGGGTACCCAGAGTGTGTGACTGTTTATGGACCCTGAAGTGCATGCATAACTGTTTGATTGATACAGCCTTTAAGCAAATTAACCTGATTACGCCCCTCCCTTGTTCAAATCCCTTAAATAAATCAGATCTAACTCTTTTTGCATTTACCCTGACTGTGGTTCCAGTTTGTGCAAGAGTAATGTACTGCTGTTATTTGCTGTGTATAACCTTGTTTTACAGGGGTTCCCCAGGGTCGAGCCAGAGGAAAGCCCTGGTGGTAAGTGCAAACAGTATGGGAACTTGTGTGGTGTATCAGGGGTATTGTAAACATGATTATTGCGTATTGTTCCAGCCACTAGTAAGGAAAGAGGGGGGTTACAGTGTCCTGGAGGGCTGTGCCCAGGTTAGCTTGACCACTACTGACCCTGACCTCCGGGTGGAGGCACCCATTTCAGAACTCAGGCCCCTTAACCTGCTCCTAGCCAAGCAGGCAGGGGTAGTAGCCCTTGGGATAGCGCCACCTAGGGGTTACATGTTTCTCATCCTTCTGGTAGAGAGTGAGGACCAGTTAAACATCTCATAGAGCGAGCAGTGATGGGTAATAGCAGGGGCGTTGGTAATAAATCTCAGAGCATGGTGGTATAGAGCGTCAAGTTTGGTTAGAGTGTTTTTTAGGCAGTGGCTGTAAAGGATATTGGCATTGTCTAATAGAGGAAGAAAAGTAGTCTGTACTAGTTTTATTTTGGCCTCATGACTGAGGAAGTGTCTAATGCGGTAGAATTTACATTTTTCTGTCATTACTCCCTCCCTTCTGTGTGGGGCGCTGGTTGGCAGTGCTGTGTCTGCAGGGTGCTGGTTGGCAGTGCAGGGCCTGGAGTGCTGGTCAGCAGTTCTGGGGCTGCAGGTGGCTGGTCCGTAGCGTGGGGTCAGTGGGGGCTGGTCAGTAGTGTGGGGCCTGTAAGGAGCTGGTTGGTGGTGTGGGTTCTGCAGGAGGCTTTGTTGGCAGTGCAGGGCCTGCAGGGGGACTGGTCAGTAGTGCAAGGCCTGTGGGAGCTGGTCAGTAGTGTGGGGCCTGTGGGGGCTGGTCAGCAATGCAGAGCTCTGAGGGGGGGCTGGAAGATAGTGGGTGCTCAATGGAATTCCCTTTGTTGTAGTCCCACAGGTATTTGCATGTTTCTGTCATAACCCCTTCCCTTCTGCTCAGTGCCTTTGCGGGGGCTGGTCAGCAGTGCAGGGCCTGCAAGGAGCTGGTCAGTGATGTGGGGTCTGCAGGAGGCCAGTTGGTAGTGCAGGGCCTGCAGGGAGGCTGGTCAGTATTGCAAGGCTTGTGGGAGCTGATCAGTAGTGCAGGGCCTGTGGGGGCTGGTTAACAGTGCAGGGCTTGTGGGGGGGGGGCTAGTCAGCAGTTTCTTTAAAAAAAAAAAACATTTATCTGAGGATCAGTGGCAGGATTTTTAGGACAGTAAATTAATAAAAAGGGAACTAGGAGAGCTTCAGTAGCAGACAAGTAGTGGAATTGCAGTATAATGTGGGGAGTGGTGCAATGCAGTGGCTGTGGGGCAGCCATATTCAGGCAGACCTTCTGGACACTGAGGTGCTGCCCTATCTGCATGCATCTCTGGACTCGGGAGGAGGTAGTCTGACTCAGAGCGTAGCAAACTGGGTCAGGAGTACCATCACCCTATCCAGGGACCACCCAGTCCAATGCAACTGCCTCAAAGGATGCCAGAACGAGGGAGCACTTGGATGACAGTGGGCTCAGGAGGGTTAGAGTGGTCAGGCAGAGGCATCCCAGATCCTATTCCACTCAAGAACTCATGCCACACTAGCAAATGAGGACAACCAAATAGAGGTACCCAGAGAAGTGGAAGGAAAGGATGTGGAGGTTAGCCAAGGAGGTGGCCTCAGCGGGGAGAGCAGTGGACCCCAGAGGAGGAGGAAGCAAATCCTGGTGGGGGACTCCATCATAAGAGGGATCCAGCTAGGAACACAGGAGGGGGAGGACAGGGAGGTGAGGTGCCTACCAGGTGCCATGGCATGGAGGGAAGGAAGGAAGATCCTGGGGATCACTGGGAAGGCAAGACGGGAGGGTGAGCTGGATGCCATTATCCACCTAGGTACTAATGACCTGGAAAATGGGGAGCCAAAGGAAGTTCAGGAAGAGTTTAGGAAACTGGGGAAGGGTCTCAAGCAAGTAGCTATTTCTGTCACTTTCTCAGAAGTACTACCTGTGAGAGGCAAGGAGAGCATAGGAGTGCATGCACCAGGAACTTTAACTCATGGTTGAAGAACTGGTGCTGTGAGGAAGGGTTGTATTCATTGGTGACTGGGGACCCACCTGGAGGGATGGAGGTTTGTTCAAGCCTGACGGCCTGCATCCATCCTGTAGGAATCAAGCACTCAATGATAAGTTTAAATGCTACATTGACAAGCATTTAAACTAGCAAAGGGGTGGCAGGCCAGCTAGGAGGGTACCTACTTGCTCACCCCCACAGCCAGCAGTGGAACCAGTGAACCAGAGGAGTGACTATCTCTGCAAAGCAGTGTACAAAAGATGGAGATTAGTGCCCAAGAGGTGGATAAGCAGAAAAGGGCAAAATTCAGAAGGGCAGACAGCAAGGAGAACCAGGATAAATGACAACCAAGGAAGGGGCTGGAGTAGAACAGTGAAACAGTCTAGGAGGTCAAATCATGGAAAGCCATGTGTGCAAATGCCAGGAGCCTTATGCAACAAATGGAAGATCTGAGGCTGTCATGGTGCAGTCAGACCTGGACATTGTGGCCATCACTGAAACCTGGTGTGATGATAACCACGACTGGGAGATGGCCATACCTGGCTACAACATATTCAGAAGAGACAGAGCAGGCAGGAAGGGAGGAGGGTGGCACTGTATGTGAAAAATGAAGGGCCACAGAGATCCAGGAGGAACAAAATGGGGGAGAGATACTGTGGGTTAAGCTGGAAAGGAAAATGGGGCCAGCCATCCGCACAGGTGTGGTCTATAGACCACCAGCCCAGGAGGAAGAAACAGATAGGGAGCTGATGCTAGCCATCCAAAGGATGGCAGACAAGGGGAGGTAATACTGGTTGGAGACTTCAATATTCCAGGACGTGGACTGGAGCATCCCAGCAGTAGCATCAACTAGGAGCAGATTTATCCTGGACTCCTTCAGGTGCCTTCCTCAAGCAACTGGTCATGGAACCAGCTCGGCAGAAGGCAATACTGGACCTTGTGCTCACAAACAGGGACAGTGTGATGGGGTAACAGTGGGGAGCACCTGGGAAACAGTGACCACCAGTCATTGTGGTTTGAAATCACAGAAAGAGCAGAACCAAACCACACAAAACACATATCCTGGATTTTAGGGGCAGACTTTGGGAAAATGGGAGATACTTGAAAGAGGCATTAAGGGAATGGGACAGGAATCAGGGGTTGAGGAGCAGTGGAAGGTATTTAAACGGGGATTACAAGAACAACAGAATTATGCATTAAGCAGGTTAGCAAGAGGAAAAGGAAGAGGAGACCATTATGGTTTTCCAAAGAGGTAGCAAAGAAAGTGAAAGCCAAAAGACTGCATTCAGGCAATACAAAAGACACAGGCAGAAGGGGATAGGGAGAAGTACCAGGAGAAGCAAGGGAGGCAGGGAGGTCAGTAAGGAAGCCAAAGCTCAGACAGAAGAGCACATTGCAAAATCAGTGGGTAGAGGGACAAACCTTTACAGGTACATAAGAAAAAAGAAAGACAAAGGGAGGGATAGTGAGACTGAAGGGGAGGATGGGGCCATGGAGGATGACAACAGTAAAGCTGACATATTGAACAGGTATTTCTGCTCAGTCTTTACTGAGGAAGAGGAGGGTAATGGGTCTGAAGTGAGTACAAGGGGTGAGAATGGTGCAGAAATGGACACAAGTCCCTTTACACGAGAAAGGGTCCTGAAGGAACTGGAAGTAATAAGAGTTGATAAAGCAATGGGGCCAGATGGGGTGCACCCCAGGGTCCTTAAAGAACTAAGAGAGGTGGTGGCTGAACCTCTGGCTATCCTGTTTAGCCGATCACTGGAAACAGGGGAGGTACCCAAAGACTGGAGGACAGCAGATGTAGTCCCTTATACAAAAGTAGGAACAAAGAGGAAGCAGGAACTACAGACCAGTCAGCTCACCTCGGTAGTGGGGAAGATCATGGAAGCACTACTGAAGGAGAGATTGGTGGAACATCTAGTTGTCAATGGACTACAGGACCCAAGGCAGCATGGTTTCACCAGGAGGCTCATGTCAGACCAACCTCATTGAATTTTTGACTGGGTGACTAGGGAGGTAGATCAGGGAGGGCAGTGGAATGGCCTATCTGGACTTCAGCAAGGCCTTTGACACTGTGCCACATAGAAGACTATTACACAAACTGGGGAATATGGGTGTGGGCAGGACAGCAGTGTGGGTGGGTAGGTAACTGGCTGGGTGGCAGGACATAGAGGGTGGTGGTAAATGGCTGTCACTCCACAGAGGAAGAGTGACCAGTGGGGTACCACAGGGATCAGTTGCTGGGACGGTTCTATTCAACATCTTCATCAGTGACATGCATGGGACCTAGAAGGCAGAATTTCACTGTTCGCTGATGACACAAAGCTCTGTAACAGTAGACACACCAGGGGTGTGAGGCAGAATGAGAAGCGACCTGCAGAAACTTGAAGAATGGTCAGGGGTTTGGCAGTTGAAATTCAATGCAAAGAAGTGCAAGATAATGCATATGGGGCACAAAACCCTGGCACAATATATCAGTTGGGGGTGAGGATATAGCATGCACCAAGCAGGAAAGGGATCTTGGGGTTATCATCTCTTGATGACCTCAAGGTAGGGAAACATGTGACAAGGCAGCAGGTAAAGCAAATAGGATGCTGGGATGTATAGGCAGGGGCATCACCAGCAGGAAAGGAGGTCATAATTCCGCTATACAAGACACTAGTGAGGCCCCACCTGGAGTACAGTGTACAGTTCTGGAGACCATACCTACGTAAGGACATAGACAGGGTAGAGAGGTTCAGAGGAGGCAACAAAGATGGTGCATGGATTGCATCACAAGTCCTATGAAGACAGGTTGAAGGAACTGAACATGTACTCCCTGGAGGAGAGGAGGAGAGAGGGATATGATAGAGACATACAAGTATTTTACAGGGAGGAACAGGGTGCAGGAAAACACTATTTTTAAGCGAAAAAGATGTTCCAGGACTAGAGGGCATGGGATGAAGTTGGAGGAGGATGATTCAGAGGAAACATGAGAAAGATTTCTTCACAGAATGAGTGGTGGACGAGTGGAACACCCTGCCAGAGGAAGTGGTGGGGGCTGAAACAATCACTGGATTTAAGAATGCATGGGATAGACATAAAGGAATTCTGGAGGTCAGGGGTAAGGTGCAACAGACTTCTAGGAAAACAAACTGAACTTACAAGCTCAAAAGGGCAGACTGGGTGGGCCATAGGCCCTTATCTGCCGACACTGTCTATGTATCTATGTATCTATGTAGTGTGGGGCTTGTGGGGACTGGTCGATGATGTGGGGCCCATGGAGGGTTGGCCTTTATCTTGTGCCAGTCTGGTTTTACCTCCACTTTCCTCCCTTTCCCTTAGATATCGCCAGCAAAGACATCATGGCACGTATGTGCATGCTATGTGCACTCATATGCTGATGTCTGACTGCATCCCCCCTTCCTTTCGAGAGTCCAGCTGCACTACAACCTGAGAACCTCCAGGTGGCAGTAGCGGTGTAGAGTTAGCATAGAAACAAAGCAAAATAAGGACAGAAAAATACTAAAATCCAGTCTGCCCTATAGCCCTACAGTATGATCCTCTAATCTGTCCCAACCCTGAGTTCTCTCCCCCTCTTACCTGCGTTCATCTTTCAATAACCCCCACCTTGAAAATGTACCTTTGCTTTTTGAACCCTGAGATAGTTCCAGCACTGACTTCATTACTGAATAGGCTTTTCCACCCCTGCCCCATGAAAAAATATTTCCAGATGCCTTTTTGAATCCCCCCACTTGAGATTGGGCCCCCTGATGGATATAATGTTCTTTAACTTGGACAGCTCTGTGGAATTCACTTTGTTGTATCCCCACAAGTATTTACATGTTTCTATCATAACCGCCTCCCTTCTGTGCGGGGCCTGTCGGGGGGGTGCTGGTCGGCAGTGCGGTGTCTGCAGAGGGTTGCTCAGCAGTGCGGTGTCTGCAGGGACTGGTCAGCAATGCGGGGCTTGCAGATGGTGGGGGGACGGCCCAGTGGAATTCACTTTCTTGTATTCCCACAGGCATTTGCATGTTTCTTTCATAAACCCCTCCCTTCTGTTCAGGGCCTGCAGGGGGCTGCTTGGCAGTGTGGGACCTGGGGAGGGCTGGTCAGCACTGTAGAGCCTATGGGGGGTTGGTCAGTAGTGCAAGGCCTGCACGGGGCTGCTT
The DNA here is from genome assembly GCA_016271365.2 of Neoceratodus forsteri. NCBI lineage: Eukaryota > Metazoa > Chordata > Ceratodontiformes > Ceratodontidae > Neoceratodus > Neoceratodus forsteri. The sequence goes on from CM028136.1 coordinate 72,448,271, forward strand.
GACAGTGTGGGGACAGCTCTGTGGAGTTCACCTTGCTGTATTCCCACAAGTATTTGTATGTTTCTATCATAATCCCCTCCCTTTTGTTCACGGCCTCTGCGGGGGGCTGGTCAGTAGTGCAAGTCCTTCAGGGGGCTGGTCAGCAGTGTGGGGAACTGGTCAGCAGTGCAGGGCCTGTGGGGGGCTGGTCAGCAATGTGGAGCCTGTGGGGGGCTGGTAGGCAATGCAGGGGCTGTGATGGGGCTGGTCAGCAGTGTGGGACCTGCAGAGGGATGGTAAGTGGTGTGGGGCCTGTGGGGGATTGATTGACAGTGCAGGGTCAACTCTGTGGAATTCACTTTGTTGTATCCCGACAAGTATTTACATGTTTCTGTCATAACCCCCTCCCTTCTGTGTGGGGCTTGTCAAGAGGGTGCTGGTCGGCAGTGCGGTGTCTGCAGAGGGCTGGTCAGCAGTGTGGGGCTCTGTGGGAAATGGTCAGCAATGCAGGGCTCTGCAGGGACTGGTTGGAAATATGGGGCTCTGCGGGGGTTGGCAGATGGTGGGGGGATGACTAAGTGGAATACACTTTCTTGTATTCCCACAGTTATTTGCATGTTTCTATCATAACCCCCTCCCTTCAGTTCAGGGCCTGCAGGGGGATGGTCAACAGTACGGGGCCTGGGGAGGGCAGGTCGGCAGTGCAGGGCCTATGGGGGGACTGGTCAGTAGTGCAGGGCCTGCAGGGGGCTGTTTGACAGTGTGGGGACAGCTGTGTGGAATCCGCACGTTTCTATCATAATCCCCTCCCTTCTGTTCAGGGCCTCTGCGGGGGGGGGGCTGGTCAGTGTGACAGGGTGGAATAGGACCTTGTCCCAGTTGTTATAGAAAGTATTTAAATGCAAGGATCTGTCCTTTCCTGTCTATTTGTCTGTCTGGTTGCACAACCAAATTTTTCTGTGAGACCTGGAATTTGATCACCCTGACAGTCTTGCAATTCTTTGCCACTCACTGTCTCTCAGCCTCCCCTTGCTGTCTGTCTTTTTCTCCCTTGCATATTTGCTGATATAAAAATATATGCAGATCATTATGTGGAAATATAACTAACATTGGGATCCCTTTGTTTAGAAAATATATAGTGTTACTGTTGAAATGTATATCATTGTATTTTGAGATGATTGCAAAAAGCTATTGGGAACTCAAGAGATTACCTGAGTGCAAATATTTAAGCCTTTTGCAGAAGAGCTGTGGAAAAGGGGCCTCAGCTCAGGCACACTGTGTTCTTGCAGCACCTGCCTGATACTTACAAGAACAGGATGCTTGTTAAGAATGGGAGTTGGAAGGGCTTATAAGAGAGCTGGGCTGCAATTTCTTGAAAGAGAAAAAGGGACACGGATTGAAGAAAAACTCAGATGGACTTTTTCTGTTTTATTTGGCCTTTGTAAATAGTTATACTGAACAAGTTTATTTTTTTATGTTACTGCTAGTATAAATAAATTATTTTTGATGAATTTTACAATGGCTCCTGGTTTTCCTATGCTTTCTGACCTGTGCCTCAATGACAGTCAGTAGTACAGGGCCTGTGGGGGGCTGCTTGGCAGTGTGGGGGCTGTGGGGTACTGGTCGGCAGTGGGGGGCCTGTAAGGAGGGTTGGTCAGTGTAAGGTGTGGGTTAAGAAGGAGGAGTACAAACAGGAGTTCAATTCACTCACAATAAGATTTATGACTGACAAATAAAACAAATGCGGACTTGCACAACAAAGCAACAAAATAAAACAGAATATCCAAAGGAATTATATTACACTGGACACTAGTAGTGAGCTAGTGTTGCTCTCCTTGAGGTCAGAACCCATCTGTTCCTCACCAAGCTATCTGACTGAATGAGAAGGAGCTCACCTTATATACCTGAAACATCATGTGATCAACAAGGCTCCTCCCATTATTACAATTCAAACTATAATTCAAAGCTTTCTACACTTTTTATTACAAACAGCAATCAAAGATCCTTTTTTAACAGTGCCTAGATTCATTGCGTTTTAAATATATACAATAGTAATAAGAAGAAAAGAAAATATTGAGAAGCTCCCAGTGATAGCCCTGACCCTTCTGTGTCAGTCCTATAAATAAGGAAGAAACAGGCTGGCTGGCTCTATAGAGCAGAACACAGAGGGAGTGAATTATCCTGGAGCCCCTTATACAGGTCTGCACTGAAAAGGCAACATTTAAGCTGAAATAATATACTGTTCTTGAAAAAAACAGACCAAAATATTAATTACAAGGCATTTATAGCCTTTAGACAGAGCAAGAAGTCAGTCTGTGCTGAAAGAGGGCATTTAAATTATTTCAGGCATACAGGGCGTTGCTGGTTGCAGCGTCTGACTTGTTTTACAAATGTAACACTTTTGTCCTTCTCTGTGCACGTTCTTTGAGTATATTTAACTGGGAAAATAAGTAGAACACAGGGGTTAGGTAGTGTGGTGTTTTTTTTTTTGTGTGTTATGTATTTTTCCCCTCTGTCCTTGCCTCCTGATTCACCACTCCTTCCGGCTGCTCATGCTACCCGTGACCCCCTCGTCCTGTCCCTCCTCCCCTCACCTCATATCGCAGCAGACCCAAGGGTGGCCCGGCATGTCCCTTTGCCGGGTGGGTCCCCCTCCTCCGAGGGGGAAGACACCGGGAGGGGAGGGCACCCAGCGTACTAGGCGCCAGTCCTTGGGTGCTGCTGAGGTGGTTTGAGCCACAGGACATCTCGGGCCAATGGGAGTGGGCAGCCATCATCCCGGCGAACCGGGCTGGTATTTCCGCTTTTCTCCGGTGTGGTGTGCCACAAGCGTCCAGGCGTAGCTGGCGCTCACTACGCCCCAATGTTCAGGCTTTTGCTGATGATCTCCCTGGCCTCCGCCGAAGAGTGCCAGACAGCGACCTGCATCCCTCCACCCCTGGAGTAGGTGAGCAGTGGTGGGATGCCGAACCTACTCCACCCGGCCGGCTGTCCAGTGACCGAGTCCGTTCCCGAACCAGGTTGCCCGGCATCAAAGCCGAAATCAACCGCTGCGCAACGAGCAGGCTAGTGTGGTGTTTTAAAACAAAACAGAAGCGCACTAGCTGAGCTCTGTTTTGCGAGCGTTTAGCAGGGGACATAGCTTGCATTGCCAAAACGGGAGCAAATCTCTCCTGCCTTACAGCTTGCACTGCTGAAATGGGCAAAAACCTCTCTTGCAGTTTCATTTAAACATTTAAAAATTGAGGTTCTATTTAAACGGGGAAACAGAATTTAAAAAAAATTTCAGCTTTCTGGTGCGAATAAGCAGGGATTTTAAAATTAAAAAAAACATAAAAGGCTTCCATTTTACTGTAGCGCTAAGGCAGGCGCTTCCATGGGTGCTTTCCAATAAGAGCACAGAAAGCTTTTATTTCACAGTAGCGCTAAAGATGAAGCACTTCCACAGGTGCAGTGCTTTTACATAAAACACCCCAGGCTTTTAGATTCTAAATCACTCGCTATTTTTCTTGGGACTAGCAGGGAATGGACAAAGTGAACAGCTCTTATACCAGGGATATAGAATAGAGGAAATAACAGGGATAGAAAAGGGCACAATACAGGTGGCCTACCTATATGTGTTTAACAAAAGAGATAGAAAAGCAAAAGAATACAGGCAAGGGCGCTGTTGCAACAGACTTAACAGGAAAATCCCAGGTAAAGAAAGAGACGCCCCTCACAGTCAGCAATGCTGGGCCTGCGGGGGGCTGGTAGGCAGCACAGGGGCTGTGGAGGGCTGGTCATCAGTGCTGTGCCTGCAGGGGGCTGGTTGACAGTGCAGGGTCAGCTCTGTAGAATTCACTTTGCTGCATTCCCACAGTATTTACATGTTTCTATCATAATCCCCTCCCTTTTGTCCAGGGCCTGCAGGTTGGCTGGTCAGTGGTGCAGGGTCTGAGGGGGCTGGTTCACAGTACAGGATCTTCGGAGTGCTGCCCAGTAGTGAGGGGCCTGTAGGGAGCTGGTCGACAGTGCAGGGGCTGTGGGGGACTAGTCGGCAGTGCGGTGCCTGTGGGAGGGGCTGGTCAGTGGTGCGGGGCCTGTAGGGGGCTGGATGGCAGTGCGGGGCCAGATCTGTGAAATTCACTTTGCTGTATTTCCACAGGTATTTGCATGTTTCTATCATAATCCACTCCCTTCTGTTCAGGGCCTGTGGGGGTCAGTAGTGTGGGGTCTGTAGGGGGCTGGTTGATAGTGTGGGGCCTGGGGAGAGCTGGTTGGCTGTGCAGGGCCTGTGGGGGAGCTGGTCAGTGGTGTAGGGCCTGCAGGGGGCTGGTTGATGGTGCATGGACAGCTCAGTGGAATTCACTTTGTTGCATTCCCACATGTATTTGTATGTTTCTATCATATCAGAGGAGAGAAAGAAGTAACTGCCTCAGCTGGGATTTGAACCCAGACTGCCCAGAATACCGCTCTGGTCACGCTAACCAGCTGCACCATCAAGGCAACTGGAACCTGGGCCATCCCAGAGCACACATTACTTTTTTTTCCAATGCATAACCTGGTGCTGCACAAATAATTACTTCATTTTCAATCACATGGGTGCGGTGTGGATATTTATGGAACACATGCAGTTTGGTGGCGTCAGTATCTCCCCCTTCCAGACTGTAAGCCTCCCCTGGGTTTCTGTGCCCCAAGAACATGATTTTGCACTTCTTTGCATTGAATCTTAGTTGCCACACTTGTGCCCATTCCTCTAGTTTCCCTAGGTCCCTCCTCATTCTTTCCACCCCTTACTGAGTGTCTTCCCAGTTGCAGATCTTAGTGTCATCTGCAACGAGGCACACCTTTCCTTCCAGCCCTTCCACAGTGTCACTTATGAAGACATTAAATAGGACTGGCCCCAGAACTGATCCCTGTGGCACCTCACTAGTCACCCTCCTTCCCTCGGATTTAGTTTCATTTACCAGCACCCTCTGTGTTCTATCCCCCAACCAATTCATAACTCAGCTTACCACCTTGGGACGCATTCCCAGGCTGTCTAACTTGTTTATAAGCCTTTTATGTGGGACAGTGTCGAAGGCCTTGCTGAAATCCAGGTAGGCCACATCCACCGCTCCCCCGATCCACTTCCCTGGTCACCCAGTCAAAGAAATCTATCAGATTTGTTTGGTGTGACCTTCCAGCTATGAATCCATGCTGCCTTGGGTCCTGTGCTCTGCCGGATTCAGGATGTTCCATAATCCTTTCTTTTAGCAGTGATTCCATTATTTTCCCCACCATCAAAAAAGCCCTCCCTTCAGTCCAGAGCTTGCAGGGTGTGGATCGGAAGTGTGGGGCCTGTGTGAGGAGCAAGTCAGTGAATCGGGGCCTGTGGGGGGGGTCTGGTTGACAGTGTGGGGCCAGCTTTGTGGAATTCACTTTGTTGTATTCCCACAGGTATTTGCATGTTTCTATCATAACCCTCCCTTCTGTTCAGGGCCTACGGGGCGGCTGGTCAGCAGTGAGGGTCCATGAGGGGGCTGGTCAGAAGTGCAGGGGCTGTGGGGGGGCTGGTTGGTAGTGCGAGGCCTGTGAAGGGACTGGTCAATGGTGCAGGGCCTGCGGGGAGCTGGTTGATAGTGTAGAGCCAGCTCTGTGGAATTCACTGCTGTCCCTAGAGAATATGTACTGAGATGTTCCCTGCTGTCCTTGGAGAACATGTGTTGAGGTATTCCCTGCTGTCCCTGGAGAACATGTACTGAGGTGTTCCCTGCTGTCCCTGGAGAACACATACTGAGATGTTCCCTGCTGTCCTTGGAGAACATGTGTTGAGATGTTCCCTGATGTCCATGAAGAACATGTACTGAGGTGTTCCCTGCTGTCCCTGGAGAACACATACTGAGATGTTCCCTGCTATCCCTGGAGAACATGTACTGAGATGTTCCCTGCTGTCCCTGGAGAGCATGTACTGAGATGTTCCTTGCTGTTCTTGGAGAACATGTGTTGAGATGTTCCCTGATGTCCATGAAGAATACATACTGAGATGTTCCCTGCTATCCCTGGAGAACATATACTGAGGTGTTCCCTGTTGTCCCTGGAGAACATATACTGAAGTGTTCCCTGCTGTTCCTGGAGAACATGTACTGAGATGTTCCTTGCTGTCCCTGGAGAACATGTACTGAGATGTTCCCTGTTGTCCCTGGAGAACATGTCATGGGATGTTCTCTGCTGTCCCTGAAGAACATGCAATGGTATGGTATGGTTTGGTACACTTTTATTGTTCAATCAAAAAAGATTATTACAATATAACTAGAAACATACATAGAAAACCATATGTACTGAGATGTTCCCTGCTGTCCTTGGAGAACATGTACTGAGGTGTTCCCTGGTGTCCCTGGAGAACATGTACTGAGGTGTTTCCTGCTGTACCTGGAGAACATGTACTGAGATGTCCCCTACTGTCTCTGGTGCAGTTTTGTCAGACTGCACTAAGTCTTTGATCTATCCCTTTTTTTAGCCGAGGTTCCCAGAGTTGCACACAGTACTTGAGGTGAGGTCTGACCAATGTCCCTTACTGTGGTCCCATCACTACGAGTAGTGATCCCTGCCTGATGCACCCCAACATCTAGTTAGCCCTCCTGTATCCCATCTAGCCCAGGGAACTTGTCAAACTTCAGATCCTACAGACCCTTCAGTACTCTCTCCTTAGTTAAACTTTCCATCACTAGCCTGCTGTTCACTGTATCCTCAAATTTTAACTTACTTCCTGTATCAGTTCTGTAGCTTCCACAGTAAACACAGAACTAAAGTAATCATTTAATATACTTGCTTTCTCCACATCACCCGCCATACTTACGCCATATTTTTGCATCCTTTCTATACTATTCTTTGGTCGTCTTTGTTCTGTAATGTGCCTTTAGAAAGTCTCGCCATTTTCCTCAACTCCTTCGGCTATCCTTAACCCTATTTGCTTTTTTGCCCGCTGAATCAGCAGTTTGCATTTATGAAGCTTATCCCTGCTCATTGTCCTCCCCGTTGTAAGTTTATTCACTGCCCTCTCTCCCTGGATGAGGAAAGCATCCTCAGGGATGCTCAACCCTCCTCTCCCGGGTCAGCACCATGGGCCTGGGGCTCGTTCTGAACCTGGGTTGCCAGTTCCATAAGCAGTCACGTTGCCTCAGTGCTGACAGATGACTGCCAGACACTATCTTTGAATTTACCCAAAAGATTTTGTCTGGCATCCTGCTATCAGTCGTGCTTTCCGCAGTACAGGAGCCATGACTGAAATGGCCCTGTCACGCGCCAGTTTTAACCAGCATGGGACAACAGCCAGCACCCCTTGGTCTTTGGAATGGAGTAAGGGTCTCTACAAACAGCATGAAGGGCATACACTCAGGAGTGGCTGGTATAAAAACTCTTTTTTTAAACTATGCCACGAAGTGCTAGAAGTGTGAGGATGTGCAGACAACCACTGTCTGCTCAAACGTCCCCATGTGCATTTGGAGTGCTGCTGCTCCTCCCTCTGTGGTGCTCTACAAGTATAATTTTTCTATGCAATCAAATCATGCAATTACACAGTTCCTTGAGAGAACCACACACAGCACTTGGAAACAGAAGCATAGTTTTGTTAACATTAACACTTACACAAGTACCATCTACAGTCAATACCAGCAAATGACAAAGTCCATTATTGGATTGCAACCTCTATCAATAACACCAAACCCATGAATAGGACTGACTACTATGTTTAGATGCTTTCTCAAGCTTATAATGTCTTCTGCTGTTTTGTTGTAAATATCGTCATCCAAATAATGTCTGTAAATAACTACATCCAAATACTGTAAGGAATGACTGTGACAAATGTCTGTAACACATGCTTAATGTAATTGTTGTTATACCCTGTTTCTGTATTACCACCTGTTTTACATGTGACGAGGTACCTTTATAAATGAGCCTCTGGCTCAAAGGTTGCAAACCGATATATCAAATAAATAAATAAATAAACATCCACACAGCATCATAGTCAATTCTCGTAATAATTTCTAGTCCTAGCCAGTTAACATATGCTGTATCTAGTCAAGTGGTAATCTTTCAATCATATTCTGGAATCCACTTGCTAGTCTTTGGGTCTGTTACAGGGGTTACTTACTTTATTTATTTATTTGCTTTTGTTTACCAGGTAAACGCAATGAGCTAAAAGCCCATTTTCATGCATGACGCGGGACCATAAAAATACAATCAAGATGTTACATGTAGTAAAAAACTATTGACATAAAAACAATACAAACACAGTCACAAACAATTACAACATAGTTGATCAAGAATGTGTTTCCTTAATGTAACTTTAAAAGTTTGATGACTTAGGGCCAGCCCGGTAGCATTGAGGGCTGAAGCGCTGGACACCTTACCTCGTGCTACGTTGGTGATCCATGTTCAGGAATGAGCACAGGCCACTGGGGGTTGGCAGGGGCGGAAAAGGATCAAGTGTCTGAGGAACTGCTCTCCTTCTTCAGGAACGGGGAGTGCCAGTGGTCAGCGCTGGACTGGCCCCTAGCGGAGGCTGCAGGGCAGTGCGCCGATGCTGCAGAAAGGGTGAGGAGATGGGACAGACTCCAGGAGGAGCACATGCAGATGCGTGCATGCTCCCTCCGCCGGTGTCATTGCATGCCTCATCTCTGGGGAAAATGGAGGAGAAAAACATAGCCACAGACCATGACAGAGGGTACCTCACAGACCCCGCTCCTGGCTAGCCACCGCACTGGACTCACTGGATCCGGTCTCCAGCAGGGGTTGGGGAAACCCCACTGGCCCTGCCAGTTGGGGGGTAAGCTCTGAGAGTAAGGGTCAGTGCCGGCTGGTAGATGCTGGGGGCTCCCTCCTGAGATAGGAACGTGGCAACAGGAGAAGAAATATAGCAGCAAAAAATAAAAAAAAGTTTGATGACTTATGTTACTTAAAAAGTAACCCAGGAAGCTCATTCCAACATACATATGGGGTTATTCCCTATGAGAATATATATGCTCAGCGAAGAACTGTATAAGGCCATATGGCTTCCCTGACAGGTTGAGGATTTTCCTTGTAGGTGGCATCCACCCTGGATCTTGGAGACCATGCCTCAGGCACGCTAGCTGCCTCTGCTGCTTTTTACTTCCCTCTCATACCTTGGTCTCTTCTCCTCTATGCCTTTTCCACCCTTCGTACTCTACCCAGCCCTTGCACCTCAGCAACCGGCCCCTTGTCTAATCACAAGGGGAGATGCCACAATCACTACTACACTTTGGTGCGCCTAATCACCCTCCTTTTGCTTCAATCAGGTAACATTCATCCAAACCCTGGCCCCATGCCCAACATTATGAACAAGCCTGCCCAGGCTCAAGGACTCCGCATAGCTTCTATGAATATTTGCAGCCTCCTTAAGAAGGCTGCTGCATTCCAGTGCTGGGTTACTCAGCACCAACCGGACATTGTCTCACTCGTCGAAACCTGGTTATCCAAATCCACCCCTGACTCCTTCGTCTCCCTCCCTGGTTACACCCTTTTCAGGGAAGATTGGGGGGGTAAGCATGGAGGTGGTTGTGCTGTCTACATGCATGACTCCCTCCTTGGACATGCACTCCCACCACCCACACTTGACAACGGGGTGCAAGCCCTCATGCCAAAAATCTCCCCCAACCCTGGTAAGGGCCCACTCTTTCTCACCATTGCCTATATTTCCCCCAGAAAGCAAGACCTCGCCATTCAGGTGCTTGCTGAATACCTCTCTGGCCTACCGCCCAAAATGGCACAGATAATTGTTGGTGACCTGAGTATCAACTGGCTCTCTGCCACGGCCTCCCAAACCAGAGATGACTTTGCCACCCTTGACATGTCTCAGCTTGTCACCACCCCAACTAGATTCAACCCCTCTACTGGCTCCAGCACCCTCCTGGATATCACCATTACCAACCGCCCCAGAGGGTGCTCGATATTCGTGTACTTCCCAACTCACTTAGTGACCACTCCCCGGTCGTATTCTCTTGGTCTACTACCAACAGCAAACCTGCACCACAAACCACCCAGCGACGTTGCCTACTCCCAGGTGGCCTGCATCACCTTAAACTGTACCTCTCACAACTGGATTGGTCCCCAATCAGGCTTGCACCGTCCATAGACAAGGCATTGGATTTTTTCACTCATACTTTTAGCAATGCCTGTGACCTCTATGCCCCGTTACGCTAGAAATTGCACCAAAAAGCAAAGCACGCCCTGGGTTACCCCCTTCCTCCTTCACAAACTTAAAATGAGAGACAACCTATGGCACATTGCCATGGAATCTGGCAAGCCAGCTGATAGGCAAGCATAAAACACAGAGCATAATAAGTGTACTTGGGCCATTCGACAGGCCAAAGCCCAGTACTCTCAGTCCGGTCTTGTCTCCTCCTGGGGGTCAGCTAGGAACTTTTGGGAAAATATAAAAGAGTTGAATGGGAAATCCCATTCCCCACAGCCCCTCTCAACTCTCCTTTAATGGAACTGTCTGCTCTGACCCCCTTGCCATTGCAGACTGCCTAAACCACACTTTCTCAGACCTAAGTTCAGTCTTCCCAGTAACTTCTTTGACCGCATCCCAAGCACCCCTGCCCACTCTCCAGAGACCTCCTTTCTATCTATGTACCATCTTCCCGCTGGAGGCTAGACCCCTTCTGCAAAAAGCTGTCAGTAGTAACAACCCCGGCACCGACCTACTGGACACTAGGCTACTTCATCTGATATTGGATGCTATCCTGGTCCCACTTACTGAGCTGCTCAACTCCTCTCTGTGCCTGGGGCAGTTCCCCAGCACATGGAAAACTGCCATCATCACTCCCATCCTAAAGAGTGGCGATCGAGCGACCCCAGGTAACTATCGACCTCTCTCCATCCTCCCCCAACTCTCTAAGGCCCTTGAAAAAGTAGTTGCCAACCAGCTTGCCGAATACCTGGCCATGTACAATATCCTGTGCCTTGAACAGCATGGCTTTCATGCAGGTCACAGCACCACAACCATGCTACTTGAATTCTCCAGCTTCCTACACTCTGCTCTTGATTCCGGAAGTCCTACTGGTGCCGTGTTCATTGACCTCTCCAAGGCCTTTGACACGGTTTGCCATCCCCTCTTTCTTGACTCTCTCAGATGCCTTGGTTTCTCCCCTGGCCCCCTTGCATGGTTCACCAGCTACCTGTCTGCCAGAACTCAGTGTGTAAAAATCAATAGCACCCTATCTGACACATGACCTGTCCACCCTGGGGTTCCCCAGGGCTCCATTTTAGGCCCTGTCCTTGTCAGTCTCGACCTCAACTCCCTCCCCTCAGTCTGCCCAAGTAAGATCATCCTCTATGCGGATGATGCTGTCCTCTTTGCCTCTGACCCCAACCCCAACACACTCCAGGCCACCCTCCAACAAGCTTTTGATAGAGCTGAGCATAGGTTCACATCACGAAGGCTAGTCCTGAATCTAAAAGGACCAAAGCTATGCCCTTCTCGCATCGCCAAAGCAAAGTCAGGGGTGCCCCCCTCTCGTGATACTACCTAGCACACTAAACCCATTGAGCAGGTTTCCTCCTACAAGTATCTGGGCATTACCTTTGATTCGGCACTCTCCTTCCATTCCCATATCAATGCCCTTTCTGCTGCCACCAATGTCAGGATTGGACTGTTATACCACCATAGGGACTGCCTACCACAAGAGGCCCTTAGATTGGCAATCTCCTCCTCTGTCCTGTCGCTAATCGACTATGGGCTGCCCATCTATGCTGCAGCCGACAACACTGTGCTTGCAAGAATCCAGCTCTCTATAAACAAGGCCTGCAGGCTAATGCTGGGAGCCCCTAGGCGCACTCACACATGTCTGCTGTACTTCACCTCCAACTTGCTCAACCTTGAAGAAAGACTCCATTTTCAAACCTGCCTTCTTGTAAAAAAGACCCTGCTAGGGCTCTCACCCTTGGGGTTGCCACCTCCCTGCAGTCTGCTTCACCCTCAGTCTCCACCCGCAGCACTGTCTAAACCTCCCTTATTGTCCCCAGGGTAAGGACCTCTATGGCCCAGAGATCCTTTTGCTATCGGGCTCCCTCCTAGTTCAATTCCCTCCTAGTCAACATATCTGACTCCACTCAGCTTGGTCCTTTCAAGGTCTCCCTCAGAAGGCATCTGACAAGCACTCGCTGCTGGAACTGCACATAATCCTTCACCTGCCCCTTACCCTCACCCCTAGGCTGGGTTTGCCCTGTCTACTTTTACTGTATATGCCTGGGGTCTCAGGCAACATCTGCTGACTAATGTAATAAAATATTTCTGGTTGCTACCTGATGTGGTACTCGTACTTATATTATGACTACTGTGATCTACCTATTACCAAGCTTGTGCCACCAGTGAATTCCTGTAACACTGGTTGCCTTTTTAATCTAAGTGTTTTGCAGTGTACTGTTTTGTCTGCTGTGATGTATTGCTCGCTTGACAAGGTACCTTTGTAAATGAGTCTTTGACTCAAAGGTTTGTAAACCGATGATCTAATAAATAAATAAATGAGGATTACCCATTGAACTAGCACAAACAGAAGAAATGGATGCACACCGATGATTTTCTAGTAGTTTTCTAGCCCACCCTTTGCCTACAAGCGATGCCACCACTAGCAATTATCTAGGTCTCTCACCATTAGAGCTAAGTAGAACTTGTACATACAGTGTCCATAGCCAGACTCCCAAGGACACCCTACAATGGACACTTCCTTCCATGGAAACCCACTCCTGAGTTCCACCCCTTTGTGGTAAAAACTCATCGTCAGCATCTCTCGATGAAACAAACCCCAGACTGACAGCGTAAACTGTACTTAGCCCTAGACACAGGCCCGGGCTCCCTCTGCAAAAAGCAGTTCTTATCAACCATCCAGACCATTCTTGGGTTGCAGTTTCTGAGCTTTCATTACTCTGCTTCCTGCAGATGTGGTTATGTGGGGGAGCCATCCAAGTGAGTTCCTTGAAGGGATACCTCTACATCGGGTCACTCATCTGTATTCTCCTGCTTGCACTCTGTCAGCTACAGGCCATCCACTACTCTGCAGTCTGAACACATGTAATATAGGCATTTTACTGTGAAAAGAGGTGAACACATACTAAGAAAAATTGAATCATCAGGAATAAAGTTATTTATTCCCTCTAACATAAAATCTGAACATGAGCTTAAACCTAAACGAGGAGCTCTTCAGCAAAAGTCCAGCACTGTCTGGATGACATGAGCAGGACTGTAATCATTGTTGTGTAATTGTTTTTTTCCTTTTTCATGTTTCTATGTTTATTTTCTATTCTAAACTAGACCTGTTATAAGCATTTCAGATGAATTGACTGTAGTGCATGATAACAATCTCTTTGGACAGTTAATGGAAGAGCTGAAAACAGAAAGCATCCCTTTCTTGGAAGGTCTTGACTAATGTGAGGAGGATTCACTCCTGCTGTGCGAGACAGGAGAAAAAACAAATTGATGGACCATGCGATACATGAAACCCAAGATTACAGCCTGGTCCAGTCTCGCCAGAAGGGAAGTTTTCTAGGACTCAAAAGAATGTCAAATCTATGATATCAGAGTAACATACTGGATAACATTTCCGGGGGGGAGGCAGCTGGAGGGTCTTGAGGTCTGGCAAATCCTGAAAGAGTGAGTCTGACTGAGACTCCGGCATAGTTAACATCTAAGGTTTGAGTCTGCCATGAGTCACCAAAGTGTGTGGGTAAGCCAGTCTACTTTGGGAAAAATAAGGAGTGCGGTATACTTTTTCTGTGTGCTCTGTCTGCTGTGTGCAAACATTTTCTTTTTATTTCTGTAGAATTACTGTTTCCCATAGTCTTTGTGTAGTAGCCTGCCACTATTGTACTGATTTTCTCTTTGCTACAATAATTTCTGCCACTTTGTCAGTATTTTTCAACTGCTCATGTAGCTAGTTACCCTTCCTTGTAAATTGTACTGTTTTACTGTACTGTGTTTCGTGATTGTTTGTAATTGTACTCTCCCGGGTCATGCTTGAAAACAGACATATTATTGTCTAGCGCACCTACCCGGTCATCAAAAAAACAAATAAATAAATCTGTGTAAACATCTGGAAGTATTAAAATATTAGTTTTTATATACTTCATGTTTCTGTGACCAAGTCCTTTGAGGTACAGCTAACTGGGTGAAAACTGACAAAAAAATGTGTTTCTTCCTCTAAAGAGAAGGCTACCATTACAATATCCTGTTTTGATAGTAAGGAGTCCTCAGCTGTGACCGAGAGAGGTGGGTCAGTTGCTCCTGAGCAGGGAGCTCTATACTGTGTGATCAGAGGCTGTAGAGGGATTTGGACATAGAAATACCTCGAGAGAGTGTCTGTGCAGAGTGGTGGCACCTACTGAGTACCCTTGCTAGCATCTGAGGGTTTTAGAAAGCTGGTAACACTGGCTGGATGAGTCTGGGAGAGACTAGTTTGCCACAAGGATAAAGGGGATTTTTAAGTTCTGAATGAATGTCTTAAGGTAGTCAAACTCCTTCTCTGCCTCATGGAGTATGGCAAGTCCAGATATAAGTGTACCACTACTTCACCCACTAGAAGCTTCTTACCCAGTTACCAAAAGAAGGAAGATGCTCCTATTGGCAGCATGCCAAATTCAAAGCACATCCCTGTAAACTAGAGCGAGATGGCACAATTAAAAAGGCATGAGGCACATGCAAGTTCAACGGGTGCTTCCTTCACTTAACTCTGTAGGCCTTATCAGTGAAGCCTGGGATCTGGGAAGTGTCCCACTGTAACAATTGTGGTAACCATGCTAGTCACTGGGGGCATCCTTGGTTTAACTCTGTAGGCCTTATCAATAAAGTCTGGGGCTGGAGAAGTGTAGCAACTCTGATAGCCATGCTTACAGGAATCCCTCAGGGGGCCTTGCCTTCCACGCCCTCTGGTAGACCCACTGACCTTTCACTCTCGCATGGAAGTTTCAGTCACCTCCAACTGCCTCTCGTACGTGGTTTTGGACACCATTTTAGATGAAGCTACCATGGCCTTCTCCGCATGATGTGCTGCATCCTCCACCTTGCCCATTGGGCCAGTCAGTTCCTGCTCCACATATGAAGAAGCCAGCAGAAGAAGACCATTTGGTCTATCAGGTCTGCTCATATTACAGGGTCCACAGCTTGAACTAATGTCTCTGTCCTCCATCCCCACTCCTTCCATCCTCTCTACCCATGATCCTTACCTTCCCACATGCCTATCCCAGCCTTTCTTAAAGCTGCCCACTGTCTTCAATGAGATGACCTCTTCTGGCAGCACATTCCAAGTGTTCTCCACCCTCTCTGTGAAGAAGTGCTTCCTGACTTCCCTCCTAAACCTCCCACCCTCCAGCTTAAGACTGTGCCCCCTCGTGTTATGGTTGTCACTCAGCTTAAATAGACTCTTCTTAGCAACCATATTTATTCCTTTCAAGTACTTGAAGGTCCCAATCATGTCCTCTCTCTCTCTCTCTTTCCTGTCTTCCAGGGAGTACATATTCAGTACCCTCAATCTCTCCTCATATGCCTTACCCTTCTGACCTGCTGCCATCTTTGTAGCTCTCCTCTGGACCTTCTCCAGCAGGTTAATGTCCTTTTGGAGGTGTGGGCACCAGTACTGAACTCCAGACGACAAGTCAAAATAAATGGCATTCTTTCCGACGTGGAGAATGTGACCAGCGGAGTGTCTCAGGGATCGGTCCCTGGACCGACCCTGTTTAATGTATTCATCAGCGATATGCAGGTTAGTACAGGCAATTTTCTTTCAAAGTTTGTTGATGACACTAAGCTAGGGGAAAAAGTAAATACTACATTAATAGGTCCATACTTATTAGTAATTTGAAAATTATCGAACGATGTGCGCACTCCAATGGTATGATGCTAAACCCTGACAAATGCACTGTGTTACACTTTGGTAAAAATGATCCCTTACAGATCTATTTCCTAAATGATACCCCCTTAAAGTTTCTGTAAACAAGAGCGATCTTGGGGTACTTGTTAATAACAAACTTTCCTTACCCGACCAATGTATTAAGGTAGCTAAAACATCCAATGCACTGCTTACCCGCATTAGATGCACATTTGTATCCAGGACTGAGGAATGCATTTTTCCCCCTTATAGGACCCATGTCAGGCCTCATTCCGACTATGGGTCTCCATTCTGGAGCCCTTATCTGAGACAAGATATTAACAGGCTTGAAAGAATTCAGAGAAGGGCAACAAAAATAGTTCCCTGGTTGGCAAATAGCAACTGCCATGTTAGATTGCAGGAAACTAGGCTCCACTCCCTTCAAACCAGAAGAAGTAGCGGTGACCTGCTCTTTCTGTATAAAAGCCATAAATTTCAGGATTTGATGCAGCAATGTGGTCTAAAATTCTCCCAGAGAAAGATTGTTTCACGGCTCCATAACAAACAGATTTATGTAGCCAAATCAAGAACCGATAAAAGACTAAATTATTTCATGGTAAGAGCCCCTAGACTATGGAATAGTCTTCCACAAGATTTGGTTGACAGAAACTCCTTTTCTTCATTTAAAAAAGGGCTAGATCTATGGATAGATTCCACTAACCCTGTGAGTAAATTCCCACCAATATGGTGGGCGACAATCTCGATGGGCTTCAGCCTTCTTTTGTCTTTTTGAACCAAGTAAACCAAGTAATACTCTAGATGTGGCCTTACCAGTAACCTGTACAAGGGTAGTATAACCTCCTCTCTCCTACTACTGATCCCCCTAGATATGCATCCTAGCATCTTGTTTGCCTTTGCTGCTGCTTTCTTGCACTGCATGGAGTGCTTCAGGTCACTAGTGATCATCACTCCCAGGTCCTTCTCCTCCTCTGATGCAGATACTCAGACTCCACCCAGGTAGTACTCTGTCCTGGGATTCTTGGCTACAATATGCATAACTCTGCATTTCTTGGCATTAAAGCCAAGCTGGCAGATCCTGGATCACTTCCCCAGCTTTTCCAGCTCTTTCTCTAGGTCCTGTATCCCTTCAGCTGTGTCCACTCTTCCACAGAGCTTGGTGTCATCCATGAATAGGCACATTTTGCCTTTAATGCCATCCCCAATGTCACTGATGAAGACATTGAACAACACTGGCCCCAGCACCAAGCCCTGCGGGACCCCACTAGTTGCCTCTCTATAGCGCCAGATAACTCTCCCCCCCCCACAACCACTCTCTGAGTTCTGTCCCTCAATCAGTTTTCCACCCATCTGGCCATCTTTTCCCCAACACTGAGATCCACCAACTTCCTGATCCAGCCTTTTGTGGGGTACAGAATCAAAGGCCTTGCTGAAATCAAGATTGAGGATGTCTACCGCTTGGCCTCTGTCTACTGTCTTAGTGACACAGTCAAAGAAGTCAATCAGATTTGTTTGACATGATCTCTCCCCCCCCGCATGAACCCATGCTGCCTCACATCCTGAACACCATGCTGCTCTAGATAGTCCACCAACCTTTCCTTTAGTATGGTCTCCATGAGCTTGCCCACAACAGAGGTCAGACTGACTGGTCTGTAATTCCCTGGGTCATCCTTGGGACCACTTTTATGGAGAGGCACTACATGTGCTGTTCTCCAGTTCTGAGGTACCACTCCTGACTCTAGTGAACTATTAAATAGGTCTGCCAGTGGCCCTGCCAGCTCCTCAGCCAGTTCCTTTAGTACTCTTGGATGTACTCTGTCCAGGCCTGGTGATTTGTCCACTTTCAATGGCAGCAGCCCCTTCCTCACTCTATCCTCCTCTATCACTACATCTGTGTTCCCCTCCCACTGCTCCTCTTTTCCCTCCTGAAGGCACTGGTATGTCCTTCTCCGTGGTGAAGACGGAACAGAAGTATTAATTTAATATCTCTGCTTTTCCACCGTTATCCTCCACCCCTTTCTTAAAAGAAAAATGCACCCTCATATCTTCTAAATGTTATTTGTTTCCATGTCAACAGACTACTCTTTTCATGTAGCTGTTAAAGATGTATGCAACTGCTTCAGTCAGTTTTCACACTTCATAGTAGGCCCTGTTACTGTCCTGGGAGGGTCCATTTTGTGGTTGTTGAAATCTCAATGTCCCTGAGAACTGCATTAGCATGTGAGAACATGATGTCAGAGCAACCATTTGTAACCCCCAAGGGGCGCTACCCTTAGGGCTACTACCCCTGTCTGCCCCCACAGAGGCAGGTTGAGCAGCCCAGATCCATTGACGGATGCCTCCACCCAGAGGTCGGGGTTAGCACAGTTAAGACTATGAGGGTTACAGCCCTCTGAGCTACTGCAACCCCCCTTTCATCCCACTAGTGAATTACACTGGGAACCAACAATTCTGTTCACTGGTACACTTACCCCATGGAAAATATATTCCAGCTCCCTTTGGGGACCCCCTGTAAAGTAAGGTACAGTTATGTTGCAATCACCAGGCAGCAGTTCACCATTAATGTACACAATAGCCAGGATGTAGCTGTATAAAAAGGAATCTGATTTATTCAGGGGGAAAACAACAAGGACAGGGGGAGTCAAGTTGATTAGCTTATCACTATACTCATCTACCTAGGGCTCTTTGCACAGGCCTAACCCTACAGCTTATTATCCCAGGGTACCCAAGCCCTAGTGGCTAGTCCACACGTGGCAGCTGGTTGGGGCCCTTAGCACACACAAACATTACAGTCCTGAGCAGGTCAAAGTAAGAGGAGAGTTCAGTTAAGTAATCCGAAGTTAAATGGTGCACTGAAACCACTGCATAGATGCACTACAGGGAGCGACCCTGAATTAGTACTCACAACCCCAGCAAACGACGATTCCTTCACCATTACCAGGATGGAGCCTGACTTTCACCAGTCTTCTTACACATTTATATGGTAAACAACAACAGAGGGGTACCACACCAGGCAGCTGCTTCCAATGCTCCCACAAACTCACCGTCACTGAGATACTGCAACAGCAGCTTCCACTTTTCTTCGGACCGAGCACAATTCAGCAATTCTCTCCAGTCCTCCTACAGGTCGAGCCTGGTGGGTAGCTGTACAAAGCACAGCCTCCTCTGACCGCCCACCGGCGGATTTCAAAGAGAACTCGCTTGCAGAGAAAATGGCCGCTTAGGCCTTCACGCGCTTCCCGCGCGAACACTTCCCAGTGCAGAAGCACAGAAGCTCCTCACTCCTCACCAGCCACAACGCATCTAACCCCCAACAGCAAGTGGCTCTCCTCTCAGTTCGGGTGCTACCCGCTATCATTGGCTGGCTGCACATGCCAGTCACTTCCTCTGGTTCTCAGTGGTGCAGAAAAAGCACCATAGCCCATAATACCTTTCTCAATTACAAGCAGCTCCTCTATTGGTCAGTCAGCTCTGCAGGGTCCCGAGGTACTGATTGGCCCACTTCAGCAGTTCTGGGGCAAAATGGAGGAGGCAATCAAACAGTCCTTGCTGCAACCAAAAACAGGTTAGAACAACTACAGTATCATTACTACTCTGATAGATAGTCAGCAGACAAGCACATCTTCTAACGAAGCTCCCTCTGCGCAATTAGCGATGGCAGAAACGGAGCGATTATTCTGCAGACCGGGCGGGAGTCTAGCATAGCAACACTCAAACCCCCTCCCATTTCAACTAACTCTGACAGCAACAGGCAGCCCTTAAAGGGACAGAATACGGAGGCCCTAAAAGAGCACTCACAAGGTCCCCATTTAGGCGGCTTCATGCCAATCATCAAGCAGGCATAAGGCACATTAAGAACCCCCATTTGCAAGGGGGTTACACATTTATATCATGTATCTCTATGCTGAAATAACAAATACCATGCAAAAACTCTCTGGAAACTCATAAATTGAAGGGAGTTTAAAGGGAAAAACCTGCATGACAAAGCAGATAGCTTGTAAAACTAACTGAATGTAAATGTGGTATTTCACACCTTCTTGCAGTTTGTTTCTCTTAAGGCTAATTAAACAGGCATACTGGGAAGTTTAGTGATTGATTATGCATCATGTTCTCATATGCTAATTCAGCTCTCAGGGACAATGAGATTTCAACAGCCACACAATGGACCCTCCTTAGACAGTAACAGGGTCTAGTATGAAGTGTGAAAACTGACTGAAGCAGTTGCATACATCTTTAACAGTTACGGGAAAACAGTTATCTGTTAACATCGAAACAAATAACATTTACAAGAATTAAGGGTGCAGTTTTCCTTTAATTTAACCTTAAAGGGACACTGTCAACCCCTTTGGCCTCAAAGTGTCCCTAGTTTAAAAAACACATTTTTTTGGTTGCTCACATTCTACAGAGACTGCTGATGTGGCTAATTGTTTGAGTCAGACTCCGTTTCCCTTTTAAAAAGTGAAAAATTGAGTGCCCATTGTAATAGTGTTACCACATCAAAACATGTCTGTTTACATTTCTTGACCAACTACCACTGCATCTTTCCTGGACCCATGAACACCTTCAACACTATCTAGCTACTCATTATGCAGTTGCAGTCTATTTTATCATGCGTGGCTGCACTGTATGAAGGTGTTTCTAATGTTCAGGAAGTATGCAATAAGCTTAGTTCAATGATCTAGAGCAAAACAAGGCTGGGTCCGTATAACTATACATTCCCATGAATTTCAGTACTAAAAAGCAAGGAGGCAGATGGAACAACCAGCAATCTCAATACATTTTAGAGAAGGTAAGCAATCATTAAATGTGGGTTTTTATCTATAAATAATATGAAGCAAAAAAGGTTGACACTGTCCCTTTAATTGGCATCCTCTTCTGCCATCGAGCCTCCCCCCAAATGCTCTCCGGCTCGCTGTCACATCCTCAGTACTGTCCCTGGTAGACTATGGCTTACCAATCTATGGTGCTGCTAACACAACTGCTCTCAAAAAAATTCACATAACCCTAAATAAGGCTTGCAGACTGATTACTGGTGCCCCCAGGCTCACACACACCTGTCAACTGTATAACGATGCTAAACTCCTGACACTAAATGAGCGACTTCGCTATCATACCTGCCTACTCACAAAAAAAACCCTACTCGGACTCTCTCCACCAGGGGTAACTGCATCCATCCACCGGATCCCACCCTCTGTTGCTACGCGGTCCTCCAACAAGACCGCTCTACTAGTCCCCAGATCAAGAACCACTCATGGTCAGAGGTCCTTCTGGTACAGAGCCCCACTCTGGTTTAACTCTCTCCCTTCCACCACCTCCAATGCCACCACTCTTCAACACTCGTAGCTGTTCCTGTCTCTGAATAAGGCCCTACCTCGACCACTCCACCCTTGACAATGCCCACCGGGCAGCTCCCCACCTAGTCCAGCCCCATCCCCAGCACTCCATTCCTATGTATAACCGGGCCAGAGCATGCTGTCTCATGCCAGTTGATTGCTCAGCAAATGAAACCAGTTGTGTCAGACCTATTTCTATTACAAGTGTCCTGTAACTTAAATGTATGTTGTTTGACCACAGTGTGACGTGGCGCCTCTAACAAACGCCTACTTGAAGAAAACCTGTACAATGTAATCTAAATGCTATGTATGTCTCAATGTGATGAGGTACCTTCAGAAACGAGCCTCTGGCTCAAAGGTTGTAAACTGATTCTCACAAATAAAAAAAAATAAATAAAAAAAAATAAATAAAATGCACAGTGATATTTATCAGCAAAAAAGCAAAAAGGAAATTCAAAAAACTTCTGATCCTAGGAGACTCCATGATTTGAGGAGTTGATACCCATCTCCAGCCAGGGGTAATGGTCAGATGTCTCCCAGGTACATCAGCATGGAGAGACACTGACCGCATTGCTAAAATTGTTCACAAAGCAGGAGAAAACATTGCTGTCCTAGTACACATAGGGACTAATGATCTTGCCAGCCGGTCAGTTGTGGAGACCAAGGAACACCTGACCAGGCTGGGTGACAAACTATCATTTATTTCGTCCAGCATCTCCTTCTCTGAGAGCCTGCCAGTTTGGGAGAGGGGAGCAGATGGACGGAAGATCAAAGAAGGGGAGATAGGGGAGCTAAACACGTGGCTCAAGGGCTGGTGCCAGGAAAAAGGACACAGATTTGTAGAGAACTGGCAACAGTTCTGGGAACGAAAGTTCTTTAAATTTGATGGACTGCATCTGACTAAGGAGGGAGTCAGTGCATTGGGGCAGAAGTTTGACATCTTTGCAGAATATTTAAACTAGCAAATGGGGAGAGGGGTGCAGCACCCCATACGTCGAATGGGAAGAACACCCCTCCCCCCTCAGCTAGTGGTCAAACAGGGATTCAGCATGTTTGCAGTTCATTTGCATCACCAGGTAAGAAAAAAGGTTTGTCTCCCCATACGACGCACAGGGGTAATGCCAAACCTCACCCAATAACTAACACACCAAAATCTGGCCAATGGAAAATCATGTACACAAATGCTCACAGCCTGGGAAATAAGATCCCAGACCTGCAGGCAATAATGTCAGAGCTAAACTGGACATAGTAGCAATTAGTGAGACATGGTTTACCAGTAACCACACTTGGGAGACTTCAGTACCTGGCTATGTATTGTTCAGAAGAGACTGAGGTGCAAAAAGGGGGGAGTGGCCCTGTATGTCAATGAAAATATCAAAGCTACAGAAATTCAGAATACACACAAGAGCCAGAAGAACTGTGGGTCACCCTGGAAACAGGAACTGGGACAGCCATAAGAACTGGGGCTGTCTACAGACCCCCAGACCAGGGGGAGGACATAGACACATTACTGTTAGAAGATATACAAAACATGACAGCTAAAGGGGAGGTTCTGATAATGGGAGACTTCAACATGCTGGATACAGATTGGTCAATACCGGCAGGAATGTCTGCCAGAACTAGACACATAGTGGATTCCCTGCAGGGGGAGGGCCTCAAACAACTGGTACAGCAACCCACAAGAGACAGGGCTATCATAGATCTAGTACTGACTAACAGGGAAGGGATCACAGATCTCCAGGTAGAAGGTCACCTGGGCCAGTGACCATCACATGGTATGGTTCAATTTGGCTACTACATCTAAATCATCCCATTCCAAGGCAAAAATATGGGACTTCAGAGGAGCTGACTTTGATAAGATGGCCAACAGAGTTAAGCTAGCCCTGGCAAAAGAAACACAGGTGAGGGGTACAGGCAAAGTGGGCAAGCATTAAGGATGCAATACTTGAAGCAACATCCCATTGTGTTAGACAGAAAGGAAGTGCAAAGAAGAAGGAAACCACTTTGGTTCTCAAATACAGTAGCAGAAAAGGTCAGAGCCAAAGGCTGGCCTTCAGGAAATATAAGGAACACAGCGGATGAAGATGAGGAGGCATACCAAACTGCCCTAAGGGAAGCAGGGAAGGCAGTAAGGCAGGCAAAGTCCCAAACTGAGGAAATACTACACGAACAGTAAAGAAGGTGACAAGACTTTCTATAGATACATTAGTGAAAGGAGAAAGTCCAGAGGGGGTATTGCTAAGCTTAATGGAGAAAATGGAGCATGTGAGGAGGAGGACCCTGTAAAGGCATCTATCCTAAATAGATACTTTTACTCAGTATTTACTGAAGAGAAGGTAGGGCAGGGCCCACAGCTCAGCATCATGGACACAGGGGGGAGGGAGGTGAGCACTACTCCCTTCACAAAAGAAAGGGTCCTACAAGAGCTTGCTAAGCTCAGGGTGGATCAGGCAATGGGACCTGATGGCTTATATCCCAGGGTACTTAAGGAGCTAAAGGTGGAACTTGCAGAGCCATTAGCAGAACTGTTTAGTGAGTCTCTGAGCACAGGAGAGGTCCCAGAAGACTGGAGAAGGGCTCATGTGATCCCGCTCCACAAGAGTGGTAGCAGGGAGGAGGCAGGAAACTACAGATCAGTCAGTCTTACCTCAGCAGTGGGGAAGATTATGGAGGCACTCCTTAAGGAAAGGATAGTGCAACACCTGGAATCCATAGGAGCACAGGATCCAAGACAGCATGGGTTTACAAAGGAAGGTCCTGTCAAACTAATCTCATAGATTTCTTTGACTGAGTAACCAGAGTGGTGGACCAAGGGAGCAGTTGATGTCATCTACCTTGACTTCAGCAAAGCTTTTGACACTGTTCCACATAGAAGACTGATAAATAAGCTGGGTAGCACAAGGCTGGGTCAGAAGTTGGTCAACTGGGTGGCAAACTGGTTGACGGGCAGAAAACAGAAGTGGTGGTAAATGGTATACAGTCAGAAGAGATGCAAGTCACAAGTGGGGTACCTCAGGGATCAGTCCTGGGGCCAGTCCTCTTCAACATCTTCATTAGTGACCTTGCAAATGGACAAGAGGGTAAGGCTAGTCTGTTTGCAGATGACACTAAGATCTGCAACAGAGTAGATGATCCAGATGGGGTGGGCAGAATGAGAAGAAATCTGGATAAACTATCAAAATGGTCAGAAGAGTGGCAACTAGGATTTAATGCAAAGAAGTGCAAAATCATGCACATAGGGAAGAGAAACCTTGAAGCCACCTATAGGCTGGAGGGGTTGCTAGCAGTCACAAAGGAAGAAAGAGACTTGGGCATCATCATCACTGATGACCTGAAATCATCCAAGCAGACCTCTAAAGCAGTAGGTAAGGCTAGGGGTGTTAGGGTTTATTAGTAGGGGTATCACAAGTCGTAAGAGGGTAATAATCCCTCTTTACAAGACACTGGTTAGGCCCCATCTGGAGTACTGCGTGTAGTACTGGGGGCCACACCTTCACAAGGACATTAACCAAATTGAAGCAGTCCAGAGAAGGGCAACCAAAATGGTGCAGGGACTGCATCAGAAGACATATGAGGACAGATTAACAGAGCTCAATATGTATACCCTAGAGCAAAGGAGGGAGAGAGGTGATATGATCGAGGCATTCAAACACCTTAAGGGCATTAACAAGATGAAAGAGTCTAACATGTTTAAATATAAGAAAAATAGCAGGATAAGAGGACACAGCATGAGATTAGAGGGGGCCGATTAAGGGGGAATGTGAGGAAATTCTTTTTCACAGAAAGGGTGGTGGATGCATAGAATGGCTTACCACAAGAAGTGGTGGCTATGAATACAGTGAAGGGCTTCAAACAGGCATGGGATAGGCATAAGGGAGCAATACAAATGACTATGAATAGATAGGCCACTGACAGAGCAAAGGCCGATGGCACATTTATAAGGTAGAAAAAGAAATAGGCAGACTGGATGGGCCTTGCGGTCCTTATCTGCCATCAACTTCTATGTTTCTATGTTTCTATATCTGGCTCTCAGGATGGTGCGAGCAGGTCAGACTTTGACAAGTGTCATAAGCAATGCTGTAGCAGATCCTGCTGTGTAGTAAGGTTGCACCAGTTACCCCCTTTAGTCCAGCAAACAGTAACTCTTGTAACCTCATCTGCATTTGAAAAGTGAACATTTGACAGTTTTCTGGAGAAACAGCTAGCCCCTCCTTAAAGAAAATGCTGTTATCTGCCCGTGTCTGCACGGTGTTATTAACTCTCTACAGTGAAGAAGTACCACTGACATTCCAGAAAGTCAATGCAGTTTGCTTTGACCAGCGGTGTACAAAAACAGGCTTGTGGTATTTCACAAATGATTAGAGCAGACAGTAGCCGAGATGGGTGCCCTTTTGTAGCCCACCATGTCAGGAAAATCAGAGCTCTCATTAACAGGAAAACACCCACGTACTCCAGTATTTTGTTCGAGCACTAACAACACATTAGCCAGTTCTTATCTTTCACATACATTGTTGATGCTGTTGTACACACACATACACACACACACACACACACACACACACACCACTTTAAGTTGATAATCTTAGACTGAAGATGACCAGAGAGTGTCAGAATTCCCTCATTACTTTTTTGATGATGATGAATGCTTTCCATTAGTAGGCTTCCAAATCAGTTTGACATTTTCTCTGTAACTCCAAAAACATTTTCCTGGGTGTTTCTGTAAATGTTATTCTTTTCTTTGAAGGCTGAGTTACTCTGCTTCCCCATATAACCAATGCAAATCGGTGGGAACAATGTGCCTGTAGATTGCTATATTTCCTGGTAAACTCTGGGAACCCAGCATTGCATGTATGAATCAGTTGATTATCAGTTTTCACTACCTATCAAGAGTTGTTGCTTGACTACATCTCAGAGACCACACCTTGGTCCATTCCCTCCTTTCAAGATCCCTTCTTATTCACCTAAATGTGCTACGGGTTATTATGTGAGAAGACTTGAAGATGGCAGCGCAGGATGACAAAGCTGTGGGTGGGATAGTGAGATGCTGCATAGGAAGGGGTATCTCCGGCAGATAGAGGGCGGTAGTGCTGCCACTGTACTGCTCCCTGATACACCTCTACCTGGAGTACCAGGTTCAATTTTAGAGACCGCACCTAAGAAAGGACATAGGGTGGAACTGGTCCAGAGGAGAGCAACTAAAATGGTACAGGGTTTACCGTGGAAGCCCTATGAGGAGAGACTGAGGGATCTCAACATGTACTCCCTGGAAGAGAGGAGAGAAAGAGAGAGAAGTGACATGATCGAGACCTACAAGTACCTTACAGGGGTGAAGGGGTGCAGATGGGGAGTCCATTTCAAATGAGAATGAGCAAAAGGACCAGAGGGCATGCGATGAAGCTGGAGGGGGAGAGTGCTAGAGAAGAGGAAATATTTCTTCACTGAAAGAGTGGTGGACACCTGGCATAGACTGCCAGCAGAAGTGGCAGAGGTTAAAACAGTGCACGGCTTCAAGCATGCATGGGATAAACATAGGGGCGTGCCAGGGTGCAGGTGAGCCGTCAACAGAAGAGGCAAAGGAGAACCCAGGCACCCCCATTGGCTTGACTGAAATACAGATGGCTATCGGTAAATTAAAACTGGGGAACGCTCCAGGCCTAGAAGGCCTTGCTCAGGAGTTTTTTAAGTATTTGTTGAGCCTGTGGCCCAGAGACTGGGAATTGTGTTCAGGGTGGTTCAGAAAGACGAGCGGGCACCACCCTTGTGGCAACATGCCCACATCTCAGTCATTCCAAAGCCCAACAAAGAACCAACACTGTTTGGGCTCTACCACCCCAGCTCCCTCCTTAATGTCCAGCGGATGATCTTCATGGCCATATTGGCAGCCCAGCTGCAGAAGTGGGTGGGATCTCTGGTTCACTCAGATCAAACTGGCTTTATAGACGGGCATCATAGCCATGTTACTCTGCACCATCTGCTTAATATTCTCTCCTGGCAGCACACCCACCATGAGTTTGCATTGGCAGTGTTTATAGATGCTGAAAAGGCCTTTGAATGAGTGGACCGGAGATTCCTACATCGCACTTTAGGGGAGATGGGGTTGGGGGATACATTTCGAAATAACATTCAGGCCCTCTACATGTCACCCTAGGAGATGATTAAGGTTAATGGTACACAGCCAGATTGCTTCATGTCTAACAGCACCAGATAGTGGTGCTCCTTGTCACCCTTGTTGTCTACCCTATGCATTGAACCCTTGGTAGTGGTGGTTTGTTAGAACCTGGAGATTAAAGGGGTGCCGGTGGGAAACAGGGTGCACAAGATCTTGCTTCCTGATAACCCTTTTTTTTTTCTGACCTCCCCAGAGACCTTGGTCCCAGTTCCCTGACCAGAACTGGAGGAATACGGTTAAATAGTGGGCTATAAGATATATTATGACAAGTTGGAAGCCATGAAGCTTGGAAGCACTTGCCCAATGGCATTCAGAGGCACCTGCCCATTCTGTTGGGCACCTAGAAGCATAGTATGGTGCCTAGGGATTAGAGTCATCATAACTCTATTAGACCTATATGAACTAAAGTATGGAAAACTCACTTTGGGGAGACGCAGGTCAACATTGTCAGGTGGGACTTGCTTCCACTTGGGGCTGGAGACTGAGTCGCTGTGATTAAAATGAAAGTGCTCCCTTGACTTCTCTTTCTTTTACAGGCCCTTCCTTTAAAGATTCCGGAGACCTACTAGAAATGCCTGCAGAAGTGTCTGTTGAAATTCATATGGGCAGCAGAGCACCACAGAATCAGCAGGAAACTCCTAGTCTTCCTGAGGGAGAAGGGGGGCCTGGCAATACCTGACTTCCATAAATATTACCTGACCACCCAAATGGTCCTGGTCATCATTCGGAACAAACAATGAAGGGACACAGACTGCCTAGATAAGGAGATGCCGCAGCCTCTCCTGGTGCTGCTGTTTTGCTCTCACTCACGTGCCCATTACCCCGAACCTAGGTGGAGAGCCCTAATCCAGGACAAGGCATACTCTATGAATGCTACTGAAAGCAAAGTAGACCTCACACTCTCCCAGTGACATCAGCCCTCTCACAGGGGGACCCAGACTTTATCCCACCTCAGACTAACCCCGGTTTCCACCTATGGAACAGAGTCGGGCTGACCCGACACCAGCACTTTGTCTATGATAGGGTATGTATCCTCTCTATGAAGCTACAGTAAACATTCAACCTCCTACCACAGGTCCATTTCCAATACCTTCAGGTACGACACTGCCTGACCTGCCACGCACTGCTAGGAAAAGTCAGAAGAGACCTCTCTATTGGGGTGCAGTAGCAAGAGACACTTTTTTTTTTTTTAAACGAAAGTTGCCTCCAAGGCAGACCTGTCTGCAATGGAAAACTTTACTGTTGCTCTTACTCTTTCTCACATCCAAGTCCCTTCTCTTTTAAATTTATTATTCTGACACCACACCACCATGTATCATCACGCAGGTGAAATTCTGACAAAAGGAAAATGAAGTGAGCTTATCTGGACTCGAACCCACAGTCTCTTGTTTATCAGGCTGTAGACCTTTCCACTATACCACCAAGCTGGCACAGCAGTGAAGCTCAGCTCTTTAGCTGTAGAGGTTAAAGCCCTGCCTGGGAGGCAGCCCTATTCATAATGCTTGCTTCAGAGACAGACCTACCTGAGAGGCAGGTCTGCCTTGGAGGCAACTTTCATTTTTAAAAAAGTGTCTCTTACAGGAGGCAGGCTTGGAGGGTAGACAGGGATCTGTTTCTAGAGCATATTTGACCCTGTTCGGTAACAATCATCCTGCATTCTCCTCACTCCACTTCCAGTGGAAAAGGGATGCACAGGTGGTGATAACGGAAGAGATATAGTCCAAAATCTGGGAAAAAGGGTGGAAGGTGACCATGTCACCTGGATGGAGGGAGTTCAGGTGGAAGTGCTTTATGAGGTTCTTCTTCCACACCCCTACCATTACCCAGCACTTGCAAGCAGTAGGTTTCAACTTCTGGTGGAGGAAATGTTGGGGTGGGGAGCCCACTTCCACATCTGGGACTGCTCAACACTGCGATCCTGATGGGATCAAATCTGTGCAGTGCTGGTCACCCTCTGGGGAGTGGACATGCTGAACAAATTTGAACACATGGTGCTCGGGCAACAGGTCCCCAGGACACTGGATCAGTCACAACACGGTCTTTTCCGGGCCCTTTGCACGGCAGCCATGAGGGGTGTCACGGCTACAGGAAACCCCACCTACCAGGCAGGAATGGGATGCAGGGGTTACAGAAATTAGTAGAATGAAGAGAATAACCTCCACCTTACATGTAACCCTGGAAAAAATATAATACAGTGTGGGGCAGAAGGAAGGACAGAGGACTAGCTCTGGTCCAGGATGACAAGGTGGAGGCAGAGTAAGCCACATGGAACATGGCCTCAGATGGGGTAGGAAGGGAGGCAAACAGGGTGAGGTGAGAGAGAGGGGCCCCTTTAGGCTGACCCCACAGCCCCATGGATTCTTCCTTGTCCCATATTAAAGGAATATTTGCTTTTACAATACCAGCCCTGACACCAACCAGACGTTGCTGCTGTTCACTACAGTTGCGTATTACATGGTTCTTGTATAGCACGGTCATAACACTTTTATGTGCCTGACATTTTCCACTGATGCACTGATAAGTGTGGAAAGATGATTAGCAGTGAAGACTATTGAATGTATGAACCCAAAGGTTGAAAGGACAGCAGCGGATAATTGCTTCACATGCAGTGGTATTGCCTAATTGATGCATACCTGTTTACCTGTTATTGAAAATGTATATGTGTAACTGACTATACTATGGCTCACCTGATGGTTTACTATATGTATGACCAGCTTGTCTAGCTAATAAAGATGAGTTTTAAAAAACAAAACAGGGATAAATTAAAAAAGAGGCAGGGAGGGTCACAGGAGACCAGATAGGGTTTGTGGATGTAGACGTACTGAAAAATTCTGTTTTTTTTATATAGTTTCTTCCTCCACTGCTGTTACCATCACCAAACTTTGGACCCCTTGACCAGCTGCTCCCCAGCCCCAACTGCTGCTCCCCCCACCGTCCAGCCAGTGGGGATCTGCACAGTGCAGGACAGGAGAGTGCCAGTGGCTGTGATGAACGGTGGCACAGAGAGATCATTTTTCCATGTTTTTCTCCCTTCTCTGTCTTCCCCTCCCCAGGTGTCCTGGCACAGGCTTTGTGTCCCCACACATGTAACAATGCCCTGCAAGGGAGACAAACTTCCTTGGTCCACAACAGGAGTCGCTATGGTGGTGGAAGCTGGACACTGCCCTCCCCTCGCTGGAAGCGCTGCTGTGTGGCAGCACTACCCCAGCACCCAGGACACTGCCTCCCCTTGCTGGAAGCGCTGCTGAGTGGCAGTGCTACTCCAGCCCCCAGGTCATCGGCATAGGAGTGAGTACACTTCCACCGTGGGCCATTGGATGGCTCCAAATTCCATGTTTCTGCTTCCAAATTTACATTTCTATAGGCTCCATGACTCAGCCTGAAAAAGTATCACAAAAAGGAAGACTAGCAAAAAACAACTAGTAAAGATAAACCTTTCAAAGCTGAAATAGTTTTAATAATTTAAAAACACAAAATCATTTAAAATAATTAGCACAGGTAAGAAGGTTCCAATTAAATGAAACATTAAGTTTGGTTGTAAGTTGAAATGTAAAATTAAGAGTTACAGTTCGCAGTGTTTACTCCTAGGCATGTGTGGGTTCCCCAGTATGGAGATCGCTTCATTACAGGACGATCAAATGGTGTAAATTCCAAGCAGTTGGTCCAATGGACCCAGCAGATGGGTGTACAGGCTGAAAATGAGAAACCAGTTTATAATAAAGAGCTGCCGGTATTGTAACACACTTCTGTCTAAACTGGCAACCCTGGGTCCTGGGTTGTAGGCAGCATGTTATTTGCATAGGGGCGGGGGCTGGATCTTGGAGTTGTTTGTTACGATCTTTGTCAGAACTTCCTACCTAACTACCATCCTGTCGAGGATCCACCTGATATCCCAGGACCTCCCTTCCAACAAACTGAGCTCTCAAAGATTCCTTCAGTCGACATTGATGCTGATGATGATTAGTGTCCTGTGTTTCTCTTAAATAAGAAATAACAAGAAGTTCAAGGTATAAAAAGGAATAAAATGAAAACAAGCACACGATAAAAGTTATAAAATTACATGTTTTTTTGCAAAAACTAAAAAATGCTTACAGCAGTTGTTTAGGGTCCATTGTTGCCACAGAGACGGTCTGCAAGGAAGCGGCAGCAAAATTGTCGGATTCATGCCACTTATCCCCTACTCTACCTCTCTCCCCCAAGAAGCCTGCTCCCCGGCACACCCACCTCATGCCACTCATCCCCTTCTATATTTTCTCCCCCCTGAAGCCTGCTCTCCTTTCCTTCAACACCCCCTTACCCCTACCTCTGCCCATCTCCTACACCCCCCAATTCCTCTATTACCTACTTGTCCCTGCATAGTTTTGTACCCTGGCAGGGTTCTCAGCATCCTGGAGGGAGTCTAGCACAGGGCAAGCTTCTTTGTACCCAACTTGCCCTTGCCTGTTATACCCTATAGTAGGGCTCTCAGCATCCTGGAGAGGCCCAGTATAAACAAAGCTTCTTCCTTCATTCCTTACCTTCTCTCCTATCCCCCCCAGTCCCCCCCTCCCAATTTGCTCTTGTCTGGTGTCGCCCCTAGCAGGGTTCTCAGCATCCTGGAGGGGTCCAGCACTGTGCAAGCCTCTACCTCCCCTCTGTCCTGTCTACCCAACTTGATCTTGCCTGATACTGCCCTCTGGCTGGGTTCTCAGCATCCTGGAGAGGCTTAGTTTCAGGCTAGCTTCTTCCTTCCCTTCTCTTTCCTTCCCTCACCCTTCCCCTCTTCTCTCTCTCTATCCAACTTGTTCTTGCCTTGTTCGTCCTCCGGCAGGGTTCTTCGTGTCCTGGAGAGGTTCGATTTAAGCAAATTCTTTCCTTCTCCCCTCTACTACTCCTACTTTCCCCCCCAATCTACACGCACCTACCTAGTTATAATTCACGTCTTATCCACTGTCCTACACCCGCTTTCCTCCCCTTTGCAAAGACAGTGTCTCGCTCAGTCACTGGCAGGACTTTCCGCTCACTGGAGGGGCAACCTCTTTGCATGTTTCATCCTCTCCCTACCCAATTTCCCTCCACCACTTCTCTACATGCCCCTCCTCTTTACCTCATTGCACTTAAAAAAGGTGTTGGCTCACCTGTGCCAATGGTTGCACTTTCTGTTCTGCTGGGCTGTTCCAGCTTGCACCAGCCCAGAATTAACACTCCCCATAACTATTTTTGCTCTTTTATTTTGGTAATTTGCTCCCCCCATCTCTTAGCCTCCCCTCCTCCTAGCTGCCATACCCTGTCCACCCCTTGTCCCTCTTGGTGCATACTGTGTGATCCTGAGCAAGTCACTTGAATTCCTTGTGCTCCCAGGTCACACCTGGAAACAGGCTCTGGCTTAGTGTGCTACTCTTGGTTAAACAATGTTCCCTTTTCCTTTCACCCCCTCTGCCCCACATTTCAGTAAACATTTAGCTAATCATCCGCCTCCTGCTTGTTATCCAATCCTGTAAGAAGACGGCTACACAGCTGTATTAAAATTATGGACTATTGTCCTCCGGTATGCCAGTTGTAATTGTATGTATATTTCACAGGTTTGTGAAATTAAACTATATGCCTTGTTACAAATGTAATTGAATGTTTTAAGTTCTCAGACATGTTAAATGTAAACTGTATGTAAACTTAATCGCCAGTTGTTACCCCACCCCAGGGTCACACCGGGAGACAAGCAACTTGTTGCTCAGCGTGCCTATCTGGCAATACATTTCAATAAATAAATAAAATAAATACAAATTCACAAAACCTTTCAAGACCATAATGCTGCTTAATACAATATAGCATACTAGAAATGTGATTTCTAGTGTGTATAAGGTTATTTTGAGGTAATTTATGAAGGTGTAACCCCCCTACAAATGGGGGTAAGTCATCCTTGAGCTTGCCTAAATGCTCACTGCCAGGCTAGTGTTCTGTGTTTTAGCAGTTTAAATGTATTGCCAGAGAGTGCCTGTATAGCCTCTGTGTACTGTCTCTTTACGAGCTGCCTGGATTGCAGTTATAAGTAATCTGGGAGGGGGCTGAGTGTTTCTATGTTCAAGCCCCGCCTGGGCTGCCAGATAATTGCTCCGTTCTGCCATCGCTATTTGCACAGAGGGAGCTCTGTTATAAGATGTACTTATTTGCTGAATATCTATTAGAGTGATAATAATATTGCAGTTTGTGCTAACCTGTTTTCTTTGCAGTGTAACCCCTAGGTGGTGCTATCCCATGGGCTACTACCTCCGCTTGCTCAGCTAGTAGCAGATTAAGGGGCCTAGGTTCTGCAACGGGTGCCTCCACCCGGAGGTCAAGGTTGGTAGTGGTCAAACTAACCTGGGCACAGCCCTCTGGGACACTGTAATCCCTCTTTCCCTTCTAGTGGCCAAAACAATACACAATAATCACTTTCACAATACCCCTTGTACACCAGGCAATTACCCACACTGTTTGCACTTACCACCAGGGCAGGTTCCTCTAGCTCGACCCTGGAGACCCCCTGTAAAACAAGGTTATGCACAGCAAATAGCAACAGTACAGTACTTTGAGCACAAACTGGAACCACAGTCAGATTACATGCAGAAAAAGTCAGATCTGATTTATTCAGGGGACTTGAACAAGGAAGGGACGTAATCAGGTTGATTGGCTTAAAGGCTATATTAATCAAACAGTTATGCATGCGCTTTAAGTCCCCACACTGTTACACCTCTGGGTACCCAGGTAGGGAAACGATGGGCTAGCCAGCAATGTTGCAGCTAGTTGCGGCCCTGTGATGGAAGAAAGCAACATGCACAACACACACTATTTGTAATCCAGAGCCAGAGGGCTCAGTTTGTGAAAGAAAAAGCAACCAGAAAATCAGATGACAACACTTTAGATTTAGCTGTTGTTGCAGGGAGCTACCCTGATGTTTACTCACGATACCCAGTACTGGACACAGACAGGACAAAATCGAGACTGCAGTTTGTTGAGCTGGAGTGCCTGGTGAAGCGGGGCCCACATGAATCACTGAGGCGTCGTTCCTGTTCAAGTGTTGAGCGGGGGTTGATTCCCAGGCCTGTCTCTCTTCGATGCCTTTCTCTGTGCAGCTGGTAGTCGGGCTGGGCCAGTGTGGCAAGGCACAGGCCCAATGGAGATGGTTTTGGATTCAGTCCGTGGGGCTGGATGCAGCTTCCAGCAAGCAGAATACAGTTCAAACCACAGTGGGGAACCAAATCGCGACCCACTAGCAGCACACAGCACATTTACATGTAAGGAAATTCTAATGCAGCTTTCAGCAAGAAGAACACAATTCAAACCACAGAGGGGAACCAAATCACAACCCACTATAAGCACACAACACATTCACATGTAAGGAAATTCTAATGCAGCTTCCAGCAAGCAGAACACAGTTCAAACCACAGTGGGGAACCAAATCACAACTCACTATAAGCACACAACACATTCACATATAAGGAAATTTCACTGTACCAGGTAAAAGGCTCTCCAGTCGCAATTACAGAGTCTCTGCACAATCTGGGAGTTCAGAGGTGGCTGGAGGTTCAGACTGACCGATCGCATTCAACAAATCTTGTCATCTTCAGGAGGGAGCCTGGTCACAATTCAGTGGTTTACTTCACTATCCAAGTTCAGATTCAGTCCGAAAAAGGCACAAGTTCCCTCTCAGGGACAGAAGATAGGCATGCAGGCCAAAACTCAGGCCTTTCCACAGTTCTCCCGAGCGAATCTACACCGGGGCTGTTGCTTGAATCATTCAAGCTGTTATCTCTTCACTTCCCAACTCAGAACTGAAACTAGCTGCAAGCAGCTTGGGGAGTTTCCCCAAGATCCAAAAGGTATGGTTGGCTGATCTGTCTGTCAGTCACAACAAGGGCTCCCCCTCCAGATTATTTTTGGTGCTAAAATGCAAAAACTACAATCCCTACAAGTTAGTTCTGAGTTGGGAAGTGAAATGAGTAACAGCTCAAGTGATTTGGGCAGCAGTTCTGTGTAGTTTTGCGTGGGAGAACTGTGAAAGGGTTGAGTTTTGGCCTGCCTGTCTGCCTGCCATCCCTGAGAGGGAAAACAGAGTCTATTCGGACTGAATCTGAGTTATGAGGACTATTTAAACCACTGAATTGTGACCAGGCTCAACCTGAAGAAGATTGAAGATTTGCTGAATGCAATCAGCTTGTCAGGATTTCCAGCTACCCCTAAACTCCCGGTGTGTGCAGAGACTTTGTGATTGTGACCAGAGAGCGGTTTGCCTGGTACAGTAGAATCTCATACATGTAAATGTGCTGTGTGCTGATAGTGGGTCGTGATTTGGTTCCCCATTGTGTGAACTGTGTTCTGCTTGCTGGAGGCTGCATCCAGCTCAGATGGACTTAATCTGTGTTCATCTCCATTTGGCCTGGGCCTTGCCACACTGGCCCTGCCAGACTACCCACAACACAGAGAAAGCCATCGACGAGAGACCTGCCTGGGGATCAGCCCCCTGTTCCACGCTTGAACAGGAATGACACCTCAGCAATCCGTGTGGGCCCTGCTTCGCCTGGTACTCCAGATCAACCACCTGCAGTCTCGATTTTCGTCTAGCCTGTGTCCAGTCTTGGGTATCATGAGTAATCATCAGGGTAGCTCCCTGCAACAACAGCTTAATCTAAGTGTGTCATCTGATTGTCTTGTTGTTTCTTTTCTTTCATGAACTGACCCCAGCTCCAGATTACAAATAGTGTGTATTGTGCATGACATTTCCTTCCACCACACGGCCACAACCAGCTGCAACGCCGGCCTACCCTGGGCAACGGTCCTGGCTAGCCCATCGCTTTTTACTTGGGTACCCAGAGGTGTGACTGGGTAGGGACTTAAAGCGCATGCATAACTGTTTGATTGATACAACCTTTAAGCTAATTAACCTGATTTTGCCCCTCCCTTGTTCAAGTCCCCTGAATAAATCAGATCTAACTTTTTCTGCAAGTAATCTGACTGTGATTCCAGTTTGTGCTCAAAGTACTGTACTGTTGCTATTTGCTGTGCATAACCTTGTTTTACAGGGGGTTCCCAGGGTCAAGCTAGAGGAACCTGCCCTGGTGGTAAGTGCAAATAGTGTGGGTAATTGCCTGGTGTACAAGGTGTATTGTGAAAGTGATTATTGAGTATTGTTCTGGCCACTAGAAGGGAAAGAGGGGGTTACAGTGTCCCAGAGGGCTGTGCCTAGGTTAGCTTGACCACTACCGACCCTGACCTCTGGGTGGAGGCACCCATTTCAGAACTCAGGCCCCTTAACCGGCAACTAGCCACACAGGCAGGGGTAGTAGCCCTTGGGATAGCGCCACCTAGGAGTTACAAAGGTAAATATGGTAACAAGAAATAAAACATTGTCAATGAATAAAAAGAAATAACAAGAAATT